>CM066036.1:266094195-267542192 GCA_033557465.1 Ichthyophis bannanicus
TGCGCATTACCTTAGCACGAGGTCCCCCAAAATGCAGTACTGGGAGTGCCACAAATCAATCAGGTCATATGCTGTTCCAATATAAGGACATGTCCAGCATGTTGGCGGAAGAGAGACGTACAGGGTGGTTGGAGGGGCAGTGGCTGAGGGCCACAGCAGACAGTGGGCTAGCTCTGTGCAGGCTGGCACCTTCCAACTGCAACCGGCCAGGCCTCTGTCGGATGTACCAGTCAAGGACCTCCCCAGGGCCTATTCACACCATAGCTGTGGCAACACGGTGGGGCAATGCACACAGATAGTGTGTTCAAAAGGCAGAAGCAGATCACAGGTACAAGTCGCAGCTTGTGGCTCCTGGCAAACCAGTCCCCTTATTTTACCCATGACACAAAAACATGGTAAGTTAAAGGGATCTGCACCCTTATTGCTGAGAACATAAGCATGTCTCAAACACCTATATTTTTACCCTACACAGCACAAAACACCCATAGAAATGTGTATTACCTATGGCATGAATACCCCCAAATGCAGGCTGGAGGGCCACAAATCCCTCAGGGTTTATGCTGTCTCCAAAGCTAAGGATGGACGCATTAATGGTGGTGGAGGTGGCAGCGGCTGGTACCCACAGCCAGACCATGGCCTAGCCCTGTACAGGTGGGTTGCCGTGCACTGCAGAAACAGGCCCTGTCGGATGTACAGTCATGGACACCCCAAGGGAATGTAGCATATCTTGTGGCAACACCAGTGGTGCAGTACACAACAGACAGGTGTGTGCAAGAACAGAAGGTCACCAGGTTCAAGTCCCAGCTGTGGCTCCTGGCCCAACCTAGTCCCCATAATTTTCCCACTAAGAAAATGTGGTATTAAAGAGTGAACCTTTACTTCATGAAGAACAATAAGCGGTGTTGGTGAAACGCTCTTATTTTACATTAAAAACAGCACACAGCACGAAGGCATGTTGGCATTAACCTACAGCAGAGTCCACCAAATTCATTCCTGGAGGCTCACAAATCACTCAGGTTGTATGCTGTGTCACCAAATAAAGATGCCTGTGCTTGCAAATTCCAGGTACCGCCCCCCATGGTATGCCAGATGTATCTTATGCATATTCATCAGGGACAGCATTGAAAATCTGAAACAGTGTCTGGCCACCTAGGACTGGAGTTGGGAACCTCTGCCATAGAGCAGTGGCCAACAGTTTGAAAAAAAACACCCGCACCCGCAGGCTCACATCATCCAAAGGCCTAACTGCAGAGGCCAGGATGTTAGGCCCTGTGTGAATCTACCCAATACTAGTACGTGCATACCTTAGCAATGCCACCCTAAACCCGGGGATACGGTACACAGATATGCAAAAGGTTGACGTTGATTCACGGGCAGATAGCAATTCCTAAGTTAAGCAACAAACACCTCATTGAGCTGTATCATACCAACCTCCCTGATGTCTGTGGAATGTGCTACAGGTCGTGTGTCTGACAGAGTCCACTCACCTTGGGAATGGACTACTTACAGTATTGAAGATCATAGACCATGCCGGCAACTGTGCCCATTACTGGTGCGGTGGCCAGGGCTGCCAAAATACCTCTTACAGTTGCACACAATGCTGGCATAGGTGTGGGGAGTGTGTGTCTGTCTATCCAGTGGTTGTTGGTGGCTTGCCAACCACCCTCCTCAGCCCACACTGCTAGCAATGTTGCCCAGTATTGGCCTGCCAATGTGCATTAATGAGGAGCAAGGGGTAATTGTGGGTATAAGGACCAGACAGGCCGTCCTGAGCAGGATGCATCTGCAAAGGGGCATAGGGCAATGGCTGGGGACATTGTAGTGGCCGGCGCACCACCTGCACAGACAGGGTGTCCCACAGAATGTTCTGCTGGGAGGTCACTCCTCACCCTGACCTGAGCAGTGACCCACGGCATGGCTAGGTCCACCATAGTGCCATGTAGTATTTCTCTCAAGCGATGTATATGGGTTCTTTATTTCTGTGGACTTAATTACTGAGTTATCTGCCCTGGTGGGTTGTGCTCACGTTGTTCTCTGGTAGCATTTTCACTACTGGATAGCTAGCGGACTGTCCTGCAGTTTAGTGTGTGTATATGGCTGGCAAACACCTGCAGGGTGCAACAGCTGGGGACTCACTGTGCTGCTGCGGTGGAAAATGTCAGATGGTGGTGTGGAGCAGCTGGGCATTTCAGGCCCTACTGTCTGTGTGCTGTTTGAAGTATGGATGCATACATAACTGCATGAGAGGTTGCCCTGTAGGTTGGTCTGGACACGAGCAGGACTGAGGAGGTTCATGGTCCCATTGCAGGGATTATAGAATTTGGATCTGTTGTTGGAGTGATCCTGAGTTCCAGAGAGCACGTTCGGTGTTTTTCTGAACACACTACACCTATGTGGTCAAAACAGCTCCTGTCTCCACCGCACCATATATCATGTGGCCATGACCACCCCACACAGGATATGCAACTATCCTTGGGCATTATTTAGTCCACCCAAGGCCCAGGTCTGACTGTGATATACAGATGGACCCAAGTGTATGGGGAGGGGGTCTGATGGGTCAACCTTTCAAACATTGCCACAAATGGTGAATCTCAAAGCCCTAAGACCCATCTCAGCCTTAAAACAGGTGCTGTGGACATGGTGCTGTGCACCCCACCGCACCCTCAGGGTTGAGCAGAGGGGACCTACACACTGTGACGGGTCTATAGCCACTCTATAACACAAAAGGTCAGTACCCACTACCAGCCTAGGTGCTGTGGGGGATGCACACCCCATCTCCGGATCATCTTTAGGGAATGCTGCTTTTGCATGTGCAGTTTGCTCTTTTTTTTTTTTTTTTATCATTGGTTGTTGTGGACTGAACCCTACCCTGGTAACTGGCGCCAGCACACAGTCTGCTTTGAAGTTAGTTTTTTGTAGACAGCCAGACATCTCTATGTTACAGCTATAAAGCTGTAAGCCCCACTGGTGACGGCAATGCTTGGGGATAGCCAAACAGGTTGTTGGTTCAAATACACAGTGTGGTTGTTTATGTAATTGTACTGTATTTCATTTACATTCCCCAATATTACTGTCGCGCTATAGTCTGCATCATGCTGCGGTTTACATGCACAAACTGTGCATACATTGAACAGGTCATGGTACCATGGCGTTAACTATTTACAAGGTCAACATGGGGCGGCTGTCTGGGGCAAGGTTTGTGTGTAATTTCAAGTAGTACTACTTGCCAGCAGAGAACACCCTCACAGTGCTGTAACCTTTAGGTTTGCCCTATAAAGGTGCCTTATGGGGCACCGGAAGATCTACAGACTGTGGGGGTGTTTTAGCTGCCACTACTAATGTTAAAGTAAAAAACATGCCATCGTACCTGCACTCATAAAATAAAACACCACTGTGGATTCAAAACAACACAACCTCTGGCTCTTACAGGCAGCAAAGTAACCTTGTTGGGCCACAGCTCTATAGCTAAGAAACAGATCGCCTGGCTGGCTCAGCAGGGCAATCCTGCAAATTGTGTGCGGCAGTATATCAGGGTAGGGTTTTTGACCTATTACTAACCATGCTGCACTGCACATGACGGTTCTATAGCACTGTGAGGGTGTTTCTCCTGGCCAGCACATGCTTGTAATGTAGAAAGGAGACTGCCTCAGGTAACACTGTTGGTAAAGTAACAGACAATATGCCTCAGCGCAGCACTGATGTACATTAAAAAGCACTAGGCCTCATTTGGCACTGCTGTATAATAATGTGTGATGCCTGAGGACACGGTAATCATTAACACCACTGGAGGATTGAAACTCATGACCCCTAGTTCAGCAGTGCCATGTATCAACCAGTGTGCTACACCTCTGCCACTAGGGCTGTATGTCAGCACACATTACTCATGGTTAATGTGGCATTAAGGTGGCATGCCGAAACCTCATTGCCGCATCAATGTGCACCACGCAACCCCCTATTGTTGCATGTAATATGCTCGGAGTTTTAAGGCTACCCCCATACCCCCTTATGCCCAACCTCCCACATCATTGATTGGGCTCACATTGAGATGGACTTACTGCACATACTCCATTGGCACACACAACCCAATCATCACCAGGGTGGTTGGACTGATAGCCGACGCTGATGGGCTGTCAGGACCCCTTGTTGTAAGTGTCTTGGCGGTCACTAATATGTGAAAGACATAGCACACTGCATCATACAATGCACTAGGAACCAGTGGAGAAGTGTCTATAGGTCGGAGACCAAACTGTGTAAACAAAAATAATCAAAACTAATCTAATTGCTGTTTTGGACATGTGAGACACATCGGTGCTATGTGTGTGTGCACATATCCGTTAGAAAATACTGTCGGTGACACCATAACCTGTGCGGCAGAACGATGCGCGCATTTGCAATTTGTTTCGCGCATGTGCGCGAGTTGCTGGCACGCACGTGCGTGACACGCCATTTGCAGCACGCCATTGCTGTGTGCATGCGCGAGTTGCATTGCGTGCGTGTGCGGGTTCATCTGAGCATACATCAAAATGGCGATCAGGACAAGGAAGCCAGCTTTCACCCCACGCGAGGCTGCGCCACCTGGCTGCTCTGATTGGGCCAAGGCAGGAGAAGCTGTTCCCTGGGGCCTCCAGGCGAAAGGACAGGTCGAGGATAGTCAGGGCCTGGGACTGTTTAAAGAGAAGATTCAATCATGTGGCAGAAAACCCACGGGAGGTAAGTGGATGGGCACAGGTCATTATAACCATCTACACAGACAGGGATGATTGCAGATGTCCATGCTGCTGTGTGTAGGTAGTCTACATCAGTAATGTTTAGTACAGGGGTCTCAAACTCCAGTCCTGGAGGGCCACAAACCAGTCAGGTTTTCAGAGTATCCCTAATGAATATGCATGAGATATATTTGCATATAATGGGGGCAGTGCATGCAAATAATCTCATGCATATTTATTAGGGATACCCTGAAAATCTGACAGGTTTGCGGCCCTCCTCCAGGACTGAGTTTGAGACCCCTGGTTTAGTAGGGTGAAAGCACATGCCATATTGTTTATTGTATCACATCTGAGTGGTTTGCACTCTACCCAGGTGGTGATGGATGTGATCACAGAGGTCCCTAAGCCATCCTGGAGTCATGGCAGCTGCTGATCCTGATGTGCTACAGCACACTGTAACACAGCTAGCCCATAGATCTGCATAAGGAGCTCACAAAAACATCATTTGCTTATGGTGGGATCTGCATTTTCAGGGTAACACATATGGCCCACCATCAGGGGTAGTGAAACGTGCAACAAATGGTATGTTAGTCACCCTGTTGATATGGTGCAGTGTGCCTATGCTTTTTAATCCATGCCCCCTATCCCCAGGAGTCCTGACAGGCCATAAGAGTGAGCTGCAGTCACCCTGTTGATATGGTGCAGTGTGCCTCTGCTTTTGATTCCATGGCCCCCTATCCGCAAAGAGCCCTGACAGGCCATCAGAGTGGGCTGTCAGTCACCCAGGTGATAGGGTGCAGTGTGCCTATTCTCTTTAATCCATGCCCCCTCCCCCCACGAGGCCCGTCAGGCCTTCAGATTGGTACGTCAGTCACCCTGTCGATATGGTGCAGTGTGCCTATGCTTTGAATCCATGCCCCCTATCCCCAGTAGTCCTGACAGGCCATCAGAGTGAGCTGTCAGTCATCCTGTTGATATGGTGCAGTGTGCCTATGCTTTTGATTACATGCCCCCTATGCCCAGGTGTCCTGAAAGGCCATCAGAGTGGGCTGTCAGTCACCCTGTTGATATGGTGCACTGTGCCTATGCTTTTGAATCCATGCCCCCTATCCCCAGGAGTCCTGACAGGCCATCAGAGTGGGCTGTCAGTCACCCTGTTGATATGGTGCAGTGTGCCTATGCTTTTGATTACATGCCCCCTATCTCCAGGAGTCCTGACAGGCCATCAGAGTGGGCTGTCAGTCACCCTGTTGATATGGTGCAGTGTGCCTATGCTTGTTAATCCATGCCCCCTATCCCCAGGAGTCCTGACAGGCTATCAGAGTGGGCTGTCAGTCACCCTGTTGATATGGAGCAGTGTGCCTATGCTTTTGAATCCATGCCCCCTATCCCCAGGAGTCCTGACAGGCCATCAGAGTGGGCTGTCAGTCACCCTGTTGATATGGTGCAGTGTGCCTATGCTTGTTAATCCATGCCCCCTATCCCCAGGAGTCCTGACAGGCCATCAGAGTGGGATGTCAGTCACCCTGTTGATATGGTGCAGTGTGCCTATGCTTTTGAATCCATGCCCCATATCCCCAGGAGTCCTGACAGGCCATCAGAGTGGGCTGTCAGTCACCCTGTTGTTATGGTGCAGTGTGTCTATGCTTGTTAATCCATGCTCTGTATCCCCAGGAGCCCTGACAGGCCATCAGAGTGGGCTGTCAGTCACCCTGTTGATATGGTGCAGTGTGCCTATGCTTTTGAATCCATGCCCCCTATCCCCAGGAGTCCTGACAGGCCATCAGAGTGAGCTGTCAGTCACCCTGTTGATATGGTGCAGTGTGCCTATGCTTTGAATCCATGCTCCCTATCCCCAGGAGTCCTGACAAGCCATCAGAGTGAGCTGTCAGTCACCCTGTTGATATGGTGCAGTGTGCCTATGCTTTTGATTACATGCCCCCTATCCCCAGGAGTCCTGACAGGCCATCAGAGTGGGCTGTCAGTCACCCTGTTGATATGGTGCAGTGTGCCTATGCTTGTTAATCCAGGCCCCCTATCCCCAGGAGTCCTGACAGGCCATCAGAGTGGGCTGTCAGTCACCCTGTTGATATGGTGCAGTGTGCCAATGCTTTTGAATCCATGCCCTCTATCCCCAGGAGTCCTGACAGCTCATCAGAGTGGGCTTTCAGTCACCCTGTTGATATGGTGCAGTGTGCCTATGCTTGTTAATCCATGCTCTGTATCCCCAGGAGCCCTGACAGGCCATCAGAGTGGGCTGTCAGTCACCCTGTTGATATGGTGCAGTGTGCCTATGCTTGTTAATCCATGCACCCTATCCCCAGGAGTCCTGACAGGCCATCAGAGTGGGCTGTCAGTCACCCTGTTGATATGGTGCAGTGTGCCTATGCTTTTGAATCCATGCCCCCTATCCCCAGGAGTCCTGACAGGCCATCAGAGTGGGCTGTCAGTCACCCTGTTGATATGGTGCATTGTGCCTATGCTTTTGATTACATGCCCCCTATCCCCAGGAGTCCTGACAGGCCATTAGAGTGGGCTGTCGGTCACCCTGTTGATATGGTGCAGTGTGCCTATGCTTTTGAATCCATGCCCCCTATCCCCAGGATTCCTGACAGGCCATCAGAGTGGGCTGTCAGTCACCCTGTTGATATGGTGCAGTGTGCCTATGCTTTTGAATCCATGCCCCCTATCCCCAGGAGTCCTGACAGGCCATCAGAGTGGGCTGTCAGTCACCCTGTTGATATGATGCAGTGTGTCTATGCTTGTTAATCCATGCACCCTATCCCCAGGAGTCCTGACAGGCCATCAGAGTGGGCTGTCAGTCACCCTGTTGATATGGTGCAGTGTGCCTATGCTTGTTAATCCATGCTCTGTATCCCCAGGAGCCCTGACAGGCCATCAGAGTGGGCTGTCAGTCACCCTGTTGATATGGTGCAGTGTGCCTATGCTTGTTAATCCATGCTCTGTATCCCCAGGAGCCCTGACAGGCCATCAGAGTGGGCTGTCAGTCACCCTGTTGATATGGTGCAGTGTGCCTATGCTTGTTAATCCATGCACCCTATCCCCAGGAGTCCTCACAGGCCATCAGAGTGGGCTGTCAGTCACCCTGTTGATATGGTGCAGTGTGCCTATGCTTTTGAATCCATGCCCCCTATCCCCAGGAGTCCTGACAGGCCATCAGAGTGGGCTATCAGTCACCTTGTTGATATGGTGCAGTGTGCCTATGCTTGTTAATCCATGCACCCTATCCCCAGGAGTCCTCACAGGCCATCAGAGTGGGCTGTCAGTCACCCTGTTGATATGGTGCAGTGTGCCTATGCTTTTGAATCCATGCCCCCTATCTCCAGGAGTCCTGAGAGGCCATCAGAGTGGGCTGTCAGTCACCCTGTTGATATGGTGCAGTGTGCCTATGCTTGTTAATCCATGCCCCCTAGCCCCAGGAGTCCTGACAGGCCATCAGAGTGGGCTGTCAGTCACCCTGTTGATATGGAGCAGTGTGCCTATGCTTTTGAATCCATGCCCCCTATCCCCAAGAGTCCTGAGAGGCCATCAGAGTGGGCTGTCAGTCACCCTGTTGATATGGTGCAGTGTGCCTATGCTTTTGATTACATGCCCCCTATGCCCAGGTGTCCTGAAAGGCCATCAGAGTGGGCTGTCAGTCACCCTGTTGATATGGTGCAGTGTGCCTATGCTTTTGAATCCATGCCCCCTATCCCCAGGAGTCCTGACAGGCCATCAGAGTGGGCTGTCAGTCACCCTGCTGATATGGTGCAGTGTGCCTATGCTTTTGATTACATGCCCCCTATCTCCAGGAGTCCTGACAGGCCATCAGAGTGGGCTGTCAGTCACCCTGTTGATATGGTGCAGTGTGCCTATGCTTGTTAATCCATGCCCCCTATCCCCAGGAGTCCTGACAGGCCATCAGAGTGGGCTGTCAGTCACCCTGTTGATATGGAGCAGTGTGCCTATGCTTTTGAATCCATGCCCCCTATCCCCAGGAGTCCTGACAGGCCATCAGAGTGGGCTGTCAGTCACCCTGTTGTTATGGTGCAGTGTGTCTATGCTTGTTAATCCATGCTCTGTATCCCCAGGAGCCCTGACAGGCCATCAGAGTGGGCTGTCAGTCACCCTGTTGATATGGTGCAGTGTGCCTATGCTTGTTAATCCATGCCCCCTATCCCCAGGAGTCCTGACAGGCCATCGGAGTGGGCTGTCAGTCACCCTGCTGATATGGTGCAGTGTGCCTATGCTTTTGAATCCATGCCCCATATCCCCAGGAGTCCTGACAGGCCATCAGAGTGGGCTGTCAGTCACACTGTTGTTATGGTGCAGTGTGTCTATGCTCGTTAATCCATGCTCTGTATCCCCAGGAGCCCTGACAGGCCATCAGAGTGGGCTGTCAGTCACCCTGTTGATATGGTGCAGTGTGCCTATGCTTTTGAATCCATGCCCCCTATCCCCAGGAGTCCTGACAGGCCATCAGAGTGGGCTGTCAGTCACCTTGTTGATATGGTGCAGTGTGCCTATGCTTTTGAATCCATGCCCCCTATCCCCAGGAGTCCTGACAGGCCATCAGAGTGAGCTGTCAGTCACCCTGTTGATATGGTGCAGTGTGCCTATGCTTTTGATTACATGCCCCCTATCCCCAGGAGTCCTGACAGGCCATCAGAGTGGGCTGTCAGTCACCCTGTTGATATGGTGCAGTGTGCCTATGCTTGTTAATCCAGGCCCCCTATCCCCAGGAGTCCTGACAGGCCATCAGAGTGGGCTGTCAGTCACCCTGTTGATATGGTTCAGTGTGCCAATGCTTTTGAATACATGCCCCCTATCCCCAGGAGTCCTGACAGCTCATCAGAGTGGGCTTTCAGTCACACTGTTGATATGGTGCAGTGTGCCTATGCTTGTTAATCCATGCTCTGTATCCCCAGGAGCCCTGACAGGCCATCAGAGTGGGCTGTCAGTCACCCTGTTGATATGGTGCAGTGTGCCTATGCTTGTTAATCCATGCACCCTATCCCCAGGAGTCCTGACAGGCCATCAGAGTGGGCTGTCAGTCACCCTGTTGATATGGTGCAGTGTGCCTATGCTTTTGAATCCATGCCCCCTATCCCCAGGAGTCCTGACAGGCCATCAGAGTGGGCTGTCAGTCACCCTGTTGATATGGTGCATTGTGCCTATGCTTTTGATTACATGCCGCCTATCCCCAGGAGTCCTGACAGGCCATCAGATTGGGCTGTCAGTCACCCTGTTGATATGGTGCAGTGTGCCTATGCTTTTGAATCCATGCGCCCCATCCCGAGGATTCCTGACAGGCCATCAGAGTGGGCTGTCAGTCACCCTGTTGATATGGTGCAGTGTGCCTATGCTTTTGATTACATGCCCCTATCCCCAGTAGTCAGGACAGGCCATCAGAGTGGGCTGTCAGTCACCCTGTTGATATGGTGCAGTGTGCCTATGCTTGTTAATCCATGCCCCCTATCCCCAGGAGTCCTGACAGGCCATCAGAGTGAGCTGTCAGTCACCCTGTTGATATGGTGCAGTGTGCCTATGCTTTTGATTACATGCCCCCTATCCCCAGGAGTCCTGACAGGCCATCAGAGTGGGCTGTCAGTCACCCTGTTGTTATGGTGCAGTGTGTCTATGCTTGTTAATCCATGCTCTGTATCCCCAGGAGCCCTGACAGGCCATCAGAGTGGGCTGTCAGTCACCCTGTTGATATGGTGCAGTGTGCCTATGCTTTTGAATCCATGCCCCCTATCCCCAGGAGTCCTGACAGGCCATCAGAGTGGGCTGTCAGTCACCTTGTTGATATGGTGCAGTGTGCCTATGCTTTTGATTACATGCCCCCTATCCCCAGGAGTCCTGACAGGCCATCAGAGTGGGCTGTCAGTCACCCTGTTGATATGGTGCAGTGTGCCTATGCTTGTTAATCCAGGCCCCCTATCCCCAGGAGTCCTGACAGGCCATCAGAGTGGGCTGTCAGTCACCCTGTTGATATGGTGCAGTGTGCCAATGCTTTTGAATCCATGCCCCCTATCCCCAGGAGTCCTGACAGCTCATCAGAGTGGGCTTTCAGTCACCCTGTTGATATGGTGCAGTGTGCCTATGCTTGTTAATCCATGCTCTGTATCCCCAGGAGCCCTGACAGGCCATCAGAGTGGGCTGTCAGTCACCCTGTTGATATGGTGCAGTGTGCCTATGCTTGTTAATCCATGCACCCTATCCCCAGGAGTCCTGACAGGCCATCAGAGTGGGCTGTCAGTCACCCTGTTTGATATGGTGCAGTGTGCCTATGCTTTTGAATCCATGCCCCCTATCCCCAGGAGTCCTGACAGGCCATCAGAGTGGGCTGTCAGTCACCCTGTTGATATGGTGCAGTGTGCCTATGCTTTTGAATCCATGCCCCCTATCCCCAGGAGTCCTGACAGGCCATCAGAGTGAGCTGTCAGTCACCCTGTTGATATGGTGCATTCTGCCTATACTTTTGATTACATGCCCCCTATCCCCAGGAGTCCTGACAGGCCATCAGATTGGGCTGTCGGTCACCCTGTTGATATGGTGCAGTGTGCCTATGCTTTTGAATCCATGCCCCCTATCCCCAGGATTCCTGACAGGCCATCAGAGTGGGCTGTCAGTCACCCTGTGGATATGGTGAAGTGTGCCTATGCTTTTGAATCCATGCCCCCTATCCCCAGGAGTCCTGACAGGCCATCAGAGTGGGCTGTCAGTCACCCTGTTGATATGGTGCAGTGTGTCTATGCTTGTTAATCCATGCACCCTATCCCCAGGAGTCCTGACAGGCCATCAGAGTGGGCTGTCAGTCACCCTGTTGATATGGTGCAGTGTGCCTATGCTTGTTAATCCATGCTCTGTATCCCCAGGAGCCCTGACAGGCCATCAGAGTGGGCTGTCAGTCACCCTGTTGATATGGTGCAGTGTGCCTATGCTTGTTAATCCATGCACCCTATCCCCAGGAGTCCTCACAGGCCATCAGAGTGGGCTGTCAGTCACCCTGTTGATATGGTGCAGTGTGCCTATGCTTTTGAATCCATGCCCCCTATCCCCAGGAGTCCTGACAGGCCATCAGAGTGGGCTATCAGTCACCTTGTTGATATGGTGCAGTGTGCCTATGCTTTTGAATCCATGCCCCCTATCCCCAGGAGTCCTGACAGGCCATCAGAGTGAGCTGTCAGTCACCCTGTTGATATGGTGCAGTGTGCCTATGCTTTTGATTACATGCCCCCTATCCGCAGGAGTCCTGACAGGCCATCAGAGTGGGCTGTCAGTCACCCTGTTGATATGGTGCAGTGTGCCTATGCTTGTTAATCCAGGCCCCCTATCCCCAGGAGCCCTGACAGGCCATCAGAGTGGGCTGTCAGTCACCCTGTTGATATGGTGCAGTGTGCCTATGCTTGTTAATCCATGCACCCTATCCCCAGGAGTCCTCACAGGCCATCAGAGTGGGCTGTCAGTCACCCTGTTGATATGGTACAGTGTGCCTATGCTTTTGAATCCATGCCCCCTATCCCCAGGAGTCCTGACAGGCCATCAGAGTGGGCTGTCAGTCTCCCTGTTGATATGGTGCAGTGTGCCTTTGCTTGTTAATCCATGCCCCCTATCCCCAGGAGTCCTGACAGGCCATCAGAGTGGGCTGTCAGTCACCCTGTTGATATGGTGCAGTGTGCCTATGCTTTTGAATCCATGCCCCCTATCCCCAGGAGTCCTGACAGGCCATCAGAATGGGCTGTCAGTCACCCTGTTGATATGGTGCAGTGTGCCTATGCTTTTTAGTCCATGCCCCCTATCCCCAGGAGTCCTGACAGGCCATCAGAGTTTGCTGTCAGTTACCCTGTTTATATGGTGCAGTGTGCCTATGCTTTTGAATCCATGCCCCCTATCCCCAGGAGTCCTGACAGGCCATCAGAGTGGGCTGTCAGTCACCCTGTTGATATGGTGCAGTGTGCCTATGGTTTTGAATCCATGCCCCCTATCCCCAGGAGTCCTGTCAGGCCATCAGAGTGAGCTGTCAGTCACCCTGTTGATATGGTGCAGTGTGCCTATGCTTTTGAATCCATTCTCCCCATCTCCAGGAGTCCTGATACCTGCGTATGGTCTCCTAGCAGTCACCCTGGTGCTATGCTGTATGTTGATGATGATTTGTCCTAGGACACCCAAACCCAAGGGGGCCCGAGAGCTGATTGCAACAGAGGGTATGTCTGTCAGATATTTTCTCAGGGTATGGTGGGTAGGTTGCACATCTCCCACAATCCATGAGTTCCACAGCTCATCACACACACCGTTGCTGTATCCAGATGATATGGCAGGCGCAGATGTGAATGTGTGTAAAACAACCTGATCCACATTAGCTATGAGATCCAATTTCGAAGGTCTGTAACAGAGACATGTCCCCAGATATGCATGCTGAGTCAGGTCACACATCTGCCAAGCTGCCATGAATCACACACCTGTTGGCAGATGAACATCACAGATGCTGTTGAAGGATACATGCACCTGTTGAGGTTGCACACCGCACCCTAAAACCCAGACATGAGCACAGGTGGCAATAGCCCATACCCGTGCAATGGCCCCTGCCCCTAGTGTTGGCAGGCACACCTGCCATAACCATCCAAGGCCCAGGTCAGAGGAACATAACAACATCATATAGGCCAGAATGGGACAGATGCAAGTCCACCAAGACCAGTATGCTCCTTGCAACAGTGCCCAAACTAGATCAGACGTACCTACCAGTATCCCCAAGACAGACAAGTTACACAACACTTGTAGTGTGTCAAACGTTGCTATCCATGGCCATGTAGAAAGCCACATGTCATGGACGTGGCCCCTGGTAAGGTGCATAGGGCCACCCACCCAACGTCCCATGTATGGACACATCACCCATGTGTGCTTGGATATCATGTTGCCAGTGGGTGTGGTTCGGATGACATGTGTAGATAATGTCAACACAAATGTTTGAAACATACCACATACAGGGTTAGGGGGGTAGCCTGGACAACATCATTGACAACCCAAACGTGGTATGGCCATGCCATGTCATTCAAGGGGGCCACAGGGGACTGGAATGGTGTGTTCAGGGTGCCAAGCAAGGTGTACATAGGTGTCACTGCACACATGCCCAGAACCACAGCTATGCATGCAGGTGGCACTGGGAACAGTTAATCTCCAGGAAGAAGCAGGAATTAGTTGTCACATGTTGGTATTGTCTGCCCTGTCGCAGCCTGCGTGTGACCGCTCCCCAGTGTCCAATAGGAAAGCATATGGGAGCATCCCACAGCGCCTGTGTGCTGCCCTGATGCCACTCCCAAATGCTGCTCCCCAGTTCAACATGTTCCACAGAGACAGCAGGTCATTGTTCCTGTCAGCGCAAAACACCTCTATGCTATTGCCACTCGTGTGTCAGCGCCTGACAATGTCTGCCTTACCGGTAACACTGGTGTATTGCAACTCCCATCTCTATAAGTTGTGTTGACCTCACACAAACAAAATACCAGAGGAAAAGTGAAAACGTCCTTTGCACATCTGCCCTCGGTTTGTGTATAGGCCCTAATTCCACCGCCATCATGGAAAAGCACTCCTTGTGTCTGACGACATGCTCAGAATGTGCCGGCAGCTCCTCTGTCACTGACAACCATGCTTGTGGCTCGAATGCCTAGGGCCCACTCACTCCACGTCTGATTGTTTGGCCTGTGGAATGGTATCCAAGAGGGGTCGGCCAAAGAGAGCAGCCAAGCTCAGTAGCCAACACCCCACCGATGTGGCTGTGGTGGCATCCATGTCCCCAGGGGAGTTCCCTCCCTCCTGTGGATCCCATGTAACCAAACAGAAAGCTGGCCGTTCATGAAAGGATCCATCCCCCTCTAAACATCGGGATGCCCCGGCGTTGGCCCTGAGGAACACACTCTGGCCAAACAGCCCTGGTGTGATTCCCCAGCCTCCACAAGCCACTTTGTGGCTACAGCAAGTTCTGGAGGCCGCAAACTCCTCTGACCCCTTGTGCCATGCTTCGGGGTACTGGCCTTGTCCGTTACCGATACACAGGCATAGCCAGTGTCACTGGACCAGAGGATGCTGGCCAGCAAACACAGTCTGGCGGCTATCCTTGTGGCAGCAAGGTCTTCATTACCACCCCAGACCACAGACATTGCGTCACCGGAACCCAAACAGATTGGGGTCCCAGCATGGGCAACTGGACCATCAGTGCTGATGGGTGCCGTCTCAGACACATCGGTACCAGGTCACTCCTGCCCCCATGCTCATCGGTACCAAAACCGCACTAAATCTGAGTGCCCAGTGAGAATATACGTCCAATCCTATGAGGGTTCTGGTGAATGTGACAGCTCAGAGGGTACAAATGTACCTCTCCAGGAGGGGCCTGCATATCCCAAGAGGAGGTTGTCCATGCCTGAGGACATGTCCCACCAGGATTTGCTCAGACATGTAGTCAGGGTCCGCTCTGTTCCAGTGGGAACTGAATCTGAGCACAGGCCACAGTAGCCAGACACTCACCAATATCCCCAAACACCAAAGAAGGCAGCCACCCTGCCAATACATCAGAATGTACAGGATCCTCTCCTGAAAAGGATGGGACACACCTCTCACCACCTCGCCATATTCCCACTAGTTGGATACTATGTACCCTGTGCCCTCCGTCCCCTGCCTCTCAAACAACATAGCTCCCTCAACACTCCATTGTGGTGGAGTCTGCTATGATGAGAATATAATGTTACAGACAACATGCCGTCAACCCTTCTGGTAGGGGAGTCAGAACGTAGATGCTTTGGGTTTCCGTGTCTGCCATGCATCCATGCTGTCAGCCAGGATATTTCCCAATATCCTGTACATGGGAATGGTTCGGATGGAGTTCGCAGTAGATCTATAACTGCTAAGTCCGTCTCTCCCAGATGACAGAGGACAGGTATATGTAGCACCTGTCAAGCATGCCCAGAAGAAGTCAAAACTTGTCAACAGGGTAGCATTGGACTGTTGTGAGAGCATAGGCAGAGTCTCCGCCATTGCCATTGTGTCAAGGACACGTGCCTGGCTGTCAGCCGCCAACCTGGAACACTGGTTACAGGATAAACTGTGCAAACTCCCCTGTACTCTTTGAAACCTGTCAGGGACAAGGTGGCAGCAAACATCCAAAGATTTGGATGCTGACAAGTCCAACCTGACCAGGCTGTCGAGATCTGTGAACCTGCAAAGAGGAAAGCTGTCACAGAGCCGTCCCTGTCCAGAACGAATGGATACTAGCAGTCATATGCCCAGCATGGACCACCTTCAGGCTAAGCTGATAGAAAGGGTCAACAATCTACAAAGCCAAGACATCTGAGAGCCACCCAGCCGCAGCAGACCCAGCAGCGTCAGCCCCCACAGGGCCTTTGAGTCCCTGTTAGAGTACATACCCCCCCTGTCCATCCACGTAAAACATATGTCGGCAATCCCAGGACGTTTATGTCACAGCATCCACGGATGGAGGGACAGAACATAAGAACCCTGGACTCTGTTCATCATAGAAGGTGGTACAGGCCACATTCCCAAAGCCTGCGTCCCCCCACAACATCAAGGAAGGTCAGTTCTCACAAACGCACCCCACCTGGCTCCAGAGGTAAAGCGTAACCTACTTCATGAGGAATACAAGTGGGAACACATCCTCAACACGGTTCTGTGTTATACACACCCTATTTCAACATAACAGAGACAACAGGAGGTCACAGACACATCTGAGATCCCTGAGAACTGGACAGGTTATGTTTGATAGAGAAATACAAATGTAAGTAAATAGGAAATGTACTACCGTACTCCCACAGACCAGACTGCCCTCCTTCCCCAGATCACAAGGATGCCTACACCCATGTTCACATCCACCAATCACCCCGTAAGTTCCCTGGGTTCCGCTATCAGGGAGGGCACCATCACTACAAAGGTCTTCCCCTTGGCCTAGCCTCAGCACCCAGAGTATGCACAAAGTGCATGGCTGTGGGAGCTGCTCTTCTCCGTACCAGGGGAATATGTGTTTAACAACACCTGGACGTGTGGCCCATCCGGACAGAGTAACAGACAGAGGACCAGGCCTCTCTCCCTCTCACACACTGTGTGTACGCCAATATGTATGCCGTCTCAGAGATCTCAGGGAATCCTTCGAGAATCCCAAGCAAACGCTGGAGTTCAAACGAGCAAGGCAAGATAGCAGACTGGCAACGACCTATCTGCTGCAGCCTCGCTGTCAGTGCATTGTGCAACTGTTATCCTGAGCACTACAAAGAACTCACCTCTCAGAACGAGAGATGCTCCAGCAGCTGGGGCACATGGCAGATATGGAGCATGTGGTCTCCGACGCACGTCTGCACAGGAGAGTAGCCCAATGGCCCCGCCCCACCCAGTGGATGCATGCAACAGGCTGTCACTCAGATCGGAGAGTGTTCTCAGATCCCCACCCAGTCCATGGACTGGTGGCGTTCAGCACAACAATGTTTGGAGGTGCCACCTGTCCTGCAAACCACACCTCTGATCACCCTAACAACAGATGCTGTCAAAGTGGGGTGGGGTGGTCATCTACTGAACACCTCGCCCCCAGTCACCTGGAGGTCCAGGGGAGTCATTCCAGCAAAAATATCGTGAAGCTCGGAGAAATGCGCCTGTCCCCCCAGGTATTCCATCCCCCTTGACAGGGCAACACACAAGTAGTTCACGCAGACAATCAGGTAGCCATGTCCTAGGTGGACAAAGTAGGGGAAACAGCCTCTCTGTCATTGTGCAACAAAGCTCGTCAACTGTGGGCGTTTGACAGAGAGCATCAGACCTATCTCCTGGCGGTCTATCTCCCTGGCAATCTCAAATATTGTCTAGACAGAATCAGTAGTGCTCTGCCTCAGCACATATGGTCCATACACATGGACCACCTCTCCAGAATATCTCAACTCTAGGGTACCTCAGATATAGACCGTTTTGCAGGTTTGCCAAATGCCACATGTTCACAGTTCTGTTCACCCATTCTGGCTCATGGCTGCCTGGCGAGGGATGCCTTCGCCACACCTGGGGGCATGACTCCCTATATGCCCCTTCTGACATTCCCTGGATTGCCAAGACACTATGCAAGCTCCAGGGGGACAGAGGCAACATGATACACATAGCCCCATGCTGGCAACACTAGGTGTGGTACCCTCAGCAACCACTTCTGTCACAGGTTCCACACCTGGACATTTGGTCTGCCACAGACCTACTGTCGCAGGGGGAGGGGGCACTATGGCATCCAAACCCCCAGTCTGTAAACCCGAGAGCCTGCTTACAGATGGCTAAAACGGTTATGCCCCCCCCTCACCCAGGATGTGAGAAATGTCCTTCATGCTTCCAGGAAAACATCCACAAGGCATCCCCATATGTTCAGGTGGAAGAGAGTCTCCAGCTGGTGTCCACAAACAGGCATAAAACCCCATGCCATCCCTCGAGAAGCATTGGCGGGTAACCACCGTAACCTATCAAACAATGGTCTACAACTGACGTCAGTCAGAGACCATTGAAATGCCATTGCTGCACCATCTCCACCTATCGATGGACAAACCAGTTCCTCCCATCCGTTCAAACCATGCGTTGTGGAGGGCCTGCCTCTACTGCCACCTCCCCTGGATCCACCCCCAGTGGCATGGGGTTGCAATCTGGTTGTGGGCCAGCTTAAGCAGCCGCTTTCAGAGCCCCTAGGCACTACGTCCATAATGTTTGTGTCCATGACGGTAATACTCATTATTGCAATCACATCAGCAAGGCGCATCAGTGAAGTGCAAGCTGTAGTGGCTGATCCACCATACACAGGGTCTCAGCATGATAAGGTCCACCTACGGACACAGACACATGTAATGCCTACGGTGTTTGCATACATTCATTTGAACAAACAGCTTCAGCTAACTGTATCCGTCCCATAGCCCCATGCCCCAGATGCAGGGAAGAATCATTATACTGTGAAATGTGTAAGAGCCCTGGCTGTCTATCTGCAGGGGACCCATCAACACATAAGGTCCCCTCAGCTATCCATACACTCTGATCCTTCCCATGTGAGTACAGCAGTTTATCAGGGTGCTCTATACTACTGGTTTTCTAACTGTCTCACATACATCTATCATGGCAAACCACTTGCACTGCATGCCCATGTCACTGCTCACAATGTGAGAGCCATGGCAGCCTCTAGGGCCCACCGCCATCCCGCCTGTGTGATTGACATCTGACAAGCAGTTACCTGGTCCTCGGTTCACATCTTCATGGCCCACTACTGCACAGGTAGAGGCTCCCACAGGGATACTATGTTTGTTCAGGCCGCTGTACAACACCTCTCCCATACATACCCAACTCAAAAAGGCCCCCCATAGGGGATGGCAGAGATCCATGGTAGGTAGTGGAACCCCTCCACAGGGCCCCAACACTCCGGGGACCCTTCCCTGGCATCTATGACTAGGGGGTCCCCACCAGTGAGGAATATGTCCTGCTTGTTTCTGTGGATTGCATACTTGCCACCTGTACCAGTTGATGTCACGGAACAGCAGGGATAGGTCCTCACAAACACACCATCTCCCCTAGGGGATGCGTCTCCCTCTCTCACCCTCCCTGTCTCTCTCACTCTCCCTCTCTCACCCTCCCTGTCTCTCTCACTCTCCCTCTCTCTCTCTCTCTGTCTGTCTCTGTTCGTCCCACCATTTCACTCATGTGTAGAGAGACATTGGTGATATGGGGGAGGGCAGCATGCAGGCACTGTGTGATGCTGCTAGCTGCTGTCCTATTGGACGATGTTTGTCGGTCCCACACAGGCTCCGTTGTTACCGCCACGACACACATGTGCAGACCTATCCCCACATTTCCCAGAGACCAACTGTTACAGGTGGTTAACTATGCTGTATATGCCACACACAGCAGTGGAGCAGGAGCAGCACAATGCTGCCCACACAGGGGATTGTTTATGTTGTCCACCCATCTGAGATAACCGGTCAGTGATGACCCCACCCATTGTTTGCATATCCACAGGTGGAGGATCTGAGGAAGAAGGGCCGTGAGTTGCGCCAGTACCACAGTGCGTTCCTGGCCCGTTATGGGAGAGGGGCGGAGCCACACTGTGATGGTGAGTATTGCCAGGCATGCTGCCCAGATACAAATGTCACATTGGCCCATCAGCCTGTGTGTTGACTGCATATGTACATGTGTTCTGTGTCACACATGATAGTGTCCTAATGTCTGTCATCTTCCACAGAGGGTGATGATGATGGTGAGGAGCCACACACCTCCGGCTACTCCCTGAAGCGCCCCACCACCCACCGTGCAAGGGAGGCGGAGGTGGTGGTGGTTGAGGTGTCAGAGGAGGAGGTGGAGGAGGAGGAGGAGCTGCAGTTCTCCCCCGAGGAGGATGAAGGTGTGGCGTTGGGGGATGTGGGGGAGGGGGGGCAGGGTTGGGGGGGAATGTGGGTCATGTGGGGGTAGGGGTTGCTGTTGAGGGTGGGAGGGTGGTGGAGGGGGGGTGAGGACGGGAGCAGGGTGGGTGGAGGGTTTGGGGGAACACAGCCCAGCACAGGGCACTGCCGGCTCCTGTCAGCCACTGCAGGCATCAGCAGGGGATGTGCGGCAGCATGTCGAGCCGCCATCCAGGGCCACAGACATGTCACATGCACATGCCAGCACACAGACCACAGCCACTATGTGTGTGTGTGGTGGCATGTGCATGCATGATGTGTCTGTGGCACTAGATGGCATGCAGCACGACGTCCATCTCCTGTTGCACGCCTGCCAGTGGTTGATGGCAGCCGTTCAGTGGGTGGCCAACGAGGTGGAGCAGCTGCCCTGTCATCGGCCATCCGCTGAAGGGCGTCACAGGAGTCAGTGAAGGCACCTGTGACGTCTGCACATGTGCCCTGTGCTGTCCTGTGTTCCACCAACGGACATGCAGGGGGGATGGGTGGCATGTTGCCACGTGTTTTGTTTTTAAAATTAAAATTTTGTTGTTTCCCTTACAGACTCACTATGGATGCAAGCATGGGATATTTGTGTGGACAGGGATGTGCAGTACAGGAAGACATGGGTATCATACGTCGACTGGCTCCACATGCAGTTTTGGGGGCTAAACATGTGTGTAGGTGTGTGATCCCAGGGTGGTGCATGAGATGTTGCAATGTAGCGGGCGTCCCGGGGACATCCATGTCACAGGGATGGGCGTAGGGTAAACAAATGTGTTTGCAGAAATCAGCAGCCGACATACACATGGCACCCATGTCTGTCTGTGCCACATGCATGCCTAGGGGGGGGGGGCAGGCATGTAATCAGTGTTGCAGGCAGGGGCAATAGTCACACATATGCACCCAATGTTGGGGGTATGAGGGGGTGGACACGGTGATGGATCAGAACACTGAACATGCAACCTCAGCACATTCCCCCTGTTGCAACATTGGTGTCTGAGTAAACCGCCCTGCTGCAGCCCAGGGGCAGTGAACACACACTGTGCAGGTCACACATGGCATGTGCTGGCATCTGTGCAGTAATACCTGGCAGTGCAAACACCCCACCAGCGAGGGGCCTGGGTGCAGGTCATATGGTCAGGGACACAACATGCATTTGCACACTACACAACTGCACACTACACTACTGCATTTGCACAGCTCTTTATTGTCACTATCATTACCGACGGCGTGGCCGCCCATGCCGGCCACGTGGCAACCCCCCCCCCCCGCGGTGTTACACCCTCTTCTGGTGGTGGTGGTGGTGGTGGTGCCGGTGCTGCCTGCCGCATCACGGCCAGCATGCCCTCCAGGGCCTCACACATCTGGGAGAAGGGCATGGCTCTGACCTCCTCCCGGAATTGCCGCAGCTCCCCCCGGACCTGCCTCAGCTCCCTTGTGTTTTCCTCCAACGCACTGTGGATATGTTCAAGCGCCTGACGATTGCCTGTGAGTGGGATACAGGGTGATCTGTGAGATACCTCTCCAGTAATCAACCGTCACACACAAACATGTCATGCATATCCCACAAGATTGTTATTGTGATAGGGCAGACTCTAATAGACACATGGATAGGGGTAAGAGACATCATTGTCACAGTAGTATAAGTCACAGCCAAGCACAGGACACGGTCCAGTAGTGTGATGTGGAAGGCAAACACAAAGATCCACAGGCTGCGCTGACACACCCACGTACTGCAGACATAGCAACAGGCTTGGAGACAGATAGCAAACACATGTCCATCGTGTACGGGAGGTGGAGCATGAACCAGGGACAGCAACCACAGCTGGAGAGCAGCAGTGGCGATCAGAGGAAGGTCGAGGAAAGCCAGCCCAAGTGGAGGCACAGTTGGAGGGATAAACACAGCTTGGACAGGTTACAGGTGCAGCGCTATTGACTCAGAGGGATGGAGTGATAGCACCAGGATAACAACCCTTACATGCGCAAGTGCACTGCTGCTTCACGTGTCTGACAGCAGAGGGGTTCACATACACCTTGTGGCAAAAGTGGAGGGGTTGGATACCAGTGCGTGTACACCTTGGTAAACATGTGGAGGGTTTGGACAGAGCAGGGGGAGCAACAGAGGGTGCAGCAGAGGTGGACAGACCCCAGGAGCGCATGGACAGGGTTATGCTGAGGAATCCACAGCAGGTGGTACCACCTGGGGAAGGGCGGTGATCCCCAGAGCTGGGGGGGTATTTCCCTGATTCAGGTTGGCAGCAGGGGTGGCAGCTGGGAGGTGTCGAGTCTTTCAAAACACAACAGAGGTCATTAGCTGACCTGTGTGATCGTGTGGGTGAGTCCCAAACTATGCAATCGGGGGACTCATTGTCAGAGCTACAGGAAGGGGACATGTTGATGGCCTTGTCTGTATGTCAAGCAGTCGATCTTAGTTGTTGACGTACAGGCAGCCTTGAGGGACCTGTACCTCTCCCAAACCATCTCTACCTGATATTTGACCCTGTCATCTCTGTAAATCCTGGTATATGGGTGTCTTAACACATTTTGACTGCTAATTTCATATCTTATGATTGTTTTACACCTGGAGATGCAGACTGGAGGGAACGGGGGCTGTGTGACATTACATGACATAAGATGCTTAGGTTTGTGTATGTGTGCTCTGATTGTCCGAGGACTATGGGACAGGTGGCATCCTGTTCTCTGCGAGACGGCTGGGCGTCTGTGATGAGGCAGACTGTTGCAAGGGCAATGCTTGTATTTATTTATTGGCTGACAACGTGCTGGACCTTAAACAACATTCCTCTTATGTCTGCATCTGTAGGTGTAAATTGACCCTAGGCTGTTCTGGTGTGTGTCACATTAACATCATCTATCATACACCATACCCTTTGGTTTTCTCCACTACATCCCGTCTACGTGAGCCATACATGTAACAGCTGTGGAAGGTATGTTGCCACATCCACCACACACACCCCAACCAGAGACTAGTGGTTTGTGTGTTGTGGTTGTGACAGTCTGTTGTCACCCACCTTCGGCATCACGCCGTGCTGATTCACTGTGCGCCCTCAGCTCCGCCATCATGACAGCCATGTCTTGTTGATCGTCACCTGGTGCCTGCCTGGGGTGTTGTATTGGCCTCCTTGCTGGCCTCACACCGGCCTGTGTGCTTCTGGCTTCAGCCCCTACTGTTGGGCTGCTGGTGATGGGTGGCTCCAGGGTCTACTCGGCCCCACTGGTGCTGCCTCCAGACACAGCAGCCTCGGGCTCGTCGATGCTGTGAGGAACGTCCACTTCCACCTCCTCCTCCTCCTCCACCTCCTCTTCCTCCTCCTCATGGGCCCCCATGGAACTGTAGTCACCTGCATTGTGAACAATCAGAGACAGCACACATATGTTTACACACTCCACCTATGTATATGTGTGTGCTGCAGACACCACTGACATGATGGGGGGGGGGGCCCTGCATGTGTGCTGCATACAGGATCCACTGCACCCTCCCATACCTGTCTGTCCCCACCATGTAGCTATACTGGGGCCACATGTGTGTGCTGTACCCCTGCACACCTTGTTTGGTTGGCATGTTCCTGTTCCTGGTCCCATTCCACATGTAGTCCCCCTCCCATCCCTCCCCCCATCTGCCCCAAACATGTCCACGCACACCTGCTAATACCCTACCCTTACACCTGTTATTGCCATCCCCTGTATGACTGTGCAGGCCTTTGATCAGGGCATATTTTGTTTGGACATACTATCTTCATAGTGCTACATGTGCTTGGCAGTGACCCACTATGCAGCGGACGACTATTCATCACCTCTGGGCCACTGCCAAGCACTGTGCGGACAGTATGTCACACAAACATGCCCTGATCAAAGGCCCTCACAATCATACAGGGGATGTCAATCACTGTTGTGGGGGTTGGGTAGTTGCTGGTGTGCGTGGACATGTTTGTGACAGGTGGGGAGAGGGATGGGATTAGGGACACATGTTGAATGTGGCCCAGAAACATGGCAACACAACAGGGTGGGCAGGGGTACAGCACACACATGTGCCACCAGGATAGGTACATGGTGGGACTTGGGAGACAGGTATGGGAGGGTGTTTGCAGATGGCTCATGTCTACATAATGGGGATGTCAGGCATGGCCTGAGAGCTGAAAAGTGTACGTAGCATACATACCTGCCTGCGGATGCGCAGTGTCCAGGGCCTCAGGCAGACCACTGATGTAGATCGGCCCCAAACGAGCCGCCAGCTCCTGTTCCAGGGGCATGAGCACAGGGATGAAGGGGCCACCGCCACCTGTGCCCTGAGCATGTTGGCGCTCATCGGCCATGTGCTGCCTCACCCCTCTCTTAATGTCAGAGAAACGCTTTTTGAGGCTTTCAATATCTCGGAGGGGGGGGGGGCCCTGCGTCAGCCACTGAACCATGTACCTCCTCCCACACCGCATTCCTAGTGGCCACAGTTGTGCAGCTACTGAGCTGCCCGAATAGTACCTCATAGTGTTCGAGGACCATTGACAGCAGAATGTGGTTCTCCCTCTCACTGAACCGTGTGGCCCTCCTCCTCAGTGATACAGGCACCGGTATTTGTTTCGGCTTGCCGGTTTGGCTGCACTGGGCAGCCTGTGGCCTACCCGATGGGCCTGGCTCAGCCTCCATAGGCCCTGCAGACCCTGCCCTTTCTGTCTCCCCAGCAACAGGTGGGCCCACCTCCTCCACCCCCTCACCCTCCCTCTCCACCTCCCTCTCCCTCTCCACCTCCCTCTCCCTCTCCACCTCCCTCTCTATCACCCTCCCCTCTCAACACACCTCAACTCACCTCACCCTTTCTCCCTCACCTGCTCCCCTCACCTACACAAAACACAGCACAGACCACACAACACAGACCACACTACAAAAAACAATGAGGACTATACTACACACCACAATACAGGACACACTACACACCACAAAACAGACGTCACAACCTCCACTACCTCCTCAACCTCCACACTACCTCCAATACCTCCACACTACCTCCAACCTCCACACTAACTCCACCACAGCCTCTGACACAATACGCTACCTAGAACTCCTCAAACAACCCTCAACATGGACCAGGTGTGCAGGCTGATTTATAGTTTTTTTTTACGTACCGGACGTTGCGCATGCACAGTTTTGCAAGCGCGCTGCTTGTGCGCGGCACGCATGTGCAACTGCACATGGGCGTCTGTGTGTGCGCCACGTGTGCGCATGTGCAACTCGTTGCGCATGGGCGTCTGTCTGTGCGTGGCACGCATGTGCAGCTCATTGTGCATGGGCAGCTGCCTGTGCACCGCCCGCATGTGCGAGGCATTGCACATGTGTGCCACGCACAGAAAGACGCCCATGCGCAACCGCGCACAGACAGATGCCCATGTGCAAAGAGTTGCACAGGCACGCCGCGCACAGACAGATGCCCCTGCACGGTTGTAAATGCGCACCACGCACAGACGCCCATGCGCAGTTGCACATGCACGCCGCACACAAGCAGCACGCTCGCACACCTGCGCATGCACAACATCCGGTATGTAATCCAAAACTATAATTCAGCCTGCACACCTGGTCCACGTTGAGGGTTGTTTCGTAGGCGAGGTGTGTGTTTGCAGAGAGGAACGGAGAGAGCAAGGTGTGGTGTGGATTGTATTGGTGTTGTATTGTAGTGTGTGTGTTGTATTGTGTGTGTTGTCTGTATTGTGTGTTTATTGTTGTGGTTTGTGTTGGTGCAGATTGTATTGGTGTTGGTTGTATTGTGTGTGTTGGCTGTATTCTGTGTGTATTGTCTTGTGTGGTTTGTAAGGTGTACACTGTTTAGGGAGGTTCGTGTGTGTGTGTTTGAGTGTGTTTGTGTGGCCGGACGGGAGGAGTTGATGGCGGGTATTTATGTTGCTGCATGTGCCCTTAGCCGTGGGCAGATGCTGCGGTTGCCGGACAGTGGAGATGGTGTCCATGGGGCTGAGGCACAGGGCATGGGTGTAGTCCCACAGCAAATCAGACCTGCAGCTGTGTGGGCGGTCCAGGCAGGTGCTGTGCATGCACGGCGCAGAAGGCATGCTGAGGTGCAGGCTCGGCAGCCTCGCCTCTACAGGCCCAGGGCCCAGCTCCAGGGCATGCGTGAGGACCAGGTCATCTCCCTGTACCGACTGAGCACAAGGGCTATTAGGGAGCTCTATGAGGATCTAAGACCTGACCTCGAGCCCCATACTGACCGGTCCCATGCCATACCAGGTTTAGTCAAGCTCCTTGCTGCCTTACATTTCTTTGCCTCTGGCTGTTTCCAGTCATCTGTGGCCACAGTGGGTGGCAAGAGCCGCCCCACCTTCTCACACTGTTGTAATGGGTCTGCGTGTTGTTGGGTCACTCCAGGCCAGGGAACCCCGAACCCTCATCTGCGGTGTACTGCTCCAGCTGGCTGGACTCCAGGGGAATAAATCTCACAGACCACACTGAAGGACAGTATGCAAGTTTATTCCAAAGGGTGGAGGGATTGTCAGTACTTTTATACATTATCAGAGACATAGTCATACGTCATCCACCCATCTTCTGGGGGCCCACTATAGTTTATCAGTAACTAATACAAAAACAAGTCATCCTTGAGTAGAACAAATCAGTTAAGCTTACACAGCACATTCCTTTTTCCAACCCACCAGAATGTACAAAGGGCACACACGTAGGATTCTGATTTCTATAAGATTCCAATTTCTCTTGTGCAGGCCTCTTGTATATACACTTAAACTAAGCATTATTATTACAAAGGACATATATATAGGATTCTGATTTCCCTAACAATCCCCCCTTTGGGCCTGCATAGGCCCACTATAAGAACAGCCTAACAATTTACTACAAAATAACTAAACAGACATTATTAATGGATGTGGCAGCTCAGATACATCAGCCACCATAAAAGCAGGAGTATTAAGAATACATAAAAGTGGTAGAGCCTTGTAGGGCCTTTCAACAACAGCCAAGAATAAATGAATATACAAAAAAAGAACAAGAATTATAAAACCGCTCAATAGGGCAATAAGCAGTCCTTTGAGACCACCCCAAAGAAAAATACATCAGAGAGTAATCATGAGAAACTTCCCTGTAGTTGAAGAACAGTATAGAGCAGTATTAGACAGGCTAAAAGCAGAGACAATAAAACAATCCGTAGCATTAAAACTAGAGACAGTTTACAATGAACAAGGGACCTAGTCATACCCCAAAGAGAGGCGAGTAACACCAATGTTATACAAGAAAGTAGAAAAAGAAACATGGGGCTGGGTGCAGTTTAAATTGTCAAGTACAGTAAACTTCTACACTTCACACAGATTGAGACATGTTGAGAGAAAAGCTTCAGTTTATAGCGATCTGCGCACACAAAAAAGTAAGACAGTCTGGGCAAGTAGTATTGCCGTATTAACAGTTCCCGAAATGGACTGAAGGAGGCACCACATGAGTGGTAGGAGGAGTCAACACAGTCTTGTGCGTGATGGTCAGGAGGCTGGAACCGAAGATGTCAGTGGAGACGATACACGCTTGATTCTTGACGCATGGATCCACGAAGGGGAGGGGTCACACAGGATGGCTGACCATGTGATAACGATCACTGTAGTTTGGAGGTCCGTAGAGCGGGTCTAAGGTACCGTGCTTGTGAGGTGCTCTGACCTGTCACCAACCTTGAAGGGATATGTTGGTTCGGTACCTCTAGGCCGAAAGCTGCCTTTCTTCAGGAGTCTTCTCCTCTCCTCTCCAGTTGCTAGGGCCTTGGCTGCCCCGGCGTCAGCTACTTCTCATCCTGGTCCTGAAGCCTGATCTGTATATGGAGAATGTTTCCAGCGAGGGCAATGGCTTCAGGATCTTTTAGCCGCCACCTTCACTGTATTCGATGTTATCAGAAGAACTTGAAACAGTCCCATACTGGAAAAGGGGCTTGTACTATGTGCTGGTGGTATGTCTTTACCAAAATCCAGTCTCCGGATTGAAAGAAAAGAGCTGAGTCATCCAGCAGAAAGGACTGGACGTGCTGAGCATACCTGTGGAGGGAAGAGAGTTGCCTCTGCTGCTAGGAAATACAAGAGATCAAATGTGAGGCTCAGGAGTATAAAAGGTAAGCAGTCTTCCATATAACAGTTCAGAGGGAGAAAAAGTTCAGTCTACTCCCTTAGGGCAATTTGTTTGGTTGTTTGTTTGTTGAACAGAGTCAAAGGCAAGATAGTTTAGTGTCTTTACAAAGTTTTTTAAGGTTTCGGAGGTTCCCCCCTTCGTGGATTTCTGCTTGCATACAACAGCCAATCTTAAGCAACTCAATTTAGCTAATACATTTTTGACAAGATGCCCACACTTCCTCAAATTTTTTCACAATTTTAGAATTATACCAATTTGTAAAAATTTGTGTAAGTAACTTTCCTCCTTTAGCTTCATGTGTCGGGCCAGGACACATAGAGGCAAAAAGGGATAAAAACATCTGAAAAGCACCACGTGGCCAGTGTGGGTCTCCCCAAAGCTCATTAGGATGAAAAGTGCACTCAGCCTATCTCCAATTATCTATTTCCAATTATTGGGTATATCTCTGGGCTAGATGACTTTCAAAATTGGAGTTAATGGGGATGGCATAATCAAATATTGTAAAGTATTCATTGTCAGTTTTCTTTCTAGGTGGATACATCATTTCACATTTCAATTTACCCTCACCATTTTATAATGTTAATCTAAGTTCTCTTTTCCAACATGAATATTCCATCACACTCCTCTCAACACCACTTTTTTTTCACTTACATCATTCCATCAAACTACATGCTAGGTCCTTCTGTCTTTTTATACCATACTAGTGTATCCTTATTTGGCAAGGCTGCTAAGAACATCAAACAAATATTAGAAACTTAGTATTTTTGTAAACAAAGGTATATATAAAATATAAATGTAGATCCTTTTAACAATATGAGCAAATAGTGCTCATTCTAATTAGCAACTGCCTAAACAAAATATAGATAAAGTCCCTACAATATAGACTAGTGCTTCACGGCATTTTATAACATCCCAATAGGAAGGAGTATGACTTCTAACAGAACAGCCACATAATCTCTCAGGTGTGACTAAAGTCTATCTCATACCCGGTTCCCGGTGAGAGTGCTGTGGAAACTTAAAAATATTTGAGGACTGATCCTATAATCGCGGTGCCCACAAGGATCTGTGGAGGTTACTCACTAATCATGGTGTTTAAGAGATCCTTTTGAGATGAGAGGCCTAAGAAGGTTCAAGGCATTTGTGGTTGGGCCTCAGGGCTTTCCACGGGTTCTTCTTGGCCTATTCCCCCCTACCTAGTCATGTCTCTTCAGAGGCATAAATATGCAAGGTTCATGTTCTTCAGGCCTTGTGGGTGGTGTCCTCGAGGAGTCTTAAAGCAGTCAGAATTCCGGTGGCTCAGATCATCACACTCGGAGCAGCACGCCCATTGCCTTTTCCAAGGCTATAGCCTCACCTTCTCTCTCTCTCTCTCTCTCTCTCTCTCTCTCTCTGTTGCTTTTTTTTTTTTTTTCAAACCTCTCCTAGATCGTTGCTAACAATTAAAATTGTGTTTATCCAATCAACTCAAGTTAATGTTATTGTTTTATTTGTCTACTAACTTTACAAATATTCTCATGTTTTCTGGGAACTAAGCTCCATCTTTCCACTAAATAAGATCTATATGCTTGGGAACAGAGCAATTTCAGATCAGCCTCTTTCCAAAATTCTATAATTTCTGTGTATACTGAACCTCTACATAATGTACTGCTAGAACAAGTATTTTGGTAACATAAAGTGCAAGTGTGTAAACTAAAGAAAATCAATATCTCACAGTGCTACAACATATATCTGTTTTCTCTGCAACATATATCTATTTTCTCAGGAACTGTATTGAAACTGAAATAAAACTTTCAGAACAAGGTACACTTTTTCGCTGGACACTAACACATAAAATTCAAATACAAAAAAAACAGGTGAATTTATCCTAAAATCCAATATTGTAATAAATCAAATCAGAAAGATCAATATCCAGCAGCCATGGTGCTACTCTCCTGTTCGTCACCATCCACACCGAGCTAAACAATGCAAAGTAGTTAACTCATAAAAAGGTTGATGAATATCTGGAATGCAAATACTCTTTTTTTTATATGTTTAAAGTAATACAGTAACATGGAATAGACAAGTCTTACTAAAATCATTTTAAGGTATCATTGTAGTATCAGAAAAGTGAATACAGTTAATCAAGGCAGTTAATGTCAAAACAGCATATACTGTCTGCAGATTAAAATGTAAAAGATGGCATATCATACAGAAGTATTACTTGTATTTGCAAGTTCAGAAAAAGATTTGTTTGCAAAACAGAAAACATTTGTGCAGAAAACACTAAATATTTTAAAAGAATGAGCCAAAATACATTAAACAACATCTATTTAAGTGGCTTCAATGAAGCAGGTTTGTTAATGTATAATCAATCAGGTATTCTCTTCCTTTTATCTGCCTCTCTCTAGCATGGCACTAATAAACCCTTACTGAGTAGTTCTGACAACTGTCAATGTTTTTTATTTTGTCGGTACTAATTACTGCTCTCAGACAGAACAACTTTACAATTAATAACCAAAATGTACTTTTCACATTTATGGTTAAACTTTTTTATTCATTTTTAAGAAACAGACACGCAAACATATCACACTGCTTACAAATGGAAACCAGATAAGTAACAAACAAATTGAACATTGTAGGCAACACACAGTGTGAAACAAGATAAATCGCATACATGGTAACCCATAGCACGCATAATAAAATAATAGTAATCAAGAATATTTTCTCCCTCTGAGTGATGCTGTTTATCCCCTCTGCTTATGTTTCATTTGGGGAGGTATGCAAGTGCTCTGGCTGATCCTTTTCTCCCCCTCGTCACCCCAGCAAAGAACACATAACTCCCAGGGCAGGGACAGATCCAGGGGGGCTCTTCTCCCAGATCTGGCCACCAGCAGACTCACGCCTAGGGACGCCCCCCACTAACCCCCTAAATCTCACCCCTCCCCACCCCAATCCACCCCTTCCATCCCCCCCCTTTTTTTTGTTTATCCCCCCACCCCCCTCCCTTGCGCCCAGACAATTCTCCGCTATTTAATCAAGTGTGTGACTACACTGAAAGGAAAGGCCAAACACATTAGCAGGGATCAAACTAATTAGTAGGGATCAAACTAGTTAGTAGGGATCATCAGGGTCCACCCATAATCCTGCGACGCACCCCAGGGGGCAGAAGATCAAGATGTGGACCCCAGCTTTCTAAAAACTCCTGCCATCTCCGTGGGTTGCCCTTAGCATGTACCCTATCTATGAGTAACAAGCCATGTACTTGGATTCTCCACAATCCATACGTAGGCCCGATCACTGACAGCCATTGCTGGAGAATAGTCAGCCTGCCAAGCAACAGCACCAATCTCAACCACCTCAGCACTACGGCCCCTAGCTCCTCTTTCCACTCATCATCCCACACATCCAAGATCACATTACTAGCATTCAGGGAAAGGGGTTTGTGTACACACGCAGCCAAGTAAACCAGTATGGCCCCCCAAAAACCCTGAACTTTCAGACAAGTCCAAAACATGTGTCCAAGCGTCGCCCGGGGCTCCCCACATCTAGGGCATCCAGGAGACTCCGCGAGACCCGCTCGCCATGCACGATGCGGCGCGTAATGCAAGCGACGGAGAATTTTAAATTGAGCATCCCGGTGGAGCACCATTACACTCAACTCTGAAATTCCTGCCAAGGCACGCAGGAGCTCATCCGTAGTTACCACAAGGCCTAATTCTAACGTCCAAGCCTGCGCTAATCCCTCTAATGGGATCGGCAGCTCCTTCTCCCACAGCATTTTGTGCAAGTCCGAGACCCGCACCCGCTGATCTCCACCTCCGAGTACCAACTCCAACTCGGAGCTGACCCTGCCGCTCAAGGCCGCACTGGGAATATGACGGATGTAATTGCGAAGCTGCATGTACGGAAAGACATCGCACGGCACTAATGGGTATTGCCGCGATAATACAGAAAAGCCCTCCATCCCACCATCCGCCGTCATGACCTGTTCCAAATTCTCAAGCCCCAAGCTCGCCCACCGAAGAAACGTGGGCCCATCCAGACCCGGGGGAAAATCCGCGTTTCCTTGAATCGGTAGATAGGGAGAGTAGCGAGCCAGCAGCCGCCGCCCCTTACAAAAAAACCGCCAAGCTTGCCCTACCGGCGCCAAAACTGATCCCCAGAGGTACGGAGACATCCAGCGAACTCCCGGGGCATGTAAAAGGTACCGTAAGTGAAATGGACGTACCACCTCCCGCAGGAGCTCCAAGGGTGAATAGTCAGCTCCATCCCAAAGCCAATCGCACGCGAATCGTAAGAGGCAGGCAACATTGTACTTCCGCAAATCCGGAATTCCAAGACCACCCAGTGCTCTAGGTTGCTGCAAAACCGGCAGGCGTACACGAGGCCTCCGGCCCTGCCATAGAAAGCGATTAAGAAGTGTGTTAAACTTACAGATATCTAACCTCCGAAGGAATAGCGGGAGAAGCTGGAGCACATAAAGAATTTTAGGAAAAATGGCCATCTTATATAACGCAACCCGACCTCCCAGGGAAAGCGGCAAATCACGCCATCTATCGATGGCCAGCGACACCGTGGCCACCAGTTTAGAAATATTAAGGTCATAAAGATCACATAGACGCACCGGCAAGTAAATGCCCAAATATTTAAAATTCCCACCTGCCCATTTCAAGGGAAAGCCTCCCGGCCACGCCGGCGCAGCCACTGACCCCAGCCACATTGCCTCCGACTTGTCCAAATTAAGCCGTAGCCCCGAGGGTTCCCCGTATTCGTGAATAAGGTGCAGCAACGAAGGCAATCCTACAAGCGGATCAGCCAAGTGCACCAGCAGATCGTCGGCATAAGCCGTGACTCGGACCTCCTCCCCCCCTATCGAGACGCCCTTAAAGTCTGTGGCCTGTCGAATCCGAATCAACAAAGGTTCTAACGTCAAGACGAAGAGGAGAGGGGACAGAGGACATCCCTGCCGAGTCCCTTTCTGGATACTAAAATCAGCGGACATGCTCCCGTTAACCAGTAGAGCTCCCTTAGGGTCAGCATACAGCAGTCGAACCACATTGACAAAGAAACCGCAGAAGCCCATTGCCTCCAGAACCTGATACAGGAAACCCCAGTTGACTCGGTCGAACGCTTTCTCTGCATCGAAACTGATGAGAAGAGATCCGAAATCTACCGACTCCCGAGAGCACATAGACAACAATATCCGTTGCACGTTCGAGGTGGCGTAGCGACCCCGCACAAACCCCACTTGGTCCCTATGTATTAAGTCAGGCAAAAAGCGCGCCAACCGTTCCGCCATAAGCTTGGCCAAAAGCTTGATGTCAACGTTAAGGAGCGAAATAGGGCGATACGAACCAGGTAAAAGCGGATCCCGACCAGGTTTCGGCAGTATTGTCACCAGGGCTTTATTGGCCTCAAAGGGGAATGCCCCTCGTTGCACAAGGTCGTCATAATATCCCACCAAAGGCCCTACTATGACATCACCCATGGCTTTGAAAAATTCGCCCCAGTAACCATCCACTCCCGGAGCCCGCCCCATCTTCAAAGTCTTGATCGCAGCTTGTACCTCCCTACCCGACAATGGTTGGTTGAGGGCCTGCAAGCCCTCTCTACTTAACTGTGGCAGAGGGCAAGACTGAAGAAAGGCCCGGCCTACTTCCTCCGACGCCTCCTCCCGCGCATACAGCTGTCGATAAAAGTCCAAAAATACCGCCTCAATTTCCTCAGCTCCCTTCCGAATGGACCCATCCGTATGACGAATCGCCCCAATTGAACGTGGCCCCCCAGCCGGCCGCACCAATGAGGACAACAACCGACCAGCCTTGTTACCGTGCCTATATAGCTGATAACGATAGTATAACATTGATTTTTGTGCCCTCCGGTGCAGAAGCGTCTCTAATTCCGTCTGAAGATCCCGCATCACACGGTGGTGAACAGCAGTCCAGCAGCCGGCCAACGTCCTGCGCACCTTCCCCAGTTCACGTTCGAGATATAAAATCCGCCGGTTCATCTGCTTCCGCCTTAAGCTAGCATAACTAATAATGTCTCCTCGCAAGACCGCCTTTCCAGCTTCCCAGAGAAGAGCAGGAGAAATCCCGGGCTTATCATTACAAGCCATATAGTCTGCCCACCTTTCCCTAAGATACTTTTCAAACTGTACATCCCCACTAAGTTCCAGCGGGTATCGCCAGAGCCGAGCCCTGCCAGGATTACGATCGTGCAATTCCAAGATCACCATCGCATGGTCTGAAAGGACAGAGGGACCCACCTCCGCGCTATGCACCCAATTGAATAACGAGTCAGAGATCAAGAAATAGTCCAATCGGGACCAAGAGCCGTGTGCTCTAGATAAGTGCGTATACTCCCTATCTCCGGGGTGTAAAACCCTCCAGACATCCAGAAGCCTATGCGCTTCACACAGGCCCCATAAACGACGTCTGGTCCGCTGACTTCTGCCACCAACCGGCCCCGACCGGTCTACCTCAGCATTCAAAACTTCATTAAAGTCACCACCGATAATCATCTGATACCCAATGGAATCATCTAGAATACGTGCAAGGTCTTGAAAAAAACGGGCCTCATACACGTTGGGTGCATAGACCGAACAGAGAGCCACCCTCACACCTGCAAGCACCCCCCGCACACAAACATATCGGCCTGCCGAGTCAACATCCACGTTTTCCTCCACCCAGCTCACCGATCTGGTAATTAGGATGGCCACTCCCCGTTTCCGTCCTATCGCCGGGGACCCATAGACTTTAGCTACTCGACCTGTGCATAACTTGTCATGCTCCGCCGTAGACTGGTGCGTCTCCTGTAACATGATGACCCCGATTTGTTTCCTTCTCAACTGCTGCAACACTTTGTAGCGCTTGATGGGGGAGCCCAGGCCACATACATTCCACGATGCAATTTTAGTGCCTATACTCATCCCTCCATGAAAAAAGAAGCCACACTCTGACACAGCACTAGTACTTTCAGAGGCAGAGACCCCCCCAGCTCAGGGCCTCCACTCCACCACTCCCACAGGCTAACAGGGAAAAAAAACCACCACCACCTCCCAGACTTGCTCAAGCATCCCGTCACACACAATGGCGCATCCACTCGTCCAGGCATACAGCTCCCCTCCCCCCCCTCCCTAACCCGCCCCTCCTCCCTCCACCCCCCCACCTCCCAGTTAACTTATCCCCCCCATCCCAACAGCCCCCTCCCCCCCCAAAACCCAATCCTCTTCCTATACCAGCCCGCTTTGTGCGCTAGCTCACCACTGACCCCGTAGCATGTAGAGCTTCCCCCTCCCCCCCATAACATGATCACAATGAACTTAGCTCCAACCCTGAACCTCCCTACCAACCCCCCCCTTCCCTCAAAGGCCAACGGCCACCAACACCAAGCTATCCTATCCCGCTATTTTACATCCCACCAAGTACCTCCGGGACTACCAAGAAAGCTCCCAAGACCCCCTCAATACCAGGATCCCGGTGTTTATGAGAGGTGTGGACAGAACACCACCATAGGGCTAGCCACATAAAGCAGTATAAATGGTATCCGTACACTACCTCAACTATTGCCCGGGAGCCCGGATAGAACACACAAAAAAAAGAAAAGGGCTTTCTGCAATGTCAAACCCTAAGCAATCCCAGCCACACACAGGATATCAATCCAGGATAATTGTTCATGGGGAGGGATACTAACAATCCGTCAGCCTCAAATTGAAAGAGAAGAAAAAAAAATAAAAAAACCAACAATAAAAGACCACATCGAAAAAAAAGAAAAGGGGAAAAGGGAAAAAGGAGGGAAAAATGAAGAAAGGAAGAGAAGGGAAAATGTGGGGAAGAAAAGGAGAGGAAAGAAAGAAAAGAGTAAAAAATCGCATAGATAGGAGCAAAAGAAATATCTGGGAGACAAAGAGATATAACTGCGTGTCAAACCCAGTCACTCTAGCAGCATCTCCATCGCCATTAGATAAGGCACATGGCCGCAGTCATCGCCTCGTACAGGCCGGACAAATTCTGCCACTCAGGAGATCCTAGGGCAGGACCACACCGCTCAGGAATGAATTGACAGTCATCCAAGACGGTTACAAAAATCCAGCGCGGCTTCAGGTGTCATGAAGGTCCGGCGGCCCTCAGCACAGTCTACCCGTAACGTCGCGGGGTACGCCATGGTAAATCGCAGGCCCTTCTCAATGAGCCGGCTACAGGCTTCCTTGAAGGCGCGGCGGCGCAGCGATACTCCGGCAGAATAATCCTGAAAAATCAGGATCTTACAAGCCGCACCATCCAAACGCCGCTGCTGCCGCGACGCACGGAGCACACCTTCTTTCTGGGCAGCATTAAGAAAACGTGCAATCACCGCCCTGGGCCGGGTATCTCCCTGACGATATGGCCCCAATCGATGCACCCTCTCCAGCACTATTGCACCCAGATCAGCCGTCGACGGTAGGTTCTCCTTTAGCCAGCGCTCCATATATGGCAGCAGATCTTTGTCTTTCACCGTCTCCTCGATACCAATAAAGCGCAGGTTGTTCCGCCGGCTTCGGTTTTCGAGGTCTTCAAGCTTTTCGTCATGCTTCCGGAGGGCCTCCTCTAGCTTCCCCAGACGGGTCTCATCGTGTGCGTGTGCATCTTCCAAGAGGCTGATACGTTGTTCTGTCTGGGCCACGCGGTGGTTGAACTCAGTCACCGCCGCTGCTACCACAGATATTTGAGAGGCCAGTCCCCCAAAACGATCTTCCAATGCCTCTACCACCGCCTTGGAGACCTCGGCCACAATCGTTGGTGCGATTATCGGCGGTAGGCCTTCGGAGGTCCCCTCCGCCATTGCCGCTTCACCCCCTCGGGGCTTTTCCTGCCTCTGAGTCTTTGCGGCCATGCAAGCGCTTGCTCCCAAGCAGGACTAAGACACAGAGCTCCGACAGTTTAACTACTGTTCCCCCCCTACTATGGCAAGATTCCAAGGCTAGAGAAGTATTTCAAGGCCAAGGGGGAAGGAGCAGGCTCCGGAGCTAAGGAGGACACGTCCTGCCTAGCCCACCATGCCACCGGACTCACATTTAAATTAAAACCTTATACATAATACCTGAGACTGGTATCAACTGATCTGCAACAATGAAATTACGTTAAAGCAATTTGCTTAGAGTAACAGTTCAACCTTGATGTTATCTCAAACACAGCAAAGTAAAGTAAACAGCAGGTCTGTCAATGTGTCTAGATTCCTGCAGGCAAATACAGATCCTAAATACTGAGTTTAAAAAGAAAAAGTTGCTTGAGAATTGTCACTAATTGTGATTGCTATTAAATTCCTATAGTTACAACTCTATGTGTTTTGTAATATATGAACAATAATTATGACCTCTGAGGTGCTTACCACAAAATATAAAAATTCATTGTTTCAAGTTGCAGTCTTTTAATTAATGACTCAGGATGCCCCATTGTCCTGACAGCGTTCCCAACCCCCACTTTAAAGGTTAAAGAAAAACAATCCAAAACCATTTGTGCCTTCTGTAGCCCACGGGAGGGGCTGCTCCCTTTCCCTCTCTCATCTTTGTTCGCTGTTGTTTTTTTAAGTTTCTGGTTTTGATTCTAGTGCTGTAGGGGGAAGGGATAGCCCCAATCTAAATTTTTTTCTCTTCAGTACACCCTAAATCCTTTCATTCCCAAGAAATGCAGCAGATTATGAATGACTTCTATCACAACTGATTTCTCCTGCCCTGAACATAGAAGATCATCTACATAGTACCTAGGGAGCAGACTCAAACATATACGTCAAATCTACAATACTAAACCAATTGTATTCATGCAAAATTTAGCTCAATATTTTTAACCAAAAGCATAAATATACAAATCAAGGGGTTTCTTTTTTGAAATAAAGTTTTCAAAGGAAAGTATCCATTGCTAAGTCTGGACAATCTTAGTCAAATTTCTTAAATCCTGCACCAACCAGCAAGTAAAAGAAAAACAATATTTACTGTAAACAAAACATATATATATATATTTTTTTTTCAGCTTGTTGGGAAGGACACAAAGGAGTTACTTATTTGGGAGACTTCTGTTTCAATTCTTATTTAAACAAGAAACAAATCAAAGCTTACAAGTGGCTTCCTAAGAAATTTCACCCTGCATAATGAACCAGACCCTCTCCCTTGATTTCTCCACTTCAGACTTACCAGTCGCATAAAGGGTTAACACCTAACAAATCCAAACAACCAAAACAGCAGGAGGAGAGATACATTCCTTTGTACAAAGGGAACAACATTATTTCATCATTAGCATCTTACAGTTCTGATCATTCTACCCCTTTTCCTTACCGCGGTCTGTGCACAGAATTACGTGGTTGCTGCAGTGCCTGCATTTAATTCACTGTCTGTCTGATTCACAATACCTCTAGGCACCCAGGACCATTACCAACTAGCAAAGAGACCTCTCTGCAGAGAAGGAGGTGAGACTGTTGAAATCAACAGGACGCATCTTCGCACCCCCACTCAGCAGGAGTCACTCTACTGTGGGAAAATCCCAGTGAGCCCCAACTGTTATTTACACCTTTTCACCTTTAGCCAAGCTGGCCAATGAGACTCTGAGAGGGATATTGTGAAGCAGATTAAGAGCTCTTTTTAGTATTTCATTATTCAGTACATTGCTATAGCAATGGGTGTCTAAATACAGACACACCCTTTTATATATTTCAGTGACAGATATACCGTTGTTGAGTACAAAAGTAATTATTTCTATTTAACTTGTCTACTTACAATATGGCAATAAAAAGACAATCTGCAAATAAATAATAATTTACGTTTTAGTATGCCGTTAACTTTAAGTTTCTATTCTGTCTGCCTGTCTGTAGCCTTTGAACACAAAGAACAGAAAGGGAGGGGGAGGGAGGGGAAGAGCGGAGCAATGGAAGAATAAACAAACACCACTTGTCACTTACAGTCCAGGGACTCTGAATCATCAGTTTTACCTTTGCTAGAGAGGGAGAGGGGGGAGAGAGGGGAGAGGGGTGTCGTATAGGCACAGAGATAAACTAAGCAAAGTAAACTTGCTAACAGACTGATTCAGCAGAATCCTGTAACTTACACTGACAATTTATGTAGAATGGCTGTTTTTTAGCTGCAGTTTTAAAACTTATCACAACATATAGCAGAACATACATACACGCGGATTCTGGAGTGGTCCCCTCACCTTGGGACCCCCCCCCATCCTCTAATTGATTCACAACAAACACACGGCTGGCCAGACACACAAGCACACAGCCTGCACAGCAGCCGCAGATGAGAGAGAAAATAAATCTAGCTTTCCCACCGATTTCCCGCCCAGGGAATAGGAAAGTCTTAATTACCATTTAATTACCATTTAACCATGCTACCAAAGCAATAGGGACACTCCCAACCAAAGGGAGAATACCAGTTTTAATTCAAACTGTGCTAGCAAAGCACAGGGATCCTCCCAACCAAAGGGAGAATACCAGTTTTAATTTAAATCGTGCTACCAAAGCACAGGGATCCTTGGGCCACGGGAGAATCCCAATTCCTGACACCAAATGTAATGGGTCTGCGTGTTGTTGGGTCACTCCAGGCCAGGGAACCCCGAACCCTCATCTGCGGTGTACTGCTCCGGCTGGCTGGACTCCAGGGGAATAAATCTCACAGACCACACTGAAGGACAGTATGCAAGTTTATTCCAAAGGGTGGAGGGATTGTCAGTACTTTTATACATTATCAGAGACATAGTCATACGTCATCCACCCATCTTCTGGGGGCCCACTATAGTTTATCAGTAACTAATACAAAAACAAGTCATCCTTGAGTAGAACAAATCAGTTAAGCTTACACAGCACATTCCTTTTTCCAACCCACCAGAATGTACAAAGGGCACACACGTAGGATTCTGATTTCTATAAGATTCCAATTTCTCTTGTGCAGGCCTCTTGTATATACACTTAAACTAAGCATTATTATTACAAAGGACATATATATAGGATTCTGATTTCCCTAACAGCTGTCTACACCAAGTACTGCGTGCCATGGTCAGCTGGGTGCAGAATTATATTGCCATTCCCCACACTAGGCAACAGTGGTGGACCCTGAACCAGGCCTTTGAGGCGTTAGCCGGGATACCACACGTGATGGGAGTTATTGATTGCACACATGTTGCCCTGGTCCCGCCTAGAGACAGGGAGGTAGTGTTCCGCAACCACAAACACTACCATTCCCTGAATGTTCAGGTTGTATGTGATGCTAATCTGCATATTCTGAATGTAGTCCCTAGGTTTGCAGGGTCCACCCATGACTCCTATATCCTGCATCACTCGGCAGTATTCAGACAATTTGAGGCAGGCCGGTATGCGGACTGTGGTGAGTATTTCGAGATTAGTTATTTATTTATGTATTTATATATTTATGTTACATCTCTTATATAGCGCCCTGTTTGTTATCAGTGTGGTTTACAGATAACAAACGTTAGACAGAGGACTGTTCTGAGTTTACATTGTTACAGGACTATAAACGTAGAGTAACAGAGAAAATTATTGAAATAGGACCATCAGGATTATAACATTATATGATCATAACCTGCACATGGTGTTCATATGACTACGCATGTGTGCATATGTCTGTCCTGGTGGTGGATCCCTCCTAGTGTGTGTGTGTGACAACTGGCCACATGTGATGGGGGGGGGGGTTGTGCCCTGCACATCCACCTGTGATGCCGGTTATTTGTCTGCTAACTTTTGTATGTTATGTAAAGTTTATGTTATTGCCAATCCATACAACCAACCCTTGTCATGTGTGTGTTAGGTCCACACACTCACTCAGTACTGGAGTAGTCATCCAGGAAGCACTAGATAACATGAGGAGGGGTCTAGCTAAATCTGATGGATGTTGTTGACCTTTCCAGCTGGGAGTACATGTTTGCATATGTATGGTCACACATTTCAGCTGCGTCAGACCAGGGGAGCAACACAGTATAGGGGGTGCAGTACCTTGGGCCATTGTAGATGAGCAGAACCTAGGCGCCGTTGCGTCTGCGGATCCTCATGTAGCTGACCATTATGGAAAGGTGACGGCAAAGGCTGGGGGCTACTTGGGTGCATACAGAGAGGTATTGGTAGCAGCTACACAGGAAGGTACTCTGCCTCTGTATATGTCATTGGTGCTAACTCGTGTGGGGTACAGTGTGCAATTCTGTAGCCCGCAGCTTCAAGAGCCTGTGAACAGGATGGAGACAGTTCAGAGGATGGCTACTGAAAGGATTTGTGGTCAGCAGTATGCAGCATATGGAGACAGACTGCTCAATCTTTATATGAAGACCTTAGTGGACAGGGGGAATAGAGGTGATGTGGTTTAGACTTTGCCAGACCTCCATGGCATACATGTTCTGGGTGTGAGCCTCCTTCAAATGACAGCATGTTTTGTCATGGGTACTATGGTGACATATACTTTGCACATGTGATCAGTGGATCGGTGGTATAGTCTCACAGTGGAGGGGGTAGAGATGAGGACAGTAAATGCATTACAATACGCATGTGCCACACACAGAGGATCTTTAAAGGTATAAATGGGACTGTTGTGGTATTTGCCATGGATGTACAGACTCCATAGGCCATGTGGTCCTTTTCTGTCATCATATATCTATTTTTCTCAACTCCATAGTTGTGCTGTCATATGTTTCTGTCCGGATGTGTTCTGCATTTGTTTCTCACGTCTGTAGATGTGTGAATTTGGGTGACCATGTGCCCCTGCATTCACATGCAACATTTCTTTCTGCAGGTGATGCAGGATATGGGTGTCGCCCCTGGCTGCTGACCCCTGTGCGTCAGCCACGGACATGTTCAGAGCAGAGGTACAATGAGGCCCATGCCTCCAGCCGCTTTGTCATAGAGCGCACCTTTGGCGTGTTGAAGAGCCGCTTCAGGTGTCTGGATAGGACAGGCGGGGCCTTACAATATAAGCCAATGACTGTGGCAGAGATAATCATAGCCTGTTGCATCCTGCACAACATTGCTCTCAGGCACAATATCCCTGCAGAGATTAATGAGGTTCTGGAGGATGATCCACCATGCCCCCCTGTACGTGCCAGTGGTGACACACGGGAGGGCACAGCGGTCAGGCGGAGGTTGATCACAGAGATCTTCTCATGTACATATTGCATATATTCCCACCTACATGTGTTGTTATATGTGTGTGATGGTTATAGAAGTTGATGTTTCTGTAAATATATCATTCGGATGCCACACTGCCTTGACATTTAACAGACAATCCCAACGTCACATATAGGCATGAGTGTGAGACAAACAATGTGGGCAGGGCACATCACCAGGGGGTGGTGGATTATGTGGGTGGGTGTTGATATGCCTGTGGGAGGTTTTGGGGGTCACATTCCCAGTTGGTGGCTGGTTGTGATAGCAGCTGCTGTGCAACCACAGTTAGTCGGTTTGATGCTATGGGTGCAGCACGGTGGCAGGCATATGGTGCGGTATTCACAGTGGGAGAGCAGACCATGTTTGGGGACAATTGTCCAGCGGACTGTGGTTATCTTGTATAATTTTGAGCTGCTTGTGTGGGTGTTATGCTCCTGTCAGCTGGATATGTGTGTCTGTTTCTTATGTGTGGCGCCACATGTCAGACATAGCACAATACACATGCTCAGTACTAGTTTTTCATGATGGTATTAACTATCCTTGAGGGGTGTTCATGCAACCCCACAGTGTGCCTGAATGTATAGGTCATCGCGTAGCCCTGACATAGAAGTGGTGAAGGTTGGGGACCTGTGCAGTGTCCAGCCAGGGGGAGTATCATTTCTACATTTTGTTTTTGGAGAATAGCCCTGCAGTGCAGTGTTGCATATGTACACACAAACAGAGGTGATCCAGCCCAGATCAGCAAGGTGTGGGTTACAGTGGGCAAGTTGGGCGCTAAATGTGTGGGTGGATTGTGTTTTATGAGGTTTTTCAGGGGGGACATGGCATATCTAGCTGATGCTATCTCAACATATGCCACATGCCTCAGCTACAGGCTGTGTATGTGTGTAGGGCAGGAGAGTACAGTCCACATCAACAACTACCTTGCGGACCCTAGCGAGGGAGGTTATGTCCGCATATACACAGAGACTTAGGTGAATGTTTTTTTTTAGGGTGCACATATAGGCTATCCATGCTTTGACATTCTCATTGTCACACAGTGGGATGACATGCAGCCATCATGGTCAGGTCACAAACAGACATGGGGGTGTGGTTTTGCTGACGTGATGCAGACATTGTCATCTATTTGTGCACATCATCAGCACACAGCTGTCAATATTATTCAAGGTATGAGATGTACAAACCAGGTTATGTATTTGGCCAGTGGATACAGGAGGTGTGCCTGCATATTTCCATGTGTTACAGCAATTGACAGTGGGGTAACAGACAACATTGGGACACCAGTACACACGGAGAGGGGGCATTGGTGGCAATATGTGGGACCCGGGCTAATATTGCGACCTTGGGGTAAGGCAGAAACATGGTGGGAGCAGACACTTCTATTGACCAGTGTGTACAACAACAGAGAGGTAAGGGAGGGGACAGAGAGATTACGGACACCTGTAGTTAGCCTCCGACACCTCCGTGCTGCCTCTCACATGTGCGAGATCTGTACAGTGTGATAGTGAACAGTCAGTCAGTATGTGATGTTGTGGGGTCTGACAGCTGGGGACAGGAAGGTGCAGTGTGTGTTGCACAGCTAGAACATGACATATGTTTGTTTCTCTTGTGTTTCCCACTGCACAGGACATACTTCATGAGGATGCTGTTGCTGTGGTGCATTGGCACGTGACTGTACATCAGCCAAAATGCTGTGGTCCAGGGTAGGTGGATCTACAGCTACATTGTCTGTGCCTGCAGTCAGGGGGAAAACATGTCCTCAGTGATGTGTCATAATGGGCAGATGTTGTGGTTCACTTTTTTTCCTTACGCCTCCCTAACCCATATCTTGCTGTTGTCACACATATCCCCATGTGTTTGTGTCCAGTATGTCCCCTGCAACATTGTCTCTGGGACATGTACAACAGAGCTGCATGTGTGTGGAGGTTGTTTTTTCTTTGGTGGTGGCCTACACTTGCTCCGTACCCCAACATTGTACCATCAGCCAACACCAGGGTATCACTGCATGTCACTGGGCCTTTATGTCTACAAATCTCCACTTATGCACATACAGGCCATGTGTTACAGCTGGCACGCTGACCTTAGCATACTGTGTGGGTGCGTGTTTATGGGTTGGCTGTGTGATGATGCTGTGTTGAGGCATAGTACATTATCATGTGCTGTGAGGGATCTGTGCACCTGGGGGGCGGTGGTGACTGTGCTACCTCTACCGTAGTGCTGTTTACCTTGTGAATATTCTCGACATGTGTTGTGTGCTGTGAGCAGAACTGTGTCTTGTGTTTTGAGGGACCACTGTTGAGCAGCTTTTTTTTATCTCAGATATCGGCATAATGTGGACATGCATCAACAGTGACTTGACATGGTGATTATACACGTTTTGCTGACATTGTCTCCCTTCACTGTGACCTGATATGGCTGTTGAGTCGCTCAAGGGATCAATGACGTACACCTGATGCACACACAGGGTATGTTGCACCTTTGTTATTTGGAGGATTACATCTGCCTTTACCTGTTGATGATTTACTGTTTGTCTCATGTACATGTCATGTTGCCTCTCTGTTCACAGAAAGAGATGCATATAGTGTGTAGCTGTGAGATGCCTGTGTGACATGAGCATGGATATGACCATATCCATGTGACACCCGTGTCTGCATTTACGATTCATGATGTCACCAATATGCGATGTGTTTTGTGTTGATATCATGTCATGTTTGCCTTTGCATCCCTTTCTTCGGTATTTCCTAAGGTGTGACTCTCTGCAATTTGTGCTGTTTTTGCAAGGTGTCTAACAATACAATACTTATCCTCTCCTGACACAGGGCAGAGGACATACCGGACGCATCTCTTACAGTGCATCTGGCATCGCCATCACCCACCTTGTGGGGGACACAACACCATGGAACATTTTGTGGAGAATTGTGCCATTGGATGTTTGACCTCTGAGAGTGGGACGCATTCCTGGGATGGACAGTATTACTCTTGGACTGCTGCTTTGCCCATGACAGACCTGTCTAACACACTGTTGCTGCCATGCTCTGGCTGGGAGTCCTGCTCATTGCAGAGGACACACATGAACTTTCAAGGACTGTGGCATATTGGAATTTGACACTTGACTATGCATGCCCAGGGTTGCAAGGACAGTTTTAACCTGACCTGTTGAATTGCAGCTACACTTTGCACTTTGGACGCTGTGTACTGATCCCCACATGTGCAGCAAGGACTGACATTGACACTGTATGTTGTACATTCCTCCCCAGTTGTGGTGTTGTTGTGTTTTGGCCATGTGTGTGACATGGCACACAGGATACACTCATCTGTTTGTTTCAACACAAGCATACAGCCATGTTTGTGGCATAGGGGCAACGATGGAGCGGTCCTATTGTCTATGTCCACCTGCTCTCCACCTGGACATGATACAGGTCTTGCCACAACAACGCTTTCATGCACACCACCATCCTGGATTGATGTTTGCAATGGCCAAGGGTGTTTACGTGCATGTGTGGCATCACTGTATCATGTTGGTATGTGGATGGTGCTTGTGCATATGACTTACTATGTTTGTGAACCACAGCATGTGGACCTATGGCTTCTGTGTGTTTCACTTTAAGATGTTTGCCCATCATTTCCATCGTCACATGATGGTTCTTGTGTTTGTTTACTGTATAGACGTGACAGTCTGCATATATGTACACACCTTGCATTGCATGTCTGCACGGTCCTGTTTATCCCCTGCGGTAACGACACTCACATTGCCCCATTATATTTGGAGTGTGGCAGTGTGGGTGTCCGTTGTCCTCCTTCAATCATGCATTCCATGTACCATGCTATATGTGCCCAAACACTGTCTACCCAACAAACAGTGCAGGGGGACCTCCTGCATGGTGTTATCTCTGCAGGTTTCTGCAGGTAGTTTAGTTTGTATTCTCTCTGTGTTCATGTGTCTCTGCTACCTGTTAGCATATGCTCATTGTGCTTTTGATGATTGTTTGGGTCTACATTGTTGCAGCTTTGATTCCTAGATCAGGCATTAGGTGAGAGCTGAAACATTACTTTCAGAATGTGTTTTTAACATTAAAACATTGTGACAACATATGCTGTTTTCATTTGTGTGCCTCCTGTGTTGCCAGATGGATATGTTTGGAGGGACAGGTGATGTGTGTTGGGTCCTCATCATGCAGCGCCTACTGTCTACATGAACTCATATGTGCATAACACATTTGAGGCATGCAGCAGCAGGTAGGGGGGGGGGGGCCTGCTGCCCAGTGCATAGCATGCACCTGATGCTCATTATATCACGTGCCCTTCATTTGTGGTCAAGCCAGTGACCTTTCTGTAGGATGTGGGTTGCTGCCCTGCTAAATGTGTTTCCGTCTTTCACCAGGGATGCACTCACCTTGATATTATGATGGCAGTGTCTACACTATCTGTGATGAATAACCCAAATAAAGATATGTATTTGACAGACATTTGTCTCTTTTGCTGCTTGATCATGGTGACAAACATGCAATGCAATGTGTGCCTTTGAATCAGTCCTGACTCCTTGTGACCCAGAGACTCCAGGGTTTTCTTGTCAATGTCACTGGATGTAGATTGTCAGGTCTTTCTTCCAAGGTAATGGAGGGTTACGTGACTTGCCCAAGGCCACATGGAGTGCTAGTGTGAATTGAGCCCTGGTTGCTTGGTGTCCAAGGCAGTTTTCTAACCACTAGGTTACTCCTCCACTCTTTGAGCACATTGACACTTGTATCTACTGATTTGCTGGTCATGTACATGGCCCACCTGTGCTCACATCCTTGTACGGTGGCAGCTGTGTATCTGTCAGCCATTTGCCACATCACTGGGTATTACAGGTTCCCATACACACCCTCCCTTTGGGGTATTTGTTTTGCATTGTGCTCAGTGTGCTGTTTCTGGGAGTGGTTAGAGGCATGTGTTATAACTCAGTAGTTTGCAGGTTTGATCCCCACATATGGTTTATCTTTTTCTTTTCTGTTGTGCTAACTGGACCATTAGGTACCAGCAGGTTCATCACCTCTACACACACCCTTCCCTCTCTTCACTGTACACCAAGGTGTGCCCTCTGTGCTGCCTAGCCATCAGATATTATCTGTTACATAGGTCTCTTTCTTTATGGTGTTTACATGGCAGTGCACCTGAGGGTTTGGTATTGCTGTGGTTCATCTGGTGTGTGGTACACCTGTTTGCATGTTGCGTTCTCTCCTGTCCTGTTCCAGATTGTTACCCAGCTCCACAGAGCATCCTCTGCTGCCCTTGGGGTTTAGTTTCTTTCCTCTTTTGCATGCTGTATCCACTGCATAACATTTCATTGTGTGTGTGCATGTGTCCCTGGTCCCAATTACAGACTGGGATCTGATCTATACACAGCAGATCTGCATGTGCATTTGGTCATGATTACTGTTGGGGGTTTGCCTGTCCTGACAGCCAGCAGGCGTCTTGTGTGATGCCCTGCACTATTTTTGTATGCAGCCTTTGCTAATGAGCTCACGTTGGTGGTGTGGCCTACCGGTTTGTGCATTGCCATTTGTGGTAGTGGTCGTAGGTGTGCTTCCTCTCTGTTCTCTTTGATTTGTATGCTTGTCCTGCAGAAGTGGTTTTCATTCGTATGACTGTCATATCTGTGCAGATCTGTGCTGTGAGCACATTGTACTCTCATCAGAGTTGTGAACCATCCTTCCGTCCATCTTCTGTCTGCCAGCTGTGTGCCATCCTACCCTGATGTGCATGCTGCTACCCCACGTCCTACACATTCTTGCATTGCAGCTCTCCCTGGTTGCCTCTCCTGTGTGTGCTCTGCATAGCACTGCTACTCCACTGTCATCCTGATAGTTCACCTATCCTGCCATTTCAGCCTCCTCTGCTGCACACATCTTCCCATCCTCTGTCACACACTGTCATTATAGCATGGTACATTACCATCGCTCTGTGCATAGCTACAGCTGCCCCCAATATGTTTCTATTTTTCTAGCTGCCACATGGGCTGGAGCTGATTTGTGTGGTCCATCAGCTGTGATCTACGTCCTTCTTTTACTTATGCATTGTCTTTCCTTTCTGCTCTGTGCAGTGTTTGGGTTACGTGTGTGTTTGGCACATACCTCTCTTGCCATTCAAATTGGGGGATCTTACTGCTCTTTCAAACGTTTTTGAGTTCACCTATGCATCCTTGGGGCATCTTATGGCACACCTTCGATTCAGGCAGCTTATGGGGTGCCTATTATGGTGCCTTGGGAGTTGACAACCTTTCAACATGGCCTCTGGGGAACATTATAACTCGTCTTTGCTGACGTGGTTGTTTAGGATGTGCCTTCTGGTGCACCCTAAAAGGTGCATTAATATATGGCACTAGGGTGGGGTTCTTTTTAGATGGCAGCACAGATTGCTGTACAGTTGCATGCAGGAAAAGGACATACCTCAGCCAACCTTATTCACTGGGGATTTGAACCAATGAACCCTGCACCATCAGTCAGTGTCTTAACCATTGTGCTACACTGCTGTTCCTTCTTGCATGTCAGCACACCTACTTAAGATTTTCATGCGTTACAATGCACAGTGCTGCCATCAGAAACAGTGCTCCGACCTTGCCCTGCCTCATAGGGCACCCTATCGGCCACCCTTTCAGCAACATTGTAGGGTGCCATGGCGGACACTGCATTTTAAAGTGTGCCCTCTGGGGTACCTTATGGGGCACCTTATGTTACAGTGCTTTGAGAGTGCATTTGCTAGCAGTAGTAATTAAAATAAAAATAAATGGCCTCAGAATGCAATATCACCTGCAATGGGTAATGCCTCAGCCAGCTGTGTTCATTGGGCACTGTGGGGGATTGAACCCCTGATCCCTGTACCATTGGTCAGTGTCTTAACCATTGTGCTGTGGTTCTGTTCTTGTGCTTGCGTTCTTGTGCTTGCATATCAGCGTGCCGCCTTATGCCGCCCAATATTAAAATGCCTCCTAAAGCAATATTACCCCCAACAGGTAATGCCTCAGCCAGCCTTGTTCATTGGGCACTGTGGGGGATTGAAACCCTGACCCCTGTACTATTGGTCAGTGTCTTAACCATTGTGCTGTGGTTCTGTTCTTGGGCTTGCACATCAGCGTGCCGCCTTATGCCGCCCAATATTAAAAGGCCTCCTAAAGCAATATTACCCCTAACAGGTAATGTCTCAGGCAGCCTTGCTCATTGGGCACTGTGGGGGATTGAACCCCTGATCCTCGCACCATTGGTCAGTGTCTTGACCATTGTGCTACACTGCTGCTCTTCTTTGCATGTCAGCGCACCTACTTAAGATTTTTATTCCTTAAACTGCACAGTGCTGCCATCATTAACAGTGCTGTGACCTTGCGGGGCCTCATACGGCACCCTATAAAGCGCCCTATAAGCAACATTGTGGGGTGCCGTGGCGGACAGTGCACTTTCAAATGTGCCCTCTGGTGTACCTTATGGGGCGCCTTATGTTACAGTGCTTTGAGAGTGCGTTTGCTAGTAGCAGTAATTAAAATAAAATTAATATGCCTCAGTCTGCAATACTACACATAACAAGTAGTGCCTCAACCAGCCTTGTTCATTGGGCACAGTGGGGGATTGAACCCATGCTCCCTGCACCACCCGTCAGTGTCTTAACCATTGTACTGTGGCTCTGTTCCTGTGCTTGCACATCAGAGCGCCACTTATGCTTCCCGCGCAAGTTTCTCATGCGCTAATGTACGCGGCGCACATGAGCGCACAGCGCACATTAGCGCATGTTTAATCCCGGTTTGCTTTTTTCAGACTGAAACGCCTACTCCTTATATGGCATCCACACACTAGCGTGGCGCGCACCCTAACAGGGTTTTAGTAAACATACCCCAATGTGTCTCTTATCCAACACCCAAATACTGAAACCCTTCAAACTAGACTCCATAATTCTTAATACTCTTTTGAATGCAATGCTTAAGTTACACCCATTTAAAGAAATGATTCCCAGGGAGATTGAACCTAGTGCAGAGAGCTGGGAAAGAGATCAATTTGGCCTTCTCCATCACCTGAAATAAAGACCACACATTGCGAGACTGCCAAATTGGCCAAGTTAACATTTTCCTATCAATCCAGAGTTTAGGATTTTGCCACAAGGGTATCCAAAGAAAGTCCTTCAAAGGAATCTCCTACACTCTATCTAAAGTTTGCAAAGCCTTGTGTGTAGCATGAAGTGAAGAAAATGGGGAAACCGTATCCAGCAACTTTATACCCACAATAAGATGGATGGGAAAAAGATCAATCAAGACTCACTCCAGTAGGAGCCAGGATGGGAGAAATGGCAACGAGTCAGGTGATTGACATCAAAACATAACATATTGAGCCAAAAAGACCTCATGGCCTATCTAGTCTGTCCTTCCATATCAACAACTACAACAGTCCCCTTTTTTCATTTAGAGATCCTCTGTGTTTGTCCCATGCTTTTTTTGAATACAGATACTGTCCTCATCTCTACTACCTCCACTGGGAGACTATTCCACAGATCCACCACTCTTTCCGTAAAGAAATAGTTCTGCATATCACTCCTGAATATATCCCGTTCACCCTCATCCCATGTCCCCCCATAGCAGAACTTGCTTTCAATTGAAAGAGACTCTCCCCCTGTGCATTTATTCCATGGAGGTATTTAAACGTCTCAATCATATCACCTCTATCCCGTCTTTCCTCTAATGTGTACATATTAAAATCCTTAAGTCTGTCTACATATGCTTTATAGTAAAGACCACTAACCATTTTAGTAGTCACCCACTGTACTTACTCCATCCTGTTTATATCCTTTTGAAGGTGCAGTCTCCAGAATTGCACACAATACTTCAAATGAGGCCGCACCAAAGACTTATACAGAGGCACTATCACCTCCTTTTTTCTGCTAGTCATTCCTCTCCGTATGCACCCAAGCATCCTTCTAGCTTTTGCTGTCGCCTTTTCTACCTGTTTAGCCACTTTAAGATCATCAGACACAACCACGCCTAGGTCGCGCTCTTCTTTAGTGGACAAAAGTACTTCACCCCCTCTACTATATTGCTCCCTTGGATTGCTGCAGCCCAAATGCATGACCTTGCATTTTTTAACATTAAATCCTAGCTGCCAAATTCTAGACCATTCTTCAAGCTTAGCTAGATCCCTCCTCATGTTATCTACATCTTCCTGGGTATCTACTGTATTGCAGATTTTGGTATCATCCACAAAGAGGCAAACCTTACCCAACAGCCCTTCCGCTATATCACTAACAAAGATGTTAAAAAGAATCGGACCAAGGACAGATCCCTGGGGCACACCACTGGCAACTTCCTTCTCCTCAGAGTGAGCTCCATTTACCTGTACCCTTTGTCACCTCCCACTCAACCAATTTCTAACCCAAACAGTAACTTTAGGGTCCATCCCTAGGGTGCTCAGTTTGTTTATAAGTCGCCTGTGAGGAACGGTGTCAAAGGCTTTACTGAAATCTAAATACACCATATCTAGGGCTCTCCCTCAGTCCATCTCCCTGGTCACCCAGTCAAAGAAATCAATCAGATTTATCTGGACTCCAGAAACCTCACTATTTTCTCTTTCAGCAGCGTTTACAATAATTTACTCACCACTGAAGTTAAACCGGCCTGTAGTTTTCAACCACATCCTTACTTCCACTTTTGTGTAAAGGCACCGAATGAGCCTCTCTCCAATCCTTTGGCACCACTCCCAACTCCAATGAGGCATTGAAAAGGTCAGTCAGTGGAGCAGCTAGAATGTCCCCAAGTTCCCTCAGTATTCTAGGGTATATCCCATCCGGTCCCATCGCTTTGTCTACTTTAAGTTCAGCTAGTTTCTCACGAACACAGTCTTCTGAAAATTGTTCAAGACACCCCTCACTTCTGTTCCTGTTTGTGGGTGTTTTCTGAGGTCCTGTTCCTGGTTTTTCATCTATGAACACAGAACAGAAATATTTGTTAAGCAATTCCGCTTTATCTTCATCAGCTTCTACATATTCCTCCCCTTCACCCTTGAGTCTGACAATACCACTTTTGCCCTTCCTCTTCTCACTAACATATCTTAAAAATTTCTTAACCCCCCCCCCCCCCCCCATTTTATTGCAATGGCTATTTCCTCCTCTTTTTGAATCTTTGCTTTCCTGACTATTTTGCTAACCTCTCCAAGTTTTTCCAAATATAGTTGCCAATCTTCCTCTCTCTGTGATCTCTTGTATTTCATGAAGGCCTCCCTCTTTTTCTTCACCTTCTCAGCTACTTCTTTCGAAAGCCGTAGCGGCCTTCTTTTCCTTTTACCTTTATTTACCATTTTAACAAAAATGTTGGTTGCCCTTAAAATATCCTCTTTCAGTTTTGCCCACTGTTTTTCTACATCCCACAGCTGTTCCCATCCCGCTAAAGACTCCCTGAGGTATTGTTAGTTTTCCTAAAGTCTAAATGTATTCTAATTGCCCTAGTCCTAATACTGAACCACACCATTTGGTAATCACTAGAAGTCTAATATGGCCCCTTCACGTGTGGGGTCTGTTACCAATTGCCTGAATAGTTCTCCCTGTAGAGAATCCAGGATCTCCTAATTTCAAGATGATACTGCAGCAGGAATGTGCCAATCAACATCTGGCATATTGAAATCTCCTATCAGTAGCACTTCCCCTTTTCTAGCAATACTGCATATTTCTTCAATTAACTCTTGTGAGGGAGGTCTGTGTATCACACCAATGCAAATAGATTTTTCTTTCCCCCTTTCTAATTTAACCCACAATGCCTCCTTTCTCCCTTTTAAGCTCTGTAATTCCAATGCTTTAATATTATTTTTTACATATAGTGCCACTCCTCCTCCCCTTCTTCCTACCCTGTTCTTTCTGAATAAAGTATAGCCTGGTATAGTTACATTCCAATCATGGTTTTCTGTGAACCATGTTTCTGTAACTGCCACGAAATCCAAGTCAGCCGCTCCCATTAAAGCTTCAACATCAGGGATCTTATTTCTCATGCTACGGGCATTTATACACACTACTTTCCAGACCCAGCACAGATGAGACCACTGTTCACCTTTCTCCACTGGGAAAATTGGCCATTTAGCCCTACCCTCTGCTTTCTATTTTTTAACAAGTTCCTGATCCACAATAGTACACTGCCTCCTATCCTCTGACTTTTTAATTTTGCCAAGTTTCTCATGAGGGCCTAGTCAAAGGCTTTCTGAAAACCCAGATATACAACATCGATCGACCCACTTTGTCTACCTGTTTATTTACACCTTCAAAAAAATATAACAAATTAGTAAGACAAGACCTTTACTGGATAAAGCCATGTTAGCTGTCTCCTATTAAACCATGACTATCTACATGTTCAGAAATTTTGTTCTTGATAATGGTTTCTACTATTTTTTCCGGTACTGATGTCAAGCTCATCGGTCTGTATTTTCCCAAATCATCCTTGGAACCCTTTTTTTTTTTTGAAACTTTTATTTTCATTTTGCAACAAACAAAAGAAACAACACACCAAAAGAGACAAAACAAGTATACAATAAGGAAAAGTAAACCCATTACCCCCCACCCCGGTGCTTCTTCTCTACCCGTTTGTATCAGCATGTGAGCGCTTCCAATTAACAGTGATTATACATCAAACGATCAAAAAAGTATCCACAATACAGCATGATCATGAGACAGAGATATATACAAAATTAGACAGTCAGATGAGAGCATTTAGCAAAATGTACATATTCATTGAACATCTTCCAGTAAGACCAATAAGAAGGAGTCTGAACGGAGGAAGCGCACAGACGAAGTATTTGTTCATATTTACTGTAGAGACAGGCATGATTCCACCATTCATTGAGGCTCAGATGGGAACTAATTTCCCAGTATTACTTAATGAGGGAAACAGCAATGCCAAGCATAAAGTTCAAAAGGAGATAAGCCATTTCTTGGGAGAGGGGGGATCCCCGCAACTGGGCGAAGTCCCACTATCTTCCAAGAAAGGGACTCCTGAGAGTGCAATATAGACTAAATACGACCCCAGACCCGACGCCAGTTATACTGTAGTGCGGGATATTCATGCATAACATGAAATGAAGTAATAAACCAATGGCCACAGGACGTGTCCAGCAACCATTACCCTGAGTAGTGTTCCATTTGTCTAAACTGTGAGGAGTGTAAAAACACCGGTGGGCTAGAAAGAAGAGGGTCTGAGTGAGTGAGGCGGGTCGGAAACCCGTGTCCCTCTGCTCCAGATAAGGCTCCATTGCTCCGAGGTTAAAGTCACATGCAATTCTCTCTCCCATACTTTCTGCGCTATAGAGGTATCTCTAGTGATAGCATTACATAAGGTTTAGTAAAATTGGATGCTACACCCGGTAAACTACCGAGAGATTGGAAGTTTCCAATCAACCTTATGCAGAGAGTGCCGATGGCGGGAGTACTCTAGCGCTCCGAATGCAATGCTGAAGTTACACTGACCAGAGTCGGGAGTCGAAAGGTTGCATAGGAGTATTAAAGGCACCTAAAGTGTCGAAAAAACATTGGTGGATAGTGGGAGTCTAATGGGAGAGTCATACCAGGGAGTAAGGTAAGAGGAATCGGTGAGCAAAGGCCCGCTACTATGTCTAGCCACACAGGTCTGCTCGGTACTGGAGCCTCCAACCAACAAGCACCTTGTTTGAAAAGAAAAGATTGAGGGAACACTTGAGTAAAATCGCCACCAAATATTAATGGAGCATTGGCGGAGGCCGAGGCCAACTGCGCAAGACTTGCATAGTGAGCAGGGTTGTCCACATTCTGGACATAGTGCAAATACACGTGAATTCACTATCTCCAACCTCAAGGTGTACACGGGCCCATCTACCCTCCATGTCAGCGCTACTATCAGGTACAGTAGCGTGCAAAGACTTCTTAACCAGAATGACTATCCCGTACCATTTGGAAACGGTGGGAGAATAGGCAGCTACCATGTGAGGCCTAGCATTGAGTTTCAGTGTTTCAGCAGAGTGTTATGCGTTTCCTAAAGAAACACCTAATCAATGTGCTCGTGGCTAAGATAGCTAAGGATTTTCTTTCTGCTGAGTGGACCAGCAATGCCTTGTATAATGAATAATAAGATTTTACATGAGGCCATTCAGAAAAGTTGAAATTCTGAGCATGATAGCACACATAATTTCACTGTGTCCCTCAAACTGACTGTATCTGGCTGTACACATGACATAGGAAAAATAAGCTAATATAATACAATGAAGCGCCCCACATTAACAAAGAAAACCGCAGTACAGTAGAGGAGAAGCAAAACCCCAAAATTACTGGCGACCATGTGTCTGCGGGGAGAAACCCCAGAGAAGGCCGAAATTGAAAAAAACATATAACCTGTAGGACTGTGCGTGCTCCGAATCCGACCGAGGCACACATCATGAAGGGATAGGAGACCAAAGACAAAAGTCATACAGAGAAAGAAAGAAAGTCCAGGCTATTTCTGTGCTGGGCTATGACCGCCACATCGGGCCCTTCAAAATGGCGGACAGAGCCGGCAGATAAGAGTCCAAGATTTGGGATTAGCGCATCTGTTCTGCTTCTTTGGAGTCCAAAAATGTTGATAATAGATCAGGATCCTCGAACGTCCTGGTCTGGTTGTGGAGAGTCACTCGGAGCTTCGCTGGATACAACAGGCCAAAGCGAGCCTGTAGCTGTTGAAGTCGAGGGCGAAGAGCAAGGAGTTTCTTCCGACGGTCAACGGTAGGCTTTGCCAAATCAGGAAAGAAGGAGACCTTACGACCTTCATATTCCAAATGATGATTCGCTCGGGCAGCATGTAAAATTTGTTCCACTTGTTGATATCGTAGCAAGCTAAAGATAATAGGCCGGGGGGTCGTGCGGTTGAGCGCCATGCGGGCAGGAACACGGTGTGCTCGATCGATTTCCAGTTCTCTGTGAAAAGTGATCTTCAGCAAGGAGGGAAGAGTTTTGAGCAAGAATTCTCTTATATCTCCTGCTTCCACCCCCTCCGGCATTCCGAGGAGCCTCACATTGTTGCGACGGGCTCGATTATTGCTATCTTCCAACTCCTTTTGAAGATTCTGTATCTGGCGCTCAGCCTCGTCCAGTTTGCCCAAGCGCACCTCGTGCGAGTCGAGGACCCCCGCCATATTGTCCTGCCGTAATGAAAGACCTTCAAGTCGGTCTTGGAGCACTCCAAAGTCTTCTCGCATGGCTCGAAGCGCTTCTCCATTAGACTGCACCAATTCCTTCACGCCACGTATTTCCTCCAAAATCTCCAGGTGCATTGCGGGGTTTTCACGAAATGGAACCATCTTCTGCGGGGAGGACACCTCCGTTTTGGAGCGTTTTCCGTGAGAAGAAGAAGGAGACCCGAAGTCCAAGCGCGCTGGTTTGTGGGCCGCCATCCCCCCCGAGGTGCCCCGGTCAGCTCGGAGCGAAATAGTAAATTTATATAGGTATTAAGTCAGGATTCTGAGTAGGCCTCTCGGGAGCTTCAACGCAAAGCGTCCTACCCGCTGGACATCAGGCTCCGCCCCCCCTTGGAACCCTTTTTAAAAATTGGTGTTACACTGGCCATCCTCCAATCTTCAGGAATTACTGATGATTTTAATGATAGTTCACAGGTAAGTAATAGTAAGTCTGCAGTCTCATATTTCAGTTCTTCCAATACCCTCGGATGTATGTCATCCAGTCCAGGTAATTTAATTTAATTTAATTTTTAATTAATTTTAATTTTAATTTAATTTAATTAACAGATTTTTTTTTTTTTTTGGAGTGGAGGAATAGACTAGTGGTTAGAACACTGGCTTGGTAACCAAGCAACCAGGGTTCAATTCCCACTAGCACTCCTTGTGGCGTTGGGCAAGTCACTTAACCCTCCATTGCCTCGGAAGAAAGGCCTGGCAATCTACTTCTGGTGACACTGCCAAGAAAACCCAGAAGCTTCTGGGTCGCCAGGAGTCAGGACTGACTCGAAGGCATGCATTGCAACAGATTTTTTATATACCGCTCCTTCCATTGATCAGATGCGGTTCCCATAGAACAACAATAAACAGTGCAAGCTGTTTTTACATATAACAATTTGTAACTTAGATATTACAGTTAACAATTAACTATTAGTGAACTATATACAAATGAAACAGGATTAAACTATATACAGAGTTATTTGTCTTCAATACATTCTTTAGGGGTACAGTACTTCGTTCCTTTGTTGAGTAATGTATTATCTGGCGTAGGGTTATCCTTTATCTAGCTGAGAGGTGAGTTCATCACGGATCCATAGTGCTTTGTAAATAAGTGTGTTTTAAGGTTTTTCCTAAACTCCATGATTTCAGGTAAATGTCTTAATTCTATTGGTAATTTGCTACTCTTTGGTTCATCAAATAGTTGTAATACATCTTCCCAGTTTATCGATAGTTCTTTCAATTCTTCCGATATATCACCTTTAAATACCATTTCAGGCATGGGTAACTTCCCTACATCGTCCTCAGTAAAGACCAAAGCAAAGAATTCATTTAATCTCTCAATTGTGGCCTTATCCTCCCTTAGTACCCCTTTTACCCCTCCATCATCCAATGGTCCAACTGACTCTCTCACAGTTTTTTTGCTACGAATGTACTTGAAGTTTTTATTATATGTTTTTGCTTTTACAGCAAGTTGTTTTTCAAATTCTCTCTTTGACTGCCTTACATCTAACTTGCCAGTTCTTATGTTGTTTCCAGTTTTCATCATTTGGCTCTTTTCTCCATTTCCTGAAAGATGCTTTTTTTGCTACAACATTCTCTGACCTCACCTTTAAACCATGCTGGCAGATTTTGGGCTTCCTTCCATTTTTCATAAAATTTTGAATTCAGCTGGTCTGGACTTCCAAGATAGTATTTTTAAATAGCACCCATGCTTGATATAAATCTTAAACTTTGCAGCTGCTCCTTTTAGTTTATTCTTAACTGTTTTCCTCATTTTATCATAGCCTCCCTTTTGAAAGTTAAAAGGTGGTATTGTGGATTTCCTTGCCATCCTTTCTCTCTTTATTAAATCAAATGTGATTATGCTATGATCACTATTGCCAAGTGGCCCCAGCACCCTTATATCTTTCCCCAGATCTTGTGTTCCACTAAGGACTAGGTCCAATATGATTTCCTCTCTTGTTGGTTCATGAAACGGCTGCTCCAAGAAGCAGTCATTTATTTAATCTAGCAACTTTATCTCCCTAGCATGTCCTGCCATGACACTGACCCAGTCGATACCGGGATAATTGAAATTACCCATTATTATTCCTGTGTTGTAAATATTGTTAGCTTCCCTGATTTCTTTGAGCATTTCATTATCCATTTGTTCATTCTGGCCAGGAGGTCGATAGTACATTCCCACTGCCATTGCCTTCCCCTTCTCACATGGAATTTCAATCCATAGAGATTCTACAGTGAATTTTGTTTCCTGCAAATCTTTAATCCTGTGTGACTCACTGGTCTCTCTAACTTAGAGTCTAATCCCTCCACCAATTTCATCCACTCTATCACTACGATGTAATTTGTACCCAGATATCACAGTGTCCCTCTGGTTGTCTTCCTTCCACCATGTCTCTGAGATACCAGTCATATCTATCCTGTCATTTAATGCTATATATTCTAACTCTCCCATCTTATTTTTTAGACTTCTAGCATTTGCATGCAAGCATTTTAATGACTATATTTTATTCATATTAATCTTGTTACCGGTAGATAGGGGTAATTTGGAATCTTTAAGTTCTGTCTGCTCTGTATTTAAGAGCATTTGGGTTACTTTTCTCTTTATTGGAACCTCTCTGTCAATATGTCCTAACTTCAGTCTTTTGATAGTATCCTTCAAGGGTACATCCTTCTGAACCATGCACCCTTGGGTGACTGTTGCCTTTCCCCTATTATCTAGTTTAAAAGGTGCCCTATCTGCTTTTAAAAGGTTAATGCCAGCAGCCTGGTTCCATCCTGGTTAAGGTGGAGCCCATCCCTTCAGAAAAGCCCATTTCACCAGAATGTTGCCTAGTTCCTAACTATTCCAAAACCCTCATTTTTGCGCCATCATCTCATCTACGCATTGAGACTCCAGAGCTCTGCCTGCCTTTTAGGTACTGAGCGTGGAACAGGAAGCATTTCGGAGAATGCTACCCTGCAAGTTCTGGCTTTCAACTTCCTATCTAAAAGCCTAAATTTGGCCTCCAGAACCTCCCTACCGCACTTTCCTATGTCGCTGGCACCAACATTTACCAGGACAACAGACTCCTCCCCAGCACTATCTAAGACCTTGTCTAGGTGGCACATGAGGTCTGCTACCTTTGCACCAGACAGGCATGTTACCAGGCGATCATCACATCCACCAGTCACCCAGCTATCTATATGCCTAATGATCAAATCACCAGCTATAACGGCTGTCCTAACCCTTCCCTCATGGGCACATGGCATTAGAGAAACCTTCTCAGAGTGATAATGTTTTACATCACCTGGAGGACAGGTCCTAGCTAGAGGATCACTTCCTACCATACCAGAGTGATGCTGTCCTATGACATGACCCTCTCCTCCATGGCAACATGGATGCTGCCAGAGGTGGGACTTCAATACTATGTCCCTATAGGTCTCATCTATCTACCTCTTTGCCTTCCTTATGTCCTCCAAGTCTGCTACTCTAGCCTCCAGAGATTGGACTCATTCCCTGAGAACAAAGAGCTCCTTGCACCTAGTGTACACGTAAGACCCCTCACCAACTAGGAGAAAATCATACATGTGACACTCAATGCAAAAGACTGGAAATCCCCATCTCACTGCTGGACTGCTGTCTGCATCTTAGTTTTAAGGTTGTGTTTATGTATTTAAGTTGTTCTACTTATGTAGATTTGCTGGGGATACCTATACTAATAAAACTGTATCTAATATGTTTAATAGACTTTGTTCATCTCAAGATTAATTAATCTCAGGTCCTTAATATATGCCTGATGAGGATAGACAGGTATACCTGAGAATGGCTATAAAGCTATGATTATCCCAGGGGTGGGTAGGAGTTAGGGAGGCAGGGAAAGGAGACCTATTAAAAGTTGATTTGCTTCTAAGGTAAAGGCTTACCAATTTTCCTGGGTGATTCACACAGCCCTCGGCTTGATAGAAGAGGCCTTTTAAATTGGCACTTTGATCTGTCACTTGCCGTTAATACCTATTCAAGACAACTCCACAGATCTTTTGCCTCCTAACTGGAAGGCCTCTTTGTAAAGGTCACCAGAAACAAGTTTATTTCTTACTACTCAGGACTATTCTACCTGTATGCTAAGCTATACACTGATTTGATTTAGATAAAAAGCTCTCTAGAAACAACTTTATTTCAGCAGCTATTTACTCTATTTAACTTTCTATGTTTAAGCGATACTCTGATTTGATTTAAAGTTCCTGGAGGAAAGGTCCATAAAACATTATTAAAGAGAATCCGGGAAATCCACTGTTTGCCCTGGGACAAGCATTGTTGAACCTATGTTCCTTTTTTGGAACCTGCTTCTGTAGGTACTTGTGACCTGCATTGGCCACTGTTACAAATAGGATACTGGGCCTGATGGACCTTGATCTGACCCAATATGGCATTTAGGTTCTTATGTTTTATAGTCACATTTTATTTGTTATGGCAACCATTACATTCAAAAGTAATTTTGGCCTGCTTCTGTAGTAGAGAGAATATTTCAATATATTTATCATTCCATCGTTTTTTCATTGACATTTGGACATGGCTGTCTATCGAGCTGGTGGTGCATATATACTCTGACAGCCTTGTGCTAACTGTACAAACTTGTCTTGTCTTGTCCCCTTCCTCTTTACCTTTAATGTTCTGCCCTGCCTCAAACTGGTTTGTTCTCCCCATGTTCTTTGCAATGTTTGTCTTTGCATTCTGTAATTTTAAAGAACCCACTTCTTGATCATTTTCTCTAACCCCGCTTGCTCCCACTAATGTTGTTGTGTTGTGATTAGCTTGCTTTATGCATAGTTACACACATAAATTATAAAATACTATAATTTGTGCATGTTCTTAAATTTAGGACTGGCATAAGAGCTTGCACCTTAAATTAATGAGTTTTTTCACCACTTACACCTTCATCTTATAACATAAAGTATATGCATACTTGACTTTATAAAAAGGACGTGAAATATATATATGTTAATTTAGGTGTGACATATAAAATTGTCTTCCATTAGATAATTTGATAGGGAGCCACCTAGATTTACACATGAACGGCACATGTAAATCAAGGTTTTTTAGTCATATATCCACATAAGAGGCCACTTATGCACATAACTGGTACAAACACTATTCTGTAAGTATGCACATACATCCGATGGTGAGTACTTTCACTGTGGGTATGCACAGGGTTGGAGTGTGGATGGACCATGGGTGGAGTGCAGGGTTACATACACATATTTTAAAATGCTATAATTTACATGCATTCCTTACAAATTTAGGTGCAAGCATTTATCAGCCCTAGGGCTGGTGTAAGTGATCATGCTTTAAACTAACTAATGTGTTTTTCTGTCATTTGAACTACCATTTTATAGTCAAGCATGAGCTACTTGACTTTATAAAATAGGCATGAAATACAAGCATTAAAATGTCTGCTAACTACATAAGAGTTTATAAAATGTCACTATTACAATGTGACATGATGGCTCATTTTTTTCACTTTCTTTCATTCATAGACTCAAACATGTCTTTGTGGAGGACTTGGCTGAAACATCCAAGGTAAAGTGTGTCTCAGTAAGGTCATAGGATGTTGGATTGGTAAGGATAGCAGATATAGAGTGGGAATGATGACCAATGTGTATGTGAGGTATGTGTGTGTCAGTGGTCTCTGTCTATGTTTGCCTTTGAGTCAATGCTGACTCCTGGTGACCCAGCAGCTCCTGGGTTTCCTTGGCAGTGTGACCGGAAGTAGATTGCTAGGCCTTTCTTCTGAGGAAATGGAGGTTAAGTGACTTGTCCAAAGCCACAAGTATGATGTCTATATTTATCTATATAGAGTGAGTTTTGGCTGTTTATCTGTGAGTATGTGTGGGTTGGATGTCAAGGCGTGGAGGAATGGGTGTGAGCGTAATGGATATGTTGGGTTAGTGTGTGTAGGGGGGAAAGGGTATGTTGGAGAATATGACCATGTGCAGGGGAGTGTTTGGCTGTAATAAATGGGGGAAAGGGATAAGTATGTCTTGAGTGTAAGTAGGGGTGAAAGTGTGGAGGAAATGAAGATCTTGGAGGTATGTGGGAAGATGATTATGTTGGTGATATGAGAATATTGGGGGATTGGTATTCTGGGAGTATGAGAACATACATATATGATGGGGGGGGGGGGGAAAGGGAATGTGAGTGTGTGTGTTGACAAGGGTGTGTATGCTTCTTTCCACTGTCCTCCCACTTTCTTGAGCTTTTCACATCCCTCCCCTGTGTCACCTTCCTCCTGCAATTCTCATCCTTCCCTGCCACCCTCTTCAACTCACCCCTCACTCCTTCCCTCTCGCTTCTTGAACTCTCCAGCCACTATACATAAAGCCAAGTAGTTTAAGCTAGGACTGAAAAAAGACTGTCCTAAATTAAATAACATAGTCATACAGATAGGGATTCATTCCAGAACATGAATAAGGGGTTTATACTTACGATGGGGACGTGTATGTGTTGAACACGTCCCGACCATATTCTGAAACACTGCTATCATACATGTACATGGTGCCAACACCGAGATCTCAAAAAGTGCTCAGAAGGGGTGGAATGAGGGTGTGGTCAGCCGAGGAGATGTAGAAAGTGTAGTCAGGAAAGGGCTGTATACGTTTTCAGTGCTTCCCGGAAATGCCCTCATTATCTCTGCTGAAACATGGAATAAGGCTTGGACTTAGAAAATATTCTGTTGTGCTCTGCAATGCATTCCATATAGAAGAATGGTTGTGACTAGTATATGATGAACTGGTGTGACTGCCGTCTGGATAAATACAAGATGCAGTTACAAAAGACAGAAAGCAGAGGTGAGGGAATGTGGAAAGGTAAAGAAACATTTATAAACATCCATACAGAAATATTGAGAAAAGCAATAGTGTGTAATCAAGTCATGCTGAAATGTGCTATTTGTGATAAAACAGTAGATCCACAGGACCCCAACAAATCCTGTGTTCTGAAAACTGGGACTGCTGATATAAAAATAGTATGTGAGTGAGTTTGTAAAAAATCATGTTACAGTAAGAAAGGGAGATCATAATTGCAGTCCTGGATGTGGAATGAGGGTGGGATGTAGAAAGACATGTGTTTGGCACAGATAGAAGCTGTGACTAGAATGGCACAAACTGGCATGGCTTAGTCAGTTAAACATAGGTAGATGGGAGCTGTTGGCAAGCCAATGGCAACCATAAGCATTCCAAAAGACGTGCTCAAATGAACAGCAGTGACAAATGTGATAGAAGGAGTCATGGGCACAAGTAGGTCAGAGACAGAATCATTAGTTTTTATAGGGAATTACAGAGGTATCTCACCATACACCCAACCAAGGCCGGCCAGCACAGATGCTCTGCCCCATCCACCCCCCACCCACATCCACCCACCTACTCCACCACACCCCTCACACACACACACACCCCACTACCAAACCCATGTGCCATGTCAGGCTCCCAGTGTGTCCCCACCCCCACATTCTATCCCCTCCCCCCACATATCCCACTGTACAGCAGATGCAGCATGCAACACATTGGCACACTCACACCAACAGACTGCCAGCACCACCCCCCTTGCCAAGCACACATACTAGGTACCCCCTTGTGACTTCTACTTTGCCCTCATGACCCTTGACCCTCCCATTCACAGAGAACACATGTACAACCACCAGTGCAACACCACTGACAGGTGTGGAAGGTGGAGTGTCATCTGAATCGGAACTGTCACTGTCCCCACTCCACTCTGCATGATCAAGGAAAGGCAGGAAGGTCAATCGAGGGTCCATGCCCCAAGGAACAGGGCCCAGAATATGGGAGGGCTCCACAGTTGCCAAGCCTGATGTTGCAGCAGCCCTTGTGCTGGCATGTGTGGTGATCCAGCCTGAGGAAGGCACATGCAAGGTGTAGCTATGCAAGAGGTAGAAAAGGTAGCAGCTACAGCAAACATGCCACTGGTCTGTACACAGGTTGTGGCCACTGGCTGGCATATGTGAGTGCCTTACACAGGGATGGTGACAGGGGCATCTTGGGTGTGGCACAGCTGGGCTATAAAGCAATCAACACTGTCTTGCAGGAGGCCCATGGACAAGTTTAGGTGTCTAGTTGCCACTAGCTGCTGCTCCATCAGGTCCACACTCCGGTGTACCAGTTCAAGCTTTGCCCTGCTCCTTTCCACATGTGCCTCATTGTAGGCCAGCAGTCTCTCAGAACTCTGTAGGAGTGCCTGCAAGGTGCAATGGTGGCTGTGATGGCCACGATGATGGATACTCTGCCTCTCAGTGGGTGCTGGTGAGGGTATAAGCTGTTCCACATCTTCACCCATAGCAATAGGCTGCAGCTGCTCAGTGCTGTGATCTGACACAGCTGGGTTATCAGCACCAAGGGCCATGGGCTGCATATGACCCCCATGGAGTGGCTCACCAGAGATACCAGCATGCCCATCAGCCTGTAGTGTATGAAGAGCAGCTGGGGTGATGGCTGGATCTGGCACAGTGTTTGGCCCTGCAGCTGCATCAACACTTGTGAACAGACAGAAAAAAGATGTGTCCCACAAGGAATTATGCCCATCATACACAGAGAAATGTCATTGTATTACCTAAGAACACCAGACACCAGTGAAAAGGGATAACATCGTTAGGTGGGGGCAGCTGTCCCAGTGTGACATGCAGCACAGTGCAAAAGGGAATGGCCAGTACACATCATGTCAGCCCAGCAACCACAAAGCCCCACAAATAAACATCACCACATCACTACCTGCACCAGGTCTCAAACCCACCCTTGGATATCAGTGCATGCCTCTTGTCAACTGTGCCATAACAGATGTGTACTACCACTACAACAACAACAATGATAATAAAAATAATAATAATGTATATAGCACGACAAGGCATACATAGCACTGTACAAGGTAAACTACTAGTAATCAGTTACATAGCACTGTATCCCCAGACATCTGTGACTGGAAACTCTTGCTGTGTCCACATGGGTGTAACAGTTATGGATACCTCAGGAGCAGGGTATGGAGCATTATGTAGGGGCGTGGATGGGAGGATGTGTGGGGGAACCTTGGGAAACAGGTGTAGAACAGAATCAGGGTGTGAGGACCGTGACATGTCCAGTGAGCTGATGCCCTCCACAGCAGCAGTGTCCACTGTACCCAGTGCACACTGCTTCAGGTCAGTCAATGGTTCTGCCTGACCATCTGGTCCTACACATGTGACCTTCTTAAGGTATCCCGCTGAACCTGCCACCACTTCTGCTTGACATCCTCTATATCACGGTTATTGTGGTATATGGCATTCAGCTTACAACATATAACAAGTCACCTCCTCTGCTTCTCATACACCCCAACCTTAGTGTCCTCAGTGTCTATGAGGATATTAATGTCCACAGGGATCTCCTCCAGCATCAGTGTTAGCTCCCCTTCACTGAAATTTGGCTATCATGTTGCCACCTTTGGAGCTATAGAGCAGAGGTCAACTAGCAGAGGTGTACCAGCTGCGTGTTCAAATGACAGGGGAGTTGCCGCCGGAGACATCTCTGTTTATAGCACATAGATGGAGATGTTCAGAGATGTGGAAATTACCAGGATATATGCACCCAGGTGCATATAAATATGCTGCATAGACTGAACCTGCATTTCCTGGTATGACACCCTGCCCATGACGGAACCTGTGACTGTGCTTTGACAAGTACTGCCTCATACTCTTCATGTACATGGTGCCTATTACATATTGAACTGACACAACTGAGGTGGAGGCTCTGGCAGTGCTATGATTAACAAGGTAGGTGTTAATGGGGTTATGTAGACATTGTGCTGGTCCAAGAGGTTGTGCATTAGGCCCTTGTCACATCCTTCTTGGTATGCATTGCAGATCCCTTTGTAGGAAACTGCATGACCACAGTTTACTGGCAGCACCATCCACTGTACCCTTGACCCCACAAAATGCATTAGGCTATACCTGAAGCATTGCTGTAGCATAGTGGTTTAAATCACAGTCTAATACCCAGGAAATCTGTGTTTGATTCTCACAGTTGCTCCTTCTGACCTTGCTGAGAACACATCGCATAGCATAGCATACAAATATGAGGAGTGATGAGCAAAACTGTACATTAGAGGAGCATTTGGTTATTTAAATGTGGGTATGTCAAGCTGCACTGTAGACACGTGTGTCTTGTGCCATCTCTGTTTATGTATTTATTCCGTGGGGAACATGGATGTGCCATTTGTTGATGCATGCATCTTACACTGTCCCTGTTAATATATTTAGATCTGTCCCCATTTATTTTATTTTTTTTTAGCTGTATTTATATTCTGCTTTTCACCGGGTCAAAGCAGTCAATTGGGGGATACATTTAACACGAGGGGATATGACACACATATGTTAATACTAACAGGGAACATGGGCAATGGAGGGTTAAGTGGCTTGCCCAAGACCACAAGGAGTGCCTATAGGATTAGAAATCCCAGTCCCTCCGGCCTGATATTGCTGTCCCCAGGTGGTACTTGAACCCCTGGCCCTCCAGCCTGAAGTACCTTGTCCTAACCACTAGACCACTCCTCCCTTCATATATTTAGATCCGTGGGGGACTTGGGTGCATCATTTGGTGGCACGCACATCTTATTCTGTCCATATTTATATATTTAAATCCATGGGCACGTGATGCACATCATTACACAATATGTTATTGAATTGTTCACTGCAGGTGGAAGTGTGTGTGGTGCTGTATTCAGAAACTGATCATGGACGACATGAACACCTGGTTGATGATGGCCCTATCATGTTTGCAATATAGCTGCCAGGACTGCCCACACTATGCAAACATCACAGAGTGGAGTGGCGGCCAATTGGCTACATCAATGACTTGCTGTCAAGGGAAACAGGGTTTAGTTCCCACTCATGCTCTGTTTATATTCTTGGCCATGCCAATTAACAATACTTTACATGACATTTGAGGTATGATTGTGGTTATCAGTTTCCCTGTGTCAGGTTGATAACTCTGTAGTTGTTCCAGTGCTCACCACTCTGCCAACATTATGATCTGATGTGGACACTCTGCTTCATATTTCTATATTCAGAGCCATGTTTTGGGTGTCCATTCATGTCCTAATGGTGACTAGTACTATACTTGCTCTCTTGGACAGCATAGCACACTTGGCAGGGGGTTTTGTAACCTGACATCCACATTTGGGTAGTTCAAAGGTGCTGCTGTGATTGATATTTGCCATTATGTTGTTGCTCCACATTCATGCATCCTGCACATGACTGATCATTCCCTTTTCTGCCCTCTCTCTCTCACTTTGTGCTTGCCTGTCTCCCTCTATCCATGTGTGATGGCTTTGGCTGCCAGCTGCTACCTCTTCCCATGTCTGTGGTGCTATTTCTGAACTTATTAGGCAAGTTTGGTTCTTATTCTCTCCCAACCCCTGTGTGCTGCAGTGTGGGCTGGCCTGCACCTCTTGGCAGCAGAACCTTCTCCTCCTGGAGTACAAGCCTGCAGATCAGGCAGGTCTCCACCTCAGAAATGTTTGGCTGCCTAGTAGCCATTCTTTCTTCTCTGTGGTTTGGATTTTGGCAGTGATGGGGAGCACAACTCCATCCTGTTTCCTATTGCATGTGCACCTCAGGTCTCTTTGAAGGTGGGCATGTTTTTGCCATTACATGTGACCACCGGCCAGAATGGAAACGGGTTTGGTGGTAGACGGGCACTGCAATGGGCATGCCAGTATGCTTTAGATGGACTGTAGGTGGAGATATTTTCATTGTTTGCACGTAGATGTCTCACTTGTCTGGCAGCGCCTGCTATTAGTATAGATGCAGACATGTTTTTGGTCCGATTCCGCAGGCACGCATGCGTATAGGCACTTGTCTATGGAATCGACCCATGAATCTGGATGTTTCAGACGTGCATGCGTCCATGGGGGCTGGCCATCCTTCATAGAATTGGCCTCAATTAGTGATGTATACAGCAAAAATCCTTTGTTTTGCTTGCAGATTTCCTTAATTTTTCTTGATGCTTGTGTGTTTTTTTCATGTTTTCCCACACAGTAGTTTTAAATGTGTACCTTGCATGCATACTAGGACTTTTTTGCACATGCAAATCCATTGTATGTTAATAGAGCCCAATACTCGAAAGGCATTTATATGTTTTACAGCCCAGTAAACCATGTAAATGCCTTAAATCAGGATATTCAACAGCACTTATACAGTTAGTGCCATTGAATATACCCTTCTAACCCCGCTACATGTGTTCTAGGATGGAGACTGTCGTTAACGAGATAATGGTGATATTGCAGTGCTACCTGGTTAGCAATCGGTAAGTAAAACTAGGTGTTGCAAAAGCTGGCCTAGTTTTTTCCACAGAAGTTAACCGGGTAGTGGTGTAATATCGCCGCTACCCAGTTAGCTTCGGCGACTTTGGGGCATGTGCGGTGACCCCGGATATTCAATGCCGTCACTGCAACATTGAATATCCAGGGTTAAGGGTCAGCAGGCAGAAGCCAGCCAACCACTTATCCACATACAGCAGCCGCCCCCTGGGTAGAACACCCCCAAAATGCCCACCGGGCACATAGCCTACCCAATTCAATATCAGGCCCATAATTATTAGGTATGTACAAATATAAGGTGCTCAAGTGAACCAAATCCATGATTCTAATTGCAAACCCTTAAAATTGACTCTATGCATAGCTAGGCGCTTTGCCTTTGCTCTACACTGACTCTTCCCCGACACTATCCATATAGTGCTGCAATTGTTAGAGATAGTTTCAAAGGCACTATGAGAATGCTGCTGGAGAATTGCAGTTTTGACTAGTGTCATGATGTTGTGAGCATAAACCTCGAACTACTAGAAGATCTATGAAGCACAGTCAGATATATTGCTTGTAAGAATAATTGGTAGGACCTTACTCTCTACACACATTCTTACTGAGACCTAGCAAGGGCAAACAGTGTCATATAATTTTGGTTAATTTGGAGGATGCTTGTAATCCTTTCTATATTGTCAAATGGAGCATATGTATAAAGACTTCTTCCAACCATCAAGATGAAGTTCGCCTGTGAACAAGATGTAGTGCTTAGGACTGAAGTACGTGAAGAGAAAGATGTTCTCTACAATGGCAGAAGATTTATTTTGGACTTGGATATGCTTGGGCTATCATTTATTTGTAGTGATTCTGTCCAGAATCAGGGGAGGGGAGGGACTGAAAGGAAGCTTGTCTGTACAGGGCTGTGTACACAGCCAGGGTACTTAATAACATCATATTACTAAAAGCCCTCAGAAAGAGTTAACACTACAGACATTCCAGAGCTTATTACTCAGCAACAACCTTGAAAGACTCTACTGAAAAAACTAGGCTGAACTTTCCTAAAACAAAGACACTAGGTTTGTTATGAAAAAGATAGTGCAGGGAGAAGTGTTTCTTCAGTCTCACAGTCTCGATTCAGAGATATCAAAACTGCAAGTGTTAGAATTATTGTTTAAGAAGTTATGTCTGGGAATACATGCATGTCTCCTCATGATGACCTATGCTAATAAGAACTGACTTATGACGTAGAGATATAGAGATGCACGTTATGAATATACGTGATGCTTGACGTAGAACAATAAGGTGGAAATTATGCTGTGTAATGGAATATTTACCTATAAATAAAATGGCTGAAGGCTGTGATGGCAGAGTAAACAAGGTGCTAACTTGGTTTGCTCTCCCAAAGCTTTGGTGTTTTTTTTATAATACAAGTGTGTGTTGTGTATTATTAACCATGCTTTCTTCCTTCTCATTGCTTTGTGTGTGGATATCCATTACCCAAGAGCCCTGGTGAATTACCGGTGAGGGGAAGTGCAGAGTACACTTTCAAACAGTGCTGCTGAAAATCGATGGATAGGATACATACATATGCATCAACAGTTGCTGAGGGTAATTTTATAAGGTGCATTTTTAAGTGTATCAATCATGCCTATCTTAGGAAGTGAATTACAAACATACTTAAACATGACTGCCACCTTGAGTGCACCTTAACTAAGCAGGATCAAGCCTGGTTAATAGTTGGATGGAAGACCACTTTTGAATACCAGGTGCTGTAGCCTTGCTGCATAAAAGAACTGCCTGCTAATCAATTTCCAGTTTCACCTTGCCAAAAAAACCTAGTCAATAGTCACAAGATGGACAGCTATCAACATGGTCACAGGAGTTGATGTCAACTTAACAACAACAAGTGCAGTTTACTTTATAAAATAGGGGCAGCGATCATGGAAAATGCATGTCAAATTCAGCATCCTTACTGACACCAGCCCCATGGCTGGCACAGATGACAATGCCTATCTCACACATGGACATCTGTATTTTATAAAATACATGGGTAAGTGTGTGCTCCACCTATGCAATGCCCAAGCTCTGGCTATGTGAATGCCCACAGTGAAAGTATTTACCATCGGCACTTCCATATCAAATACTTAAGTCCCTTATTTTCTTTTAGAGATCTTCTGTGTTTCTTCCAAGCTATTTTTAATTCGGATACTGCACCCGTCTCTATTACCTCCACTGGAAGAGTACTCCATACATCTATCACTCTTTCCGTAAAGAAATATTTCCGCATATTACTCCTGAGGCTATCCACTTTCACCCTCATCCTATGTCCCCTCATAGCAGAGCTTTCTTTCAGTCAAAAGAGGTTCTCCTCTTGTGCATTTATGCCCGGAGGTATTTAAATGTCTCTATCATATCTCCTCTATCCCACCTTTCCTCTAACACATTAAGATCTTTAAGTCTGTTCTCATATGCTTTATAACGAAGACCACTAACCATTTTAGTAGCCACCCTCTGCACTGACTCCATCTTATTTATGGCCTTTTCAAGGTATGGTCTCTAGAATTGCACAAAATACTCCACATGAGGTCACATCCGAGACATATTCAAAGGCACTATCACCTCCTTTTTTCTGCTGTTCATTCCTCTCACAATGCTCCCAAGCATCCTTCTGGCTTTTACTGTCACCTTTTCTACCTATCTAGCCACCTTAAGATCATCAGAAACAATCATGCCCAGATCCTACTGTTCTTTCTTGGAGAGAAGTACTTTGCCCCGTACATTGTACAGCTCCCTTAGATTTTTGCAAGCAAATGCATGACCCTGCATACTTCAGCATTAAATACCAGCTACAAAATTCTTAACCATTCTTCAAGCTTAGCTAGATCTTTCCTCATGTTATCTACTCCTTCCTGGGTGTCTACTCTATTGAAGATTTTGGTATCATCCTCAAAGAGGCAAACCTTACCTGACAGCTCTTCCACAGTATCACTAACAAAGATGTTAAAAAGAATTGGACCAAAGAAATATCCCTGGGGCACACCACTGGCAAACTCCTTCTCCTCAGAGTGAGCTCCATTTACCTGTACCCTTTGTTGCCTCCCACTCAACCAGTTTCTAACCCAGTCACTTTAGGATCCATCCTTAGGGTGCTCAATTTGTTTATAAGTCGCCTGTGTGGAATGGTGTCAAAGACTTTACTGAAAACTAATTACTCCATATCTAGGGCTCTCCTTCGGTTGAACTTCCTGGTCACCCAGTCAAAGAAATCAAAGAAATTTGTCTGACAAGACCTGCCTCTGGTTAACCCATGCTGTCACTGATCCTGCAATCCATTGGACTCCAGAAGCCTCACTATCCAACCTTTTAGCAGCATTTCCAATAATTTACTCACCACAGAGGTTAGACTAACCTGCCTGTAGTTTTCAACCTCATCCTTACTTCTGCTTTTGTGTAAAGGGACCACATGTGCCTTTTTCCATTCCTCTGGGATCACTCCCAAGAAGCACTGAAGAGGTCAGTCAATGGAGCCACTAGAATGTCCCCAAGCTGCTTCAACATTCTCAGATGTTTCCCATCTGGTCCCATCGTTTTGTCAACTTTTAGTTTAGCTAGTTCCTCATGAACACAGTCTTCTGAGAATTGTTCAAGATCCCCATCACTTCTGTTCCAATTTGTGGGTGTTTTCTGAGGTCCTTCTCCTAGCCCTTCAGCTCTGAACACAGAGCAGAACTATGTGTTAAGCAATTCTGCTTTATTGTCATCAGCTTCTACATATTCCTCCCCTTCACCCTTGAGTCTAGCAATACCACTTTTGCACTTTCTTCTCTTGCTAACATATCTGAAAAATGCCATATCCCCCCATTTTATTGCACTGGCTATTTCTTCTTCTTTTTGTATCTTGGCTTTCCTGATAACTCCTGATCTCTAAGTTTTTCCAGATATAGATGCTTGTCTTCCTCGCTCTGTGATCTCTTGTATTTCATAAAGGCCTCCCTCTTTTTCTTCACTTTTTCAACTACTTGTTTTGAGAACCATAGCAGCCTCCTTTTCCTTTACATTTATTTACCTGTTTAACAAAAACGTTTGCTGCTCTTAAAATATCCCCTTTCAGTTTCTCCCATTGCTTTTTTACATCCCCCAGCTGTTCCCATCCCATTTATGACCCTTTGAGGTGTTGGCCATTTTGGGCAAAGTTTTTCTAAAGTCTAAGGTCCTCATTTCTGAATGGATTTTGTCAGCCCTAGTTGTAATACTGAACCCACCATCTTGTGATCAATGGATGCAAGATGATCTCCCACTATGATATCAGAAACACTTTCCCCATTGGTAAGCACCAAATCCAATATGGACATTTCATGTGTGAGTTCTGTTACCAGTTGCCGGAATGGTTCTCCCTGTGGAGAATCTAGGATCTCCTTACTTCTAGATAACACTGCAGCAGGGAATGTGCCAATCAACATCCGGCATATTGAAATCACCTATCAGTAGCACTTCTCCTTTCATGGAAATATTGCATATGTCTTCTGTTAAATCCCCATCCACTTCTTCTCCCTGTGAGGGAGATCTGTATATCATATCAATGCAAATGGATTCCCCTTCCCCTCTTTCTAGTTTAACCCACAGTGCCTCCTCACTTCCTTTTAAGCCCTGTCATTCTATAGCTTTTATTTTTTTTTACATATAGTACACTTCTCCTCCCCTTCTTCATACCTTGTCCATCATGAATAAAGTATAGCCTAGTATAATTACATCCCAGTCATGGTTATCCGTGAACCATGTCTCAATAACTGCCACTAAATCCAAGACAGCCTCTTTCATTAAAGCCTCAACATCTGGGATCTTATTCTCCATACTATGGGCATTTATACACACTGCTTTCCAGATGTTGCCCCTCTTACCCATTTCTACAGAGGTATTTAATGTTTCACTTACCTGGGGGCTTTCTTCACCCATCCCCAAAGAATCTAGTTTAAAGCCCTTTTCAGTAGGTTAGCCAGTCTGCTGTGGAAGACACTTCAACCCTTCTCTGCTGTGAAGCCCTTGGAACATCATCCCATGGTCTATGCAGCCATGCATTCATCTCCAGGATGCAAGATACTCTGCCTCGGCATTTACCCTCAACAGGGAGGATTGAAGAGAAAACCACCTGTGCACCTATCTACTTCACCCTCTATTCCAGAGCCATAAAGTCACTTTTGATATGCTCAGAGGACTACCTAGCTGTATCATCTGTGCCAATATGGATGAGTAACATCGGATAATAGTCAGTAGGCTTAATCAGTCTTGACCAACTCTCCATAACATCTCAGATTTGGGCACTTGGCAGACAGCACATCTCTCTGGACATCAAATCTGGTTGGCAGATGGATACCTCAGAACCACTCAGACGAGAATCGCCAATCACCACTACCTTTTGCTTCCTTATGGTCACTGATTTTGCAAGTTTGGGATGCTTGAGCTCTGGTTTTCCCTTTCCTGAGTTTTTCTCGCTTCCTCCACTTCCAGGGCTGCATACCGGTTCTTTAATTCCAGGGCTGGTGGATTTGTGTTGTTGATTCTGCAGGCTCTGGTGACTCTTGTCCAACTCCTTCATTCTGCAGTCTTCCATTTTCACCTCTATTGGACAACTTGGATGTTTCAAGAAGCATCTCATCAATGTACTTTTCACTGTCTTGAATGTTTCTCAGCCTTGCCACCTCTTCTCTGAGCTCCTCCACTTGTTTCTTGAGGGATTCAGCTCACAGGCATCCTGCACTTGGAACTATTTATTTATTTAACAATTTTTATATACCGTCTTTCTACAAATCAAGACAGTTTACATATAACATTTCGTGGCAGTATGTTTCAACTGTTTACATGGAACAAAGTAACGGGGATACATAGGTAAAACAAAATGAACTAATTACAATGAACAATGAACAATGATCAGCTATTTATAAAGGTACATACAGGGAACTAGTTCTTCATCTGGCATCAGGGTCTCTGAACAGAAGCAGAAGCTGTAACAGGACTGATGGCTTTGACAATATGATTCTTCCCAGCCATCTTTCAGTTGGTGGAGCTTTGGTACCCGTTGAAGTAAAAGAAAGACCTACCAAAAGCGACCAGGAAATTATGCACTCAAAGGCTCATCAAAGTGTGTAAATCATTGAAAACACATGATTTACACACGTAGATGGTGTCTTACTTTCTGTGCTCCTTATAAAATTACCCCCTTATTGTATGTCCCTTTGACTATTGACCTGAGAATTGTTTGACAAACAAAAACGCCTGCACCCGATTAACTTCTTCTACGTTATTCATGATCTGATAAACCTCTGTGAAATCCTTTCTCATTCCTCTTTTTTCCAAGCTGAAGAGCCCTATCTTCATAAGGGAGCCATTCCATCCTCTTTCTTATTTATTTTGTTTTTTTTATACCACTTTTCACAGGGGCAAAGCGGTATACATTTCAACAAGGGATGGTTACAGAGAACAGTGAAACTTATATACATAATGAATCACTTGAATCTTTATCATATTTGATGCCTTTCTGTTAGCTTTTTCTAGTACTGCATTTCTTTCCTCAAATGTGGCAAGCAGAACTGCACTAGCAAAAGCAAAACGTTATATAACATTCTCTGTATGGCTGATCCTTTTGAACTGCCCTTCCCTCAGGTACAGTGTTCAGATTTTATAAACAACCATCAGTCAGTCCCACAGTTCCAACATTTTAGATATATAGTTTCCACAGATAAATCCTGGCTTTGACAAATATGACATATCTCTTGAGCCGAAGTTTAGACAGTTGTAAACCTACTAACTCCCTGGATCCTTAAGCAGAAAACTTGTTCTCTCAAATGCATATCTAAGCTTTCTTCCCCTTTCCTATCCCTCTCTCTGCCCAGCATATAGATTGCTTTTCTAGTACTTCAGTTGGGATTCAGCATACCAGAATGCTAGTCTACCAAATTCCCAGAATTGTGCTTTAGGGATCCTTACAGGACAGGCGATCATACTTACAATACCTTCCATAGTCCCTCTGAGTCTTCCAGGCCAAAATTGGGTCTAGTTTATTGAGCCTCTGCTTCTTAATGTGGAGTGGAGGAGTAGCCTAATGGTTAGAACACTGGTTTGGCAACCAGGGTTCAAGTCCCACTAGCACTCCTCATGGCCTTGGGCAAGTCACTTAACCCTCCATTGCCTCAGAAGAAAGGCCTGGCAATCTACTTCCAGTGATACTGCCAAGAAGGCCCAGGAGCTTCTGGGTCACCAGGAGTCAGGACTGACTCAAAGACACACATTGCATTTGCTTCTTAAAGCATTGCCTTCAATTTATTTTATTAAATTATTTATTTGTTATATGTGGAGGGTAATTTTATAAACTCACACAAAGGTTATGCCTTGGTATGCATGATGTATTTGAAGTGCACACGAGGAAGGAACACAAGGGGAGCTAAGCCCTCACAGCAAATAGCAAGAACACACAACGGGCAAAAGTCAAACAGGTCACAGGTGCTAACTTTTATTAGGTAAAACCCCTACGCGTTTCGGCGTGAAGCCTTCATCAGGGGGTACGCATCTAAAAACAATATCAGAAATTAAGAACAATAATACAAACCATTAAGAACATAACTCAAAACTTAAAAAGTACATAGAAAAATATGTACATAAAATGAGTGTATATAAAATGTATCTAAATATTTGAACTAATTGTGAACAGCGGTGTGTATTAAAAATAAAAATAAAAACAAAGCAAAGCATAAATATCAATAAAAGATAAGATGAATAAAACAATGCATAAACATATAAATAGGGTCAAAGAAGCAAATGAATGATTAAAAATAACTATTACTATGGAGTGGACTACAGAGAGGGTACTCACGTAATGCACCGTGTAAGAATAAAGTGCACATGTACAGTACTTTATAAAATAAGGTCATAAGTGATGTAAATCTGTCCTACGGCAGATGTAAATTCTAGTGCCAAGAATTTTCAAAATGCTCCTCATTTGCTGCTCCCAAACTCCACCCCTGTGCATGCCCACAATAAAAATATTTGTGGACAGTCTCATGCACATGCTTACAGAATAGTGACCGCCTAAAGTATGCATGTAAATTCCCATTCCCTCGTGTAATTCTTTGCCAATAGTGACTTTAATGCATGAATGCTGTGTATCTTTATGCAGCTTCCTTATAAATTTACTCCCTTAATGGTGTGCTCTATCTAGAAAACAGATTCTGGTGTTACAGAAACAAAATATGCCTATCGAATATATTTCATAAAAAATTAATTGAATTGTTAACGTTATAAAATGATAAAGAGAAATACATCCCCTCCCACATTGAGGATCATAAGCTCTGTATTAACTACCCCCAGTCTAAAACTACCCCCCAAGTTGGTGCAAGGATAGAAGGTGCCCTAGGCAAAACTTCCTTCTGGTGCTCCCATCTCCTGCTCCCACCACCACATAAAATGTCCTCCTAGTGACTGCCATCACTGCAGCTGCACACCTACCTAATGGTCGCAGGTCAATCTCAATTTCTCCATGGCCATGGAAGACATGAGAAAAAGTGCTTATGAGCATGTTAGACTCCTCTATGGCATAGGATCAGTCTCGTGAGATGATCTGCAAGATTGTTCTCTTTGGCTTCCGCAGCTACTGTAGTATGATGATTTTTGCAGTTTTCCAGGTCATGCTGCATCTTCATAAGTGTCACCAATGTTTCAGTCTTTCGGACTGGCACCAAAGTGTCACCAATGTTTCAGACTTTTTTGCCAAAATTCAAATTCAAATTTCACTTTCTTCAAGGCAAAGTGGTTAAGGAGTGGGTGTCTGTTCTTTTATATAGTAGTCCTCAAACCGGATTGGTGGGAAATTTGAATTTTGGCAAGAAAGTCCGTTGGAGAAAGGCTGGAGACCTCTCTTTTCCCATAGATTGGACAGTTCTCTGGTGAGTTTTAAAGATTCTCGCCCCGTAGAGTTTCTTTAAATGTTCTCTTGGGCTTCCTCAACTAGTATGATGGTCTTTGCAGCATGACCTGGAAAACAGACAGGAGAAAATATTTTTCTCTTAATATGTAATGAAGCTTTGAAACTCATTGCCAGATGATGTGGTAAAAACAGCTAGTATAGTTGGGTTTAAAAAATGTTTGGACAGATTCCCAGATGAATATTCCATAAATCATTATTAAGGTAGACTGAGGGAAAAAAAACCCACTACTTATTCCCAGAGATAAGTAACATAGAACTAGCCACTTTTTGGCTATGTCAGGTACCCGTGATCTGGGTTGGCTACTGTTGGAAACAGGATACTGGGCTTGATGGACCTTTGGTCTGACCCAATATGACACTTATGATTTATATGTGTATATGCCAAATTATACATATTTAACTTATTCATATGAGGGGTAATTTTATAAGGAGTCGTCAAATGTTAGATGCCAGCAACATGCCTAAATGTTGCCATTTTTAATATTAAACATGTGAAGGGTCTCTTCTAAAATATCAAATAGAGTAAAAGTACACGCGTTGTTTGCATTGTGCATACTTTTACTGTGGATGTGTACATGGATGGAGTTTGGATGGAGTATAGGTGGAACATGCAAGTACCACCTTGATTATAGGATATTATAATTTACAAATGGACTTGCAAAACTTAGCTCTAAGAAGGGGAGAAATCCTCATGTCTTAACTTATGATACATTCTCTATCACTTACACTAGTATTTTATAAAGTCTAGTGCACACATACTTCATAGAATAAGCATAAAATACTGTATATACATGAAAATGTGCGTTAACTAGGTGCAACTTCATAAAAATACCCTCTAATTGCTAGTATAAACTAGCAAACAGTAAATTGATCAAGTTTACAGATGACACAAAAATATTCAGTGTAGTTAAAACACAAGCAAACTATGAAGAATTACGGAAGGACCTGGCAAGACTGGAAAACTGGGCATCTAAATGGCAGCTTAAATTTAATGTAGGCAATGCAAAGTTGTGCATGTAAGAAAAATTATCCTAATTATAGGTACATGATGTTGGGTACCAGGAAAAGAATCTTACAGTCATTGTGGACAATACATTGGAATATTTAAATCAGGATGTGGCAGTAATCTCCAATGACACTTTTTGGGGGAATTCTCCACTCACCTTGTTAAGAAAGATGTCATCACAACTTAAAAGATATCAGAGTCCTCATAGAGTTATGTTTTTAATACAGGTTTTCACATAATGTCTCCAGAATCCATAATATTCCTCAGTCTCTGATCTTCCAATTGAGAAAAGGCGTTTTTCTGTGTAACTTGAATTAAGTACACCTTAAGCAGCAAACGTTTATCTAGGTCCCAAACCCTTCTATGTATTCTTCAATCAAGTACCACAAGATTACTGCTAGGAGTCATTGGCACCATTTTGGATAAGGGTGCAGAATGAGCAGGCGCGAATGGACCTTGCTCCTGCTCCCACTAGGCACCAGGGGCCCCATCAAGGCTGGGGAAGGGATCGAGAGTAAGAGCTGCTGGGCGGGGGGGGGGGGGGGGGGAGGGGGGAGGGTGTTTCCAGTGAGGAGAGACTGTGTAAGTAAATGTTACTGATCATTGAGGTGACTGGAAAGAGGCATGGACGGATCAAAACCATTGGGAGAGGTATGGGAGGATTAAGGGGGACCAAGACCTTGGCACAAGCAGCAGTTTCTGCCTGCAGGCCCTTATTTGTGACTTAAGATGTGTGTACATGCTAATGCATCCATTTCCCTCTTTAGACAAGATTACCAACAGTATATGAAATGGGGAATCCACATCTATGTTGCAAGCTGCCCAAACCACTCCCTCTGGTCACTTTTACCATGCCTCCATGATTTTAAGATATGTTAATTAGCTCCGTGTTTAAAAATCCCCATTCTAAAATGCTATTTACATGTACATGCTAATCTACCTGTACTACTACTACTGATCATTTGTATAGCACTAGAAGACATACACAGCACTGTACACAAACATGTAAGAGACAGTCCCTTCTCATCAGAGCTTACGGTCTAGTTGACTATGGGTAAACGTAGATCGATTGTTTACACAATCAAAAATTAGAAAGACTAGGGGACACACAATAAAGCTACACTAGCTACACTAGCTAGACTAATAAGAGAAAGTATTCAAACTCTGGAATTCATTTCCAGTGGATGTAGTAAAATCTTTTAGTGTAGCTGGGTTTAAAACAGATTTGGACACGTTCCTGGAAGAAAAGTTCATAAACCATTATTAAAAATAACCCAGGAAATCCACTGCTTGCCCCAATGCAGTGGAACCTGTGTGACATTTTGGTAACCTGCTAGGTACTTGTGATCTGGATTGACCATTGTTGGAAACAGAATACTGGGCTTGATGGGCTGGGAACCTTAGTCTGACCCAGTATGGCATATCTTATGTTCTTATGTTCTTAAGACAGACAACACAACTGGAGACTAGCGTATATCTAGGGGAATGGTAAGGAAACACATAGGAGGTAACCAGGAAACTAAGTGGATCAGGATCCAAAAGCAGCCTCGAAGAGATGAGTTTTTAGCCTGGATTTGAATAGGGCCAGAGATGGAGCCTGGCATACTGCCTTGGGTAGTTTTTTCCAAGCATAAGGAGAAGCAAGGCAAAAAGATCAAAGTCTGGAGTTGTCAATGGAAGAGAAGGGTACAGATGAAATGGATCTGGCAGAATAGCAGAGTTCTCAAAGTGGGGTGTATTTTATTTATTTATTTGGCTGAGCTTTTAAACCGCTTTTCACCATGTCAAAGCAGTGTACATAGAACAACGTTAAACAAGGTTTCCATGGAAATGTAACTATTTACATTAACAATTTAACTAGGACATTTTGCCCTTAACCTATTTACAGTACTATCTTGATAACTGATGGAGAACATCTGTGATGAGAGAGGGGGGATTAGGTGGGGAGAGGAGGGTCCGAAGTAGAAGAGACAAACAGGTTGATTTTGAGGAGTTTGCAGAATGAGAGGAGGTCTTTGGTGTTACTTAAAGGGTCAGGGAGAGAGTTTAATATGGTAGGTGCTTAGAGTTTGAAGGATCTGGTGCATGCTTGTTGGGTGCTTCTTTTATTGTGTGATGAGTGGCTAGGAGGTTCATGGTTGAAAGCCTTCTGGGTCTGGAATGATAGGTTGTTGAGTGTCTTGAATATCATTAAGAGATTTTTTGTATTGTATTTTGCACTGTAGGGGGAGCCAGTGAAGTTGGTAGAGGATGGGGATGATATGATCCTATTTGAGGCTCCTTGGCTAATCTGAGCTGCTGTGTGGAGGGCTGTCTGAAAAGGTAGAAGGGTTGAGTGAGGCAGTCTGTGGTAGACTGAGTTACAGTAGTCGATGTGAGGAATAATCAAGGCTTGTAGTGCTGAGCTGAAGTCAGTTGGATCGAGTAACAAGTGGAGGTGCTCTAGGGATCAGGTCTTCTAGTAGACTGTCCTTGCTGTAGTTCTTTATCTGTGTCTTCAGGGTGAGGTGGTGATCTAGGGTAATTACCAGCTATTTTACTTCAGATTGGACTTGAATTTCTGTGTGGTTTAGGGTGATGGATGGGGGGGGGGGATAAAATAAGTTGTTCTTGGTGATGAATATAGCTTCGGTTTTCTTGAGGGTTATGGAGAGGTGGTTTGTGGCAAGCCATTGGGAGATGTCAGTGAAGCATTGTCGTAGGCCATTGTAGGAGGGTTTGCTTGGGTCGAATGGTGCTACAGCATGATATCATTGGCATAGATATGATACTGGATGTTGTGTGATTGGATAGTTGAGCAGAGTGGTTGCATGTAGATATTGAAGAGTAGCACTGAGAGGGTGTGTCATTTTGAGACTCCTTGAGTCTGAGGGTAGGGGGTTGATGACAGGGCACCGATCTTTATTTGTTGGAGTCTGTTGTGCAAGTAGGCTTCAAACCATTTTAGTACAGCACCGTGGATTCCTATTGTTTGTAGGCATTTTAAAAGGGTGTTGTGGATGATGGTGTCAAAGGTGGCTGAGATGTCGAGGAATAAATCCTTGATGAGCGTTTTGAGTTCCTTTTATGAGCCTGTTCATGAATGAGGTTAAGAGGGTTTCTACTCTGTGGTGTGGTTGGAAACGATGTTGTTGCTGGAGAGGAAAGGTAGTAAGGAGAAGCAGAATGAATGCAATTATAGGTCAATAGGGAAGTTTGAATTGGATATGGAAACTTATAGGAAGCCAGTGAAGCGACTTGAGAAGAGGGGTTATATGAGTATAGCGGGACTGATGGAAGATTACACGTCAGCTGAATTTTGAACAGACTGAAAGGGAGAAAGATGAGTCAGAAGGAGACCAGCAAGGAGGAGGTTGCAATAGTCTAGATGAGAGGTGACTAAAGAGTGGATAAGGATCTTAGTAGTATGTTCAGAAAAGAAGGGGCACATTTTTCTGATGTTATGCTCCTTTTCCAATATGGGGATTCTTCTAATATAAACCCCATTGTGGGCAGTTTTGATAAGCAGAACTAAGAAATGCAACCGAAATGATAAATGAGAGAGAACCATAGGCAGTAGAAAAGGATTGCCCATGAGACTCAAAGCCCAAGCAATTCTTTGCTACACACAGCCTCAGCAACCAGAGAGATGGAGCCAGGGTCAGAGTTTGGTTTGCTTGGCCATCTAGATCGAACAGCTCTTCTATGAAGAAAAGCTAAACAGGTTAGGGTACTTCAGCTTAGAAAAGAAATGTAGGGTCCTGGTTAATAAGCTGTAGTAAAATATTAGGGGGGGGGGGGGTTTCAAAGCCATTTAGGTCGTTTTAAGACCTACAAACTGCCAAAATGGTGCTCAGCGGGATATTCGGTGGCACTAACACAATTAGTGCTACTAAATATCCCTGGGTGCTACCACTAAATGCCCCGATGCTAGTCGACTAGTGTCGGGGAATTCCAGAAGTGAAGCAGAAGCCGCACCCAGAGATAACCAGCTAGTGGCGATGTTCAACCGCTAACCAGTTATCCCAAAGCGGCGAACGTTCGGCACCTGAAAGCTCGGCTAACTTTTGTTGCTTTAGCTGACCTGCCTGGTTAGCTGTGGTGCTGGCCAGCTATGGCCTGGCATTGACTATCCAGGTTCACAGTTCAACGGCAAAGCCTAGCCATTTTTCAAATTCTAGCTGCCATCGCTGAATATCCCGTTGCATTTTACTGCAGTGAAATTTATTTCAAGAGTCACTAACCTGCAGTATCTCAGTAGCACAGTTTAGTAAATCACACATTCAGTTTAATTCCTGGCAGCAGCAACAGAAAGGTAGTGGTACCCGAGTTGGACTGATTGAATTTAATGTAATACGTAAATGATAAAAGTATCCCCATTTATGCACCTATTTTCATTCTTAAAGTAGATACTGTCTTATAAAATTACCCTTTTATGTGCATTAACTTGTATTTTAACAAGTTGAAAAATGCACACTTTAGATTGTGACATAGTGACACGTTTCTCTTTTCCTCTGTTCACAGACTTAGGCCTGTCTGAGTGGGGGACTCAGTGGAAACAGCCATGGTAAAGTGTATCTCAGCATGATAGCAGGGGATATGTGAGTGGACAGGTGAGCATAGATGGCATGTGTGATGTGTGGATGTGTCTATATAATAATGGTATAATGTGGATATCTCCATGGGCTAAGTTTATCTGTGGGGATGTGAACATGGAATGTCACAGTGTAGAATGATATGTGTTTTTGTGTGTGTGTTGGGTGTTCAAACTTGTAGGCACTAGTGTATATTTGCCTGTCATATGTGTGTCAGGAGCTGTGCATGCTGCCATTGAGTCAGGGGTTGTGCGTGTGTATGTATGTCTCTGTGTATGTGTGTGTTGGCAGCTTCTCTTGGTGCTGTTGTGTGTCATGGGAGGGGTGTTGTGTAATATGTTTGTGTGTGCATATCATGGGGGTGCTGTGTGGTGTATTTGTGTTTGCATGTCATGGGAGTGTTGTGTGCTGTATTTATGTTTGTGTCATGTGGTGTATTTGTGTGTCTGTGTACATGTTGGGGCTGTGTACATGTTGGAAATATGTTTCATTGGTCTGTGTGTGTTTGGGGGGAGGGGGTAGTTGGGGCTATGCATGTGTTGGTAGTGTGTGTTGGGAACTTGTGTGTCTGTGCGTTGGGAACATGCACATGTTGGCAGTGTGTGTTGGAGCTGTGTACATCTTGGCTGTGTATGTTGGGACCATGCACATATTTGCAGCACATATTGGGGCTGTGCACATTTTGGCCGTATGTGTTGGGGACCTGTGTGCATGTCTGTGCTGCAGCCAGGAATATGGGGGGCTATGCACATATTCATTCTCTTCTGCAGCTGTTGTTGGGGCATATACTTGAATTATAGTTGTGTTGATAGGCATTCCTCGTAGACGAATAGAGATTAAGCATTCGCTGACTGCATTGTATTTCATTACAGTTTTTGCAAGTTTCTTCTTTATTATAAATTGTGAGACTAAGCCGGTCTTAGGCGGTTGCCTAGACCTGGGTATAGCCTGTGGAATAAGGACTCTGTAGTCGTGTCCAGAGTGAAAGTTAAGGTTAGGTTTTATTCCCTTTCCCTTGAGGATGTCTTCAAATAAGGACAACATAAATTGAACGGTTGCTTCACCGGTGTAAAGGATTCTTACAAACAATAATTATGCTTCTTCTTCAGCAAAGAGAGTCCATCACATTCCATATGTGCAAAAACACAATTCCTTTCCTGCTCCCTTTTAACACAGCGATTCTATGTCATCTGCTACACACAAAGCACATTCTATGGGTTCGGAGATGTTTTCTGGGATAGAGCTTTCCCACTGCATAAGGTCGGGACCTGGTCCTGTATATGGGCACTGAGTACTGGTGAAACTGCTCTCAGAGCTTTGCCCTCGGGAGACCTCAGCTTCTGATAGTTGGAGCTGCTTTAGGGTGTCAAAGCTAGCAGGAGCTATGCTGGGGATTTCCTCCCACGTCCTATGCCAATAGGGATTCTCTAGCTTGCTGTAAGCCCGGCTTCTCCTATAAGGATCCACTTCTTTCCCTTTACAAAAGACAGGGTACTTATCTCTCTTCGGGGAGAAGATGGTTTCCAGCCCTTCTTCTTCCAGCCAAGGTTTTCTCTCTGACTGGCTCCCTGCTTTTCTCTGTGAGCATCGGTTGCTGTGCCTGGCTGAGCAGCACTCACTTCCTGTCTTCAGTGAGCTTCCCTGTACGTGACCTTTGCTCTCTGTTGGCTTGGCTGCTTGCCTCGGTACGAGGACCCCTCTGGCTGGGAAGACTTTGCCACTGTCTTTCCTAGCTCTTTCAAGTTTTTCAGCCTGCCTTTCTTCTGTCCTGATTCTCCAAGGCAACGTGTCTTTCTGAAACTGCTCTGGAGTTCTTGTCTCACCTTTTCTCTGAGACTGACCTCTCAATCTCCTGGACTGTTTTTCCTCGAGCTCAAACTCCAGCTCTGGCTGCAGCCCTGAATGCTGAACTCCAGCCTTTTCCTCCAGATGCTTGAAGTCCCTGAGCCTGAGCTCCTCGGGCCTGAGCTCCTTGGGCCTCAGCTCCTCGGGCCTGCGCTCTCTAGACCTGAGTTCCTTCTGTGTGATTTCCCACCTTTTTTTATCTCTCTGCTCATCAGACGTAGAACGTCACTCTGGCTCCAGGTGAGCCTGATTGGGACCCTGAATTCTTACTGCGTCACTAAGGCCATGAGGAAAGTTTGTTTCTCCTTTCCCTGCCTTTCTACATTGTGTATGCTGCAACTGTACGTGTGGCTGTAAGGTAAGCTCTTCTTTTATTTTACTCTTTAATATCTCAGGGTCTGTGCTATCTAACTCATGACAGGTAAGCTCTTCTTTTATATTACTCTTTAATGTTTCAGGCTTAGTGCTGTCTAGCTCATGACAAGTAAGCTCTTCCTTTGCATTACTCTTTAATATTTCTGGCTTAGTGCTGTCTACCTCATGACAAAATGCAACACCATTTCTTCTTTGTCTTTCATTTCCAGCATAGTAGACCATGTGATCATCTGATGCAAAGTGTCTGATGCCAGTCCATTTCAGTTTGCTGACACCCAACAGATCAAGTTGTACACGTTCCATTTCAGTCTTGACCACCTCCAACTTCCCTTGGTTCATGCTTCGTACTGTGACGCTCGCGCCCCTACCAGGCGGTTGCCTAGTAGGGACGGCTGGCCATCTTATATCCCTTCTAGGATTTTTGTGTAGTTGTGTCCGAAAGGAAGAGCCAAGTGGTTATTAAAGCGCACAGGAAATTCTATTCGGTTTCCAGGCTGGTAAGTGGTGAACATAAAAAGTCTTCAAGCATAACTTTTTTTCCAGACAAAAGAAAATACAGGATACTTCTCCAGAAATCAAAATGTCCAAAACATTGTAACTTGGAATAAACTCATAGCAGTTTCTGTTCCTCACTGCAATTGCTTAACATTATAAAACAAAAGCATTTGTAAAACTCTTCACACAGTGAATGGGTTATCAGCTTCAAGCCTGCTGTTGCCACACACACACAAACAGTTTCAGCTGTTTGGGCCTTCACTGAGGTTCTGCAGTTTCAGGTTTTTAGGAGAGATTCTTAACCCTTTTCCTTCAGGCTTACTCCTCTCTTTCAGCTTCTGAAACTGTCTTTAAATTACAACAGCCTCTTTTTATAATCCACTGTTTCTAGCTCACATTACTAGTGTAACTTAGTGCACAGCTCGCATTCCATCTCAGAGACCTCAGACTCAATAACACTTTCCTCAGGGCCTACCTCCATGCTCTCAATTGAGCTACAGCTGGGTGCTTCCTGAAAGTGCTCTGGTGTCTTTTCCTTAAGAGTCTTCACAAGATTAAACAGTCTCTCCCACTGCCTGGCCTTGCCTTCTCCAGGTCGGTCTCTTGGGGGTCTCTCCTGTTTAACCTCCCTGGTGAGATATTTCTTGCTGTGCTGAGCCTTCAGGGGTATGAAAGTCTCCTCTGAGTCAGAGCAAGAACTATCCTGCTGGCAATGCTTGTTCCCTGCGTACCTTTCTTGGCTGCCTTTATAATGGTTCCTCCTTTTGCTGCTCTCCTTGGCTGCAAAGGTTCTCCTCAGCTTGGCCCCAGATCTTTCCTGTCTGTGCCTCCTGGGAACTGGACTCGAACCTGGGCTAGGCCTGGAACTGCAGCTGCCACTTGTGCTTGCTCTTGCACTCCTCCTGGACCTTCTTCTCAAAGCCCCTTCCAAACTCAAACTGGCTCTCCTTCTTGTGTTTGTTTTCTCTCTGTTAACTGCTGAGCAAGGCAACTCCCTTCCTAGCTCCTCCCACTTGGACCTCCTACTCCTATGCAGGGTTGTCCTGTGGTCTGTGATTGGTTTACCCTTAGCTCTGCCCCCTAGGTTCCTTTCAGGGCTTCTAGTATGGAGTATGTGGTTTTGTGCGCCCATCCCCCGCAAAGAAGAAAAATACTTCTTTTTTTCAGTTTTCCCTAGCTGGGCTGCACCCTCCTTACCACAGTACGTTCTGTGTTCCAATGCATAAGGCATCTTTACAGCTTCTGACTCTCATTTCATGCGCAGCTCCATCAGCAGTCAGATGTCCCGAGGGCTTTGATCCAACCACATCATAAATGCTGGCTTTACTCTGAGAAGTCTTCAGCTCTTCCCCAGTAGCTAGTTGAGTGCCTTCTGACCTGGGAATCTCATCTTCCAGTACTATAGCACAATTTGTTTTGTTGTAACTATCCACTGGGTTTTCATGGCAAGATACAGAAGTAGATTGCCGGGTCTTTCTTCCGCGCAGTTTAAGTTTGGTGTTGTTGCCGTTGTCACAGAAATGTGATCCTCCGCCATCAAAACTATCCCATTCTGCTGCTGCCCAGATGAGAAATTGAAGAGTTCTATGAACACGTACAAGCTGAAATTGACAGAACATGCAAACAGGATATCCTGATAGTCATGGGTGACTGGAACGCAAACGTTGGCAACAAAGAAGAAGGCAAAGTAGCTGGAAAATATGGACTTGGCAACAGAAATGAAGCTGGAGAAAGACTGATAGAATTCTGCAAGACCAACGATCTATTCATCTCAAACACCTTCTTCTATCAATACAAGTGGTGACTGTACACATGGACTTCACCCAATGGATTGTATACAAATCAAATTGACTACATCTGTGGAAGTCAGCGATGTAAAAGTTCTATAACATCAACAAAGACAAAACCTGGAGCTGACTGTGGTACAGATAATCAACTACTAGTATGCAAACTCAAGCTAAAGTTGAAAAAGAGCAAACCACTCATGAATGCAGCAAAATATGACCTTGAGAATATACCACTGGAATTTAAAGACTGCCTGCAAAATCGATTTACTGCTTTAGATACAAATGACAGAGCTCCAGAAGAATTATGGAATGACATCAAGAAGGTTGTGTTGGAAGAAAGAGAGAAGTCTCTACAAAAGGTGAAAAAGCAAAAACGGCCAAAATGGATGACGGAAGAAACTCTGAAAATTGCCTAGAAACGCAGAGAAGCTAAAGCCAGAGGAGAAAGAAAGACAATAACAAAACTCAACAGAGATTTCCAACGTGCAGCAAGACAGGACAAGGAAAAGTACTACAACGACGCATGCAAGGAAATAGAAGCAGAAACTATTAGAGGAAGAACAAGATCGGCTTTCCTAAAACTACGAGAGTTAAAGAAAAAGTTCCAGCCTCGAATTGGAATGTTACAAGATGCTCAAGGTTCTATGTTGAATGATGCTGGGAAGATCAAGAAAAGGTGGAAGGAATATACAGAGTTTTTATATGATAAAGATCAAGTGGACCAACAGCCGTTTCAACCTGTACTTTATGATCGGGAACCATTGGTGATGAAAGAAGAAGTTAAAGCTGCATTGAAAGCCTTATCAAAGAACAAAGCACCAGGCATTGATGGCATTCCCACAGAAGTATTACAGCAATCTGATGCAGCTGTTACCGTACTTACAAGGCTCTGCCAAGAAATATGGAAGACAACATCATGGCCAACTGACTGGAAAAGATCTGTGTTTATACCAATACTAAAGAAAGGTGATCCAACTGATTGTGGAAATTATCGCACAATCGCTCTGATCCCACATGCCAGCAATATTCTACTGAAGATTATTCAAAAGAGACTACAACCATACCTGGAAAAAGAACTACCTGAAGTGCAAGCAGGGTTCAGGAAAGGGCGAGGAACGAGAGACATCATTGCAGATGTGAGATGGATCCTTGAAAAGACTAAAGAATACCAAAAGGATATCTATTTGTGCTTTATCGACTATAGCAAGGCATTTGTCTGTGTAAACCATGAGAAACTCTGGGCCACATTAAGAAGCATGGGTATACCAGAACACCTGATTGTACTCTTGCACAATCTGTACATTGATCAAGAAGCAGCAGTTCGAACAGAACAAGGAGAAACAGAATGGTTTAAAATAAGCAAAGGTGTAAGACAAGGCAGCATACTTTCCCCCTACCTGTTTAATTTATATGCAGAACAAATCATCAGAGAAGCAGGATTGTATGAAGACAACAGAGGTGTGAAGATTGGTGGAAGACTCATCAACAACCTTCGCTATGCTGATGATACCACATTACTGGCTGAAAGTGAAGAGAATGTGAAACATTTGCTTCTCACAATCAAAGAACATAGTCTCAAAATGGGCCTGCACCTTAATGTAAAGAAGACAACTGACATAATCAACAGGTTCATCGTTGAAGGAGAAGAAATTGAAATCATGAACAACTTTAACCTGCTTGGATCAACTATCAATAAAGAAGCAACAAGCAGTCAAGAAATCAGATGACGCATTGCTCTTGGCAGAATGGCTATGAAAGACCTAGATCAAATTCTCAAGAGCAGAGATATCTCTCTCAATACAAAGATCTGACTTGTTCAAGCCATGGTATTTTCTATAACATCATATGGATGTGAAAGCTGGACAGTGAAAAAGATAGACAAGAAGAAAATTGATGCCTTTGAATTATGGTGCTGGCGGCGAATACAGTGTGTACCATGGACTGCCCGAAGAACAAACGAGTCGGTACTAGAGGAGATCAAACCTAAGCTTTCTTTAGAAGCTCAGATGACAAGACTTCCAACTTTCATACTTTGGACACATCATGCGAAGAGAGAGATCATTAGAGAAAGACATCATGCTTGGCAAGATAGAAGGTCAGCGCAAAAGAGGAAGGCCAGCAATGAGATGGATCGATACAATAACAGCAGCTACGGGTACCAGTCTGTCAACAATGAGCCGCCTGACTCAAGACCAAACACAATTTAGGATAGCTATCCAGAGGGTCGCCATGAGTCGACTCAGACTCGACGGCACTTAACAACAACAACATGCGCATATTGATAGAGTGTGTTGGAAACCACTGTGTGTGTGTGTGTGTATGATGGGGACTGGTATGTGTGAGTGTCATGGAGGGTGTGTTGAGGTATTTGTGTATATATGTGTATATATCATGAGGGTATTAGGTGGTGCGTGTGTGTTACAGTGCTGTCCTGCAATGGGTATGTGTGTATGTGTATGTGTCTTGGGGGGGGGTTACTGGGATGTGCATGTGTGTGTCATGGCAATGTTAAGGTGTGTGCGTGCGTGTGTGTGTATGTGTGTGTGTGTGTGTGTGTGTGTGTGTTATATGGGGGCTGTTGTGAGATGTGTCATGGGGGTGTTTGTGTGTGTGTGATTGGGGTTTCAAGGGTATGTATGTCATGAGAGTGTTGGTGTTGAGGTGTGTGGGGGGTATTATGGGGATGTCGGGAGTGTGGGGGTGTCATGGGAAGTGTTAGTGGGTGTCGGGTGGTGTGTTGGTGGAAAAACATTTCTCTGTCCCCTGAACTCCCTCCCTCTATCTCTCACATTGTCTTTTGCCACTTCCCCCATTCACTATCACTCTCCCATATACTCTTCCTTTCCTCGTTTCCCTGCCCTCTGCATCACTCTCTCCCTCCCCCTCTCCTTCCCCTTCCCCCTCCCCCTCCCCCTTCCCCTCTCCTTTCTTGAATTCTTCCAATTTCCATTCTCCCTCTCCTTCTCTCTGTACCTGCACACTTTCCTTTCCTCCTCTCTCTAACCCTGCTCCTTTCCTTATGCTATTTTCCTCTTCAGCCAATCTCTCTTTCCCACCTCTAAGCCCACCCCTTCCCTTTTGTTCTGACCCTTCACCCCTCCCCATTTTACATTCTTCATCTCTAACCCTGCCCTCTTATCCCTCCTCTCTCTGTTCTTCCTCTCTGCCTCCCTCTTGTGCCCTGCCCCTTACTCCACCCCTTCCCTTCCTCTGACAGCACGGTGTCAGAGGAAATTGGGAACTAGCACTGGCATTCCAGGGGCTGCTCTTTTCCAGAGGGGGCTTGGGACTCTAGCCAGTGCTTCAAAAGGTGCTCTCTACTTTCTTTGCCAGTGGGAACTGGGGATTTTTGCCAGCTCTACTGGGGCCTCAGTCTTCTCTCAGGCCAGTGGGCCTGGGAACTCCCACTGTCTTTTCATTTTTCACACTGCTCTGGGAAAGGCCTAAGCATCTGTGTTGGTCTAGCAGGATTCAAGAAAAAAAAATTAGAATGTATGTAAAAATCATCCATACTCCCCATTAAAAGTGCATATTAACTATTGCATTAAACACATAAGAACATAAGATATGCCATACTGGGTCAGACCAAGATCCATCAAGCCCAGTATCCTGTTTCCAACAGTAGCCAATCTAGGTCATACGTACCTAGCAATTTCCCCAAAAGACACAGGTTCCACAATGCTTGTATTGGGTCAAGCAGTGATATCCTGGGTCCCTTTTTAATAATAGTTTATGGATCTTTCCTCCAGGAATTTATCCAAACCTTTTTTAAACCCAGCTATACTAACAGCTTTTACTACATCCTCCAGTAACAAATTCCAGAGTTTGATTACACGTTGAGTGAAAAAATATTTTCTTTTAGTTGTCTTAAATAGTTTACCCTGTATCTTCATTGCACGTCCCCTAGTCTTTCTATATTCTGATGACAAAAACAATCAATCTACATTTACCCGTTCCACTCTATTCATTAATTTATAGACTTCTATCATATCTCCCCTCAGCCGTCTCTTTTCCAGTTTAAAGAGCCCTAGTATGGAAACTCATATTAAGGGGTAGGGAAGGTACAGTAGTATGCCTTGTAATTTACAAAAATATTGTTAACTGCTAACATGGTAAATACTGCAGAAGCTGGTGCATTCCATGTTTGCAGCCATGTGTTTAATGTTTGAACATTGTCACATGTTCCCACTGTCTTCCTTAAAATGTCAAAAATGTCACCAACAGTTACCGTTAACATTGGCTGTTAACATTGGCTGTTAACATGTATTACTAGCAAAATCTGTTATAAGTAGGCCTCTCAGTGAAAGCGGTGTTGACCATTATAGACAAACATTCCCCCAATTCATACATCCTCACTCAAATTAAAGAGGAAGGGTATGGATCAAGTGGATGCATCGTTAAATTATATACGGCCATATACCATAAACTATATAGGAAAACTAACTTTGCCAAGATGGGACAATACCTCAAAGAGTCATTAGTGGGAATGGATGTAGAAAAAACGTGGGCAAAACTGAAAGAGGATATTTAAAGGGTAACAAACCTTTTTGTTAGAAAGGTAAATAAATGTAAAAGGAAAAGGAGGCCGCTATGGTTCTTAAAAGAAGTAGCTAAAAAGGTAAAGAAAAAGGGGGAGGCCTTTATGAAATACAAGAGATCACAGAGAGAGGAAGACGTGCATCTATATTTGGAAAAATTTAGAGAAGCTAGCAAAGTAGTCAAGAAAGCAAAGTTACAAAAAGAAGAACTAGGCTAATGCAATAAAATGCGGGGATAAGACATTTTCAGATATGTTGTGAGAGGAGGAAGGACAAATGTGGAATTGTCAGACTCAAGGGTGCAGGAGAGGAATATGGAGAAACTGATGAGGATAAAGCAGAATTGCTTAACAAATATTTATGTTCTGTGTTCACAGATGAAAGGCTAGGAGCAGGACTTCAGAAAACACCCACAAATAGTACAGAAGCGAGGAAGATCTCTACCGATTTCAGAAGACTGTGTTTGTGAAAAACCAGCTAAACTAAAAGTAGACAAAGCCATAGGTCTTGATGAGATACATCCAAGAATACTGAGGGAATGTGAAGACGTTCTAGCAGCTCCACTGTCTGACCTTTTCAATGCCTCTGGAGTCGGGAATGGGGCTAGAGGACTTGAGAAAGATACATGTGGTCCCTTTACATAAAAGTGGATGTAAGGATGGTATTGAGAACTACAGGCTGCTTAGCTTAACCTCTATGGTTAGTAAATTATTGGAAAGGGTACTAAAAGAGAGAATAGTGACGATTCTGGAGTCCAATGGATTGCAGGATCTGAAACAGCATGGATTCACCAGAGGCAGATCTTGTCAGACAAATCTGTTTGATTTCTTTGACTGGGTGACCAGGGAGTTGGACTGAGGAAGAGCCCTAGATGTGGTGTATTTCGATTTCAGAAAGCGTTTGACACCGTTCCATACAGGAAACTTATAAACAATCTGAGCACTCTAGGGATGGACAATAAGTTACTGATTAGATTAGAAATTAGTTGAGTGGGAGGTGACAAAGGGTACAAGTAAATAGAGCTCACTCTGAGGAGGAAGTTACCAGTGGTGTGCTGCACAGATCTGTCCTCAGTCCAATTCTTTTTAACATTTTGTTAGTGATATTGTGGAAGGGCTGTCAACTAAGGTTTATTTATTTATTTAGCTGAGCTTATATGCTGCTTTCCTACCAGTCAAAGTAGTGTACATTCAGATACTGTATATATATTTTTCCCTTGTCCCCAAAGGGCTCACAATAGGTTTTTGTACCTGAGGCAACTGGGAGTTAAGTGGCTTGTCCAAGGCCACAAGGAGCACCTGTGGGACTAAAAACCCCAGTCCTTATGGCCCAAGATTGCTGTCCTCTAGCAGGATTCAAACCTCTGGCCCTCGGTAATTTAACCCAATCACTAGGTCATTCCTCCCTGTTTTTTTGCAGATGATACCAAAACCTGCAATAGAGTAGACACCCAGGAAGGAGTAGATAGCATGAGGAGTGATCTAGCTAAGCTGGAAGAATAGTCTAGAATTTGGCAGCTGAGGTTTAATGATAAAGTATGCAAGGTCATGCTTTTGGGCTGCAAAAATCCAAGGGAGCAGTACAGTGTACGGGGCAAAATACTTCTGTTCATAAAAGAAGAGTGGGATCTGGGCATGATTGTTTCTGATGATCTTAAGGTGACTAGAGAGGTAGAAAAGATGATAGCAAAAGCCAGAAGGATGCTTGGGTGCATTGGGAGAGGAATGACCAGCAGAAAAAAGGAGGTGATAGTGCCTCTGTATAAGTCTCTGATGTGACCTCATTTGGAGTTTTTTGTGCAGTTCTGGAGACCACACTTTGAAAATGCCATAAATAGGATGGAATTGGTGCAGAGGGTGACTACTAAAATGGTTAGTGGTCTTTGTTATAAAGCATATAAGGACAGACTTAAAGATCTTAATATGTATACGTTAGAGGAAAGGCGGGATAGAGACGATAGGATAGAGACATTTAAGTACCTCCATGGTATACATGCACAGGATGATCTCTTTCATTTGAAGGCAACCTCTGCTATGATGGGACATAGGATGAGAGTGAAAGGGGATAGACTCAGGAGTAATATGCAGATTTTTTATTTTTTACAGAAAGCGTGCTAGATGCGTGGAATAGTCTCCCAGAGGAGGTGGTAGAGATGAGGACAATATCTTAATTCAAAAACGTATGAGACAAACACGAAGGGTCTCTAAAGGTAAAAAGGAGGCTACTGCAGTTGATATGGAAGGGAAGACTAGATAGATCATGTGGTCTTTGTCTGCCATCAGTTTTCTATGTTTCTGTGTTTCAATAGTTAAAATGGAATTATCTGGATAATTCCCTTAGCTGCCACTATCCGTGAATATTTAGTGGCACTTTTCGAATACTGCTGTTGAGTGTTCCTACAGACCACCTCTGCACTATGCAGATAAATAAACGATAACATAAAATCACCATCTTGATTGCAGTTGTCACATCTGGTTCAATAAATAGCTTACAAAAAAAAGAGAAGGTAAGAAAGTGGCCATAGAGCTACACAGACATTTTAAAGTGATACCAAAGACTAATGAAATCCTGGCAGAATTTAAAGGCAGAATGACTTCTCTGGATAACATCTTGCAGAATACTTCAACCTGTATTTTGCTAAATGTAAACAATAATTGGAAATTGGCCTGAGGGAATCACTTAGAGATGAATTGTGGTCAGAAACTTTGAGAAATATATTACACGTGGAGGTAAAGATCAATACAAGCCTCCACAAAATGCTTCAGAAGCAGTAGGGCAGCTAAAAAAAACTTGTATTCAGCTTATTTGGGAGTGTGCCAAATGATATCTAGTTGAAGCTGGTGCAATACACATATTCTAGGTTATAAAACATCTGACTTTGAGCATCATTCAAAGCAAAACCATCTATAATCAAATCTAGTCCTAATCTTCAAAATGAATCTCTCTTCTTTTTAGCAGAATGTAAGAGATAGACACCATGTAATGGAATTTGATTTTATAATACACCACATTTTTATAGAATTTGAGCAGTGTATATAGAAAAGAAAACCCGAAACACTACACATCTGTAAAAAAGCTGGTTTGTAAAAGCTATAATAAATTTTTATAAACTTACATAGAAATGCTATACTATTGCAGAATTTATGGTGCTGTTTACTAAAGTGAAGTAAGTTTTTGCACTTAACATACATTAGAAGCAAAAACTAACCCACAATAAATGCAGTCTGTGTGCTAACATTTGGGGCATGGTGAGCAAATGCCACAGAGCACATACTTACTGTGCTGGCCACATTAAATGCTCATCACCAGTTAGCACAAGTGGATTCATACTATCTGAAGATACATGTAACGTGTCCCAGTGTTCAAAAAGCCCCCCTGTTCATGACACCAATCACAACCCCCTATGAGAATATAGCCCCCCTGGATATCAGCCCACTTGCTCAATCACAACCTCCACCCGCTATCAATCCCCACTCTATAACAAACCTCCTTATTGTCAGTCCCCCAACCAATCACAAGCCCCCCTTATGAAGACCATCAGGCAACCTTCCCCATTCCCCAACCCAGCACTTACTGGGTATCTCTGGTAATCTAGTGGACAGGACAGGGGTGTTCCCTTCTTCTCCTGCCCAATTGCCATCTGGATTCAAAATGGTGACACTTACATATAGCATTAGTCTTGCAGCATTACTGCTAAAGGTCAATCTGACGAATAAGGGCAATCACTCCTTATTTGTCAGACTGATCCATAGCAATAGTACTGTGAGACTACTGCTAGGGCTCAGGGCCGTCATTTTCAACCCAGCCAGCAATGGAGCGGGAATGGAGATTGCTTTTGCTCAAGCCACTAAACTACCAGGGATTGCCTGGTAAGTGCTGGGTAGGAAGAGTACAAAGAGGGTTACCTAATGGTCTTCAGAGATGGATTGTGATTCAGTAGGGGGACTGACATCTGGGGGCTTGTTTACAAAGCTGCGGTAGCGGTTTTGGTTCGTTATCGGAGCTGCGGCCCCATTGAAATCAATGGGGCCGCGGCTCCGATAACGATCGGAAACCGCTACCGCAGCTTTGTAAACAAACTCTCATGGGGAATTTTGATTGGGACTGCAAACAGAGTTTTTTTGTTGGACAATGGCCATGTCATCTGACAGTCAGTAGCGTGGGTGAAATTAATGCCACCTCCAGGTGTTCCGTTAAGTGGACCCATGCTATTGGCAGCTTTAATAGTTTAGTGTATGGTAACATACCACATGCTAACTGCCAGCACTGTGCATGCCCTGCATCTAACTAGAGCCCACCCTGTTCCTTCCCCAAATCACACCAAGCAATTAGTGCAGGATATTTACAGCATTGCTGTTTCGAGCATACAGTGGTCTTTAGCATGGGTCTTCACTAACAGAGCATGCTAAAATGCATGCTAATTGCTTAGCTCACTTTAGTGGACATTCCCTTTATATAGATACGTAGAATATATGCTTCTGCATAAAACCATTTGCCTCTTTCCAATTGTTTTGCCTATGCCAATTGGTAATTAACACATGCTTTCATGATTTTGTTTGTTTCTCTTTGAATGATATTCCAGAACCATTAAACATTAGCCCTAAACAATTGTAATTCCCAAAGTCCAATGAAAGAAAAAGTACAACAGACAGAATATTTATACTGCATGAGTGAAGGGGCAGAACTCTCTCCCTCCCCAAATGAATGAGATAACATTATTGAGTTCAAGAGTTTGTGATGGTTATCTATGTGTCCCATGAGGAAGACAGAAGAGGAAATTCATGTTCAGATATATGGACTCACCCCAGGGACAAGTTAGATGAAACGAGAACACAACAAATGAACAAAGATAGTTGTTCCTAGAGAAGAGCCCAGAAAAAGGTTGGATCTGCGCTCTGTTGCTTCTGTTGGAGCCAAACCTTCATTTGTGGGTCCATTTTTATGGGTTTAAAACACAATAAAAAAAAAAACCAAGAGAGTTAATCATGGTATAATAAAATGTTATTAAAAAAAAAGAGTTCACTACTTTCCCGCAAAGCACTTGTTTCTTAATATTGCTTTTAATATACTTTTTCTTCATATTATTTTTATATCATTTTTTAATCACTTTGATAATTTATCAGTGTATTGATGCACTTTGAAAATTAACATGCTTGGCACCAGACTATGCTATAGCATGAAAAGACAAAAGTACATTTAATTATAGAAAATTAACTTCTTGGGAAGGTAATTTTTAAAGATATTTTCATGTATAAAGCAGTTCTTTACTTGCAGAAATGAGGTTTTATAAAACTGACTGCCCTCTTTAAAGGTAATCTTATAACAGTGCACCATGAATAGATGACCTAAACGCCTAAGTTGTTTTTTTTTGTAATGAAAAATGGTCACCACTTTTTGTTTTAAGGCTCAGACATTTACACCAATCCTGGAGTTGATGTAAATGCCTCCACCTAAAATTTTCTAATATATAGATAAATTATAGCACTTTTATACTGATCAGTATTTTATGAGGCCATTGCGTACGTGGCTATTTATGTGCATAAATATCTAAAATATGGGTGAAACAGGTGTGCACGTTGCAGCTTAATCTATGCCTCCCCTTATAAAGTGACCTTCTTTATTTACAGATTGTATGTATATAACAAGAGGTGGAGTTGGGGTATGGTCTGCCATTATGTATATACTTTTGGATTTTCTAAGTATGCAACCATTTTACCTCAAAAAGCACTATGAAGCATGTTTACTAAGCCGCCCCAAAGGTTAGTGTGAAGTTTACTATACAATAAGTGCACAATGGAAACTATTAACGTGAGACGCCATGCTGAAATTCCAGTGATAACCCCTTAAGGACCAATTCCAAAGGGGGAACGTCCTGTCCGCCTGGACGTCCAGGATCTGGACGGGCCGGTCTAGTCCACGATTCTGAGCCCGCGGGAGATGGACGTTCCCAAGGGATAAGAATTGGGTCTAGATGGCTGGTCCATGCCTGGATGAGCAAGCCATCTCCCAATTCTGTGCCGCCAGACGTCCCATTGTTTCCCCGCACAGGCCTGCCCCAGCTCCTGCATGGAGCCGCAATCCCTGGCCACAGCCATAAAGTTCATTCCCCGCAGCCCGACCTCAGATGCGGCCTTCCAAAGGCAGGGTTGGGCTGTGGGGAAGCTCATGCACCTCCTCGCCCCTCTGACCTGGCCCTGCACTGCCATCCCCCGGTGTCCAGGGAAACTTTTTCCACCTCCAAGAATTGGCCCTGTATGTCCGGGGTTGCATCCCTGCCCACTGCCTGCCCTTGCTCCTCCCTCAGCTCCTCCCCTCCTGCCCCCATCCAGAGCTCCCCATACATCTCCTATGTATATGCGGGAAGCTTTGGGTAGGGGATACAATCCTGGTGTTTAGCAGGGATGGACATCAACTTGGACATCCATCCCCACTAAACGCAGCTTGGAATGACCTCTTTAGTGTGTAATGGATCAGGGAGTGGGTAGGTTGGGGTGGAACATGGTTGGGTACATCACTGATAGCGTGGTGACATTGATGCATGCTGACTGCAATTGTTGCCCTTAGCATGGGTACACCTGAAGGGGTGACGGTAAGTGCACCTACATGCCATCATGGTGTTGCATGGCTGCAACATGCTAACTGTAAGGGGACATGCTGGGTATGCCCCTATATACATGAAATAGCAAGTATAAATATTGTCACGTGTCCCTATCCCCAGCCACGTGCTTAGGGGATTAGGGTTGCCATTTTAGTCCTCTTTAAAGGGTTTGAAAACTATTTCCTTCAGGAGCAGTGCCCTCTGGGAGTTGTAGTTTCCCTCTTAAAAAGGATAGTCGTGGAGACATTGAGTGAAGGCAAACATGACACAGTTTATTTCCCCAAAATATGCACAAATAAGGTTCAAACGCAAAGTATTTGGATATTTCCTCCAGGACAAAAAGTACAGAAAATATTTACATCCTTAAGCTGAGTAACTTCTCAAAGGCATTAAACAGACGCAGACATTTCATCAATCAAAACAGACAAATCAAAAGTACAGCTTCTTAGGTTCAGCAAAGTAAAGAATGTCTTTCTGCTTCCTTAGTGAGATAATATACAGTGCTGTGCAAGCTTGTCTTACTTAACCTGGTTCCTACCTTAGCAAGGTTAAGTTTTCTTGGTAGTGCTTTTTCACAAAAGCATTTACTCAGGCTGCTACTCCTTAACCAAGGATTCAGTAGCCTCTGCACGACACAAAGAACAGTCCATTGGCAGTTCAGTAATCAAGGGGTCTGGTTCATTATACTCCACTTGCATTTCCTCCTGCTCTGGAATTATAATATCCTGAACTGAGCCCTCATGACCTGCCTCTGATGGAATTCTTGCTGAGGATTCCTGTAACTCCCTCCAGGACTTCTCTACCCGGTAAGGAATATGGAGAACTGTATTACTGGATATCTTTCTTTGGTTCTCTTGCCCCAGTTCCTCTCTGAGGTTTAACCACGGCTCTCTGTTGGAGGCTGGGTTCTTCTGCCTCCTGGTTTGAAACCTAGGCACCCACCTCTGAGTGTTGTGAACCTCTTGGTCAGGAACAGAAGTTTGGAACCTTCCCTGCTCTCTCTGTCTGAGCAGCTCTTGCCTGGTTTCCCTTGTGCCAGACTCTTTCCGGGTCCTTCTTCTTTCCACTGCTTGGAACTTTCTTTCTGGTAACTTCCAGCTCAATTTCCAGTCCTGCTCTGAGTCCGTCTCTGACTCTGTCTTCCTGGACTCTCTCCTTGAGTGTTTGCTTGCTCTGCTCTTCCTTTCTGAGCAACCTTTTCCTCCTGAGCAGCTCTTCTCCCCCCTGCCTTTCCCTAAGCAGGGTTTATAAAGGCGCTTCCTGAGCAACATTTCTCTCTGCCTTAACAGGTGTTCATAATCATGCTCCAAGCCTGCTACTCCATCAGCAGAGCTTGGGTGTGGCAGCCTAGCCTCAAAAACTCTAAGCTTGCTCTGAAGCCTGTGCACTGCTGGAATGCTTTTAAAGGTACAATCACTGATTTTCTCTAACTCTGCAGGCTCACCAGTGCCTTCCATATCACAATATGTGTGCATATTTTTCCTGGGCTAATTTTCAAAATGAAGTCACCAACAAGAGCGAAAGCTGGCCATGGACCACATACACACAATGATAAAACACTTTATTGTAATCTGACATGGCTGTGTTTTGGCATCAGGGGTTAGTGGGTATCAATGATATCAATAACACAGATTCTCCATTAATATCTTAAAACATGCACAAGTAAATCTGATTGGTCCAACTCAAAGCCACTTTCTCCCCTTCTTCTTTTAAGTGCTGGCTACTCTTCCACCCTAAGCCACCAGGAAAACGCGGCTTGGTATATATAGGCTATGTATCTCAGCACACATAGAGCTGAGTTGTCTGGTTGTTCAGGTTAAACCAATCAGATATATTTGTGCATGTTTGATATTTCATCTTTGTTTGTGTGTGGTTTATAGATAGCTTCCACTCTTGGTGGTGACTTCATTTGGATTGTGGAATGACACCACCTTTTATCTGGTCGTAATTGTCAAAATGACAGTACACATGTACTTTCACTTTCCAAATTTGGTAGAATCTACATAGTGAACAGTATATGCATATGTTTCATTAATGTAGATAGTTCTTATCTCCCTAGTGGCCATTGTCAAAAATATTTTCATAATTGCAAATAATTGTGCAGAAATGTTAACATATCTTTTTGATTCAGATGAAATCAGCTTGATTAGAGACAAAATGAGCAAGGAACAGTATAGCACTAATCCCAGTACCGTCTGTGTTTTGTCAATATGGCTGCCTTATGGAGGTTCCAGTTACACAAAAGTTCTCATTAATTAATTAATTAAACATAATTTGATATACCGCCATTTGAATTGTACATCATGGCAGTTTACAGAGAAGCCCTGGAGGCTAACTCGTATGATAATAAAAAAACGTAAAATAATAAAACATGAGTTAAAGGCCACAAATAAATTAACAAAAACAAGTTTTGAAACAAATTAGTTTAAAAAAACATACAATGACATAAAAGGAAGGGATAAATGTAGATGAACAATATAATCCAAGGCCAGTTTTATGAATGGAGAGACAAATAAGTGAGGTGCAGGGGGGGAGGGGGGAGAGAGAACGGTGAATATTAATCTAGCTAAATGCCCAAAAGAACAAACACGATTACACTCCTTTTCTGAAATTGCTGCTGTTCTATGAACACTCATTGTCTTAAAGAGATGATCAGTTTAGAGATAACATTCCAGAGTGGCCTTAAGAAATGCTTAGTAGTCTCTCTTGTGGAGGAGTAGCCTAGTGGTTAGCAGGGGCGGCCCAAGGGGGGTGCGGGGCCATGTGCGGAGACTCGGTGCGGGGCCTCATTTGCATAAGTGGCCTTATTTGCATAAATATTTGCATAATGTTACCATACACTAACTTTTAGTAAACATGTCTCTTAATGAGTGTATGGATAAAGAAAGACTAAAAGATTTCTACATTACTATAATCCAGTGCCAACCGCCAGGCACATTAGAAACTACTACAAACGCTGCCCATTTAGAACCCATAGCAAACTTGCCGTATCCTGACAGCATTACCAGGACTCACAAAGCACCATACTCTAACTATCAAAAGGCAACACTGCAAATATTAAACCAATACATTTCAGAGAATACTGGGGAAAGAGAACAAGTGGCAATGTCAAATAGGAATTACATAAACAGAATACCTCAGCTCAGTTACACATGCAGAACATAGACCATCACCAAACAAGAAATCACAATTTAGAAACAGGAAGGCAATAATTAAACTGGGAACCCCAAAAGCCAAACTTGGAATGTACAACAACACTGTAGAAATAAAACTATAAATTAATTTCCTCTTGTACCAAACAAAGCACAGACGTTAATGATGCACATTTCCCAGAGGTTTCATATTCCAGTTAATAAATTAAAAAAAAAAGAGATATTTCTACCTTTTGTGCATTTTTTTTCAGTTGCAATTGCTCCAGCCACTTTCTTCTGGTTTCTTCATGTTTTCTGCTGTCCATTTGTTCTTTCTTCTCTCTTCTAGTTTTTTTTTCCATTCTCTCTCTCTACATCTGCTTTAACATACTAATCTTTCTCCTTTTGCTCTTTCCTCATTCCTATTTCATCCACACAAATTTTACCCCTCCATCCTCAATCCCCACTTACTCTCCCAATACCAGGCCAATTGTAGATTTTTCATCCCTCCCACACAAAATATTTTTCCCCTCTCCATTTTACTCTCCCAGCCCCATCCCATTCTAATCCTCCCCCAACATCAGCTCCCTTCTAGTTCCAGTCTCACCCAGCATCCATTCCCTTCTAGTCCCTGCATCAGCCCATTTCCAGTCCTAGCCCACCATCAACCCATTTCCAGTCCTAGCTCCCCCATCCATTTTCAGTCTGAGTCCCTTCATCAGCTCATTTCCAAGCCTAGCCCCCCCATCAGCCCACTTCTAGTCATTTCCTAGCCCCATCATCAACCCATGTCAAATCATAGCTCCCCTCCACTCAGTCCAATTCCAGTCCAAGCCCCCCCATGAGCCTACTTTCAGTTCTAGCCCCTCCATGAGTCCATTTCAATTCAAGCCCCCACCACAGCCCATTTCCAATCTTAGCTCCCCCCAACAGCCCATTTCCAGTCCTATCCTAGCTGCTCCATCAGCCCATTTTCAGTCCTAGCTCCCTTCCCTCACAGCCCATTTCCATTCCAAGCTCCCTCCCCATCAGCTATTTGCAGTTCAAGCCTCCCCTTCCACTCAGCCCATTTCCAGTCATAGCAACCCCCCAACCCATTACCAGTCCTAGCCCCCATCAACCCACTTCCAGTCCTAACCCCCATCACCCCATTTTCAGTTTAAGCCCCCCCTATAACCCATTACCAGTCCTAACCCCCCCATCAGCCACTTCCAGTCTTAACCCCATCAGCCCATTGCCAGTCCTAACCCCCCCCATCAGCCCACAGCCCATTACCAGTCCTAACCACATCAGCCCACCTCAAGTCCTAACCCCTCCCCATCAGCCCATTTCCTGTCCTAGCCCCCCCCATAGCCCATTATCAGTCCTAACCACCCCCCATAGCCCATTAGCAGTTCTAACCCCCCCATCACCCCATTTCCAGACAGCCCCCCATCAGTCCACAGCCCATTAGCAGTCCAAACAGCCCCCCCAAGCCCATTAGCAGTCCAAACAGCCCCCCCCCAGCCCATTAGCAGTCCAAACAGCCCACCCCCCAGCCCAGCCCAGCCCATTAGCAGTCCTAACCCACCCCCCAAGCCCATTAGCAGTCCAAACAGCCCCCCCAGCCCATTAGCAGTCCAAACCGCCCCCCCCCCAAGCCCAGCCCATTAGCAGTCCAAACAGCCCACCCCCCCAGCCCAGCCCAGCCCATTAGCAGTCCAAAAAACAAAAGCTGGTTCTCTGGCTGCTGCCGCCGTGGCAGAGTGCAGTGTCCCGCGGGGCCCCCTCTGCGCCGGCTGAGCCCTCTGCCCGGCTTACAGATTCGCGAAGGGAGAGTGTCTCTCCCTCGCGTCTCTGTTAAGCCCGCAGGGGCTAATGGGAAATTTCCCATCAACCCCTCGCGTCTAAAGGGGCTGATGGGAAATTTCCCATTAGCCCCTGCGGGCTTAACAGAGACGCGAGGGAGAGACACTCTCCCTTCGCGAATCTGTAAGCCGGGCAGAGGGCTCAGCCGGCGCAGAGGGGGCCCCGCGGGACACTGCACTCTGCCGCGGCGGCAGCAGCCAGAGAGCCAGCTTTTTTTTTTTAATGTCATTTTCAGAAAAGCAGAATGTTCTTTGCGCGGGGCCCCCTGAAACGCAGGGCCCTGTGCAAAAAACATTCTTGCTCAATGGACGGGCCGGCCCTGGTGGTTAGAGCAACTACCTAATACCCAGAAAATCAAGTGTGTAATTCCCACTGGCACTCCTTGGGCAAGTTACTTCACCCTCTATTGCCTTAGAAGAAAAGGCCTGGCAATTGACTTCTGGTAATTACATTGCCAAGAAAGCCTAGAGGCAGCTGGGCTGCCAGGAGACTGCACTAAAAAAAAGTAGTGCTTTTCCACTGTACAATATTGAGCATGTTGCACCAGTCTCCTCTATACGTCACTTTCCCTGGCTATCTCCCTCTTCTCCCATTAACTCGTATCCCTTTGTCAATAACCACAAAGACTCCTTTTGCTTTCTTAACAATTTGCTTCTTTATTGGAGGACATAACAGACACAGCTTTCAAAATAACAACATACTCAGTTGATAACTGCACCATGCCATCAGTTTGCTCTGCTCAGGCCCAAATTGGTAGCCTACATATATGATTATTCCAGCCCCTTTGTTTCAAGTTTGGGAGCCATACCAATTGCACATGGGTGCCCTGTATATGATTCCTGAGAACCCATTCCTTCAGACCCAAATGCTCAATATCATCATCTGAGCCCTTAAATCTCCTCAGACCTAGACACCTGGTCCCCTGTCTGCATTTTACTCCTTTTATTTATCAGTGGGTTCTCGGTGCTATTGTCCCTAACTATTATATATCCCTATTTCCATCCCTGTTGTTAGGTGAGGTAGGAAGGGCTTCATTGCTCCTAGGCTGCCTGACTGCCTTCTCCCCTCCCCCACCCCGGCTTGCTCCTTTACTTTATTCCCCTTGTCCCCCTGCTGTGCTGTTTCCTGTCTCATGGCTCCTTGGAACTGCTGAATCACTTCCCACTCCTAACCTTTTGTTGCCCAGACCTCTGAATAAATTCCCACTCCTAGCCTTCCCTTTCTGTGCTGCTTCTCTGGTCCTCTACAGACCATGCAGTGGTCATATGATGTGGCCTATGCTCCTTTGCTGGCTAGTCCCACTATATGTTACATTTGCCTCTGTTTTTTCATTCTATACTAAATCTGGTGCCAAATGTGATAATTTTGCTCAGTGCATGAATACAGTGATTTTTTTAATACTCTTTAATAAATGTCCAAAAGGAAGACAGGAAACATTCATCAAAAGTACAAGGATTAGCATCCTTCTAGCAATAACCATCCTAACGCTATATGTCTATGTTGAGGTAATAGTATATAATTCAAAGATTCAAAGTATAAACCCCAATTCATGACCTTCCCCAAACATTTTCCATTTTTTGTCCTAGCCTCCCCCTCCCCTCCCCCCCCCCGCCACCCCAGCAAACATACTTGGTCATTCATATCCATCTTCTACCATACTTTACACATCCCTACTCTTCCATTCACACACACATTCACCCTTATCCCCCTTCTACGTCTCACATTTCAACTACTCCGGTCTCCAGGCACTTGACTTACGTAACTCCAGAATATCACCCAGACCACTAATTTTAATACCTCCTGTAAATAGTTCTGTACCTCTTTGTCATTGTTAAATAACCTGTTGAAAGTCATTGTTTGTTAACTGTACAATTGTTCATACTTGTTCATTGTGAACTTTATTATAATTGTTCCGTGTAAACTGCTCTGTGCAGTAGTTAAAATGTCTGTAAACCGCTCTGTTTACCAAGACAAAGCAGTATATAAACTAATAAATAAATAAATAAAACAAATAAGAAGAAAAAGACTAGCATATACAGTACAACCCATATTTCTATTCTCCATATTACATGTATACATCAGTTTTAGTATACTGCACGGGTCAAATTACAGAACTGGCAAATTACTTCCATTCTGGTTTAAATTTTACTGTGCAGTCCTTGAGCTCATAAGAGCCCCATTTTTCATCAGTTGAATCCATTCCACAAAGGTGGGAGACTTGTCACTCATCCAGTATCTGAGGGTCAGTCTTCTCACTAAAAGCAAGGCCACCATAGCAAACCTCCTCTTAAATCTGCCCACTCTTTTTTTCCTGAAAGAGCTGAGGATCACCATAAATCCACTCTATCTTTTCCTGGATAACTTCTTCAATGGCCTTATGGACTCTAGCCCATAACTCATGCAATTCCATGTATACACAAAATGTATGAGTATCTGCTCCTTCCTGCAGGAGACATCTTTGACAGCAGCCACTCTCCCAAAGCTCATTTTAGCCTCTTTAGACCTGAATATATAAATAAGCCTGGTACAACATTTTAAGCTGCATCTCCTATAAACTTACATCCATGATAACCTTAGAAGTCTCCTTAAATCTCTGTTGAAGGCCTCCAAGTCCATCTCTTCCCTCAATTCTCATGGCCAGTTCTTTGCCAGTTTGCCTATATATTTATCTTCTAACAGATCCTTCCCATCAAATATCATCTGGACAGTTTATTAAGCTTCAGATGTAGACCTTTGAAAAGCTTGTAAAACTCTGTTGACTGAAATTCCTCAGTATACCTCCACCTCAAAAAGTCCCAATAATGTCTAATTTGTAGATATTGAATTAAATGTTTATTTGAGATTTCCCACTTTGTTTTTATCTGCTAAAAACTTAGGAAACTTCCCTCCTGCAATTTCAGTAACTGCCCTAGTGAGAAATCCTTTGCTCTTCGAATCCAAAAAAAACCTCCTAGGTTTCCAGTGAATGTAATAAGTGGGGACATCCCGGCAAACCTCCTCCTCTGACACTCCATCACTTCCAAGCCCTTTGGAAGGGAGAAATTAATATGTTATATGGATTGATTACTCTCTGATCATTACTTGCAGATCCTCTTGAGTAAGTAAGATTAATAAACTCATATGGTTCATGCTACAGCTCAAAGATGTCAGATGAAACATAGCGGCTACTTCTCAAATAATTTTCATGAATCCATCACATGATTGATATATAGCCTCAAATCTGGTAGATTCAATCCCCCTTTTTCTAGGCATATGCTTTTGTTTTGAAATGAAAGCAGCAATAGTATACCCTAATGTGAAATAGGGTGCACTACTGTGCAACAGCATGTACTATTTGTACATGTGTGAATAGTGTGCACTATTCATGCATACGTGAACAGTGCATGCTATTGAGCAATAGTGCATCCCGTTGACTAGAATGAAAGTAAAGCAGTTCAGTAAATTTTCCTCTCAAATCTTTTTACACACATCTATGTCCCTTCCCTGAATGGCAGCAGGAGTTTATCCCTAGTGATAAAGGAGAAAAATACCAGAACAACATTGATCATAGAGGTGTCAGTCCTAATAAGCTATTCTGTGTATCACATTGATTTATTTAGCTGTGCTTATGTACTGCTTTTCACCAGGTCAAAGCGGTTTACAGATATATGCTAACAGGCACTATTTATTCCCTTGCCCCTGAAGGGCCCACAATCTAAGTGTACCTGAGGCAATGGAGGGTTACGTGGCTAGAGACCCCAGTCCCTCCAGCCTGAGGTTATTTGTCCCTATGTGGGAATTGAACCCCTGGCCCTGCAGCCTGAGGTAACCTTTCCCAACCACTGAGCCACTCCTGCCTTGTTAAGAGGGAGATCTTCAAGTACCAAAAAATGCAGTCAGAAACCAAGAAAAGTTAGCAGAAAGATACTGAGTTATTTACTATTGTGTTGGGTGCTAGAGGTTTGATTAAGATGAATAGATAAGCAGACCTTGATAAATTACCCATGCATGTTACATCTTACTAACTCCAGAAGGAGGCTCTCTTTGGCATGCTGCAAGTATTATGCTGAGCATTGGCAGTAAACTTGAAGGACTTGAGATCACACTTCACATACTCTGGTTTTGAAGCAAGGTTCATGACTGCCATGGTATGCACAAAACTAAATGACATCAACAATCACATGCTCCCAACCTAAGCTAAACTCAAGTACTATCTCAAACCAATTCTAATTCTTCCAACAACGTTCCCATAAGGCAATCAGACCTCAGAATGGCTAGTACCCCACATGCAGCGAGAAACTCACTGTAGGGAATAACTGATGCTCACATCGTAAGTCACAGCCTTTCCAATTTTCCTAATACATACAAATTAGTATCCAATAACACCTGGCCTACACACCAATACAATATCACCCTGGGATCCTAAAACAACACACTACAAAGTATCTTACACATTCTATCAATCTATCAATCATTCAACAAAAACACACACACTGCTCCAAAGCATCAGAATTAATCAGTATATGTACAAAATACACAATAAACAGCCCAGGAGCAGTCAGGAACAATCCTACAAAAGTAAGAAAAGTGTAATTAACATCCAAAATCAAGATTAGAGCATAGTAGCCCACATAAACTTATCTTGTCATATCATGATCATATCCAATAATCTGCTCCGTAGCCGTAGCCGCCTCAGTCATTGGATATGATCACGATATGACAAGATAAGTTAATGTGGGCTACTATGCTCTAATCTTGATTTTGGATGTTAATTACACTTTTCTTACTTTTGTAGGATTGTTCCTGACTGCTCCTGGGCTGTTTATTGTGTATTTTGTACATATACTGATTAATTCTGATGCTTTGGAGCAGTGTGTGTGTTTTTGTTGAATGATTGATAGATTGATAGAATGTGTAAGATACTTTGTAGTGTGTTGTTTTAGGATCCCAGGGTGATATTGTATTGGTGTGTAGGTGAGGTGTTATTGGATACTAATTTGTATGTATTAGGAAAATTGGAAAGGCTGTGACCTATGATGTGAGCATCAGTTATTCCCTACAGTGAGTTTCTCGCTGCATGTGGGGTACTAGCCATTCTGAGGTCTGATTGCCTTACGGGAACGTTGTTGGAAGAATTAGAATTGGTTTGAGATAGTACTTGAGTTTAGCTTAGGTTGGGAGCGCGTGATTGGTGATGTCATTTGGAATAGCTCCCATACAGCGTTTTTAGTGGTATGCACAAAACTAACCCATATGGAGAAATTGCCCTGATAAGACACTTTTCAGGTACCCCATAGACTAGCCTCATTATTCACAGTTTTATTATTATTTTGTTGAAGATTGAGGTCAAAAGGTAGCTCCTCCTACCTGAGGTAATCGCACTATAAATTCCTGTTGTGATAAGTTACTCTTAACTTCACTGAGTATTGGAATGCAAATTTAAGTATTGCTTGTGCCCATCTTTGCTCTTAAAAAGCCTTTGAAAAATTGTGAAACAACAGGTTTACATCATGGTCCTTCAGAACCTTTTTCGCTCTGTAACACTGAAATGACTTAGCCTTAACAGCATAGTTAAGTATGCATGTGATTAACACTCTAGGCTGCACTTTCTGTTTTCTTACTGCCCAACACAATGTCCTCTTTCCACCTTCAATAGAGGTTTGGCATTCGACTAACCCAGAATCTCAGGAAGCCAAGAAGCTAAGAAGTTCAAAAGCTCTCCTTCCTTCACCTCCACCTCCACAGGGAGGCCCACTATTTTGAGGATGTTTCTTCAATCTCTGTTCTCCTTGAGATCTTTTCTCCAGGGCCCTAAGCCTTGCTTCAGCTTTAGTCGCTCGATCCTCCTAACCCAATATCCTCTCCTCTGCTCTTTGAATTATGTTGTTGTTGTTAAGTGCCGTCGAGTCGGAGTCGACTCATGGCGACCCTCTGGATAGCTATTCTAAATTGTGTTCGGTCTTGAGTCAGGCGGCTCATTGTTGACAGACTGGTATCCGTAGCTGCTGTTATTGTATCGATCCATCTCATTGCTGGCCTTACTCTTTTGTGTTGAACTTCTATCTTGCCAAGCATGATGTCTTTCTCTAATGATCTCTCTCTTCGCATGATGTGTCCAAAGTATGAAAGTCGTAAGTCTTGTCATCTGAGCTTCTAAAGAAAGCTTAGGTTTGATCTCCTCTAGTACCGACTGGTTTGTTCTTCAGGCAGTCCATGGTATACACAGTATTCGCTGCCAGCACCATAATTCAAAGGCATCAATTTTCTTCCTGTCTATCTTTTTCACTGTCCAGCTTTCACATCCATATGATGTTATTGAAAATACCATGGCTTGAACAAGTCGAAACTTTGTATGGAGAGAGACATCTCTGCTCTTGACAATCTTATCTAGGTCTTTCATAGCCATTCTGCCAAGAGCAATGCGTCGTCTGATTTCTTGACTGCTTGTTGCTTCTTTATTGATAGTTGATGGAAGTAGGTTAAAGTTGTTCACAATTTCAATTTCTTCTCCTTCAGCGATGAACCTGTTGATTATGCCAGTTGTCATGATCTTTGTCTTCTTTACATTAAGGTGCAGGCCCATTTTGAGACTATGTTCTTTGATTGTGAGAAGCAAATGTTTCAGATCATCTTCACTTTCAGCCAGTTATGTCGTATCATCAGCATAGCGAAGGTTGTTGATGAGTCTTCCACCAATCTTCACACCTCTGTTGTCTTCATACAATCCTGCTTCTCGGATGATTTGTTCTGCATATAAATTAAACAGGTAGGGGGAAAGTATGCAGCCTTGTCTTACACCTTTGCTTATTTTAAACCATTCTGTTTCTCCTTGTTCCGTTTGAACTGCTGCTTCTTGATCAATGTACAGATTGTGCAAGAGTACGATCAGGTGTTCTGGTATAACCATGCTTCTTAATGTGGCACAGAGTTTCTCATGGTTTACACAGTCAAAGGCCTTGCTATAGTCGATAAAGCACAAATAGATATCCTTTTGGTATTCTTTAGTCTTTTCAAGGATCCATCTCAATTCCGCAATGATGTCTCTTGTTCCTCGCCCTTTCCTGAACCCTGCTTGCACTTCAGGTAGTTCTTTTTCCAGGTATGGTTGTAGTCTCTTTTGAATAATCTTCAGTAGAATATTGCTGGCATGTGGGATCAGAGCGATTGTGCGATAATTTCCACAGTCAGTTGGATCACCCTTCTTTAGTATTGGTATAAACACAGATCTTTTCCAGTCAGTTGGCCATTATGTTGTCTTCCATATTTCTTGGCAGAGCCTTGTAAGTATGGTAACAGCTGCATCAGATTGCTGTAATACTTCTATGGGAATGCTATCAATGCCTGGTGCTTTGTTCTTTGATAAGGCTTTCAATGCTACTTTAACTTCGTCTTTCATCACCAATGATTCCCGATCATAAGGTACAGGTTGAAACGGCTGTTGGTCCACTTGATCTTTATCATATAAAAACTCTGTATATTCCTTCCACCTTTTCTTGATCTTCTCAGCATCATTCAACATAGATCCTTGAGCATCTTGTAACATTCCAATTCGAGGCTGGAACTTTTTCTTTAACTCACGTAGCTTTAGGAAAGCCGATATTGTTCTTCCTCTAATAGTTTCTGCTTCTATTTCCTTGCATGCATCATTGCAGTACTTTTCCTTGTCCTGTCTTGCTGCATGCTGGAAATCTCTGTTGAGTTCTGTTATTGTCTTTCTTTCTCCTCTGGCTTTAGCTTCTCTGCGTTACTGGGCAATTTTCAGAGTTTCTTCCGTCATCCATTTTGGCTGTTTTTGCTTTTTCACCTTTTGTAGAGACTTCTCACTTTCTTCCAACGCAACCTTCTTGATGTCCTTCCATAACTCTTCTGGAGCTCTGTCATTTGTATCTAAAGCAGCAAATCAATTTTGCAGGCAGTCTTTAAATTCCAGTGGTATATTCTCAAGGTCATATTTTGCTGCATTCATGAGTGGTTTTCTCTTTTTCAACTTTAGCGTGAGTTTGCATACTAGTAGTTGATGATCTGTACCACAGTCAGCTCCAGGTTTTGTCTTTGTTGATGTAATAGAACTTTTCCATCGTTGACTTCCACAGATGTAGTCAATTTGATTTTTATACAATACATTGGGTGAAGTCCATGTGTACACTCGCCGCTTGTGTTGCTGGAAGAAGGTGTTTGAGATGAATAGATCGTTGGTCTTGCAGAATCCTATCAATCTTTCTCCAGCTTCATTTCTGTTGCCAAGTCCATATTTTCCAACTACTTTGCCTTCTTCTTTGTTGCCAACTTTTGTGTTTCAGTCACCCATGACTATCAGGATATCCTGTTTGCATGTTCTGTCAATTTCAGCTTGTACTTGTTCATAGAACTCTTCAATTTCATTCTCTTCTGCAGCTGTTGTTGGGGCACATACTTGAATTATAGTTGTGTTGATAGGCATTCCTCGTAGATGAATAGAGAATAAGAGTTCGCTGACTGCATTGTATTTCATTACAGTTCTTGCAAGTTTCTTCTTTATTATAAATGCAACACCATTTCTTCTTTGTCTTTCATTTCCAGCATAGTAGACCATGTGATCATCTGATGCAAAGTGCCCTATGCCAGTCCATTTCAGTTTACTTCTTTAATTCCTTCAGTAGAGGACAGAGTTTTAGAGAGCTTGTCTTCCAGCACTGCAGTTAACTGTTGATAAGCTTTCACACTGTTTCCTCATGCAGGATAATCTTGGGCTGATTCAGCTCGGTCGCCATCTTGATTTCAGGAGACCTCATCTTCCTTTGTAGCATTTTGCTAGAATGGAGAGGCATGCCCTTTGCTCCTGTATCAATTTTTTTTCTCCTGATTCAGTCCAGAGAATTTTTTAGTCCTCTCAATTACAGTTAAATAAAATTTAGCATTTGTTTATGACCCATTTCATATGTTTTGGAGCATTTCCTTGCAGGAGCTTCTCCCATGGGAGTGTGCTACCAAGCTCATCATATGACTCTCCATATGAATACAAGGATAAATGATTAGTGACCAAAATCAATGTAATATGATGAAAAAAATATTAAGAAACAAGTTTTCTTTAAAAAAGGGATTAAGAACTGGTTTTAGACCACTTTCAGACCATAATTAGCTCTGATTATTAAATAATTTCTAGATATTTTACTATAAGAACATAAGAATATAACCATGTCTCTTTCATTAACATTTTTTATTTAGAATCCAACAAGCCACCCACAACTGTCTCAGCTGGGATACTGTATATGAATCTATACTTCATAATAGTATAAAAAAAACACCAAGAAGATTTAAAACAGGAAAGAGACCACACATCGTCTGAAACCTCCCTGAAAGATGGTCTGAGAAATCCAATCATTCAACAGAAAAGAAAAGAAACATTGCTTTGTTATGCTCTGCATTTCATCAGGGATCATAGGTCACTCAAATATTTCCAAAATCATAACTCACAAAACCAGCCACTATTGCAGGTCCAAACTTCTTCTTTGACACAAAGTAGCCAGTTAATAATGGTATCCCGTCAGTTCAGCTTCAATTTAAGCAGCATTTCCAGTAAGTAGAAATAAAACAAGGGCCACTCAAGCAAATTAAATTCCTCCTATCAAATCAGGACATCCAATCAAAATAGTCTCCAGTACACAGACCAAACAACACAGTGAGTGTGACAGTATGGGCTCTGTGCAACCTCACCCCCGCTTCCGCTGTACTGTCTCTGCTTTACCACACTCTCTACTACTCCTTCTCCTTCTCTCATCAGGTAACATCAACCCCAACCCTGGCCCCCCTCAATTTCTTTCTCACCCTAAAAAGAGTTCCTCACGCACTTTAGCTAATCTCATCCACATCCTGCTCCTCCCCCTTTCCGCCCTCCCTCACTCATCCCCCATACACTCATCCAGAGATATCAACCCCAACCTCATTTCCAAAATGAAATCCTCGCACAATCTACCTGATATCACTAATATCACCCCTCACTCACCCCTCACTTCCCCTCCCTCAGGTCACTCTTGGAGGACACACACACCCAGACATATCCACCTGCACCCTGCTCCCTCCAAATCTCTACACTACTCTAGAAATAGACCCTCATGTTACTCTGGTAATAAATCCTCATGTAACTTATCCAACCTTATCCATATCCCTCTCCTTCCTCCGTCTACTCTCCCATTTTCATGTGCCCTATGGAACGCATGCTCAGTCACTAAAAAACTTCCTTTTATTCACAACCTCTTTATCTCTAATGCCCTACACCTTCTTGCCCTGACTGAGACCTGGCTCCCCCCTGATGACACCACATCCATTGCTTCCCTCTGCTATGGGGGCTACCAGTTCTCCCATACACCTCGAGCTACTGGTCATGGTGGTGGTGTTGGCCTCCTACTCTCTCCCTCCTGCCAATTCCAACCCCTCCTGCCACCTCTGTCACACTCCCCCCTCTCCTTTGAAGTCCACTCCATTCGCCTCCTCAGACCACTTCCCCTCTGAGTAGCTGTTATTTATCCCCCACCCGACAAATCCAAATCGACATTCTTCACCGACTTCGACTCCTGGTTTTCCACCTTTCTGGATCCCTTTTCCCCCACTCTTATTCTTGGCAACTTTAACATCCACGTCGACAACCCCTCTGACCCCCATGCCTCAAATTTCCTTGCCCTCATCTCCTCGTTCGACCTCCAACTTTACTCCACTGCCCCCACCCACATACATGGCCATTGCCTTGACCTAATACTCTTCTCCAATTCCTTGCCCTCTAATTTCCACAACTCAATCCTTCCCTCATCTGACCATCACCTTTTAACCTTTACTCTTCAGCTTCCGCTGTCTCAACCCCATCCTGTCACCTTTGATCTATCTAGAAACCTCCATAATATTGATCCCCTGACTTTCTCTTCCACCATTTCTCCATCTCTTTCCTCCATTATATTCTCCAAGTCCGTTGAAGAGGCATTATCTTCTTACAATGCTACACTATCCTCAGTTCTTGACACCCTTGCCCCACTCACCCCACGTCCTGTCAAACGATCTACTCCCCAACCCTGGCTCTCACCCACAACCCGCTATCTACGCATCTGCGCACATTCTGCCGAATGTGCTTGGTCCAAATTCCGCTCCCCAGAAGACCTTCTACATTTCAAATTCATGCTTAGGGGGTGGAGCCAGCCACAGTACAGAATGGACGTATGAGCTGTTGCTCCCATTGCTACTGAAGACTCCTGAGTATATTACGGTGAGAAACGCATAAATTCAAATCCCTTACTGTTGGGATGGAATAAAGAATATCCGAGGATGTCGACATTAAAATCAGCGCAACTCAATTTTCAGCAGGGAACTGGGTCAGCGGCTAAACGTTACAAATCAGAAGTTGGGTCTCCGCAGAAAATGGCCACAACGGAGAAAGAAGGAATGGCAGAAAGCCTCCGAGAAATACTGACAGAGCTGAAGAGCGTAAAGGAAATGATAGCAGCAAATGTGACTTCTCTGATCACGATACAGGAGGATTTAAATGAAGTAAAAGAAAAAGTGCACACAGTGAACATGCGATTAAACGTGGCGGAAGCACAAATCCAGAGACATGAGACACTACTTGGTCAACTGGGCCCGCTTACAAAACATGTTAAGCAAATAGAAAATCAAATAGAAGATCAGAATAATCAAGCGAGATGAAATAATGTTCGTTTGGTGGGAGTCCCAGAAGAGGCTGAAGGGACTGACCTGATTGAATATTTGGAAAAAGCTATACCGGAAATGCTGCAACTTGCCTTCACGAGGCCGTTTGAGTTGGAGCAGGCCCACCACGTTCCCACGTATAAAGCAGATAATGTGAGATATCCAAGGCCAATTATAATGAAAGTGCTTAGATACCTGCATGTACTACAGATCCTACAAGCGGCTAGGAAAAACGCATCGCTGCAAATACAGGGTCAAAAAGTTGCCTTTTATCCAGATCTAAGCAAGCAGACTATGGATCGCAGGAGAGAGCTTTTGGCGTGTAGACCCATGCTACAAAGGCTACAAGCAAGATATGGTCTGTATTATCCAGGAACTATGCGGGTAACTCTGAATAACACAACGAGAAATTTCATGGATGCGGACAGGTTAAGAGCCTTTCTACAGGAGAAAAGTGCTATGGAGACTTGAAAGACTGGATGAGTGATTGAGATCAGGATGGAGCGAAAACAATAGAAGAGTGTTAACTAACATGAGATCGGGTAGAAGGGGGAGTCAGGTTATGTGAGAAATGTAGGTTGATCGCCCTCTGTCTTTTATCCGATGGTGAGGGTAACTCTCAAGTAGAAATGTGATAAATTTTGTGCAGAAGCTGTTCATAGTATCATGTGAATATGTTCTTGTAAAGCTAGGAACTGTTTGTATGAGTTAAAATGCCTATGATATGGATTTAAATGCAAAAGTAAATGGTAGCAACGATAGAATGAGATAGATTGGTTTTCTGTTACAGTGGATGGTTTTCACCGTGAAATATATATGTATAAAGGTTAAATGTTTAGGCTGGCCAATCCAATCTAGCGAAGCACCCATGGTACTAAAGTTAGTGACAAATGAGAAGGGCAGATCCATTGCATACAGATGGATGCAGACAAATGAAGATGGCAAGTGAATTAGTTTTGCTTACCTTGAATGTAAAAGGGATCATAAATCCAATAAAAAGAAGAAAAATACTGTCATATTGTCAACAAAAGAAGGCGGATATAATATATTTACAGGAGTCGCACTTAACAGAAAAAGAAGCACAGAAAATGACACCAAAGATATATCAAGTGGCTGTAGCAGCTCCAGCCACAAGAAAGAAAGGGGGAGTATTGATATTAGTGCGGAAAGTGCTTGTGCCCACAATTAAAGAAACAAAAGTTGATCCACATGGTAGATGGGCCAGAGTGACGCTGCAAGTAGATCAAATACTTTTTACATTTATGAATATATATGCACCAAATATAGATGATCCCAACTTCTACAAAAATATAATTATGGAATTAACTGAAGTAGTGACTACGAAAATAATACTTGGAGGAGATTTTAATTTAATATTGGATCCGTTATTGGATCGGGCACCGTACAAGACCATAGCTAAAACCAAATCTCATGCTGTGCTGATGGGTATGATGGAAGAACTGGGCTTAGCTGATCCATGGCGGCTTCTACATCCCATAGATAAGGAGTATACTTTTTACTCCATACCGCATGATACCCAGACTAGAATCGATTTCTTTCTACTGGCAAATGGGTTGATCAAACAAGTGGTGGCGTCAAAAATACATGCGGGGATGGTGTCGGATCATGCTGCTGTTTCCCTGACGTTGGATATTGGAAAATCACAGCAAGTATCCCCCAGGTGGACATTTGATAAGTCCTTGTTAGCGGATGAATCCTTTGTGACCTGCTTAAACAAAGAAATTGAGACATACTGTGCATTTAATGATCCTTCAGATACCTCAATATGGGCATGGTGGGAGGGTTTTAAAGCGATGCTTCGTGCCCATATAACAGCATTCGCAATTAGAAGAAAAAAGAATAGGAAAAAAGAGCGAGAGGAATTAGAGGTGCAAATAAAAGCGGGGGAACGTCTGCTGGCAAAGAAAGTTGACCCAATGGTATTGCTAAGGCTTCAAAAACTAAGATATCGATACAATAATATACTTAATAGGGAGGCACAATTTGAGGTTTGCGCTCAACAGAGTACATACTACCATGAAAATAATCGAGCAGGAACACTGCTAGCTAAAGTGCTTAAAGCAAGGAAGAATATGGCACGCATTACAGCTCTGCATGATACTAAAGGAGACCTCCTTCTGCAGGATGAACAAATACTGAGATGCTTCAAAGAGTTTTATGAAAACTTATATCACACTGAGGTATGCTGCAGTGACAAGGCTTTTGGAGAATTTGTCTCTACCATAACTGGGCCTAAGCTATCGAAAAATCAAGCTCAGATGTTGGAACAAGATATCTCAGTGACAAAGATTCAGAAAGCAATTAGACAGATGGCCCGTGGCAAAGCATCTGGGCCAGATGGCATTCCAATGGAATTTTATCACAAGTGTCAAATGCAGATAGCACCTATGTTTCAGATCTATTATAGCGGATTATATGAGAAAGATCCAGAAGTGGGGGCTCTGGCAGAAGCGACTATAGTTATTCATCCGAAGCCAGGAAGGGATCCACAAAAGGTAGAAAACTATAGGCCCATATCACTATTAAACACGGATTACAAAATATATGCTAAAGTGCTTGCAAACAGACTGGGTAGGGTCCTGAATGATCCTGTACACACAGATCAGTGTGGCTTTGTACAGGGCAGATCTACAACAGATAATGGCAGGTTACTGGCTCATGTTTTAATCGAAGCTCAGAGGATGTCAGAGCCTCTTATAGGATTGTCATTGGATGCTGAAAAGGCTTTTGACAGGTTGGAATGGTCTTTCCTATTTCGAACCTTGAGTTGGTTCGGGATTGAAGAAAAATTTCTCAAAAGAATAGCGTTGCTATATTCTAAACCAACAGCGCAAATAGAGGCTAATTCGGGATTGTCTGCACCCTTCGAGCTCCAGAGAGGAACCAGACAGGGTTGCCCTCTATCACCGCTCCTTTTTAACCTAGCGCTAGAGCCGTTAGCGATCGCTATCAGGCAGCATGATGGTATTACAGGTGTTGCATTAGCAGATGGTCAATGTAAGCTGTCAGCATATGCAGACGACCTTCTGCTGTTCCTACAACCTGATGCACTTCCAAAAGTCTTGCAAATTATTGACAGATACTCAGCAATCTCAGGGTATAAAGTAAACCTAACAAAAACAATAATAATTCCTCTGAATGCATATGTGAAAGTTGACATGTTAAAAGACTACCCGTTTCAATATGCACATTCACCTTTTAAGTATTTGGGAGTTACGTATGGTCATACTATCTCAGAGACAATAGATTTCAATATAGAGGCGTGTAAAAAAATTGTTAAGGATTGCATTAGTAAATGGACGCCATTGCACTTAACCTGGTGGGGCAGGTTAGAAACTATAAAAATGGTGCTTGTCCCCAAGATCAGTTATTTGCTGAGTATGATCCCAGTGATGTTTCCTCAAGCTTTCTATAAAAGAATCAACAGTATGCTTATATCTTTCCTGTGGGGCGACAAAGTTCCTAGGATAGCAGCATGGAAATTAAGATTACCCAAGGAAAAAGGAGGAGTTCATTTCCCAGATGTTGGCTGGCTGCATACAGCCTCATTGTTAAAACAGGGAGCGCAATGGACTACTGAAGATGGTTTAGAGAGCGGTTCCAGATGGGTGAGGGCAGAACAAGCTTTGAATGCCCCATTGCAGATAAGGATGTTGATTGGTACAACAAAAGATCCGAATAAACCGCAAAATGAGATTATTTCGGCAACGCAGCAAGCATGTCAACTGATAGCGGCGTGCGTTGAAGAGGGTGAAGATTTTGCAATGGAAATGCCCTTATGGTTGAATCCAAGGTTCACAATAGGGGGGAAATCAATTATATGGAAGTGATGGATAGAGCGTGGTATTGAAACATTAGGACAACTGATATATGCAATAAAATGCAATAAAATGGGGGGATAAGACATTTTTCAGATATATTAGTGAGAAGAGGAAGGGCAAAAGTGGTATTGTCAGACTCAAGGGTGCAGGGGGGGAATATGTAGAAGCTGATAAGGATAAAGCGGAATTGCTTAACAAATATTTTTGTTCTGTGTTCACAGATGAAGAACCAGGAGCAGGACCTCAGAAAACACCCACAAATAAGAACAGAAGCGAGGGACATCTTGAACAATTTTCAGAAGACTGTGTTGGTGAGAAACTAGCTCAACTTAAAGTAGACAAAGCGATGGGACCGGATGGGATACACCCTAGAATACTGAGGGAACTTGGGGACGTTCTAGCAACTCCACTGACTGACCTTTTCAATGCCTCGTTGGAGTCGGGAGTGGTGCCAAAGGACTGGAGAGAGGCTCATGTGGTGCCTTTACACAAAAGCGGAAGTAAGGATGTGGTTGAAAACTACAGGCCGGTTAGTTTAACTTCAGTGGTGAGTAAATTATTGGAAACGCTGCTGAAAGAGAAAATAGTGAGGTTTCTGGAGTCCAGCGGATTACAGGATCTGAGGCAGCATGGATTCACCAGAGGCAGGTCTTGTCAGACAAATCTGATCGATTTCTTTGACTGGGTGACCAGGGAGTTGGACCGAGGGAGAGCTCTAGATGTGGTGTATTTAGATTTCAGTAAAGCCTTTGACACTGTTCCTCACAGGCGACTTATAAACAAACTGAGCACCCTAGGGATGGACCCTAAAGTTACTGCTTGGGTTAGAAATTGGTTGGGTGGGAGGCAACAAAGAGTACAAGTAAATGGAGCTCACTCTGAGGAGAAGAATGTTACCAGTGGTGTGCCCCAGGGATCTGTCCTTGGTCCGATTCTTTTTAACATCTTTGTTAGTGATATAGCGGAAGGGCTGTCGGGTAAGGTTTGCCTCTTTGCGGATGATACCAAAATCTGTAATAGAGTAGACACCCAGGAAGGTGTAGATAACATGAGGAGGGATCTAGCTAAGCTTGAAGAATGGTCTAGAATTTGGCAGCTGGGATTTAATGTTAAAAAATGTAAGGTCATGCATTTGGGCTGCAGCAATCCAAGGGAGCAATACAGTATAGGAGGTGAAGTACTTTTGTCCACTAAAGAAGAGCGGGACCTAGGCGTGGTTGTGTCTGATGATCTTAAAGTAGCTAAACAGGTAGAAAAGGCGACGGCAAAAGCTAGAAGGATGCTTGGGTGCATACGGAGAGGAATGGCTAGCAGAAAAAAGGAGGTGATAATACCTCTGTATAAGTCTTTGGTGCGACCTCATTTGGAGTATGGTGTGCAATTCTGGAGACCGCACCTTCAAAAGGATGTGAACAGGATGGAGTCGGTGCAGAGGGTTGCTACTAAAATGATTAATGGGCTTCATTATAAAGAATATGAGGACAGACTTAAGGATCTTAATATGTACACCTTAGAGGAACGGCGGGATAGAGGTGATATGATTGAGATGTTTAAATACCTCCGTGGCATAAATGTTCAGGGAGAGAGCCTCTTTCAATTGAAAGCAAGTTCTGCTACGAGGGGACATGGGATGAGGGTGAAGGGAGATAGATTCAGGAGTGATATGCGGAAATATTTCTTTACGGAAAGAGTAGTGGATCCGTGGAATAGTCTCCCAGTGGAGGTGGTAGAGATGAGGACAGTAACTGAATTCAAAAAAGCATGGGACCAACACAGAGGATCTCTAAAGGTAGAAAGTGGACTGTTGTAGTTGTTGTTATGGAAGGACAGACTAGATGGGCCTTGTGGTCTTTTTCTGTCATCATGTTTCTATGTTTCTATGTTTCTATATGGAGACAAATTTAAAACCTTCGAAATGTTGAAGATGGAATTCGGGTCGCCAAGTACAAGCTATATCCAATGGTGCCAACTTAGGTATTGTTTGAGTAAGGCGGGTGTGTCTCCAGTGCTGCTGCGGCTGGGATGGCCACTGCTGCAAATATTTTGAGAGATCCAGACGGGCACACGAGGTATATCAAAAATTTTGACATTACTTCGATCAGGGGGAGAGAGACAATGTGCCAGAGCGCAAGCAGCGTGTATTACAGACACGGGAGATTGTATGAGTCCAGAGATGTGGGATACTTTCTGGGGACCCCAAATACGAATCACCAGGGCAGCATCCCTAATGCAATCAATGTACTTCTTGGCATATCGAGCATATATAACTCCATTAAAGAAGATGAAATGGACATGGCAAGCCGGGAACCGATGTTGGTCCTGTAAAGCGGATATTGGAACGTTAGCACACATGTTATTTTACTGCGGACACCTGCAGATATACTGGAACAGTGTATGGAAGCGGGTAGCCAGTATACTGAGCATACAAGTCCCTGTCACATACCAGATAGTAATATACAGCTCCATGATGGTTACCCCAAGGCTGATAAAACAGGATGGCCAACTACTAGATCTAATGATAAGTCTAGCCATAAAGGTAATCCTGATGAACTGGAAGAGTTTGGAAAAAGTACATTTCGAGTACTGGTGGAATTTGCTGTGCTTGCATAAGATATATGAAGAAATGTATATAATTAAAAACCCCAGTGCAGTTAAATTGAACAAGAAGTGGAATGCTTTTAACCGATATATAAATGAAGGATAATATAACCTTTTGCTAATCTTGCTAGAAACTTAGGGTGACTATGATTGGATTATATGGAATATAGAAAAGCAGCGGTATGATATCAGGAATATGGATCTGCGCCAGAAAGATGAAAGTAGTGCAATGGGCTGGAGCGCTGGATTAGTTTGGTAGCGGCCAGTTATGGATGTTATATTGTTTGTATGTTTTGTTTGTTGAAAGTGTTGTTAAGACAAAGATGTGACGGAAAAGTGTGTTTATGTGTTAAAAACTGAATAAAGAAGTTATACAAATTCATGCTTAGTTCCTTCCAGTCAGCCATAGCACTTGCAAAACAAGACTACTACATCCATCTGACCAGCTCCCTTGCCTCTGATCCTCGCCGTCTCTTTAACACCCTCAATTCTCTCCTCAAGGTCCCCCCACCCTCGGTCCTGCCCTCCCTCTCTGTCCAAACCCTAGCCGACTACTTCCATGACAAAATCCACAAGATTACCCTCCAATTCCCCACCCCCTCATATACCACCCCCTCCCCAATTCCCCACCCCCTCATCTACCTCCCCCTCCCCCTCCCCAACACCCCACCCCCTCATCTACCTCCCCCCTCCCCAATTATCCCCCCATCCATACTCCCTCTGCTACCCTTTCCTCCTTCCCTCCAATCTCTGAAGAAGAAACCGTACTCCTTCTTACTTCCTCCAAACCCACCACCTGTTCATCCAACCCTATCCCCACCCATCTCCTACACCCCATCTCCCCCACCATGTTCCCCCCCCTCTCTCATATCCTCAACCTTTCGCTCTCCACTGCAACTGTCCCCGCTGACACAAGAATGCTGTTGTCAAACCCCTCCTCAAGAAACCCTTGCTCGATCCCACATGTACTTCTAACTATTGACCCATCTCCCTCCTTCCCTTCATATCTAAACTACTTGAAAGAGCAGTCCACCATCACTGACTCTACTTCCTCACCTCCCAGTCCCTCCTGGACTCATTACAATCTGGATTTCGTCCCCTACACTCCACTGAAATAGCTCTCACAAAAGTCTCCGATGACCTGTTCCTGGCTAAATCTAACGGCCTCTACTCTATCCTCATCCTTCTTGACCTCTCCATTGCCTTTGACACCATTGACCACAATCTTATCCGCACCACCCTCTCCTAGCTTGGCTTCAAGGACTCCGTACTATCCTGTTTTTCCTCCTACCTCTCCCATCGCTCATTCAGTGTATGCTCTGGCGGCTTCTCCTCCTCCCCTACCCTGCTCCATGTAGGTGTACCCCAGGGATCCGTCTTGGGCCCCCTCCTTTTCTCTCTCTATACGCAAGGCCTTGACATGCTTATCTCCTCCCATGGCTTCCAGTACCATCTCTATGCCAATGACACCCAGATTTACCTCTCTACACCTGATATTTCTCCGGCAACCCAGTCCAAGATCTCTGCCTGCCTTCCCGACATCGCCACTTGGATGTCTCATCGCCAATTGAAACTGAATATGGCAAAGACTGAACTCCTTGTCTTTCCCCCAAATTCCTCCCCTCCTCTTCCCCCTTTCTCAGTCTATGTGGACGGATCTACTATCCTTCCTGTTCCCTCGGCCCGCAATCTACGGGTTATCTTTGATACCTCCCTCTCCTTCTCTGCACATATCTAGCTTGTAGCTAAGACCTGACGCTTCTTTCTCTACAACATTAGCAAAATACACCCCTTCCTCTCTGAACACACTACCAAAACCTTTATCCACTCCTTAATCTCTCGCCTCGACTACTGCAACCTACTCCTTGTGGGTCTCCCCACGAGCCACCTCCTTCCCCTTCAATCTATACAAAATCACGCTGCTCGACTAATCTTCCACCAGTCTCACCATGCCCACATTACTCCACTTCTCAAGTCGCTTCACTGGCTCCCTGTCCAATTCCGCACCCAATTCAAGCTTCTCCTACTGACCTACAAATGCATTCATTCTACAGCCCCTCAATACCTCTTATCTCTTGTCTCTCCCTATATCCCCTCTTGGAACCTGTGCTCCGCTAGCAAATTACTTCTATCTATGCCTTTCACCCGCACCGCCAGCTTCCAACTTCGCTCCTTCCACCTCGCTGCACCCTACGCCTGGAACAGTCTACCTGTGTCTGTATGCCAGGCACCTTCCCTGGCCCTCTTCAAATCCAGATTGAAGACCCACCTCTTCACCATTGCTTTCAGATCCTGACTTCTATCCTTATTTATTTATTTATTACAGGCTCTTATATACCGCTCTATTCAGCATCAGCGCGGTTCACAATATATGCCTTGCACTGAACTGACCTATTCTCTGTATTATTCTGATTAGATTGTAAGCTCCGATGAGCATGACTCTGATGGGTAAGGACTGTCTTTTTTATGTGGGCTGCCTCTTGTAGGTTAGCTGTACAGCGCTGCTGCTGTATATGTATGTGGTTGGAAAAGTTTCTCTTTTAATTTAGCATCACTGGGGAGTGTTGACTATGCATCAAGATCTTGTTGCCCCTCCTTTGTTGACATTCCGTCAAGGATGTAATATGGCTGATTGGTTGCAATTACCCCATGCCTCTGAATCTGCAGACTACAGTCATGATACTTGTTCGTGCTGTCACTGGTGTTCTACTACTTTATCAGGATCATTTGGGTTCATCCTGTGACTGATCATGTTTATTGATCTCGTCGTCAGACGTTTTGTGCGTCAACATTTGTGATTACATCATTATTTGTATGTGCCATAAGATTTATGTGGAGCACAAGAAGCACAAGATACAGGTGCACTTAACTGAGCATTTTAGTAGACTTAATAATGAAGTCATGACTGTCCCACTGGTATTCCATTTTATGGAATGTTTACATGCTAGTAAAGATTTCACCTGGAGGGTAATTGATGTGGCACCTGAAATGGAAAGGAGGTAATCGAGAGCAGTTGTTGAATTTGCATGAGCAACAATGGATTTTTTGCCTGCAATCTGATGCTCCTCAAGGTCTAAATCAGGAGATCGAGTTGTCTACTTTATTGTAGAATTGTTTGCTTATGATATCAATTAGCCACATATCCTGCTGTTTGCTTTAAATGCTGATGTCATTTCCCTTTTTCTACAGTGACTGCGGAAAAGTAAAGAGCTGAGGCAGCCAGTCGCTGTATGTGTTTTTGGATATGAAACAACACTGAATGCATTCTCAATAATTGTTCCCCTGAAGCAGGGCTCCTAGTGAGCCTGAAACATTAATTCATGTCAGGACTGTTTTGGGACATTGTAATGCAGGTAAGTGTTTTTACTGCATACCCTCAATATTCTTAAAAATAACTTTCAAAATATTCTTGAAAAAAGCACATTAGTGGAGATCGATGATGGTGCTAAGGGCTGTGTTCTGGGTTTGTTATACACATAATTGTCCAAATTGAGAGTTTCTTTACTAATTTAATATTCATTTTGATGCATTGTTTTGCCTTTTTTGGTTGTTGACTGGTGGCTTTACATCTTTAGGAGTGTTTTTTTTTTGTGGCTTCAGACCTGGCAGCAAACACTATATTGCCACAGAAATGACTTTTCCATCATCTTCTGCCAATGGGATTTGAATCCACATTGGCAGACAGTACAGCACTAAACCATAGCCACTACTCTTCCATCTTCTTCTACTGGAGGGGCCTTCATTCCCCACCATCCCAATGAGGATTCTTCTTTTCTCTATTGGTATGCATAGGTTTGTTTGTGCAAGTGAATGGATGGACAAACACACATTTTGAAAGATGGACTTGAGCAAACTGTACCTAACAAATGAGAGGGATTGGGAAAATCAGCAAAGTTATGATTGGGAAAAACTTAAACCAGGTGAGTCACAGATGTGATTAACTGAGGGAGGGACACATTTAAGTAAAGTTGCAAGAGGCCTCGTAAAAGTCTAAAGGGGTGTATTTACTTAGACCACCTTAATGGTTCATAAAGCACATTAATGCCAAACATTAACATGCATTAATGGCAAAACAGGTGATCTAAATGAGGAAAATGACTAAGTAGATGCCACTGCAGACATCCCTATTGAGTGTGTCCGGGTTTGTGAAATCACAACAGCACCTGGGCATGCCTGCATTTTCTTCAGATGTTCTGGCTTAGATGTCACAGATTGCCCTTGGATGGATTTTCTAAAATTCTCCTCACAATGCATACTATCAACAAAATCATCAGTAGTTCAAGAAATATTGGAGAATGGCCACTGTAACGCCAATTTTTAAAAAGGGTTCTAGGGGCGATCCGGGAAACTACAGACCAGTGAATCTGATGTCAGTACTGAGCAAAATGGTAGAAACCATTATAAAGAACAAAATTACTGAACATGTAGATAGTCATGGTTTAATGGGAGAATGCCAACATCGATTTAGCCAAGGAAAGTCTTGTCTTACTAATCCTTTATAATTTTTTGAAGGTGTGAATAAACAGTTAGAAAAAGGTGATCAGTTGCTTATGCCATCAAAAAGTAGAAAGACTAGAGGACACACGATGAAGCTATAATGTAAATCATTTAAGACAAATAAAAAAAAATAATTTTCACTCGTAATCAAACTCTGGAATTCATTACCAGAGAATGTAGTAAAAGCTGTTAGTGTAGCTGGGTTTAAAAAAGGTTTGGACAAGTTCCTGGAGGAAAGGTCTATAAACCATTATTAAAGAGGGTCTGGGAAATCCACTGCTTACCCCGGGACGAGCATTATGGAACCTGCGTGCCTTTTTGGGAACCTTCCAAGTGCTTGTGACCTGGATTTGCCACTGTTAGAAACAGGATATTGGGCTTGATTGACCTTGGTCTGACCCAGTATGGCATTTCTTATGTTCTTATCACTTTAACACACATTGGGGGAGTAGTTACTAATGTGTTTAGAAATAATACACAATTTTAGCATCTTAATGCAGTATAAACTGCAAAATTGTGCAGTATTTTATCATAATACACATTATTTTATCACAGCACACATTATCAAATAATGAGTTGCTCTGTATGCAAACAAATGCAAATCACCTTATTATTTTGCTAATTAAATAATGCACCTTGCATTGAAATTTGCAAGCTACACTATTCAATTGGAAAATAATGCCAGTTTGAAGCTGGCATTTTTTTTCCTGGGTGGGAGCATCAGCCCTCTAGCATGTGGCCTGATATTCCCAGCTGCCATTTTAAAGGGGGCAGTGCCATCATATATTATCTCAACCACCCTGCCCAGCCCCTAGAAAACTCCCCACCAGACCCTAAGGGGTATGTTTACTAAACCGCACACACGTGCGCGGCACACAAGAGCGGACGCTAATGATGCATTTAAGAGCTCTTAAGCGCCACGCACGCGTGCCCGTCACATTAACAGGCCGCCGCACGTGTGCGGGGCGCTCATGTGCGATAGAGGCGGGGAAACGCTTACGGAGGGCGGAGGAAGGCTCCCGAGGGGCGGGGGGACGGGGTCAATGGGTGGAGAGTGGGAGGGGAGAGGCTCCCCGGACAGGAGCGGGGCTGAATGTCGGCATTAAAAATACCGCGAGTGAAACCCTTGCGTTAGAGCCGATTTAAAGGGAAGAGAAACCATTTACGTCAGCAATGTACAGCAAAACCGGGAAACCTGCAAAACGTGAGCAGTGTGATACATGTGCACAGAACAAAACAGCAAATATAAATGTAAAATGACCACAAACAATTCCAAATAAATTACACCCCAGCTGGGCAACAGTGATATTAATGGTCAACCATAAAAAACACTCCCAGGAAAGCTCCAGAAAAAAGAAATGATTTTTGGAAGGGTCTACGCTCCGTAGACCCGCTCAAAAAGCACTGCATATTAATGGAGCTTTCCTGGGAGTGTTTCTCATGTTGCCCATTAATATCACTGTTGCCCAGCTTGGTTTTGTTTTTTTCCCATTTTTTGTAGGTCAGTTATGAGGTTTAATTGCACCCCTGTCCCCAGACAAGGTAAACGAGCCCACAGTAAAATTGTGCAGAGCAGGATGTCTGACTTGTGCGGCCAGGTTCCCTATCACCATAGACAGCAGTATCTCTGTGGCCACAGTGTGGTGCAGTGGATGCAGCCAGTGCATGTAGAACCAGAGAGTCGCAGGTTCAAATCCCAGCTGGGGCTCAAGCCAACCCAGTCCCCATAGTTTTACCCACCACTAAACAGTGATAGTACAGACACTCCTGTATGGCAGAGAACATAAGCATGGTTCCAACACCTATATTTTACCCTACACCGCACACAAACCATAACAATGGGCATTACCAACAGCCGAGTCCCCCAAATTCAGTCCTGGAGTGCCACAACTCAATCAGGTCATATGCTTTTTGCCAGATAGGGACATGTGTGGACATGGAGTGGAGGAGTGGAGGAGTGGCCTAGTGGTTGGGGCAAGGTACTTCAGGCCAGAAGGTCGGGGGTTCAAATCCCACTAGAGAACAGCAACCTTGGGCTGGAAGGACTGGGGTTTCTAGTCCCACAGGTGCTCCTTGTGGTCTTGGGCAAGCCACTTAACCCTCCATAGCTCATGTTCCCTGTAAAATAGTTATCTTCAAGTTACAATGCCCTGTTCAATGTAATTTCAGTTTGTTCAATGTACACCGCACTGATGCAGAATAGCGTGGTATATAAGAGAATGTAAATAAATAAATGTCTGCATCTTGGCAGAAGGGTACAGGTGGTGGAGGGGGCAGTGGCTGCAAGCCACAGCAGACAGTGGCCTAGGCATGTGCAGGCTGGCACCATCCACCGCAACAGACAGGCTCTGTCGGATGTACAGTCATGGACTCCCCAGGGAATGCAGCACACCTGTGGCAACACAGTGGTGCAGTGCACACAGACAGTGTGTGCAGGAACAGAAGGTCACAGGTTCAAAGCCCAGCTGGGGCTACTGCCAATCCAGTCCACATATTTTTCCTACAACTAAACAGTGATAGTACGGATAAACCATTATTGCTGAGAACATACGCATGGTTCAAATGCCGATATTTTACCACACCAAACACAGACACCATAAACAGCTGCATTACCTAGAGCAGAGTCTTCCAAATGCAGTCCTGGAGGGCCCCCACACCATTCAGGATCCATGCTGCCTCTAATAAAGATGCCTGTGCTGCACATCTATGCACCACCCCCATGGTATGCTGATGTAGCTCATGCATATCTATGAGGGACAGCATGAAAACCCGAACAGTGGTTCGAACACCAGGACTGGAGTTGGGACACTCTGCCGTAAAGCAGCAGCCAACAGGGCCAGACACATCCACACACACACCCACAGGCCCCATTGGCCAATGCCTCATGGAGAGGCAGGACATTGGGCCCTGCCTGTATCTCCCAATACTAGCAGTTGCATACCTTAGCACTGCTACCCTACACCTGGGTATATGGTACACAGCTATCAAACGTTGCCCATGATAACTGGCAGATATCAATTCCTACGTTAATCACATTTTGCTCATTGATCTCCACCATAACAATCATTGTGATGTCTGCGGTGTGCGCTGCAGGTCTGGTCTCTGACAGTGTTTACCACTCTGGGGAGTGACCCCCAACAGTCGTGCATACCATATCCATGCCTGTACTGCGCCCAGGACTGGTGTGGTGGGTATGGCTGCTGGACTCCTCTATAGTAGCACAATGCTGGCATAGGTGTGGGGGTGGCTGTTTGCCTATCCAGTGTGTGGTGGCTGCAAACACCTTCCACAGCCCACACTGCCAGCAATGTTGCCAGTATTGGGCTGCCAATGTGCATAATGAGGAGCAAGGTACCATGGGTAGAGACCGGACAGGGTGGCCTGGCCAGGGTGCATCTGCACAGGGCATAGGGCACTGACTGGGACATTTTAGTGCCCGGCCACCACCTACACAGACAGGATGACCTCAGTATGTCCTGCTGAGAGATCACTCTCACCCTGACTGTGCAGTGACCACAGCATGGCTAGGCACCCCCATAGTGCTATATAGTAGTTCTCTCATGTGATAGATATGGGTTTCCTTTTTGGGGCCCAGTCACTGATTTATCTGCTTGCTGTGTATGCTGACATCCCAGTTCTGGGTGCATGTATCTCCACTGGGAACATGCACTGTGGACTAACTAGCACACTGTTTGCAGCTGGTATGTGTTGTGATGGAGCAGGGTGCAGTGGCTGATGACTTGCTGCAGGAGAATATCAGATAGTGGTAAGGGTGCAGCTTACCATATCCAGGCCTAATATCTGTCTGCTATTGTGTTATGGATGTGTATAAGAGCTGCATTGACTGCCCTGTGGGGTGTCTGCTCCTCAGCAGGACTGGGGTTGAAGGACCCCTCTACTGCCACCTTTGCAGGGAGGTAGGATGTGGATCTATTGATAGGAGACCCTGTTTTCCACCCTCAGCCCTGGAGGAGGGAGGTGGTGGTATATGGCACACCTAGGGATCCATGGGGGCTACACCTGACTGAGTCAGACTGAGATATCCAAGGTGTTTAGTGCAGGAACTACCTATCTCACACATCAACACTGTTTTAGACCTCTGGCATGGCCTCTTTCAGCCATGGTAGGTGTTGTGGACCTGGTCCTGGGCGCCTCATTGCACCCTCAGGGTGAGTACAGTACCCGCACAATGTGACAGTGTGTAGCTATTTTGTGCCAGTAAAACACACGGTCAGTACCCCCTACCAGGCCGAGGTGCTGTGGGGGTGCATTGCCCATCTTGTGTTAATCTGTGGACAGCTGATTTGCATGTGCAGTGCATCATGGGTATGGGTGGGCTAACCCTATCCTGGTGACCACAGCAGACTGTCTGTGTGGTGACATGCATGCTCTCTGCTGCCAGCCAGGGGCTTACTAGCAGCTATAGAGCTGTAGCCCACTGGTTACTTCACAGTCTCTGAAGCCAGCAGTCATGGGTTCAAACCCACAGTGGGTTTATTTGATAGGGTTGTCCAATGCATCTTTTTTAATGTACATATATTGATGCCAGCAAAAACACCCTCAGTGTACTGTACCCATAAGGTGCCTCTGAGGGTGCTTTATAGGGCGCCCTATCGGGCACCTTATGGTTTCCGTCCACATAAGGTGCACTATACAATATCCTGTGATGCAACCTATAGGGTGCCCTATAGGGGACATTTCAGGGTGCTGTTGCGGACAGTGCAATTTCTAATGTGCCCTATGGAGTGCCTTATAGGGTGCCTTATACGGCACCTTCAATTACGGCACGTGAGGGCGTGTTTGCTGGCAGCACGTAATAACATACAATTAAAGTGCTGCAGGCCAAAATATGTACAATGCAAAGCTGATGCCACAGCCAGCCTTATGTATTAGGCACACTGGGGAGCAAACTCATGACCCCTGTATCAGCAGTAAGTGCCTTAACCATTGTGCTCCACTGCTGCTCCTCCTTGCCTGTCAGTGTACCTACTTATGCATTTCATTCCTTAAACTGCACAGTGCTGCCATAAAAACCAGTACACTGACCTTGCGGTACCTCATACGGCACCCTCTAAAGTGCCCTATAAGCAACATTCTAGGGTGCCTTGGCTGACAGTGCACTTTAAAATGTGCCTTATAAGGCACCTTATGTTAACACGCTTTGGGAGTGCATTTGCTAATAGTGATAATTAAAATATGAATAAAATGCCTCCTAAAGCAATCTTCCCCTTAATATGTTATGCCTCAGCCAGCCTTGTTCATTGGGCACTTTGGGGGATTGAACCCCTGATCCCTGCACCATTAGGCAGTGTCTTAACCATTGGGCTGTGGCTCTGCTTTTCTTCCTATACATCAGTGCGCCACATATACCGCCCAGTATTATAATGCCTCCATAAACATCAGCACACCGCCGTATGCCGTCCAGTATTAATATGCCGCCAAAAACATTAGCGCACCGCCTAATGATGCCCAGTATTTCTGCACCTCATAAATTGAGGCCTCAGCCAGCTGTCTTCATTGGGCACTGTGGGGGATTGAACCCCTGATACCTGCACCATTGGGCAGTGACTTAACCATTGTGCTGTGGTTCTGTTCCTATGCTTGTAAATCAGTGAGCCACCTTATTCCTCACAACATTAACAGCGCACCTCCTTATGCCGTCCACACCTGTCAGCGCACCGCCTTATGCCGCCCAAACCGCCGAAACTTCAATGCACTGCCTTATGCCCAAAATGTACAGCGCACCGCCTTATGATGCCAAAACTTAACAGCGCACCACCTTATGATGCAAAAGATTAACAGTGCGCCGCCTTAGGCCTCACAAAATGAATATGCCTCCTATGGCACTTTTAGAAAAATATCACTACCTCAGCCAAACTTTTTTGTTGTGCACAGTGGGGATTAAGCCCCTGATCCCTGCACCATTGGGCAGTGTCTTTGCCATTGGGCTGTGTTTTGGTTCCTATGCTTGCATATCAGCGAGCCACCATATGCCTCACAATATTAAATTGCCCCCAAAAACATTAGTGTGCTGCCTTATTAATATGCCTCCACAAACATTAGTGTATTGCCTTATGCTGCCCATTATTTCAATGCCTCCTAAATTAATGCCTCAGCCAGCTGTCTTTAATGGGCTCTGTGGGGATCAAACCCCTGATCCCTGCACCCTTGGTCAGTGCCTTAATCATTGTGCTGTGGCTCTGCTCTTCTACTTGCCCATCAGCGTACCACATATGCCTCCCGCGCAGCCATCTGATGCGCTAAGGTGCGGGGCGTACAAGGGCGCCGTGCACCTTAGCGCATATTTAAATTCCGGCTTTTCTTTTTCAGGACGAACCGCCCACTCCTTATATGGCACCCGCACTCTACCGCGGCCCGCACTTTACCGGGGTTTTAGTAAACATACCCCTAAGTCACTCCATGGACCCTCCCTTCCCAAAAATAACCCAACCCTGCCCCCTCAAAGAAAACCTCCCCCCAATTCCCTGGAGATTCTACCCCAGGACAACCTGCTGATTACTTACTCAAGCAGCTGGCCTACATTTCTGACACATTTCCAAACACGGTTTCTAGTCTTGTGACCTGGTTTCTGATTCCAGTTCCAAGCCCATGGTCAAGCTTCTCTTCTTGCCACTAGCAAGAGCAAGGTCTGTGATTGTCCACCTGTAAGTCTATGACCTAGCTTCAGCTCCAAGTCCACTTCAGCCCTTGTTGTACAAAAGTTCTAGATGTTTAACTTGGTCTGCCGAAGTGAACTCCAGACTTTTGAGTGTTCCCCAGTTCATATCTAACCCATCTTATTCATTTATTTTATCTATTTATTTATTTGGCTAACTTTATATACCGCTTTTCACAGAAGTCAAAGTGGTTTACATGGAACCTTGAACATTTTGAACAACATTTACATTAAACAATCATCTTTAGATAATACAGATTAAACAGAACTCGCTGTTACAAATTTAGGCATGTTACATTGCCTGTAACTATTTACAATATACTGTTTGAGGGGTGGAGGGGTGGAGGAGGAGAGGAAGGGTGGTATTAGGAGGAGGAGAGTTCAAAGTTTATGGTGAAGAGGTGGGTCTTGAAGAGCTTGTGGAAGGTGGGGAGATCTATGGTGTATCTTATGGTGTCAGGGAGGGAGTTCCAGCATGAGGGAGTGTATAGTTCAAAGGATATGGCACAAGCCTCTTAAGCACTTCTTATTCTTGCTTGGAGGGTGATCAAGATGTTCATTGTGTAGGATCTGTGTAGTCCGTCTGTAGTGGAGTAATGAGGGATTGGAAGTGGGGGGATGACTGGTGGTTGAGGGCTTTGTGTATAATTAGAAGAACTTGGTGACAATACTAATGTAACCTGTAAATAGTTACCCTGTGAATAGTTACCCCGGTTGTCCTATGTTTCTTTCCCTGTTCTATGTAAAACTCAATGTTGCTTGTATGCATTGTAGTATGTTTTGTTCGATGTACACCGCACTGATTTTAATAGCGCGGTATAGAAGAAATGTTAAATAAATAAATAAATAAATAAATAAATAACTTTGTAAAGCATTCTGCTGTGGAGTGGAAGCCAGTGCAGGTGCTTGAAGATGGGGGTGATATGATCATGTCTGGAGGTGTCTTGGATAGTCCGAGCTATTGTGTGGAGGGCTGTTTGTAATTTAATTTAATTTAATTAGCAGGTTTTTATATACCGCAACTTCCATAGATCAGTTGCGGTTTACAATGAACAACAATGAACAAGCAAGGCTGTAGAGGAAGAAGAAGCGTTGATTTTGGGAGTTCATAGTATATTTGGATCAAAGCCTTGGGACGTCTGACTGCTGATGTAGCTGGCATGAAATGAGAGTCAGAAGCTGTAAAGATGTCTTACACGTTGGAACATGGAACGTACGAAGCATGAACCAAGGGAAGTTGGAGGTGGTCAAGAATGAAAAGGAACGTGTACAACTTGATCTGTTGGGTGTCAATGTACTGAAATGGACTGGCATCGGGCACTTTGCATCTGATGATCACATGGTCTACTATGCTGGAAATGAAAGACAAAGAAGAAATGGTGTTGCATTTATAATAAAGAAGAAACTTGCAAGAACTGTAATGAAACACAATGCAATAAGAAACGTGGAATGCAGAAAGGTCATATAAAATAATTTTTATTTAAAATATACCACGTCAGCTGCTGGCCCAACACAGGCCGTGTTTTGTAAAAACCTTCCTCAGGGGATTATATGGCTGTATACGTGTTGCTGTTTATCTTGACTGGTATGGCACCATTCAATTCAGACTGAATTGAATGGTGCCATACCGGTCAAGATAAACAGTGGAGGTTCTTGACTGAAGACGCAGTTCTTTTAATTTTCGGATTGAAATGAAATTTTAATAGAAGCAACACGTATACAGCCATATAAGCCCCTGAGGAAGGTTTTTACGAAACACGGCCTGTGTTGGGCCAGCAGCTGACGTGGTATTATTTATTTATTTATTACAATCTCTTATATACCGCACTATTTATCATCAGCGCGGTTTACATAAAACAAAGTACCATAACAACAAACTGTTTGGTTTTACAGAGAACAGGAAAAACAACTTGGATGACATAGGGAAGTATGAATGCAACTATTTACATATGTACAGTAAGCTTGTGCTACAGATTAAGTACAATCTTGAATGGTAGGCTAGTATGGAGGAGATGCAATTAGGTTGGAGTCTGGCTGTCCTGGTAGTAATGGAAGAATAAGTGGTATTTGAGTGCCTTCTTGAATTGTACTAGATCGGTAACAGCACGAATATTTGGTGGTAAAGTGTTCCAACATTTAGGGGCATAAAGACTGAAGGCCCTGTTTGATGTTGCTAGTGTGCATTTTGCTGAGGTCCTTGGGATTACTAGAGTGTTAGTTGATGTAGGTCTTCTAATTCTGTTAGGCGGGGTGGACTGAATGAGGTCAATTAATGAAGAGGCGGTGATGCCATTGATGGCTTTGAATGTGAGTAACAAGGATTTGAACAAAAGTCTTCCATGTGTGGGTAGCCAGTGGAGCTGCATTAAGATCGGCGTTACGTGGTCGCATCTCGATGCTCCAACTAGTACTCTGGCAGCGGCATTCATGGCAAGTTGCAGAGGATTTAACGTAGACTGTGGGAGACCTTGAAGAATAGCATTAGCAAAGTCAAAGTGAGGTAAGATTAGGGCTTGGTATACAGTCCTATAGTCGTCTGAGTCTAATAAGGAGCGAAGGTGTCTGAGTGTCCGGATTTTGAAGTATATGGCTCTAACTGTGTTGGATATGTGTGGCTTCATGTCCAGCCGTTGATCCAAGGTGACCCCTAAATATCGAATTGTAGATTTTGTTTGGAGCTCGGCTTCTTTCACTTTTATATGAGGTGGCGGGGTGAAACTCTGATCTCTCGTGATAAAGAGCACCTCCATTTTCTTGTGTTGAATACGGAGGTTTTGAGACAGAAACCATTCGGACACTGCATCAAAACATTCAATCAGTGAGGAGAGGTCCATTTGTATTGTGGAGAATGGCATGAAGAGAAGAATGTCATCGGCGTATAGTAGACATTGAACTTTGAAAGACCTGATGATATTGCAGATGGGTTGTATGTAAATGTTAAATAAGAGGGATGATAATGTTGACCCTTGAGGAACACCTTGTCTTTGATGGAAAGGCTCAGATGCTGCTGCTCTGGATTTTACATGCTGCCATGTATATTTTAAATAAAAATTATTTTATATGTCCTTTCTGCATTCCACGTTTCTTACTGGGTTGTTCCTTTGCACGTGGAATCGTGCTCTTTTTGTTGGACTCATGAAACACAATGCAGTCAGCGAACGCTTAATCTCTATTCGTCTACGAGGAATGACTATCAACACAACTATAATTCAAGTATATGCCCCAACAACAGCTGCAGAAGAGAATGAAATTGAAGAGTTCTATGAACAAGTACAAGCTGAAATTGACAGAACATGCAAACAGGATATCCAGATAGTCATGAGTGACTGGAACGCAAAAGTTGGCAAGAAAGAAGAAGACAAAGTTGTTGGAAAATATGGACTTGGCAACAGAAATGAAGCTGTAGAAAGACTGATAGAATTCTGCAAGACCAACCATCTATTCATCTCAAACACCTTCTTCCAGCAACACAAGCGTCGACTGTACACATGGAATTCACCCAATGGATTGTATAAAAATCAAATTGACTACATCTGTGGAAGTCAATGATGGAAAAGCTCTATAACATCAATAAAGACAAAACCTGGAGCTGACTGTGGTACAGATTATCAATTACTAGTATGCAAACAGACACACACTCCCACACCTATGCCAGCATTGTGCAAATATAGAGGCTTTTGGCAGGTCTGGCCACCACACCAGTCATGGGCATAGTGCAGGCATGGCTAGGATACACAATACTGTTGGGATCACTCCCCGGGGTGGTAAACACTGTCAGAAACCAAAACTGAAACACACTCCACAGATATCAAAAAGGTTGCTATGATGCAGCTCTATCAGCAAATTGTGCTTAACTTAGGAATTGCTATCTGCCATTAATCATAGCAACCTTTTAATATATGTGTAACGTATTCCGAAGTTTAGGGCAACATTCCTAAGGTATGCAAGTGCTAGTATTGGGAGATACTGCTGTGCGCAGGGTCCAACAGCCTGACTCTGCTTGAGGCTTTGGATAGTGGAGCCTGGGGGTGTGGGTGTTTATGCCCCTGTTGGCCGCTGCTCTAGGGCAGAGGTTCCCAACTCCGGTCCAGGTGGGCCAAACACTGTTCAGGTTTTCATGCTGTCCCTAATGAATATGCATGAGATACATTTGCATACAATGGGGGCAGCACATACTAATTCAGCACAGGCATATTTATTAGGGACAGCATGAAACCTAAATGGTGTTTGGCCCTCCAGGACTGCAGTTGGGAAACTCTGCTCTAGGGATTGCACATGCTTATGGTGTCTGTGCTCTGTAGGGTAAAATACAGGCATTTCAGGCATGTTTATTTTATCTGCAATAAAGGTTCCGTCTTTATTACTATGGTTTACTACTGGGTAAAAGATGGGGAAAGGGTTGGCAGGAGCCACAGCTGGGACTTGAACTTGTGACCTTTTGCTCCTGAGCATACTGGCTGTGTGTATTGCACTACACTGTTGCCACAGGGACAGCTCATTCCCTGGGAATACCATGACTGTTCATCAGACAGACTATGTCTGTTGCAGTGCACGGCACCCACCTAAATGGGGCTAGGCTATGGTCTGCTGTGGGCAGATGCCACTGCCCCTTCGCCACCAGCACCCCTCACCACCATCCTGCCATGCCATTATGCTGGTGGTGCTGGTGGTGTGCAGTCCTAGGCCATCCAGTATGCCGGTAGGCAGCTGCCTATAGTGTAAGTTCTCGGGTAGGGGTGCCTACATGAACATGCGTGCTTCCCCCCCCCCCCGCACCATCTGCCAATGTTATGTGCCCTTGGGGATACCTGCTGGGTAATCTCCCCTGTGACATTGTGGGACACACACTCATGCCCATGTTGGACCCTCGTCAGTTGCTGTCTTGCTGCTTTACAGTTTCGGCATTCCTATGTGCCACCTAGGCATCTGTCTAGCCCGCGCTGTGCCCAAGCTGGACCACAGCATGTGCCGCCTGCAGCCCCCTGTATCCCATTTACAGCATCAGTACAGTTGCCCTTGCCTACGTGCCCACTCTGCTGTTGCTGCACATGTGCATGCCATAACAAACCTGCGCCCAATCTAAAGGACAGAAACCCTGATTCAGCACTATTTCAATGTGGAATCATTCACTTTCTGGGGGACAGAGCATAGCCCCTTCCAAACATGATATCTTAATTTATACTCTTTGTCAGTAGTGTTGCTTTATGTTTATCATTAATATCACTATTGGCCAGCTTGGTTATTAGGATTTTAGATGTGGTTCTGGTCCTTTTATTTTTTTTTTTGCCTCTTTGTTCCCTGCACATGTATCACAACTATCACTTTTTGGGTTTCCCTGCCTTTGCTGCATATTGCTGACTGAAATGGTTTCTCTTTCCTGCAAATGTGCCTTAACACGAGGGTTTCACTGGCGTTAGTGTTCAGATTCAGATTTCACAGCATTAGTGTGCCTGAAGCCTCTCCCCTCCCACTCTCCGCCCATTGACCCCTTCTCTCTGCCCTCTGGGAAGCCTTACTCCACCCCTCAGACCTGGATTTCACAGCGTTAGTGTGCCTTAACTACGCTGCTGCGTTATCGCGTGATATTGTTACATTGTCGCATGATAATATCACTTATCATGCGATAATACCACCGCTGCGACGTTAAGATGGTTTAGTAAACATACCCCATAGTCTCAAAATGGGCCTACACCTTAATGTAAAGAAGACAACGATCATGACAACTGGCATAATCAACAGGTTCATCGTTGAAGGAGAAGAAATTGAAATCGTGAACAACTTTAACCTACTTGGATCAACGATCAATAAAGAAGCAACAAGCAGTCAAAAAATCAGATGACGCATTGCTCTTGGCAGAATTCTATGAAAGACCTAGATAAGATTCTCAAGAGCAGAGATGTCTCTCTCCATACAAAGGGGTATGTTTACTAAACTGCTTTAGTGCAATTCGCGTTAGGAGCCGCGGTAGAGACAGAGACCCCAAATAAGGACATGGGCGGTACATCGTTTCCGAGAACACACCGAGAACGCACGTTACAAGGCGCCATAAATGAACGAGCGCTACAGGGCACGTTACCACGCGTTAATCTTAAGAAGGCGCGCAGGCATACATGCACAGAAGCAGAGCTGTAGCACAATGGTTACAACACTGACTGATAGTACAGGGGTCATGAGTTCGATTCCCCAGTGGGCCTAGTGTATAAGTCTGGCTGAGGCAGCACCCTTTACATTTAAGTAGCAATTGTTGAGGCATGTGACGTGTATTTTAATTAGTGCTGCCAGCAAACACACCCTCACGGTGGCATAACCTAAGGTGCCGCATAAGGCACCCCATAACGCACTCCATAGGGCACATTATAAAGTGTACTGTTCGCCAAGGCACCCTATAATGTCCCCTATAGGACACCTTATAAGGATGTGAACAAAGCCCTGGCTGGCTGCAGGACTGCACGTCACCACACAAACTGTCTGCTGTGGTTACCAGGATAGGGGTAACCCACCCGTACCCATGATGCACTGCACATGCAAATCAGCAGTCGAGAGATGGGCACAAGATCGGGTATGCACCCCCACAGCACCTCAGCCTTGTAGGGGGAACAGACCATGTGTGGCACTGCCACAGAGTAGCCACAGACAGTCACATTGTGCGGGTACAGTGCCCACTCTGAGGTTGAGGTGGGGCGCCCAGCACCAGGTCCACAGCACCTTTCATGGCTGAAACACACCATGCTGCAGGTCCCCATCAGTGTGTGATAGGTAGTTCATTTAGACACACCTAGGCTACATCTGTGCCCTGCTATATGTCTCGGTCATGTCTAGTCCTTATGGGCAATGCTGCACCCAGAATAGTGTATACCCTGTGTTGGTACCATGGTTACCTGCTGTAGGTGAAGGGGGGGTGTATGGACCCATGGGCAGATCATGTACCACCACACACCCCACCCTCTGGGGCTAAGAGTGGGAAACAGGATCACCCACCAATAGATCCACAGTCTACCTCCCTGCAATGGTAGCAGTAGAGGGGGGAACCATCAACCCCAGTCCTGCTGAGAAACAGACAGAGCAGTACACATCCATAACACAATAGTAGACAGACAGCAGGCCTGGAAATGCTCAGCTGCCCTCCACCATTATCTGACATTTTCCAGCAACAAGCCTCCAGGCGCTGCACCCTGCAAGGTGTGCCAGCAAGACACATACTAGCTGCAGACAGTCCGCCAGCTAGTCCATGGTTCTGGAGGAGATGCATGTACCCAGAACAGGGATGTCAGCATGCACACCAAGCAGATAAGTCAGTGATTGGGCCCCAAAAGGAAACCCATATACATCACATGAGAGAAATACTATATATCACTATGGGGAAACCTAGCCATGCCATGGTCACTGCTCAGTCAGGGTGAGAGTGACCTCCCAGCAGAACATGCTATGGCCACCCTGTCCATGCAGGTGGTGGCCAGGCACTACAATGTCCGAGCCATTGCCCTATGCCGTGTGCAGATGCATCCAGGCCAGGCCACCCTATCCAGGCTATTCCCACAGTACCTTGCTCCTCATTATGCACATTTGCAGACCAATACTGGCAACAGTGCTAGCAGTGTGGGCTGTGGAGGGTGTTGGTAGCCACCACACTGGATAGACAGACACACACTCCCCACACCTATGCCAGCATTGTGCAACTATAGAGGTGTTGGCCATCCCAGACCACCACACCATTCCTGGGCATAGTGCAGGCATGGCTATGGTACGCAATACTGTAGGAGTCACTCCCCGGGTTGGTAAACACTGTCAGACACAAGACCTGTAGCACACTCCACAGACATCAGAAAGGTTGCTATGATGCAGCTTACTCAGAAAAGTGTACTTAACCTAGGAATTGCTATCTGCCGGTACTCATAGCAACCTTTTGATAGATGTGTACCATATTCTCCGGTTTAGGGTGGCATTACTAAGGTATGCAAGTGCTAGTATTGGGAGATGCACGCAGAGCCCAAAGTCCTGCCTCTTCAGGAGGCTTTGGATAATGGGGCCTGTGGGTGCGGGTGTGTCTGCCCCTGTTGGCTGCTGCTTTACGGCAGAGGTTCCCAACTCCAGTCCTGCGGTGCAAAACACTGTTCGGGTTTTCATGCTGTCCCTCATGAATAAATCTTATATGGTCTTATGACTTGTGAGTAAAATTACGCTAAGCCAATAAAAATGTATTACTCTAATGGTGCCTACTAAAATTCCAAAGACTGCTTAATAAACTTTCATATTTCAACACCAAGGAATGTGTGCAATTATTTTTGTAAAGCGGGTCTCAGTATATTAGGGAGCTTTGGCATTGACTGTTTCGCCATTAACTGCTCCTTTTTTACATCAATGACCCTTTTTCTGAAAAGCTTTCATAAAAACCTGGTATTATCAGTCCAAGTATTTAAACATAAATTTCCCAGTGATCAGCAATCAAATACATAAAGTCGGGCTTATCTTGATGTGTTTGGTCCCAACGCCAACACTCAGCGCTGTCGCGTTTCACAAACTGATGTTCGTTTCTTCAGGGGCTCGTAAGCCTCTTCTTTATGTCATTTATCATTCTGGAAAAATAAGGCAAATCTCAAACAAAATACTTTCAAAAATTTTTGACAATAGACATAGCTTTACTGAAGACTACATATTGGCGGCGTGTAACGAGAAAACACTTTTTGCACTGGAGGAGGAGGAGGAGAATTCAACGCATCAGGTCGCTTGGGAGACATTGTTAAAATTACAGAAGAGAATCACTAGATTAGAGTTACACAGATTCTCCCTAATTGAATATATTCGAAGACAACAAATTCCTAGAGGACTTCGAGTCTATAAAGAACCAAAAATGTTTGTTTCCGATACAGATTTCCTTGACAAGTGGAATTGTATTTTGAACAAATGTTCAAGAGACCTTATGATGTTGATAGTTGATACCACCAAGAGCAACTTGGATGTTTTAAAAAAAGAAGAGGATTCTGTGTTACAAAGTTTGAAAAAGTCTGCCACGGAGGAACAATATACTAAAGGTGTAAATGAGCTTAAGCAAAAAATAACACAGGTTTATGAGGAAGTCAAATTAGTGAAGACTAATAAGTTAAAACGAGATCATGGGGACTATACAAGTGGATACGTATACCCCTGGATGAACCCCAAATGACAAGAAAAAAAGAAAGTATCTTTTGGTGGTAGTTCTGAGGGAGAGAATTCATCGAGTTCTGAAGGGGATTTACGGTGACAGGATTTTCAAGGAGCCAAAAATGGCTCAGTCAAGAAGAAAGACACAAAGTCAGAACTGAAGCGATCGTCCAACAGACGTCGCTAATTGGGACCTTTAACTCAATTGTGATCAACATTTCAGGCCTTCTAGTACCAAATGAATACATTCAGTTACTGGAGAAAGGCCTCTCCTTTGTGCCTCAGGCTGGTTTTGACATGTTTCATTTTAGGGTCATTTTAGAACATTTGATCCGTAAATTACATCTAAAAAATTTTTTTTGCAACACAAGATGTGGAGGGACATAATATAGATGATACTCGTGTTGATCAGGTTAAGCTGCCTTTAAAATCAAATTGGTCTCCGCCAGGACCGCTACCAGAAGCTCTATCTCTGTTTCGCACTATGATATTGCAAGATGTGTATTCACTCACACAAGAAAAACTGACGAAATGGCATGCTCTCACGAATGTAGAATATGGTATTATGAAAGATTTACAGTCTCGGGATGATCTTGTAATCCGTAGAGCTGATAAAGGAGGAGCGATTGTGATTATGGCGAAACAAAGTTACCTTCAGGAAGCTTATAATCAGCTGACTGATACCAACACATATGAGATTTTATTAACTAATCCCACTAATGAGCTATCCAAACAGATCAAAGTAATTACATCAGAAGCTTTGAAAAACAAATGGATATCGAATAAGGAATGGAAGTATTTAAATCCCCCTAATCCAGCCTTAGCACAATTCTATTTAGTCCCGAAAATTCATAAAAGACTCCACGATCCCCCAGGTAGACCCATAGTGTCCACCAGAGGGTAATTGTTAGAACCCCTTTCAGTTTATTTGGATTCCTTTTTGAGGCCATTAATACCACGGATTACATCTTACGTGAGAGACACGATGCACTTTTTACAGCTTTTGGAAACCCAAGCTCAGGTAGTGGCGGAACCAGACCTCTGGCTAGTGACATTGGATGTAAATGCACTATTTACGAATATACCACAAGAGCGAGCCCATGCGGAGGTAATGGCATTGCTGAATACCCGATCGGATCTCACTGCTGGGCAATTATCATTTTTGGATCATATTACTAAATTGGTGCTGCATCATAACCACTTTCAGTTTGAAGATAAGATATATCATCAAAAAACAGGGGTGGCCATGGGCGCGACATGCGCCCCCTCGATCGCAAATATTTATATGAGAGCTTTTGAGGCGGAGTGGCTAAAACAATCTGATTGGTTCAGGCAAATTCGACTCTGGTGCCGTTACATAGATGACATTTTTGTCATCTGGACAGGTCCTGTAGAAACTCTGCATGAGTTCGTGGGATGGCTGAATACCCGAGAAAATTCCATCCGTTTCACTAGCAACTGTAGTCAAACTTACATCCCGTTTTTGGACGTGGAGGTGCGAAGAGGAGACACTGGATGGGTTACCAATATTTTTTGTAAACCCACTGATCGTAATGCCATACTACACTATGATAGTCTTCATCCAAGGAACTTGAAGGACAGCCTTCCGCTGTCACAGTTCCTCCGATATCGAAGGAACTGTTCAGACACTCAAGAGTTTAAGAATCAAGCTAAGGTTTTAAAACACAAATTTTTACAATGAGGATATCCTGCGAAGATAATAAATAAGGCTTATCATAGAGCCCTTTATAACCATCGTGAACATCTATTACAGCCCAAGCCCCCTAAAGAGATAGATACATCAATCAACTTAGTCACACAATATTCCCCTTACAGTAGCACTATTCAAAAAATACTTAAGAAACATATGAATGTGATTCGTAGCATTCCAGAACTCCGGGAGAAATCCATCAGATGCGTGTGGACTCGAAATAGAAATCTAAACGAATTGGTTAGTCCCACCGTCTTACCTTCTCCAACTATACATATTTTAGGTGAATTAGCAGGACATTCTTGTTGTGGAGAGTGTGCATTGTGTGAGGTAAATCAAACTATTCGATTTTTTGAATATGGAGGCAAACGATATAATCTAAAACATTCAACCAACTGTCAAACCACACAGGTGGTATACGCTATCCAATGTCCGTGTCAGTTGTTATACATCGGAAAGACTATTCGATCTTTTAAGACTCGATTGGTGGAACACCGAAGCAGACTGAATTGTAAGATCACCACAGCTCCTATAGTTGCTCATTGCCTTACATTACATCACACTTTTAGAGATCTCCGATGTTTTTGTATAGAGAGAGTTAGCAAGGCGACAGGTGGTCAATCATTAGATCAAACCCTTACATACCGAGAACAACGCTGGATTTTTGATCTGCAAACTGTCACTCCTGGAGGGCTTAATACTCAAATAGACTGGACTCTATGCATTTGAATGACGTGTTTACATCACATCATACACCTTGATTGCTCTCATTATTTAAAGGTCTCCTCCCAGTCCATAAACCGCATGTGCGGCGTTTTTTGACATTCTGCAGAGAGAGGTTTATGGTTAACACATGCGGTGAGATTTGTTTTCTCGAAACACTAGCGCTAGATGATATGTCTATTGTTAAAAATTTTTTAAAGTATTTTGTTTGAGATTTGCCTTATTTTTCCAGAATGATAAATAACATAAAGAAGAGGCTTACGAGCCCCTGAAGAAATGAACATCAGTTCGTGAAACGCGACAGCGCTGAGTGTTGGCGTTGGGACCAAACACATCAAGATAAGCCCGACTTTATGTATTTGATTGCTGATCATTGGGAAATTTATGTTTAAATACTTGGACTGATAATACCAGGTTTTTATGAAAGCTTTTCAGAAAAAGGGTCATTGATGTAAAAAAGGAGCAGTTAATGGCGAAACAGTCAATGCCAAAGCTCCCTAATATACTGAGACCCGCTTTACAAAAATAATTGCACACATTCCTTGGTGTTGAAATATGAAAGTTTATTAAGCAGTCTTTGGAGTCCCTCATGAATATGCATGAGATACATCTGCATACCATGGGGGTGACGCATAGAAATGCAGCACAGGCATCTTTATCAGAGGCAGCATGGAACCGGAATGGTGTTTGGCCCTCCAGGACTGCATTTGGGAGGCTCTGCTCTAGGTAATGTGCATGTTTATGGTGTCTGTGCTCTGTAGGGTAAAATGTAGGTGTCTTGGGCATGTTTACGTCATCTGCAATAAAGGTGTTGTCTGTATTAGCACGTTGAAGTAGTGGGTAAAATATGAGGACTGGGTTGGTGGGAACCACAGCTGGGACTTGAACCTGTGACCCTCTGCTTCTGAATATACTGGTTTTGTGCACTGCACCACCTTGTTGTCACAGAGACAGTACGTTCCTTGGTGATACCATGACTGTTCGTCAGACAGGGCCCGTTTGTTGCAGTACATGGCACCCACCTACACAGGGCTGGGCCACGGTCTGCTCTGGGCAGCTGCCACTGCCCCCTCCACCACCAGTATCCCTCAGCCACCATGCTGACATGCCCTTCTGCTGGTGGTGCTGGTGGTGCGCAGTCTCAGGCCATCCAGTGTGCAGGTAGGTGGCTGCCTATGGTGCAGGTTCTGGGGTAGGGGTGCCTGCATAGGTGTCCATGCTTCCCCCCAGCACCGCCTGCCAATGTTCCGTGCCCTTGGGGGTAGCTGCTGGGTACTATCCCCTGTGACACTGTGGGAAACACAGTCGTGCCCATGTTGGGCCTTCAGCAGTTGCTGTCTGGCTGCTCTGCTGCTTCAGCATTCGTATGGGCCACCTAGGTATCGCCCTAGTCCGCACTGTGGCCCAGCTGCACCACAGCATGTGCCGCCTGCGGCCCTCTGTATCCCCTTCTCCGGCATCTGTCCAGTTGCCGTTCCGACATGCCCGCCCTGATGTTGCAGGACATGTGCACGCCATAGGAACCCTATCCGATGGTGGGGAAAACCCTGAGCAGCGCTATTTCACTGTGGGCTCATTCACCTTGTATGGGGACTGAGTATAGACCCTTCCACGATTTATATCTGTTCTATGGAGCTTACTCTGGGGGGGAGGGGTTGATGTTTCTCATTGATACCACTATTGGCCAGCTTGGTTATGTTTTTTTTCCAGTTTGTTGGGGTCATTTTCAGTGTTTATGTGCCATTTTGTTCTGTGCACATGTATCACACTTATCGCTTTTTTTAGGTTTTCCCTGCCTGGGCTGTACATTTCTGACACTGAAATGGTTTCTCTCCCCTGTAATGTGCATTTAATGGCAGGTTTTCATTCGCGTTGGAATTGAGCTCTTCAGATCAGAGCGTTAGTGTGAAGGGAGCCTCTCCCCGCCCACTCTCCACCCATTGACCCCTTCTCTCCGCCCTCTCTCCACCTTCTGAGGTGTTTTACCGCGTTGTGGGAGTTTACGATCGTTAACTACGGTTAACGCGCGTTATGTAACGTTAACGATCGTAAGCGCATCATAACGCGCGTTATGATGTGCTTACGATTGTTAATGTTACATAACGCGCGTTATGTACGATTATCGCAGTTTAGTAAACATACCCCAAAGATTCGACTTGTTCAAGCCATGGTATTTTCAATAACATCATATGGATGTGAAAGCTGGACAGTGAAAAAGATAGACAGGAAGAAAATTGATGCCTTTGAATTATGGTGCTGGCGGCGAATACTGTGTATACCATGGACTGCCCAAAGAACAAACCAGTTGGTACTAGAGGAAATCAAACCTAAGCTTTCTTTAGAAGCTCAGATGACAAGACTTCAACTTTCATACTTTGGACACATCATGCGAAGAAAGAGATCATTAGAGAAAGACATCATGCTTGGCAAGATAGAAGTTCAATGCAAAAGAGGAAGGCCAGCAATGAGATGGATCGATACAATAACAGCAGCTACGGGTACCAGTCTATCAACAATGAGCCGCCTGACTGAAGACCGAACACAATTTAGGATAGCTATCCAGAGGGTCGCCGTTAGTCGACTCCGACTCAACAGCACTTAACAACAACAGTATATTGAGTGGCAGTAATCAGCATGTGGTATAGTGACTTGTAAGGCTGAGTGGAAGTCTGATGGGGCAAGAAGAGGACAGAGTCCTTAGGGTAAGGTGAGTGTCAAGGTGATTCCCAGGTATTTTACTTCTTGTTTGACTTGGATTTCTGTATTGTTGAGAGTGATGGTAGTGGGAGGGGTGAATGATTCATTCTTGGTGACGAATAGTGATTCGGTTTTATTGAGGTTTAGGGAGTGTTGATTTTCAGATAACCATTGTGAGAGGTTTGAGAAGCATTATTGGAGCTCATGGTAGGATGGATTTTTCAGGTTGAATAGTGTGTAGAACATGATGTTGTCTGTATAGATGTGATATCTGATGTTCTGTGATTGGATGATAATGCAGAGGGCTTGCATGTAGATGAAGAAGAAAAGAGCTGAGAGAGTGGATGCCTGGGGATGCCTTGAGTTTGAGTGTATGGGGTTTATGCTAGTGGTGCAATTCATATCTGTTGGAGTCTGTTGTGGAGTCTGTTGTGTATTCCAATTGACTGGAGGCATTGTAGGAGGATGCTGAGGTTGATGGTGTCAAAAGCTGCTGAGATGTCAAGGAATATTTATTTATTTATTTATTTAAAGTTTCTTATATACCGCGCTCTTTAGCATCAGCGCGGTTTACATGGAACAAAACATTCTCAGTACATTTGAAAACACGTATGAGTTACATATAACAGGGCAATAAACTTGGGAAAACAGGGGTAACTATCTACAATAACGATTGAATATATGAGGATGAAGCCTTGGTGAATGTTCTGAGTTCCCATTATGAGGTTGTTCAGAAGAGAAGTTAGGAGGGTTTCTACTCCCTGGTGTGGTCAGAAGCCATGTGCTGTGGTGAAGCGGGGTATGGATGTTGATGTATTCTTGTAACTGGATTTGGACAGTCTTCTCGATTATTTTGGTTAAGAAGGGTAGGCTTGCAATAGGTCTGTATGAAAAAATGTCAGACAGGTCAAAGTGGGGGGTTTTTAGCAGAAGGTGAATTGATGGGAATTTTAGGCAATCTGGTAAGTCACCATGCGGTAAGTTCCTTTGTGTGAGTTTTGCATGGAATGGAGATAGTTCTGATTTGGTGGCTTTGATCCAGCTGACCAGACATGGGTCAAGGGAAGATGTAGTGGTGTTGAGAGATGTGATGATGCTTTCTATGTTTTCAGCAGAGATATCTGTGAAGGTGGTCCATGAATGTGTTGGAAAGAAGAGTCGGGGACGTGGTTTTGTTTGGGCTGAGGATTGAGGATGGTGGGTTGAGAAGTAGTCTGCGAGTTGTTGAGGAGTGATGAAGCTGTTGTTTGTATTGTCAGAGGGTGATTCTGTAAGTTCTCTTTCTAGGGTGAACAGCTCTCTTGGGTGGTTGAGTGATCTCTGGATGAGTTTTGAGTGGTTTGTGCCATGTTTGTACTCTCTTAGTAGCATCATATAGCAGGATTGGTCTGGGGGTAGTCTGGATTTTCTCCATCTGTGTTCTTGTTTCTGTAATTGGGCTTTGAGCTTCTGTAGGTCTGGGGTGTACCATTGGGTCCATTTGTGAGTGGTGTTCTGTGGAAGGGTCAAGGTTGATGCTGTTTGGGTGATGGTTTGGTTCCAGGTAGTGATTGTCTAGTCCAGGTCCTGTATTTGAGTTTTGAGCAATGGGGAGATGTGAACAAGGAAAGATTCTTTGTTGAACTATATCTGAAGCAGTTCTTATAGAGATTAGTAGGTAAGGATTGTTTTTGTGAGGTGGTGATGGGTAGCTGAAAGGCTACTAGCTTATGATCAGACTAGGGTACTGGGAGAGTCTGAATTGGTAGGAGAGGGTCCATGTGGGTAGAATTGATGTTTGTGAAAATGAGGTTGAGGATGTTGCCTTTGCTGTGAGTGGGGGAGTGTACAATTTGTGACAGATCAATTGCTGCCACAGCTTCCAGGAACACTGTTGCTTGTTTGGTTTGGGTGGAGTGGAGGTTGAGGTCTCCTAGTACAATGAGGTCCCTGTGTTTTGAATTGTTTTTGAGGGTGATATGGAGCAGATTGGAGAGGTCACTAGTTGGCACAATGGGGAGCGGTAGACTAGGTAGATGGTGAGTTGTTTGTTGGAGATGGTGAGTGTGTCCAGGGTCACTGTGGATTCTTCTGATACTGTCTTGACATTCTGGTCTGATTTGGTGATGATGAGGATACTGCCTCCTTTTCTGTTGGTGTGAGGGGAGTGGAAGAGGCTGTAGTTAGGAATGGGCCCAAGTTGGTTGAGGATGACTGTGTCGGTTTCAGTGAGCCAAGTTTCTGTGATACAGAGTATGTCCAGGTCATAGGAGAACTCTTATGGGAGAGGTTTGTTCTTTGCAGAGCATGCATTGATGAGTGTGCAGTTGAGATGCAGTTAAGCATCCATATCCAGGGCTCAGCTCCTCTTCAAGCCATAGAAGATGCCAAAGATATCCTTGTGTGAGCTGAGATATTCTCAAGAGTAAACATGGTCTATCTGAAGATTCTACTGGCTGTGTAAATGGTGCTAACATTGCCTGTCTAAGCAATGGATGTCACTATGGGAAGTCCTTCAATTTCAATATATTAAAGAGAAAAAATACACATTGCACTCAAACTAAGTACAAATGAAATAGAAAACTATATATTCTTGTTCATTAAATCATTTTTGTGTTATGATATTCTTAATGAAATGTAAGAAATATTTTAAAACTCCTACTGAATAAGCCATTTCAACCAGAATGCCCCCGCTTAATTAGCTATGTTCAGACAGGTAAAACAATTTTTAGCTAAACATATGCAGATAAGAGTCAATGATAAACCTAATTAAGTTCACAGTAGAAACTAACACGGTTCAAAATACTATGTAATGAAAGTCTTGATATCTCCCCGGTGAATGCAAGAGGATAAACAAGAAGATAATAAATAAAGTCCCGTGCCTTTTTTAATAAAGGTAAAGAAGACTAATTATTCAAAAATGCATAGAATTCCCTTACAGAACAGAGGCACAGGGTCATACTAAGGGCTGTGCGAGCGGTGCAGCCACACAGGGCGCAAGCAGAGAAAGGGGCACCGCTAACATCACTGGGCTTCCAGGAAGCTCAAAAAGAATGAATTACTTAATATGGCTAAGCAGCAGATTTGTTAGTTGCACAGTGCACATTTCTAGCTTGGTACGGTCCTGCAGAGGAAGATACATGGTCTAATGGGCAGAAAGTTCCTATAATTTCTTTATCATTCTCTTTGTCATGACCTCTCTGTAATCTAGAGTTTTTTGAACTTGTTTTAAATGCCATTTATATCCTATAGATACCACCTGCTTTGGTCAAGAGAAAAATAATAAACTTAGGGAGCCTTTAACTAAAGCCTGCTAGATGCTTGATGAGCATTTTAGTGATCACTAAGATGTGTGTTAATCAATCATTGTGCAATGGGGAGGACTGGCCAGAATATGAGCATTGACTGCATATTGTGGTTAGCGCGAGGGTCATTAGTGTGCACTCACTGTCAATGTGGTAATTACCATGATTATATCTAATGATACCTCTATGGGTATTGTTAGGTGCACCAGCATTAATTTTGCCGCACTTTAGCATATGTTGGTCATGCCCTCGATAGTTAACATGGAGAATTTGTTTACCGTGCACTAAAAAGGTACACATTATGTAAAAGGGTCCCTTAGCTGGATATCTCAAGAGAAGACCAGAGGACCATCAAGTCCAAACTTTTAATGATGGAGTTTCATATGTTTTTCTATGATAATCTGGATGATATTAAACAAGCATACAATATACCATCATTTTAGTGTTAAAAAAGCATTGCACCATTATGAAAACATAATTGGAAGACTCCAGTATGGCTGTGGCATGAGTAGACCTGCTCATCTGTCCTCCCACTGTTCTTTGTTCTCAGATGTGTCACTTTTATTGTTGCAGAATTCATAAAACTGCAGTAATTGAATATCACAGTTTAACAAATATCACAGTAAGGGACTGTCATATGACTGGGAACATGTGGATGACACCTGTTATCATCTGCAGGAATGCCTTTTCCTGGTTGCACTCTACTGATGCTTAAAGGTGCATAAAGCCTCAAGTTACAAAGTCCCTAGCAATGAAAGAACACTAACTCCCTGGCATCCTCTTTCAATATGTATGAAAAGGTAAACTCCACCTCCAGTTTATAATCCTGCCCTACCAAAAATGGTAAAAAGGACAACCATGCCTATTCTGGTGTCCGCAGTCCCATTGTCTTTCCTCTCCCAGATCTCTCTTTACCAACCAGAGCCTTCAGGCCAAACTAGGGAAAAATGATTCCTGCTTTGCAGGTGCTGTTTCCCAAAATTATGTCAGCTGACTTATAGTTCTTGATGACAAGGGCAGGGGGTTGGGGAATGTAAGCCCAGGGTGTTGTCCCTTATGGCATTTTGAGTAGGGATGGGGTTATGATAATGGGGATAGACCTCTTTGCACATTTTAGAAAGATGCTAGGTATGGCCTTTTCAGGAGGCATTTTCTATGAGGTAGTTCAATGCCAGGGGATGTATAAATCAGGGCTTCATGGCCCTTTAATCATCTTTGAGAGAAGGATCAAGAGCAATCACAAACTGATTAGACTGCTAATTCTCTGTAAAGAAGTTTGCTATACATCTTGAGATGTAGTTATGTTTTGTAACTTAACATGGATTGTATTGTTAATCACAATGGGGCATGTATAATAAGGGGTGCACTGGTAGTGCATGTTTGAGCCTTGAAACTAACATTGAGACCCATTCTAACTTTAGGGAGGATATGAATCTGTCTCCTTGCCATTGGCGCAATCCTAATGAATGGTATAGTGCTAACCAGCATGCGGATACACTTAATGGCGCTCACTGAGGCTGTGTTGGGTGCACTGGCACTAACAGCAACATTTGTGGTTAGTGCACACCCAAAACACCCATTCCAACTGTGATACACCATCAACGCTGACATTTCTCCCCTAATCCATGCAGTCCTGGTCTAATCACACGCTATTCAGCGTGAGATTTTCAGCATGGTGCATTTACCGCACGGCAAACCCAGCACTAACGGTTAGCTCATGTTAGTAAATATTCCCCAGGCTGTTCATGTTGTCTGCACTCTATCTCTGGCCCCAACCATGCTAAGCAGTTGACACGGCATTTTTACTGCACGGATTGTTTTTTACACATGGTAGCAGTTAGTAAGTGTTAGGTCCTGTGCTAACCGCCCAGTGAACTTGGTAAAGATGGCCCAGATCTCGTTGCACTTTTTGCCCATTTCTAAACATGGTCCTATTTGTAAGATTAGTGAGTCCCACAGCACATTGTGTTTCCTTCTCACAAACAAAGAAATTATTTGAAAATACTGTATCTCAACAATTGGACTATTTCCTATGCTTTCTTCCCGTTCAGATACAAATTTTAAATAGCAAATAATTCAAACACAGGACTTCATCTGTCATCTTAGGACAACTGGAATTATAACCCCTTCTGTCGTTTCTTACAAATTTTACAAATATTAATTTATAAATCGCCCTTTAATGCTATACCATATCAAAAGCTTTCAACAAAATTTAGATAAATGATAATAGTCTTCCAAAAATACTCAATATGGCTCTTATCAAAAGACGTGTTGCTACTGAGTTTTATTAAGGTGAAAGATAACGCTAAGCTCATTCATTCTTGTTTTTTTGTTACATCCGCAGAATATCAGTGGTCTTGTTTTTTTGTTGAACCGATAACAATACAACCCCCAGAATGCTTTTGTTAGAAATATTTTTTGAAGTAAGATCAAATAGAAAAAGATGTAGAGGTTCAATCAGCCATCTGTTTTTTCCTAGCTCAGATCAAATCCCTTCCAGCATATGAATTCATTTATTATACATGGTAACCTGAGCCTATCCTACTTACCTTTAAATTGAAGCAAAGGAAATGGTATTTTATTCTCTCTCATGTGAATATTTTACTAAAGAATATAAAATCAGCTGTTCCTCACCTTTTCCCTTTAAAATTTTATTCAACATACTAAACACATTTGAGATGTGAAAAGCAGGACAATGAGAATATACACTCATTAGCTTGCATTGAGCTTGTTAGTTTGTTTTAAGAAAATTAGCGGTATGTTTACTAAACTGCGGTAACGTTACAGACCGCGCATTAGGTAACGTTAACGCGTGGTATGTAACATTAATGTGCGTTAGGTAACATTAACGTGTGGTAACATAACATTACTGCGCAGTAACGTTACAAACTGCGTGGAAGCGTTCCGCAGTGCGGTACACACAGCAGAGGGAGGAGAGAGGGCAGAGAGCAGGGGTCAATGGGCGGAGAGTGGGCGGGAAGAGGCTCTCTGCACACTAACGCGCTGAACTGAAGGGCTGAACCCTACCGCGAATGAAAACCTGTCCTTCTGTACCCAGCCATTGCTGTGCAACAAGCCATAGAGGTCAAGTCTACTGGTTAGTACACTGACGCTCTAGGCAGTGGTCATGGGTTTGGTTCCTCATTGTTCCATCCTGTCCATGTCAGATATTTTGCATGCCTGTGACAGTCATATTTTTGGATAACCATGCTGCCAGTCCATAATACCCTCACCACAGTTGCCATCACTCCTTATAAGGCGTTACAAGGCACCTTATCAGGCACAGTACAAGGCACATTATAGGGCACCTTACTAGGCACAGTACAAGGCACGTTATAAGGCACGTTACAAGGCACGTGCCTTGTACTGTGCCCAGTAAGGTGCCTTATAATGTGCCTTGTACTGTGCCCAGTAAGGTGCCTTGGAACGTGCCTTATAACATGCCTTATGATGTGCCTTGTATTGTGCCTATTAAGGTGCCTTGTAATGTGCCTTATGAGGCGCCTTTATTTATTTATTTAAAAGCTTTTTTTATATTGCGCTCTTTAATATCAGTGTGGTTTACAATTAACAATTCTTGCATGAGCCCAGTGAGAACTGCCTAGTACTTACATTGAACAGGATCAGTAACTTGGAGCTGTAACTGGATGAACTATTTACACATTCAGCCATCAAAGCTTTGGCTGAGTAACTATTTACAAGTTAGATGTTAGGCCCAAACTGAATGGTTAAGACTGGGTCTTCTCAGTTACTACATTAATCATTATAGTCATTCTCAGTTATTACAATAATCAATATAGTCAGTATATCAACACATGTTAAATGTACCTGATGGACGGTTCTGCAGATCGTTTTGTCTTAGACAGTTTGTGAAGTGTTGGGTCCTACTCGAGTGAATTGGGGTGTGGGATGTGGTTGGGTTACGTTTGGCTGTGAAAAGTGTAGAAGGAATAGGTGATGCTTGAGGGCTTTCCTGAATTGTGTAAGGTCTCTGATTGATCTGATATTTGGTGGGAGGTTATTCCAGCACTTTGGGGCATAGAAAGCAAAGGCTCTGTTCCTGGTTGCTTGTGTACATTTTGTGGATTCCATAGGGATAATCAATGTATTGGCGGTTGCTGTCCTTCTTGACCTGTTGTTGGGGGTGGGGGTGAGGAGGACTGTGAGGGATGAGGGGGATATCATGTTAATGGCTTTGAATGTGAGGAGTAGTGCCTTGTATGTGAGTCTGAAGTTTAAAGGTAGCCAGTGAAGGTCTTTAAGAATGGGTGTGATGTGGGTTCTCCTGGATAAACCACAGAGAATGCAGGCAGCCGCATTCATCGCAAGTTGTAATGGGTTGAGGGTGCTCTTGGGGAGGCCATGCAGAATGATGTTCGCATAGTTGAAATGTGGTGTTACCAGCGCCTGGAATATTGTTCTGAAATCGTTGGGAGCTAACATGGGTCTTAGGTGCCTTAGAGTCTTGATTTTGTTGTATATCGTCCTGGTGGTGTTCTTTATGTGCTCTTTGAAGTCGAGATGTTGGTCAAGCATAACACCCAAGTAGCATATCACAGGTTTGCTTGGGCGCTCTGCATCTCTCACCTTCAAGGTAGTGGGGGGAGAGAAGTTTTTGTTCTTTGTAATGAACAGGACCTCCGTTTTCTTGAAGTTAATACGGAGGTTCTGAGCTTGAAGCCAGTCAGTGATTACATTGAAGCAATCTACTAGGGTAAAGTCGGGATGCATGACTTTGATTGGTGCAAACAGCAAGACATCGTCTGCATAGATCAGGCTGGAGATATTGAATTAGCGGATGATTTTGCATATAGGCTGCATATATACATTAATGAGTAGTGCGTACAGGGAGGAGCCTTGGGGTACTCCCTGATGTTGCTGGAATGGTTCAGATGTTGTGGATCCCATCCGTACATGTTGCCATAGGTCAGCTAGGTAGGATTTACACCATTCCCAGGCCAGGCCCTGGATTCCCTTCTCATGGAGTCATGTAAGGAGTTGATCATGATTGACAGAATCAAATGCAGCAGCGATGTCGAGGAAGATAAGTGCAAACCCATTTTCGATGTCTATTCCTCTGCTTAAGGTGTTGGTTAGTGTGACGAGTAATGTCTCGACTCCATGGGATTCTCGAAACCCATGCTGGCAGGGATCTAGGGGGGCTGATGTGTCAATGTGTTGCTGGATTTGTCTTTGGACAACCTTCTCAATTATTTTGGCTAGTAGGGGTATACTCGAGATCAGGCGATATGAATCAGCCTTCATCAGATCTAGTCTGTTGTTTTTCAGGAGTGGACGTATGGGCGTCTGTTTGAGGGATGGTGGGAATATACCTGTTGAGAAAGAGAGTCTCATGATGTTGGCTAGGATTGGGCTGAGTTCAATGCGCATCGCTCTGATCCAGTACGCTGGGCATGGGTCATTTGGTGCTGTGGTGGTATTGATGGTGGCAATAAGGTCTTCAATGTTTTTCTCTGCTGGAAGTGTGAACTCAGTAAGCGGTGGCTGTAGGTAGGGAATATGGCTAGATGTAGGTCTTGGTGCAATGTTTGTTTTGAGGATTTTGGTTTGGAGGTAGTCAGCATATAGCTGGGGTTGAATTGGTTCGGGCTGAGAAGGGGAAGGTTCCTTGGTTAAGGATTTTGCTATGCTGAAGAGGTCCTGGGGTTTATTTAGAGAGCGGAGAAGGAGGTCGGTGTGGTAGGTTCTCATTTTGTCAGATATTGTCTCACGGTGAAGTTTTAAGTGGTCGATGTATGTTGCTTGGTCTACTGTGGCACGTTAACTGACAGGCTTGCCATAATGATGCACCACCCATTCCCTTATATGGGCATCCAGGGAGCATGCCACTTAGGGGCATGTTTACTAAAATCCGCAAAATAGCGCGCCGCAAAATAGCGCACAGCAACGCGGCACTGAAACGCGCAGAAACGCGTTTAAACGCCCTGCACACGTGCGTGTCACCCCCGCACAGGTACGCGGCTCACTAACGGGCCCCGTACAAGTGCGGGCCCGCAAATGTCCGATAGAGGCGTGGAACGGCGAAAGGAGGGCGGAGGAAGGCTCCGGAGGGGCGGAGGGACGGGGTCAATGGGTGGAGAGTGGGAGGGGAGAGGCTCCCCGCACAGTATCGGGCCCGAATATGCATGTAAAAACTACCGCGAGTGAAACACTCGCGGTAGTAGAAAGCATTTAAAGGGAAGAGAAACCATTTCCGTCAGCAATGTACAGGAAAACCGGGGAAACCAGCAAAACGTGAGCAGTGTGATACATGTGCACAGCACAAAAGTGAAAATAAAAATAGAAAATGACCACAACAGAACTATTAAAAATAGTAATTCAGCTGGGGAACAGTTATAGTGATGGGCAAATACAGAAATCACACCCAGCAAAGCTCCAGAAAAAATAAATGAATTCTGGAAGGGTCTACTGAGAGGAGACTCTTCCAAAAAACATTTCCACGTTTTGGAGCTTTCCTGGGAGTGTTTGCTATGGTTGCCCATTAATATCACTGTTGCCCAGCGTGGTGATATTTTGTCCCACATTTCCCGTGGTCATTTCCGGGGTTTATGTGCACGTTTGTCACCAGACAGGGTGCATATGCCCACAGTAGAATTGCGTAGAGCAGGGTTTGTGACTCCATCCTGCCAGGCTTACTGCCTCCAGGGGCTGCACTGTCTCTGTGGCCAAAGTGTGGTACAGCAGACAGAGTCATTACCTCTAGGACCAGAGGGCAGAGGTTCAAAACCCAGCTGGGGCACCTGCCAGCCCAGTCCCTATATTTTACCCACCACTAAATAAAGATAGCGCAGACACCCCTGTATGCATGGGGAAAACACCCATATTTTACCCAACACCGCACACACACACCACAACAATGGGCATTACCTACAGCCAAGTCCCCCAAATGCAGTCCCATACTGCCACATTGCAATCAGGTCAACTGCTTTTTCTGAGAGAAGTTCATGCCAGTATGTTGGCGGACAAGTACATGTGGTGCAGGGGGCAGTGGCTGCTAACCACAGAAGACAGAGGCCTAGCCATGTGCAGGCTGGCACAGTCCACTGCAACAGACAGGTCCTGCCGGATCCACAGTCATGGACAGTCCAGGGAATCCAACCAATCTGTGGCTACACAGTGGTGCAGTGCACACAGACAGTGCATACAAGAACAGAAGGTCACAGGTTCAAAGCCCAGCTGGGGCTACTGCCAATCCTGCCCACATGTTTTTCCCACAACTAAACAGTGATAGTAAGGACACACCTTTCATGGCGGGGACATATGCAATGGTAAGACATCTATCTTTTACCCCAATGAGCACAGACACCATGAACAGGGGCAGTACCTAGAGCAGAATCACCCAAATGCAGTCCTGGTGGGCCACACACCAGTCATGTTCCATGCTGACACTCATACAAATGCCTGTGCTGTATATCTATGCACCACCCCCATGGCATGTAGATGTAGCCCATGCATATTCATGAGGGATAGCAGGAAAACCCGAACAGTGTGATGCAAACCTGGACTGGAGTTGGGAATCTGTGCCGTAAAGCAGCAGCCATCAAGGGCAGACACACCCACACCCACAGGCCCCATTGGCCAATGTCTCCTGGAAAGGCAGAACATTGGACCGTGCATGCAGCACCCAAAACGAGCACTTGCATAACTTACCAATGTCACCCTACACCTGAGGTATATGGTACACAGCTCGGAGACGTTTGCTAGGAGCACAGGCAGGCAGTTATCCATACGTTACGTACATACTGCTAGTTGACCCCATCCAAACAATCTGTTAGGTGTTTGCGGGGCATGCTCCAGGCCTGGCCTCTGACGGTGCTTACCACCCTGGGGAGTGACCACCAGCTGTAATGCGTACCATATCCATGCCTTGCCGTGCTCAGGACCGGTTTGGTGGGCAAGGCTACTTACCCCCTCAATCGTAGCACCATGATGGCAGAGGTGTGGAAGTGTGTGTCTGTCTATACAGTGGGTGTTGGCTGCAAGCCCCTTCAACAGCCCGCACTGCCAGCACTGTTGCCAGTATTGGCCAGTCAATGTGCATAATGAGGTGCAAGGTACCATGGGTATAGCCAGGGCAGGGTGGCGTGGCCAGGATGCATCTGCACTGGGCATAGGGCCCTGGCAGGGACATTGGCTGGGATATTGTAGTGTCCGGCCACCACCTACACAGACAGGGTGGCCAAAGCATGTCCTTCTGGGGGATCACGCTCACCCTGACTGTGCAGTGACCACAGCATGGCTAGGCCCCCCCATAGTGCTGTATAGTAGTTCTCTCATGTGATAGATATGGGTTTCTCTTTGGGGCCCAGTCACTGATCTATCTGCTTGCTGTGTATGCAGACAGCCCAGTTCTGGGTGCATGCATCTCCATTGGGAACATGCACTATGGACTAACCAGCAGACTGTTTGTAGCTGGTAAATGTCTTGCTATAATGGCTTGCAGGGTGCAGTGGCTGTTGGCTTGCTGCAGGGGAATATCTGGTGGTGGAGTGCAGCTTACCATACCCTGGGCTTATGTCTGTCTGCTATTGTGTTATGGCTGTGTATGGAGCTGCCTGCCTTGGGGGGGGGTGGTGGTGGTGTTCCTCAGCAGGACTGGGGTTAATGTTGCCCTCTACTGCCACCTTTGCAGGGAGGTAGAGTGTGGATCCCTTGATGGGGATCATGTTTGCCACGGGGGGGGGGGTGCCTGATGGCAGCAGACAGGGATATCCATGGTGTTTGTGCAGAAACTAGCTATCTTACACATTAACACTGCTTTGGAACACCCGCTTGGCCTCCAGCAGCCATGGCAGGTGTTGTTGACCTGGTCCTGGCCACCTCATTGCACACTCAGGGTGAGCACAGTACCCGCACGATGTAACGGTGTGTGGCTACTCTGTGCCAGTAAAACACCCGGTCAGTGCCCCCTACTAGGCCAAGGTGCTGTGTGGGTGCACCCGGTCACTTCCCCCAACAGGGCCGAGGTGCTGTGGGGGTGCATTCCCCATCTTGTGTCCATCTGCGGACAGCTAATTTGCATGTGCAGTGCATCATGGGTACGGGTGGCCTAACCCTATCCTGTTGACACCAGCAGACTGTCTGTGAGGTGACGTGTAGGCTATCTGCAGCCAGCCAGGGGCCTGCTTACAGCTATGGAGCTGTAGCGCAATGGTTACATCACTGCCTGTGCAGCCAGAGGTCATGGGTTCAAACCCACAGTGGGGCCCTTTGGTAGGGCTGTCCACAGCTTTATTTTTATTTACTGTACATATGTCTATGCCGGCAAGACCACCCTCAGCTTACTATACCCATTAGGTGCCTCTGAGGGTGCTTCATAGGGCGCCCTGTAGGCCACCTTATGGTTGCCATCCCTATAGGGTGCACTATACATTATCCTGTGTCGCAACATACATGCTGCCCTATAGGGGTCATTCAAGGGTGCCTTGGCGAACAGTGCACTGTAACATGTGCCTTATGGGCCGCCGTATGTTAACATGCTGGGAGAGTGCGTTTGCTAGTAGTGATAACAAAATAAATTATACAGCCTCCTACAGCACTCCACAACATAATACATACTGCCTCAGCAGGCATTTTTCACTGGGCATTGTGAGGAGTTGAACCTCTGATCGCTGCACCATTGGTCAGTGTTTTAACCATTGTGCTGTGGCTCTGTTCCTGTGCTTGTGCATCAGCGCGCCGCCTTGTGCCTATCAGCGCGCCGCCTTCTGCCGCCCAAGGGGACCAGTGCGCCGCCTTCTGCCGCCCAAAAATAACTGTGCGCCGCCTTATGCCGTTCCAAATTAATTTGCCTCCTAAAACAATGTTAATCATTACAATTACTGCCTCAGCTGACCTTTGTCATTGCGCACACTGGGGGATTGAACCCATGGCCCCTGCACCATTGGTCAGTGTCTTCACCGTTGTACCACGGCTCTGTTGTTTTGTATACTCAGCAGCGTGCCACTTTGCCTTTCCACGCGCTAATGTCGACCCCCGCACATTAGCGCGACGCACACACGTCCGGTTGCTTACTACCGTTTTTTTTCTATTTTCTGCCTGAACCGCCCACTCCTTATATGGCACAGGCACACTAGCACGGCCCCGCACGTTAGGAATGTTTAGTAAACATGCCCCTTAGTGTATATAAAACTGATTTAGGATGTTAACCTACAAACTATGAATTAACATGTCAAATCCAACGTACTAAAACTTTGTAGTAACGAAAAAGTCTGAAACAAGTCAAAAATGTAAAAAAAACTGTAAAACTTGTCCAAAATGACCCCAAAACAAATGATTGATTCCATGTACATTCCTACAGGGCAGTAATGGCATTTGTATCAACAAACCCCAATTTCTTTCCTCTGCTACAAGCTATGTACATTCATTTAGTAAACTGTTCTTAGTATTTAGACCTAGTAGATCTTGCAGAATATAAAAACTGCTTAAGCTTTTACAAAAGCTTTACGGGAAAATAAGCTCATTGTTATCATGGTGTTGTCATATGCAAAAACATTTCATCTTTTTTCGGCTTAGGATGCAAACTTTGCTTTTTAGCTTTGAGATGGATTAGCTGTCAATAGACAGCTCAGCCTCTTTTTCAGAACCATGAACATTAAAATAATTTTCTGGATCAGCTTAAAGCATTTTCAAAGGTATAATCCTTTGCTATTGATCTCTGACTATTCCTTTTACACAGAAGTTAATATTTTTTTTACCTCAATATATGGCAGAATCAACAGTTACGACGCCGTTCTCATCCTTTTCATTTAGGATTCAGCTGGTTTCAGTTCACATTTGACCATCAACACTGATAATGGTTTTCATAAGTTGTCATAAATTTAGACAATCAGAATTTATTTATGTGTTCTTTAATACCACATTATCTAATGTCAAAACAGTTTACATGAAACAGGTAAAAAGTTACAAGAGTGAACAAGGAACATGTGTAGTAACTAGAGAATAGTGAATGATTTAACTTTTTAACATTTATTAAATATAATCAAGCATTCATTACTGGCAAATTTTTTCTCTTTGTTTTTAAATAAGGTTTGGAGGAAGTAAGAAACTTCATAGTAAAATGTCTTCGAGAGAAGAAAATGAGTTGTGAGAGGCAGCATAGAATGAGTCGAATGTTCATCTTTTCTTGGAAAGATTCATCTTCGAGATGGGAATGAATAACACAGGTACACTACCAAAAAACTGCCTCCAGTCTTGCAACTGATTCCTATAGATTTTGGGGTGCTGAATCCAGGAAAAATAGCCAAAATGTTCCATCACGTCATGTTTTCTTGCAAAATTAGATTTCTTACCCATATAAGGAATGTTCACATAATTTCTTTTTAGCCGACTGCAGTTTATTTTCTTGGCCCAAAATAGAGGTTGTAATGGTTAACTAACTAGAAACACTCCCTCATGATATTTTAGAGTGTTTTGTATTCATTTTATACATTAACAGGACAATTGGGAGGCGGGGGGCTAAATCCAGTACTTGCGCTGGCGCATGTTCTTTCCTGTTCGCCTCGCCTCGTTCGCTCGCTCAAACACAGTGGTTGCGACATGAATGTTCCTGTCAAATTTCAATTTCTTGCAAGTTCATTATTACCTTTTGTTTGCTCAGTCGTAATCCAGCTTTATTCCAAAGTGGTTCACTACAGTTGTAGTTTGCAGTGCTGTGTATTTGTGATGGCTCACAGAGCCAGAGGTTGCGTCAGCTCTCCGGACAGTTTTTGTTTTATTTGTGGGGAATATACCGTGAAAAAGCGGCAGAGGAACATTTCTGCATTTATTAAAAAAGTATATTTCGCCTATTTCGGTTTGAAGTTAGGCGATCAAGACAAACCGTGGGCTCCTCACAAAGTGTGCAAGACATGTGAGGAAGATCTACGCTTATGGATGAAAGGTAAAAAACAAGCATTTCGTTTCGGAATACCTATGATGTGGCGTGAACAAAGAGACCACAGCAGTGACTGCTATTTTTGCTCTTGCATTGTGAAGGGATACAACTTAAAAAATAAGAACGTAATAAGTTACCCCAACCTTCCCTCAGCAATTAGGCCTATGCCTCATAGCAACGAAGTACCTGTGCCTGAACCACCAAAATCTTTGGATCATATTTGTGTGGACGGTTCTGATCATGATGAGACACCAATACTAGCGTCCCTTCACTGGCTGCCAATTCAAAGCAGGATAATATACAAAACATTAATAACTACATTTAAAATACTATTCGATTTAGCACCATGCACATTAAGTAAATTAATTACTAAAGAACAATCAAAACCTACTCAAAGAAAAGGTCAATTAAATAAACTAAAAACACCCAAAGACTTCATAAAAACAAATAAATCAACATACAACAGAGCGTTCTCTCATGCAGCCCCAATAACCTGGAATTCCCTCCCAGAGGAACTAAGGGGCATGTTTACTAAACATTCTTATCGTGCGAGGCCACGGTAGTGTACCTGTGCCATAAAAGGAGTGGGCGGATCAGGCTGCCAAAAGAAAAAAACCGGGAGTAAGCAACCGGACGTGTGCGCGTCACGGTAATGTGCGGGGTCGACATTAGCGCGCCAAAAGGCAAAGTGGCGCGCTGCCGGGTATAGAAAACAACCAAGCCGTAGTACAACGGTGAAGACACTGACCAATAGTGCAGGGGCCATGGGTTCAATCCCCCATTGTGCTTAATGGAAGAGGCCAGCTGCGGCATCAAATGTAGTGGGAAAAAGTGTTGTGGGAGGTATAGTAATTTTGGGCGGCAGAAGGCGGCGCACGGTTTATTTTTAACAGCATGAGTCGGCGCACCGTTCATTGGGGGCGGCAGGGGGCGGCGCACTGTTAGGTTTGGGGGGCAGAGGGCGGCGCGCTGATGTATGAGGGGGCAGTCCGATAGTGGGCGGCATAGGTGGCGCACTGATGTGCACAGCAAACAGTAACAGAGCCTTAGCACAATGGTTGGGATACTGACCAATGGTGCAGAGGTCAGGGGTTCAACCCCTCACAGTGCCCAGTGAGCAAGGTTGGCTGGGGCAGTAAGTATTATGGTGAGGTGTGCTGTAGGAGGCCTTATAGTTTTTTTTTATTACCCACTACCAGTATACCCGCTCTAACAGCGTGTTAATATATGGAGGCCCGTAAGGCACATGTTACAGTGCACAGTCCGCAAAGGCACCCTAGCAAGTCCCCTATAGGGCACCATGTATGCTGCGCCACAGGATAATGTATAGTGCACGCAATATGGATGGCAACCATAAGGTGGCCTATAGGGCACCCTATAATGCACCCTCAGAGGCACCCTTATGGGTACAGTATGGCAAGGGTGTGTTTGATGCCATAAACATATGTCCAGTAAAAAAGTACAATGCTCTGGACAACCCTATCACAGAACCCCTCTGTGGACTTGAACCCATGACCACCTGCTATAAAGGCAGTGACGGAACCATTGGGCTACGGCACTATAGCTCTGAGTAAGCGCCTGTGTGGCTGCAGAGAGCCTGCACGTCACCCCACAGACAGTCTGCTGCTGTAGACAGGACGGGGTAGGCCACCCGTACCCATGATGCAATGCACATGCAAATCAGCTGCCCACAGATGCACACAAGATGGGGACTGCACCCCAAAAGCTACACGGCATGGTAGGGGGAACTGTCCGTGTCCACCCACACAGAACCTCGGCCTGGTGGGGGGCCTGAGCGTGAGGACTGCCGGCGAGGGGTAGCTACACACCGTCACATTGTGCAGGTAATGTGCTCACCCTGAGGGTGGGTGGTGGCGCCCAGGACCAGGTCCACATCAACGGCCATGGCTGAATGAGGCCATGCCAGAGCTCAAAATCAGTATTAACCTGTGTGATAAGAAGGTGTTGCAAACTCATCATGGATACCCCTTCTGTCTTAGTTGGTGGTCCCCCCCCCCCCCTCGACCCATAGGTGGGCAACGTACCCCCCCCCCCTCCATGACAAACAGGGTCTCCCATCAACAGATCCCCCTCCTTCCTCCCCCCCCCCCCGCACCAATGGCAGTAGAATGGGCCATCAACCCCTGTCCTGCTGGGGGACAGACACCCTACAGGGCAGTCCAAGCAGCTCCACACACATCCAAAACACACTATCAGACAGACAGTAGGCCTGGATAGTCAGGGGTGCACCCCAGCACTATCTGATATTCTCCTGCAGCAGGCCATCAGCTGCTGCACCCTGCAAGGAGCTCCATCAGGACACATACCAGCTGTGCAGAGTCTGCTGGATAGTCCTGATGGGATTGCATGCACCCCAAACTGGGGTGGCAGCACACACAGGCAGATCAGTCCATGAAGAGGCCCCAACAGGACACCCATATATATCACAGGAGAGAAATGCTATACAGCACTATGGGGGTGCCTAGCCATGCTGTCATCACTGCACGCTCAGGGTGAGAGTGATCCACCAGCAGCACATACAGAGGTCACCCTGTCTGTGTAGGTGGTGGCTGGGCATTACAATGTCCCAGCCAGTGCCCCATGCCCTGTGCAGATGCATCCTGGCCAGCACACCCTGTCTGAGCTATACCCATGGTACCTTGCTGCTCATTATGCACATTGTCAGGCCAATACTGGCAACAGTGCTGGCAGTGTGGCCTGTGGAGGGTGTTTGTAGCCAACACACACTGTGTAGACAGACATCCCCCCCCCTCACCTATGCCAGCATTGTGCTACTATTGGGGGAGTCATTCGACGTGCCCACCACACCAGTCCTGGGAAGGGTACAGGCATGGATATGGTACACAGTACTGCTGCGTGTCACTCCCCAGGGTGGTAAATACTGTCAGGGGCCAGACCTGGGGCACGCACCACAGACAGCCGACAGCTTGTTCTGCTGCAGCACAAGGAGCAAACAGTGCTGAGCGTAGGACTGTCTACCTGCCAGTACCCACATCAAACGTTTATGGTCTGTGTACCGTGTACCCAGGTATAGGGTGGCATTGCTAGGGTACGCAGGAGCTAGATCTGGGAGATGCCCCCCCAGGGGGCTTTTCCAATGTGGCCTGTGGGTGTGGGTGCGTCTGGACCTGTTGCCTCTTGCTTTACGGCAGAGTGTCCCTACTCCAGTCCTGGTGTTCCAGACACTGTTCGGGCCTTCATGCTGTCCCCTATGAATATGCATGGGCTACAGTTGCATAGCATGGGGGTGGTGCAGACATCTGCAGCACAGGCATCTGTCTTAGGGGAAGCATGGAACCTGAATGGTGTTTGGCCCTCCAGGACTGCATTTGGGAGACTCTGCTGGAGATAATGTGCCTGTTTATGGTGTCTGTGTTTGGTGTGGTAAAGGATAGGCGTATTGACCATGCCTATGTTCTTAGCAATAAAGGTTTGTCCTTACTACCACGGTGTAGCTGTGGGGTGAATATGTGGACAGGGTTGGCGGTAGCTGCAGCTGGGCTCTGAACCTGTGACCCTCTGTTCTTGCACACACTGTCTGTGTGCACTGCACCACCGTGTAGCCACTGATTGGCTGCAATCCCTGGGTGGTCCATGACTGTACATCCGACAGGGCCTGTCTGTTGCAGTGGACGGTGCCAGCCTGCACATGGCCTGGCCACTGTCCTCTGTGGCTAGCAGCCACTGCCCCCTCCACCATCTGAACCCTTCCGCCAACATGCTGGCATGTCCTTATCCTTGCAAAGGGATATGACCTGATTGCGTAGTGGAACCCCAGGACTGTATTTGGCTCACATGGTATAGCGGTCTAGCTGTTGTTCTTTAGCAAGGTTTTTGTGGAATGTGGGCCACCCATTACGTGATCATGACCAGGGACACAATTGGCCCTTGGCACGTGGGGTGAAGGCATGTACAGGCACATCTGTCGTACATAACCTCTACCTACTTAACCTCTACCTACGTGTCCTTAGCCCCTACAGTTGTGGCACTACAGGACTGCATTTGGGGGATGCGGCTGTTGGTGATGCACATTGTGCTGGTGTGTGTGTGGGTAGGGTAAAATATGGGTGTTTGCAACATGCTTTTGTTCTGTGCAATAAAGGGGTGTCTCTGCTATCTGTGTTTAGTGGTGGGTTAAATATTGGGATTGTGCTAGCATGTGCCACAGCTGGGATTTGAACGTGTGACCCTCTGGTCCTAGAGGTACCGGCTCTGTCCACTGCACCACACTGTGGCCACAGAGACAGTGCAGTCCCTGGAGATAGTAGACCTGGCAGGGTGGGGTTCCAAAACCTGCTCTGCACATTATTACTGTGAGCTCCTTCACCCTGTCTGGTGACAAACGTGCAAATATAACACGGGTATGACGTCCGAACAGAGGGGGATGGCATATTCCCATGCTGGGCAACAGTGCTATTGATGGACAACCATAGGTAACACTCCCAGGAGGGGTCCAATACACGGAGACGTTTTTGGAGGTGTCTCCGCTCCGTGCCCCTTTCCAAACAACTGTTATTTTATTTTTTTGGAGCTCTGCTGGGTGTGTTTTTAACTTTTGCGCATTACTATACCTGTTCCCCAGCTGATTTACTATTTTAATGCTTTTGTTGTGGTAATTTCCTCTTTTTCATTGCAGTTTTGTGCTGTGCACATGTATCACACTGCTGACGTTTTGCATGTTTTCCCCGGTTTTGCTGTACATTGCTGACGGAAATGGTTTCTCTTCCCTTTATATGCCCTCTACCGCGAGTGTTTCACTCGCGCTATTTTTTACATGTAAATTCGGGCCCGATACTGTGCGGGGAGCCTCTCCCCTCCCACTCTCCACCCATTGACCCCGTCCCTCCGCCCCTCCGGAGCCTTCCTCCGCCCTCCTTTAGCCGTTCCACGCCTCTATCGCACATTTGCGGGCCCGCACTTGTACGGGGCCCGTTACTGAACCGCGTACCTGTGCGGGGGTGACAGGCACGTGTGCGGGGCGTTTAAACGTGTTTCTGCGCGTTTCAATGCCGCGTTGCCGTGCGCTATTTTGCGCCGCGCAGATTTGCGGACTTTAGTAAACATGCCCCTAAGAATGCTAACAGAGGTTAACGAATTCCGTAAAAAATTGAAAACCCATCTATTTACAATACACTACAATAATAAAGACCAGCACTCAAAAGAATTAGATAAAGGCTAACCAATTCTGTCTGACATCTCACTACAACATAAAAGAAAACCCTCCCTATCTGAATCTGTACCTCTCTCTACGATTATATTCCACATAATGTGTATATGTATATAATGTATATAGTGTTGCACTGTTCTGTGCTATTCAGTTTAACAATTTATGTTTACTTTACATTGTTTATAGTTATATGATGTTACATGTAAAACAAACTATGCTTTGTTGACGGTTGTTATTTGTGAACCGCAGCTGATCTCTGGAAGCTGCAGTATATAAGTTCTTGTTAAATAAAATAAATAAAATAAATGAGACTCATCAGATGGCTTTTCCCGATGAGTTCAGTACTTCCGAGTTTGAAACTGAACCAGATCCGAAACCTGAACTTTTCTCTCAAGCTGAATTGAATGATTTAGTCCGGGATTTAGGACTCCCAAAAGATGCTGCCCAACTGCTAGGTTCTCGACTTAAACAGAAAAATCTATTGTCACCAGGAACAACTTTTTATTGGTACCGCAACCGCGAGACACAATTTTTTGAAGTATTTCAGCAAAGAGGAAGATTTGGTATTTTGCAACGATATATACGGAGTGATGGAAAAGTTTAAACTCAAGTATGATCCTGCTGAATGGCGGCTGTTCATTGATTCGTCAAAAGACAGCATAAAAGGTGTTCTTCTTCATAATGGCAACACATTCGCTTCAGTTCCTATTGCTCACTCTGTTATTCTCCAAGAAAAATACGAGAATTTGGCCCTGATTCTTCAGAAGATTCGTTATGATGAGCATAAGTGGATGATTTGTGGAGACTTTAAAATTCTATCCATGCTATTAGGGCAGCAATCCGGTTTCACCAAATATCCCTGCTTCCTTTGCTTGTGGGATAGCCGGGCCCGCGACCTACACTGGGGGAAAAAAGACTGGCCAATTCGGGAGTATTTGAGACCCGGTGAGAAAAATGTTCTTCATGAGAGCTTGGTACCTCGTGATAAAATTCTATTACCACCTCTCCACATTAAGTTGGGTCTCATTAAGCAATTCATCAAGTCCCTTCCAAAAGATGGTGAGTGCTTTCGGTACCTTTGCTCAAAGTTCCCCCGACTTTCTGAAGCAAAGCTAAAGGAAGGAGTGTTTGTTGGCCCTGATATAAGGAAACTCATTTCAGATGGAGCATTCACTGAAACGATGTCTGAGAAGGAAAAAGAAGCCTGGGATTCCTTCAAGGATGTTGTTCTCAAATTCTTGGGGAACAGGCGGGATGAGAACTATAAGGATATTGTTGCCAGGATGCTCAATGCCTTCAAAGAACAAGGCTGTAACATGAGCCTGAAAGTCCATTTCTTGCACTCCCATGTGAACTACTTTCCCGAAAACTTGGGGGCGTACAGTGAAGAACAAGGTGAAAGGTTTCACCAGGACATCAAGGACGCAGAGAGAAGGTACCAAGGAAGATGGAACACCACTATGATGGCTGATTTCTGCTGGTTGCTGCTGCGGGAAACCCAAGATGAAAAATACGCCAAGCAGCGCACCAAGAGAAGCATTCGGGGGAAGAAGAAACGGGCCCACCAGGATATTGATTGACCCAAGAATGACTTTAAAATCTAAACTGTGTTGACAAATATCGTGTTTTTACTAAACTTTGAAATAAAAATTTGCTAGTTATTACCACAGTGTCGGATCTCATTTATTAGAATTTTATTTTCACACCATCGGGTGTTTGTCTTCATGTATTGCAATGGTGCGGTTTGCGTTTTCTATTCTTACATACATACCTGTACAACATTTTTTGCATATTTCTTTGCTTTGCTTTGTGTCTAACCTCGCTCTTATATGCTCAATGTTTGTGCACATGTATGTGGCTGTTTTAAGTGCAGACAATTTTGCTACCATCACAGTGTGTTTTGTTGACATTACTCTATTCTTATGTGCTGCCTTGTTACAATTTTCTTTATTCTTATTTGAATAACTACTAAACAATTAGTATAAAGAATTCATCCAAGAAATCGAAACATTAGAGGCAGTTTAAAAAAATTTTTTTTTAGTGTACCTGTGTTATCGATGACTTTACACGCCTGGGGTCAAATTGACCCCATCAGTAAATGACCAGAAACCGTGAACAATTTCATCCACATAGGATTGGTATTTTAATGCATTTATTAAAAACATTTCTCAGTTTTTGCTGTTTACAAATTTCAGTGTTTATGATATAAAAGTAGTCTATTAATTCAGTTTATCACTTAATTGTAATTAAGTCTTGACACCCCTAGTATAGTCATCTATCTAGGCGTCTTTTAGTCAGCACATTCATTGCATAACAGCTAGCAATGTTCTGGGCATATGGCTGTACCACATCGCTTGCAATATTTTGATGTTTTCTTATCTGATGATCTGGTGCAAAGCTGGCAGCATGATCATGCCCCTCTGGATTCACAGCCTTTAGGACCAGGTAAGCTGAATCCAAGTAGTTGCATGCAGATCCACACCCCTTTCTGAAGTGTTCTTGGGTTCTGCAATCACAATGTCTGCTGTGGCAGAACTAACTCCTTTGCCAGTTCTGTTAGGAACAATCATCATTTGTGGGACACCTCTCTTTGCCATTTGGGTTTTTGCTGCACCCAAATTATGTAAGCTGCCACACCAGCGACATCGAACATGTTGATCAGCAGGCATAACGGCCATTTTCTAGGCCACGTTTGCATGTATATGTATGCACAAGCTTGTCCAGATTGTCTACGCCAGACTTAGTAGCATTATAGTGCAGAATCATTGCAGGCTTCTTTTCATTCTTGTCGTCTATTGTCTTGTCATGATGAATGCTCCATGCTCCTTGTGGTCTTGCGCAAGCCACTTAACCCTCCATAGCCCATGTTCCCTGTAAAATAGTTATCTCCAAGTTATAATGCCCTGTTCAATGTAATTTCAGTTTGTTCAATGTAAACCGCACTGATGCAGAATAGCGCGGTATATAAGAGAATGTAAATAAATAAATAAGAATGCTGCTCAAAACAATGACCGTTTTGTTTTTCTTTGAACATAACTCACTAGTGTGATCTCTTTGCCAAAAACAAACTGTGATGAAAACAGTTCCTTGTTCCGCGAAATCAGCAGTTCACCTGGTATGTCCCTTTTGTTTTTTTCTCATGGGGCCAACAACTGTAGTGTGTTGAATCAGAAGATCTTCAGCCAGTCCTACATCAGTAAAGAAATTATCACATGTAACATTGCGGCCAGTTTTCCACCAATGGCTAATCAATCTTTTCACTACTTCAGTTTGACCGCTGCTCCTGGTTGCTTCCCCAGATAAACTTCTCCTTTCAGTGGATAGCAGGTCTCTGCATCACAGTTCCAGAATATCTTTATTCCAAACTTTCCTGGCTTTGTGGAAATGTATTGTCGAAAGCCGCACTTGCCTCTGAAGCTGACCAGTTGCTCATCAACTGTCATATCCATTCCAGGTAAGTACATCATTGATAAGCGTGCATTTAGCATGTCCCATATATCATGGATGGGTGCCAACCTGTCGGTGGCTACGCGTTCTGGATGAGTGCACAAGTTATCCATTCTCACAAACCGTAAGATATCCTGGAAACGATTTATGTTCATTATGGAGCGATAAAAACGTTTTGAGTCAGGTGCAAACAATGATGTAATTGCTTCTTTTGATGATCTGTCTTTACCAGCATGCAGCAATATTCCAATGATTGCCTTTAGTTCAACAATGTCAGTATCTGTCCACTCTTTTACATTCCCATCAATTTGTTTGGCTTGTGTGTGGTAGTAGTTCTTGGCATAACGATTAGTCTCTCTAAGAATGATGTCCAACATTTCATCGGTAACGAACAAAGAGAATGCCTCACCTATTGACTGAACTTTGCCTGCCCTTGTAACGCCAGGCATCTGATGAAGCAGATTATCTGTCGTTGTACACAATGCAGCATTAGGCTCGTCTTCTGACCATATGCGTCCACTCTTTGCCTTGTAGATTTTACCTGATTTCTTCTGTTTATAAAATCCTGAGTTAATTTTTCTTTTCTTGCTTGGTTGTGGATCATCATCATAATCATCATCAGATGATGAACTGTCTTCATTCTCCGCAGTATCACCTGCCAGGTACTGTGCTTCCTGTCCCTCAATTTGATCGTCATAGTCACTAGTTTGTTCAACATTGTCTAGCTCACCATCAGAATCTTCACCTTCTATTCCTGTTTCATCTTCTGATGATTCATTTTCAAGTTCAGCTAATACTGCCTGAAGTACAGCCTGGCTTGTTAGACGACGAGGACGACTACGACTCATTTCACTCAGAATTCTTGGAACAATAAAATAACTGACTTCATAATAAACAACTGTCATTACCAATCAAATATATCTCAGAAAAAAGAAACAATGTTGGTGGAAAAGCACCATAACTTCTATAACAGCAATGAATAGGTCTATACGAACACATGCCTGGTATGAACTCAAACGCTGAAAAATATTGCCTTAATTTCACATGAAGATCACAGTAGCCTACAGATGAAATAACCTAGCAATGCCAAATTAACAATAATAACTACAACATGAACCTGAAACAAGAATTATGACAACACTGGTTTCGCTAAGCTGGGGTCAATTTGACCGCAGGTGTGTATAATAGGTATATACACCATAAAAATGTTAACAAAAAATTATTGTTTCGATTAAATGATAACACTCTACGGGAAATTCAATGGCTGTCGATATTGAGAAGCTACCGGAAGTTTTAAGTCATGGCTGAAATAAATAAGTAATTTGTCATAACAAAAAGCTTGGGGTCAAAATGACCCCACGTGTGTGGTGAAGGGTCAAGAGAAATAATGAACAAACAAACCTCTTCCAAAGGCGGGGAAGCTGTAAAACCAGAGGGCATAACATGAAGCTGCAAGGTGGTAAATTGAAAGGCAATGTCAGGAAATACTTTTTCACTGAAAGGTATGCTTGGAATGCCCTCCCAATGGAAATGGTGAGGGCAAACACAGTGACGGAATTCAAAATAGCATGGGACAAACACAGTGGATCCCTTTACAGCAACAGGATAAAATCAAAATAAACGGAACCATCTAATTTCTCAACAAATGGGGGTGTCCTATATGGAGCGGTGGGTTCACCTCTAAACAAAGATATGGGGAGGGGTGGCCTGCACAGAGTGGCAGGTGCACCTACTCCTGCCATCTTACTGGGCAGACTAGATGGACCATACTGGTCTTTATCTGCCGTCATTTACTATGTTACTATGTTACTTTCTGGTCATAGTGAGAGTGCCATCTCAGCATAATATACAGTGGCTACCCAGGCAATGCACATAGCAGACGGGCACAATGATGTCCCAGCCAGTGACCCTACTATTGTGGCTGACACATCCAGGCCAATCTTCACTGTTTCAGGTGATGCCCACAATCCTCTACTATGCCTTATTCACATTTTCCAAACAGGCTGGAAAAAACTCAGACAATGTGAGCCAAAATGCAGTGCAGAAAGCCAAGGACAAAGGGGAGCCATACACTTTCATTGGTGTACTGAGCAAAAGTGGAGATGGTTGGCATTCCTGCTTGACACGCCTGTCTCAATGTCAGCTCAAGGATTGATAACATGTGCTCTGTCTGCACGTGCTATATTGCCATGTGCTATTAGCCTTCAACCAGCTGTGGATAATGGAGCCTGTCAGTGCTGCTGGTGGGTGTTTCCACCCTTGCTGGCCATCTCCATGAGGGTTGCACATGCAGGAGCTGTACTTACATTATCAGCTAAACTTTGTCCACAGGAATATGCAATACAGAAACCCAAGCAGGGACCTGAACCTGTGGCCCTCTGCATATATACACACCAACTGTGTGTGTTGCACCACAGTGCTACCTTATAACTACAGCAGCTCCTGTTGCTGACGTGCTTCTCTTCAGCTGACCTTTTGCACAAGCTGCAATTCACATGGTGCACACGACCAGGACAAGGCTTCTGTTTGCTGAAGGCTGGTGCCACTTCCCATGCCACCACCAACACCCCACCATGCAGACATGTCCATACCCTGTCCGTGGTGGTGGTCCCAGTCACATCATGATAAACATGCGGGTTTGGCAGGCATCTTGGGCAAAAGGTCCAGATGGGCAGGGGCACAAATGGATGGCCATGCAGTCCCCCCACCAGCTGCCCATGCAGGGGCCCCATCACTGCCTGCCTCCGATACGTCAAGGGGGGAGGATGGCAGCCACTGCTGTAGTATTACCCCAGGCGCCTGCATTTTCCAGCTACCTGGAGGGCTGCAGCATTTGGCACTATCAGCCTCTTCCCCTATAGCTGGGTTCTGTGGTGGGAGAGGGAGAAGTCAGCCTAGATCTCTGCCTGGGGTGCCAGGACCCTTGGACCACCCTATGTGGCACATTGCCTTTCCGCAGCAGTAGCAGGACTGTATGCTGCCACTGTCACTGTGGGATCATGACAAATATCACAGATGGTTCTGCGGATGGCAGAATACCCCTTTGTGGAGAGGCTAAAAAGGTTGGGACTCATCAACCTGGGGAAGAGATGGCTGAGGGGAGATATGATAGAGGTCTATAGATTATTGACTGGAGTGGAACAAGTAAACGTAGGTCACTTTTTTATGCCATCAGACTGTGAACAGACTAGGGGACCTGCAATGCGGCTACAGTGTAACCCATTTGGGTCTTCAAGGTGAAAATATTTTTTCAGTCAATGTGTAATCAAACCCTCCAATCCATTACCAGACGATGTGGTAAAAGCTGTCAGTGTAGCTGGGTTTAAAAATGTTTGGACGGGTTCCTGGGCAATGTTCCCTCTAATTTTCTGTTGGCTGTGTGTGCATAAAATATCAGCTGTGGAGCTTTTGAAGGAAGGTTAAATTTTTGTGCGCCACATAACAACACTCAGAGTTATATACTTTAAAATTTGACTACACGTCAGATAACAGTAGGTACACCTCATTGATTGCACTAGAAAATATTTACACAACAACTTTTAAATTTTAAGACTTCTGTGTTGTTTTCTATCAGAATCAGAACTGTAATTTTTGTGCGCTCTGTTATAAAGTATGTGCGCTCGCTCGGCGAGGTGTGTGCGCGCGCACATGCGCACAGCTTAGACGGAATAGTGTTCCTGGGTAACAGTCCATAAACCATTGCTAAACATGATCCAAGCTATGCACTGCTTGCCCCATTAGTTATTGGGGATACTGTGTGTATTTTGGGGAAACTGCTAGGTACTTGTGACCTAGATTGTGCACTGTTGGACACAGGATACTGGGCATGATGGACCTTAGTCTGACACAGTTTGGCATATGTTGTAGTCTTATGTTCCTATGTGGCATCTAGGCAACTGCCTGGTCCCCCCTGTGCACCAGCAGCCCCCGCTGAATGACCCATGTGCCACCTTCTTTGCCCCCATTTGCTCCATCAACATAGTGTCCTTTCATACTTGGGCACTACGCTGTTGCTGCTAATGGAACACTACTATCACTCTTTTGGTCTCCCTTCTCTGTGCATCACATTGCAGATGTAAAATAGGCTCTCTCTCCTCGAAAACATCCTTTCTGCCAGGTTTTGAATTGTGTTAGGGTTCCTGCCATTAAGGTGTCTGCATTAAGGCAGCAAGCCTTGTTCCTGCCCACTCCCCGCCTATTGACCCCCACTCTCCACCCCGTGCATGCCTTCTCTCCACCCACAGGGTACTTTACACTGCTGGTGCTATAAGTGCCCGCTAAAGTGCCTTTTTGCATGTGCTAAGTGTGCACATGCGCAGTTAGCACCCGCTAACGGCCCACTTGCTCCTTTACTGCCATTTATTAAACATACCCCTAGGTCTGCCTCTTCCATTAAAGCCTCAGCATCTGGGATTTTATTTCCCATGCTACGGGCATTTATACACATCATTTTCCAGATACTGCCCCTTTTACCCATTTCTACAAACATATTTAATGTTTCGCTTACCTGTAGGCTTTCTTCACCCATCTCTAATGAATCTAGTTTAAAGCCCTATGCAGTAGGTTAGCCAGTCTGCTGCTGAAGACAGTTTAACCTCTCTTGGACAGATGGACTCCATCTCTGCTCTGCAGCCCTTGGAATATCATCCAATGGTCCAGGAAACCAAAACACTTTTGATAACACCATCCATGCAGCCATGCATTCATCTCCAGCATGCGAGCCTCTCTGCCTCATCAATTACCCTCAACCAGGAGGATTGAAGAAAACATCACCTGTATACCAATCTGCTTTACTCTCTGTCCCAGAGCCATGAAGTTACTTTTGATATGCTCAGAGGGAACACAGCAGTATCATTTGTGCCGATATGGATGAGCAACATCAGATAATGGTCAGTAGGCTTGATGAGTATTGGCAAACTCTCTGTAACATTTTACATTTTGGCACCTGGCAGACAGCATACCTCTCTGGACATTAAGTTTGGTCAGAAGATGGATGCCTCAGTACCCCTCAGAAGAGAGTCACCAACCACCACTATCCTTTGCTTCCTTTTGGTCACTGATTCTGCAACTTTGTGCTGCATGAGCTCTGGTTCTTCCCTTTCCTGGGATTATTTCATCTCCTCCACTTCCAGGTCTGCATACTGGTTCTTAAATTCAAGGGCTGGAGGAGTTAAAGTTGATTCTGCAGGCTCTGGTGACTCATGTCCAACTCTTCATTCTGCAGCCTCCCATCTTCACCTCTGTCAGAGAGCTTGGATGTTTCAAGAAGCATCTCATCAATGTTCTTCTCGCTGTCCCGAATGCTTCTCAGCTTCACCACCTCTTTTCTGAGCTCCTCAACTTGTTTCATGAGGGCTTCAGCCTGCAAATATCCTGCACATGGAACCGGTTCTTCAACTGGCATTGGGCTGTCTGTCTAGACAGAGGCAGAAGCTGTAACAGGAGCAACATTTGGCAATATGATTTTCCAAGCCATTGTTCAGTTGGTGGAACTTCAGTACCTATTGAAGTAAATGAGAGAAACCTACCAAAGTCCCTACCTTTTCCTTAGCTGTCCTTTAAGAGATAAACAGTTAACCTCCTTTAAGTGTGTTCTAACAGCATTGTTCCATGTCCCTGTGTGTAGCTAATTCAGGAGTTGCCCTATAAAGCAAGAATGCTCATAAGGGGTGGGTGGTAACTGGGGTGGGTAGAGAGGGATTTAATACCTGATGAGTTCAGTGGCTTCAAAGAATGGGGTCTGAATGGAAAGCTGGAACAAAACAACAATGAGCTCTAACAGACAGAGATATGCACAACACCACAAAAAAATCCCCTTTTGCAAAATAGAAAAAGAATTAGCTTTTAAAATTTAAAAAAAAACACCTTTAAGAGCTCTCAGGCAAAGAGATTGTATTTAAAAGCCATATAGTATTAACTTGCTTGCACGAGTCCCTGTCAGAGGCAGAATGGGGTTCTGGAATAGTGGTCTCACCTATGTCTATGGCAATGTCAAGTGAGAATAGTGAGACTGCGGTCCCAAGATGGGCAGGTTGGTCATGTTCCCAGTGATGATGAGGATAAGTGGGGCAAGTCTGGGAAGAAGAACAAAAACATATAGGGGCAGTTTAAGGTCATTGTCTTCCAGCACTAGTAATTTTTCCTCCTCAGGGAGTGGTTCTTTGGTGGTAGTTGTGCAGGGCAATGGTAGGAGATGGGGGATCGGGGTATACCTGCAATAGTTTTCCTGACTGAGGTCTAGGACATAGTTTCCAGGGCACTGAAAAAAATAGATTAGGTAGAGGGAAGGCAGAGGAAGTGAGATGCCAAGAAGAAAAAGAGGAAGGTCTGGGTAACAATGTTCCTTCTAATTTTCTGTAGGCTATGTGCGCTTAAAATATCAGCTGTGCAGCTTTTGAAGGAAGGTTAAATTTTTGTGTGCCACATAATGATACTCGGAGTTATATACTTTAAAATTTGACGACACGTCAGAATACAGTATGTACACCACATTGATTTTAATCAAATTAAATGAAAATAGATGATTACTAAATGAAGCGGAACATTTCTAGTAATTACAATCACAACTTTTAAATTTTAAGACATCTGTGTTGTTTTCTATCAGAATCAGAACCATAATTTTTGTGCGCTCTGTTGTAAAGTATGTGCGCTCGCTCGGCAAGGTGTGTGTGCGCGCACACACGCACAGCTTAGAGGGAACAGTCCTGGGTAAGAAGAAGAGAGCCAGGAATATACTGAGTTGGACAGCAGCATTATTGCTCATTTGATGGTGCACGGTGTCATGGGATAGAATCGCCACTTAGTCTGGTATGGCACCCAGACCTGGGAGGGTCCTTTCTAATAACATGGTAGGTCCAGTCTTAATGGTGGGGTTACTCTGCTAATAGTATGGTATGTGGACTTGGACTGGAGGTTCTCTTTTCATATTTTATGATCTTGATGTCTTGGGTATTTTATGAGATTACTCCCACTGTTTTGCAGCCTAGTTTGATCCAAGTTATTGTGTCTTTGTTATTTGAGAGGAACAGGGAAGCACGAGGAGGAATCTTCATACCAGTTGTCACTGTTATTAACACAGGATCTCCCTTTAATGAATTCGGTTTGATCATGGCTAACAAGTGAGGAATAATATGCTTCAGTTGTATTTACAAAATCTTTGCCATAATCTTAACAGCAGTATTAATTAAAGATGTAGCGGAGTTAAAGTTCATGGCATCTTTGTGATTTCTTTGAGTCAAAAATGTTACCATATCATCTGTTAATACATCCATGGAGGAGCTGAACAATCTTAGATAGTTAAATGATTTGCATAACATGGGGCCAGTTTTAGTGTTCAATATATTTGTGAGTGATATTGCTGAAGGACTGAATGGAAAAGTCTGTCTTTTTGCAGATGACACAAAAATATGCAACAGAGGGAGTGGATAGCAGGAGGAAAGATCTACAAAAGCTAGAAGAATGGTTTAATGCTTGGCAGTTAAGATTTAATGTGAAGAAGTGCAGTGTCATGCACTTGGGATTCAAAAAGCTAAAGGAATTGTATGTGATAGGGGGCGAGAGGTTGGTTTACGTGGACCAGGAAAAGGACCTCAGCGTGTTTGTTTCTGAGGATCTCAAGGTGGCGAAACAGTGTGACAAGGCAGTGGCCCAAACCAGAAGGATGCTGGATTGCATACAGAGAGGAATTACCAGCAGAAAGGAAGAGATACTAATGCCACTCTACAAGTCACTGGTGAGGCCTCACTTGGAATATTGTGTTCAGTTTTGGAGACCATATCTCACAAAGGATATAAAAAGACTAGAAACAGTTCAGAGGAAGCTATCCAAAATGATTTGGAACCTGCACCCAGAGGACATATGAGAAGAGACTTGAAGACCTAAATATGTATATGCTAGAGAAGAGGAGGGACAGGGAAGATATGAAATAGACCTTTAAATACTTAAAGAGAATTAATTAACAAACAAACCTTTTTCAAATACAGGGAAGCTGTAAAACTAGATGGCATAACATGAAGTTGCAAGGGGGTAAACTGAAAGGCAACTTTTTCACTGAAAGAATGGTGGATGCTTGGAATTCCCTCCCGATGAAGTGGTGAGGGCAAATAGAGTGACAGAATTCAAAATTGCATGGGACAGACACAGTGAATCTCTTTATAGCAATAGGATAAAATCAAAATAAACTTAACTATCTTTTATATCTCATCAAATAGGGCTGACCTGCATGGAGTGGTGGGTACACCCCTAAACAAAAGCATGAGGAGGGGTGACCTACACAGAGCGGCAGGTACACCTACTCTTGCCGCCTTGCTGGATAGACTAGATGGACCATGCTGGTCTTGATCTGTCATCATACACTATGGGGTATGTTTACTAAACTGGGCTAATGGTTAACCTGGGCTATCTGCCACTTGATCCCATATTATTCAATGGGACCTAGTTGCAGATAACCCGGGTTAACTGTTAGCCCGGTTTAGTAAACATACCCCTGTGTTAGTATAAAAACCCTTCAGGTTGTGGTTGCCCTATGGACCCCAGAAACCTCACACATTTTAACAGTTACTATAAGAAGCTCCAAACATTACAGAAATGGAGCAGAGTTAACGTTGATTGCCATTTCAGGATCAGTTTACAATACTGAAAAATGATTGAGAAACAGGGCATTTATCTCTGCAGGTAGACATTTCATATTACTAGGATTATCTTTAACACCACAGATCAAGGAATGATCTTTTTTTTTTATTTTATGAGTTGTGCCCATAGTGAGGCTGGCATCGAAGTGCTCATTTATAGCATTTCCATGTAGTAAATCAAATAGATTTTTGAGTTCAAGTTGTCTGAATAGTTCTAAGCTCATGATAGTGTCATTCGTCTGTTTATTAGAGCAATCCTTCTCATGATTAATTTCCAGCTCCTTGCTCTTATTTAATATTGTTGTTTATCAGTTCTTGATTTATTAATATGACTTGAATAGACAATAATCTGGCTGTGGTTGCACATAGTAGAACAGCTTTTTGATTTTTCCATCAGAGCGTGGGCAATAGTCTACAGGAGAGTGGTGCTACTGAAAATGTGAAATTGTCTACAAAACCAATTTACTAAAGTCTGTATTCCAAGGAAAAGAGAGATTATGGTACCTCCACTATTTTGCAGTTTGAGAGTTCATCTGACAAGGTGATTATCTGATAAGCGGCAAGATAAAATAATATTGCATTCTTGAATTATAGTTGTTATTAGAGGGGTACAAAGTAATATACTGTATGAGTGATTTCTAGTTGAAAATAGACACCCTTTTATTAAAGTCCACTGAGCAGTTAACATATGTTTTAGCATGCTGTATCGACTGCAGTAACTGTTATGGCATGGCATGACAGCTATGCACGCTAATTCCCATAGTAACATCGCATCATGAGAATGGGTGGGGCTGAATGGAGGCATAGAGAGCACTTTGCAGTTAGCACGGGCTAAATTGTCTAGAACTTGTAATGTGGCAATTAATGCAGCTGCATTTAATGATACCTCTGTGATTGGAACTGGATGCACCTTCATTAACTTTGCCACACCCCCATCAGGTACTGCAGAGGTTTGCATTTACTGTGCATTTGTTTTCATGCTAAACACTTGTTAAGTGCAAACCCTAACGGGATTTAGTAAAAGGGCTCCAAAGTCTAGTCTTGTCTCCAAAGGTACACTCCCTACCTTCCTACCTTTCCCTATATATCAGGAAATTACATAACCTAAATCAAATTCTTTAGTCGCAAAATAGCTGAGTTTTTAAAATGAATGTCACCCGGAAAAAAAAATGCAGCTCTCTTTTGAGTCATTTTTAGACATTTCCCCCTATTTTGGACATTTTTTCAGTTTGTTTTGTGCATTTGTTTTAATAAAAACTATTAATATGATTTAGAACTTATTAACGCATGTTTACTAAAAAGCATGCTGGTGGCTTGGGTTGGGGTGGTGAATCTGGCATGGATGCCGGTGCCAACATTAGGAGGCATGTGCATCCATCTCCTTCCATTGGCATGTTGTTACCAAGTGGCACTGCATCATATGGCACACAAGTGCACTTAATGCTACCCATTGAACATAAGAACATAAGATATGCCATACTGGGTCAGCCAAGCTCCATCAAGCCCAGTATCCTGTTTCCAACAATGGCCAATCTAGGTAATAAGTACCTAGCAGTTTCCTCAAAAGACACAGGTTCTTCAGTGCTTGTATTTCATCAAGCAGCGATATCCTGGGTCCCTTTTAATAATGGTTTATGCACCTTTCCTCCAGGAACTTGTCCAAACCTTTTTTAAACCCAGCTACACTAACAGCTTTTACCACATCCTCCGGTAACAAATTCCAGAGTTTGATTACACGTTGAGTGAAAAAATATTTTCTCTTATTAGTCTTAAATAGGTTACCCAGAAGCTTTATTGCATGTCCCCTAGTCTTTTTATATTCTGATGATGTAAACAATCGAGCTACGTTTACCCGTTCCACTCCTTTCATGAATGTATAGACCTCTATCATATCTCCCCTCAGCCGTCTCTTTTCCAGGTTGAAGAGCCCTAACCTTTTTAACCTCTCTTCATAGGAGTATGCTTCCATCCCCTTTACCATTTTGGTGGCTCTTCTCTGTACCTTTTCTAATATCCTTTTTAAGATACGGTGACCAGAATTGCATACAATATTGAAGATTCGGTCACATCACGGAACGGTATAGAGGCATTATAATATACTTTGTTTTATTTTCCATTCCTTTCCTTATGATACCTAGCATTATATTTGCTCTCTTGGCTGCCACTGCACACTGGGCAGAGGGTTTTAACATGTCATCCACAATGACGCCTAAATCTTTTTCCTGGGTGGTAGTTCCCAATGTGGAACCTTGCATCGTGTAACCATAGTTTGGGTTGTTCTTCCCTAGGTGCATAACCTTGCACTTGTCCACATTAAATTTCATCTGCCATTTGGATGCCCAGTCTTCCAGTTCATCAAGATCCTCTTGCAATTTTCCACAATCCTCATGAGTTTTAACAACTTTAAATAGTTTTGTGTCATCTGCAAATTTGATAACCTCACTCGTTATTCCCTTTTCCAAGTCATTTAAGAATGTTAAAAGGCAGCGGATCCAGCACAGATCCCTGGGGTCCTCCACTATTCACCTTTTTCCATTGAGAAAATTGGCCATTTAGCCCTACCCTCTGCTTTCTATATTTTAACCAGTTCCTGATCCACAATAGTGCATCACCTCATATCCCATGACTCTTTAGTTTTGTCAAAATTCTCCGATGAGGGACCTTGTCAAAGGCTTTCTGAAAGTCCAGATACACTATGGGGTATGTTTACTAAACCGTCTTAAAGTGCGCCTAGCGTTAGTGTGCAGGATGCCATAAAAGGAGTGGGCGTTCCAGTCTAAACGTCGCAAGCGCGCATCAGCACGCGATAATGTGCGCTGCGCACACTCTCGCGCGATAAGGTGCATAACGCACGTCAACGCGCGGTTACACAAGTAGGCACACTGACCTACAAACAGAGCAAAAAAGGTGTAGTACAATGGTTAATACACCGACTGGTGGTACAGGGGTCATGAATTTGACTCCCGAGTGAGCCTGCAGAGGAAGGCTGTCTGAGGCAGTACCCATTGTATTTACCCACTGCTAGCTGAGGCAGTTCCCTTTTTGTTTGAGATCTGTGCTGCCAGAAAACACACCCTCAAAGTGCCGTAAAAGAAGGTGCTGCAGAAGGCGCCTCCCAAGGCACCCCAGAGGGCACCTTTTAAAGTGCACTGTATGCCAAGGCACCCTATAATGTTGCCTATAGGGCACCCTAGAGGGTGCTGTATAGGGTGCCCTATGAGCCGCTGCAAGGATACAGCACCACTTTGGATGGCAGCACTGCACATGGTAACCCTTGGTCATCCTAAGTAGGTGAGCTGACATGCAAGCAACAACAGCAGTGTAGCACAATGGTTAATACAATGACTGATGGTACAGGGGTCATGAGTTTGACTCCCGAGTGGGCCTGCAGAAGAAGGCTGTCTGAGGCAGTACCCATTGCATTTACCCACAGCTAGCTGAGGCAGTTCCCCTTTCATTTGAAATCTGTGCTGCCAGCAAACACACCCTCAAAGTGCCGTAAAAGAAGGTGCTGCAGAAGGCGCACCAGAGGGCACCTTTTAAAGTGCACTGTATGCCAAGGCACCCTATAATGTTGCCTATAGGGCACCCTAGAGGGTGCTGTATAGGGTGCCCTATGAGCCGCTGCAAGGGTACAGCACCGCTTTGGATGGCAGCACTGCACATGGTAACCCCTGGTCATCCTAAGTAGGTGAGCTGACATGCAAACAGCAGCATAGCACAATGGTTAATACAATGACTGATGGTACGGGGTCATGAGTTCAACTCCCGAGTGGGACTGCTGAAGAAGGCTGTCTGAGCCTGTACCCATTGCATTTACCCACTGCCAGCTGAGGCACCTCCCATTTTTAAATTAAATCTGTGCTACCAGCAAACACACCCTCAAAGTGCCGTAAAAGAAGTCACCTCCCAAGGTGCCCCAGAGGGCACCTTTTAAAGTGCACTGAATGCCAAGGTACCCTAAAATGTTGCCTATAGGGCACCTGCTGTATAGGGTGCCCTATGAGCCACTGTAAGGGTACAGCACCGCTTTGGATGGCAGCACTGCACATGGTAACCCCTGGTCATCCTAAGTAGGTGAGCTGACATGCAAGCAGCAACAGCAATGTAGCACAATGGTTAATACAATGACTGATGGTACAGGGGTCATGGGTTTGACTCCTGAGTGGGCCTGCTAAAGAAGGCTGTCTGAGCCTGTACCCATTGCATTTACCCACTGCTGGCTGAGGCAGTACCCTTTACCTTTACGTAGTGCTGTCTGAGGCATATTAGGTCGTAATTTAAACCTGTGCTGCCAGCAAACACACCCTCAAGGTGCCATAATATAAGGTGCCCAATAAGGCACGCCAGAGGGTACAGTATAAAGTGCACTGTCCACCAAGGCACCCTATAGTGTCTCCTATAAGGCCCCCATAGGGCGCCTTATAGGGTGTCCAATGAGGCACGGTAAGGGTACAGCACTGTTTCTGATGGCAGCACTGTGCATGTAAAAGTGTGGTAAGCCTAAGAAGCCCACCCCCACCTGCAAATACAGCAACAGTGCTGTAGCACAATGGTCAATACATTGAGTGATGGCACAGGGGGTATGAGTGCAAGTCCCCAGTGTGCCAAATGAGTAAGGCTGATAGAGGAAATTACCTTTTCTGTTATCAATCTGTGCTGCCATCAGAAACATAACCAAACCCGAGTGCCATAAAACCATGCACCTTTTCAGGGTGCACCAGAGGGCACATCCTAAACAACCATGTCAGCGAAGACGGGTTATGATGTGCCCCAGAGGCCATGTTGAAAAGTTACAAACCCCCAAGGCACCATAGTAGGCACCCCAGAAGCTGTTGAACCGACGGTGTGATGCAAGATGCCCCAAGGATGTATAGGTGAACCCAAAAACATTGCCCAAGTGCAGTAAGGTCCCCCAATTTGAAGGGCAAGAGAGGTATGTCGCAAATAGACATGTAACCCTAACACTACACAGAGCAACAAGGAAAGACAATACATAAATAAAGGAAGGACATAGAGCAGATCTGATGGACCAGACGAATCAGCGTCCAGCCCATGTGGCTGCTTGAAAGCTGCACAAACATATCGGGGGCAGCTGCAGTGATGCACAGAGGGAAGGTAATGTACCATGCAATAATGACAGTGTGTGGCAGAGGATGGGAAGACGTGTGCAGCAGAAGAGGTAGAAGTGGCAGGATAGGAGGAATGTCATGATGACAGTAGAGTAGCTGTGCCATGCAGAGTACACACAGGAGATGCAACCAGAGAGAGCCGCAATGCAGGAATGTATAGGAGTGCAGGATGTGGGGGTAGCAGCATGCACATCAGGGTAGGACGGCACACAGCTGGCAGACACACATAGATGGACAGAAGGATGGCTCACAACTGTGATGAGGATACAATGTGCTCACAGCACAGATCTGCACAGATATTACTGTTACAAGGATGAAAGGTAGTTGTGCAGGACATGTGTACCCCCTGTTTGCTGACACAGACAGGGCAGCCATAGATCCACCTACCCCTGACCACTGCCTGTTGGTCGACGCACAGTCACCAGCCAAAGCTCCACAGCACCCGGAGTTCCACCAACTATGTCCTGTACATTGGGAAACACAAGGGCAAAATACATTTGTTACACCCTAGCTGTGCAACCCACACTGCACCTTCCCATAACCAGCGTGCAGACCCACCAAACCCTGAACAGACTGTCTGTTCACCATCACACTGCACAGATCACACCCATGTGACGGTCATCATTGATGTTTCCCTGGCAAACTACAGGGATCCGTATGCTGTCTGTCCCTTCCCTCACTTCCCAGCTGCTGTACAGAGTGGTGGACAAAGGTGTTTGCTCCTCACTGTGTTGTGTCACGCCAGGGTTGCCGTTATATCCTGGCCCTTCCAAACTGCTCCCTATGCCCCATCACTGTGTGTATTGCTGTCTCAATGTCCTTTCCTACCCTGCTGTCATGCCCAGTAACACAAGGATATATGTAGGGTTAAGCCCCGTATCCCCTGTGCATACCCATATTCGTGCTGTGGATAGCCCACACCGTAGCTAACATTAACACCTGTGTGCTGATGCTATAATTTATTTATGTACATCTCCTATATCCCACCCTATTAAAATCAATGTGGTTCACAATGAACAGAAAACTTCTACAATGCGAAATAACAGTGCGTCTACAGAGAACAGAGGTTGAACTGGGGAGAACTGGGGAAACCAATCACAGGTCATATTGAAAAGTACAGTGTATGCACAGTTGGATACAACAGGGTATTCACAGTTGGGCAGAGGTTGGTGGTACAGGAGAGGTGTACCAGAAGGTGTACGCTGACTATCCACCTCTCCTGTACCTCCAACCCCTGCCCAACTGTAAATACCCTGTTGTATCCAAATGTTGCTCCTGCCTGGTTCGCCTCTGTCTGTGTGTAACTAGGCAACACTGCAAGTCCCGGCTATTCAAAACCCCATAAATTGGGCAACAATCCCCCCCCCTGGCTGGACAACGCACGGGGCCCCTATCCACCACAGCATCCAAGTCATGACTACGTGATACCCTACACAGTCAGGCACACTGTAGTGTCTCCGTAATCTCCTTTACGGACCACACAGAACAGTAATCCACATACCACAGATCACGAAGATACCACAACATAGCAAATGGAGCGCCATACAAACACAGCACACACATGGACCCTGCAACTTGGAGCATACCAACCTCACAAACAGCTTAGAGGACATACTGATAAACACACACATCTAGACAACTGGCCCAGCCATGCTCTTCTCCCCACTGTGAAAGTCATACCATATGCTTAACACCCCGCTGCAAACCATTTATCAAAACCAACAACGTGTGTCTGCACAGCAGCCCCTATCATATGCACCCACAAACCAGGTATGTCAGGCAGACACCTCCCACAAGCCTAAAGCAACACACACACACACATACCACCTCCACCTGCTGCTGTACAATGCCCATAGTTACTGTGCATCAGGCATGAGTATATATGATGCTGGCATGGCTAGCCACTGTAAGTTACATGTCCGTGCAGTGCCGCATATCACTGATACTGTGATACAAATGGACACTAGTAGTAGCTGTACACACATATTCAAACAAATGTAGGTGGTAACAAATTAAGTACGTACATGTGAAGAGCTCCATAATCAGCTGCCTCCTGACTGCTGTCCCCTCGTGTGTGTCACCACAGGCACGTGCTGGGGGGCACACAGGGTCATCCTCTAGATCCTCATTAATGTCGACAGGGATACGGTGCCTGAGAGCAATGTTGTGCAGAATGCAACAGGCTAAGATGATCTCTGCCACGGTCTGTGGACGGTATTGTAAGGCACCACCTGTCCTATCCAGACACCTGAAGCGACTCTTTAATACGCCAAAGGTGCGCTCTATGATGGAGCGGCTGGTGGCATGGGCCTCATTGTACCTCCACTCTGCACGTGTCCGTGGATGACGCACAGGGGTCAGCAACCAGGGGCGACACCCATATCCTGCATCACCTGCAAAAAAGAGGAATGTGTAATATTAAAGGAGGAGCGCATGTTCCCTCAAATTGACACAGGTACATATGTGCTAAACAAATGCATAACACAATTTGACATACACATATGACAACACATGATGGGACAGCACAGCTATGTATCAGGGTGCGAGGGCAGACACACAGGGCAAGGGCTAGGTGCACGGATTGGAATCAGTAACCACGGCACATATGCTATGCAGCCATTCAACTATTACGACAAAGCTCCATAGCAAGGTGGACTGTGAGGCCACCCCTATTAAGTCACATACAGTTGACATACCCACACACCAAGTCAGACATCTGCACATACGGTTAGTAACACAAACAACATGTGCACGTAAGAAATGAGAAATACACACCCAGCAATACACAGTCCCCATACTGTACAGCCTCAAATTGAGTGAACAGTGACGAGTTCTGCAGGATATAGGAGTCATGGGTGGACCCTGCAAACCTGGGAACCACATTCAGAATATGCTGATGTGCATCACAGACAACCTGAACATTCAAGGAATGATAGTGTTTGCGGTTGCGGAACACTACCTCCCTGTCTCTGGGCGGGACCAGGGCAACATGTGTGCAATCAATAGCTCCCATCACGTGCTGTATTCCGGCTAACGCCTCAAAGGTTTGGTTCAGGGTCCCCCACTGTTGCCTAGTGTGGGGAAGGGCTATGTAATCCCCCACCCGGCTGACCATGGCACGCAGTACCTGGTGGAGACAGCGTGAGAAGGTGGGGCGGCTCATGCCACCCACTGCAGCCACCGAAGACTGGAAACAGCGGGAGGCAAAGAAATATAGGGCACCAAGGAGCTTGAACAAACCTGGTATGGCATGTGACCGACCAGTCAGGGGCTCGAGGTCAGGTCTGAGATCCTCGTACAGCTCCAGAATAGCTCCCATGCTCAGGCGGTAGAGGGAGATGACCTGGTCCTCACGCATGCCCTGGAGCTGGGCCCTGGACCTGTAGAGGCAAGGCCGGCGAGCCTGCACCCCTGCACATCTCCTGCCCCGTGCAGGTACAGCCCCTGCCCAGCCTGCCCCCACAGCTGCAGGCCTGAGTTGAAGCGGGTCCACACCCATGTCCTGTGCCGCAGCCCCATCGACACCATCTCCCCCATCAGGCAACTGCAGCCCCTCCTCAACAGCAACCGCAGCCGCAGCAAACCTGTCCAAACACACAATGACACAACCTGTCCAAACACACAATGACACACAGACAATGACACCCACCTCACTGACCAGGACACACAGACACACACACAGGCCAAACAACACTCACAAACACAGCCACTATACACAAAGAACCGTCCTCCAACACTCGTCAACCTCCACAAACACGTCACCAACTCTGTCTCTCTCCAACACAATCCCATGAATGTGTCCCAGATGTGCAGCTGAATTTAAAGGGTAGAAGTATGTTGCGCATGCGCTGATACATGGGTGCGGCCGTTACGTGCATTATGCATGCGCTGAGACGTGGGCGTGACCGTTGCACGCGCACGCAATGCGCGTTACATGAACTCTCCCTATAAATACCTCTGCATACCTAGGCCACTTCGAGGGTTTTGTGTAGGAGAAAGAGACAGAGAGAGAGAGAAGGAGTGTGGTATTGGTTAGTGTTTGGCGGAGTAGTGTTGGTGGAGAGAGTCAGCGGCAGTTGGAGAGGAGTTGCAGGGGGCAGAGGCAGGTGCAAAGGGTAGTGAGACAGCAGAGGAGAGATAGAGGAGAGGTGGTGAGCAGCAGGTGTGAGAGACAGCAGAGGTGAGAGGGGGCCAACAGGGGGAGGGGGGGTGGTGGGTAGGTGTGGGGGGAAGCCCTGTGGGTGGGGGAAGGGATGGCTGATGGGGAGGGGGGTCCCGTAGGGTGCTGGAGCCCCAGCACATGGCTGGTCGGGAGGTGGGGTGACCATCTGCTCATGCGGGAAGGAGCGGTGGGCAGGGAGGGGGGGAGGCGGGCACATCAGGTAGGTCACAGCCCACACAGGGGCCCCCCACTGCCAAGAGAAGGAGGATCCCTGTGCCTGTTGCTGCACGGAGGAGGGCAGTGTGTTTCAGCCCCCAAGAGAACCACACCCTGCTGGCCTGTGTCCTCGAGCACTACGATGTTCTGTATGGGCAGCTCAGCAACAGCACCACGATTGCCACATGGACAGAGGTGTGGGAGGAGGTGCGGGTGGCCGTGGCTGAGTTAGGGGGGCCACCAAGGGACCTGGACAGCCTCCGTAAGAGATTTAACGACATCAAGCGTGGGGTGCGAGCACACATGACTGCAGAGAGGCAACATGCCATGGGTACTGGTGGGGGTAGCCCCTTCACCCCAACCCTCACCCCCTTGGAGCAGGAGCTGGCAGACAGACTCGGGCCAATCTACCTGCATGGCCTTCCAGAGGCCCTGGACACCGCCCATCCCCGGGCAGTTACGTATGTAAGCCTGTGCACCCTCTCCCTCACCCCCCCACCGCATCTGCCACTGCTGATCCTCCCCACCCCTCACTCCCCTGGCATGTCTCTGCCTCCACCTATCACATGGTGTGGCCAAAGTGTAACGTGGCTAACATGAGCTACATCACCCTCATTTCTGGCCCCCAAACCCAACCTCTCACTCTGTGGGGGCAACCACCCACCCCTAACAGACCTCTCATGTTGGAACTTGGCCTACCACAATCCCTTAAACGCCATCCACAAACCCCCCCCCCCCACCCTGCATGCCCTCCCCCCCCCCCTGGCCCCTGGAATGTGCACACAGGTACAGATGAAGTCGCCTTTGTACATGACCATTTGAATCCCGCTCCCCTCACCTCTCAACTCAGCTGCGACCTGGCCCCTGCCTGTTGTAAATGTTTCCACAGCCACACCATTCAAGGGGGGCCTCCAGGTCCCCCGCACTCACCGGTCCTCTGGCCATGGCAGGGGCAGTGGGCCCCCTCTGTCTCCTACGAGTCACATACAGTCTCCCCTCCCACCCTAACTCTCCCCTCACACTCTGTCGGATTCCATCTGAGCTGCTGCTCTACACAAACACCACCCCGAGTAGCTGGTGTCCACCATCCCAACAACACCTCCAGACCCACCATCCTCTCAGATAGTGAGTAATGTCTCTCAACCCTCCACGCCCATCTCATCCGCAGTCATGGTGACATGAAAAGTCATGTCGCGGACACCTCCACCCCCAATGTTCGCAACCCCCCTGCTACCCCCCGTATAGCCCCCTGCTCTCACCCATTGCACCAACACACCAGCAGGGTCATAGCCCTGTGCTGCCTGTCACCGCTAACTGTTCACCCCCAACCGCCCTGACTCTGTGCCCCCTTTACCCGACAACCACCTTTTAGGCCTCATCACTCCCCATCCCCAATATCAGCCATGCACGGAATCCACTACTCTAATGAGTGACCCCCCTGCCACTGACCCTCCAGCTCTCTCCCCCACTATGTCCACACCCCCTCATCCACTATGTCCACCAATTCCATTGCTGAGTCTGTGGCCCCCTTAACTGCTTTACCCACTGCTGCTGTGGCGCCTCCCGCTCCCCACATCCTGTGCCCTGTTAGGCGTTCACCACACAGCCATGCCTCTCTCAAGTTACCCGCTATTTGCGTTCATGTGCCCGCTCCGCTGATCAGGCCTGGCACACAACCTGATCCAATGCTGACCATCCACACAGTAGATGCATGCCCCTGTCCTGACCATCAGCCATTGCCGCCTCCAAACAACAGGTCCTGGCCAGCTGGCAACCTCTCCTGTCTCTCCTCCCCATCGTCTGTTCTGTACATGCGACCCTCCCCTATGTGTAACCGCATTCCGGGCACCTATCTCCTGTTGTGCACAAACTGTGGCATGGCGCCACCATGACCAAATCCATGACAGTACCCTCCCTGTTCCCACCCCTCCCCACCCTCTGTTCCCCACCCTTCGTTCCCCCTGCCCCATCCTACCCCTCGTGTCCCCCACCACCTTCCCTCCTGTCACAGATGAGGACACAACACCCCTCCAACATCCACTGGGCTGACCACCTGGCACTCCGATCCCAGGGCCACCCACCTCCCCAGCCCCATGTGTAACACACCTATCACCCCCCCCCCATTACTCTGAGTTGCGTCTCGTTGCTCACCACTGTCAACGTACCATCTGACTAGCAGCATGCCATTGTCAAGGCCCTGCCCATGAAACCCACACACAATCCCTCCCATCCCCTGACACCCATACAGAAAGAACTGCACTGGCTCCCAATCATCGCACGCAGCAAATACAAAGCTATCATGAACATCTGCACTATCATACCACAGTCCTCCGCCATACGCCTACACACACCCATACAACCCGATACAAGCACACTGGCAAGAAGAAGAGGCACCTCCAATTGGGTAAACACCCCAAACGGCATCACCAGGACACGCAAAGACACCACACAACGAGCAATCTCCCTGGCTGCTACATCCACATGGAACCCTATCCCAGATGATCTAACCACAGATATCAAGGACCTTTGCAAAAGGCTGGTGACAACCCTGTTCAGTGGTTACTATGGACACACCCCCAGAACCAGCATACAAGTCAGTTCATCCACTCACCTCCCCACCCCCCCATAACTGTACATATGACCGTATAATAGCTCATGATATATAATAGCACACTATTTAACTACACCAAATCTAATCACATCCCCGCCAACACAGACACAGACACAGCACTCTGTACACTGCATGTGAACATTTGCCCCCTCGATTGCCGTTGCAAACGCATTGATTGAATGATTAGGTGGTATAGCAATAATATTACTAAACAAAATAAATAAGCTGTGTCATCCCTCCCCTGCCCATCATGTCCACAATACGTGAGCGCGATGCCCACCACAGCTGCCCTGGCGCCCTCTCCCCACATGCCCACCGTGAACACACACAAGCCAGTATCCGTCCCCTATCTGCCAACGCAACTGGCCGTAGCTGAGTCGTCCATGATTAGCCTCTGGTAGTGTCCAATGGCTTTTGACCCATCGTCACCCCTCGTGCTCTCTGCTGCCATCGTCAACGTTGTCCAATGCCGTCCACCTATCACCCTGTCACCAGTCGGATCACAAGGGATCTGTGCCTACCTGGCCCCCCCACTCCTCCGCCGCCTGCACGGCATGCACATTGGTGGCCCCTCTACCTCCCCAATCACTACACATGTGGGTGTATGTCATGGTTCTGCCCATGGTCCAACCTCCGCTCCCCCCATGCCCAATCCCGTGGTGCCCATATCCCCTCCTATGCCTCCGTTGTCACCTCTCTGTGTACCACCATCCATTCTACCACACCATGCCTGTGATGACCCATTCACATCAGGCCGTCATCTCGGCCTGCCCCTCTGACACTGCTACTTGGAAGTCCCACCACTGCTTGCAGCTGTCCATGGCCATGACCTAACCCCTTGCCCCTCCCTTTGATGCTTCCCCACCTCCACCCCCATTCACAACCTCTTGTACGAACTGTGTCAGCCCCCATGGCTCCCTGCCACAGACCTCTAGATTTGACGCAGGTCATCTCTCCACCCCGCATCAAATACCCACAAGTTATGTCTTTATTTATGTACATTCTCTCATATACTGCGCTATTCTGCATCTGTGCGGTATACAGTGAGCAAACTAAACTTACATTGAACAGGGCATTATAACCTGGAGATAACTATTTTACAAGGTACTTGGGCTATGGAGGGTTAGGTGGCTTGCTCAAGACCACAGGGAGCACCTGTGGAACTAGAAACCATAGTCCGTCAGGGCCAAAAGGTGCTATCCCCTAGTGGGATGTTAACCACCTACCGTCTGGCTTGAGGTACCTTGCTGCAACCACTAGGCCACTAGGCCAAAATTGCGTACGCATCCCGTTTCAATCCCTGCAACATGGAGGAAAGGTCCATAAACAATTATTAAGAAGGGACCCAGGATATCAATGCTTGAACCAATACAAGCATTGTGGAACCTGTGTCCCTTGGGGAAACTGCTAGGTACATATGACCTAGATTGGCCACTGTTGGAAACAGAATACTGGGCTTGATGGACCTTGGTCTGACCAAGTATGGCATATCTTATGTTCTTATGTTCTTATCCCCCTGAACCGCCCTGTCCTCCCTGATGACACTCCGACACTGCTTGTCTACTCTGTCGGTCCATCACACCATGGGTACTGTAACCACCAGCTTGCTGGCCACCCTGCTGACTACACCCTGGTCCTCCCCAGCCTAGTCAAAGGTCTGCTGCCTGTCATATGTCCCACCAGCCACGTATCGCACACATCGCTCCATTTCCCATTTCTCTTCACTGGCCCCCCTGTCATCCCTCATATTGCGTTCCCGCCCCTCTGCCATACCTATACATGTGTTTCGTCATCTGCCCATCCTAGCCTTACATACCCCGTCTCCACCTGGACACCCTCTCACTTACTCTGCACCTCAAAATGTTGCCAGGTAGCTATGGCCATTGCATGTCCTGCCAATGCTGGATGATGGGCCTTTCCAATGACTGCACCCCTCTGCTGGGATCCTATACCTGTCACTGTCCACCACGCCTCCCCCCTGGGCACATGAGACCCCAATCCGAGAACCCCAGACCTCTCTGATACCCCTGTCCCTGACACGTTCCGTCCCACCGTCTCCATAGACATGTTGCCGATCGTGGTGCGTGTCAAAGGCTCACGCTAGCTTACATCGTACTGTGTCCTGACACAATTGCAGGCTGTAACGGGCAGGAAAAGTCCCCTGTTATGTCTGTACAGCGCTTCCCCTGTTGCAGCGCTCCGTACATATGCCTAGTGAGACCAACTATCAGTACATTCTGTGTTGACCTTACTGCTCCCGATTCATGTCTGCAACACCCTTTGTCTATGCTTCTGCCATCTGTCTGCACCTCCCCCACCTTGTTGGGCACCCAAACCATGTGCCTCTGCCAGGGGCACATGGTTGCGCAGTACTGCGTCATGCCCCTTCGCCTGTGATCTCCCTGCCTGATGCTCTCATGTGTGTCAGGTGGCACCCCTGTTCCTATCTGCTACGGACATGTCTCTGCAAGCATGCCATGACACGCACTCTACCCCATGTCACTGCAACATGTCTGCGGGATGGGGGGATGCCTCTCCTGCCTGCTGCCTCCCTGCTGGATCCACTGGAGTCTCTGTCCCAGGCCCTGGCCACTCAGGTGGTGGGTTAACAGCTAGTCCACACCCCTCACTCTCAGACACTCATATTACCTCCCCCCTACCTCGCAACACAGCAGCCCTCTCACCCCAGCTCCATATCTATCCACCAACGCATATTCGCCATATCTATTCCCCCCCAGCCCGTCACCCTGGCCTATGGGGCTCTCATCCTCTAACCGTCATGGGGCCCTCCATTGCAATTGCTCACCTACCCATTGCATGCGACAGTTACAGTCACCTTAATCCCCCCTCCCCCACAAGGGAGCACGTGTTTGCTTCTGTCATTCATGACCTATGCACATCACAAAACATTCCTGCCCCTACTCATTCCACTGGCTACACACCTGATCTCCCTTGGACGTCATCCCCCCTACCCTGCAGCTGCACAACCTCTCCTCCCTTCCCTTTCCGTGGATCGACTACACCTGCCTCCTCGCCTACTGCCCTCACTGTAGGATGCACCCGTGCCATCCTCCCCTTCAGCGCCTCCTCAGTTATGGTACTGCTGGTGTATTACCCCGCTCACCACCCAGCTCCGTACCCCTGCAACCTAACGTCTCCCCACTGACATCCCCACCCTCTCCCCTAACTCCCAGGCCTCCTCCTGGTCATCCACCCCTTCCGGGGCTTCTGACCACTTTGCACCCATGCACACCCGTCCACCTAGGCACTGCCTAACACAACCCTTGTTGTCTAGTGTACATCGCTTGCTACGTACCCATCTGCGCAGAGTCACGCAACTGTGGCGCCAGTCCCCCTTCCCAGCTACATTGCCATCTTTCAGTGCACACCATTCCTACTACTGATGTGTCACCCTGGAAATGCAGACCCACCATATGGCAATGCTGTTTGGAACACCTCCTTAGGCATACATATGGGCTACCTGTGTTACTGTTATTGTTTGGACATCAATGGCAGCAGCTGCCATGACACCAGGATGGCATCAGGGCCCCTGTAAACAGGGCTTTGGCCCCCTGGGTGTCGGCCGGACCAACCAGATGTGCTACATAGACAATATGGCACATGGGTTTACCTGCTACACACAACTAATTGTGATAGACTACCTACACACACCAGCATGCACAGCTGCAGTCAACACTGGATATGTGTATGGTTCAACTGACCTGTCCCCATGCACTTACCTCCCGTGGGTATGCAGCTGCACGGTTGTAGCGCCGTGTGACTCTGCCCCATGCCCTTTTGACCCTGACCAGGTCCTGTCGCCTTGAGGATCATGGAAAAAGCTTCTCCTGCTTTAGGGCTATCAGCCCTGCCAGGTGCCGCAGCTCCTGCCTAGTGAAGGGAGGTTTCCTTGATCTGGTTGCCATCTTCACCCTTGCCGTGCGTATGCATGCACGCTGCAACATACACACATGCGCATCACAATGCGTGCTGCGCCTAAGCACCACAACGCATGCTGCAGCCATCTTTCCCCTGTACTATTCTATGCTATGTGAGTTACACATGATTTGGTGTCGCCAACAATGTCTACATGGATCTCTGCTGCATACACACTTTTCACTAATGTGTATGCCATCTAAAAACTACAATTTGCCATCTGTGCATTTATCTGGTTCCATACCCACCGGGGTCTTGAACCCATCACCACTGGTTCCTGGGGTAATGTCTTATCTGTTGTGCCATGCCTTTGCACATAGCAAGGACTGCTTACACAGAGACACTAAGGAGGACTTTTCACTGATCTGTCTTAATGTGAGCCCTGCAATAATGTGCAGAATGACGTTAGGGGGGCTGTTATCTGGCATACATGTAGGAATCGCACATTAGGTGGCATGGCACTCAGTATGGCACTATGGGGGTAGGCGTGCCACGTTAATGCATGTCATTCGTAGGTAGGTGTGCTGACATGCAGACCTAGTGGTACAGGTGTGGCACATTAGTTTACAGACTGCCTTATGGTACAGGCGTCATGGGTTCAATCCCCCAGTGGGACTATTGCCTCTGACTGCCTGATACATTGCCATCTACTATCAGCGGTGATTTCTGAGGCAGTTTCCTTTTATTTTCATATGTGCTCCCAGCAAACACACCCTCACAGTGCCATACCCTGATGTGACGCATCAGGCATCCTATGGGGCTATCCAGCAGACACATTATAAGGTGCACTGTCTGCCACAACACCTTATACTGTTCCCTTATAGGGCGCATCATAGGTCACCTTATGGGGTACTGTTTTGGCACTTTCTGGTGTGCTTTTGAGGCAACCTCGGTCTACAGTACTGAGGGTGTTGCTGCTGGCAGCACTACGTAGACTTAGGGATCATAAAAGCCTCTGCTAGCATTATCAGAGACCCCCACTGTGGGTTCACACCCATGACCTCTCGCTCCTCAGGCAGTGAGGTCACCAATGAGCTACATCTCCATAGCTGCTAAGTAACTGCTGGCTGGCTACAGTGGGACCTCAGGTCATCCCACGAACTGTCTGCTGTGGTTACCGGGATAGGGTTATACCACACATACCCATGATGCACTGCACATGTCAATCGGCACTCTTCAGATACCCACAGGATGGGGTATGCACCCCCACAGCACTGCAGCCTGATAGGGGGTACTGACCGTATGTGTTACTGGCACAGGGTAGCTACAGGCCATCACATTGTGCGGGTCCAGTGCTCACCCTGAGGGTGAGGTGGGTCTAACGGCACCATATCCAGAGCACCTGGCATAGCTGAAATAGGCTATGCTGCAGGACCCCATCACTGGCAGTGTGTGATAGGTAGGTCTTGCAGATGCACTTGGGCATACATCTGTGTCCATTGGTATTCCACTGTTATGTTTAGCCCTTGAGGACTATGATGCACCCAGATTAGCGCATATCCTGTGTGGGTGCCATGGCCACATAGTGGGGGGGTTGGACCCATTGGCAGATTATCCCCCACCAACACAGCCGCATCCCTGCAATGGTGGTGACCATCCACCTCAATGCATCTGGGGTACAGACAGCTTACAGAGAGGTCCCTGCAGTTCTGTACGCATCCTTTAGGGAATAGGGGACAGACAGTAGGACTGGAAATGTTCAGCTGGCCCCCACCAATATCAGACTTTCTCAAACAGCAAGCACAGGGAGTCTCCAGCTGCTGCACCCTGCAAGGTGTTTGAGCAATACACATAGACACTGCATGCAGCCTGCTAGCTAGTGCATAGCACTGGAGGTGAGGTGTTCACCCCAAACCTGGGATGTGAACACACTCACCAAGCAGATAGGTCAGTGATTGGACCCCCAGAAGGGGAACCCATATATATCACCTCATGGCAAAACTATATAGTGCTATGGGGGCACCTAGCCATGCCATGGTCACTATCCAGTCATGGTGAGGGTGCCTCCCAGCGGACATTATGTGGCACCCTGTCCCTGCAGGTGGTGGCTGGGCACTACACTGTCCCAGCCATTGCCCTATGCCGTGTGCTGCTGCATCCTGCCCAGGCCACCCTGTCCACGCTATACCCACAATACCTTGCTCCTCATTATGCACATTGGCAGACTAACACTCTGATCACTGCAAGCAGTGTGGTCTGCATAAGGTGTTAGCAACCACTACACATTGGATGGACAAAGACACTCTCTCACACCTGTGGCAGCATTGTGCCAATATAGAGGCATTTTGCAGCCCTTCCCACCTCACCAGGTCTGGTTACAGCACAGACATGGCTATGTTACGCAGCATTGTTGGGGTCACTCCACAGGGTGCAGGACACTTATGGACAACAGACCTGCTACATGCTCCACAGACATCGTGGAGGTTAGTGTGCTATGGATCAAGGGGCAGTATGTGCCTAACTTAGGATTAGCTATCAGCCATTGTTCATAGAAACCTTTTGATATATGTTTATCTCATCCCTGGTTTTAGGGTGGCATTGCTAAGGTATGCAGGCGCTAGTATTGGGGGCACCATGCAGTGCCCAACATTCTGCCTCTCCAGGAAGCTTTGGGAAATGGTGCCTGTGGGTGCAGGTGTGTCCAGCCCTGTTGGCCGCTGCTCTCAGGCAGAGCCTCCCAACACCAGTCCTGGTGGGATTTGAACCTGTGACCTTCTGCTCTTCAGAGCACTGCCTGTGTGTACTGCACCACAATGTGGCCACAGAGATGTTTTCTTCCCTGGAGATGCCATGACTGTTGGCCAGGCAAAGTACATCTGTTGCACTGCACGGCACCCACCTGAACAGGGCTCGGGCATGGACTGCTGTGGGCAGCGGGCAATGGTCCCTCCTCCACCCATACCCCTGCGACGCCATGTGGACATGTTCTTATCTTGAGGACAGCGTGCACCCTGTGTGATTTGTGGCCCTCCAGGGCTGCATTTGGGGGACTCAGGTGTAGGTGATGTGCATGCTTATGATGTCTACGCTCTGTAGGGCAAAATATGGGCCTTTGCAGCATGTTTGTGTTCTCTGCACTGGAGGTCCGCTTTTTACTGCCACGGCTTAGTAGTGGGTAAAATATGGGGCCTGGAATGTCAGGCCCTCAACTGGGATTTGAACTTGTGACCTTCTGCTCTTGAGCGCACTGCCTGTGTGTACTGCACCACAATGTGGCCATGGAGATGCTTTCTTCCCTGGCGATGCCATGACTGTTCGTCAGACAGGGCCTGTGTGCTGAAGTGCATGGCACCCACCTACACAGGGTTGGGCCATGGTCTGCTGTGCGCAGCTGCCACTGCCCCCTCCCCACCCTCCCCTGCCCCCTCCCCCACCCTCGGCCACCCTGCCGACATGCCCTTCTGTTGGTGGTGCTGGTGGAGCACAGTGTCCAGCCTTCCAGTGTGCGGGTAGGCAGCTGCCTATGGTGCGGGTTCTGGGGTAAGGGTGGCTGCATAGATGTCCACGCTTACCCCCAACACCACCTGCCAATGTTCTGTGCTCTTGGGGGTAACTACAGGGTACTATCCCCTGTAACACTGTGGGGGGTAAACTCGTGCCCATGCTGCGCCCTCATCATTTGCTGTCTGGCTGCTCTACTGTTTCAGCATTCCTATGGCCCACCTAGGCATCACTCTTATCCGCACTGTGGCCCAGCTGCACCACAGCATGTGCCGCCTGCAGCCCTCTGTGTCCCCTTTCCCAGCATCTGTCCAGTTGCCCATTCCGACATGCCCGCCCTGCTGTTGTGGGACATGTGCACATCATAGGGATCCTGTCCAATGGAGAGGGACACCCTGCACAGCACAATATCCCTGTGGGATCATTCATCCTGTATGGGGATGGTGCGTGGACCCTTCCGCAATTCATATATTTTTTGGGTGCTTTCTTGGGGTGTTTTTTGCTGTTTCCCATTAATATCACTATTACCCAGCTTGGTTATGTTTTTTCTATATTTTGATTGGGTCCTTTTCACTGTTTCTTTGCCCTTCTGTTCTGTGCACATGTATCACACTTATCACTGTTTTGTAGGTTTCCCTGGTTTTGCTGTACATTGCTGACAGAAATAGTTTCTCTTCCCTTTAAATCATTTCTAACACCAGGGTTTCACTGGCGCTAGTTTTGTGACTCGGATTTCACAGCGTTAGTGTGCGGGGAGCCTCTCCTCTCCCACTCTCCACCCATTGACCCAGGGAGGAGTGGTCTAGTGGTTAGGACAAGGTACTTCAGGCCAGAGGGCCGTGGGTTCAAGTCCCACCTGGGGACAGAAATCTCAGGCCATAGGGACTGGGATTTCTAGTCCTATAGGCACTCCTTGTGGTCTTGGGCAAGCCACTTAACCCTCCATTGCCCATGTTCCCTGCAAGTATTAGCATATGTGTCCCATATCCCCTTGTGTTAAATGTATCCCCCAATTGACTGCTTTGACCTGGTGAAAAGCAGGATATAAATAAACTAAATAAATTGACCCCTTCTCTCTGCCCCTGGGGAGCCACCCTCTGGGGGCCTTTCCCTGCCTTCAGCGCTCATTTGCGCCACAGCGCGCATTATCGTGCGATATGGTACCTGTGTGCCTTAAAAAGCGCCATCATCGCACGATAAGGTACCTTATCGCGCGATAACATCACAGAGCACACTTTAAGACGGTTTAGTAAACATACCCCTATATCAACCGACTCACCTTTGTCTACCTGTTTATTCACACCTTCAAAAAACATAACAGATTAGTAAGACAAAATCTTCCTTGTCTAAAGCCATGTTGGCTGTCTCCCATTAAGCAATGACTAACTACATGTTCAGTAATTTTGTCCTTTATGATGATTTCTACCATTTTTCCCAGTACTGACGTCAGGCTCACCAGTCTGTAGTTTCCCAGATCACCCCTGGAACCCTTTTAAAAAATTGGCATTACATTGAGGTGGAGTTAAGTGCAGCCATGATAATGGCAACATTCATGCCCAAAATGCCCAACTGTTAGTGGATTTTAATAAACCTGTCCTTATGTAGGTACTTGTGTGCTCTGCCCAAACTCCGTCCTTATGCTTGCCCAGTGGCAAGATGAGCACCTTGATGCCAAAGTGCATACTATACTTGAATGCATGAGAATTACTTTATAAAATTACCTCCATAAAGTCTGTATATCACCACAATGCGATAAGGTGAAAATGCTGTCCAACATTATACAAACCTATTTAAAAGTCAAAATCACCAAGAAAGTGCAGGTACTCCCAAATCTGTCATATATCTAAGTTTTTTGTTGGATAATTCAGCAGGAGAAGAAATTTTTCACTCTGAAATACTGAAAATATCCATTTTAATCAGTCGAGCTCTAAAAACACCAAATGCACACTTACTGTATCTTGAGAAATACACATTATACAACATCAGGCAATAGGCACAGGCCACAAAACATCAATCCATCAATGCTCTTAGATAATGTGCTTATGTTTACCTTTTCTGTTCCTGATTTTTACATGCTATAACAAATATATTTGTGTAACCTCTGCAAGAAAAGCTGTGGCCAAATCATTTCTACTTAAAGAAGCCATGTAGATGTTTTGTGATGCACTCTGCAGAGAAGATGCACACCGGTGAGACTCCTGCCTTTTCCCTGATTTTTATATAATTTAACTCACATTCTGCTAGCTTTATTTGCGTTGATATCCAAAGCCCTCAGCCAGCCGGCCAAAGGGAGGCTGGCTGGCTAAGGGAACTGACCGCAATATTCAGTGACACTATCGGGAAAGTTTGACTGAATATCTCCATACTACCAACTAAAGTGCAGGACCAGAAGAAAAAGAGAACAACAACAGTTCCTTCTTGGAAAAAGTGCATTGAAGGAACAATACAATTATTGCATGCAGAGGTATCCCTGATGAATGGGTATCTACAAGGATTAAGATCATCAAAGATATTGAAGAAGATCCAACACATCAAGCTGTAGCATGCTGCATTAACAGAAGAAGATTTGAAATTTATTTGTTCCAACAATAAACTGAAAGTAGCAGCAGAAGTGCAAAAACTGTGAACATAAGATATGCCATGCTGGGTCAGACCAAGGTACATTTAGCCCAGTATCCTTTTTCCAACAGTGATCAATCTAGGTCATAAGTACCTAGCAGTTTCCCCAAACAACACAGGCTCCTCAGTGATTGTATTGGATCAAGCAGTGATATCCCATGTCCCTTTTAATAATGGTTTATGGACCTTTCCTCCAGGAACTTGTCCAAACCTTTTTTAAACCCAGCTACACTAATGGCTTTTACTACATCCTCTGGTACAAATTCCAGTGTTTGATTATACGTTGAGTGAAAAAATATTTTCTCTTATTAGTCTTAAATAGGTTACCCTGTAGCTTCATTGCATGTCCCCTAGTCTTTTTATATTCTGATGATGTAAACAGTCAATCTACGTTTACCCGTTCCACTCCATTCATAAATTTATAGACCTCTATCATATCTCCCCTCAGCCATCTCTTTTCCAGGTTGAAGAGCCCTAACCTTTTTAGCCTCTCTTCATAGCAGTATCCTTCCATCCCCTTTACCATTTTGGTGGCTCTTTTCTGTACCTTTTCTAATAACACTATATCTTTTTTAAGATACAGTAACCAGAACTGCACACAATATTCAAGGTGCGGTCGCACCATGGAATGATACAGAGGCATTATAATATCCTTTGTTTTATTTTCCATTCCTTTCCTTATCATACCTAGCATTCTATCTGCTCTCTTGGCCGCCGCTGCACACTGGGCGGAGGGTTTTAACATGTTATTCACGATGACGCCTACATCTTTTTCCTGGTTGGTGGTTCCCAATGTGGAACCTTGCATCGTGTAACCATAGTTTGGGTTGTTCTTTCCTAGGTGCATATCTTTACAACTGTGAAAATGTGCAGAAAATAGGAAAGAAAGACATCAAAATAAACTATTTAGAGAGAACCCAAAACAGTACTACAGGGAACTGGGAAAGAACATTAATATGGCAAAAACACCACTAACCAAAGCAGAAACAGAAACCTTTTGGAGAAACCTATACGAGGACCCCATAGAGGACATTCAAGAAGCTGAATGGTTACCCTGCATACAGGAACTTTTAGAAAAATTGATCATCAAATCTATGGAATGGCCTGTAGTAACAACAAAAGAGCTGGAAGGCAGGATAAAATGATTCCCAAACTGAAAGAGCCCTGACTCAGATGGAATGACCAACATTTGGCTCAAATACTGTAGTTAACATCATTCCACCAAGACTTGGCAAACTGCAAAAAACAATTGATCAAGCAGCTGAACTTGCCGCCTCAATGGCTTATAACAGGAAGAACATTTCTCCTTCCAAAGAGAGACCCAAATAAAATTCCCAAAAATTACAGACCAGTAACTTGTCTACCTATAATCTATAAGCTATTCAGTGCAACAGATACCAACAGAATATATGATCATATCAAATCCCATAACATCATGGCAATAGAGGAAAAAGGCAATAAGAGGGGAGCATACAGAACCAAAGACCAGTTAATGTTAAATAAGGTCATCGTGGCCAGCACTAAGAAAAGCAGAAATCTCAGTACATCATGGATTGATTATAAGAGAGCTTTTGAATGTGTCCCACATTCTTTGTTAATAAATTGCCTTGAGATGTATAAGATTACTCCTGGTTTAATAAAGTACATCAAGTTCACCATAACAATGTGACAAACCACCCTATATCTGAAGTATGAAGTTGGTCAATATATTATTCCTAACATCAAGATACAGCAAGGAATATTTCAAGGAGATTCCCTGTCACCACTTCTGTTTTGTAGGGTGCTTAATCCAATAAGTAGTCTCATAAACACTTTGGGATATGGATTTAGCCTGAGTCCTAAAGAAGTAACATCCCATTTAGTATTTGTAGATGATCTGAAGCTCTACAGTTCCAGTGACCAACAATTAGCAGAGCAACTCTGTGTAGTGAAAAGCTTTTATGATGACATCAGAATGAATTTTGGCCTAGACAAATATGCTAAGGCAACTTTTTGTAGAGGGAAATTGAGCAAAATGGAAAATATCTCCCTGGCTGAGAGCTATGACATCAAGAAACCTGAACAGGAAGACATATATAAATATCTTGGAGCAGAGGCAGGAACAACACCCAAGCAGAAATTATTGAGAGAAACATCAGTAAAGAATAATATAGAAGATTAAAATCATTACTGAAAAGTGCCTTAACATCATGGAATGAGATACAAGCCATCAATTAGCTGGCAATTCCTGTACTCTCATACAGCTTTGGGATTGTAGACTGGCCTCTTAAAAGTCTTAAAAAACTGGATGTATGAACAAGAAAGCTCCTCCATGCCCATGAGGTAATTTACAAGAATCAGTGTATGCCAAGACTGTACATTCCTAGAGCTGAAGAAGGGATAGGCCTTATGGAGATTGATTACACCTACAGAGCTACTATCATAGGCCTCCAGGCCTATCTAACAGCATTATCAGATCCAAATTCACAAAAAGTGCTAAAATATGAAAGTAAACGTTCATAGTCTGTCTTCATCTTCAAATTTTGACAAGCGTTCCATCGACTAGAAGGAATGAGTAAGCATCCACAAGCACACACAGGAAAGGAAGCAACAGAATTTGCAAAACAAGAGAATAAACTCTTCAAAGAATTAGATCAGCAAATAAGAAAAAACAAGTGGCACATGCAAAAATACAGTGGGAAATACAAAGTGTTACTCCAGAAATCTTTTGTCGATCACATGAATAGTTAAGGAGAGGTGAACTGAAACTGAAGGATGAGAGATTGATAGTTGCAGCCCAGGACAGCAGATTACAGGCGAGATAGTTTCCAATGAGCATGGAAAATACTGGCAAAGCAGAATTCTATAAGGAAGACCTGGAAACAGTGACTCACCTCATGTGAAGTTCTGATGCTGGATAATTTCTATACAGAAAGGCACAACAAAGTAGCATGCCTCATCCTTTGAAACTTCTGTAAACACTACAACATTATTGTGCCAGAAAAGCACTGGGATCATGACGCTAAGAAAATTACAGAGAATGAAGAAGTTATGATCACCCGGGGCATTCCCATTCTGATGGATAAGAAACTGGATGTGCGGAAACCCAACATAATGGTAAAGGAGAAAAACACCAGAACAGCAGATGTGTTGATTCCAAGTGATTATTCTATGAATCGCATGAAGAGGCAAAAGATCTTGAAGTACCAAAAAAATCAGTCAGAGACCAAGAAAATGTGGCAGAAAGATACAGAAATATTTACCATTGTATTGGGAGCCACAGACATGATAAAGAAAAATTTCCAAGCACATCTTGACAACCTACCCATACATGTTACATATTACGAACTCCATAAGGAAGCTCTCTTTGGCACCTTGCAAGTACTACAGTAAGCATTAGCAGTAAATTTAAGAGACTGAGATCATACTCCACATACCCTGGTTTAGAAGTGAGGTTCATGACTGCCATGGTATGTGCAAAAAGCCCAGAGAAACTCCATCCTAAGAAAACACATAAGGGGTTATTCTGAGGCAGAAATAGCAGGGATGGATGTCCCACTATTCGTGCCTTTTCCTGGTCCTGTCTACTTTCCCCGAGTCTTGTAAGGGGAAGGTAGATGGAGACGGGAAAGGGGTGGATCGTGGGTGACGTTAGGGCAGGCCATGGGTGGTTGTTGGCCCTGGACCTACAGAGCCGATTCTAATGTTACTTCCCCTAGTTGCCAAGGATCGGCGGGCCTGGGGTGCAGATGGGGAAGTGGGAACCGAGGACATTCCCTGCAGCCTGACCCTGGCCTTGGGCCAGATAGGGGGTCGGGCTGCTGAGAATTCGCTTCAGGAGCCAGCAGCTGGGGATCGCGGCTCTTCAAGGGAGCTGTGATGCCAAGGCAACCGGACTCCATGGTGCCGCGGCTCCATTGAAGAGCCCTGACTGAGTTAGCCAGGGAAGGCCTGTATGTGCAGGCTGGACAGAATTGGGGTCCCGGCCTGCACATACAGGCCTGTTTGTGATTCTGATCCCACGGGGCTAGATGTGTCCCGCGGGATCAGAATTGCTACTCTCTCTATGCGTCTGGTTCTGGCCAGGCACACAGAGGGTCTGGACGTGTGGGATGGAATCGGGCCTATAGCTTCAGACACACACATGCAAAGCACAGATAGACCCACACCAAGAATAAGTAACCACAAACTAAAAATAAATATATGAAGACAAATATTAAACTGAAAAACCATGAAACCAGACTGCATGAAGTACATCACCAAGAAATAATTATCTGTGTGAATTGAAGTGAGGTCATTACTTGAAGGAAGGCCTCTGCGTCTTTGGCATTGGTGGACTTGAGGTTGAAGTCTCCAATCAGTAGCGCTGGTTTGTTATTTGTTGTTATAGCACAGGCTTCTTCTAGTGTGAAGGCTAGTTCGTCGGGTGGAGCTCTGGGTGCTCTGTAGGTTAGGCAGATTGCAATGTGTTTGTTCTTGATGCTGATTGTGTTACATTGCTGTGTATCGGTGAAGTTCTGTGCTTTGAACTTTAGTTTTGTCTTTGCTATTATCAGGACTCCTCCTCCACGCTTGCGGGTGCGTGGGCAGTTGTACGCTGAGTAGTTGTCCGGTACTAATTGGTTGAGTAGTACATTGTCGGTGGGATTGAGCCATGTCTCTGTGATGCATATTATGTCGGGCTGTCGGTCTTCTATGTGGTCTACAAGAGTGTGTATCTTGCTGCAGACAGATCTGGTGTTTATGAGCTCAATCGTTGTTGTCATTGTTGAGGAGGTTGCTGTTATATGCGCCGCCCCCATGTCTTTGTTGAGGAGGTTGCTGTTATATGCGCCGCCCCCATGGCATGCATATTCATTAGGGACAGCATGAAAACCTGAACAGTGTTTGGCCCACCAGGACTGGAGTTGGGCACCTCTGCCCTAAAGCAGCGGCCAACAGGGGCAGACACACCCACACCCACAGGCTCCATTATCCAATGCCTCCTGGAGAGGCAGGATGTTGGGCCCTGCGTGCATCTCCCAATAGTAGCACTTGCATACCTTAGCAATGCCACCCTAAACCTGGGAATACGGTACACAGCTATCAAAAGGTTGCTGTGATTACTGGCAGATAGCAATTCCTAAGTTAAGCACAATTTGCTGATTGAGCTGCATCATAGCAACTTTTCTGATGTCTGTGGAGTGTGTTTCAGGTCTGGTGTCTGACAGTGTTTACCACCCTGGGGAGTGACCCCAACAGTATTGCATTCCATAGCCATGCCTGCACTGTGCCCAGGACTGGTGCAGTGGCCAGGACTGCCAAACACCTCTATAGTTGCACAATGCTGGCATAGGTGTGGGGAGTGTGTGTCTGTTTATCCAGTGTGTAGTGGCTGCTAACACCTTCCTCAGCCAACACTGCTAGCACTGTTGCCAGTATTGGCCTGCCAATGTACATAATGAGGAGCAAGTTACCGTGGGTATAGTCTGGACAGGGTGGCCTGGCCTGGATGCATCAGCACAGGGAATAGGGCAATGGCTCAGACATTGTCGTGCCCAGACACAACCTGCACCGACAGGGTGGCCACAGCATGTCCTGCTGGGAGGTCACTCTCACCCTGACTGAGCAGTGACCATGGCATGGCTAGGCTCCTCCATAGTGCTATATTATATTTCTTTTTAGTGAAATATGTAGGTTCTCTTTTCTGGGGCCTAATCACTGACTTATCTGCTTGGTGGTGTGTTTGCATCCTTGCTTTTGGGTGCACACATCTTCTCCAAGATCATGCACTGTGGATTAGCTAGCAGACTGTCTGCAGTTATATGTGTGTATGGCTGGAACACCTTGCAGAGTGCAGTGGCTGGTGATTCACTGTGCTTGCTGCTGGAGAGCGTCAGATGATGGTGGGGAGCAACTGAGCATTTCCAGGCCTACTGTTTTCCTGCCATTGCCTTAGGGATGTGTACAGCTCTGCACTGGCTGCCCTATAGGGTGTCTGTTCCCCAGCATGACTGGGGTTGATGGGCCCCCTTCTACTGGCCCTGTTGCAGGGAGGTAGAATGTGGATCTGTTGGTGGGGGTATCCTTTCTCTTACCCTGAGCCACAGAGGGTGTTTGGGTGGTAATACATAATCTGCCTCTGGGTCCAAACACCCACTGTCACTTACATCATGTTACCATGGCACCAAGACAGAATATGCACTATTCTGGGTGCATCATAACCCATAAGGGCCAGACCTGATTGACAACTTCAAATAGACACTAATGTATCCTAGGTGTGTCTGCAGGAACTACCTATCACACACACTAGCACTGATGGGTACCTACAACATTGCCTATTTAAGCCATTGAAGGTGCTGCAGGCCTGTTGCTGGCCGCCCCACCTCATCCTCAGGGTGAGCACAATACCCACACAATGTGACGGTCTGTAGCTACTCTGTGCCACTAACACACACCGTCGTCACCCCCTACCAGGCTGAGGTGCTGTGGGGTGCATACCCCATCTTGTGATCATCTGTAGACTGCTGATATGCATGTGTTGTGCATCATGGGTACAGGTGGGTTGCCCCTATTCTGGTAGCCACAACAGACTCTTTGTGTGGTGACGTGCAGTCCTTCTGTAGCCAGCCAGGGGCTTTTTAGTAGCTGGTTACTTCACTGCCTGTAGAACCAAAGGTCATGGGTTCTAGCCCACAGTGGGGTTATTTAATAGGGCTGACTTGAGGCATTGTCTATTTTTAATGTACATTAGTGTTGCCAGCAAAAACACCCTCAGGGTACTGTAACCTTAAGGTGCCTCATAAGGCACCCTATAAAGTGTCTTATAAGGTGTCCTATAGGGGACATTGTAGGGTGCCTTGGCGGACAGTGCACTTTATAATGTGCCCTCTGGAGTGCCTTATAAGGTGCCCTATGCGGCACCTTAGGTTACGCCACTGTGAGGGTGTGTTTGCTGGCAGCACTAATTAAAATAAAACTACAATGCCTCAAAAAGCACTACTTAAACATAAGGGGAGATGCCTCAGCCAGCTTTGCTCATTGGGCACACTGGGGATTGAACTCATGTCCCCAGTACTATCAGTCAGTGTATTAACCATTGGACTACACCTTTGCTTCTGTGCTTAAATGTCTGCGCGCCTACTTAAGATTATCGCGCGTTAACGTGCTTAGCGGCGTCTCGCCCAATAATGTGCGCGTGATAATCCAGTTTTGCTACGTTAAGACCGAAACGCCCACTCCTTTTATGGCAGCCTGCACACTATCGCCGGGCGCATGTTAAGACTGCTTAGTAAACATACCCCCAAGTGTTCTGGCTTTGGGTGTGTCTTTTTTATTAAAATTTCCTTGTAGGTGTATAATTTTTCTGGAAGGGAAACAATTTATTTTCTTTGACCCAAAATAATTGATTATCTTTTTGCTAGGACGGGAGGGTTTAAAGTCAGTTGTATGTCCGGGGCATTATGTATTTCCTACCCTAGTTGGGTTTAATATTGTTTTTCCTATTACTTGTTCCTCTAGATTATTTTGTGGTCTAATATTGAAATAATGATATGTATTTTTGACTTTGTCTTGCTTTTAATGTAGTTTCATTTTTTTTGCTCATATCCTTGTGGATTTCCCTGTTTTCCTTGTTGAGGAATAATACTATGTAAAATTTGATAAAGATTAAATTAAAACAACAACAACAACAACAAAAACAGAATGATGAGCTATAACTGGCCCTTAGACTTGTCTTGTTTAGTAAGTTTATATTGTTTTATTGTTTGTCTCTGTTTGCCAAAATGATTGTATTTTATATTATGATTATGTACCTCACTCTGAGTTCTCAGAAAGAATGGGCAATTCGTAAAATTAAATAGTCATTCAGACATTGATCTTCATGATTTATATTACATTGAGATTACAGATTTCCCTATTTGGAATCGGCAACCATGAAACATTTTCATTCATACAGTATGACTATGGTACATCCGTGTTGTGCATGTTAATGCAACAGAAACCAAAAGCACAGGCATCTCAGCAGTTTGAGGGCAAATTTTATATCTAATGGTACCTCTCCTCTGCTTAGAGAATCTTAATTAGAAAAAGTGCATTTAATAAAGGAGAAAATGAATACACAACTGAAAGAAGATGGCAAAAAAGGAGTCTGCTAGGTGAGTGGCAGTAGATTGTCTTGAACTAAAATGAGCATCCTTTGAGTCAGATGTTAAGAGAAAATTAGATTTTGTTGAAATATAATAGCTGCTTTGAGAGCAGAAAGCTGTTAATTTGAGAGATGTGATAGAGTTTAGTGTTAAAAAAAATGAAAGAGAAAGGTTGGGAGGGCTGTTATAAATGCAATAATATTTCAGAAATTATCAGCTTCAGTATTTATTTAAATGAAGCAAAGAATATTTTCCATATGAGTTTCCATGCATCCTGCCTTGTCTATTAAATTCAGGTTTCCATTTTCTATCATAAATCCACTGTGACAAAAGAGTTTGCTCTTTTCTGACCACTATTTTCCCCATCTTAGTTTTTCATGTGTTTTATAAATTGCCTTTTTAGGTAAATGTGGCTACTATGAAAAGTGAATGGTTCAAATGTGGTGACATATTGCTAAATTACTGGTATGGGTCTGAATAAATGAAGTAGTATTTTAGAAAGGGCGTCCAAGTGCAATCTGGCACGTCCAGGGCAGAACGTGCTGAAAAATAAATGGGACATCTATGTTTTGGCCCAATTTTAGAAACATTGACCCTTTGACATGGACGTTTATGCCGGCATCCATATAGATGCCCCTGCTATGAATCTGTGGAGCGGAGATGTCCATCTCAAGCTAGGTTGCATATGGGGACATCCAGCAGCTTGACAAAACAAAACATGAGTCCCCATTCCCCATCAGTGTTCATTGACAAACTGTAAAATAAAGGGGATATGAGAGTACCTTCCTCTCCATACCCTCCAGATGTTTGCCTGACAAAACAAGCACTTTTCAGATGTCTGTTCATGCCTGGAGTAGGTATAACCTTTTATGTGGTTTGGACATCCAGGACATTTCTGAAATCGGGTAAGGACGTCCAGGTTCTTGGGAACGCCATGGCCACACCTCCGCTACATCCCTGTTCCAATTAGATGTCTTTGCGCTGGGGATGTTCACAGACCTGACTTCTAAAATTGCTCCAGGGACATTTCTGTGCTTTAAGCATCTCTATGCTCATTTTCAGATGTCCAAAATACAAATAGGGCTTCTAAATAACCCCCATCATGTCATTTGTCAGATGTGCCTGGATATGGAATGGAAGCTTTCTCACATTGCTTACTTCAAAGCTTTTCTGTAATAATAATGTAGCCAGATTATATTGTTCTGTTCTTTGTTTTATTTGCATTTTTTTTTATAATTCACTCATCTTTTACCCTTTTTTTCTCTAGCACCCTGGGATGAACTGTCATGTGCTATGCAGTCCCCCTAATTAACTAATGCTTAGAAAAAAATGTTTTAGGACTGGTCCCTTAATTGCTCTCATATGTCATCACTGGTTACCCATTGTTGTCATCTCTGTGATACATAAAATCCCACCAGACCTGATGAACCAAAGCCTGAATCATAACTGCCACTAAGTCACTAAGCTTGCCTATTCTCCTCTCTTATCGTAATGTTGTAGCTGGCAAGAAAACGAATGTTGTGTGCTAGAGGTGTGCTTTGTAAATGTTTTCATTTCATTACCAGGTTATTTTTTTTGTTTATTTTGAGAAGACGTTCATGCAAAAATTGAAATGGTGGTGCTAACCATTGGAGTCACTCAGTCAGTGCCCTGTGTCCTTGTATCATAGTTTCCAAGTTACCCATTTCAAGGAAGGAGATTTTAGGTCAGTCCTGGATTTCTGACAACGACATCCTCATTTATTATGAGATTTGTAGCAGAGATTTCAATGAGCAGATCAGAGTCTACAAATACCACACTGCACTGGGTTGTAAGTTCAAAACCAGAACTAGCCAAAACGTATTCTTCCTGGAACTGGGTAACTTGGCAACTTTGTCGTACATAGTGAAGCCCTAGGTGCTGCCCTCACATAGTCTGTCTAAGATGCTTGATATAAAAAGATCCTTACTGGTAGGGGGTCTGCAAGGCCAAAAAAAAAAGATTTAGCTCATTCTCTTGTAAAACAAGCTAGTCCAAAAATGTATTAAATGAGTACAATAAAAAGGCATCCTTTTATTTTCTATTTTTGTTTCTCCTCCCAGATTTTGGGCATTTTTTCATGTTTGCTTGACCTATTTGTTTTTAGGCATGCATTGTATGTGCAAAAATACTTAAAAATGCGTATTTGATTGTATATACCACCAGAAAAGTATTAATACTGTTTCTAATTTATCTTATGGAGTCCTACAGGAATATAATGAAATCCAACACAAATGACTACAAGAGAATCAATTTTATATCCAAGCTCACTGTATTACTAAAATTAGAAATGGGTGGGGGCTGAAATTTCTTCACATAGTATAAAGAACACACTATGGGGTCTTAACGTAGCAGCGCCAACGTTATCGTGTGATACGTAATGTTATTGCATGATTTATCGCGCGATAACGTCACGTATTGCGCGATAACATTGGCAGCAGCGTTAAGGCACACTAACGCTGTGAAAGCCAGGTCTGAAGGGTGGAGTAAGGCTCCCCAGAGGGCGGAGATAGGGGTCAATGGGCAAAGAGTGGGCGGGGAGAGGCTCCATGCACACTAACGCCATGAAATGAAGGTCTGAAAATTAGCGCCAGTGAAAACCTCGCGCTAGAGGCACATTTGCAAGAGAGAGAAACCATTTCAGTCAGCAATATATACAGCAAAGGCAGGGAAACCCACAAAAGTGATAGTAGTGATACATGTGCAGGAACCAAAAAGGCAAATAAACATATAAAATGACCAAAACCACATTTGAAATCCCAATAACCATGCTGGCCAATAGTGATATTAATGATAAACATAAAGCAACACTATTGACAAAGCGTAAAAAGGAAGATATCATGTTTGGAAGGGTCTATGCTCTGTCCCCCTACAAAGTGAATGATCCCACATTGAAATAGCGGTGATCAGGGTTTTTGTCATTTATATTGGATAGGTTTGTTAGGGCGTGCACATGTGCAGCAACAGCAGAGTGAGCACGTAGGAAAGGGCAACTGTACTGATGCTGTAAATGGGATACAGGGGCCTGCAGGCGGCACATGCTGTGGTCCAGCTGGGGCACATTGAGGACTAGGCAGATGCCTAGGTGGCCAATAGGAATGCCGAAACTGTAAAGCAGCAAGACAGCAACTGACGAGGGTCCAACCTGGTCACGAGTGTTTGTCCCACAGTGTCACAGGGGATATTACCCAGCAGGTACCCCCAAGGGCAAATAACATTGGCAGGTGGTGCCGGGGGGAAGCATGCATGTCCATGTAGGCACCCCTACCCGAAAACCCCCACCATAAGCAGCTGCCTACTGGCACACAGGATGACCTGGGACTGTACACTACCAGCATCGCCGGCATAATGGCATGTCAGCATGGTGGCAGAGGGGTGCTGGTGGTGGAGGGGGCAGTGGCATCTGCCCACAGCAGACCACGGCCAAGCCAAGTTTAGGTGGGTGCTTTGCACTGCAACAGACAAGGTCTGTCTGACAAACAGTCATGGTATCCCCAGGGAATGACCTGCCCCTGTGGCAACAGTTTGGTGCAGTACACACAGCCAGTGTGTTCAGGGGCAGAAGGCCACAGATTCAAGTCCTAGCTGTGGCCCCTGCCAACCCTGTCCCCATATTTTACCCAGTACTAAACCGTGGTAATAAAGACAGAACCTTTATTGCAGATAAAATAAACATGCCTGAAACGCCTATATTTTACCCTACAGAGCACAGACACCATGAATATGTGCAATCCCTAGAGCAGCGTTTCCCAACTGCAGTCCTGGAGGGCCAAACACCATTCAGGCTTCATGCTGTCCCTAATAAATATGCCTATGCTGCATTTGTATGCACCGCCCCCATTGCATGTAAATGTATCTCATGCATATTCATTAGGGACAGCATTAAAACCTGAACATTGTTTGGCCCACCAGAACCGGAGTTGGGAAACTCAGCCCTAGAGCAGAGGCCAACAGGGGTACAAACATCCACACCCACAGGCTCCACTATCCAATGCCTCATGGAGAGTCAGGCTGTTCGGCCCTGCGCAGAGCAGCATCTCCCAATGCTGGCACCTGCATACCCTAGCAATGCCATCCTAAACTTGGGAACACGTTCCACATATATCAAAAGGTTTCTATGATTAATGTCAGATAACAAATCCTAAGTTAAACACGATTTGTTGATAGAGATTCATCTTAGCAACCTTTCTGATATCTGTGGAGTGTGTTTCATTTATTGATTCTGACAGTATTTACCACCCAGGGGAGTGACCTCAACAGTTTTGCGTACCATAGCAATGTCTGCACTGTGCCCACGACTGGTGTGGCAGCCAGGGCTGTCACAAACCTCTATATTTGCACAATGATGGCATAGGTGTGGGAGTGTGTGTCTGTCGGTCCAGTGTGTTGTGGCTGCCTACACCTTACTGAGCCCACACTGCTTGCACTGTTTCCAGTGTTAGCCTGCCAATGTGCATAATGAGGAGCAAGGTACTGTGGGTATGGGCTAGACAGGGTGGCCTGGGCAGGATGCATCTGCACAGGGTATAGGGCAATCGCTGGGACATTGTAGTACCTGACCACCACCTGCACGGACAGGGTGGCCAAAGCATGTCATGCTGGGAGGTCACTCTCACCCTGACTGAGCAGTGACCACAACATGGCTATGTTCCCCCATAGTGCTATGTAGCATTTCTCTTAAGTGATATTTATGGGTTCTCTTTTTTGGGGCCCAATCACTGACCTACCTGTTTGGTGTGTGTGCGCGCTTACATCCTGTTTTTGGGTGCACACAGTTTCTCCAAGAACATGCGCTATGTACTAGCTAACAGGGTGCAGTGGGTGTTGACTGACTGTGCTCTCTGCTGGTGAATGTCAGATAGTGGTGGGGGGCAGCTGAGCTTCTCCAATGTTCTGCCTGTCTGCCATTGCCTTATGTGATGCGTACAGAGCTGCATCGGCTGCCTTGTAGGCTGCCTGTTCCCCAGCAGGACTGGGGTTGATGGTCCTCTCTACTGCCACCATTGCAAAGATATACAATGTGGATCTGTAGGTGGAAGATCCTGTCCCCCCACCCTGAGCCACAGAGGGCTGGTTGGGTGGTGCTATATAATCTTCTTTTGGGTCCAAACACCCCCCTTCACCTGTAACATGTGACCATGGTACCCACACAGGATATGCACTATTATGGGGGCATCATAGTCCACAAGGGCTAGACATGACTGGGAAATACAGATGGACACAGGTGTATCCTATGTGTGTCTGCAAGGACTACCTATCACACACTGGCACTGATGGGGATCTGCAGCTGCGGACCTGGTGCTGCGTGCCCCACCTTACCCTCAGGGTGAGCACAGAACCCACACAATGTCACGGTCTGTACCTACTCTGTGCCAGTAACACACACAGTCAGTTCCCCCTACCAGGCCTAGATGCTGTGGGGGTGCATACCCCATTATGTGATCAGCTGGACTGCTGATCTGCATGTGCAGTGCATCATGGGTACGGGTGGGTTTGCCCTATCCTGGTAACCACAGCAGACAGTTTGTGTGGTGACCTGCAGTCTTTCTGTAGCCAGCCAGCAGTGTGGTAGTAGCTATAGAGATGTAGCCTACTGGTTACTTCAGTGACTGTAGAGACAGAGGTCATGGGTTTGATCCCACAGTGGTGTTATTTAGGAATGCCGTCTGAGGCTTTTCCTTTTCATTTCAATCAGTGCTGCCAGCAGAAACACCCTCACAGTGCTGTAGCCTAAGGTGCCCCATAGGCGCCCTATACAGTGCCCTATAGGGCACATTATAGGGTGCCTTGGCAGACAGGGCACTTTATAATTTGACCTATGGGGCGCCTTATGAGGCACCTTAGGTTAGGGCACTGTGCGGTTGTTATTTCTGGAAGCACTGATTTAAATTAAAATAAAATGCCTCAGACAGCCATTTTAGATGGGATCCAACACATGACCTCTGCCTCCACAGTCATTGCAGTAACCAGTGGGCTACATCATTATAGCTTCTAACACTGCGCTAGGATGTACTAAAGGGTTAACGCGCGTTAACGTGCCACGGCGCCCACTATCGCACAATACATATTCTTGCTACCTTAGGACTGGAACGCCCACTCCTTATATGGTATTCTTCACATTATCGCTACAACTAGCGCCGGTAACATTAGGATGGTTTAGTAAACGTACCCCTATGACTTAAAAGTCATCATTGCTGTTTTCTAATTTTGGTAATACAGTGTGCTTGGATATAAAATTGATTGTTTTCATGCAATCTTTTGTATTAGATTGTACATCTATTAATTTATAGGTATATATGTATACAGACAATTTATATGCACTTTCATTATATAGACACCCAAACAAATAAAATGCACATTCACAAATGCACACTTCCATATAGTAATGATGGTTTGGATATTTGGGATTTTCTTCCTGTTTTCCTGTCACTTGCTTTTGCTATCTACCATCTCTGGGTAACATATTGTTCAGAGGCTTGTTAGACTTAACTCAATGGATGAAGGCATCATCGGGTAATTGACTGTCTCTATTAACCTGAGGATGTTCAGGGATATCAAACAGTCTGTACTTTTATGGTAACAGGGCTTTAAAAAACAAAACTGCAAATAGTTGTCAAGCTATATATACAGCATTCTGGAAGTAAGATGACTGTTTCAAGACAAACTATGTTCTCCATGTTGTTGCCAATAAGAGTAAAGGATGTACACCATTGATGTACAGCTCAGCAGAGAAGCAACTGTAACAAGGGAGGATTAAAAGGGATGAAATGGTTCTAAAAGTGGAGACTTACAACTGGCAAAGATGTGTATCTGTAAATTAAGCCTTGCAAGTGTATCTTTTGTCAGCAATTTTGTTTTAAGACAATTTGCTCAGTTGCATGGATCTCCTAAAATTTGTGTCAGTAGTCTTCCACGCATTAAGAAAAGTGGAAGAAAGTCCAAAAAACTGCCAGCATGGTTTAAAGGTGAGGTCAGAGAGGCTGTTGCTGCCAAAAAAGCAACCTTCAGGGAATGGAAAAAAGAGCCAAATGATGAAAACTGGAAACAGCACAAGCACTGGCAAGTTAAATGCAAAGCATTGATAAGGCAGGCAAAGCGGGAATTTGAGAAGAAACTTGCTATGGAAGCAAAAACACGAAATAAAGACTTTTTCAAGTACATTCGTAGCAAAAGGCCTGTGAGAGAGTCAATTGGACCATTAGATGATAGAGGGGTAAAAGGGGCAGTAAGAGGAAACAAGGCTATAGCAGAGAGACTGAATGAATTCTTTGCTTCGGTCTTTACTGAGGAAGATGTAGGGATGTTACCCAAGACTGAAGTGGTATTTAAAGGTGATACTGCAGAGGAATTGAGAGAAATATCGCTACACCGGGAAGATATATTACAACTATTTGATAAACTGAATAGTAGCAAATCACCTGGACCGGATGGTATACATCCCAGAGTGTTGAAAGAACTGAAATATGAGATTGCAGACCTGCTATTGGTAATCTGTGAACTTTCATTAAAATCATCTGTAATACCTGAAGATTGGAGGGTCGCCAACGTAACACCAATTTTTAAAAAGGGTTCCAGGGGTGACCCAGGAAATTACAGACCGGTGAGCCTGACGTCAGTAACAGGGAAAATGGTAGAAACCATCATAAAGAACAAAATTACACAGCATGTAGATAGTGTCGTGGGCCCTCTTGGTGCACCTACTGGTGAGCTTTGGTATTGCACTAGACCCCTGTGTAACTGGCCTCCTGGTAGTTGTAGCTGCTGCCAGATTACACCAAAATAGTTGTGGACAACCGAATAAGGTAAATAGGGCTTTATTTCCCTTCCCAAATAGGATAATCAAATATTTACAGCAACACAAACAAAAACCCTTCTTGGGTGAAACAGAAAGCAAAAATGGAACACAAAATAGCTTTCTTTCAGCAACAGAAAAAGTACTTTAACATAGGCTTGTAGCCATTGTGAATACGGCCTTGCTTTTCCTTGGCAGGCTGCTTATTCCTTTTTATCTGAGAGATATTATATCATCTGCTACAGAAAGACTACAGTCCATTTCTATAATATCTTCATTCATAGGTAAGTCACATTGCATTGGCTCCACATCAGGAATCAATCCCTCTGCACTCTCCCTCTGTGTGGGCTCAGCAAACAGCCCGTCCTGGCTGTGATGGCGTTCTCCCTTGCTAGAGGAAAACTGTGGGTGTTTACCAAAATCACTCTTGCTGTGGTAATAGGAGCCTCCCCTCTGCTGACCTCTGTGAAGCAGTTTAAGGAATTGCTCTGCCCCACTATTAGGTGGAATTGGCCCTGTTCTGAGCTCTGCTTTAGGTAGGAACTGATAACCAGCTGGAACTCCTGACGGCAGCCTTTGGGAAACTCTAGGTCTCATGTACCTTGCAGAGTGTGTCCCTTCTTCAGGTAAACAGCCTTTACTTTGCTTATAAAAAGGGTACAGGAATATCTCTGCTCCCCTTCTTGCATTGGGATTAAACTTCCTGGCTTGTACCTTTTCTTTCTTATCTCTGCTCCACGCTGGGCTGTTACATTTACTTTCCTTAGCTGTGTCACGCTGTCTGTACCTTTCATTCAAGCACTCTTTAGACTCACACAGACGTCCATTCAAGCTTCCAATGGAGTACTCTGACATGCTCTCTCCACTGCTCCTCTCGTCCTCCTCCTGTAACAAGTTCCTTCTCTGGGTTTCTCTCCAGTTCCTATCTTGGCTCCCGGTTTGTGCCTTCGTCCTGCACTTGAACCTTTCGGTCCTGCTCTGCTTGGGCTTTGTCTGCTTAACTGTTTGTGAGCTAGGTTTATTTAGGTAATTCCTAGCTGCACCACTCCCTAGCTGATTAGAGTCAGGTGAAAATCCCCTGGCTTCCCTATTGGCTGAGGGTGTCTTCCAAGCTCGTGACCTCACTTGCTTACGTTGCCCCTGGCAACTTTCCACCATGTGCTTTCTCAGAATGTCATTATTTCCCTGAGCTGCACTATCTTCTGTCTCCATAGGGGTCACTAATGAGTCAGCACTGTGACAGAAGTCATGGCCTAATGGGAGACAGCCAACATGGCTTTAGACAAGGAAGATCTTGTCTTACTAATCTGATCTGTTTTTTTGAAGGTGTGCATAAACAGGTAGACAAAGGTGAGTCGGTTGATATAGTGTATCTGGACTTTCAGAAAGCTTTTGACAAAGTCCCCCATCAGAGACTTTTGGCGAAGCTAAAAAGTCATGGGATAGGAGGCAGTGTACTATTATGGATCGGGAACTGGTTAAAAGATAGAAAGCAGAGGGTAGGGCTAAATGGCCAATATTCCCAATGGAAAAAGGTGAATAGTGGAGTACCCCAGGGATCTGTACTGGGTCTGCTGCTTTTTGACATATTCATAAATGACCTGGAAAAGGGAATAACTAGTGAGGTTATCAAATTTGCAGATGACACAAAACTGTTTAAAGTTGTTAAAACCCAAGAGGATTGTGGAAAACTGCAGGAGGATCTGGATGAATTGGAAGACTGGGCATCCAAATGGCAGATGAAATTTAATGTGGACAAGTGCAAAGTTATGCACCTAGGAAAGAACAACCCACACTATAGTTACACGATGCAAGGCTCCACATTAGAAACCACCACCCAGGAAAAAGATTTAGGAGTCATCGTGGATAACATGTTAAAACCCTCCGCCCAGTGTGCAGCGGCGGCCAAGAAAGCAAATAGAATGCTAGGTATCATAAAGAAAGGGATGGAGAATAAAACAAAGGATATTATAATGCCTCTGTATTGCTCCATGGTACGACTGCACTTTGAATATTGTGTGCAATTCTGGTCACCGTATCTTAAAAAGGACATAGCGTTATTAGAAAAAGTACAGAGAAGAGCCACCAAATTGGTGAAGTGGATGGAAGGCTACTCCTATGAAGAGAGGCTAAGAAGGTTAGGGCTCTTTAGCCTGGAGAAGAGACGGCTGAGGGGAGATATGATAGAGGTCTATAAATTAATGAATGGAGTGGAACGGATAAACGTGGATCAATTGTTTACGCTATCAGACTAGGGGACATGTAATGAAGCTACAGGGTAAACTATTTAAGACAAATAAGAGAAAATATTTTTTCACTCAACATGTAATCAAACTCTGGAATCTGTTACCGGAGGATGTAGTAAGGGCTGTTAGTATAGCTGGGTTTAAAAAAGGTTTGGACAAGTTCCTGGAGGAAAGGTTCATAAACCACTATTAAAAAGGGACCCAGGATATCAATGCTTGACCCAGTACAAGCATTGTGGAACCTGTGTCTTTTGGGGATATTGCTAGGTACGTATGACCTAGATTGGCCACTGTTGGAAACAGGATACTGGGCTTGATGGACCTCGGTCTGACCCAGTATGGCATGTCTTATGTTCTTATGTTCTTATGTCTTCTTTAAAAAACAATCAGAGCAAGCAGGCAAAAAAAATTGTTTTGTTTTGTCTCCTGTGTCATTTGCAGATTTATTTTTGTTTAGTACATTTTCACATTGTGTCATTTCACTTTTATAAATTTTAATTTCAGGGCAATTTTGTTAACTAAAGAATCACAGCTGAAAGGTTGCTAGAGATTTTAGGAAAATAAAAAAACCTCACTGACTTTATTTTTCATGGTCAGAGGCTGGCCTCAAACCAGTGACCTTGAGGTTAAAAGACAGGTATCTTGCAAAGAGTTATCACCTCTTCATGGGAACTGATGTTAGCCAGCCTGCTCTTATCTGTGCCTTGTATTGCTGTTGATCTTCATTCCTGTTCCCTGAATGGTCTCAAGTTTTTCTGGTCTAGAGCTCTAAGAAAAACATTAACTGCATTTTTTTTTGTCTTGTGAATCTGTTGACTCCTGCTGTAGAGATTTACTTCAAAAGCTTTTCTTTTGACATGTTCTTGCACCAGAAATTATGTGAAACCATGTCCAAGTTTACCATCAGAGACATTTATCAAGCCTAAGCTAGATACTGGTTGTCCAATTAGTAATCACTTAGGGGTATGTTTACTAAACTGCAGTAACGTTACAGACTGCACATTATGTAACGTTAACGCTCGTTAGGTAACGTTAATGCGTGGTAGGTAATGTTAACGCACGTTAACATTACTTAATGATCGTTAACATCCCCGGCTGCGGTAAACACCGCAGAGTGGAGAGAGGGCGGGGGGAAGGGGTCATTGGGCAGGGAGTGGGCGGGGAGAGGCTCCCTGCACACTAACACGCTGAACTGAAGGGCTGAATCCTACCGCAAATGAAAACCTGCCATTAGATGCACATTTGCAGGATAGAGAAACAATTTCAGTGTCAGCAATGTACAGCATAGACAGGGAGCCCAAGAAACGTGATAGTAGTGCTTCATTTCCAGCAACAGCATAGTGCCCAAGTATGAAAGGCCACTATGGTGATGGTGCAAGTGGGTCCACCAAGGGAACAGCAAACTGCCACGGAAATGGCAAACACAAAAACCAGTACAAAGACGTGGCAGAAAGGGTAAAGAAAGCCTTTATTATTCCAGGGGGTGAGTAGTGCCAAACCCGACACTGGCCGTGTTTCGTAAGAAACATCTTCAGGGGTATATGGCTCCACTATAGGTAAATACATAAATAAAATTAAAACCATAAGATAAACAAATAAATGAATAATTAAATAGATAAAAACTTACAATAAATAAATTTAAAAAAAAGAACTTATCTGTATTACTTAGGAACGTCTAAAGGAAAAAACAGAAGGGAGGGGAGGGGAAGGGAAGGGAACAGGGAGGAAAGGTAAAAGGGAGGAAATAAGGGGTAGGAACAAGTGGTGCTATTAAGACAACTAACAGGATGATAAAACATTACATATATATGAGAAAACATCATATATAAGCAATGAAAACTAATAAAATGTAAGTAAAAATGGAACAGCAACATTGTGCACCAAGCTGCATATAAACATAAAAAACTATTCAATAAATAAACCTAATACAAAATGATATAAAACTCCCATAATAAATAACATTTTAAACACATAATGAAAGAAATAAATACAATTAAAAGAATAAATAAAAGGGGGAAAAACAGGAGAGGACTAATAATAAATCAATATGTTAAGACCATATAAACTAAAACTATAAAAACAAGTATATGGTACATTAAGCATATTAATAACTAACTTGAGAAAATAAAATGAAAAGATTGTGAATGAACAATTAATATGCCTAGAATGTGCTTAACAATATGCCTAAAAAATCATATATCTTAGAGGAGACTACAGAACAAAAGGAGCAGGAGGGAAACAGTGGAACCCCATTATGCAACAAATAGGGACAGCATGAATATTGATCGATAAAGTAGAAAAACATACCACTCTAACGTATGTTGACTGAACAAAACCCTGCTAATAAAGAGTTTTTTAACTACTCCTCTGTGTTTGGCCATGGTCCTTAGCTTCCGCTTTGTTCTACTACGGGATCCTGAAAGGACCATGAACCTTAAGAGATAAAAAATATAATCCATAAAAAAACATGTGCAATTTTAGAAATTTAATTCTAAATAAGTAGCAAAATGGGAAGTTATAAAACTGAGGGTTGTGCAGTGATTTCACTGTATACTGCCAAAAAAAATGTGCGACCGTGATCTAAGAACATATTTGCTACCTATGTTAAACTATACGATGTAAAAGTAATTTCTAACCAAACTATATGAATGTGCAAAAAACATCTTTGGCCTTAAAATACAAAAATAGTAAAAATAACAGTGGGAACTGTGTACAGGCGCTTCTCCTACGCCCGTAACACATACACGTGATGTAAAAAATAAATAAATAAACCATCGCGATTTGCTATATAAAGGAAGTGCAACGAATAATAAATAAATAAAATATGTCCAGAAATGTTAAAAATTCAAATGAAATGAATAAATTGTTAATCTTATGTGGGAAAGATTAAGACATTACAAGGCACCTTGGCACCTTGTAATGTGCCTTGTAAGATGCCTTGTAAGGTGCCTTATGAGGCGCCTTGCAGCGCGCGTTAGTTTGTGATATGAGTTAGCTGATAAGGCTTGCTGTAACGATGCACCACCCATGCCTTTATATGTGCATCTGTACCTTTACCGCAGAACCTAACGCGAATGACATTACCGCAGTTTAGTAAACATACCCCTTAGACATACCCCTTTAGTAAACATACCCCTTATAGGGAGGAGTGGCCTAGTGGTTGGGGCAAGGTATCACAGGCCGGAAGGTCGGTGGTTCAAATCCCACTAGAGGACAGCAACCTTGGGCCGGAAGGACTGGGGTTTCTAGTCCCACAGGTGCTCCTTGTGGTCTTGGGCAAGCCACTTAACCCTCCATTGCCCATGTTCCCTGTAAGTATTAGTGTATGTGTCTCATATCCCCTCGTGTTAAATGTATCCCCCAACCGCTTTGACCCGGTGAAAAGCGGGATATAAATGCAGCTAAATAAATAGACTGGCTTTAAATAGTACAGGTACCTAAAGGCCTTAGGGAGGAGTGTTTCCAGCATAAGGACGAGATTGGAAAGTTAAAGAATACTTGGATGTTTCAGTTTCAAATTTCTTCACATGATATACTGTTCCCTATGAGCCCAAACCATAGAAAGCACTTTGTACTTATGAATGTTCTGATATTCAAGGGAATTATCCTATGAGTATTGTGATAAGGAAGCTTATCAGGGCACAGGAAACAAGGATAAAGAGGGAAAATTTACCCTTATCAAAGGACCTGTATTGCCAGGTCAGAGATACAATACCTCAGTTGTACCTAGAAACCAGATTGTACCAGGCTACAGTAGGTTGCCGAGTGTCCCTAGTGGTGAGAAGGAGGGGGAAAGCAAGTTCAGAGTGAGGAACCCTTACGTCACTGACTTTCCCAATTACTCAGCTGCCAAGAGGCAGACTGATTTGCAACATCTGAGAGGAGAAAGGGCAGGGTTAGAGCCTGGGAGGTTTAAAGCTAGGACAGAATAATCAGGAGGGGAGAGGAGAAGGAGTAGGAATGCCTACTGGAGGAGAAATGGAGCTGAAGCCCTGAGAACCAAGAGCCCATGCTGGAAGACAAGACATGGAAGCTCAGATACATGCTGGCCAGAATATGAGGGAGGAACCATTGAACCAAGCCTTGACCCAGGTATGAGTTTTGGAAGCCTGTCTGATTGGGAGCCTTACAGATTTGCTGGAGACAGTGCTTGTCCTGATGGGAGGCAGTCAGCTAAGCCCTCTGAGCCAGAAGTAGAACCCATGCAGGTAGGAGAACAGGAATTAGTTCTGGAAGAGGATGATTCTTACATGGACTGTTCTTTATGCCAAACTGCCAAGCACAAAGAAGTCCTGAGAGAGAATACATCATAAGGGAACCTTCCAGAGTCCAGTACCCTAGAGAGCCTGTGTGTGAAAAGGAAAGGTTCTTTGAAAAGGAAAATACGTGTGCTGAGAATGTGTGCAGCTGCTTAATTGTTTGCTCATTGACCAGCTGAAGTCAGTGCAGTGCAGAGCTTATGCCGTATACACGGTGGATTTAAGAAGTTTCTTTTGGAAGAGAAAAGAGAGCTGTTTATGTGAAGCTGATAGTTTTGGTTTTGTTTTAAACAGCACTGCTAGGCACGTTTGCTAGCAGTGGCTGTGGAAAGGACTTTCTGCTTTGCATTGAAAGACATTACAAGCTGTTTGTGCTTAAGTTCAGTTATATCCTGTTGTACTAAATATAATCCTAGAGAAGAAATCCAATAGGTGACAATTTGTGAACCTTATTTGCGTTTACCTCATAAATAAATTCTGTCAATGCCTTAACTCTCGACTCAACTACAAAAGAGTGTTTTTCTGCCTAAACGTCAAGTGTAACCTGACTGGACTACCTTTCCCATGGTGCACTTCAAGGCCAGTCAGTCAGGCACGTTGCTGAAGTGGTGGAATCTGCTATAACAAGCACGCCCCTCCACACTGCTGTAAGGGGCTATGGGCGTAACAGTGGCATAGTTGGCAGGATACTTGTGCACTGAAGGATACCAGGAAAGTTCAATAAAGACACACAGCCACAAGATTTTCAAGCCAAGCAAGGTGAAAGTGGATTTTTCCCTGACGGATGAGCAGAAGAGGTGATCCAGGAGCAGTTCCTGACGAAAGGATGCCGTATAAGCGAGAGGCCACACTGGTATAAGGTAAAAAGTACCTAGTCATGACCAGTGCTGGATAGAAAACGTTTGTGCAGAGGCATTAAAAAAAAAAAGAAAAGAAAAGAAAGGAGGCTGTTTGTGGGGTGCGACCCTTTGTGTTTTTCGTTTTATCTCTTGCAGCTGTTATTATGGATCCTAAGGAGCTGGTAAGCTGGATGGTGGCCCAATTTGCACATCAGCAGGAGATGGCGCAGCAAGCCCAGGAAGCTGCAATCACCGTCTTGCGAGAACAGCAGAAACCAGTTATTGACATTGTCGAAGCCTTGATTGCACTTCGGAGCCAGGGAGAAGGAGCGGTATCAGCTGCACCAATACCAGTTAATCCACATATGGACAATGTGGGACAGTTTCAGGGTGTTGGGGCTTTTGGTTTTGGGAAACTCAGCCCTGAAGATAACGTAGATGATTTTCTCGAGTTGTTTGAGAGAGTGGCACTGGCTCTAGGTTGGTCGGAGGCACAGTGGGCAGTAAGGCTGGCTACATCATTAACTTGGGAGGCACTTGCCGCCTATAGAGTCATGCCAGCTGCCCAAGCTCTAAACTATAAAGCTGTTAGATGTGCAATTAAGGACCGGTTAGGGCTAACTCCTACCGTATATAGGCGCATGTTTAGGGCCACAGTATTGAGAGTGGGCGAAACGCCAAAAGCTCTGAGTCAGGATTAGGGGACTAGCTCTAAAATGGCTAGCTCCTGAGGGAAAATCTGTTGAGATGATTTTGGACACTATTATGCTCGAACAATTTATGTCAGCTGTGCCAAAAGATTTACAATCTTTTCTCGTCAAGCAGAATTGCCAAAGCATGGGAGAGGCAACCCTGTTATCTGAACGCTTTATGGAAGCCGAGTTGGCTTATCAGAAAACGGGTAGCTCTCTGAAAACAAGTGCTGAGGTAAGCTTTGCTGTATCAGAAAAGAAGGATGGAAAAGATACTGTGTTTGGAAGTGATGCTGTGCCTACACAAGATGTGAAGTGGGCTAGAAAAAAATGTTTCCAGTGTGGAAAGTGGGGACATTTGCAAAAAGGTTACAAGTCTCGCACTAATTTAATGGGTACCAGTTTAAAGCGGACCGGAGAAGGTTTCCTTTTGATGATTGAGATAAAGGAAATTACTACCAGTGCTCTTTTGGATTCCGGAGCAGACCAAAGTATGTTATCCAAAAGATTTTGGAAAGAAATAGAGGCCCAAGATGATTTTGTGCCTAGAAAGCCTGAAAGTAATGTACACATTAGATGCATTCATGGGGCTGCCTCATTTTATCCCACCTATAAGCTAACGGTTAAGGGTTTGGAAGTCCAGAAAGAAATTCCAATAGCAGTAGTGTCAAAACTCCCATATGATTTGATTTTGGGTAGGGACTGGCCTCAGTTTAAACAGGGTTTAGCAGAAGGACTAGACAGAAGAGTGGCCTGGTATCAACCCGATCACAGAATAGAGCCAATACCCAGGAAGATGAGGGACAGGCAGATCTACCTTCTCATGATGATCTAGTGACTCCTTCATCTGAAAAAGTTAAAAAGGGAAAAGCGCAAAAGCGTCATGAGAGGCGCTGTAGGGCACAGGGAAGGGCTAGTATGGAGCTCAGCCAAGGCTTATCCTGGATGCCAGCGGAGATAGTGGAAAAGTTTCCGAATTTTCCCCAGGAACAGCGAGCTGATCTGGCTCTCACCCGAGCATTTGAATATGCTCGAGAGGGGCGAGAGACTCTCCCCAGATTCATACTGGATAATGAGATATTGTATAGAGAAAGTCAGGACCCCTGTACGGGGACAATTCAAAAGCAGTTAGTGGTACCCACAACTTTTAAGGGCCTAGTTTTGAGACTTGCTCATGATCATCCTGTAGGTGGCCATAAAGGGGTGCAGGGTACGTTGGATCAAATTTTGATACGTTTTTATTGGCCTGGCATTTTAAAAGAAACTGCCCAGTTCTGTGCCGCCTGCCCGGCGTGCCAGCGTGTTACAGCAACTCGGCCCCCAGTGGCGCCTTTAGTTCCAATACCCATAATATCGGATCCGGTGGGGTGCATCGCTATAGACATTGTGGGACCATTGATTAAAACCCCCAGAGGTTTCCAGTGCATCCTAGTTATGGTGGATCAGGCAACTAGGTTTCCCTGGGCTGTTCCTTTACGAAATATTTCGGCAAAAACGGTAGCATTGAAATTGGTAAAATTATTTTGTGAAAGGGGGTTCCCCAGGGAAGTGTTAACAGACCAAGGGTCCAACTTTATATCTAAGTATTTAGCTCAGGTCTGGGATGCTTTGGGCATTCATCACATAAAAATATCTGCCTATCATCCTCAGTTGAATGGTTTGGTAGAAAGGTTAAACCAAACTTTGAAGCAGATGTTAAGAAGAGGTTTAGCAGGAAATTTAAAAGAATGGGATATGTTGTTGCCTTTTATTTTATACGCCTGCTGGGAACGGATTCAGGTTTCCCTAGGCATATCCCCCTATGAGCTGATGTATGGTCGAACACCTCGTGGTCTTTTAGATATCTTAAGGGAGCAATGGTTAGAGCCAGAATCTGAGGACAATGGAGTTCCCCAGTTCTTGCGGGATTTGAGAGCACGTTTAAATAGAGCCTCACAGGTTGTGGAAAGAAACTTGCAGGACAGTCAGGTACGCCAGAAGGGGTGGTATGACTTAAAGGCCAAGCCTCGCTAGTTGACTCTGGGCGAGAAAGGTTTGGTACAAGTAGCAGGTAACACCCCAAAATTCGAAGTACAGTGGAAAGGGCCCTGGAAGGTAGTCAAACAGGTGAGCCCAGTATTCTATGTGGTAGAAAATTCTAGGGGTCACAGGCAGACATACCACCTAAACGTCCTTAGATCTTGGCAACAGAGATCTACAACGGACCATATCCCTAATACAAATCAGGCCACAGATAAGCCGTCAAAAGGTAATAGTGCCCTCACTGGAATTACGGACTGCTTGGAGGGACCTTCGCAACCTCCGCCAGCCCGTAATAACTTAAGCAGGGGGGTATGTGATAAGGAAGCTTATCAGGGCCCAGGAAACAAGGATAAAGAGGGGGAATTTACCCTTATCAAAGGACCTGTATTGCCAGGTCAGAGATACAAAACCTCAGTTGTACCTAGAAACCAGATTGTACCAGGCTGCAATAGGTTGCCGAGAGTCCCTAGTGGTGAGAAGGAGGGGGAAAGCAAGTTCAGAGTGAGGAACCCTTACGTCACTGACTTTCCCAATTACTCAGCTGCCAAGAGGCAGACTGATTTGTAACACCTGAGGGGAGAAAGGGCAGGGTTAGAGCCTGGGAGGTTTAAAGCTAGGACAGAATATTCAGGAGGGGAGAGGAGAAGGAGTAGGAATGCCTTCTGGAGAAGAAATGGAGCTGAAGCCCTGAGAACCAAGAGCCCATGCTGGAGGACAAGACAGGGAAGCTCAGATACATGCTGGCCAGAATATGAGGGAGGAACCACTGAACCAAGCCTTGACCCAGGTATGAGTTTTGGAAGCCTGTCTGATTGGGAGCCTTACAGATTTGCTGGAGACAGCGCTTGTCCTGATGGGAGGCAGTCAGCTAAGCCCTCTGAGCCAGAAGTAGAACCCTCTGCAGCTAGGAGAACAGGAATTAGTTCTGGAAGAGGATGATTCTTACATGGACTATTCTTTATGCCAAACTGCCAAGCACAAAGAAGTCCTGAGAGGGAATACATCATAAGGGAACTTTCCAGAGTCCAGTACCCTAGAGAGCCTGTGTGTGAAAAGGAAAGGTTCTTTGAAAAGGAAAATACTTGTGCTGAGAATGTGTGCAGCTGCTTAATTGTTTGCTCATTGACCAGCTGAAGTCAGTGCAGTGCAGAGCTTATGCCGTACACATGGTAGATTTAAGAAGTTTCTTTTGGAAGAGAAAAGAGAGCTGTTATGTGAAGTTGATAGTTTTGGTTTTGTTTTAAACAGCACTGCTAGGCACGTTTGCTAGCAGTGGCTGTGGAAAGGACTTTCTGCTTTGCATTGAAAGACATTACAATCTGTTTGTGCTTAAGTTCAGTTATATCCTGTTGTACTAAATATAATCTTGGAGAAGAAATCCAATAGGTGACAATTTGTGAACCTTATTTGCGTTTACCTCATAAATAAATTCTGTCAATGCCTTAACTCTCGACCCAACTACAAAGAGTGTTTTTCTGCCTAAAAGTCAAGTGTAACCTGACTGGACTACCTTTCCCATGGTGCACTTCAAGGTCAGTCAGTCAGGCACGTTGCTGAAGTGGTGGAATCTGCTATAAGAAGCACGCCCCTCCACACTGCTGTAAGGGGCTATGGGTGTGACAGTATGCAGACCTATGAATACAAAATACCTGTTTATTTTGTGTGGATTTAAAAAATTGCTTCCTCTTAATATCCCTTTTTTTTTACTCTCTCTTTATACCTCTCACTCTTCCTATAATGTCCTTTTTCCTTTTCACCCTGCTAGACTAATTCTGATTAGTGGGTTATGCTCCCTTACCAACAGATGCAGGCAAACAATTTTCAGTGATGTCATCACTAGATATATATGCTGGTGCAGCACTGAGAGAAGCCAGTAGTTATCTATCTCCAGTGGGTGGCAAGGTGAGTGGAGTGGTGTGGCAGTGCAGCTAGGTCTGACTCGCCTGACACATGCCAGTGTGCTGTGGTCAATATGACTGAGTCCAGTAAGACCAAACATTGCTCTAAGCACACCCTTTTCTCCTGGAGCTGATAGCTGCCCTGGTTCCAGAGCTGCAACCCACAGGTTCCTAGCACTTGGTGGGCTGAAGAGGAGCAGGAGGATCCAATGAGGCCCTTGATAGAGGACTGGAAAGTTAGGCCAAGGCCCCCCTTCCCTCTTGCTCTCCTTTATCTGCTTGCTAGACTGTTTTTCTGAATTTATTTTGTCCTTTTACATTATTTCCTATGGGTATATTTGGGTGCGTGGAAGCAAGGATAGGGTTGGAAACTACTTGCTGGTTTGTCTGACCTCTATGCTGGGTAAATTAATGTAAACACTGCTAAAATAGACAAGAGTGGGGCTTTTAAAGTCCAATGGATTGCAGAATGTGAGGCAGATCTTTTCAGACAAATCTCATTAATTTCTTTGACTGAACGACCACAGAGTTGGACCAAGAGCACTAGATTTCAGTAAAGCATTTGACACTGTTTCACACAAGCAACTTATAATTAATTGTGCACCCTAGGGATGGACCCTAAAGTGATTGACTGGGTTAGAAATTAGATGAGTGGGAGGCAACAAAATTTACAGGTAAATGGAGCTCACTCTGAGAAGAAATATGTTACCAGTGGTGTGCCACAAAGATCTATCCTTGGTCTGATTCTTTTTAACATTTTTTATATGCAATATTGCAGAAGGGCTGTCAGGTAAGGTTTGCCTCTTTGCAGATCATACCAAAATCTGCATAAAGTAGACACCCACGAATGAGTAGGTAACATGTGGAATGATCTAGTGAAGCATGAAGAATGGTCAAGAATTTGGCAGCTGAGATGTTAAGCTAAAAAAATGCAGGGTCATGCATTTGGGGTGCAAAATTCCAAGGGAGCAGTACAGTATAAGGGGTGAAGTACTTCTGACATGAAAGAAGAGCGGGACCTGGATGTGATAGTTTCTGATGACCTTAAGATAGCTAAATAGATAGAAAAAGCAATGGTGAAAGCCAGAAGCATGGTTGGGCACATAGGGAAAGGAATGACAAATGATGAAGATGAAAAGGGATAGATTTAAGGGTAATAAGATGAAATATTTCTTTACAGAAAGAGTGGAAGATGCATGGAATAGTCTCCCGTTGCAGGCAGTAGAGATAAGGACTGTATCTGAAATCAAGAAAGCATGGAACAAATACAGAAGATCTCTAAAGGGAAAAAAGGAACTGTAGTAGTTGGTATGGAAGGGCAGATTGTATAGGTCTTTATCTGCCATCATATTTCTGTTTTTATGTGCTGCTGTAGTAAGCATCTTCAAATTAAAAAAATAGTCAGGCCTTTTCTGACAGCGGGATCTCCCCAGGCCTTTGTAGGTGACTGAGGAAGCCCTTCTCAGGTTTACCTGAATGGCCTGTTTGATGGTGGGATTCCTTTTCGCTACAGCTGTGCTTTTTTGGGGGCTTAATTCTTTTATTCAGCAGTTCTTTATTCCTGGCCTGGCCTGTTCTGTCTTTTTTTTTATGGTTACCTTACAGCCTTGGCCATTTTTTTGATGGTTCTTTTTCCCAGCATGTACCAGTTTTTTCAGAGGTTCCCTTTTGTGCAGCCTATGCTGTTTTTCTAAGCTGTTCCCTTCGAGGTGTTTTTCCCATGCATTTTTTTTTTTGCGATGTTGAGCTCTTGTTGCCCCATCTGGGATGGGGATTCTTACATCCCCCCAAAAAACTGGATCGCATACACCAAATCTTGTACCTTGTGTTCTCTAATACTAGTGACTGCACTTTTTGAACATCATGAGATATGTTGGCATTTGCATTGCCGAACGACATGTCGGTATGAGTATGCGGTGTATGCATTGGTAAGACCATGTGGGCTGGTATATATTGGTAAGACCACGCGCCAGTTGCGCATCTGCCTGATTGAACATCGGAGCAAGCTCAACTGTAAGGTTGAGGGAGCTCCTCTGGTATCAGATAGTCTTGCAGCTAATCATGGGTTCCAGGACTATAAGTGTGTGGTTATAGATCATATCCTAAGGCTTAGTACGGATGAGAGGGATTGGCCTTTGTGACTATTGCGCAAAGAACAATTCTGTATCTTTCACTTTGATACAGTCAATCCTAGAGGTTTGAATGAATTCATAGACTGGAAAGTCTGTTATTGAGATGGATGAATGAGGAGATGTATGAGGATGGTGGCTCGATCCTTGTTTCTTATTGAGAGGTGCTGTGGTTATGGGAGATGTGCTGGCTGTCATGTATTGTGAGGGACAATAAATATCTTTATATATATTTAAAAAATTTATATAAAAAATCTTTATATATAAAAATGTTTATATAAAAATTTATAAGCAGTAAGGAGGGTTTGTCTGTGAGGTTGGTTAATTCGTTGAGAGAGATTGGATGGTTGTGGTGTGATTGAGTATGGAGTAAGTCTTTCTTTTGTGGAAACATAGATGGGTTCTTTAATTTTTGATATTTATAGTAAATGGGTTGGCCTGTGATTAGTTTGGTGATAGCCTGTTTGAACAAGGATTTTCTGACTGGATGATGTGAGTTTATGAAGGTGGGGTTTGATAGGAATTTACTGCGCAAGTGTGGCATCCTTTTGAGAGCCGTTTGCAAAGGAGAAGTGCAGGCTGGAATATGGTTGTGTAATGAACACCCTTAAGTGCATCTGCAGAGTACCATTTGAATTTTTCTGCTTACAGTTTGTTGATTGAAAAGTTGATGATATTTTTAGGGGTCTGGATAGCTAACTGAATTGTCTTGTGTTTTAGGCTTGTTATGAAGATTTGCATGCTCTATCAGTGTGACACTGTAAGGTATGGGTTTGGCTTCCTGAAGCAGCACTGGCAAAACATCTGGTGTCAGAGTTAGACCAATGATTGTTTGAAGTGCATTTGTAATGTGTCTACAAAGTGTCCACAGCTAAGTATAACAGTCCTGTTGCAAGTTGGTTTAAGGGTTGCTTGAACTGTTCATGCATAATTCTTCAGTTTAATATAACATATGAGAGTGATTGTGATTTAAAAGCTAAGCCTTTTCAGTAGTCTAGTTTGGAAATATGTATATTTTGACTACTATATTGCCGGAGGTTGTTTATGACCAATGATGTTGAGGGGGTGACTGCAGTATGCCAAAATTGGCTGGTACAGAGGAGCTCTGTTGTGCTTTGATAATTACCGCCATTGCATTGGTGAAAGAACCCTAAGGTCTTTTTCCTCAAGCATTTTTTCAATTTTTGATGAACAATTGTTGTTTCTATCCAGAGGCCGTTATATGTGAGGAGTTTGGTGTATGCGATCCAGGTTTTTTTGGGGACTATCTTTTAATACACTTGGATCGGAAGAAGCAAAATTTAATTATTAGGATTCTTAGATCCCAGCATTTGTGGCATTGTCTGCATCCGATAGAGGTCCTGGGGCCTCATGGTGCTTCTGGTACCTCTTCTAAGCCCTATCTACCTTTCTTAGGGGTCAGCCTGGTGTAGGAGAACAGACATGAGGAGGCTTCGGGCTCTGCCTAGTAGCCCCTTAAGACCACAGGGTCCCTTGTTGCTGGGTTTGAGAAACAGCTGTTGAAACAGCTCACAGGCTATTTTCAGTTTTTTTCTTGCTGCTTGGAAACCCTCCTTTGTAAGGGTCTGAGTTCTGGACTCCCCTATAGGGTACCTAAGAACCTCAAGTGTCTCTCATGGGCAGGCAAGAGGATCAAGGTCTCACTTTGCCCTTACACTCATCCATTCCTCTGGGAGCTCAGACTTATCCACTATGGGGGTTGCTTGAAAGATTTAAGAAAAATATCCTTTTCACCAGTAGATAAGTTTGAGGAGGGCTGGAATCCTTAGCAAAGGCTGGAATCTCAGTGACACACCTTTTTCTCTGATGGGCCCCTTTTATACTCTTTCAAGGTGCTATGGTGGCTCTGCATGTAATAGAGCCTGCTGTTGCTCTCAGGTGAGATTAACAGAGGGGGCTCCCCTCTCTCTGGAGGGTATCCAGCATCCTATTGTGTTCATTCCTCTACATGATCCTATGCAGCAGAGCATGGCGTTATGGGGATAAACTCCCTGAGCTGTTTCCTAGGGCTCTACAGTCCTGGTTTTGGTTGTATGCTCAGCCTCAGGGCAAGTGGCATCAGCTTTTATGGTTCCATGGAGCAGGACATGTAAGCACATGTCCATCCCTGTTGAGAGAGTGACTGTGCTCAAGGAGTCTTAGGTGTGGAGGGTCATGGCCCTCCTCAAGAATGCCTTTTCAGCCACTGCTTTAGGTTCTCAGGAAGCATTGTGGTTTGGCCTTGTGACAAGCCAGCAAATGCTGGACAGTCAGGAGGTTATAAAGTTGGAAGCAAACTGCCTAGGTGGATGGTGCCCTCTAAAACTTGTTCAGAGTGTCCTCCGAGTCCTCGGCAGTTGTGGCAGTGGTCAGGTGATAGTCCTTAAAGGCTGGTTGCTCTTCAGAATAGGCCTGGTGAAATGGCAAAGTCCTTAGAGGGGCTTATTCACATAGATACTTGAAGGATAGGCCTAGAGGTGCCAGGAGTACCTCTTGAAGGCCATGCATACAGCCAAGAGATGCTCTCTTACTACGAAGAGAACAGATATGGTCTGGTGATCCTTTGGGTCTCAGTTTAAGGTGGGGCAGTCCCTTGGCGCTTCAATATGCTCAGGCCTCCACCATGGTTCCATTGGGAGCCAGTGATTTTCCTCAATAGGTTTCGGTGGTACATCCCGAGGTGCTGCTAGTTGGGGTGTAGTTCTGGTTGCTTCTCTCTAGGGATGCCAATACCACATCAGACCAGTAGGTCCATAGTATCCTCAGTCAAGGTTGGAGGTGTATTATCTCCTCCAGCCAGATGTCTTATTCTATCTCTAAGGTCACTGGTTTGGATCAGCCTAGAAATTATCATGACTTGTATCCCTGTAGTTCTCCACTCATGTGGTTGACATTTGAGGAAACTCCTCAGCATCTCTTGCAATCACAGGCCATTTTTCCCATGACCTCTACAGTGGGACCAGGGATGTTATTCCCATATATGTAGTGGTACTCAGGAAGAGAGGTTCCTTCTAGCATATACTGGACCTAAAAGTGGTCATTGACAGACTCAAAGTCCCTCATTTCCATATGAGGGACATAGGGTCTATCATTGCTTTGGTCAGGCAAGGAGTGTTATTCACTTTCCTATACCTCACCAAAGCATATTTTTACTTCTCATGTGGGAAGAGCACCGGCGATTTCTCTGCTTCTTTATTCTGGGCCACCAGTTTTGGAACCTACACTTTGGCCTAGACTCAATTCCCCATACTTTTGGAAGTTTGTGGTAGTGAGAGCAGCATTTTTCTGCAAGCAGGGAATCTGGTGTTTCCCACCCCAGGATGTCTGGATGATCCTGTCTGTCTTGCTGGAGAAGTCCAGAGATAAGACAGGTTGGTGATTTACTGGTGCGAAAGACTGGGTTAGGATTCAAATATCACAAGAACAGCCTGCTTCTGTTCCAGGACTTAGAGTACGTCAGGGCTCCATTATATACTCTTTTAAGTTGAGTTTCCTCACAACAGAGAGGGTCCTCAAGCTTAAGAGATAACTCAGAGAATTTTCTGCTTAGTCAGCTCCATGAGCCTGGGACTATCTCCTAATCTGGGTCTATGGTATCAAACCTGGAAGCAGTTCCTTGAACCAGGGCAGACAGGTGCCTATTTCAAGGGCACATACTTACCTTCTGGTCTCTCTGTCCCCAGTTATTTGGCTGGACCATTCCTCTCACTTAGGAGATCAAATAACAGTTGAAATATTGGTTGTGACTGTACCATCTGATGACTGAGATGCTGTTATAAGCACCAGAATGAGTGATTTTCATGTTGGATGCCAGTTCTAGACGGCAGAGGTGCAAACTGCTTGGGCATGCTGCCTAGGGTCTCTGATCATCTCAGGAGGCTTCCTGGGTGATCATCCACTTGGAGACAAGAGTGACCCACCTGGTCTAAGAGAGCTTCAGATATTTTCTAGTAGGAAAAGTGGTCTAGATGTTCTCGGACCATATATGCCAACAAATGAGTTGGACCTCACAATGCCAAAATAGTTATTGGGTTGTATAGCTTGTTGTTGAGTGGAGTAGCATCTGATTTCCCTCTCTGCAGCACATACCACAAGCATCAACATCACGAAGGCTGAATTCCTGAGCCAGGACTCTGTGGATCCAGGCAAAGGGGATTCCAACCCTCATGTGGGCGACCTCAGAGTGTGAAGATTGCTACTACTACTACTACTATTACTACTACTGAACATTTGTATAGTCTACAAGATGTGCTGCACAGACGCATGTAAAAGATGGTCCCTGCTCATCAGAGATTACAATCTTGTCAAGATAGACAACACAGTAGCTGTAGACATGGGATGCATCTAGGGGGAATGGTTAGGAAACACAAAGGAGATCAAGTGAGTCAGGATCCCAAAAGTGGCAGTGAAGAGGGGAATTTTCAGCCTGGATTTGAAAAGGGTCAGAGAAAGCACCTGACATAGACACTCAGGTAGTTTGTTTCAGGCATATGGAGCAGTAAGGTGAAATGAGTGAAGTCCAGAGTTAGCAATAAAATAGAAGGGCACAGACAGAAGTGATATGCCAGAAGAGGAGGGGTGTAGGGAGAGATAAGAGAAGAAAGGTAGTGAGAAGCTGCAGAGTGAATGCACTTATAGGTCAGCAGGAGAAGTTTGAACTGGATGCAGAAAAAGATAAGGAGCCAATGAAGTGACTTGAGAAGAGGGGTAATATGAGCATGAGGGGTAATATGAGCATGAAGATTAGCCAGAGCAGAGTGTTGAACAGATTGAAGGGGAGAGAGATGATTCAGAGGGAGACTAGCTAGGAGTAGGTTACAATAGTCTATACGAGAAGTGTCTAAGGAGTGGATAAGTGTCTTAGGGGGATGTTTACTAAAATCCGCAAATGTGCGCGCCGCAAAATAGCGCACGGAAACGCGGCACTGAAACGCGAATAAACGCGTTTAAACGACCCGCACACGTGCGTGTCACCCCCGCACAGGTACGCGGCACACCAACGGGCCCCGTACAAGTGCGGGCCCGCAAATGTCCGATAGAGGCGTGGAACGGCGAAAGAAGGGCGGAGGAAGGCTCCGGAGGGGCGGAGGGACGGGGTCAATGGGTGGAGAGTGGGAGGGGAGAGGCTCCCCGCACAGTATCGGGGCAGAAGTTCTATGTAAAAACTACCGCGAGTGAAACACTCGCGGTAGAAAGCATTTAAAGGGAAGAGAAACCATTTCCGTCAGCAATGTACAGCAAACCCGGGGAAACCTGTAAAACGTCAGCAGTGTGATACATGTGCACAGAACAAAAGTGCAAATAAAAAGCGAAAATGACCACAACAAACATTTTAAAAAGTATAAGTCAGCTGGGGAACAGTGCTAGCAATGGGCACAAAGAAAAAACACACCCAGGAAAGCTCCAAAAAAAAGGAATGAACCATGGAAAGGTGTATGGAGCGGAGACTCTTCCAAAAAACAAACTCCCCTCTTTTGTAGCTGTCCTGGGAGTGTCCCCCATGTTTGTTCATGAAAATCACTGTAGCCCGTGTTGGTTATATTTTATCGCCCCTTTCCGTGGTCATGTCTGGGTATTATTTGCATGTTTGTCACCGGACAGGGTGAAGGAGCCCACAGTAAAAATGTGCAGAGCAGGGTGTGTGACCCCATCCTGCCAGGTTTATCATCCCCAGGTACTGCGCCATCTCTGTGGCAACAGTGTAGTGCAGTGGACAGAGCCAGTACCTGTAAGACCATAGGGTCACAGGTTCAAATCCCATCTGGGGCACATGCCAATATATTACCCACCACTAAACAGAGATATGAAAGACACCCCTTTATTGCAGAGAACATAAACATCCTTCTTTTACCCCACACCGCACACACATCAGAACAATGGTCATCACCCACATACTAGTCGCCCAAATGCAGTCCTGGAGTGGCTCCACTCAATCAGGCCATATGCTTATGCTAAGAGAAGGACATGCTAGCATGTTGGTGGGACTGTACAGATGGTGTAGAGGGAAGTGCCTGCCAGCCACAGCAGACATTTGACTAGCCAGGTGCAGGCTGCCACCGTCCACTGTAACAGACAGGCCCTGTTGGATGTACAGTCATGGACATCCCAGGGAACTCAGCCAAGCTGTGGATACACGGTGGTGCAGTGTACACAGAAAGTGTATGAAAGAACAGAAGGTCACAGGTTCAAAGTTCGGCTGGGGATATTGCCAATCATGACCACATATTTTACACACAAATAAACCGTGGTAGTAAGCAAAACCTTTAAGGCAGAGGACAGTGGCATCAGTAAAACCCCTAACATTTACCATCCCAAGCACAGACACCATGAACAGGGTGATCACCTAGAGCAGAGTATCCCAAATGCAGTCCTGGAGGACCACACACCAGTCAGGTTCCATGCTGCCTCTAATACAAATGACTGTGCTGCATAGCTATGTACCACCCTCATGTCATGCAGATGTAGCACATGCATATCCATGAGGGACAGCATAAAACCACAACAGTGTTTGCCACACCATGACATGATGTGGGAAGGCCCGATGAAAAGCACCAGCCAACAGGCCCTGACACACCCACACCCACAGGCCGCATTGCACAATGCATCCTGGAAAGGCAGGACAGTGGGCCCTGCCTGTAACCCCCAATAGTAGCAGTTGCATACGTCACCAATGCCACCCCACACCTGGGGACATGGTACACAGCTATCTAATGTTTCCATTGAACACAGTGAAATATGGATGTAGATGCTCAGTACATTCTGCCCATTGAGCACCACATGACAATCATTCAGATGTGGGTTATGTGTGCAGCAGGTCTGTTGTCTGACAGTGTGTACATCCTGGGTGGGTGACCCCCAACAGCTATGTGTAACATACCCATGCCTGTACTGTTCCCAGGACTGGTGTGTCGCCCAGGGCTGCTAAACTACTTGATCGTACCACACAAGACGACCAACCTGGCTAATGGCACAGCAATGTGAAACATCAACATACACTCTCAAGAAAGGCAGGGCTAAAAAATAGGCATGTTGGAAGGGTTCCCGGCTCATGCAGCATAACATGTGGATGAGTCAACATTGATGAAGGAGAGAGCAGGTGTCCCCACACCAATGGTGATTTCCCCTAGGGCATGCACATGTTGCACAACAGCATGTGTGATTTGTGGGGATGTGTGGAGGACTAGGTAGTCACCCCAAACCCATAATGCTCAGCATAGGGAGTTGCGTACATGCACAGTGGATGTTCAACAACTGAGTGGCACCAGCACTAGCAGGGCCTGCAGCATGTTAGCAGAGGTGTACTGGTATCAGTGGGGCCAGTGGCAGGTGGCCAGAGAAGATGGAGCCAGAGCCCCTGACACGTGGGTGCAGTGGCCCACAACAGAAAGGGCCGCTAGGACAAGCAGACATGCTATTTGCAGGGTCTACATTGACTCTGTGTCCGCAGTGTGGTGCAGGGGACACAGCCAGTGTGTTGTGGAGGCAAAGATAACAAGTTCAACTCCCAGCTGGGGCCACCGGCAACACAGTGCACATATTTTATCCACCAGTAAACCGTTATAGGGAATAAAAACCCCACCTGCAGAGAACAAAAGCATGTTCTGAGGATTGCTATTTTACAATAAGTAGCTCATACCCCTCAGAAATGTACAACAGCTACAGCAGAGTACACACAATGCAGTTAGCTGTGATGCTGTCCCCAATATAAGGCCACTTTATCATGGTGTTGGACGCCTACTGCTGGCAGAGGGGGCAGTGGCTGCTGCACCACAGCAGATGCTGCCCTAGCCACCATCACCAGACAGCCACTGTGTGACAAACAGCCATGAACTCCCCCGGGAATGAACTGTTGCTGTGCTAAGACGGTGGTGCAGTACACATAGCAAGTGCCCCAAGAGCAGAAGGCCCCAGGTTCAAATCTCAGCTGGGGCACCTGCCATCCCACTCCCATATTCTTTTCCATGCAGAAAACCTGTTAGTAAAGACTGGAATTCCCCTGCTGATGACATAAGCGTTGGTCAAGACAACATATTTTACAATAAACAGCCCACACCACATAAACATATGCCTCACCCACAGCACAGTCCCCCAAATGCAGCCATGCAGGGACAAAGAACACTCATGTTCGCTGATGTATCCAATATAGATGCGTGTGCTGCAAGTTAAGTGAACACCACCATGGTATGCATCTGTCTGAGAGGCATACTCATCACGGACATCATGAAAACCTGACCAGTGTGTGTGCCATATTGACTGGCTTTTTGAAATTCTGCCGTAGAGCAGTGGCCAACAGGGGCAGAAACACCTGCACCTGCAGGCCCTAATATCTGAGGACCAATGCAGTGGCAGGATGTCAGGCCCTGTGTGCCCCTCCAAAAACTAGTATGTGCAGACATTACCAATCACACGCTACACATGGCGATACATCACACGCATATCAGAAGCCTGGTATGAGCAGTGAGTGTTAGAAATGCCTATGCCAAGCATAAGCAGATCATCGAGCTGTAACAGACCAACGTCTCAGATGTATGTACAACGTGTGTCAGGTCATGTGCCCTCCAGAGATTAACAGCCTGGAACATTTCACCAAAAGTGTACCCCAACGTTGCCATACCCCCAGTGTGCCCATTACTGTTGCGTTGGTCTCTGCTCCTACATAACAGTACATCGTCTCAATGCTGTCCTAGGTTTGGGAGTGTGTGTCTGTTGATCCAGTGTGTGCTGGCTGCCAACACCTCCCACAGCCCACAATGATAGCACCGTTGCCAGTATTGGCCTGCAAATGTGCATAATGAGGAGCAAAGTACTCTGGGTATAGAACAGACAGGGTGGCAGGAGCAGGATGCAGCTACACAGGGCAAATGTGCATGCCTAGGACCATGTTGTGCTGTGCCATCACCTCCACAGACATGGTGCCCATAGCATGTACTGTGAGGAGGTAACCCTCACCCCGACCGATCAGTGACCACGCCATGGCTAGGTTACAACATATTGCCATACAGTAGTTCTCTCATGTGATTTTTATGGATCCTGGATATATGGGGCCCAATCACTGAGTCAACTGCATGGTGGCTGTGCTCACATCCCAGGTATGGGTGCACAGAGTCTCCCTGGTAGCATGCACCATGGACTGTCAAGCGGCCTGAAAGCAGTTAACATGTGTCTGGCTGGAACACCTTGCAGGGTCAGTAGCTGGGCACACACTGTGCCCTCTGCTGCAAAATGTCAGATGGTGTTGGTTGAGCTGTGTGGCTCTGCCTCTACTGTCTGTTTGCCTGATCTAGACATATGGATATGTTTGAAATTGCAGAGAGTGACCTGTAGGGTCTGTGTACGACAGGTGGAATGAGGTTGCTTGCAACTGCTAGCACTGTAGTTGGGCTACAGAATGTGCATATCATAATATTGTGCAAACTGTGTTTGAAAGGGATGTTCAGGTGGTCAGACACAAATAGCCAATGTGGCCAGACATCTCCCTCACCCCCACAACCCCTTCACATATATCAGGAAGGGCAGGGCACCCACAAAGGATATGCACCCTTGGGTGAGCATTGTAGCCCAGATGGGTCAGGGAGATACAGATACTTGAAGGAGGACTGTATGTGTGTCTGATATGTCAACCTATCAAACATCGTCTGACAAGCTGATCTGATGTTCCTGGCGTTCTCAGCCAGGACAGGTGCTGTGTGTCTCACCTCACACTCAGGGTGAGTAAAAGCCACACACACTGTGAGGTTCTGTACCCACTCTGTACCTGCAACACAGAAGGTCCGTGCCCAAAAATATGCCCAGGTGCTGTGTGGTTGCACACCCTATCGTAGGACCATTAGTAGACTGCTGCTGTGCATGTGCAGTGCATCATGGGTGTGAGTGGATTGGCCCCACCCTGTTAACTGCAGCACAAAGTCTGCATAGGTTATATTTCAGACAGCCAGATAACTCATCACAGCCCCAGAGCTGTAGTCCAGTGGTGACTGCAATGCCTCAGAAACAAAAGGTTGTTGGTTCGAATCCAAAGTGTGGTTATACAAGGAAAGTATTTTATATATCCTGACAGTGGCCCACAGACTCCACCAGTCAACAGCAGTGCGGGTAAACGTTCTGAAAACCAACATACAATGAACAGGGCAGTGTCACATTAGGCAAATGTTTTTCCAAGGTCCATGGGGGCTGTCAGGCCTGGAACGTGGGTAATGTCCTCTAGTACTGGCAACTTAAACACCATCACAGTGCATTAACCCAGGTACACCCTATAAGGTGGTCTGTGGAGCACCTGCTGCTGACAGCACTGTGAGGATCTCCAAACAACCACCAGTAGCCCACAGTCATGGACTTGTCATTGGCTGCACTCACCAATAAACCCACTGTTTATGGAAGTATGCAACCTCTGGCTCCCCATGCAGCAAGGTTAGGTGTGGGCCACAGCTAGATTGCTAACAACAGATGCCTGGCTGGCCAAAGAGGCAATCATGCAGACTGTGTGTTGTTGTTACCAGGGTTGTGTTGCCCCATCAGTGAGAATGGTGTATGACACATGATGTATGCAGCAGTGTGAGTGTCTTGCCACCAGCAGCACCTCTGTAATGCAGAAAGGGCTCTGGGCCAAGTAATAATGTTGCAAAGTATGAAAATATATGTTGTGCACAGCATAGATGTACATGGAAAGCACCATGCCCAATGTTGTAACAAAGTATGATAATGTGAGCTGCCTGAGACAGGCACTCCAGAGCGCAAAAAGAAGATGTAACCCATGATGCCAGGTTAAGCAGCCAATGTATCCACCATTGCGCTATATCTCAGCCCCCAGGACTGTATGCCAGCAGATATACCACAGTTTAATGTGGATTGTGGTGACATGCTGACCACATTGCCCCCTAATGTCTAACACACAACCTACTTTTTGTGTGTAATGCACATATATGAACCCCCTCAAAACACCTATGGCAACCACCACATCATTGCTGTCTGTACATGGTGAGTCACCACAGAACATAGCCCACTAACACACATAACCCCATATCACCAGGTTGCTTGACCCCTGACGCTGATGGTCTGTTTGCACCCATTGCTATCAGTGTCAGAGCACTACCTGCTATGTGACACACATAGCACACCGCATCTGACAATGGCCCAGGAATCAGTGCATATGTGTCCAGAGGTTCAAGACCACACTGTGTGAACAAGTGAAATCCACAATAATTAAAGTCTGTTATAGGGACATGAGAGATACCTTGTAGCTATGTGAGTATGCCAAGAACATGAAACCTATTTCTATTGTTAAATATAAGAAATGTGTATGAATGCTGCGTGCCGGTAATCTTTGCACTTTTCTGGCGCGCAGCAATGCGGAACGCAAGGGCAAGCAGTGATGAGGGCCGCAGCCATGCGGCGTGCACGTGTGTGCTCTGATACGCGCAAATGCGGAAGTTGCGTCCTTAGCGTTCGCGCGTCTACACGCCCACAAAACAAAATGGCGACGAGAAGCAGGAAGCCTGCATTCAGCCATCGGGAGCTGTGCCTCCTGGCCTCCCTTATTGGGCCAATACAAAAACGGCTGTTCCCAGGGGCCTCCAGGAGGAGAAACATGGGGAAGGTGCTGAGGGCCTGGGAGAGGGTGACCAGGCGCTTCAATCGTGAGGCAGACCACCCACGTGAGGTAAGTGAATGGGCACAGGTCACAAAACCATATACACAGACAGGGTTAATGTCAGCTGTCCATGCTGTTGTGTGTAAGTAGTCCAGATAACGTACGTGTAGCAGGGTAACCACATGCCATATGCATTGTGTAACACATCTGAGTGGTTGCCCATGTAGCCAATTCCAGATCCATGTGGCCACAGAGGGCATGATGACCCCCTGGCGTCATGACAGCTGCTGGTATTGATGCACTACAGACCACTGTAACACAGCTAGGCCAACCATCTGCCTAAGGAGTGTCCAGAATCACCATGTGCTGATGGCGGTATCTGCATCTGGAGGGTAACACATAGGGGCAACCATCAGGGGTCGTGGAACCGTCAGCACAAGGGCCCTGACGCACACAGGTGCCCAGGGGTCGTATACAAATGTGGTATAATACATCCCCCTCCCCTCAGGGGTCCAGAGAGCCACTCAACCCCACATAACCCATATCTCCAGGAGGTCAGAGAGCCCATCCAAGTGGGTCCTCTATCACCCTGGAGATATGGATCTGTGTCCTAATGTAGTTTGAACCCCTCTCCCTACCTCCAGGTGTGCAGAGAGCCCATCCAAGTGGGTCCTCCAGCACCCTGGAGATATGGATCTGTGTCCTATTGCAGTTGCAAGCCTCCCCCTTACCTCCAGGAGTGCTGAGAGGCCATCCAAATGGGTTCTCAATCACCCTGGAGATTTGTATGGATGTGCCAGTGTAGGCTAACACATCGACCAATCCCCAGTTGTCTGCCCAGCCCATCACAGTGTGCCACAGTCACCCTGGTGATATGGTGCAGGGTGAGGATGGCGTTAAGTCAATCATCTGTACCTCATGCAGTCCTGACTCATGCACATGGCGTCCAGGGTGTCACCATATTGCAATGCTGTATCTTGGTGATGATGTGCCCTAGGACACCCAAGACCCTGGCGGCTGATACCTGATTGTAACAGAGGGTATGTTAGTCTGATCTGTCACATAGGGTATAGTGGTCTGGTTGCACCTCACACTCGCTCTATGTGGCACATAGTCCAACACACGCACTGTAGACGTATGGACATGTTATGGTAGATGCAGATACAGATGTGCGTCAACAACATCTATCACACATTAGCCTCGGGATGGACGTCAAAAGCCTTGCGAGAGGGACATGTCCACAGCTATGTATGCAGAATTAGGTTTCCCCTCCCCAAAAGCACCCAGGCACAATGACCCTTTCTGAACATGTACCTCACAGATGCCCCTGGGGGGTTCCAGACACACATCCAGGTTGCACACAACAGCCTATAATCCACACATGTACAGGGGCAGAAAAAGCACATATCCGTGTAATGTGTCATTGCCCGTAGTGTGTGCAGGCACATCTCATATAACCCGCAAGGACACAGGTCAGAGGAACATAACAACACTGGAGAGGCTGGAAGGTGACAGATGCATGTCCACCGTCGCCAGTATGCTGTGTCTAACAGTCGGCAAGGTAGGTCTGATGTAGCTATCAGTAGCCCTATGACATACAGGACACACAACTCATGTGGTGGGTCAGGTAAGGACATCCATGGCCATGTAGATATCCACGTGTCATGGAGCTGCCCCCTGCCACGGTGCATAGGGCAAACCACCCAATGTCACATGTATGTGAGAACAAACATGTTTGCCGGTAGATCAGGGTGCCATTGCGTTTGGAGTGCATGACATGTACAGATAATGTGACCACACATGTATCTAAGGTAATACCTACTGGTTTTAAGTCCTCTGCATGGACATGCACATTGGCCAAACAAATGAGGCATGGCAAAGCCATGTCTGTCAAGGGTGCCAAAGGGAAACATCCCCATGCGCTCAGGGAGACACGGACATTGCACATAGGTGTCACTGCACACATGTCCACACCCACATTGAGGCATGTATGTGGCACTGGGGACAGGTAATCACCTGGAAAAAGCATGAATGCCGTGACCCATATCTGTCTGAGATGCAGTGTGGAAGACAGCATGCGACTGCTCCCCACCATCCACTATAAAAGCATATGGGAGTACCCCACAGCTCATGTGGCCTGCCCTGATGCAAACCCCAAGTGCTGCTCCCCAGTGCATAATGTCACGCAAATATGTCATCTCTGTGTCCGTCTAAGTGCAATACACCTGCATGTTAAAGCAACCCCTGTGTGTGTCTCTGCTGAGGTCCCCACGAACGGCGACACTGGTGTATCTGATACCCCAGCACTAGTAGCTGTGTGGACATGATCCACAGACAATACCAGGGGAACAGTGAGAATGACACTATTACGTTGCTACACTATGTATGCATAGGGCCCAAACCATGCCATCAGCATGGAGAACACACCATGTGCCGGAGGACATGAGCCAGGAGTGCCAATTACTCTCTGGTCACTGTCAGCCATGCCTAGTGTGCTGAATGCCAAGGGCCTACATGTGACCTGTCACCATGAGTGACCAGTGGGATGGCATCCAGGGGAGGTGTCTGACCGAGCCGCCCAGCCATGCGCACCACCCCCCCCACCCCACAATGTGGCTGTGTTGGTAGCCATTTCCCCTGTGGAGCGCCATGTGTCCTGTGCATCACATCTTGACCAACATAATGTGGCATGATCACAGAGGGCCACAATCCGCACAACATCGGGATGCCCTGGCAGTGGCACTGACAAATGCAGTCTGTCACAACAGCTTTGGTGTGACCACCAGGCCCAACAAAGTGAGTCAGTAACCACAATACCAGTGGGGAGGCGGGACATGCGTCATAACACCACGTGCTGTGCATTGGGGCATGGGATGTGTCCATGACAACTGCAACGGCATAGCAGGTGTCACTAGCACACACATTGATGTGCCAAAGATGCGGGCCTGCAGACATCCCTAATACACCAGGGCACCGGACAACACCCCAGGCCACACTTATTGTGTCATTGGCACACACAATGTTTTGGCGCACAGCATGGGCATATGGACCATCAATGCAGATGTTTATTGTGCGGGACACATTGGTTCCATGTAACCACTGGCACTACGCACCTGTGTCCCCAAACCGCACGCTCACAAAAACCACAGGGACAATATATGTCCAATCCACCTAGGTGCCTAGTGAATGGGACAGCTCAGAGTAGAGTAATGTAATTTGCAAGAGGGTGCCTGCATGTCCAAAAAGGAAATCTGTCCCACCCTACGATCAGACCCACTGGGGGCTGCCCTGGCCTGTGGCCATGCTCCACTCAGTTGCAGTCAGAAATGAGGTACAACACAGGGGACATGCGGCTGACAATCAATCAATATCCACATACGCCAAGGGAGGGTGTCACCCTGGCTGGACATCAAGACATCCAGGATAGCACCCTGAACAGGAGGGGATATACCCCCCAAACCCTACCCACATGGCACATATTGAGATAATAACTATGCAGCGTTAAACGTTCCCTGTGGTGCCAAATTGAAAGCCCCCTGTGCACCCCATTGTGGTGTAGGCGGTTATGCTCACAACACAATGTCACAGATTACATGTCGTCAGACACTCTGTTAGTGGCGTATGAACAGTGCTGCCTTGGCTGCCGTGTGTGCCATGGATCCCTGCTCTCACACAGGATACTGACCCAAACAATGTTGCAGGGGACGGCGTGGATGGCGTCTGACGAACATGTAGAGCACCTAGATGTGGCCCTCCCATATGACATGGGGGAGGTATGGGTAGCGCCTGTCAGTAATGCGTGTTTCGAGGGCAAATGATGGCAACAGGGTATCATTGGGCTTGTGTGGACACATAGGGTGAGTCCCTGCCCTTGACATTGTGGCATATGCCGCCAAAAGTGACATGTCTGTCACACGACATTGTCTGCTACACCCACTGTATGTGTGTCTAACTGTCATGGACAAAGTGACAGCAAGGATCCATGAGGTGGATGCTGACAGGTCTGTCCTGGCCAGGGGGGCCAAACAGTACTACCCAGCAAATGGAAGGCCAACAATGACTACACACTGTGCAGCACAAACTTAGCCAAGCAGTCATATGGCCATCATGCCCCACACCCACCTCTACCTGTGAGAAATGTACATGTTCCACACTAGAACACATCTGGAAAACACCCAGCCGTAGCTTGTACAGTGGTAATAGCAACCAGAGGACATCCCAGCACCTGGTCAGGTACATCCCCACCCCCCTGCAAACAACTGAAACAGATATGGGACAGCTCATGATCCCCATGTCCCCGCATGCATGTGTGTTGCGACACACCATAGGAGGCCTGGACACTGTCAACCATGGGAGGTGGCCCATGCAGACGACCCAAACACACCTACCCTGCACAACACAACGTGAGGACAAACCCCAGAATATAACCCCAGCATGCCTTGTGAGAGATTTGCAAACTAGCTTACAAGGGGTACAAGTGGGGGCACTGCAACAGGCGGGTTGTGTATTACACAGCCCCAATATGCACCTACCTGAGACTACATGAGGGCACAGACACATAGGGATGCGATGTGTCATGATGATGCTGTGAAACACCAAGTACACACATGGCCGTCACCGGGCAACACCCATAGGGGGTGACCCAGAAGCCTACTGTGTAGGTGAGCTGCCCCACAGGGGACACACACTGTGGGAATCATACAGTGGCAATGGCTCAGAGTTGGTCACCTCCATCGGTCACCATGTCCTGCCTGTTCCAGGAAACATCAGACACACACACCTTTGACAGCTGCTGTCATTGCACAGCAGGGACATGACCTGCAATGCACACCATGTCCCCTAGGTGATCTATTCCCCCCCCTCATCCCCTCTGTCTCTGTGACATCCCACCTATGGCCACTCGTCTCCACCCATGTCTCTCACTGTCACTCCCACCAGTCCACCGTTGTGGTGTGGTGTTCTGGGGATATGGGTGAAGAGCAGCATGCAGTCACCGTGTGATGCTGTTGTGTGCTGCCCTACATGACAGTGCAGGTGGATGTACGCTATGCTCATGTCATACCGCTGTGACACCTATGTGCTAACCTATTCGCACATATGGGAGGGACTGACTGCTGGAGGCGCGTTACTATGCTCTACATGCCACAAACAGCAGGGGTGTGGGAGAAGCATGATGCGGGTGAGACAAGGCAAAGTATGTTTACCCATAGCCCCAGTGACAGGTGGTATGTGTTGACACCAGACAACGTTTGCATATCCACAGGTGGAGGACCTGAGGAAGAAGGGGCGCGAACTTCGCCAGTACCACCCCGAGTTCCTGGCACGTGCCTGCAGGGAGCAGGAGCACCACCACGATGGTGAGTATTGGAGGGCAAAATCACAGGTTCAGGTGGGCCATAGGGCCACCAGCCTGTCTCTCGCCTGTATCTGCACATTCGGTATGTGTCACACATGGACATGCCCTGATGTATGTCATCCTTCACAGACAGTGATGCCAGCGACGCCTCCCCACACACCTCTGCGTACTGTTTACGCAGGCCCACCACCCGGCGCACAACAGAGGAGGAGGAGGAGGAGGAGGAGGAGGATGACCAGGCCAGAGGGATGTGTCAGCAGCAGGAGCAGCAAGATGCAGGCCCTGAGAGGGCAGATGTGGTGGTGGTGTCCTCCTCCAGTGATGTGGGGGAGTACGAGGCGGATGGCAGCAGCCACACCCCTAACCAGGGGCAGCGCCAAGATGGGACAATGGGGGGTGCAGGGGAGAGGGGCAATGGGGGCAGGGGCGCGGGCAGGGAGGGGGGAGTTGGGGTGATTGTCTGGGCAGGGAGGGTGGGGGGTGGGAGTGGAGGGAGCGGGGAGGGGTTGGAGGTGGGTGGGGGGGAACACAGCCCAGCAGAGGGCCACCAGGGCACCAGTCCGGCACTGCAGGCGTCTGCACGGCATGGACGTGTGCACGGTCTTGCGGCATCCAGGGCCACTGGCACACCTCATGCTAATGCCAGCACACAGACCACAGCCAATGTGTGTCTGTGTGCTGGCAGGTGTATCCACGATGTGTTTGTGGCCCTGGATGACGTACGACGCGACATCCGTGTCGTGTACCACGCCCTGCAGTGTCTGACTGGGGCTGTTCGGCAGGTGGCCACTGATGTGGTGCATCTGGCATCCCGATGGCCACCTGCCGGAGAGCGTGACAGGTACCATGGCTGGCACCTGTGATGCCCCTGTGTGCCCTCTGCTGTGCTGTGTTTCCCCCGCCCCCACGTTATGCACCTGATAATGTTGGGCATGTTGCCCATTGTGTGTTTTATTGTTGGTCAATAAAAAGTTTATGACCCTGCCTCACTGGTCACGTGTTTACCTCACACACACAACATGTACGCAAGCATGGGACAGGTCCATACACCTGGTTGGACATGTAACGTAGCCATGGCCATCATAATGTTACCAGCACCACATGCGTAGCTGTGGGATAAACATTTGTGCATAGAAATGGGACATGGGTAGCCACAGGTAATGCTGCTGTTAATATCTCCCACCTAAACAGTCATGTCACAGGGATGTGTCTGTCGCAACACCAATTGCTGGTACAGAGCAGCATCGTACAGACACCTGACACCCATGTGTGCCTCTGACACATGTGTGCCATGGAGGGGCGGGACACGCATGACATCCCTGCCAAGGACAGGGCCAATGGGCACATAGCCTCCCCCAATGTGCACAGTATAAGGGGGTGGGAACGTGGAATGCCCAAGATAGTGTTGCTGTAACCCTGGAGCTGGCCAACATGTGCTATTGGGCCTATGTGTACATCGGTGTATTGCAGCCAAGGGGCAATGAACAAATCGTATGCATTTACGGAATGACAGGCAATGGCATGTGTGCAGTAATACATGACAGTATGAACACCCCGGCAACAACGGTCCGGGTCTCAACTCTTCTGGCCACGGTCAAGGCATGCATGTGCACACAACCTATGGTATAAAAGGAATACAAATTGGACTGAGACGTAGTAGGTATGCATTGTCACCGTAATATGTATTGTGCTATTGACGACGGCGTGGCCTCCCACGTCTGCCAGCGATACGCATAATGACGCTCAAAATTAGTTACTGCCGCACAAACTTTCATTCGCGACGCCTGGAGATGGCCAAAATTAGTGTGCCTCCATAAACTTTCTGTTTCAGCATTACTATTTATGCCTCTGCCAGCCTTTTTGGATTGCACACAATGGGGTATTGAACCCGTGGCCCCTGCACCATTGGTTGGTGTCTTGCCATTGTGCTACGTCTCGGGTCCTGTGTATGGACATTTTCCCACCGCCTCATGCCGTCCACAACTAACACAGCACCACCTACTGCCGCCCAAAACGCAAAAGATGTCCCGCGCACAGCCTAATGCCGCACGAAACGCAAGCGACGTACAGCGCGCCGCATAATGCACCACAGATTTTACAGCGCATAGCCTCATGACACAAAATATTACTTACTTCCGCACAAACGTACCACCGCAGCACCCACAGCCGCCCAAATGTGGTATGCCTCCTGAAATGCTTTTTCAACATTACTATTCATGCCTCACCCTGCCGCCTTTGGTTGCGCACACTGGGGGATTGAACCCATGGCCCCTGCACCATTGATTTTTGTCTTCAACATTGTGCTACGGCTGTGCTCTTCTATGTGCCCGGCAACGCCCCGCTTAGCCTTCCCACGCGCTAATGTGGGACCCGCACATTAGCGCGCTGCGCACAGGTACGGTCCCTTTTTCCGTTTTTCGGCCTGGCCCGCCCACTCCTTATATGGCACCCGCACACTAACGGGAACCCGCACAGCAACGGTGTTTAGTAAACATGCCCCTTAGTAGTGTGTTCAGAAAGGAATGGGCAAATTTTGTTGATGTAGAAAAAGAAACAGTAGGTTTTAGCTATCAGTTGGATAAGTGTGGAGAAGGAGAGAGAGGAGTCAAAGATGACCTCAAGGTTGCGAGCTGAGGAGACAGGTAGGAGTAGAGAGTTAGCCACAGAGACTTAGAAAGGACGAAGGGGAGAGGAAGGTTTAGGGAGAAAGATAAGAAGCTCAGTTTTGGCCATGTTCATTTTCAAGCAGCAGTGAGACATCCAAGCAGCAATGTCAGAAAGGCAGGCAGAGATCCTGGCCTGGATTTCCAGAGAGATTTCAGGTGTAGAGAGGTAGATCTGAGAGTCATCAATGTAAAGATGGTACTGAAAGCCATGAGAAGAGATGAGTACACCAAGAGACTGGGTATAGAAAATAGAAAAGGAGTGAACCCAATGCAGATCCTTGGGGTTCACCAACTGAGAGCGGGATAGCAGTAGAGGAGGATCCACCAGAACAAACACTGAAAGAGCAATGTGAGAGATAAGAAGAGAACCAGGATAGCACAGAACCCTTAAAACCAAGTGAGGACAAGATATCGAGAAGAAGGTTGTGGTCAAAAGCAGCAGAAAGGTCAAGGAGGATGAGGATGAGCATGGACCTGTTTCAGGAGTGATCCCTGAAATAGTTGGTAATATATCATCCCTACATGGCCCATGGTAAGTTGTTTTCTCCACAGAATTTGGGTCCACCAGGGCCTGGTGATTCTATCAAGGTTCAGGTATAATATGGGGATTGTCTACAAGGGCAGTGCACCCTGATGTCTTCTGCTTCCTCAAGAGAGTGAAACAGATCCTCCCACTGGTGCATCTGATTGTTCCTCAGTAAAGCCTCCCTGGTGCTGATGGCACTGAATGGACTCCTTTGGCGCTTATTCATAAGCTTCTCTCAAGAAGCTGATCCTTAACCCTGGAATTACCAAGATGTTTTGCACACACTGAATACTGTTGGGGTCATAAATGACCCCATAACAAATTTTAATTGTTAACCATGAAAATTTTAAACTAAACAGACAAATTATTCTGAATTAATTATTTATTATATGAAGGTTAAATGTTTTGAAATTTAATGCTTTATCATAAAATTACATGAAGAAGAGTTGCCATGAAAGCAGTTTTTGCATGCACTTGATGAACACAGTAAAGTACTACAGTCATTTGCATGAGACACAGACAATTTCTGAATGTTCTTTGCAAACATTGCGCTTGCAGGAGGTGCAAACTATGTGGCTTTTCTTGTCTTTTTCTCTGGAACAGCAGTGACACCTTGCCCTTTTCTTTGGGATCCCGACATTGCAAACAGCATCAGTGGCTTCTTCAATGCTGGAAGAAGTCTCGCTGCATTTACTCTGAAGCAGCTGCTTTCCTAATTCCAAGAGGAATAGACAATGTCTGTGCTTTGACTTGGACTGCCATTCTGGATTTAGTGACATCCAAACAATGAAGGCGTTCAAAGCACTGATGTCCAACATGTTGTAGAAGATTGTCACTGGCCAACGTCTTGTCATTGGTTTTGTGGTATACGTGCGCAACATTTGATCTGCCGTATATACTCCACCTTTACTAGAATTATAGTCCAAGGGGGGCGGAGTCTGCCGCGGGAGAAGATGGCCGCATAGAGTGTTAGCTCCCTCCCAACACTACAGAATCCTTACCGGAATCGTGACTGTGGGTGCCTTACAGTAAGATCTGCACGGACAAGAATCGGAGAACATGGCAGCCTTAAAACCGGCCCGGTTAGAGTATCAACAGACAACTGGGCAATCTAGCAAACGGGCGAAACAAGAGCCACCGTCCCCGCAGAAAATGGCGCCTGATAACATTTCAGCAGATAGGGTAAGAGAAATCCTGCAAGAGCTCCGGGAGGTGAAATCGCTAATCGCAACTAACTCCGGCGCCCTAACACAAGTGCAAGAAGATCTTAGGGAAGTGAAAGAACATTTAAACGATATGACCAGGCGATTGACGGAGGTGGAAGCGACGGTGGCCAGACACGCTACAGAATTTGCGCAGGTTGGCCCGCTAGAGAAGAGGGTTACAGCCCTAGAAACACTCTTGGAAGACCATGCAAACAGGGCCAGAAGAAGTAATATGCGAATCCTGGGAATACCCGAAGGCCGGGAAGGCTCCGATCCCATAGGTTACCTAGAGCGGCTTATCCCAGACCTATTGGGTTTAACCCTAGAAAGGCCTCTAGAACTCGAGCGGGCCCACCGCGTGCCGTCGCACCCCACCGCTCAGACCCCGCGACCGCGCCCGCTGGTGGTTAAGGCGCTTCGCTACCAACACATCTTACAAATTATGCAAGCGGCGAAACAGCGCAAACAGGTGCAATTAGATGGACACAAAATCAACTTCTTCCCTGACCTCTGCAAGCAGACGGCCCAGCGACACAAGGATCTCCTGGCGTGCCGGCCCCTGCTGCTGCAATCACAAGCGCGCTTTGGCCTCTTTTACCCTGCAGTTATGCGGGTGACTTTAGACAATCATACTCAAACCTTCACGGAAGGCCAAGCCCTCCACGCTTTTCTACGAGAACGGGCCCGGATGGTAGTCGGTTCATAGACTGGATAAGAATGTCAGCGCCAGCAATACCTTCCTTGGGCCACTCCGGAGACATCGCGCCCACAAGGAGAGCTGTGCTGATCACCTGGGCTCTTTACAGCAGCTAAGGACCAATATAGATTTGCTCATGCATGTTTCAGTCTAAACTTGTCTACATGTTTAATAATTGCATAGGGCTAACATGTTCTAACCGCTAAGATATCCCGGTTTGACTTAATCACATGCAAGCAGGGAATATCTAATCCAAAATTGCCTGATAGCTTGACAACTGCACAAGGCAATGCATGATTGTCCGCTTAGATATTCCTGCTTGCCTCAGTAACATATATGTGGAGAAGAAAGGCTACCAGTTGCCAAATGTTGGGAGGGGGTAAGTTGGGCCTGGTTGGCGGTGGGGCTTCACCACACAAGTTTACAGTGGTTTATGGCTGGTTTCAGCCAGGTTATGTATTCAGTTGATGTTGATGTTATAAGGATGTTTTCCATGTCCTTAGGGTGGTTGACCGCGCAAGTCCCCCTCCAGTCATCGGATAGGACTAAACATGGCTAATAGCCGAGTGCGAGTATTGTCCCTGAACGTCAAAGGTGTATCTAATCCTGCAAAACGGAAGAAAATCCTGACTTATTGTAGACATCAGCAGGCAGATATTATATACTTGCAGGAAACTCACCTCTCTCTCGCGGAATCTCACAAAGTGATGGATAAGCACTATAGGAATGTACTCTCAGCACCAGCCCTGAAAAGGAAGGGAGGGGTCATTATACTAGCCCGGAGGACCCTCCAGGTAGAAGTCAATGAGACCAAAACCGACCCAGATGGCCGCTGGGCCATGATGACAGCTAAGCTCAGTGGTGACCCTTATGTCTTCATGACAATATACGGCCCAACTGCTGACGACTCACAATTCTTTACCCAGGTGACGCAGGAGCTCCTAAGCGCCGGGTCCTCCAGAATAATTCTGGGGGGAGACTTCAATCTTATTCCGGACCCGCTTTTGGACAGAACCCCCTATAAACCACAGCATAAGCCACGCTCTTCAGCGGCACTGCAGAACCTGAAAGAACTGCTGGGACTCCTCGATCCCTGGAGGTTATTCTCCCCTAGCGCAAGAGAATACTCCTTCTACTCACTACCGCACAACTCCCAAACACGTATAGACTATTATCTAACCTCAAAGACGCTAATATCGCGGATACTGGGCATACAAATGCTCCCCATCACAGTCTCAGATCACGCTGCGGTCCTCCTGGATCTTAACGTGGGCCCAGGTAAGAATCCCTCGAAACGATTTTTTTTTGATAAGCAGTGGCTAGCAGATGCAGAATTTCGTACGACTATGAAGGAGGCTACCATTGAGTACTTTGAAGTAAACCATCCTGGGGAAACCTCCACATGGGCCTGGTGGGAGGCCTACAAAGCCACAATGCGAGGACATATGGACACTTATAGAATCCGTAAGCGACATATAGAAGTGCAGAGACGGACGGCACTAGAAGTTGAAATCCGAGCTGGCGAGCGACTCCTAGCCCGATGGATGGACCCGACAGTCTTGGTCCGGCTGCAGAAGCTTCGGTACCAATACAATATGCTATTGCAAACAGAAGTCAGAGATTCAATCCAAGTCCAGCAAGGGAGATGCTATCATGATAGTAACCGGGCGAGTCCACTTCTGGCGAATATGTTGAAGGCGAAACGAGCGGTGACCAAGATAGCGGGATTAAAAGACTCAAACGGAGATTTACAAACCTCGGATGACGAAATTCTAGCGTTATGCGAAGCCTTCTACACCAAATTATATCGCTCGGAGGCCTCCTGTGATGAAGCGGCTTTCTCAGCCTTCGTCTCCACCATCGCTGGTCCCCGCCTGACGGAAGCGCAGCAGCTATCTCTTACAGCAGACATCACTGTGAAGGAACTCCATAAGGCGCTTAGCCAGTTAGCCAAAGGTAAAGCTAGCGGACCAGACGGTCTCCCTGTAGAGTTCTATGAAGCCTTCAGAGATCAGTTGACACCAGAACTGCTACTCTACTACATGGGGATGAAGGAGGAATGTCCTGCGGTAGGAGCGTTGGCAGCCGCAACGATAGTAATACACCCTAAACCAGGGAGGGACCCGACGAAAATAGAGAATTATAGACCTATTTCTCTGTTGAACTCAGACTATAAAATATACGCCAAGATCCTAGCAAATCGACTGTCCAGGGTATTGGAGTCCCTTATTCACCCGGACCAGTGTGGTTTTATGACCGGAAGATCCTCGGCCGATAACGGACGCATGCTGGCTCACGTTCTCCGGAAGGCACAGCATGCGGACCAGCCACTAGTAGGCCTTGCATTAGACGCAGAAAAAGCATTCGACAGGGTCGAATTCTCCTACTTATTCAATACCATGCGCTGGATGGGGATCCCTGATAGTTTCTTGAAGAGCGTACAGCTGTTATATGCCAAACCGGTTGCTCGGGTAGCAGCAAACAGCACCACCTCCCGAGAGTTCCTTCTCACCAGAGGAACCAGGCAGGGCTGCCCTCTGTCACCTCTACTATTCAACATCGCATTGGAACCCTTAATCCTACGAATTCGCCAGGCATCTAATGTCGTAGGGATGCCGCTGGAAGGCTACCACTGCAAATTGTCAGCCTACGCAGATGACCTTCTCCTGTTCCTGGAAGTAAGCTCAGTGGCGGCCGCTCTGGAGATAATAGGAGAGTACGCACTCATTTTGGGATACAAACTAAATATGGATAAGACCATTATCATACCCCTTACATCATCAGTCCCCGACGACGAGCTGCGGAAGTATTCCTTTCAGGTGGAAAAGTCGTCCTTCAAATACCTGGGTGTCATGTATGGCACCACTCTGATGGATACAATTGCGCTTAATGTGAATAAATGCACCCAGATCATACAAAACTGTACGACTAATTGGACACCACTAAACTTGACATGGTGGGGCCGGCTAGAAACCATTAAAATGGTTATAGTGCCCAGGATCACGTACATACTTGGCATGCTTCCGGTACTTTTTGACAAACACTTCTACCAAGCTTTAGAGAAAAAATTACTGGCTTTCCTCTGGGCGAAGAAGACACCGCGTATCGCAGCCTGGAAATTGAAGCTACCCAAGAAGCAAGGGGGAGTAAGTTTTCCGGACTTCTATTGGTATCATATCGCCGCCATAGCCAAACAAGGATTATGGTGGGCGGAGGAGCCAGACACACCAGGGGCTCCCAGTTGGCTCTCAGTGGAATCGGCGGTAAGTGATCCTCTCCCACTACGGCACCGAATCGGTGCCGCATCAGTGTATCCGAGTCCGCCGACGCAGGATAGGATCCATCAAGCGACTCAGCAAGCCTTAAATTTGATCTTGCCATTACTGGGGGAAGACCCAAGTTATACAGACGCCACCCCCCTATGGCTCAACCAACACTTCAAAATAGGTGGGACATGCTTTGCCTGGACCACTTGGATACGCTGCGGTATCTTCAATTTGGGGCATTTACTCAGAGGACAGAGCTACAAAACCTTTGCGGAATTGCAAAATGAGTTTCAACTCCCCTACAAGTGTTTCTTTCAGTGGGGTCAACTTCGACACTGCTTGCATAAGGCAGGAGTCATCCCCCTCCAAGTCGTCAAAGGGCGCCCGCCATACCTGCGGATCCAGGAATTCCAGACAGGGACTGGGCACATATCACGGCTGGTAGATCTCCTTCGGTCAGCGGACGGACGATGCCCCAGTGGAGCCCAATTGGTTTGGGAAACTGAAGCCGGACCTCCCACGACCTCAGAAATGTGGGCTTCCTTCTGGGGATCCCAGATCCGGATATCGAGATCAGCCTCCCTCACACAGACGTTATTCTTTTTAGCACATCGCGCATACCTGACCCCAGTTAGGACTTCCAAGTGGCAAACACCGACAGACGACCGCTGCTGGTCCTGTAGACACGAAACAGGAACCCTCTCACACATGTTGTACTACTGTCCGCTCTTACTCCCGTACTGGCGAGGAGTTTGGCGGCGAACACAGCAACTGGTCGGGATAGACGCACCCTTATCATACCGGGTGATTATCTACAAATCCCAGGCGGGGATACCTGGTCTTCAGAAGCAACATCACGCCCTGTTAGACCTCCTACTGAGTTTGGCGTTAAAGGCCATCATGAGCCACTGGAAGACTTTCGGAACCTTAAGTGTGGAATACTGGTGGAATTTAGTGTGTTACCATCGAACCTGTGAGATATCATATGTACAGCAAAATCCTGCCTTTCGAAGATTGATGTACAAATGGGACAACCTAGCCACGAGTTAGTCAAAGTTGGAATACCTTCCCGGTACTGGACGATGAGACATGAGCGGTCAACCCCCCCCCCCCACTTGTTACGCTTGTACCATTACCACTTTCATCTCGCTGCTTCGATCCTGAATGAATGTAAAAGTGAACCTGTCTGTACCTGCCAATTAACTTTGTTTAATCCTCATTCAAGTGTTTCCATTAGGTGTATTGTATGTTATCGAAAAGATAAATAAAGTTCTTAAAAAAAAAAAAAAGAATTATAGTCCAAGATCATGCATGGTTTTTTGTCTGGACGTGTGTTATCTACTTCTTCTTGATCATGCAAACTGTTCAGAAGAACAACCACTTTTCCTTTCTTTGGGCAATAGGAAACCAGAGTGGCATCATCGCGAAAGGCAAACAGTGAAGTGAATACCTCTCGGCCCTTTGCTTTTACAAATTCTGGAGGTAATTATTTTCTGTTCTTTCGAATTGTCCCCAAAAGTGTCATTTGTTTTTCTAGCAATTTTCGTGACAGGGATAAACTGCAGAAGAAATTGTCAACAGTAACATTTCTGCCAGATCGCATCAATCCTTCAGTGAGTTGCAGCACAACCCTTTCACCCTGATTCTGTTCCCTGTTTTGTCCGAGTTCCCTTCCTGTATATACTTGAAGACGCAGAACATAAGATGTTGCACTGTCACACAACATTCATAGCTTTATGCCATATATTGTCTGAATGGAACACAGCCACGAAATGTAAGCAGTTGCTCATCCATGGTAACATTTTCACCAGGAACAAAGGTGTCACTTAGAGTTGCTTCCCAGGTATCAAAAACGTGTCTGATTGAAGCAAGCTTATCCACGCCTCGTTGTTCACGTCTGTTGGTTGCATCATCAAATCTGAGAGCAAAAGAAATTTGCTAAAAATGGTTAAAGGCCATATTTTTGCCGAAAACAGAACGACCATCTTCAAGGTTCCACAACTGGACTATGGATTCATTTTGTGACTTGTACACGCCTGAGAGGATCAGAAGTCCAAGAAAACATTGAAGTTCTCCGTCTGTCAAATCTTTCCAGGTGTCGTCATAAATGTGTCTTCCTTGTTTGCTCATCTACATCATGATTCCATTCAATAAGTTATTCATCATGAACAAGTGGAATGCTGCGAGAGGGCCATCAACATTTCATACAGCATACCTTGTAGGACCTTGTTGTACGGGCATGACATTAGCTCTGGCGTATCTTCCAGCAGCTTGCTTTATAGGTTTCCTTTTCCATGATGTGGCATCCTTAGATACATAGGCTTCAATGGCAACATTTGTGTTTATAGTTGATGACCTCTTAGCTCCTCTAAGACCAGAACTAGGATTCCTCACAGATGATACTGACACCGAGGACACCTTCCTTCTTCCTCGTCCTGCACATCCTCGACCTTTGCCTCGACCTGTAACTTGACTCTTTGCTGCAGACGATGTTACTGGCTCAACATCAGTCTCACATTCACTTGGCGACCAACTGCTGTCGCCATCTGAATCATGACTGTCATCATCAGATTTATCGCCCGAACCTGGCTGATATGCTTCTTCGCTTGCTGAATATGCTGCATCATCAGATGACTCAGAGCTGTCACTGTCAGCATCTCGTTGCAATAGTTCTCTTACTTGGGCAGCTGAATACTTTCGTTTTGACATCATAAACAATAACCTAAAATAAATAAACAAAGATAAAGTTGAATAAAATGCAAAGCAGTTTTACTATAGGTGTACAATAATCGTGATGAATGAGCTGAAAGCTTTTAGATTTCATCAGAAATAATGAGAGAACGTATGATATCAATTACAGAAAATATGTAATTTTCATAAAATAAGAGTACAAAAAATAAATGATACATAATTAATGATAAATACCTTTGTCAGATCAAAAAATTCACAAAACTGCAAATTGTATCACGATCCAAACCAGACGTAAGCAACTGGGGTCAAAAATGACCCCACTGGTACTCGGCGCTGCAATTCATCACTAGTGTCACCTAGCGGATGAAAATTAATCCTCTCATGGTGCAATATAAAGAGAATATTGACATGTGAAAAGTCATACAAAGATTGTATTCTTGAACAACTAGTTTCTGAGATACGCATTGTGAAACTTGCAATGGGGTCACTTTTGACCACATCGGTACTCCCAGGGTTAAAGGGTGTTTCTGGTGGCCAGAGTGACTGTTAGGCTTGTATCAGAACTGAAGGCCTTGTCCTGCAGGTAGCCTTCCTTGATTATTTTGGGGCTTCTATCTCCTTTCACTCTGTGACACACTTTCTCCCAAAAGTGCTTTCCTCCTTTCATCTTTACCTGTCATTCTGCCCTCCTTCTTAGCAGAAGATCTTCAGAAGGACTCTCTGCTATGTCTAGTGGACTTGTGGAGGGTGTTGATCAGGCACCTGGAAAGTTGCCAATTCTTTCCACCAGTTGGCTCATTTTTTTGCCCACATTGATGACCCAGAGAAGACTTGCAGTTGCCAAATTCTTTGTCACCCACAGTATTAAGGAGACTAGTGGGTCAGTATACCTTTTGGCCGGTAAGCAGGTGCCAGATTGAGTCAAAGCTCACTCCACTAGGGCAAAGCCTCTTTCTGGGCAAAGCCTCTTTCTGGGCAGAGTCTGCCTCGGTGTCTCCAGAGGATATTGGCAAGGCTGCAACCTGGTCATCTCTGAGCACCTTTGTGATGCACTACGGATTGCATGTGTGAGTCAGAACAAATAACGTCACTGGCAGAGCAGATCTGTGCAGAAAAAGTAACTTTCTTCCACCCTATGTCTTGACTGCTGGGCACATCCCACTTGTCTGGCTGGTCTAGCAAAATGATAAAAATAGAGAAATTTTGCATACCTTTCCTTTCCTTGAATCCCGCTGGACCAATCCAGGACTTGCTCTGGAATACTCCTATTTCAGGTTGGGAAGCCTGCTGTTTTTGGCTTGCATTGTCGATATCAGCGCAGAGTTAATTCTGGTAAGACAGCCAAATACTTGCTCATGTTATTCATTGTGAAGTTGAATTGTTGGTTATTAATGTTATAAGTTCCTCTGAGTTTTTCAGTTTACTACTGGGAAGTGTCATACTGGCTTCTCTCAGTGCTGCACCAGAGGATATACCTAGGGATGACATCACTAAAAGTTGCTCAAACCTCCGTCCACCTGCTGGCAAAGGAGCATAACCCACTCATCTGGACTGGTCTAGCAGAATTCAAGAAAAGGAAATTATCAGGTATGCAAAATGTCTCCGTTGTTTTATTTTTTGCTTGCTTTTTTCTCTATACTTTTTATTTCCTCTTTTCTCTCACTCTCTCAGCTACCATGCTGATTCTGTTCCAGAACAGTTTTTGTTGCTTGTTTGCACTATGGATGAATGTTTCTGAACTCCATTTTCAACACTATACCCTAAGGAAGCTTAACACAGTAAGCTGAAGATAATCTTATTTTCTGAATCGCCAGGTTTCTATGCATCCATCCATCAAGTGAGCTTGTGTTTCTATAAAAGTGAGATTATGTTAAAACTGCAGGTGTCACCTTCTTTACTTCCTTTGAATTGTGTCATTCTAAGACTGGAATGCCTGGGAGCTGGAACCATATAGCAACTGGGGCCAGAGCTGGTAGACTTCACACATTTCTACTAAAAACTGCTGCTTCCAACAAGCATTCATAAGGTCATGAACAATCACATGCATCACTTTTATAAAACTTTAAGATGCCATAGTTTAAATTGATTATGACATTTATGAATGAAAGGATATGAGGTTAATAGTCATAAGATTAGGAGGTATATTCAGTAAAGGATTCAATGCACATTAATGAAATTAATGTACATCAAGTGTTCAGTGTCCTTTTATTTCTATGGGTGCAGTGGCACTTAACACACTTTAACCTCTAATAAACATGCCCCTTACTGTGCCTGTGCATTAGCTATATAGAATTCAGATATGCTAAATTGTCAGTTATACTTTTTATGGAGTTTTCCATTTCAGGTCCTCATCTCCAGAATTCATTACCTGTTGATCTAAGGGCAGAATGTGTTGTGCTCAAGTTCATAAACCGGTTCAAGGTTGTTTTGTTTTGTAAGGCTTTCAAATAGTTTTTTTTTTTTCAGCGATGAAATGCATTTTGTATATTTTTAAGATTCTTGAATTTTCATGTTTGTTTTGTGTTTTATTATGGTCAAGTCTGTTTTTATGCAATTATTATGGGTGTTTATTGTTTATTGCATTGAATGGTTTACTGTAAATCAGTTTTGCTGGATATAAATGTGTTTCAGATAAATAAAATTTGGCTGTAGTGGCATGAGTTCAAATTCTTAGTCCTCAAGCAAAATTTTGCAGAGGGCCGTCCCTTAGCAATGGAGATCATTTTCCTCTCATCTGGAGCATGTGTAGGGGATAAGTATCTTCTGAAAATACAGAGGTATCTGGAGTAGTGGCATGTGGAGGGGTGTATATGAGTGTCTGAGACCTAGGAGGCAAGTGTTGGGTGCCCAGTGGAGAGGTGGGCAGAGAAGTCTGGTCTGATGTCTTTTGTAGTGGCACTAGAGATGTGCATTCATTAGCATACATTTGATTAATTGGATGTGTTAAGCATTTTAGTGCATGCATAATCAATTGTACACATGTGAACCTAAAAATTAATGTGGATACAAATGATTTGTGCATGATAAACATTTCTAACATGTATAAAAACAATTTATTCCATTGAATGTGTGCAATGACAGAAAAAAAAGAATACCTGAAAATCAGGAAAAAAAATTCCAAAAATGAAACAAAAATATTTTGACCATGCACATCCCTGTTTTCCATTTTACCCCTCTCTCCCTTCCTTTCCCTTGCATTCCCCTCTTACTCTCCTTCTCCTCCCTGTCCTTCTGCTCTCCCCCAAGCTAGATAAACCTTCTATTCAAACTGGCAGGAGGCGAATGTGGAAAACCCTTAACTTATTTCAACAGTGTTACTGTGATACTTCCCAACCTCGTTCTTCAACCCCATTAAGCCCGGCAGCAGGTATAGCACTTAACTGTAAGTATATTATCTTTTGCCATCAGGGGACCAAGCCTTATTTTACAATCAGCAAAATCACATAGGGCCCGATATTCTTCTGGGATGGCTATGCACTGCTATGGCACATAGCTATCGCCAATGACCCCGACATTGAATATTCAGGGTTGCTGCACAGCCTCCACAGCCACAGAAGCTAACTGGGTAGCGATATTGAGCTGCTGCCCAATTAGCTCCTGTAGGTAAAGTTAGGTCAGCTTTTGCTGCGTCCAGATTTAACCCATGTGTCACTAACCAGGTAGTGGTGCAACATGGCCTCTATTTGGTTAGCGACTGTCACCGCCCACGACATGCCACGGAACACCCATGATCTTTTCAACTGCTGTACATTCTGTGTAATGTAAAGTAGTTTTAGTGAGCGAATCCTACATGCCTCCCCCCTTTTTTGTTTGCCATGTAGTTCTTCTGTTGTTGCTATGTAAATAGCTTTGATTGAAGGAGAGTGTGGTATTGAAAACCTGTTTAATTAATTAATTAAATATTCAGTGGCGCTAACCATTGAACATCCCGTTCAGTGACGTTTACAGGTCAGTAAACTATCTAAATCCCTTTAGAATACCGGGCCCATGGGTCTTATTACAAAGCAGCAGGAAATGATCACTGTAATATCTTAATGTCTTAAGATAAGATATGGGAGACCAGCTGATCCCTATCACTAAATCACTATAAATGTTGGAAAATTTGTCTTGAGGAAACCAACCTCTTTTGTGGACTGGTTGAATGATCAAAAGGTGCTATGCATCACCATTTGCATCAACTGGAATTTTTGGATGTATTGGTTTATAAATTCAAAGGTAGTCTTTTCACTACTTTATATAGAAAGCCGGTCCAGCAAAATACTTTTTTGCAATATTCTAGTTATTTTGACAGTTTTGTATACCATTGTATCCTTCAATCAAAGTGGTCACAACACAATTAGGGGATACATTTAACATGAGGGGATATGAGACACATACACTAATACTTACAGGGAACATGGGCAATGGAGGGTTAAGTGGCTTGCCCAAGACCACAAGGAGCACCTGTGGGACTAGAAAACCCAGTCCTTCTGGCCCAAGGTTGCTGTCCTCTAGTGGGATTTGAACCCCTGACCTTAGGTAACTTGCCCCAACCACTAGGCCACTCCTCCACAGTCATCATCCTAGATCACTCAAAAAGGGTCTTCCATATGGACAATTCCCCCATTTATGGAGGATTTCTTCTACTATAGATGAATATATGTTTCATGCCAAAGCTTTATTTCAATGTTTATAACAAAGGGGATATCTGGTTTAATTATTAATGTTAACCTACAAAAGAGCATGTTTTACACATCGAAAATGGTTATTAGATGATTCATCCTCATCTTCATTTTCATCTAGACAACATACTGATGATCAGTCTGACAAATTCATTGGTATACTTCCATACATGGTGTGTTCTCATCAAGTTATACAGATCTTGAAGAAACATTGGGATGTTTTGTCTTTTCATACATGTTTTCAAAAAACATTACAAATTGCTTATACTAGGGGATTTAATCTTCGTGACTTAGTGCACCCTACAACATCATCATTCGGTGGAACCTCTGATCTTTTGGGACATTTTGCCTGTGATGACTGCAGTTTTTGTGCACATTGAGTGGAGCTGAATGGAATTTTCCTAATTCTACTTTAAAACATGTTGCCAAATGGCTACTGATTTTGTGGTCTACATGCTGCTATGCCCGTGTTCTTTGATTTATGTGAGTTGTACTATTCGTCCAGTTAGGTTTCGTCTTCGTGAACACTTATCACGCTTACGCAACAGGACGACTAATACACCCATAGTAAAACATAGCCTTTTGCAACATCATGCTTTTAATGATAATGTGGTAGGCGAAGGCCTATAATCCATGGTGTCTGAAATAAGCAGAGAGGCCTAAGCAGCTTGACCTGTAAATGAAGCCTGTGGAGAGGCCCAAAGGAATTACACATTCCCCTGAATGCTGCTACCATAGAATCGAAACTTAACTGAGCACAATTAAGTATAGCTAAGCAGAATCGAAACTTAGAGAATATAGAAAAACAACTTTAATTGGTATTGATAAGAGAGTGAAGCTTCTATGGAATTAATTAACTCTGCTGAAAGAAAAGTTACAGTGCCCTGCTTTCCCACATGTTCTAGTTAGCTAAGTGACCTTGGAGGAGAAAAGTATCAAAGCTGGAAGAACTGGCCATTGTAATTGGGACTGTAAGGGGGGGTAAGCAGGTGCTGAGCCCAGTTGAAGGTCTCCATTGGATGACTACGTAATGGTACCGGGACCAATAGATGGGGTGAAAGGGGTTACCGGGACCAATGAGAAGTTTGCCTATACCTAGAATGGACAAGAAAAGTATAAAAGTTGTTGTTTTATTAACAGCCATTGCTCAGCCATTTTGAATTTGATTCTGCTTGAGTCTTGTGCACAAATAAATGATTTGTTCCTTCTGAACAGACTCCTGGTATTATTGGTTTGTCTGCACTCTGCTGCTACAATTTAAAGTGGAATATGCTGGATTATATCCCATTAAACCCTCAGGGTGGTATAAGGGAACAGAAATTACAACCATTGAAACAATTCTGGATTTTTAAATTGTCAACGGTATCCCCGGGAGGTTTAAATCAAGAACTGGATTGGGCAAGACTTCTGTGATGTATGAGTTGAATGATTGGCTATATGGATTCTGCTTGTTCATCTGACTGTCATGGGGTTGAAATAGTAGTTGATTTCTGCTTGGATTCATTCTGGTTGACTTTACCCATTTGCAGAGCTTTGAAACAGGGTGTTCATGGTTGGCAAGCCCTAAACACAGTACTGTGTCCACTGATACACCACAGCATTATTACTTTGCAGGTCTTGCTGATACATTGCGGATCCTTCATGAATCATATTATTTGGTTCAATCGTTTTTTCTGCATGGATCCAATGTTCAACATGGACAATTGAAGTTTCTACTATCAGATAAGTTCACAAGTTGGTGGTGCTTTTTAAATAAAAGATAGATAAAAGATACTTTAACCATTATACTTGTGTATGGTTGTATTAATATACATATTTTGGATGGGTTCACTATTCTCTTAAGTAACCTTAATTTGAGTAAAAAGGAAGAGTTGTCACAAGAGGTTGGTTTCCTCAAGACAAATTTTCCAGCATTTATAGTGATTTAGTGATAGGGATCAGCTGGTCTTCCATCTACTTTTTCTAGTTTTGGGCTTCAATGAGAATAGTTTTGTGTTTTGTTGGGTTTAAGATAAGATATGCCATAGTGGGTTAGATCAAAGGTCCATTAAGCCCAGAATCCTGTTTCCAACAGTGGCATATCCAGGTCGCAAGTACATGTCAGGGTCCCAAAAGGTGATCAGATTCCATGCTGCTTATCCTTGAGGTAAGTAATGGATTTCCTCAGTCTAACAATGGTATATGGACTTGTCCAAACCTCTTTTAACCAACTACACTAACAGTTTTACTACATCCTCCAGCAATGTATTCCAGAGTTTGATTATGCATTGTGAAAAAATATTTTCTCCAATTAGTCATAAATGTACTATATTGTAGCTTGATTGCATCTACATTTATCCATTCCACTCCACTCCACTCATTGCTTTATAGATCTCTATCATAATTCCCCTCAATAGTGTTTTTTCCAAGCTGAAGAGCCATAACCTTTTAAGCCTTTCCTTATACTGATATCCTTCCATCTCCTTTATCATTTTGATCACTCTTCTCTGTACCTTTTCTAGTTCTGTTATATCTTTTTTAAGATATGGCGACCAGAATTTCATACAATATTTGAAGTACATAGCACCATGGAACAATACAGAGGTATTATAATATCTTTGGTTTTATTCTCCATTCTTTCCCTTATAATTCCTAGCATTCTATTTGTTTTCCCCTTATGATTCCTAGCATGCTATTTGCTTTCTTGGCCACTGCTGCACACTGGGCAGAGTTTCTATATATTATCCATGATGGCACCCAGATCTTTTTCCCGGGTGGTGATTCATAAAGTGGAAACTTGCATTGTGTAACAATAATTTGGACTGTTTTTCCCTAAGAGGGTTGTTCTAAAAGGTTTAGTCATGGTTTGGACGTCTGCAGACATGCATGTGGACGTTAAAATTATAGATATATCTCCATTCCACAAATGCTGTTTGTAGACGTCTCCGTTCAAGTAGGCAGGGGTTTGTGGCAGAGGCATGTCTGGGGAGGAGCAATGGATTTACAAGTCCCTGTTCAATCCCAGAAGGGCAGAGCAGTCTGCATGCTCTTGCATGCTTATTCCTGCTCCAGGCATGAAAAGGTATCAGGAAAGTGTTTGTTTTCACCTTAAAGCATCCAGAGAGTGTAGAGAAGATAGATAATTAAGTGACTAGCTTTAGATTATAAAATCCCACATTAGGATATGAACCCTAGCCATACAGCTCTTAGGCAACTACTCTAGACTTTATGCTATTAGACATTCTGGCTCTGACATAGTCTCCAGGGGACATCTGTATAGACATTTGATTCACGTGCATATCAGCACGTCCACATTTCTGAAATTGTGCCTGAACTTGAACGTGCCTGCCTTTCTTTTCATACATTCTAGTTTTGACGTCCCAGATTACACTTGGATGTCCCCTTTGGAATGTGCCTCCTCATATATAACCTTGCACTTGTGCACATTAAATTTCATCTGCCATTTGGATGCCCTGTCTCCCAATATCTCAAGGTCCTCTTGCCATTTTCACAATCCTCTTGTTTTTTTAACAACTTTGAATTATTTTGTGCCATCTGCATCATCATTGTACCTATTTCCCGATCATTTATGAATTTGTTAAAAACAGCGGGCCCAGCACAGGTCCTTTGGGTACCACACTACTGGCCTCTCTCGATTGAGAAAATTGGCCATTTAGCCCTACTTTCTGTTTCCCAAACCACAAAAACCCATTCCCTCTTATCCCAAGTGCTGCTTTAGTTACAGCTCTTCTAGGGTCGCTGTTGCTATCAGGATCAGTAGTTTTGAAGAAGAACAAGCCACAGTATGCTGATATCACTGAGAAGATAGAGCTTACTGTGACCACTTTTTGGAATAGAGAATGATGTGCACAAATACATTACTCAAGGTCACTCCAGTTATTAAAGGTCAGTCCAAATATCTTCCTGAAGTTGCTGTTGCTATCAGGGTAATCAATTTTAAAAGAAGTTGCCGTTTGCTCACTTGACCAAGGAGCTTATCGTTGCCCCCAGTGAAATAGAGAATGACTTGCACAAATACATTTCTCAAGACCAATCTCCAGAATTAAAGGCCAGTCCTAAAATCTGCGCTATGGTGCTTGCTCTAGTTGCAGCCCTCCTAGGGTCCATTTTTTATTTTAAACACTGGCCATGGTGTTTAAATCATTCAGTTACATTCAGCACGCTATTTGGTAAGGAGTGGCACTGAATATAGTTGGAGTATGGTGACTGCTGCTGTTTCTATGTATAGTAGGGTATTCAGTTACTATCTATTTAGTAATGCAGTTTAATTTAGGAAGCCTTTTTGCTGTCCTAAATTAAACTGCATATCTATCTAGACAGCAGCTGAAGATCACTGTTTCTCCATGGAGTTAGACAGAACAGCCATGCACTATCCTTGTTCAGCCCTAGTGCTATCTGGATAGTGCCACTGAAAATTCTTGTATAGGAGACTGATCCATATAGCGGTAGCTGCTATATGGATAAGTTCTTTTGAATACTGGCCTGTCCGCAAATGCACATGTAGAGAATGCTCAAATGATGCTTTAAGAGAAGCAGCATCAGGTTAGAAAGAAAAGTCTGACATTTTCCAGAACAGGGGAGGTACTTGCTGCCACTCATTTCATACTGGGAGGAGACTCCTCTGAGAGGGAAAATCCCACTTCATACATAAACCACTCCCAAAGGCAGAACTCCTTCTTTGGCACGCAGCCACTGCACCACAAAGGAGGCAGTTTTTTGTACCCAGTCATTCATATTATCTAGAGTGTGCAGCAGGCTTAGAGCAGCCGTGAACATTAACAGGTGAGCATGCCATCCACCACACGCTAAAACACATGGTGATCAGTCATCACAGGATGGGGTGGGGAAAGAGTGCAGTGTGAGCATGGATATATCATTACTGCTAGTGCCAGGGCAATTGCTGCCTGCTCAGTGGTAATGTGGGGCCTGATATTCAGCAGCGGCAACTAGCATTACTAAAGCAGATAGCCACTGCCATATCTGAAGACTGGTATTGGATATTCAGGTTGCCTGGATTGCCATGAAGTTAATCAGACAGCAGCGATATTCAGCCGCTGCCTGGTTAGCTTCAGCAGCCAAAGTTAGGCCAGCCTTAACTGCATCTGACTTTCCCTACATTCGATAGCTGGGCAGTGGTTCAATATCACCGCTGCTCGGATATCGCCAGGTGCCGCCCATGGCATGGCATGCCATGGCATGCCTCGGTGCTAACCAGTTAGCATCAGGGCAGGCAGCAACGGCACCTGCGGATATTCAACAGCGCTAAAAATGTTGTTCTGTGACTTTTAACACAAGTTCACCCAACAACACCTCTATGGGAGTCATTAGGTGACGATGTCTTACTGGAGCACACATTAGAGTTATTCGTTGCGTGTTAGCTGCTGGGACCATGCTTGTCACACCCCTGACAGCTAACTCGGAGTCTTCGCACTTCATGTTCATTTGTTTGGTGCCGACTTCAGTAAAAGGGGCCCATGGTGTTGCAGAGGGCTGAATAGTGAAAGAACACTGTAGTATAAATACCACTTTTCAGATAACATTGGAATTTTTATGCCAGTTAAAACTAACAGTCAATTCTACTAAATATATTCTTGCTCGCAAAAAGTCACACTTTCAATTATCATCTGCAATAGCTGCCAAGTTTATAGATTTTGTCCTGAAATCATATCCTGTGACCTGCTCCCATTTTCGATTCGTCTGATAATAAATCAGTGTTAGATTTCTAGATCAATGCTCGTATCTATTTCATAGTGCAACTGCATTTGAAGTAATATTATGCCCTTATTTCATCGTCAGTCAGACCAGTGTTGTAACTGGAAGGAATCTGAAGAAACACTGGGGGTTGTCTGTTAGGGCCTGGATGATCTGTCACTCCTTATTGTCTACAGCTTTTCACTACTACTCTTCTTGCTATCTCACCTTAGCATGTTCCTCTCCCTTTCGTGACCTCTCTTTTAGCACCTTTTCTGTGGTATAGACCTTCCACTGAAGCCCCAGGTGCTACTCTTTCAGGCCAGACTGGAAGCATGTATATTCAGATTTGCCAATCCTAACCCCAGGGTCAGTGCCAAGGGTATTAGGCACATTGAGTGAAACTTCAGCCTTGCGCCCTTTCACAATTATCTTTAGACTCCTAGTGCCCCCTCTATGATTTTCATTATTAAACTCAATTGTAGTTATCTCACTGCCATTTACAAGGGTAAATGGATTTTTTGCACATTGCCCATTCTTCTTGCTGGTAAACATCCTCACTGATGACTTTTGAAATTTGTGTGGCTCCCAGGATGCATTGCTTTGCTTTAATGGTAGCGGCTGTTTGCTCTACACCTCCCCCACCCCCCCATAACAACTGCCTTAGGCCATCACCTAGTTTACATGGTGGTTGGCCAGCCTTGCCTCACCATCATACAAGTAGTAGCTTAATAATGCAGTTTCAGTTTTGTTTTTATAAAAACCTTAGATATATTTTCATTGTTAAATTTCTGAGGTCAATAGAGAAATTATTTGGTTATCAATGGGTGTTAATCACATAACTCCTTTAAAAAAAAAAAATTCCACATTAACTGACTAAACAAAATTCCATATTAAACAGTCTGATATCTATCCAAAATTGTTCATATAATTAAAGAAGAACCAAAGAGTTTTCCAGAGGTGAGGCCAAAAGTTGTCTAGACAGCAGCAGTATTGAGCCACTATCCCATTAACTTCATTATTTAGTAAAGGTGTTTCTCAACTCAGTCCTTGGGACACAACTTGTCAGGTTTCAGGATAACCACAACAAATATGCATGAGAGAGATCTACATACAATGGAGGCAGTGCATGCAAATCCATCTATGCAAATTCATTGTGATTTTCCTGAAAACCTGACTGGTTAGATGCGTCTCAAGGACTGAAATGAGAACTCCTGATTTAGTAGGACCCCCACAAACAAGTCCTAATTTAAATGGCTAAGTTATCCATTTACGTTTAAGATGGTGGTATGCTCAGCAGTCCTACCTAAATGGGTAGGAACACTGAATACTAGACATAAAGGTAAACAGATAAACTATCTGCTATGTGATTGCCAAGCGGCTAAATATTTCCCCCTGTATTTTTAGGTGTTATTAATATTGTACATTTACAAATATAGCTTTATTATGCTATTTACATTGGAATCAATTAGCAGTAATGGCAACCTTAATAATTTAAATGCCCCACCCACATTGGTGTTTAAATTAATACATATATTCAGTGCTATGATGGGGTAATTTTATCAGTTATGGCTAAATCAACATGTGTTGTTATGCATGTATATCATGCCTATTTTATAAAGTCAAATACACATGTACTTTCTGAAATACAGAGATAAGTGGCACAAAAAGAATATTAATTTAAGGTACAAACACTTAGCCAGCCCTATGGCTGGTATAAATGCCCACACCTAGGTTTTTCAAGAACACACATAAATTATAGTACTTTATAATTTGTACTTATAATTTTCGCTCCACTCAAACTCTGCCCATGCACAACTCAAAGTGTAAGTATGATGATCGGCCCAACACATGTACTTACAGAATTGTGATCACATTACATATACAAGTCACTGGCAAATTAACTGTATTTATGTGTTTATGTTTATGTTTATTGAATTTGATATACCGCTCAGACCCAAAGGCATTAGAGCGGTTTACAATACTACATCATTTAGGGAAATAAGAAAAGAACGCCATTTATAAGATAGGACAGAGTAGAGGACAGAGACAGTCAAACAGATAAGAGAAAGAGAAGGACACGGAACAGCAAGTTACCCTGATATATAAGCAGGACATCAATACATCAATATAGACTCCAGATACAGACGCCACGGACCAACGCCTAAGGGCCACGCCAAAGGGCCCTCTGGCGAGGCCCTCAGGCGCAGGTGCGCCCCGGCAACGGCAGTTCTTAAGCCGTTGGGCCTGGTTACTGATTGGCGGGCTCGGGGAGGAAGGGGGAACTCCTGCTCTCACCCCCGTCAAAAGCGCTGCTCATCTTGCGCCCCGGCAATGGCGGTTCTTAAGCCATTGGGCCTGGTTACTGATTGGCGGGCTCGGGGAGGAAGGGGGAACTCCTGCTCTCACCCCCGTCAAAAGCGCTGCTCATCTTGCGCCCCGGCAATGGCGGTTCTTAAGCCGTTGGGCCTGGTTACTGATTGGTGGGTTCAGGGAGGAAGGGGGAGCTACTGCTCTCACCCCCGTCAAAAGCGCTGCTCATCTTGCGCCCCGGCAACGGCGATTCTTAAGCTGTTGGGCCTGGTTACTGATTGGCGGGCTCGGGGAGGAAGGGGGAGCTCCTGCTCTCACCCCCGTGTATATCTAACTTACTTTTATACGTGTTATTTGTGCATACATCTAAGCAGGTTTTTATAAAATTACCCCATTTGTATAATCAATGCCTGATTTGGTTGCCATATTGGTCTGGTGAGATGTCTTGGAACCTAAGGCGGTGGATAAGCTCCACTGTAAGGTTAATGTAGAGATTGCTAAATTTGTGGTTTTGCTGGGGATAGGGGGTAGGATTATTTCAGCCCAGTGGTGTTCACTTTCCTGATTAAGTAGGAGAGGAAAAGGAGGCGGCTAATAAATACAGTAGAGGAGAGTAGGGCCAGAGCCAATTCCTTGGTCAGTAGTCTAGGCAGCAGGGATGGTGAGTGAGTTCCTTTTCGCACCCTCCCACCATGGAAGGCAGGGATAGGGGGAGGTTTTGGGGAGTATGGGCGTGTGCAGCTAGTGGAAGAGGGAGTTATCATAAAAGCTGAGGGCAGCAATTGGGGAGGATGGGGAAGTTCCAGGGGCTAGTTTCTACCCAGGTTGGGTAACAGTACATTTGAAATGTTGGGGAATCTGATGGTTGGGGACATGGCTATCATGCAACACCACTGTCAGTCATGGAGCATAATCTTCTGACATTGCAGACCATTCAAGGGCTGGGGCACTGGCTAGTTCAGCAGCCACCAGCCAGGTGAAGTGGGGAATGAGCAGAAGGGAAATTGACCTGTTGAGGGATTGAAAATTGTGTTTGTTGTATTGGATATGTGAAGTTAAGTACAGGCTGAGGCCATATGTTCTGCCATACAGCCTCTGTCTAGTCATTTATTTGGAGGGGGGAGTTGAGTATAGGTGGATATGTATGCCTATGTGAATACCCTTCTTCTGTTTGCATCTCTATACAACATGGGTCTTTGAGAATTAGGGGTGTGCATTTGATAGTGTTCAATTGGTTTCTTACTGCATCGTAAAATGTTTACTACACATTAAATCCATTTAAAGCAAACGCATGTTATGTCAATTAGTGTGTGTTAAAAAATTCAAATCTATGAAACAAACTGAGAAATGTTCAGAAGTCAAGGGAAAAGCTCAAAAGACAACTTGAATATGTTTGCCCTGTGCACATTCCTGTTGGAAATTGTGGTAAATGTAAGCAAATGTTTATTTTATGAGAGGATAAGAGAAAAAAACTACCTAATAGACACTTTGCTTGGGCCATAGGACATTTGATTTTCTTTTGCTAGTAGTTGCCCTGGTATTGCTGATGCTATTTTCTATTTATACACTGATAAATTCACATTGCATTCATTCCATTCCATTAAGTTGTGTGGTAACGATGCTACATGGTATAACTTACAAAATAGCTTTTGCCACCAATATAAGTTTCAATTTTGTATTTAATGCTGAAACACAAAGTTCTATAAAATATGCATAAACTTGCTAGCATACAAGTTACTGCCATCCTAGGACTAGAAAATCTTGCACACTCTCTTTTAGTAAAATGTTTAAAAATTTAATTGATCTTGCAGATTTTAAGGTCTGAAACTAGAGTTCTCTCTCTTGTGCGACTGAGGTCTTGCTGTTCTGAGTAGTGTAACCCTTAAGTTGGTGTATGAGGGGCTCTCTCTGCCTAAGGAAAAACAAATCGCAATAAGTATACAAAGTGACTAATATTGACCTGGATGCATGAAGCTGAAAACTGCAATCTTGCATTAGATCACTATTTGAAAAATATTTTACTTCCCAGCCAGAGATCAAAGATAATAGAAGCTGAGGAAGCTGATAATAGAAAACAGCATTAACAAATAAGATGGGTGGATATTCAGAAGCCCTTATCTGTATGGCAATTTGTGCCTTTGAGTCAATGCTGACTCCTGGTAACCCAGTAGCTCCTGGGTTTTCTTGGCAGTGGGACCTGAAGAAGGTTGCCAAGCCTTTCTTCTGAGGCAATGGAGGGTTATGTGACTTGCCCAAGGCCACAAGAAGTACTAGTGGGAATAGAACCCTGGTTTTTTTTTTGGTTACTAAGCCAGTGCTCCAACCATTAGGCTACTCTGCCACTCTTTTGTTTGAAAACAATATACAAAATAGAAAATAATTCAATTCCTTCCTTTTTCCAAAACAGATTATGCTCAATAGATATTATTCAGAGCAATTTACTGTCCTCAACCCAAAAAGCCAGATGTCATAATCATGCTTTAACCTCCTTCATGAAACTGCATATAATTTACGTCTTGTGCTAATGTGATAGGCGATGGCCTAGTTCATCCTGTAGAAGTAGGTATGTAGCAGAGGTCTGTCAGCTAGGCCTGAGTCCCCCTCCCCTACTTTAGAATATTATAACTGACTTTGGAATATTACAGCTGAACAGGACAGAAAAATACCAGTAGCTGTTAGAGACACTGCTTTGCTCTGCTTTTGATAAGGATTGTTTTTGATAAAAAAGTAAAACTTTTCCACTGAGCATGTTATGATAATCACAGCTGTGCTTTCCACTGTATCTCTGCTGGCTAACTGACCTTGCAAAACGTAGCAAAATGTACTGTAGCAGAATGTATTATGTCTAGGGATTTGAGCCACAGCTAGAAAGGCCTGCACAGGGAGAGAACAGGTACAAGCCAGATCAGAGATGGCTATTGGGAGAAGGGAGGGGGGCCACCGAGACCAATGAGGAGTTTTGCCTGTATTAGACTGGAGAAGAACAGCATATAAGCTGTCGTTTTGCTGAGCTCAGGGCTCAGACATTTTGTATGTGACATTGCCTGAGACTGTGCACATTAAGCTGGTTTGAATTCTAGTCAATAGACTCCTGGTTTTTATTCGTTGCGGGGCCTTCGCTATTACATATTCTTGGTGCGTTGGCCGGGAATGGCGTAATACGTGAATAGTGCGCAAGTGAATACTACCACGTATTAGCGCCTCCAGGTTTGGTCCGGCAGGAACCGCAGCTGACTGACAGCGGAGGGGATCCCAGGCGCCGACCGGTCCCTTGCATCGGAGGGCTCCGCCCTGCCTTGGCGGCCTGCTGGGTCCGGCTGGCCAACACCTCGAACCCAGGGGAGTCCAGGATTCAACCCAAGGTGGAACTGGTTGCGCAGCGCATTAGCTACCGGATCTGGTGAGTATTAATTTTTCTGGTTCTTAGTCAGTTAGCTCTGGGAAAGTCTCGAGACTGATATGGTATGGCAACAGGTAAAGGAAGTCTGATCAACTTCCAGGGCGGTTCTAGTAACCCTGCATGAGTATGAGCGGGGCGAAGCCACTGACCCTTTTGGTTTGGTAAATTTTGGTTTAGTCAGTTAGCCCGGGAATTTGGAATTTGGGAAATGCTAGCATGTTTGGTTGTGTGAAGTGTGATTGAGAGGTCTTGCAATACAGACCAAGCGAGAGCGGACTCCTCAGTAGCGCAGTTCCTGGCAGGGCGACCTCGCCCAGGTCGCGAACAGGAGGAAGCGTCTGTTTGTCCCCCTCATTGTTCCGAGGGCTGTGCGGACCCTTACCCGCAGCCATCCTACCTACCCTTTCTGTTTGCTGTCTTGTACGTCATATGTTATAATGGGAGGGGCGGAGTCCGTCCAAACTCCACTGAACTGTATGATCGCGAATTTTAAGAAAGGGTTTAGTGGTGATTATGGGGTAAAAATGACAGCAACCCGCTTAGAAATATTGTGTAGTAGGGTGTGGCCAGCGCTGGACGCCGGATGGCCACCAGAAGGTACTTTTGATATGCAAATTGTGTCCCGTGTGCACAAGGTGGTGCGCAGCTATAGTCCTGAACAGTTTTCCTATATAGACTCCTGGTTAGATATATGTGAGAAACAGCCCCCTTGGATGAAGCGTTGCTGTGAGGGACAGAGTAAAATTATGTTAGCAACTGCCACAAGAGTCCCTGCTAAGAAAGAAAAGCCCCCTATTTATGCAGACCTAGAGCCTCCAGAGGTCCCGGGATATCCACCTGCCTTTCTGTATACTCCTGTCCCATCAGCTCCGCCTGTACTCCGAGAACCCCCGCCAGTATCCCGAGAAGAGCCGGAGGCAGTGAGGGTACCTCCAGTCGAGGTGCCTCCACCCGAGCAGCCACCTCCAAAATCTGAAGTGCAGACCAGTCCCCTAAGAAGTCGGAGCCCTAGTCCTGAGCAGAGCTCTGCAGCATTGCCCTCATCCCCTGAAGAATCCGCTAGCGGAGAGTCAGATGCCAGTCCAGGGTCATCCACTAGTCCAGATACCAGTAGCGGCGTCACCCCAAGGCCCGCTAATCTGCGCTATGTGTTTCGAAGCAGAACGAGAGAAGTTCGCCAAATGCCACTGCGGCAGGTCCCAGGATTACCCATTCAAGACAACGATGGTCAGGTTGTGGTCGGACCGACCAGTCTAGTGTATGTGCCCTTCTCCACAACAGATTTATTAAACTGGAAAACGCATTATGCCTCCTATACCGAAAAGCCCCAAGATTTGACAGAGTTAATGACTAGTATTATGCAAACCCATCAGCCCACCTGATCTGACTGTCGCCAGCTTTTGACTACCCTCTTTACTACTGAAGAGCGGGCACGGATAGTGCGAGCAACCACTCGATGGTTGGAAGAGAACCCTGAAGTGGGGAGAAACCTAGATCCGACAGGCGGCAGCCGCAGATTTCCCAAATGAAGATCCTGGATGGGACTCAAATAGTGATGTAGGAGAAAAGGCCCTCACCCGGTTTCGCCAGGCTCTACTACAGGGCCTAAAGAAGGGAGGCCAGAGAGCTATGAATATTGGGAAAGTAGCGGACGTTCTTCAGCGCCCAGATGAGAGTCCAGCTGCTTTCTATGAACGATTAACTGAAGCCTATAGACTTTACACCCCCTATGACCCAGCAGCCCAGGAGAATTTACGCATGGTGAATGCCGCTTTTGTGAGTCAGTCCCAGGGAGACATAAAACGAAAACTGCAGAAATTAGAAGGATTTGCGGGCATGAACGCAACGCAGTTAATGGAAGTTGCACATAAGGTATATGTGAATCGTGATCAAGAAAGCAAATGGGAAAGTGAAAGAAGGATGAGAAGGAAAGTGGATCTGCTCACTGCAGCACTAGTTGAAGGACGCGGAGGAGGATATCCTAATAGAAGATCCAGAGGATGGGGAAGGGGCCGAGGGAGCGCTCGGCCCCCCTTAGGTGCAAATCAGTGCGCTTATTGTAAAGAGGAAGGACATTGGAAGGATGCGTGCCCGAACATGAGCTCCACCCCTTGGAGGGGACGCGGGAGCACCAGGAGAGCGGGGGGCGATTCCAGTAGCGAGGGGGGATGCAGCGCGCACAGTTTCATCAGCAAGGAGAAGCTGCCATAGAGGGAGTGGCAGCCGCTGAGGACTATGTTATGGATGATGTGGTCTAGGCCAGACCGGGCTCCAAGTTCTTCTTAGGTCTCCAGGAGCCTATGGTCAATTTAAAGATTGGAGACCAGCATATGGACTTTATGGTAGACACAGGGGCCGAGCATTCAGTAGTAGCCAAGCCTGTGGCCCCTGTGTCCTCTCGATCTGTTACAATCGTGGGAGCTACAGGAACAAGAACCACAAGACCTTTTCTGCAGAACCGCGCCTGTGAACTAGGGGGACAGAAGATAACACACCAGTTCCTGTATATACCTGAATGCCCAGTTCCCCTGTTGGGCCGAGAAATGCTTGCAAAGCTTCAAGCACAGATATCCTTTGTTGAAGGGGGAAAAATGGAAATGACTATAAACTCAAAATCTGCTGGCCTGATGGTGTTAACTGTCTCCCGAGAAGAAGAATGGCGGTTCTATTCATCTGCATCCAAAGCATCAAGCTCCTGTATACCTCTCAGCATTGCAGCCCCGCCTGGAGTATGGGCGGAGAATAATCTACCTGGCCTAGCGAAGAATGTAGCTCCTGTACTTGTTACCCTTAAGCCAGGAGCAGAACCAGTGCATGTGCGTCAGTATCCCCTCCCACGACCAGCCATTGAAGGTATTCATCGCCACCTGAAGAAATTACTGCAGTATGGACTCTTTAGAGAATGCCAATCACCCTGGAACACCCCCCTTCTCCCAATCAAGAAGCCTGGGACAAGTGACTACCGCCCAGTGCAGGATTTACGTCGAGTGAACAGTGCAGTTGAAACCATACATCCAGTAGTACCAAATCCTTACACCCTCCTGGGACTGATTCCAGCAGAAGCCACTCATTTCACTGTTTTGGACTTAAAAGATGCCTTTTTCTGCATACACCTGGCAGATGCCAGTCAGCTTTTGTTTGCGTTTGAATGGGAAAACCCTACCACAGGAAGACGAGGACAACTCACTTGGACTCGCTTACCACAAGGATTCAAGAATTCCCCCACTATCTTCAGTGCAGCCCTCAGTCAAGATCTATCAAGTTACCCTGTAACTCAGGGAAAGAGAATCTTACTCCAATATGTGGATGATTTGCTCATAGCCACCAACAATGAATCTGATTGTGTGCAAGCTACCCCCAAGAACCTCGAGCTGCTAGCCCTTAACAGGGCATTATTCATAGGAAAATGACTTTTGCTGCTAGCCCTCTCTGGGGCATTACTAATAGGAATATGACTTTGCACCTCTACCTCATTTGTCTACCTCATTACACCCCATTTCTCTACCTCATTGCTAGGGCCATCTTTTGTAACCCAGCAGCTAGCCCATGCTCTGCAAATACAATGGAAGTTACACACAGCTTACAGATCCCAGAGTTCAGGGAAAGTAGAGAGAATGAACCGAACCCTGAAGTCTCAGTTATCTAAACTTTGTCAGAAAGCCCAATTGAAGTGGCCCCAAGCTCTTCCAATCGCCCTTCTCCGAATCCGTTCAGGCCCTAACAAGCCATTAGGAGTATCCCCATTTGGGATTTTGTATGGGAGGCCCCCACCCATAATACAGGGGATAAGAGGGGATATGAATCAAATTGGATCCGTAATTACTAGGCAAGAATTGTTGGCTCTAAGTTCTGTTTTGCAGAGCCTTCATACCTGGGTGCAGGACCAGTTGCCTATCAATCTAACAGAGCCATTGCATCCTTTCAAGCCTGGAGCCTCAGTGTGGGTAAAGGAGTGGAAGAAGACACCGTTGGCGCCTCATTGGAAAGGACCGTATGTCGTTTTGCTATCAACCCCAACAGCAGTTAAAGTGGCCGAGATCGACTCCTGGATCCACCACGGTCGAGTGAAGCCAGCAGCAGTTCCTGAGAGTCGCCCCTGGACTTCGATCGCTAATCCTGCATCACCATTGCGACTCATGCTGCGAAGGAGAGATCCCTCATCGTAAAGACTTTGCCAACTTGCTCCTGGACATCTACATTTCAGACTCTATCCATCATTATCTATCTACCTCAATCAACCATCATCTACCTCAATAATCATCAAAGACTATAATCATGATGATTACTAATTGTTGTTTTATTCTTGCAGTAGCCCTGGGTTTCTTGAGAACCACTCTTGCCTTGCCCCCTTGTGCAGCCTGTATAACCACCACTCGAACTGGAATGCAAGTCACTCAAACTTTACTTTATCACTCTTATTATACTTGTACTGGTATAGTCAACCGGTGTATCTATAATGGTACAGAACTGAATGTCTGAACAAAGGGAAACACTCGTACTTGCTTCAGACCTCGACAGAATCCATCTTACTATGTCCTGGAACTGAGATGGAATGATGAAGATGGGGTCCTCATCAATGCCACAAGTCAACTCTCTGATCCTAACCAACCTGCTTACCTGTATTTTGATGCTTGTGACTTGATTAATAGAAATAATTACTACCGGTGTGGATCCTGGGAGCAAGCTTACTATTATGATAAGTATATGTGTCCTGAAGGTGTGTACAGCTGGGGAATATGCACTGGGATACATTCCCCAACAACATATAGCAAATCATCAGAAGCAGACTACTTCTGTCCGAAATGGGATTGTGTGTACTATGCTACCTGGTCTGGTAGCCCTACAGGACAGACTGGAGATAATCGCAAGGTGCTGCTGGAAAGATTACCCTTACTGAAACCTGAACAGTGCAAGAAAAGCGCCTGCAATCCCCTATGGCTTCAGATCTTCGACCCCAGCCAGTGGAAGCAAGGATTTCGATTCAGCCTGCGCATAGCAGGAGGTGGAACTGATCCTGGAACCACTGTATTTATCCAGCTGAATGTAAAGACTCATGTTTCTTCACCTTATCGTATACATCATACCTTCCATGAGGCCATGAAGGCAGAATTTGTAGTTCCCCATGCTTCGCAGAATTTGTTCATCGAACTAGCTGGAGCTGTGGCATCCAACCTCCATGTCTCGGACTGTCTCTTTTGTGGAGGAACTCAGATGGGAGACCAATGGCCTTGGGAGGCACAAGAACTAAACTATTCCGTACCTTATAACCAGACTGATGTTCATAACACTACCAATGAATGGGTCCTCGCTCACTCCATAGTGGGTAAACGATGTTTTGCACGAGCAGGACCACAATTGAATGCACCTGTGGGACAGTTGGTCTGTTTGAACCAAAAACATTACAATGCCACTACTGGAAAGACTTCTTGATGGTCAGGTGCCAATACTCCGGAACCGTCTAATCCTCTGATCATCTTTCCTTATTTGGCCAGGATATGGACAAATCTGGCTACACACAGCACTTGGCAAGCCCCACCTGGACTATATTGGATTTGTGGCACCAGAGCATATGCTAAACTCCCTGCCAAATGGGGAGGAGCGTGTGTTCTGGGAACCATACGACCATCTTTCTTTCTTTTGCCCCTTTCCCACGGAGAACAATTGGGGTTCCCTGTATATAAAAGTCGACAGAAACGAGAGGCTCTGAAAATCGGCCAGTGGGACAAATGGGATGCAACCTCTGAAGAATGGCCGCCAGAGAGAATTGTTTCTTACTATGGACCTGCTACCTGGGCACAAGATGGTTCTTGGGGCTACCGCACCCCTGTATATATGTTAGACCGTATTATACGTTTGCAAGCTGTTGTTGAAATTATAACCAATGAAACTAGCAGAGCACTAACCTTGTTAGCTAAATAAGTCACACAGATGCGCACAGCCATTTACCAAAACCGCTTAGCTCTCGATTATCTGCTTGCGGCTGAAGGAGGAGTATGTGGCAAGCTGAATTTAACTAACTGCTGCTTGCAAATTGATAATGAAGGACAAGTTGTAGAGGATATAGCTAATCACATGAGAAAGCAAACTTATGTCCCAGTCCAAACGTGGCATGGCTCGCAACTAGATGGCTGGTTTGGTTCTTGGTTTTCAGGCCTAGGCGGCCTGAAGACACTTATAGTGCTTGTATTATTGATTGTAACTGTTTGCTTATGTATCCCATGTTTCCTTCCCCTATGCTTGCGTATGCTACATTCCATTATTGATAGTATTATTGACCGCAAGGCAGCAGCACAAATATTAGCAATGTGGGATTACTACCCTATACCACGGAGTGATCCCTCTACCATAGTCTAAGGTACTTTACTATATGTGTGATTTGATTTCTCACCCTTTCTCACTTGCGAGTGTGAATAATCAAAAGGGGGGAATGTGATAGGCGATGGCCTAGTTCATCCTGTAGAAGTAGGTATGTAGAAGAGGTCTGTCAGCTAGGCCTGAGTCCCCCTCCCCTACTTTAGAATATTATAACTGACTTTGGAATATTACAGCTGAACAGGACAGAAAAATACCAGTAGCTGTTAGAGACACTGCTTTGCTCTGCTTTTGATAAGGATTGTTTTTGATAAAAAAGTAAAACTTTTCCACTGAGCATGTTATGATAATCACAGCTGTGCTTTCCACTGTATCTCTGCTGGCTAACTGACCTTGCAAAACGTAGCAAAATGTACTGTAGCAGAATGTATTATGTCTAGGGATTTGAGCCACAGCTAGAAAGGCCTGCACAGGGAGAGAACAGGTACAAGCCAGATCAGAGATGGCTATTGGGAGAAGGGAGGGCGGCCACCGAGACCAATGAGGAGTTTTGCCTGTATTAGACTGGAGAAGAACAGTATATAAACTGTCGTTTTGCTGAGCTCAGGGCTCAGACATTTTGTATGTGACATTGCCTGAGACTGTGCACATTAAACTGGTTTGAATTCTAGTCAATAGACTCCTGTTTTTTATTCGTTGCGGACCCTTCGCTATTATACTAAAGCATCAGGAATTTTATATTGGTGTAATGAACTCAGCACAGAGGAATGAGTGGCTGGGGCAAGTTGACTCAAGTTGAAGGATCAGGGGTTCAAATCCCACTGGAGGACAGCAATCTCAGGTTCAGAGGGACTTGGGTTTCTAGCTCCACAGGTACACCCTAGGCAAGCCACCCACCTCCTGTTGCCCTATATAGAAAACTGACTATGAGTCACCAAAGACAAGGGAAAAATACACACAGTACCTAAATGTACACTGTCTCAACCCACTGAAAACATCCTTTTCCTAATGAATTGCTCTTTCACCTCATGGTATGATAGAAATTGAAGCAAGTCCTGCAATGCTGAACATAAAAAAAACATACCAGTATATCAGAAATCAATTGGGAACTCAGCTATGATGGAACCACATTCCCCTTTGCATTAAAAACCACTAGTAACTAATGTAAACTCTGTAACAATGGCATGATATGATCAAACTTCCCTAAACCTCCATTTAACCTTGCTATGTTGTTTTGCAGCAACTGCAAATCAGCCACAGATTTCTTTGGGAGTCCAGTTAATATGAAATTCTCATAATCTAGGTGAGATAACATCAGGGCATGAACCACCCTCTGTAACTGATCTTGAGGCAAAAAAGGACAGACGTAGAAAACATCTGTTCTGGGCTTCCAAGACAGCATTTTTTAAATAACACCCAGGCCTGATGTAAACTCTTAAGCTTTGCAGTTGCTCCTTTTAGTTTTTTCTTAACCATTTTCATCATTTTATCATAGTCTCCTTCTTGAAAGCTAAATGCTAGCACACAGTGGATTTCCTTGTTATCCTCCCTCCATTAATTAAATCAAATGAGACCCCAATACCATTACCTCTCACATTAGATCCTGCATTCCACTGACTAGGTCTAAAATAGCTTCCCCTTGCATCGATTCTTGAACAAGTTGCTTCGTGAAACAGTCATTTATTTCATCTAGAAACTTTATCTCCCTAGCATGTCCTAATATGACATTGACCCAGTCATTACTGTGGTAACTGAAATCACCCATTATTACTGTGTTGTAAGCTTAGCTGGCTTCCCTAATTTCTATTAGCATTTCATCATCCGTCTGTTCATTCTGGCCAGGCAGACAGTAATACAACCCCACTGCATCCCCTTCCCCTTTTTACATGGAATTTCTATCTATAGAGATTATAGCATGTATTTTGTTTCCTGAAAATCATTTATCTTCTTTGACTCAATGTACTCTGTACATAAAGCATCACACTTCCACCAATTTGATCTACCACATTCTTGTAATATAATTTGTACCCTGATATCACAGTGTCCCATTGGTTATCGTCCTTCTACCAGGTCTTTGAGATGTCAATTATCAACATTTCATTTAGTGCTATATATTTTAATTCTCCCATCCTATTGTTTAGACTTCTGTCATTTTACTTAAAGGCACATGGGTTACTTTTATCTTTTTTTTAAATTAAGATTTTAATCAAAATACATACACAACGTATATAAGAAAAGCATAACCTGCTACCATTAGAAATTAGGAAAATATAAAAAAAAAAACCCAATAGCAAGAGCCCCCATCATGGGAGAGAAGCAGAAAAGAACAAATGTATTAATACCTAGAACTACTCCAGTCAAAAACAGGACAAGAGTTAAGAGCATACCCAAATCCCCAAGTACCCATACTAACCCACTGATTTGTCCTGAAGACAATTTTCCATATGGGAAACATCTGTGAAAACAAACTTATTTCCAGTATAGGTAACCACACACTTACAGGGGACACAGAGATAGAACGTGGCTCTGACAGCCAAGACTTTAGACTGGAACTGCAAGAAAGTATTTGCATAGGCCTGGCAACATCAGAAAAATGTTTATCGGCTGGCCACAAAAGGGAAGACACTTTTTAGAAAAGTATAATTTCAAAGCAGCAATCTTATCAGTCACTGATCTAAAAGTGATCAGCAGAGTTGCCCTCTCAGAGACAATGGGGTATGTTTACTAAACTGCGTTAGTGCAAATCGCGTTAGGAGCCACGTTAGTGAAAGGAAAGCCAAAAAAGGACATGGGCGGGACATCGTAACGTTCCAAAAACTAACGAGCGTTACAGGGTGCCGTGGCGCGTTAAGCATATGAAGGCGTACAGACACAAATCTTTGAAACAGAGCTGTAGCAGGCAGCATGGGTTCAAGTCCCCAGTGTGCCTAACGCAGAATGCTGTCCCAGGCAGCACCCTGTACATTACATAGGGAATGAGGAGGCATGTTTTTCTTTACGTTCAGTAGTTGTTAGTGAAACACACTCTCGCAGTGCGCATAGCCATGTACGTTGGTACGTGCGTGGCTGCATGCGTTGTTACGTGCGTTGGTACGTGTGTACAATCGTGCATGGGTACGTGTGTTTTTACCAGCTTGGGCACCTTATAGTACAGACAATTTAGGGTGTCTTGCACTTATGCACTATGCTAACAGATGTACGTGTGATGGCCTATGGTTTATCAGAGCCTGAGAGCAGGCGCTGGATCTTCCCAGGGTTGGATCGTGCCAGTCACACCCATGATGCACTGCACATGCAAATCAGCTGTCCACAGATACACACCATGGGGAATGCACCCCCACAGCACCTCAGCCTGGTAGGGGGGAAGTGACCATGTGCACCCCCACAGCACCTCGGCCTGGTAGGGGTACTGACCGTGTGTTGTACTGGCACAGAGTAGCTACACACCGTCACATTGTGCTGGTACTGTGCTCACCCTGAGGGTGCAGTGAGGCGCCCAGCACCAGGTCCACAGCACCATCCATGGCTGAAAGAGACCATGGCGCAGGTCCAAAGCAGTATTAATGTGCGAGATAGGTAGTTTCTGCACAAACACCTTGCAGTCAGGTGTAGCCCCCCCCCCCCCCAGTGCCAAGGGTGGCAAACAGGGTCTCCTAACAAAAGATCCACCTTCTACCTCCCTGCAAAGGTGGCAGTAGAGAGAAACATCAACCCCAGTTCTGGTGGGGAACAGACACTCCCACAGGGCAGGCACCACAGCTCTAGTACACAGACAGACATCAGGCCTGGATATGGTAAGCTGCACCCCACCACTACCTGATATACTCCTGCAGCAAGCCATCAGCCACTGCACCCTGCAAGTCACTCCATCAAGCCACATACCAGCTTCAAACAGTCTGCTAGTTAGTCCATAATGCATGTGTCCAGTGGATATGCATGCACCCAGAACTGGGATGTCAGCATACACAACAAGCAGATAAATCAGTGACTGGGCCCCAAAAAGAAACCCATATCTATCACATGAGAGAAATACTATATAGCACTATGGGGGTGCCTAGCCATGCTGTGGTCACTGCACAGTCAGGGTGAGAGTGATCTCTAAGCAGGACATACTGAGGTCACCCTGTCTGTGTAGGTGGTGGCCGGGCACTAAAATGTGCCTGTCACTGCCCTATGCCCTGTGCAGATGCACCCTGGCCAGGCCACCCTGTCCGGCCTATACCCATGGTACCTTGCTCCTCATTATGCACATTGGCAGCTCAATACTGGCAACATTGCTGGCAGTGTGGGCTGTGGAAGGTGTTTGCAGCCACCACACACTGGATAGACAGACAGACACCCCCACACCTATACCAGCATTGTGCAACTATAGAGGTGTTCAGCAGCCATACCAACCACACCAGTCCTGGGCACAGTTCAGGCATGGATATTGTATGCAAGACTGTTGGGGGTCACTCCCCATGGTGGTACGCACTGTCAGAGACCAGACCTGCAGCACAGACCACAGACAGCAGAATGATTGTTATGGTGGAGCTCACTGAGCAAACTGTGCTTAATGTAGGAATTGATATCTGCCAGTTATCACAGGAAACGTTTGATAGCTGTGTACCATATACCCAGGTGTAGGGTGGCATTGCTAAGGTATGCAACTGCTAGTATTGGGAGATACAGGCAGGGCCCAATGTCCTGCTTCTCCAGGAGGCATTGGCCAATGGGGCCTGTGGGTGTGTCTGGCCCTGTTGGCTGCTGCTTTACGGTAGAGTTCCCCAACTCCAGTCCTGGTGTTCCAAACCTGTTCGGGTTTTCATGCTGTCCCTCATAAATATGCATGAGCTACATCTGCATACCATGGGGGTGGTGCATAGATATGCAGCACAGGCATCTTTATTAGAGGCAGCATGGAACCTGAATGGTGTGGGACCCTCCAGGACTGCAATTGCGAGACTCTGCTCTGGGTAATGCACCTGTTTCTGATGTCTGTGTTTGGTGTGGTATAATATAGGCATATTAACCATGCGTATGTTATCTGCAATAAAGGGGTGTCTTTACTATCACTGTTTAGTGGTGGGTAAAAATATGGGGACTGGGTTGGCAGGAGCCCTAGCTAGGATTTGAACCTGTGACTCTCTGGTCTTACAGGCACTGGCTGTGTCTGTTACACCACACTGTGGCCACAGAGATGGTGCAGTCCCTGGAGTTAGTTAAAGCGGCCTGACGAGTCAGAAACCCTGCTCTGCACAGGTTTACTGTGGGCTCATTTACCTTGTATGGAGACAAAGGTGCACATAAACCTCAAAACAGACCTCAAAAAAAGGGGCAAACACCCATAACCAAGCTGGGCAACAATGATATCATTGGGCAACATTACACACCACTCCCAGGAAAGCTCCATCGCAATGAGCGTAGACCCTTCCAAACATCATTTCTTTCTTTGGTGTTTTCCAGGGAGTTTTGTTCATTGTTGCCCATTGCTATCACTGTTGCCCAGCTGAATTGTGCTTTTTACAATGTTTCTTGTGGTCATTCTTAAGGTTTTATGTGAACTTTTGGTCTTTGCACATGTATCACACTGCTCACGTGTTGTAGGTTTTCCCCGGTTTTGCTGTACATTGCTGACGTAAATGGTTTCTCTTCCCTTTAATATGCCTTTAACGACAGGTTTTTATTCGCGTTGGAATTGAGCTCAGAAATTCAGCGCGTTAGTATGAGGGGAGCCTCTCCCCGCCCACTCTCCGCCCATTGACCCCTTCTCTCCGCCCACTCTCCACCTTCTGCGCTGTTTTAACGCGCCGCGGAGGTTTACGATCATTAACTGCGGTTAACGCGCGTAAAGTACGTTTAACGATCGTTAGCACGTCAGAACGCGCGTTCGGACGTGCTAACAATCGTTAAATGTACTTTATGCGTGTTAATCACGATTACCGCACTTTAGTAAACATCTCCCAATGTCCTCAAAAAAAGTGGTCAAATCAAGGATGTCCGGAGAGGCGATGAAATCCAACCCCTCTCCTTCAGCCACTTCTACCCAAGTCCCCTTGGAAACATTAAATAACTTAGAAATAACAAGCACATCAACATTACTGAACAGAATTTCTTTCAAATACTTTTTCAGCAGCTCGAGAGGGAACATAAGCTGCATCACAGGAAAATTCAGGAATCACAAATTCCTTGCCCTTAATTTATTCTCTATTTCCTCTGGCTTAGTATGAATAGCCAAACTATCCTTGACTTCTGCCCCCACTAGAGATTGCAATGAGGGCTGAGAGCCCTTATGTTTCATTACATGAGACTCTAAAGAAGAAATTAGAGTCCTGCTGTTTAAATTTGTCCACACACTCCTTGGAAAACTTGCACAGTTGACCCATAGTCCCAGTCAATATTGATTCCACTCTCGACAGCTTACACCAAACATCCCTCAAGGAAACCTCTGGAGGGGTCCAACGGTACAACCAAACTTGAAGATGGTGACACAAGAGAAACTGCCTTGGTGTACCAAATATCAGCCAGGGGGCCCGAGAAGGAGGGGGATCATGCTCACTTGCAGGTGGAGAAAAAGTGGCTCTCTGAGAACCACTACTAGCACCCAGAGCAGACAAGCCTATCATAGAAGAAGGCTGGGGTGGAGGTGTAGGTCATTTGGAACTCAAGGAAGTTTCAATATCCAACGTATTAATCATGGTTGTAGAAAGAGGCAAAGCAGCAGGCTGCACATGGAGGTCCATAGGCCTCTTGACAAGGCCTGCTCCTCCAGCACCTCCCAGTGCCTTGTTTTTCGCCTTCTGCTTTCCATAACAATTCAGAACTTCTTCTGGTGGTCCTTTGTGCTCTGAAGTGGCTCCAAAGGGACAGAACATGCTGCTTTGGTCACACCCCTTTGGTCATGTGCCCGCAGTCTCACGCCCGCAGCCACGGTGCACAGGAAAACTGAGCTTTTACCTCTGAGGCTGATCACAGTGGGGAGGAGCAATTTTACAGATAGTCTCTGCAAGAGTGCAATTGCTAAAATGGTAAAGCAGCAAAAGCACAAGTCACTGCCTTGGCCCAGCTCTAGCTGCAGTCTTTATGTAGGGCCCAGTGTTGCTGTCTGGCCTTCTCAATCTTCCAGTATATCAGTATACTTTCTGGACAGAATTTCACTATGAGCCTGGCCAGCCTAACTCACAGATTTGCTGGCAGGTTTCTTAGACTCCAGACGTTCCAAGTTTTCTGATGCAGTCTTTCAAAACTGTCTCTCTTACATATAGACTCTCAATACTCAGGGCTTGCCTCCTGGCTATGTTCTTTTCTATCTTCCTTGCTCTTTTTTTTTTTCTCTGAAGGTGCTTTTCCTCCTGTTACAATTATGACTATTTCTTTGGCAGAAGTAGTTTATCTCTCATTTTATGGACTGTAGCATCATTTTTCCGCCTCCATCAGGAGGGGGAGAAGAAAGAGTCTCTTGCCCTGCTAATGTCACCTCCTGAGTCTGAAGTGAAAAAGGTTCTTCCTGTTTTCCTGCTTGACTGTCTGAAGTCCAACTTTTGTCCTTCATAGGTACCTTGAAAACCCCTTTTTCTAACTCTTTGTATGGTTTACAATGAGTTAGAAGTGACTTGGGTTAAACAATCTGCAGAATTCCCTTGCCTGCAGCAGTTGAATGGTTCAGTGGTGCAGTCTTGAGGTGAGACGTTCCCTCACACAGATTCAGGTTTGGCCAATCTTGTTAGCTGATTGGTTATTTCTGTTTTGGACAGGTGGTCTTAGTAACACAATATGGTTAAGTACTGGTTTCACTCTTGCTTTTAAGTTCACATCTTATTTTACTGCTAAATGAGATTGCCAGAAACATTCCTGGCTGATCAGTAAAATTATTCAGTTTTCAGGCATCTAATTCAAATCTTCTACAGATAATTAGTAAATTGGGTAATGCAAATGAAGCTAACATGTTTTCGTTATCTTCCATAGATATCTTTCTAGCACAAAAATTTAATTATCTGAACATTTCTAGCATAACATATAATGATTTTCTCTCCAATTTTGTAGACATCTATCTACCTGTCAAAATGAATTGAATATAAATGTGTTCATTTATGTGTTCCTGTTTAGTTGAGGGTGTCTTCTAATTAGGCACACTAAAACACATTTGAGAGCCATAGACTCTAAGAGGTTGATGTATTAAAGTACAATAAAGCATTTACTGTGCAAAAGAAACATTTACCAAGCGATACATGCCTCACTCTGGACACTTACCCTTGATTGTGTCTCTGACAATTCAATAAATGAGGTTATTGCAGTCATAATAACTTTTGTCATAGTGTCCTATGTAAATATGGCAATTTCCATGCAAATGAACAGGTGATTATATATTCTACTGCAGCATACTAAGGTGCAACAAACATTGTGGTATTTATAGCATGATATTTAAGTTGGGAGAAATTTTGACACCTGTTGGATAGTCTTAATTGCAAATTGTATAAAATATAAAAACTCACCTTGATAAAGTGAGTTGTTTCATTAACATGACAGCTTTTATGGTGCTCTGGCTGCAGTAGCAGAGGCGAACAAAAGAGAGGGAGAAAGAGAATGAGAGGAAAGAGTCCAGGAAGAAGCAATGGTCAAAGGAGGAAAGATCTCAGCAAAGACTTCTATAGAGAAGGCCACACTGGCAGTGCTGTGCCAAGAATCTTAGGGGTATGTTTACTAAACCGTCTTAACATCGCAGCAGTGGTATTATCGTGCGATAGGTGACGTTATCGCGCGATAATGTAACGATATCGCGCGATAATGTAACGATATCGCGCGATAATGTAACGTTATCGCGCGATAATGTAACGTTATCGCGCGATAATGTAACGTTATCGCGCGATAATGTAACGTTATCACTCGAGAATGTAACGTTATCACGCGATAAGGTCACTTAGAGCATGATAACGTGGCTGCGCCGTTAAGAGACACTAACGCTGTGAAATCCGGCTCTGAAGGGTGGAGTAAGGCTTCCCAGAAGGCGGAGAGAAGGGGTCAATGGACGGAGAGTGGGAGGGGAAAGGCTCCAGGCACACTAACGCTGTGAAATCTGGGTCTGAACACTAACGCCAGTGAAACCCTCGCGTTATGGCACATTTGCAGGAAAGAGAAACTATTTCAGTCAGCAATGTACAGCAAAGCCAGGGAAAACCAAAAACGTGATAGTAGTGATACATGTGCACGGAACAAAAAGGCCAATAAACATAGAAAATGACCTGAACCACATTTAAAATCCCAATAACCAAGCTGGCCAAAAGTGATATTAATGATAAACATAAAGCAACACCACTGACAAAACTCAAAAAATAAGATATCATGTTTGTAAGAGTCTATTCTCTGTCCCCCTACAAAGTGAATGATCCCACATTGAAATAGTGCTGATCAGGGCTTTTCACGTCTATATTGGGCAGGTTTGTTATGGCATGCACATGTGCAGTAACAGCAGAGTGGGCACGTAGGAAAGGACAACTGTGCTGATGCTGTAAATTGGATAAAGGGGAATGTAGGTGGCACATGCTGTGGTCCAGCTGGGGCACAGTGCATGTTAGGCAGATGCCTAGGTGGCACATAGGAATTCCGAAACTGTAAAGCAGCAAGACATCAACTGACGAGGGTCCAACATGGGCACGAGTGTGTGTCCCACAGTGTCACAGGGGAGATTACCCAGCAGGTACCCCCAAGGGCACATAAAATTGGCAGGCGGTGTGGGAGGGGAAGCGCGCATGTCCATGTAGGCACCCCTACCCGAGAACCCACACCATAGGCAGCTGCCTACCAGCATACTGGATGGCCTGGGACTGCGCACCACCAGCACCACTGGCATAATGGCATGGCAGCATGGTGGCGGAGGGGTGCTGGTGGCAGAGGGGGCAGTGGCATCTGCCCTCAGCAGACCATGGCCTAGCCCCGTTTAGGTGGTTGCTGTGAACTGCAACAGACAGGGTCTGTCTGACAAACAGTCATGGTATCCCCAGGGAATGAACTGTCTGTGTGGTGCAGTACACACAGCCAGGGTGTTCATGAGCAGAAGGTCACACATTCCAGTCCCAGCTGTGGTTCCTGCCAACCCAGTCCACATATTTTACCAGTTCTAAACCGTGGTAATAAAGACGGAACCTTTATTGCAGATAAAATAAACATGCCCGAAACGCCTATATTTTACCCTACAGAGCATAGACACCATAAACATGTGCAATCGCTAGAGCAGAGTTTCCCAACTGCAGTCCTGGAGGGCCAAACACCATTCAGGTTTCATGCGGTCCCTAATAAATATGCCTGTGCTGCATTAGTATGTGCCGCCCCCATTGTATGCAAATGTATCTCATGCATATTCATTAGGGACAGCATGAAAACCTGAAAAGTGTTTGGCCCACCTGGACCAGAGTTGGGAACCTCTGCCCTAGAGCAGCGGCCAACAGGGGCATAAACACCCACACCCACAGGCTACACTATCCAAAGCCTCATGGAGAGTTAGGCTGTTGGGCTCTGCATGCAGCAGCATCTCCCAATACTAGCACTTGCATACCTTAGCAATGCCGCCCTAAACTTGGGAATACGGTACACATGTATCAAAAGGCTGCTATGATTAATGGCAGATAGCAATTCCTAAGTTAAGCACAATTTGCTGATAGAGCTGCATCATAGCAACCTTTCTGATATCTGTGGAGCGTGTTTCAGTTTTGGTTTCTGACAGTGTTTGCCACCCCAGGGAGTGACTCAACAGTCTTGCGTACCATAGCCATGCCTGCACTGTGCCCAGGACTGGTGTGGTGGCCAGGTCTGCCAAAAGCCTCTATATTTGCACAATGCTGGCATAGGTATGGGAGTGTATGTCTGTCTATCCAGTGTGTTGTGGCTGCCTACACCTTACTGAGCCCACACTGCTTGCACTGTTTCCAGTGTTAGCCTGCCAATGTGCATAATGAGGAGTAAGGTACTGTGGGTATGGCCCAGACAGGGTGGCCTGGGCAGGATGCATCTGCACAGGGCATAGGGCAATGGCTGTGACATTGTAGTGCCCGGCCACAACCTGCATGGACAGGGTGGCCACAGCATGTCATGCTGGGAGGTCACTCTCACCCTGACTGAGCAGTGACCACGGCATGGCTAGGTTCCCCCATAGTGTTATATAGTATTTTTCTCAAGTGATATTTATGGGTTTTCCTTTCTGGGGCCCAATCACTAACTTATCTGCTTGGTGTGTGTGCTCACATCCCAGTTTTGTGTGCATGTATTTCCTCCAAGAACATGCACTATGGACTAGCTAGAAGACTGTCTGCAGTTAGTATGTGTATGGCTGGAACACCTTGCAGGGTGCAGCGGCTGGAGACTCACTGTGCTCGCTGCTGGAGCATGTCAGAAAGTGGTGGGGGGCAGCTGAGCATTTCCAGGCCTACTGTCTGTCTGCCATTGCCTTATGGATGCGTATAGATCTGCATTGCCTGTTCCCCAGCAGGACTGGGGTTGATGGTCCCCTCTACTGCCACCATTGCAGGGATGTAGAATGTGGATCTGTTGGTGGGAGATCCTGTCCCCCCACCCTGAGCCCCAGAGGGTGGGTTGGGTGGTGCTACATAATCTGCCTATGGGTCCAAACATCCCTCTTCACTTAAGTCATGTGACCATGGCACCCACACAGGATATGCACTATTCTGGGTGCATCATAGTCCACAAGGGCTAGATATGACTGGGAAATACGGATGGACACAGGCGTATCCTAGGTATGTCTGCAAGGACTACCTATCACACACTGGCACTGATGGCGACCTGCAGCATAGACTATCTCAGCTAAGCCAGGTGCTGCAGACCTGGTGCTGGGCGCCCCACCTCGCCATCAGGGTGAGCAAAGTACCCACACAATGTGACAGTCTGTAGCTACTCTGTGCCAGTAACACACATGGTCAGTTCCCCCTACCAGGCCGAGATGCTGTGGGGGTGCATACCCCATCTTGTGATCATCTGTAGACTGCTGATCTGCATGTGCAGTGCATCATGAGTACGGGTGTGTTAACCCTATCCTGGTAACCACAGCAGACAGTTTGTGTGGTGACCTGCAGTCCTTCTGTAGCCAGCCAGGGGTTTGTTAATAGTTATAGAGGTGTAGCCCACTGGTTACTTCACTGACTATAGAGGCAGAGGTCATGGGTTTGATCCCACAATGGTGTTATTTGATAGGGCTGTCTGAGGCATTTCCTTTTTTAATTTAAATTAGTGCTGCCAGCATAAACACCCTCACAGTGCTGTAACCTTAAGGTGACTCATAAGGCACCCTATAAAGTGCCCTATAAGGCGCCTAATTAGGCGCTCTGTAGGGAACATTATAAGGTGCCTTGGCAGACAGTGCACTTTATAATGTGCCCTCTGGAGTGCCTTATAGGGCGCCTTATGTGGCACCTTAGGTTACGGCACTGTGAGGGTGTGTTTGCTTGCAGCACTAATTTAAATTAAAAAAAGAAAATGCCTCAGACAGCACTGATTTAAAGTAAAGGGTATTGTTTTAGACAGCCTTACTCATTAAGCCCACTGGGGGATCAAACGAATGACCCCTGTTTCATCAGTCAATGTATTAACCATTGTGCTACACCTCTGTTGCTGTGCTTTGCATGAGGCCTTGGGAAGAATACAGGAAGGTAAACCGCTTGGTTTAAATGAAAAGGTGACACCACCTTTGGCATAAAGTGTGCATGAGTCCTAAGGACTACCTTATTATGATGGAACCTTGTATAAGGAGGATCAGCCACCAATGCTTGCAATTCACTGATGCGACGTGCTGATGTGATTGCAATAAGATGACCTTCCAGGAAAGGAATTTCAAAGAGGTAGTGGCTAATGGTTCAAAAGGCAGTTTCATGAGCTGCCCAAGAATCAGATTTAAGTCCCATGCCACCGGTGGTGGCTTAATGGGAGGCTTAGTTAAAAGAAGGCCTCTCATAAATCTCGCTATGAGAGGATGAGAGAAAATAGGTTGTCCATTTAGAGGCTTGAAAGAAGCTGCAATAGCAATCAGATGAACTCTCACTGAATTGGTCTTAAGCCCTGCATTTGATAAATGAAGGAGATACTCCAGTAATGATTCCAGAGGTATCGCAAGAGGGTTAAAACCCTTCTGCAAGCACCATATGGTAAACCTTTTGCACTTAAATGCATAAGAGCGTCTTGTGGAAGGCTTTCTGGAAGCATAAAGGATATCCTTTACCTGCTGGAAAAGGTTAAGACCGTGAAGTTCTAGGCTTTCAGCAACCAGTCCCTGAGATGCATAGACTGGGGATTGGGATGCCACAGCATCCCGTCTTCTTGAGAAAGGAGATTTGGAGCAGATCCTAACTCCAGAGGCGGAGCTTGAGGGAGATGTAGGAGCAGAGGGTACCACATTTGCCGTGGCCAACGTGGAGCTATGAGGATCATATGACCTCTGTCTCTCTGACGCTTGAACAGGGTTTTGTGAATTAGGGGAATTGGTGGAAAGGCATACAGGAAGTCCTGACCCCAATGGAGGAGGAAAGCATCCCTGGCCTGAGAACCCTGAGCCGGAATTCTGGAACAGAACCGGGGAAGTTTGGCATTCAGCAGACTTGCAAAGAGGTCTATGTCCAGGGTTCCCCAAATTTGAAATATTTTGGCCACCTGGTGTACATGGAGAGACCATTCGTGTGGAAGCAGAACTCGACTGAATCTGTCTGCCCAAGAGTTTTGAATGCCTGGAAGATACACCACAAGGAGATGAATCTGATGCTCTCTGGCGAGGACCCATAATCGCAAAGCTTCATTGCAAATCGACAGAGAACCTGTTCCGCCCTGCTTGTTCATGTAGAACATGGCTACTTGATTGTCCGTTTGAACTAGGACTGTCTTGTAGCTGAGCTGGGTGTGGAATACTCGAAGAGCAAGGAAAATTGCTCTGAGTTCTAGGAGATTGATGTGTAAATAGGCCTCCTGTGGAGTCCAGGTACCCTGGGTAGAGAGGCCTTGCAGGTGGGCTCCCCAACCCACCTGTGAGGCATCTGTTGTTAGAGTGGCCTGGGGTGGGGGTTGCTGAAAAGGAGACCCCACCAAAAGGTTTTGTGGTGACTGCCACCATTGGAGGGACAAAATAAGGCAATCTGAGTTTGCTATTTTGTCTGACCGGCAACCTGACGCCTGAGTCCACTGAGTGGATAAAGTCCACTGGGCTGCCCTCATATGGAGGCGAGCATAAGGAACCACATAGACGGTGGATGCCATGTGGCCTAGTAAATGTAACATCTCCCGAGCAGTGAGGTGAGGTTTTAGCACTGCTTGGGAAGCTCACTGCACAATGCGAAGGCAGCGGGGCTGTGGAAGGTAGGCCCTTGTCTGTGTGGTATCCAGCAGAGTTCCTATAAACTCTAGGGACTGAGTGGGAGCAAGGTTGGATTTTGGGAAGTTTATGACAAGTCCCAAATACTGAAGGATGCACATTGGGCGAGAGAGGGAAACCCTGGCCTCTGGCTCTGAAGGGGCTTGAATGAGCCAGTCGTCTAAGTAAGGGAAGACAAATATTCCCAGGGTGTGGAGAAATGATGGTGCAGAGGCCAGGCCAAAGGGAAGAGCCCTATATTGGTAGTGCTTCCCTTGAAACAGAAAGCGAAGGAACTTTCGGTGAGTTGGATGGATGAGAACATGAGTGTACGCATCCTTGAGATCTAGAGAACAAAGCCAATCCTGACTCTGAAGGTATGACAGCAGAGTTCCTAGGGAAATCATTTTGAACTTCTCTTTGAACAGGAATTTGTTCAATTCTCTGAGGTCTAAAATGGGTCTGTGTCTTCCTGTTTTCTTTGGAATAAGGAAATAGGGGGAGTAAAACCCTGTATCCCATTGGGGAATGGGTACCTCTTCTATTGCCCCTTGAGCAAGGAGCACAGTGACCTCTTGAGCTAACTGGTCATTGAGAGAGGTCTGAGAATTGAACTATCTTACCATTGTAGGAGGGGGCATGCTGAGGAAATGAAGCTTGTACCCCTCTCTTACAATAGACAGAGTCCAATTTTCTGCTGTTATCTGACCCCATCTCGGGCAAAATGACATAACCTTCCTGGGATGGTGGAGGGTTCTGGGCCGTTCAGGGCCAGGAAGGCAAAGTTCTCTAGATAGGAGTCAAAGCCCCTGTGGAGGCTGAGTCTGCTGAGCCGGTTGAGGCTTAGCTGCTTTTGTCTTTCTTTGTCTAGGTTGTTGCTGCTGTCCCTTTTGGGCATACTGACCTAAACGATGCCCCTGCTGGGTATAGGAGGGATAAAACTTCTTCTTCTTACTGAAGAATGGTTTCTTATAGGATTTTTTTCTCGCAGGATCAGCTGTAGATTTAGACAATCTATCCAAAGTGATATTGTCAGCATCTATCTCATTAGCTTTTACCCTGCCAATTCTTGCCAAAGAGATTCTCTCCTGTGCAAGGAATATTCCCTAGTTCATCCTGTACCCAAATTTCCAAGTCAGATGCCCGGAGCCAGGCAATCCTACATGCACCTATGGCAATGGCAGAGGTTCTGCTTATGCACTCAAAGCAGTCAAAGGCTGCACGATTCACAAACTTGGAAACATCCTGGGCATGTTTGACAAGGGTGAGGTAATCTTGCCTCTTATCATCAGGAAGGAGAGGGCTCATAAGCTCTAAATCTCCTGTGACCTCCTTAAGGAACATTCCCATATATAAGATATAGGAACTGATCCTAGCAGAAAGCATGGAAGCCTGGAAGGTTTGACGTCCAAAGGTGTCAAGAGTCCTACACTCACATCCTGGAGGATTAGATGCATGCCTTTTTGCACTCTTTATCCTTCTCGTAGCTGATTCCACCACCATGGAATGGTGTGGTAATTGAGTCTTCTGAAACCCAGGACAAGGAGGAACTCGATACATGGTGTTGAGTCTTCGAGAGTGAGGAGATGTGGTTAGAGGTGTTTCCCACATCCTTAACATGAGATCATGCAAGATCTCATGAATAGGTAAGGTAGCTGCCTCCTTGGGAGCTGTAGGGTATTGCAGGATTTCTAATTCTTTTGCCCTACGCTCTTTTTCAGGAGCCACTGTGATGGAAAGACCTCGGGCCACATCTCGTATAAAATCCTGAAAGGACATATCCTCTGGTGGAGACATCCTATGCCGAGGCAAAGAAGAATCCTCAGGAAGAAGTACTCTGGTATCGGCAGAGCTTTCAGAGTCTTCAGACTCATCTGAGGATTCGAAGTATCTCCGATCTGGGTGATCGTGCAAGGCACGGTACCGGTACCGATCGAAGTCGGCATTGGAGTGGTCCGGTACCGACTTGTCGATGCCGGATAGACACGCATGACTCGGTCCTGGTAGAATACCTCCGATGTCGATGCAGTCGGTGCCAGCACCGGAGTCGATTGAATTGTCTGAAGCGGTTTCAGGGGCATCGAGGCTGTGAGAAGAGCCGCCAGACTGAGTTCAATAGCCAAGAATCTCTGGTCTATCGATGCTGCCGATGCTTGGGTATCGGTACCGGATGAAACGGCCGGTACCCCAGAGCATGGCACCAGTAGTTCTGCCAAGGTTGAAGCCTCGAGAACATCCTGGAACCCCGTTAGTGCTTTGGAAGCCGAAGCCTCCTGCCGGGGCAATTTTGCCGGTGAAAGTCCCTCAAGGGCAACGCCAGAGGCATCTCGATGTCTAGAAGGATATCTACCCTTTGAGGACTGGCTAGATTTATGTTTAGTTACCTGAGATCCATGGGAGGAAGACGAAGCCCTGGAAGACATTGATGCCACGGAAGCTGCATCAGAGGGAAAAAGGGTGCTAAGTTTAGCAGCTCAGTTTTGCCAGCCCCATTTTGACATCATCCCACAGGCAACACACTCAGAAATAGAAAGGTCAGGACCTAAACATTTGAGGCACCACTCATGGGTGTCGGTGACGGAGATGGTACCGCCACACTTAGAACACTTTTTAAAACCCAAAGTGGGTTTTTCCATTTTGAAGGAAAAAGTTGGGCCTAGTGCCCAAAATGACACATGGCACCTGAAAAGAAAATTACTGAAAAGACTCCAGAAGAAAGTTTTTTTGGTTTTTTTTTAAGAAGAAAAGAAAGAAGAATCGGTGGTACCGGTGTAGCATCGAGGGAAGGCAGACGCGACTACAAAAAAGAAGAACAGAAGGGATTTTTTTCTGTGGTGGCAGGAAGTGCGACCTGTCGGCTCCGCGGAAAATGAAGAACTGGAGAGGGACAGTTGGAAAAGGCGGGAAGGCAGCACGCAGGCATTGTGGGATGCCCCCAAAAGCTTTCCTATTGGACGCTGGGGAGCATTTCCACGTAGGCTTGTCAGACGGCTGCCTGGGTGAGAATCTTCACAGTCTTGGCAAGTGCATATATCTATATGATTTGCAAGGGATTGTGGGCAATGCAGTTCATTCACACCAGACACAGCTGCTGATAATAATTTAGTTGTGCTCAAGTGTAAAGCCAATAAGATATTTATTTATGGGGTTATTTCTCCCAACACAGATATGCTTGGTAGCACATAAATCAGGTTACTTGCTTCCAGTGTTTAACTTGGAAAAACAAAATCAAAATCAGGAAAACAACATTCAAACTTCTCAGGCATTAGCTAATGTTTTCTTAGCATACATCAAACAACAAACGAAAAGCCACAAAGAAAGAAAAAAACTGTTCTTTTCAGGTTAACTTCTGATAACTTCCCACATAGATTCAGAAGTGATTCTCTCCTAGCTCACAAGCAATTAGGTAAGGCTCAATTGCTAGTAGTTATCCAGCTGAAACCCCTTAGCTGGCTTGCTTTCTACTGTGTGGGTCAAATCCTGCTTCAGGAGCTTTTCTGAGTAGATTAAAGAACAAGTTTGTATTTCTTTGTGATGGTTGCTGTACTTTGTAACAGAAAGTTACCAAAGGAGTTTAGACAGAGAGCAGTCCATATAAACACATTCTTCATCTGCAATCATTCCCCCTTCTTCAACAAGCATGGGTTCAATATCATGGATTGGCATAGATGAATCTCTCAATGGAGCACTTTCAGGAGAATACTTGTTTCCCTGCTGTCTTTCAAGGTTATAGCTAGGGCATAGATCAGTGTTCATGCCTGAGCTTCCATTGCTGTTAGAGTTCCTCTCTATATAGCCTGGCCAGTATGTAGTCCAGTTCTTATGTCCAGCCTTCCAATCCAGATCCCTGGACACTGGATCTCTCTTCACATACCTTCTGGCACGGGTCTTAGGGTCTCTTCCACGTGCAGCCGTCTCCCTCACAGGTAGCGTCTGGAGATTCCTAGCTCTGCAGCACCATTCCTCTGGCTTTCCCCAGTCCAATGGTGTATGCTGGCCCTTGAAATGCCTCCCAGTATATGTACTGCTCTGGACTCTTCTAGACCTCTCAAAGGCTTTTCTCTTCCTTCTTCCAAAGGGTTTCTTTCCCTCTATGTCCGTCCGGTTTGGCTTCTGCTTCTGATGATCCTTCAGATGAAACTGATGATCAAGCTCAAGCTGATTCTCAGGATAATGAGGACAATTCTCTGGATATCCAAGGTGATCATGAAGATGGTCATCTGTAGAATAAACTCTACTTTTATTCTGCTTAGATGAGTGTTCCTCCCTAATACAGTGCAGCTGTGCTGAATCAGGCCCTGCCCTTTGAGATGAGTGCTTAGGGATTACCTCATAGCCCTCCTGATTGAACACACGTTTCCCCACTTCAGCTCCTCTAATGGCTGTTAGAAACCTGGTGCATTCTGGGACTGGTAGTCTTTTATGGGAAAATTCTGTTTTCTTATTTCTACCAGAACTGACAGGTTGCTTGTTCAGAGTCACTTCACCTTTTCTATAGCTCCTTCCTGAGCTATGATAAGCTTCCTTATCACAGGCTCCGTCGGTACCAACGATACCCATATGTGACTACATTCCTGCTTGTTCCTGGAGATAGTAGATAAAATCAAGAGAAAATTCGGAATTGGAGAGATCCTAAAGGTCCAGAATTTTGGGAGTGGAGAAACGTATTACATCAATTGATTTTATGGGAAGGAGTATCTACTAGGAAACATGTGCGTAAAAGAGCTTATTTTTTAAATGTTTGGTCTCCTTATCTGTTGGGGTTTCAGCAAGGGCAAGGAATGATATTTTAACAATTTAAATTGGCTAAGTTAGAATTACATAAGGGTTAGGTTAGAATTGGTTTAGTAGGGAGGATGGGGATTGGAAGGGGAAAGTGTAAAAGGGTGAAGGTGCAGGAAGGAGAAGGGGAAAATATAATGTATTAATTGACTTTTTTTTAAATGAATTATTACTGAGTGGGAGGGGGGGATAAAGGTAAGGAATGGGAGGGAGTATGGGAGTATGGGATGGGGTGGTGGTAAATGGGGGGGGGAAGGGGTTAAAGGTAAGGAATGGGAGGGAGTATGGGATGGGGGTGGTGGATAAAGGGGGGGGGGGAAGGGGAGAAATATAAAATATGTTTAACATTGTTAATATGTATGCTGTTTACATTGTTTCAATATGTATGCTTTTTAAGTTATCTTAAAGTGTATATTGTCTATAATGTTTCAATATGTTAACTTCTTACAATGGAATCAAAATGTATGCTGTCTAATATGTAAACTATTTACAATAAATAAAAAGATTAAATACTAAAATCAAGAGAAAAAGGAGACAAATGGTTTTCAAAAGAAGTGGCTGCAGAAATAAAGGCAAAAAACACAGCTTGCACAAAATTCAGAAGATCATAAACAGATTAACACAGAAAAGAATATAGGATAAAGCTAAATGAGACAAAGAGAGAAATAAGGATAGTAAAGGCAAAGGCAGAAGAAAAGATGGCTAAAGATGTGAAGCATGGAGACAAAAAACTTTTTTTCAGGTATATTCAGGAGAAGGGGAAAATCAGATGTGGAAATGCAAGACCCAAAAATGCTGAGGATAGATTAGTGGAAAGTGACATTGAAAAAGTAAAAATGCTAAACAAATACTTCTGCTCTGTATTCCCTGAAGAAAATCCTGGAGAAGATCCACGTTATGATTGACAAATATACAAATGGGAATGGAGTAGATACCACACATTTACAGAAGATAATGTTTTCGAACAGCTTGAAAAACTGAAAATGCACAAGGTCATGTGACCAGATGGGATACACCCGAGGATACTGAAAGAGATCAGAGGGTCTTTAAAGGATATTTTTAATAGATCCTTAGAGATGGGAGAGGCTCCCAGGGACTGGAGAAGGGTTGTAATAGGGAAGTGGTAATAGGGAAGAGGAGACAAACTATAGGCTGGTAAGCCTTACCTTGGTGGTGGGAAAAGTAATGGAGGTGCTCCTGAAAGAAAGAATAGTGGACTTTTACAAAACAATGGGGTGCATGATCGAAGGCAACATGGTATTATCAAAAGTCAATCAAGGGCATGCGATGGATGTGATCTACCTAGATTTCAGCAAAGCCTTTGATACTGTTCCTCATGAGAGCGTTATCAATAAACTGAGCAGCCTGGGGATGGATCCCAAGCTGGTGAACTGGATCAGAAATTGGTTGACTGACAGATGACAGAAGATGGTGATAAATGGAACTCGCTCGGAAGAAAGGAAGGTGAGTAATGGTGTGCCCCAGGTATCGGTCATGGGACCAGTATAGTTTAATGTCTTTGTAAGTGAAGAACTGAAATGGAAAATCTGCCTTTTTGCAGATGATATGAACATTTGCAAGAGAGTGGACTCCTCTGAGGGTGTGAATAACATGAGGAAAGATCTACAAAAACTGGAAGAATGGTCTAATGCTTGGCAATTAAGATTTAATGCAAAGAAGTACAGAGTCATGCACTTACTGTAGGATGCAAAAATCCAAAGAATTGTATGTGATAGCAGCCGAGAGATTGGTATGCATGGACCAGAAGAAAGACCTTGGAGTGATAATGTCTGAGGATCTTAAAGTGCCGAAACGATGTGACAAGACGGTAGCCAAAGCCAGAAGTATGTCAGGTTGCATTCAGAGAGGAATAACCAGCAGAAAGGAGGTGGTATTAATGCTCCTATAGAAGTTGTTAGTGAGGCTTCACTTGGAGTAGTGTTCAGTTTTGGAGATCATATCTCACAAAGGATATAAAAAGACTTCAAATGATTCAGAGGAAGGGGACCTAAATAATTTGGAGCTTGCTCCAAAATATGTATGACAAGAGACTTGAAAACCTAAATGTATATAACCTAGAGGAGAGGAGGGACTTGGGAGATATCATACAGACCTTTAAATACATAAGGGGTATTAATGAACAAACAAACCTTTTTCAAAGAAGGGAAGCTGTAAAATTAGAAGTCATAAAATGAAGCTGCAAAGGGGTAAACTTAAAAGCAATGCCAGGAAATATTTTTCACTGAAACGGTGGTGGATGCTTGCAATGCCCTCCCAATGGAAGTGGTGGGGACAAATACAGTGATAGAATTCAAAATGGCATGAGACAATCACAGTGGATAAAATCAAAATAAACATAACTATCTTTTATTCTTCAACAAGTAGAGTGGGGTGAACTGCATGGAGTGGTAGGTACATCTTCTCTAGCCATCCTACTGGACAGAGTAAATGGACAATACTGGTCTTTATCTGCCATCATATGCAGATAAATGTTGGTGTATAGTACCAACACATGTACTTGCACTGAGGGGTAAACATGCATTGACCCATATAAAAATATTTGACTTTTTCCCCCATTATTTTCTATTGCCTCTTCTGTCTATATATTGGGAGGGCAATTTTCAAAGCTATTTCCTGGCAAACGAACTGGGGATTGCACTCATGAACTCATGTACTAGAAGCCACAGGTTGTAACTTGAGCCAATGAGACTGAAGAGTATGATTATGACTAGATGTTTTATTGTTTTCATTGCAAGCAAGCCACGTTGTTTTAGACATGATTGTGCAGCTACTCCATGTGCAGTTTGATTATAAATGCATATCACACCAAATGTCCGCATACAGTATTTATTGTAGCCAGTGGGTTATAATAAGAATAAAAATAAAGGTTTTTACCTGGGGTTTCAGGTACCTTTGGTTTGTTGTTGGTGCTGTCATTTGGCAGAAGAAAGCTGAAAGTGTCAAAAAGAAAAGAAAATCAGGGCTGACATGGCCCCATATAAACAAAATAAAGTTTGGACTTGCTGCAGTTCAGGGCAGCAAGGGTTAAAACCTTAATAAAGTTCTACAGTTTTAAATGAAAAGAAAGTATGGCAACTGTTTAAAAATGAAAATAAAGAAAGATATATGGCTGTAATGCTGAGCAGGTTTTGAAAAGCCTGACTGCAGTGCAAAATTAAAGGTAGGGGCTGCTGACTGCCTTTCAAGTAATTCAATAGTTAAATGAAAGGGCAGAAGACTGCAGCTTATCAAGCAGAGCAGGGATCTCACTTGTTTTTTTTTTAAATTCTTTATTTTCGTTTTATAACAACAAAGGAAAAGGAAGACATACAGCTAAAAGACAGATACACAACGTGTAATACATATACCAAAGTAAACCCCTGCCACCCCCCTCCCCCCTGCTTCTTCTCTAGAAAACTAAGCATTCCCGAAGCGGGCGTGTACTTACATTATTGTGTTACAAAACCTAACGGTGATCTAAAACATGATGAGTACACATTATACAGGCATGTTGGAACAATGAGCAGATTGTACATAATCATTAAGCATCTGCCATTTAGACAAGCGAGAGTGAGTTTGGACATGGGGAATAGCTCTCCGAGGTATCTGCTCATATTTACTATATAAGCAGACGAGGTTCCACCATTCATTGACAGTAAGTCGAGAGCTATCCTTCCAATTCCTCGTGATTAAGCATATAGCTATACCCAGCATGAAATCAAGGAGAAAGCGACCCTTCTTAGGAAGAGAGGGGACCTCCGCCACAGAGCGGAGTCCCACGACCTTCCAAGAGAGAGGTTCGTGAAAGTGTAAGATAAATTGAATACGACCCCAGACCCGCCCCCAATAGACCTGTAGTTGAGGACATTCATAAATAACATGAGCGAAGGTTCCCACAGCAGTATGGCAAGACCAACACAGGTCCCTAGCATTTGGGTTCCATTTGGCTATTTTTTCTGGGGTATAAAAGCATCTGTGTGCAAAAAAGAAGAGAGTTTGGGTAACAGAGGCAGACCGGGAAACCCGCACTACTTTGCTCCAGAAAACGCTCCATTGCACAGGGGTTAAAGTGGTTTGCAGTTCGCGCTCCCAGGCTTGTTGGGCTCTAAAAGTGGCCATGTCTGTACCCTGACATAATATTTTATAAAAGTTAGAGGCTACCCCATGTGTACTACTAATAGAGTGAACTATCTCTAAGAGCCCATCCTCAGTAGGGGCAGAGGGCGGCATGATTCGAGCACTTTTGAGGCAGTGTTGAAGCTGCATCAATTGGAAGTAGTGTTTCGCTGGTAACGCAAATTCCTTTTGTAAGTCAGAAAAGGTTTTCCAACGAGCTGCAGAGAAAAGCTGTTGGGGTGTCCAGATCCCCCTTGAGTACCAGGGTTTCCATGCTATTGTTCGATTTAGGACTTGAATTCTGGGGTTATTCCATAGCGGGAGTCCATCCTGAGGACAAACATTCGGGCCCAATGATAGAATGAGAGTGTTAAAGGCCGCAAGAGTATCGACAATCATTGGTGGATGGCGGGTGTCTACTTGATAGGACATACCGGGGAGATGGGTCAACGGAATTGGGCTACTAAGCTCCTCTTCTATGTCAAGCCAAACTGGTCTGCTGTCTGTTGAGGCATCTAGCCATCGGGCACCTTGCTTAAGTAGGAAGGCTTGATGATATCTAAGAAAATCAGGAAATCTGGTACCCCCTCGTTCCTTTGCAGACTGCAGTTTATGTTTAGCTATCCTTGGTGGCTTGCCCTGCCAGAGATAACGGACGAGAAGGCCCTCAATATCTTTATAAGTATGTAACGGAAGTAAGCATGGCAGCATTTCTAAAATGTAGTTCACTTTGGGGACTATCATCATTTTCACAGTTTCTAAGCGGCCCCACCATGTGAGAGATAAGGGAGACCAACGATTTGTGAGGTCACGGACTTTGGAGACTACCTCTTTGGCATTAAAACTGATAGTGTCTTCTAAAGGAGAACAGTAATGGACCCCGAGATACTTCACCATGCGGGATTGCCAAAGGAAGGGAAAGGCCTGCATGTCAGCCTCATGTACCCAGCGGTTCAGTGGGAATGCTACAGATTTGGTCCAGTTAATTTTATAGCCCGATAATTGTGAGTATCCGTCAATCAGATCCAAGACAGCTGGAACCGAATCGAGGGATACGAAGAGCATAAGGTCATCTGCATATGCAGAGAGTTTAATCTCCCTATGACTAAAGGGGACACCTCGAATACGTGCGGACTGTCTAATAAGGAGGGCTAGGGGTTCAAGAGCTAGATCAAAGAGCATTGGTGATAGGGGGCAACCTTGACGCGTGCCTCTTTGGAGGTTAAATGGCTGAGATTTGATGGCGTTTACACAAATACTGGCGACGGGTTGAGTATACATGACATGGAGATATCGGAGGAAGCCCTCTCCAAAGCCATACCATCGGAGAACTGCAAATAAGAAGGGCCATTCTAGACGATCAAAGGCTTTTTCGGCATCCAGGGAAAGACCCACCCATGGATGATCGAGATTGGCAGCACTAGATAGCACATGGCACAAGGTCCGAGCATTGTCAGCAGTTGATCTGCCGGGTATAAAACCGCATTGGTCGGGGTGAATTAGGGTAGCCATCATGTCAGATAGCCGGGTGGCCAAGATCGTTGCGAAGATCTTATAATCGGCATTAAGTAGGGAGATTGGACGGTAGTTGGCAGTCAGTAGCGGGTCTCTGCCTTCTTTCTCGAATACTACCACATTAGCTGCAGAAAAGGATCCCAAAGAGGATGTATCTACCGCAAGGGCAGTAAAATAGAGTTTTAAATAGGGAACTAAATCTGCACTGAACGTTCTGTAGAATTCGGTCGGGAGACCATCGGGCCCTGCGGCACGGCCCGAAGCTGTTCGTTTTAGGGCAGATTGGATCTCTGAAGTAGAGAAGGGTTCATCCATCGCATCCCTATCATCTTCAGAGAGGGTCGGCCGCTGAATGCCAGAAAGCAAGCGCTCGAATGTCTCTGACGAGAACTCACATTCAGATTGATATAGGCGGGTATAGAAATCCCGAAAGAGCTCTACAATATCGGAGTCTGTAGTCACTATGCCCCCTCCCTGTGGAGCTCGAAGGGCCGCTACGCGTTTGGCTTCTTTTTGACCTTTCAAGGCGTTGGCTAAGAGTCGACCGGCTCTTATTTTCACGATAATATGTCCCTCGCTGAAGCTCAATACTCTTAGAAGCTGCAGTTGAGAGGATTGAATTATATTGAAAACGGAGACGCTGTAATCAAATTAATATACATGGGTCAGTACGTGAAGTTAGAACTCGTTCGCCTGCTTTTATTTCTTGGTCTAGTATGAGCAGCTGCTGTTTGCGTTGTTTCCGCAGGCGGATTTGATAGCTAGTGATCGTTGCCCGAATGGCCGCTTTGAAGCCCTCCCACCAAGCCCAATTCGCAGTATCTTGGGGTAGATTAAAATGGAAGTAATCCTGTATGGCTGCTCGAATTTCTGACTGGAACTCTGGCTGAGTTAACAGGGCTCTATCAAAGAACCAGGCTCCCGAATTCCCCTGGGGTGCAGTAGTGTGTAATTGAAAGGAAATGGCAGCATGATCTGAAATATGTTGGGAGTGAATCTTTGCAGTGTCCATCTGAGGAACTAACAGTTTTGAGATTAGAAAGAAGTCAATGCGAGACTGAGATTTATGAGGGGAGGAGAAGAAGGTAAAGTCAAGCTCATTGGGGTGTAGTAACCTCCATAGATCAACTAAAGCAAGATCCTTGATCAGGGAGGTAAGCGTGGCGTGACTCTTGGGGGGACCACTCGTCCTAGGCGGCTGTTTGTCAATCAGAGGATCAAGGACTAGATTGAAATCCCCCCCAATGATCAATGAAGTATTAGCAGAAGCCTGCGCAACCTGAGCAATGGTAGCAAAAAAGGCAGGGTCATCCACATTAGGAGCGTAAAGGCATATACATGTAACTTCAAGGCTACCTATCTTGAGGTGAACTCTAGACCATCTACCTTCTGTATCTGAGCTAGTCGCAAGAATAGTAGCATGCAAAGATTTCCTAACCAGTATGGCAACCCCACATTTCTTAGAAACGGCTGGGGAATAGGCGGCCACCATGTAAGGTTTAATATTGAGTTTAAGAGTTTCCTTCGAATTTAAATGCGTTTCTTGGAGAAAAATCAGATCCGCTGCTTCCTGACTGAGGTAGCTTAGGATTTTCTTCCGTTTGATCGGATTATTGATTCCTTTTACGTTCAATGAGAAAATCTTACATGGTGCCATCAATCGGCAATAGACATTTTAGGTAAGGGCGCTTGATAACATACAACATAATCAGAATCTGTACAACAATATCATAATCACCGAGTATTCTGGCTAATACACCCCATATTGAAAAGTATGCACCAACGTATCTTAGAGAAGAAGCAAAACCCCCAAAGAATATGGCGACCATATGTCTGCGGGAGGAGGCCCTAGAGAGGAAATAGAAAGACATATAAAAAAAGAAAAGAAACACCAGAGTCCATAATTAACACTGTCTCTGATACTCATTGAGGCTACTGTGGGTAGATGGAGTCGGGTCACAGATACCATCAAGAGTAAGGCAAACAGACTGCCCACGCCAGACTCTTTGCTAGGCTGCGGCAAATCCAATATGGCAGGTACAGCAGATATGAGGAGACTTGCAGGAATATTCTGGAAGTCAGCGCATCAAGTCGGCTTCTTTGGAATCCAAAAACTCCGCTAGTAGATCAGGGTCCTCAAATGTTCTTGTCTGATTGTGAAGCGTGACTCGGAGCTTGGCCAGGTACATCAGGCCATAGCGTGCTTGTAGTTGTTGAAGCCTCGGCCGGAATTCCAGAAAGCGCTTTCGGCGGTCAACCGTGGGTTTAGCCAAGTCGGGATAGAAGGAGATCTTGTGGCTCTCAAACTCCATATGGCCCTTTGCCCGAGAGGCACTTAGAATTTGCTCCACGTGTTGATATCTCAGAAGTCGAAAAATGATAGGCCGCGGGGTCTTCCTGTTGAGCGTTATGCTTGTGGGTACACGATGAGCGCGATCAATCTCCAAATCTTTGGTAAAGGTGATTTGGAGCAGGGAAGGGAGGATTTTGCATAAAAACTCTTTCATGTCTCCCGATTCCGCTCCCTCCGGTATGCCCACTAGTCGTATGTTGTTGCGGCGCGCTCTGTTATTGCCATCTTCCACCTCTTTCTGCAAGGCCCGCACCTGGCGTTCAACTTTGTCAAGTTTGGACAACCGGGCCGCATGGGAGTCCAATATGCTCTCCATTTTGTCCTGACGCGAAGAAAGCCCTTCTAGCTTGCTTTGCAGCACACCAAAATCTTCCCGCAGCGCTCGGAGTGCTTCACCGTTTGCCTGCACGAGGTTTTTAACCCCTCTAATCTCTATGAGGATTTCCTGCTGCATTTCGGGGCCCTCGCACAAGGCCGGCCCCTTCTGCGGGGACGGAGGTTCAGTTTTGGAACGTTTGCCGTGAGAAGCCGCTGGAGGTCCAAATTCCAGGCGCGTTGGTTTGGTCCCCGCCATCTCACCAATGTGCCCCGGCAAGATCAGAGTAGAAGTTCCAAGTATGTGAGGTGTTAATTCAGGATTCTGAGTAGGCCTCTCGGGAGCCTCAGCGTTATGCGACCATCCCGCTGGACATCAGGCTCCGCCCCTCAGGGATCTCACTTGTTTCAGTTTTGGATTCTGACAGTGTTTACCACCCCGGGGAGTGACCCCAACAGTATTGCGTACCATAGCCATGCCTGCACTGTGCCCAGGACTGGTGTGGTGGCCAGGACTGCCAAAGCCTCCATATTTGCACAATGCTGGCATAGGTGTGGGAGTCTGTGTCTATATCTTATTGTATGTATCTGTCTATCCAGTGTGTTGTGGCTGCCTACACTTTACTGAGCCCACACTGCTTGCACTGTTTCCAGTGTTAGCCTGCCAATGTGCATAATGAGGAGCAAGGTACTGTGGGTATGGGCCGGACAGGGTGGCCTGGGCAGGATGCATCTGCACAGGGTATAGGGCAATAGCTGGGACATTGTAGTGCCCGACCACCACCTGAATGGACAGGATGGCCACAGCATGTCCTGCTGGGAGGTCACTCTCACCCTGACTGAGCAGTGACCACGGCATGGCTAGGTTCCCCCATAGTGGTATGCAACATTTTTCTCAAGTGACATTTATGGGTTCTTTTTTATTTTTCTGGGGCCCAATCACTGACATACCTGTTTGGTGTGGGTGCTCACATCCCATTTTTGGATGCACACAGTTTCTCCAGGAATATGCACTATGTACTAACTAGCAGATTGTTTGCAGTTAGTATGTGTATGGCTGGAACACCTTGCAGAGTGCAGTGGGTGGAGACTGACTGTGGCCTCTGCTGATGAATGTCAGCTAGTGGTGGGGGGCAGCTGAGCTTCTCCAGCATTCTTCCTGTCTGCCATTGCCTTATGTGATGCATACAGCTCTGCATTGACTGCCCTGTATGGTGCCTGTTCCCCAGCAGGACTGTGGTTGATGGTCATCTCTACTGCCACCATTGCAGAGATGTACAATGTGGATCTGTTCATGGGAGATCCTGTCCCCCCACCCTGAGTGAGTTGGGTGGTGCTACATAATCTGCTTGTAGGTCCAAACACCCCCCTTCACCTATAACATGTGACCATGGCATCCACACATGATATGCACTATTCTGGGTGCTTTATAGTCCACAAGGGCTAGATGTTACTGAGAAATACAGATGGACACAGGTGTATCCTAGGTGTGGCTGCAAGAACTACCTATCACACACTAGCACTGATGGGGACCTGCAGCATAGCCTATCTCAGTGAAGCCAGGTGCTGCAGACCTGGTACTGGGTGCCCCACCTCACCCTCAGGGTGAGCACAGGACCCACACAATGTCATGGTCTGTACCTACTCTGTGCAAGTAACACACACGGTCAGTTCCCCCTACCAGGCCTAGGTGTTGTGGGGGTGCATATCCCATTATGTGATCAGCTGTAGACTGCTTATCTGCATGTGCAGTGCATCATGGGTATGGGTGGGTTTGCCCTATCCTGGTAACCACAGCAGACAGTTTGTGTGATGACCTGTAGTCTTTCTGTAGCCAGCCAGCAGTATGGTAGTAGCTATAGAGATGTAGCCTACTGGTTACTTCAGTGACTGTGGAGGCAGAGGTCATGGGTTTCTTCCCACAGTGGTGTTATTTAGGAATGCTGTCTGAGACTTTTCCTTTTCATTTTAATCAGTGCTGCCAGAAACACCCTCACAGTGCTGTAGCTTAAGGCGCCCTATACAGCGCCCTGTAAGGCGCCCTATATTGCACATTATAGGGTGCCTTGGCAGACATGACACTTTATAATGTGACCTATAGGACACCTTATGAGGCACCTTAGGTTACAGCACTGTGAGGGTGTTTTTGCTGGCAGCACTGATTTAAATTAAAAGAAAATGCCTCAGACAGCCTTTTTAGATTACACCACTGCAGGATCAAACCCATGACCTCTGCCTCTACAGTAATTGCAGTAACCAGTGGGCTACATTGTTATAGCTTCTAATATTGCGCTGGCATGTACTTAGGTTTAACGCGCGTTAACGTGCCACAGCGTCCACTATCGCGCGATACAGATTCTTGCTACGTTAGGACTGGAACACCCACTCCTTATATGGCATTCTTCACATTATCGCTGCAACTAGTGCCGGTAACATTAAGACGGTTTCGTAAACATACCCCTTAGTCTTCCTAGCTGCGCTCTCACCCAGGGCAGGCCCTGACATTTCCATGGATAAAGCAACATTTTATCTTCTAGAGTTATTATCATGCATTATTGCATTAACACGTGCATGTTATTAGTAATTATCTACCACTGCACAAAATGGAATCTGCAATAAAATATTGCATGAACAGTAACTCTACCTAGTGGTGATAATAATGAGATCTTGAAATAGTCCATATTGGAGGAAGACCACATACTACAAGCATCAAGACGTTGAGAAGGAAGTAAGAGTATTTATTTAATTTACAATGACACAACATGCCCTTCTCTTTCCATTACCTAGGTTCTCAAATTAAGATTCCTGGCTCATAAGGTCTATCAGTAGGGCTTAATGTATTTTCCACAGACTGAAGGCTGACCAGTTATTGCCATGGACTGCAGAACGGGAATAACAACAACAGCAGGAGAAGATACAGGTGCTGTTTCCACAGGAGCAGAAGCAGTGCTCTCTCTCCTCACCTAGTATACTCACCCTTTTCTCCCCCAGCAGAACTCTCCCCGCTCTATATGATAATGCAATTTTTGGTAGGTGCAAATCTAGATCGAGCAGTCTATGGGCTAGCTTTAACAAAAGTGATTTCCTTTCTTGTATTAAGCTTGATTTTTACAATTCTTGCATTATCCCAGATTGCTTTATCTCCTAATTGGTACCGCAAGGCAAGTACACATTGTTATGTTGATTATTCGAGAGCAGAGTTGTAATGACTTTAATCAGTTGATAATCCAATAATGCAATCAATTTAATCATGTACTTTGATGAAGCATACCTTGGTGCACTTACACAAGGAAAGACTCATTCAAAGTGAAAATCATTTAACAAATGCTATCATATATTGTATTCATCAAAGGAATAATATGAACAAGGAAAAGCATAATATTTATACACCTTCCCAGCACACCTTTCTATATTTTCTACATACATTTTCCTCTTGCCAGTGATGGATTGTTTACATTAGGAGCCCAGCAGAGAGATGCCCAATCCCTTGCTAGTGAAATCTATCCCCACCTTTTGCTATTATTTTTATATTAATGATTTGTAGAAAATCAGAAGATTCTTGAATCATTACCCCTGCTGTTTATTTTCTCACATAATTTTATCTCTTTCTACTATGCCCAAAGAATATGATGCAGAAAGGTAATGCAACAATAACATTACATTTCTATAATGCTTTCAGACATACGCTGCAATCTACAGATACAAAGAAGAGAGACTCTTCTCAGAGGAGGTACAAAGAAAAGACAGAAGCTCCGGCAGATGCATTCATTTTCTACCTTATTGTATGACTGATTCTAGAACGACAGGTCATGATGTCATGGGGAAAAAGTAACAATTTAGAGAAAGAATGCAAGGTTTAAAGGAAGAGTTGATGAAAAGTGAGTACAGTATTACAAAGTCTACATACTGTACATATTCTTACATTGGAGTTACAGATCTCTTTAAAGGCAGTGCCGCCATTGCAGGCCCTGAAGAGGGGCGACAGCTCTGGATTACTGCATAGTTCGCATAATGGTAGCACAGGCCTTTCATAAAGCGTATAATTTTATAAAGCTTATGTAGCAAATGCATATGTTGAAATGACGTCTTTATAGCAACATACTCAGTAACATAGTACATAATGGCAGATTGTTGTTGTTAAGTGCCGTCAAGTCGGAGTCCACTCATGGCGACCCTCTGGATAGCTATCCTAAATTGTGTTCGGTTTTCAGTCAGGCGGCTCATTGTTGACAGACTGGTACCCGTAGCTGCTGTTATTGTATCGATACAATGGCAGATAAAGACCAGTATTTTTATTTATTTTATTTATTTAACCTTTTTGTTTATACCGCCTTATCCTTTAGTCAAAGTGGTTTACATTCAACATGAAGGCCCCGATTTTTTAAGGCATTTACATGGGTAACTGTCCTAGTTACCCATGTAAATGCCTTATCCGAGATTTTCGAAAGGTACCTATGCGGATAGTGCCTTTCGAAAATCTCGGATAAGTCCCTAACGCACACAGATGCTATGCGGTTAGCACCAGGATGTGTTGGGGATATTCCGGGGCGGAGTGGGGTTGGAGAAAAGGGCTAAATGGGTGGCAGCTATTTTTTATGCTACCTGCTTAGCCCTCTGTGCCTTAAAGATAAGTGAGGTTTTTCCTCGCCTATCTTTAAGGTGCAGGGGCTAAGCGGGTAGCATCGAAAATCGTTGCTACCCATTTAGCCTCGGTGGCTGCTGGCGTATCCAGCATAACCCGGATTTTCACTTCTGCCACCACGGAAGTGAAAATCCAGGTTAAGGGAGTCAGCAGGCAGGCTATGCGCCGACGCGGCACATAGCCCGCCATACTTAAAATCAGCCCCTAAAGTTATACAGTATAACGAGTATAGATAAAGAAGTAAATTCATTGTTACATTAAAAGAAACATACTTATTAACAAATGATGAAGCAATATGTTGACTGGAGTAGTTGTAACTGCAGCTTCATGCAATTCACCCCCTCTGCCCCATGCCTGTTTTTAGAGTTGTACCTGCTACTCCATGCAGGTCAGCCTGACTCTATTAAAAGAATTTAAGATTGCTTTGATTTCATCCTCTTGCTAAAAAGGGATCCACTGTGTCTGTCCCATGCCATTTTGAATTTTTAAAGCTTATTCATTGGATGCTATACTATAAAGGTGGGAAATTAGTGCAGTGCAAGTAAGAGTAAGCTTACCGCATATTTCATAAAGTCCCTACTGCCCTTTAGTTAATTGTAAAATCTATTCTTAGAATCTGTTAACAGTGAATTTTGATGGGTTGATATACTATTACATTTGGTTTTATTTAATCATTCTTTCCAAACCAATGGAATCTTTGGGTATTGCTTCATTCAAACCATTCTACTTCTCTTCCATACAACTAAGAGGCACGTATAGAGGCAACACAGATAAACACACACACAAATATACATACAGGAGGGTTGGAAAGAATTCCATGAGTCGCATTCCACATGCTTTCCTCACTTATTTACCTTCTTATCTGCTCTCTACCCATCTCTTATCCCTCTCTTTATCTCTGTCTGCTTCAGCTTGGCCTCTGTATCTCTCTTACTCTCTCTCTCTCTGTCTCTCTCGCTACCTCCTTGTCATTCCTTTCTCTTAATGTGATGCTCAGTGTGCCTCTGCCTCTACATTTGTCTCTGGACGTTGGAGTTTGTTTGTATCTGTCTCTATTTCTGTCACTCTATATAGCTGTAGGTGGGGGTTTGTGGTGGGGGTGTTGTTGCAATGTAGGTAGGATTTTGACCGTGAGTGGCATGCCCTAGTATTACTCTGCTCTGCAGGTCTCCAGAGTGATGGGAGGACAGAGAAAAGAAGAGGTAAAAAGTGAGCAGGAGGAGAAGAAGGAGATAAAAGCTGATCTGCAACAATGTGATCAATGATCCTCCTCAACAGATGCTTTATAATATTGACAAAACCTTACACACAAGGCCCAGTGCTTGTCATATCCTGCACACCTAACTGGGAGAAAGTCAGTGGAATAAGTGGGTTTCCTGATAGGGTAGTAAGTGGAAGCATCCTAGCAGCACATGACGACATGAGAAAATATGCCATGCTGGGTCAGACCAAAGGTTTACCGAGCCAAGCCAACAGACTGGAGCCTCCTGATCTCACGAAAGTCACTGCCTGCCGTGCTTGATCACGTGCATGCTCTTGCTTCAGATCTTGTTCCCATTGGGACTGCCATCCTTATTACCATCACCCACCATCAACTGGTCTCAGCAGCTGTGCTCTTCAGGACCGTGGTATCTAAGGAACTCATGCACCAAAGTACCAGAGAGTCAGACGGGTGCTGAAGAGCCTTGGCAATCTATTGAAGTAACTGAGAAAGCCATGACTCATCAGATGTTGCTGGATTTCATGGCCTTTGCTGCCTACTTTGTCACTTATTTACCCTTCTGACACTACAGTATAATAAACTAATGGGGTAATTAGAATCAGCCTCTGTGAACGCACCTGTGTTTGATTGCCGGTGCTCATATGACTTTATTCAGCCCTTGAATGATGACGCCAGCGTTTTTAACATTTTATAGCTTACTTGAGGTAAGGATTTCCTTTTATTTGAATCAGTTAATTGATGATTTCCTCTGCTAATAATTTTCCTTTCCTTATCTGATAGTTCCATCTTTTAAGACTTCTATTTATCCGTAATTTTTATTCCATTTTATTTTATTTTATCTTTATTCACTTATTAACTTATTATCCCTCTCCTTCTTCTGCCATTTCTTATGGCCGCACATCATACTTTGTTCCTTTTTCTGATCCTCCCTAACTTCCTTCCACCAATCCAGTACTCCCTCCTTTCTCTTACCCTCTTTCCACCTTTCCTATTTCCTCCCCATCTTATCCTCTACCCTTCCTTAGCTCTTGAACTTCACCTTCTTTCTCTCATTCATCCCTCTCCTTCCTCTCTAAAACAACCTCATCCTTGTTTCTGCTGTGCTGTCTCCTCTCTCCCTCACACTCTTCTTCTTCTCCTTTTTGTCTTCTGGTGACATTAATCCCAACCCTGGTCCCCCTTCATTTTTCTCTCTCCACCATCCCAAACTCATCCCTATCCCTCTCTTTTCTCTCCCCTCTCTCCCCATCCTATGTGCCTTATGGAATGCTTACTCCATTTCTAATAGACTTCATTTTACCCACAATCTCTTTATCTCTCATGCTCTTACTGAAACCTGGCTCCTTCCCAATGACACTGCTTCAATTGCTGCCCTCTCTCATGGTGGCTACCAGTTCTCCCACACTCCTCGTGCCAATGGCTGCAGTGGTGGTGTTGGGTTTCTACTTTTTCATTCTTGCCAATTTCAACCTCTCCTTCTACCTTAGTCCCATTCCTTTCCCTCCTTTGAAGTCAACTCCATCTGTCTTTTAAATCCCGTTCCTCTTCAGATCACTGTTAGACCCCCTGACAAGTCCACTTCTACCTTCCTCACTGATTTTGACTCTTGGCTCTCCTTATTCCTGGATTTGCCCTCCCCATCTCTTATTCTTATTTTGATAACCCTTCTGACTCTATGGTGTCTATTCGCCCCCCTTGCTGTCCCGGACGAAAGCCTCCCCATACAAACAAGAAGTTTGTATAGGGAGGGTTAGACGGGGGTGGGAGAGGGTGTTACGGGGGCAGTTGAGGGTGAGCAGTGGGCAGTCCACAGCACCGGATGTACAGGGCTGATTCTGAAATTGGTCCTGTATGTCCAGAGCCGGCAGACTGGATGGGGGACTTATTCCATCTTGGAGGTAGAATAATTCCCCCTGGATGTCAGGAGATGGAAGGCCCAGGTGGCAGAATTGGAGTAAAGGGGTGAAGGGGGTTTCCTATAGCCCAACCCTGGCCATGGGAGGCCAGTTCAGAGATTGGACTGCAGGGAAAGGAACAAGTGACTGGCAGCCAGGGATCACGGCTCCTGAAGGAGCCGTGGTGCCATGGCAATGGGATGCCATAGCACTGCGGCTCCATTCAGGAGCCTGACTGAGCTAGCCAGGCCGATCTGAATCAGGTCTCGGCCTGCACGTATAGGCCCAGATCTGATTCTGATCCCATGGGACACGTCTAGCCCCTGCACGATCAGAATCGGGTCTGCCTGTATGTGTCCTACTTCCTATACAGTGCACAGGGGCCTGGGCGGCCAACTTGGAATGTACCTTCACACATCTAAACTCCTTTCCCTTACTTCCTCTTTCAACCTCCATCTTTGCTCTTCTGCCCCCACTCATTAGCTTTGTCACTGCCTTGACCTCATTTTCTATTTTAATTGTTTACCTTCTAATTTCCATACTTCAGTTTTTCCCTTATCTGACCATCACCTCTTCATCACTCTTCATCACTCCCCACCACAATTTCACCCAATCTCATCCTATCTTTTTAGGAATCTTCATGCTATTGATCCACTGACTCTATCCATTACTGTCTCTTCTCTTCTTTCTTCCACTTTTCCTCCAAGTCTAATGATGAGACCATAGTTTCTATAACACCGCTCTCTCCTCTATTCTGGATACTCTTACTCTGCCATAGCATACTCTGTGAGGTGCACTTTACCTCAGCTCTGGCTTTCTTCAATTACCTGCTACCTACTCTCCTGTGTCTGCTTAGCTGAACACATTGGGCTCAAATCCCGCTCCCTTTCTAACTTCCTTCACTTCAAATTCATGCTTACTTCTTTCCAGTCCTCCATTGCACTCGCTAAGCAAAACTATTTTATCCATCTGACTGTCTTGCCTCTAACCCTTGCAGTTTCTTCTCTACTCTCAATTCCCTTCTTAAGGCACCACTGCCTTCAATCCCTCCTCCTCTATCTGCCCACACCCTAGCCGACTATTTCCATGACAAAGTCCATAAGATTTCTCTTTAGTTTCCTACTAATTCTTCTTTATCCCTTCTTCCCCCTCTCTAATACCAAATGTCCCCCTCAACATTTACCACCCTTTCATCCTTTTCTAAAATCTCTAGAGGAAACCTCCCTTCTTCTTTCCTCCTCTACGCTCGCTACCTGTTCTTCTGATCCTATCCCCACCCATCTCCTCGGCTCCATCTCCTCCTCCGTCATCTCTTCCATCTCACACATTATCAACTTTTCACTCTCCACTGCAACCTTTTCTGCAGCCTTCAAGCATGCTGTGATCACTCCTCTCCTCAAAACACCTCCATTTGACCCTACTGCTCTTTCCAATTACTAACCCATCTCCCTTCTCCCATTCATTTCCAAAATTCTTGAATGTGCAGTTCTCTGCCGCTGCCTCAAATTTCTCTCCTTTCATGCCCTCCTTGATCCACTCCAGTCTGGTTTTCATCCCTTTCATTCTACTGAAATGGCTCTTGCCAAAGTCTCCAGGGACTTCTTCCTAGCTAAGTCCAAAGGCCTTTATTTAGTTCTCATTCTTCTTGATCTTTCTGCTGCTTTAGATACCATTGACCTCCTCCTCCTCCTCGACACATTATCCTCTCATGGTTTTAGGGACTCTGTGCTGTCTTGGCTCTTTTCTTATCTCTCCAATCACTCAGTGTTTGTTCTCGTGGTTTCTCCTCTACTGCCATCCCTCTTTCAGTTGGTATACAACAAAGGTCTGTTCTAGGCCCTCTCCTTTTCTCTCTCTACACTCAGTCCCTTGGTGCCCTCATCTCTTCCCATGACTTTCAGTATCATTTTTATGCTGATGACTCTCAAATCTATCTATCTTCATCTGACATTTGTCTTACACTCTGAGCTCATATCTCTGCCTGCTTATCTGACATTGCTGCCTGGATGTCCCACCGCCATCTGAAATTGAACATGGCTAAAACCGAACTTCTTATCTTTCCCCTTAAACCCTCCTCCCTCCTTCTTCCTTTCTCTCTCACTGTTGACAATACTCTTCTTCCTGTTTCCTCAGTCCGCAACCTCGGTCATCTTTGACTCCTCCCTTTCCTTTTCCACACATATTCAACAGATTGCTAAAACTTATCATTTCTTTCTCTATAACATCAAGAACATGTGTCCCTTCCTCTCTAAACACATAACTAAAACTCTTGTCCACTCTTTAGTTACCTCCCATCTTGACTACTGCAGCTTCCTCCTTGCTGGTCTCCCTCAGAGTCATCTCTCTCCTCTTCAATCTATTCAGAACTCTACTGCACGGTTAATCTTCTGCCAACCCTGATACACTCATATAACCACTGTGCCAATGTCAGTCACACTACAAGTCCCAGAAACCCTTGGGATAGGAAGAACCTCCCCTGGAGGTACCAGGAGAGCCAATTAGGAGATAACACACAGGTAGATTGTGCTAGTAATAAGCAACCAAGGGTTTAGGGTGTGGTTCAAACATAGGGATGGAAGGGAGGGGAAGCCCAGGAGGAACTCATGGGAAGAAGAAACCACTGAATCTGTGGATGTTTGAGGTACTGTAAGAGGCAGCCCATGGGAGGGTTCAGGTGGATAGCACACATTCTGAAGAAAGGGAGGGAGGGCTGCTTTCATAGCCAGTAGAGCTGTGAGATATATATTATTACTACTTCTTCTGGTGGAGGGAGCTGAGAACTGTGCCTCTCATCTGAAGACCTTAAGAGAGAGGTGAAAAGACTTTGCTGAGATAGTTGTGCTGTGACATGTGGATTTACTGTACTGTTGGGGAATGTCTGAAGCCATGACTCATTCTGGAACTGCTGCACAGAAGAACACATTGTCTTGGACTTTTGTGGGACTTTGTCCTAGATGGAGTATGCTCTAAATAATAGGTTAAGAAAAACTGTTGAAGTTTTGCAATACCAGGACTGGACTGAAACATCTGGGAGTGGAGTGGACTCTGGTGCCCGACCCGACGCTGGACATCACAAGTGGCATAGTTGACAGTAAGCGTGCTGTGTATGCACAACAGGCCCGGATGCTGGAAGAGCCCTATACTTCAGCCAAGGTGATTGTCAGTGATCACACCAAGTAAGAGTACCTAGGATGGTCGTCATAGACTACTGACAGGAGGCTGAGCAGGGAAGCCAGCAGTTCAAGGGACTAGGCGAGCGCCTGAGGGAGCTGCATTTGGGTTCTTTTTCTTTTTGTTGTTGCAGGAGCCCAAGGAGGTATTCCAATGGATGGCATCCCAATTCCAAAAGCAACAGGAGGAGTTGCAAAGGATCCACCAGGCCTCCTTGGCTGCCATCCAAGAACAACAGCACCCCCTCTTGGACTTATTGCAAGGATTCCTCAAAACTGCGGTAGAGGACAAAGGGAGGTGAGCACCTGTGAGGATTGATTCCCAAGTAACCCCTGGCAAGGCGGTAGGATCCGAAGATTATGGACCCTTTACATTAGGGAAAATGGGGGACAAGGATGATGTGGATGATTTTCTGGGAACTTTTGAGCAGGTGACTACCCGCGCTGTCAGGCTGGCTATATCATTAACGGTCGAGGCCTTGGCCACATATAAGACTTTATCTCCTGCTCAAGCCATGGACTATCCCACAATCAAGGGCACTATTGAGGATCAATTGGGCCTGTTGAAGGACTCCTATAGGAGAAGCTTCAGGGAAGCGACCTTAGCCCTGGATGAGAGACTGTGAGCATTAGCCCAAAGATTAAAGGATTTAGTCAATAAGTGGCTGGGCCCTGAAAGCAAAATTGCAGCCCAAGTGGTAGAAGACATTATCTTAGAACAATTGCTTTATGCCACTCCCAGTAAACTACAGGGATGGCTTATAAAGCAGGGCTGTTGCTCCATGGAAGAGGCTATTAGGATGACAGAGCTGTATTTTGAGGCTCAATACTGCCAATCCTCTAGAGGAATGAACACAGGGTCTACTCTGCCAGTAAAGCCATCCAGCTATCTGGGGGGATTGACCCAAAGCTGCCCACGAGATAGAAGGGGGACAGTGTTTTTGGGGGATCCCCAGGGATAAGCAGAGAGATAGGTTCCCTCTGCAGGAATGCCAAAGAAGTGAGTACAAATGCTTCCAATGTGGAACTAGGGGGCATTTAAAAAGAGAGTGTGTTGCCAAAGAAATATTAGTATTAACAAAAAGGATAAAACAAATTCCCTAAACTAACAAATAATTAAATAACAACAAAAAACATTTTTTTTGTCAGAGCATATGTCATGAAGGAAACTCCTTCTCGCAGCACTATACTCCTTTTAATCTGTTTTAAAAGGGAACAAACCCCAAATAATTAAACCCCCAAGTGACAATAAAATGTTTCCCAGGGAAAGACCATGCATGCTGTATAAAAATGAACTTTAGAAGTACTTAGTTGTCTGTAACTGTTCCTATAACAGTCATACCACAAAATCTGCATGCTCGATATTCATAACACCATAGAAATATAACTGTGTTGACACAACGCTGTGTTTCTGGCCTGTCTTCAAAACCTATAACGTTTCTGAGCTAGAGGCTGCCAGCTTCTCCTAATGAAGCAGCCAATAGGGTCATGTGACCCCTTCTCCTCCAGGGCATTGGCTATCATGATATCTAATCAAACCCTCCCCTAAATCCACCAGTCCTGTGACAAATTTAAACCCACTGGCACTACAGACTGTAACAAGTAGATCATAATTGTTCACGATACTGTAGGAGATACAATCACCCTCCCCCCCCCCCCCCCGAGCTTTTTCAAACACTAGATCCACCGCCCATCAATGTAGATCTTGGAAGGAATGTTGTTGCTCAACACAATGAAGAGCTACTGGCACTAATAAAATTTTTGTGGTGATCTGGAACGATGCTCCTGCAAACGCTTGTGAATAGGTCTCGTTGTCCGACCAACTTAACATTTTTTGCAAGGACATACTAAAATATATACCACAAGGGTGGACAAGCATTGCGGAACCCAGTACAAGCATTGTGGAACCTGTGTCTTTTGGGGAAACTGCTAGGTATGTATGACCTAGATTTGCCACTGTTGGAAACAGGATACTGGGCTTGATGGACCTTGGTCTGACCCAGTATGGCATATCTTATGTTCTTATGTTATGTTAAGCAATCTGTATGGTACCCACTATGAAAAATTTGCCCTGTGATCAGATGTTCAAGAAAGACCTTATGTGGGCGTTTTGCCATTTATGCCCAATAGTACTTCTGTTATGTCAATTTTGAAACATCATTGGTCATTGTTGGCATTACATTCCTGTTTTGAAAAGCCCTTGATGTTAGCATTTCAACATGGTTGTAATATCGGAGATTGGGTAGTGAACACCTTACGGGATTCTCCACTCCTTTGTATTAAGGGACACCATGCATGTGATTTTTGTTTAACAACTTTGGAAGGAGACCGATGGGAACATCCGATCACGGGGGAATTCCAAGATCTACGTGGGTGGGTGGTGGATCAAGTGTTTGAAAAAGCTCGAGGGGAGGGGTGATCGTTTGTATTGCCTACAGTATCACAAACAATTATAGATCTATTTGTTGCAGTCTGTAGCGCCAGTGGGTTGAAATTTGTCACAGGACTGGTGGAGTTTGATTTAGGGGAGGGTTTGATGGGATACCATGACAGCCAATGCCTGGAGGAGAAGGGTTCACATGACCCTATTGGAGGGTTCATTAGGAGAGGCTGGTGGCTGCTAGCTCAGAAACATTATAGGTTTTGAAGAAGGGCCAGGAGTTTCTACAGCCAGAAACACAGCGTTGTGTCAACACAGTTTTATATTTCTATAGCGTTATGAATATCGAGCATGCAGATTTTGTGGTATGACCATCGAGTTCAGGATTACATGACGGCCATCTCAACTGTTTGGGAGAAAGTGTCCTGAAGAAGTTATATATGCATCTGTTTCCATGAAAGGTGCTTGGAATACTAAGGTTTGATTACATCGGCACAAGAAAGTTTCCAGAGGCTACAGCTCCGCTGGGAGGGAGCTGGTAAGGAATGACGGCCTTTTGAGATCCTTTGTGACAGCAGTTCATTGGAACAGTTATCGACAGCTAAATACTTCTAAGGTTCATTTTCATACAGCATACATGGTGTTTCCCTGGGAAACATTTTATTGTCCCTTGGGGGTTTCATTATTTGGGGTTTGTTCCCTTTTAAAACAGATTAAAAGGAGTATAGTGCTGCGAGAAGGAGTTTCCTTCATGGCATACGCTCTGACAAATTTTTTTGTTGTTATTTAATTATTTGGTATTTTAGGGCATTTGTTTTATCCTTTTTATTAATAGTTTTCTGTGGATAAACATGTTTTTGGTTTTTTGGGAATATAAAATAAATATTAATGGCAAGGGTTGAGAGGGAGGAGCCACAGTGGGATGTTTCCAATACCACTAGGTGTCAGTTGGGCAGAGAGGCAACATATCCTAGGCCAAGGGCTAGGTGGGGCATAGATAGCCATTGTCAGAAAAGGCCCAAGCTAAGGTAGCTGTGTTATAGATGTGTGGGCACAGGAAAAGGGGCTGCTGGTGTAAGTGGGCCCTGATCACAAGGATAGACCCGATTATTCCCCAGAGAGCACCTAGCTCAGGAGGTTAGAATGGAGGAAGAAGAGTACCTGGAAGTAAGAGGGAAGAATAGGGCAATAGAACAATCCACTTAGACAGTGGATTGGAGGAAGAAGGAAGAGGGTACGGCAGGAAACCCTGGAGAAAGCACTCCGGAGTCAGTTGGAGAACTTGGAGTGCAGTCCCATGATGGAGATTCTGGAAGAGGTCCAGAAAACCCCAAGCCAGCATGTGGTTGTGAGGGAACTAATATAGTAGAGTCTGAAAGGCTTCCAGAAGAAAACCCCAAGTCGAGAAATGGGGATAAGGAAACACCTGGTACCCTAGGACCTGATCAGTAGGAAGCTGCAGGTAGGACAGAAGAGCCCTTGGGTAAAGAGGAGATAGCACAGGAGGGTCCTTCAGTACCAGAAATAGGTAAGGATCCTACACAGTCAGAGCAGACCCCAAAAGCATTTGTTCCGTGCTCCCCTGAAAAGGACCGGCTGGCCACCATGGATGAGGCAGCTCCTGGGGAAGACATGGCCTCAAGAAAGGGAGGAGGTCCAGTCAGCCTGGGGATATGGGAGTCTGAGGGAGGGAAACACATCCTTTACAGAGGCCTTTCCATAAGACTATTTCCCCAATACAGGCCTTTATGAAGAGGAATGATGGGAGGATTATAGGATGGGGAGAGTAGCCCATCCCCCAGCAAAGCCCTTTCCTAAGGAGGGAGAGAAAGGAATGTCCATAAATAAGGGAAAGAAAGATCCACATGACAAAATGTGTGCATACTGTGTGGCTAGGGGAGATGTTAGGGAGTGGTGTCCCTTGTGATAAGCAAAACACATTTTAAGGTTGGGTCCCTGAATGGTTAAAGGATGAATGTATGATGTAAGACCAGTACTCTGAGAGAGGTTCTGTCAGCCTGTGACAAACCTGACAGAAGCTTAAAAGGGGGGGGGGGGGGGATGTGACAGTCAGTCACACTACAAGTCCCAGAAGCCCTTGGGATAGGAAGACCCTCCCTAGGAAGAACCAGGGGAGCCAATTAGGAGAGGACACACAGGTGGATTGTGCTAGTAATAAGCAACCAAGGGCTTAGGGTGTGGTCCAGGCATAGGTTGGAAGGGCAGTGTAAAGGACGAGAAGCCCAGGAGGAACTCATGGAAGCTATTGATTCTCGGGAACAAGAAGTCACTGAATCCATAGATATTTGTGGTACTGTAAGAGACAGTCTGTGCATTATCCACCTGAACCATCCCATGATCTGAAGAAAGGGAGGGCTGCTTTCACAGTCAGTAGAGCTGCGAGATACAGTATAACTGCTTCTTTTGGTGGAGGGTGCTGAGAACTGTTCCTCTTATCTGAGGACTTTAAGAGAGAGGTGAAAAGACTTTGCTGCAATAGTTGTGCTGTGGCATATGGATTTACGGTATTGTTGGGGAATGTCTGAAGCCATGACTCATTTTGGAACTGCTGCACAGAACATGCTGTCTTGAGTCATGGATTTTTGTGGGACTTTCTCCCAGACAGAATATGCTCCAAATTATAGGTTAAGATCAACTATTGTGCAAAACCAAGACTGGATTGAGACAGCTGGGAGTGGAGTAGACATGCTGAGAGCTGGTGAACCCCGTGACTGCGGTGTCCCACCTGTTGTTGGACATCACATCACTCTTCTGAAATCACCTCACTGGCTCCCTTTCCATTTCCGTATCCATTTTAAACTTCTAACCTATAAATGCATTCACTCTACTGCCCTCATTACCTTTCCTCTCTCCCTACACCCCTCCTCTGGCTTTCTTCTCTCTATGCCAACTCCAGACTTCGATTTTTTTTCACCTTGCTGCTCCTTATACCTGGAACAAACTTCCTGTATCTTGATGTCATCTCATTTCTCTCCCTCTTCAAATCCATTCTAAAGGCTTACCTCTTTGATGCTGTTTTTGGATCCTAATTTCTTCTTCCTTTGTGTCTCCTTTTCCTATTGAACCCCTTATTTATTTGTGTTGTGCTATCTCTTAGCCCCTGCTCAAAGAGCTTACAATCTAGTTATCTTCTATGCGGGTTTGTATATCACTATATAAATGATTATTATTAGTAGTAGAGGCCCTCTGAACTTTTCAGACAGCCTGTGGTCTCAAGCAAAGCCTTTCTAGGACTGTTGGCAACACTGCTGACACAGATATGCACTTTGGGGCTTCTTTATCAGTCGATGGAACTTTACTTAGCACATTCACATCCTTCCAACAGTTGATGCTCATTCTTCATCTCATACCTAACAGAAACTGTTTCTCCCCTCCTCTCCCGCCAATCCACTCTGGACATCCTCCATCTCCTCATCTTTGAACCGCTCTACACTTGCAGACTGGAAACAGAAATGAATGCACTATACAAGGCATGCACGTGCATTGCACACTTGAAACGGGAATTTCCATTTGGGACCTCTGAACAAAAGGCAAGGACTTCAGCACAGAAGTAGCCTGCAAAAAGTACATTAAGCAGTTCCATAGACCCCAGATTTCCTGTAGCTGAAAACTGGGTGGTTTCCACAAGTGCTCAAGCCCTGGCCCTCCAGCAACTGTACTCTTCCATAAGAGTGGGATAGCAGCTCTTGCCTACTACAGCACCCTTACAGTCAGGTGTCATGGAGGTCATAAGGCGGCAACAGTGTATCAGAGCTCTTAGCTTTCATAAGGTAATCTATGATAAGTCTGTGTCCTTAACATGCTGACCTAGGGGCTTTATCCCTTAAATGGCTCTTTGGGTGTGTATAAACGGATCTGCCTTTTGTGTATGTTAGATTTATTGAACCTGCTATGTGGACTGGAGATGTCCAATTCAAATATTTGTGTTTTGTATAGTTTTTTGTGTGGTTCACAGGATTTTCATTGCATTAAGGTTTTCATTTTTATTTTTGTTTTTTGTTTTTGGAGGGCAGTACCATCAATAGTACACATTGTTGTTCAAATAGTGTGCACTCTTGCTCTTTAATGCACATTATTGAGAATAATCAGTGCAGTAGTGTTTACTATTCCTCAGTAGTGTGTCTATTGATAAACTGAGCAATGTGCACACAATTGAAGATGAGGAAAAATAACAAATTTTGGTTCCTTTCATTTTGGGTTAAAAACTACACAAAACAATATGGGAATTATGGTTGACGTTGCCATGCCATCTTAAATGAAAGCATATGGCAACCACACAAAAGGCAGCAGGGGAATATCAGGAATCGCAGAAAAATACTTTATTGCACAATGCTAATGTGGGCCATGTTCATTATCTGCAGAGTAGAACCTTCAGGAAAACACTGTTTACTAGAAACTTCCAATACCACCTTTCTCCTAGAGTAGTGTCAAAGCAGTTTACAACACTAAAAATTTAAAATAGGAAAGGAACTCCAAAACATGTGATTGAAAAGAATACAGTTAGAATAAAAATATTAGATGAATAGATAAAAACATTTGCACTGCAATCACGAGGAACCAAGCACTGTGCCTTGTCCAGATGATCCAAGAAGGCTGCCTCAAAGACGTGGGTTTTCAGAGCTGATTTAAACTTCTTAAATAAAAAATGAAAAAATGCTCTGGTTTATGCTATGTTTCTTGACGGGCGTTTAGGGGATTCTGATTCCATTGATAGAGATTGATAGGTTGAATCAGGGCTATCAAATCCCACCAAGGTCTCCATAGTATGCAATGAAAAGAGTTGTGGTTTTTTTTTTTAAATTTCTTTTCTGAAACTTTGGAGTTCTTTAATTGATCAAAGTGTGTCTGGGAGAGCGTTCCATAGAATGAGGGCTCTGTTACTTGTGCTTTGATTTGTTTTGCGCATGGACACTGGGACTGTAAGAGTGTGCTTGCTATGTGTTTCCTCTTCTTGATGTGGTATCGGTTGGGAATTGTATTAGGGTAGTGAGGAATGAAGGAGCAATATTGCTGATTATCTTGAAAGTGGTCATTAAGATTTTATATTTTATTCGACTTGGTATTGGTAACCAGTGGAGTTTATGTAATATAGGAGTAATGTGATCTGTTAAACGAGCTTTAAATATAATTCTGGCTGGTGCGTTCTGTGCCATTTGGAGTAAATTCAGATTTTTTTTTTTTACATCCCCTTATAACAAGCTGTTATAGTAGTCACAGGGGGGTGAAAAGTGCTTGTACTACCGATCAAAATCATAGGTGTCAATTAGGGGTCTCCGATGTTGAATGATCCTTAGTTTTGAAAAATATAGTTCTGGTTGTTTTATGTGTGCTGACATGCTAAGGCTGAAGTCTTGTAGTGTAGCTGTTATTGCAAGACTTTGGCCCTGGAGGTAACGGCCGCTGGGCCTGCTGGAAACTTAAAGCAGAGGCAACATGGTAAACATGTTAAAGTAAGTTTGCAGTTGCTGCCGCTGCACAGGGAGATGGCCCCATGAACGTCTTTTGCCATAACAATGGGGGGGGGGGGGGTAAGGGAGCACACTGCAATGATAGTGGAGGCCTTCAGTAAGATTTTGCTTAGGGGCCCCTCATTTGAACTTATGTCATGTAATTCATGCCACTCTGTTCGCAGATGTATTCTGCACTTCTTAAGACTATGGCAGATGGAATTCTGAACTAGCAGTCCCTATATGCAGCGCAGCAAACATATTAAAGTTAAATTTGCCACTCTACCTTACTGCCGATGTGTGGGCCCCTTTCCTATCGGGGGGCCCCCCTCACCCAACATTGTGGGGGCTGCTTAGATGGAATTTATGCTACCACATGCTACAGTAGCAGCTCTGATACCTAGCTTGTCAGGTGGGCTGACCACTCTGCAGGTAATGTTCTCACAATGGCATCTAGTTTTCTGCACTCCTAATGCAAATGTTGACTGATCTTCACACCACCGGACTGGTATTTGAGCAGAGGTAAAAAGGGAAAGCTGAGCCCCAGCTCTTCTGTTCAATGCTTATATACCATTTGGAGTTTTTTTTGTTGTCTAAAGGCTCTTCAGTGGTTTTGGAGGAGGAAATCTTTCTACCTAATATACCAGGGGTCTGCAACCTTTAAGACATAAAGAGCCACTTGGACCCGTTTCCGAAGGGAAAAAAAAACCTGGGAGCCGCAAAACCATTGCGACATTTAAAACAAATCTAACACTGCATATATTGTTTCTTACCTTAATGCTATATACGACCCCCTACTTTTCCTGTTAAAATATAGGTGTTTGGCCTATACTCGCCGTATAAGACTACCCCTCTTCCTTCGCACACCAAAAAAAATACGCCAGAAAATATCACAACAACAAGTAACAATATTTGATTTCAAAATTATGATGATTTTGTAGTCAAATCACTAATATGAAATAAAATTATTTTTTCTACCTTTGTTGTCTGACCAATTTATTCTTTGATCATGCTGGTCCCGATCTGAGGCTTCTGCTTTCCTGTCTTCTCTTAGCTCTCTTTCTGTGGTCTATGGTCCATCTGCCATTTCTTATCTCTTCTTTCGTTTTCTTCACTTCTTTCCATCAGCCTATTTCCAGTCCCAGTAACCCTCCCCAATATCAGCCCCTTTCCAGTCCTCACTCCCAGTACCTTCCAATGTCAACTTGCATTCCCATGATTGCCACTGGTGTCCATTTCCTTCCAATCCCCCTCCTTCCCCACTGACCAGTCCCTTCTAGTACAAATACCATGGCAGCCTTAGCCCCCAGTTATCTTCCAGGGCCAGCAGCTCTATCCTCCCCTCCCCACAATCAGCCCATGCCCATTCAAAGCCCCCCAATCAGCTCGCTTCCAGTGCTAATCCCCACTCAACCCCATTACCAGTGCTAGCCTCCCCTAATCAGCCCAATACCAGTCCTACCCCCCATCAGCTCATTACCAGTCCTAGCCTCCCCTAATCAGCTCATTTCCAGTGCTAGTCCCCTCAACCCCATTACCAGTGCTCCATCCCTCCATGTCAGCCCCCCCCATGTCAGCCCCCCTCCCTCCATCCATATCAGGTCCCTCCCTCCATGTCAGCCCCCTCCATCCCTCCATGTCAGCCCCCCTCCCTCCATCCATATCAGCTCCCTCCCTCCATGTCAGCCCCCTCCATGTCAGCCCCCCTCCCTCCATCCATATCAGCTCCCTCCCTCCATGTCAGCCCCTCCTCCCTCCATCCATCCATGTCACCCTCCATCCATCCATGTCAGCCCCCCTCCCTCCATCCATATCAGCTCCCTCCCTCCATGTCAGCCCCTCCTCCCTCTATCCATCCATGTCAGCCCCTCCTCCCTCCCTCCATGTCAGCCCCCCTCCCTCCATCCATCCATATCAGCTCCCTCCCTCCATGTCAGCCCCCCTCCCTCCCTCCATCCATATCAGCCCCCCTCCCTCCCTCCATCCATCCTTTTCAGCCCCCTCCCTCCATCCATATCAGCTCCCTCCCTCCATGTCAGCCCCCCTCCCTCCATCCATATCAGCTCCCTCCCTCCATGTCAGCCCCTCCTCCCTCCATCCATATCAGCTCCCTCCCTCCATGTCAGCCCCTCCTCCCTCCCGCCATCCAGGTCAGCCCCCCTCCCTCCCTCCATGTCAGCCCCCCTCCCACCATCCATTTCAGCTCCCGCCCGCCATGTCAGCCCCCTCCCTCCTCCATGTCAGCCCCCCTCCCTCCATGTCAACCCCCCTCCCTCCATCCATATCAGCTCCCTCCCTCCATGTCAGCCCCCTCCATGTCAGCCCCCCTCCCTCCATACATATCTGCTCCCACCCTCCATGTCAGCTCCCCACCCTTATTAGGCAGCCCCGGCGACCTGCCTCTTACGGAACCGCGGCTGTGCTTTTAAAATAATCTCGGAGCCCTTCCTGTCTTGAAGGGCTCCGTGCAGCATTGTCCCGCCTCCAAACTTCCTTTAGAGGCGGGACAATGCTGCACGGAGCCCGTCAAGACAGGAAGGGCTCCGAGATGATTTTAAAAGCACAGCTGCGGTTCCCTAAGAGGCAGGGAGCCGCGGCTGCAGAAGAAGGGAGGGAGCTTACAACACTATTGCCTGTCACCGGGCGGGCAGTGTGCTCCGGAGCCGCGGCAAAGGTGAGAAAGAGCCGCATGCGGCTCCGGAGCCGCGGGTTGCCGACCCCTGTAATATACCATGCTTGCATTATTAGAGAGTGCTGAACTTGCAAGAACCAGAGACTATGGCATTGCGCTATACTGTCTGCTTGTAATATTGATTTAAAAGTAACATTTGTGAAGCTGAATCTGTCTTGGATATAACCTTTGTGAAAGGACAGAGATCTATTGATGTGAGAATGTTAAGAGCATTGAATATACCAGGCTAAGGAAGAATATTGCTGCACCATGAGAAGATCATAGTAAATGACAGCAGATAAAGACTAGCATGGTCCATCTAGTTTGCCTAGTAAGATGGTTGGAGTTGTACCTGTCATTCCATGTAGGTTAGATGCCTCTATGCTTTGTTTAGGATTATACTTCCCACTCTGTGCTGGTTAACATCCCTTCCCCCTCTATTTCTTGAAATTCAAAAGTCATTTGTTTGCTTTGATGCCTATCCTCACTGTAAAGGAATCCTCTGTGTCTGTCCTATGCTTTTTGGAATTCTGTCACTATTTTTTGCTTCTACCTCTAAGAGGGCATTCTAGGCATCCACCACCCTTTTCCATGAAAAAGTATTTCTTAGCATTGCTTTTAAGTTTTCCCTTCTTGCAACTTCATTTTATGTCCTCAAATTCTACAGCTTTCCAATCTTTGAAAAAATCAATTTCATCCTTGATGGAGAAGACATAGAGTTGTTGAGAGCTTTGTTTTCTTCATTTTAAAGTGTCAGCCCATTTATAGACTATGGGCCTTATATTCAAAGCCCTTAGCTGGTGGGTCAATAGGCTTTTAGGTGGCCCACATTGTCTATCCTGGCTAAAAGAAGAAACCCAGCTGCATATTGGGCTAACTGGATAACTGATGGCATGTATTCAATTACTGCCGTTTCTAACACACACATGCCATTATCAATCAGTTTGGATCTATAATCAATAATGAAACAGGCAGTCCAGAAATTTGATGATACATTACACTTTGCAGAACAGCTGTAAAAGACCTAGTAAAGATATTCAAGTGCAGAGAAATATTTCTGCATACAGCGATTCAACTTATCCAAGCCATGGCGTTTTCAATAACGTCATATGGATGTGAAAGTTGGTGAAAGAAAACAGGAAGAAAATCAAGTCTTCAAACTATGGTGCTGGTGAAGAATTCTTCATATACCATGGACTGCCCATAGAACAAATCAATTAGTATTGGAGATCATCAAACCAAAGTTTTCCTTGGAAACTAAAATAGCAAAACTTCAACTTTCATACTTTGGACACATCATGTGAAGAAAATTTAATTAGAGAAAGGTGTCATGCTTGCCAATATTGAAAGTTGACACAAAAGAGGATCACTGGCAATGCGATGGACTGATACAATAAAAAGAGCTATGGATGCTACTCTTTAACAATTAGCTTCCTGGCTAAATATCAAACACAATTTTTAAGACAACAGGGTTGCCATCTACTAAACAGCACTTAACAACTTTGTGGGCAGAGATATTTCTGTTATAAACTACTGTATAGTGTAAATATTCAAAAGGGTTTACCTGGTTAGCAGGACCTGCTATTGAATTAACCCCACTCAGACCAACATTCAGTGACACTAACTGGTTAGTGCCACTGAATATCACCACAGACCAACTTACTAAAACGGTTTGTTGCAGGACAGTCAGTGTGAGGCATTGAGGGGATATTTGATTAGCAGAAATATTTAGCCACTAACCAGATATACAAACTGCATAGAGTTAAGACAAATCAGTGGTTGTCCTAACTTTGTGTTTTTTGCTATCCCATTAGAGGCTGAATATCTCTGTTTATTGTATAGCGCTAAGTGTGGGAGGCAAAAACTGCATATTCAGTGTTGGTCACCAGAAAGGCTTCAGCACTTAATATCCAGTTTTAGTTTCAGCGATGGTTGCTGAATATTGACCCCTATATGACTGCTTCAACATAGTTTATAATTTATGGCCACACACTTTGTGGACCTTTTTCTAGGAGCACATCACTCACAACCTGTCATATAAAATACCTTCATAGTGACCTAAAGAGCATAGGCCTTTCTTCCACTCTAGTTTGTGCTCAACAACAACAAAAAAAAAAAGTCAAAAGAAGATTTAAAAAATTACCAAAAAATTGTTAAAAAACAAAGTTTTTTTTGAGGGATCATGCATACCATACTATGGAATTCCTATGAATAAAGGTATGTTCCTTGTTTTTGTTTTTATTTCTTTAGCATTAACAAGCTAGTTTAGATTATTCTAGAGGGATTTTTTTTAAATCCTACATTTTAGTATTCCCCTGCTTTTTATGTTTAAATCTGTTTGTCAAAGTACCCAGATGCATTTCTTCAAGCACTAGCTTCCATCCCTACTTTAACTTTTTTTGCTATACATTAAACACAGTAAACAGTGCAACCGACAACCCCTGCTTTTTATATTTTTTACCCTCTAATTTTTGTTGATTTGCTATGGTTTCACTTCATGTAGCTGTTGAGTTTATCTGGTTCATACTAATTATGTATTATTACTGCAGATATAAAAGTGTGATTCATTTCATCCATTTTTTTTCTCCTATGAAATATGCTCTTTGGAGCATATTAACTTCATTAATGCACGTTAACTTTAGTAAACGTGTTGAGTGCCATTGTGCCCGCAGAAATAAAAACTCTGGGAACTTAATGCATGTTAACTTCATTAATGCATGTTAAATCATTTAGTAAACATGCCCCATCGTGCTGTAACTATCATTATATCTTCTGTTGTATGTTCTTATTTTCTCTTTTGGCTTGTATTAATGTTTGTTCTTATTTATTTTGTTATGTTATGTATAATTATTTTATACATGTATCATCAATTGAACGTATATAATTTTCGATATACTTCAATTTTTATTCATTTATATTTTGTGTTTATGATTTTTTGACTAATTTATCTATGTATGAAATCTGCTTGCTTCCTTGTATTTTATGATTTGATACTGATGTTTTCTTTCATATGTGGTTTTAGCTAGGACTGCTTATGCAGTTAGTTTGACGAAATATGGTCATGTCCAGTCAGTTTTAATAAACTGGATTTTTTGATTCCTCATTTGTGTGACATGGCATCTTAGAAGGGCCATCTAGTGTAGAAGGAATCTGGGACATCCAAGGAACCATGCTCAAAATTCCAGGGAATGGTGACAGTGAAGGAAGCCATGTGTGAGCGCCTTCTGAAATTGTGCCATCTTGAGATGGTCCTTTGCATATAGCAAGGCCAGATACATGCACAGTTGCAGGCTATTTTAGAACTGTGGATGTCCCCAAAATGCACGGCTGCAGAAACGGGTACATAGACATGTTGCCTAAGGTATTTCAGGACAGGGGCAGCGATGCTATGATACATGCATGCCCCAGCCAGACATTTCAGATCTGCAGAAATATGAATGGACTGTTGGTTAATATGCAGAAATTTAGTGTGGCAGTGAGAGCACATTTCACTCTTTCCCCCTGTAAGTGTTCCTGCCATGAACTGATCACATTTTTGCAAGCAGTTATGATCAGGAGAAGGTATAGGCATGGACACATCAACAGCCAGGGCCAAACATGCTTGTGCTGTTCTGAAATAACACAGCGGCTTACATCTCTATAGCACCACCCAGGCCAAGCCTTCAACACATCCCCTTGTGACTTAGACACAATTGCTCCAAGGATGTCTATATGCCTGGCTTTTTAAAATGGCTCCAGGGGCATCTTTGTGATTTGCACATCTTAATTCCCATTTTCAGATGTCCAAATCATGAAAAGAGCTTTTAAAAGGACCCTTTATTTTATTTATTGATGTAGTCTGATTTTAATATACCGCTTTATCATTAAATCAAGCGGTTAGCACTTCAAACAATCAAGACGGGGGTTACAGTGTGGAAATATGCAGTGGAAACATCGGCATGAGTGGTGTGGGAGGGGTGTGAGATTAATTTGAGCTATATACAAGTGAACTATGTACAGGTCTATATACAGTTTGTATGGGTTGCAGGGTTGGATAGGGCAGAATCGGATTCAGGTGATGTCCTTGTAGTGTTCCATGAAGAGGTTTTGTTTTTGTTTTGAGCATCTTTAGTGTCTTGGATTTTCTGTGCTTCTGTTGTTGACTTGCTTGTTCCTGCAGAGGTTTCCCTTCTTTATTAGGAACTATTCCATTGAATAAGATAAGCCTTTGACTGTCTAATCCCATGCCATTTTCTTTTGTATGTCTCAATGTTGCAAAGTGGATGTTAATCATACATTAGTATTAGATGTGCTTGATAATGATTTTATTCTTGCTGCATGATGTGCCAATTCACTTTTTCAGTATTAATTGCAATGCAAATTATATCCTGCCACGTTTGAGGATTTTAAGATTGCTTTGAAAACAATGACAGCTATTAGATATTTTTGCTAAGTTTTTTGTACCTCAGAACTCAAACAAAGCAATGCAGATATTGCTTGCCAATATAAGCCAGAGGGGTAGGTTTACTCGGGGCATTTTCTCCAAATATGTTATTGTTGCAGATTCCATGACAGTCGTGGACCTCATTTCTAAGCCTGGGTATGTGGAGTATGATCTTAGTATCTCAAATTTACTGCTAATGCTCAGCATAGTACTTGAATTGTGCCAAAGAGAGCTTCCTTCTGGAGTTTGTAGGATGTAACAGGTCTAGGTAGTTTGTCAAGATGTGCTTGGAAATTCTTCTTTATCAAGCCAATTGCTCCCAGTACAATGGGAACGCTTTCTGAATCTTTCTGCCACATTTTCTTCATCTCTGACTGCATTTATCCTATTTTCAATGCCATTCGGGTATTTTTCTTTTTTACCACTATATCAAGTTTCCTCACATCTAGTTTATTATCTGTTGGAATGGGAATATCCGAGATCAGAACCTCTCCATTCTCTGTGGTTCTCTTAGGGTCATGATCCCAGAGCTTTTCAGGGACAGTGATGTTGTAGTGTTTAGAGTTTCCATTGGACGAGGTATGCTACTTTGTTGTCTTCAAGTCTCTTCTCATACGTCTTCTGACGCAGGTTCCAAATCATTTTAGTTGCCTTCCTTTGGTCCGTTGTGCCTTTCTGTATAGAAATTTTCTGCCAGCAGAATTTCACAGTCTGCTCTTAGGTGAGTCACTGTTTCCAGCTCTTTCTTACAGAATTGACATAAATCTGTTTTGCCAGTTTTTTTCAATACTCGCCATAAACTATCTCATCTGTAATCTGCTGTCCTGGGCTGCAGCTATCAATCTTTTCATCTTTCGGTTTCAGTTCACCTTTCTTTTAACACTCATGTGTCTGTACTTTTACTATGTGGCACTAGCAGTTCACGCATGGTATGTGTGTCAATGTTGTTCAATGGGACATCGGCAAACCTACTGCATATGCGTTGCTTGCACCACCTAGGAAACCTACCCCAGATATTTTTAATCATATTTTTCTATTTGTTACCTATAACCTGTGGCTCATAGTATACTCTGCCAATCGTTCAGCTATAGCCTTTTTTCCTGTAGCCAATCAGCATTGATATCTAGTGCACATTATCCAAAAATAGACTTGATGTAAAAAAATTTACAATGCATTTTCAAGTAATTATACTCCTATTTGTGTTTTTATTTTAACAAACTACCAGCTATTGTCCTTTTTCCTTTCCATTTGATATTCTTTTAGCTTGCAGCAACCAACTTCAGGCACAGGTAATTATCTTGTAGAAATGTTCATGTAGAAACCACTGGTTAATTTGTATATATCAGTATCTTCCTACAAATTATGCATTGAGGAGTTGATTTTATAAGGAACACACTGACTACAGGGAGTGTTCTCAAGGCAGGAAGGATGGGGTGCTGACACCAACCCACATGGCCTGCCAAAACCATAGTCAGCATCACATTACCAGCAGTACAATAAAAGCTGCTGTAGTCTATTTCAAAAACATCTTATCAGCTAGATCAATCCCAGTCCTACATATGTTGTGTAACGGTGGACTGTATCAGCCATTCACATAACATCTGTGTCCAGTCTGCTAGTTACCACCCACAGCATGTACATATAGTTACCATAAAAATGTTGGTTTTGTACAAACAGCATGGACAACCAGCAACCTAGCTTGTGACTGGACTGCCATAAAGAAACAGCACCCATGCCACTTCATTTAACCCTAAATAATACTCTGTGGATACATAGCTGTCACATGGTCCCAGCCCGGTCAGAGTGAGAGTGGCCTCTCAGCATGAATAGATGTGCTCACTCAGTCATGCTCATGCAAGACCCACATTAAGAATGTTCAGCTGTTTACCTAACCACTGACTCATATACAGCCTGTGCAAACTGCTCTGTTTTGGACAATACCCAGAATCCTCTGCTCTCATTTGTGTACTTTTTTTTTTTTTTTTTGGTTTGAACTTGGAGATAGCTAATACAATGCAAAGAGCAATGAAAAGTGACCCAGAGGGAAGCTGTAAGTGCATGTTGGCCCACAGTAGCCTATGTCTGTCACATACCAGAAGACTGTGTCCCCCTACACAGCTTGTGGCAGTGAGTTTTGAACATAGTGCTATTCTCATACTCCTATATTTTGTCATGTTCTTAGCCATGGACTGCAAAAAATGGCTAGGGTAGCACTTGCACTCTCCCATGTGTAGGACACAGTCCCCCCCCTCCCCCTCCCCCTCCCCTCCCCTCCCCAAGAGCAAGTGGAAGATACCATCTAACCCCATGTCCACCCTGCTGATACAGTTGCTGGCTACACATATGCCGCCAACCCCTGCCTCTTGTGGCTGTCGCCCATGGTCCCCATGGAGAGTGGATATGGCTGTCATGCAGGGCTTCTGATATGAAAGATGCAGAGACTGAGTAGGCCCTCAGAGCTTCTGTACATCAGAATAGTGCCTCTAGCCGCTATGCCACCTACTAGGGCCACATTCAAAACACGTATTGGACTGCTTCCCCCACATCTCCACCCCAACATTCACCTCCAGGCATTGCCTTGCCACATGGTGGCTGGTGATACAGAGACCAACATGACATCCTGTGACACATTCCTCCAGCTTGAGTTGTGCACTGACCATTCAGAGGTCAGTGTCCCATATTCACAATCATTCAAACCAAAGCATGTTGTCTCAGTAAACCTAAGGCTGGTAGTTTGAGTAATACATGCCGAATGCTGTGGTCAATGATCAGTAGACAGTGCTGAGATAGTATATATTGTGTGCAAATGTGCCTGAGATGGACATGCGTGTATGTGCATACTGCGCATGGAGCTAAGAGACTCCCAGATTTCCCTCTGTGACTGTAGCTTAAGAAAGAACACAGATTATTAACTGTGACTCCACTGGACAGTCACAGAGCCCAGTCCTCCACGTGAACCTAGCAGCAGTATAATAGACATTTTCCACCCATAAGCAAAGCATCTTTTGAACTCACTCACCTGTTTGTCTGTCATTGGAAAATCCTGAGGCCTGGATGCTCAGTCATAGATGTGAGTTGCTGCAGACACATGTGCTGGAGCTTTCCCTGGTGAGGCAGTGTCTCCCCAGCTCACTGCAGTCAAACCAGCAGGTGATATCGGAGCTGTACAGCAGTGTCATGTTGGGAAGTAAGTGTAGGGACATGCTGTGGGGATGGGCCTCGGACGTTATAACTAGGAATGCATTTGAGTGTCACAGCTTTCGGGACAACATATGTACTGGCACAGATATAGTCAGCGAGTGACTCCCACAGGTTGCAACTACTTGCTGAAAACTAACCACCTACCTATAAATGGTGTCTCACACAGTTTGGTATTTTTCCTCTGAGATGGGGTGTTATCATGCTGCCTAATCTTATGGCCACACTAGCATATTCCACCCCCCCCCCCCATGAACATATTCAGAGTGATAACACTAAGGGGTATGCTTACTAAAGTGTATTAAGGGAGCAGGTGTTACTGAGCATTAACGGCAGTGATAAGGGGTTTTCCGTGCGAAAAAGACTCTGGGCAGATAGGAGGCATTCCAGCAGTAAGGATATGTCTGCATGTAATGCAGAGATGTGATGGAGCCAAAACTATACAGTTAGTCATGATGTCATACCTAACTCATGTTGCACAAGTTCATTACAGCTGTTAGTATACCGCTGCATCACTGCAGTCACATCGGGTTACTATGTACTGAAAAAGTGGTAATGTCTAATTAAAATCTTAAAAATCCAGGGATTGTGAGAACCTGCACTCAGCTGAGGCAATGGAGAGTTAGGTGACCTGCCCAAGGTCACAAGGAGGTGTGGGCAATCCATGAAGGTTGTGGAATACATAAAACATCACAGTAAATCATTCCAAATTGTCACAAAAGGGTCACAAGCCACACCTCCAAGCAATTGTCAGACATCTGCAAGGTGAACATTTTTGACCCCCTGCAATGGGCTGTAGCAGAACCAATAAAGCCATGTTCTCAGAAGAGCATGATCGGGAATAATCAGTTTGCTGACCCAAATTTTGGCCAGAACGCATAACGAGCTATAAAGATGTGTGTCTGCCAGTCACAGCAGAGCCGGGACTGTTACAGGCATGAAAATGAATAGCACACAGTCCCAAAAAGAATCAAACCCCTGTCTCCTGCTTATGGAGACATTGCACTAACCAATAGGCTACACCTCCACACCTATTTGCTAAGTAAAGAGACTGTAGGTCACTGCTTAAAATGTCTGCTGTGAGTGCCAGTAGAGGTTAGCCCCTCCAGTACCCACAATGCACTGCCTATGCAGAATAGCAGTCTGCAGCTGATCACCAAATGGAGAATGCACTGATCCATCACAGCTCAGTAAGATGTACTGACAGTGTGTGATACAAGCACAGAACAGCTACAAACTCTGCTACTGAGCAGTTTCTGATGTTAAGGATGGGTGCCCAGCACCTGGTCCCCAGAGCTTGCACTACTAGAAATGCTCTCTGCTGGCTATGCTGTAGATCCACATCACTGCTGGTTGGTTATGCTAATCACCTTATTTCTTGCACAATTGTAGCTTGCTGTAGGCACCTGTCACATCTTGGCCTTGTATCCTGCCTCTGTTAAGAACATAAAATATGCCATACTGGGTAAGACCAAGGTCCATCAAGCCCAGTATCCTGTTTCCAACAGTGGCCAATCTAGGTCATAAGTACCTAGCAGTCTCCACAAAAGACACAGGTTCCTTAGTGCTTGTATTGGGTCAAGCATTGATATCCTGGGTCCCTTTTTAATAATGGTTTATGGACCTTTCCTCCAGGAACTTGCCCAAACCTTTTTTAAACCCAGCTACACTAACAGCTTTTACTACATCCTCCGGTAACAAATTCCAGAGTTTGATTACACGTTGAGTGAAAAAATATTTTCTCTTATTAGCCTTAAATAGGTTGCCCTGTAGCTTCATTGCATGTCCCCTAGTCCTTTGTTTACATCATCAGAATATAAAAATCGATCTACGTTTCTCTCTTCCACTCTACTCATTAATTTATAGCCCTCTGTCATATCTCCCCTCAGCCGTCTTTTTTTCAAGGTTGAAGAGCCCTAACCTTTTTAGCCTCTCTTCATAGCAGTATCCTTCCATCCCCTTTACCATTTTGGTGGCTCTTCTCTGTACCTTTTTCTAATAACTCTATATCTTTTTTTTAAGATATGGTGACCAGAATTGCACACAATATTCAAGGTGCGGTCGCACCATGGAACGGTATAGAGGCATTATAATAACTTTTGTTTTATTTTCCATTCCTTTCCTTATGATATGTAACATTCTATTTGCTCTCTTCGCTGCCACTGCACACTGGGTCGAGGGTTTCAACATGTTATCTACGATGATGCCTAAATCTTTTTCCTGTATGGTGGTTCCCAATGTGAAACCTTGCATCGTATAACCATAGTTTGGGTAGTTCTTTCTTAGGTGCATAACTTTTGCACTTGTCTACATTAAATTTCATCTGCCATTTGGATGCCCAGTCTTCCAATTTATCAAGATCCTCTTGAAATTTTCCACAATTCTCATGGGCTTTAACAACTTTAAATAGTTTTGTGTCATCTGCAAATTTGATAACCTCACTCATTATTCCATTTTCCAGATCATTTATGAATATGTCAAAAAGCAGCGGACCCAGCACAGATCCCTGGGGTACTCCACTATTCACCTTTTTCCATTGGGAAAACTGGCCATTTAGCCCTACCCTCTGGTTTCTATCTTTTAACCAGTTCCTCATCCACAATAGTACACTGCCTCCTATCCCATGACTCTTTAGTTTTGCCAAAAGTCTCTGATGAGGGACCTTGTCAAAGGCTTTCTGAAAGTCCCAGATATAGGGACCCTTTTAGAATAGCACATGCCAGTGCCCAGTGTTGTAACAGCTGGTGCTATATTTACCAAATGTAGTAGGGGCACACTAGGCCTGCAGAAATTAGAGATACATGTAGTTATATTTTTGTTGTTTCTTTTCAAAAATAGCTGTGTTCATTTTAAAGGTATCGAGTGATACATATTTACAAAAAGAATTGCAGAAGAAAAGTATGCTTGAGTGTTGGTAATCCTATTTTCTAAAGATGTTGGACGCAGGAAATACTTTCAAGATGGCCAACTGAGAGCAGTTCACTTGGCGTTTGTCGTCTTTTTTCTTGCTGTATGGATTGGAAGCGTAAGGGCAAGACCATACTGTTCCTTGATGAATCTTTGCTGCAGGTACAGTGAAAAACCAATGGATACCCACACCCATTGAGGGCATGAGCTAGACTCTCCCCATAGATCTGATAAGTGTCCTTTGGAGTCAACTACAGAAGAGGCAGTGCAATGTTCTGGACTTTGAGACCACTCGGAGCCCAGAGCAGTGATTTCCTCCTCTTGCACCATCTGGTGGGACAGTTGAAGACCCTGCCCCTTTGTTGCAATGGCACAAAGTTTAACATCAACAAAGGTAACAAGACAGGTGGCCTCACCAGAGTTCCAACAGAGGTATCCAGGTGAATTGTTGGTAGCTCTGCTGACTTGGAGGTAGAGGCCTGGCTACATAAGCAGCAGCAGGGGAGATTCTTTCTCAGTGCAACCTATAGGAGTACAAACAAATTTGGGAAAACTTTTGTTTGAGGATTTCCTAAGGATCATGCCAAAGAAGTCAAAGTATTCTCCTAGGAAATATTTGGGACATTTTGGTAACCTTAATGGCTCGGATCAAATCCTTTTCTACTGAAATGTAAGAGGCAATAAAAGTTGTTAAGTTTTAAATTTGGAATTTTAAACTTGAGCAGAAAGTGGATTGCAGGACTCAGAAGTGCTGGGAACGGATTTGTGGAAAGTGACATTGAAAAAGTGAAATTGCTAAACAAATACTTCTGCTCTCTTTTTACTAAAGAAAATCCTGAAGAAGGACCACCTGTGACTCCCAAATATAAAAATGGGAATGAAGTAGATACCACACCATTCACAGAAGATGATGTGTTAGAACAACTTGCAAAACTGAAAGTGAACAAGGCCATGGGACCGGATGGGATACATCCCAGGATACTGAAAGAGCTCAGAGAGGTTCTTGCAGGTCCATTAAAGGATGTTTTTTCAACAGATCCTTGGAAACAGGAGTAGTTCCTCAGGACTGGAGAAGTGCGGATGTGGTACCTCTTCACAAAAATGGTGACAGGGAAGAAGTGACAAACTACAGGCCTGTGAGCCTTACCTCGGTGGCGGGAAAAATAATGGAGGCACTTCTGAAAGAGCGAATAGTGGACTTTCTCAAAACCAACAGGTTGCATGATCTGAGGCAACATGGTTTTACCAAAGGATAATCTTGCCAAACAAATCTGATTGAGTTCTTTGACTGGGTGACCAGAGAACTAAATTAGGGGCATGCGATGGCCGTTATCTACCTGGATTTCAGCAAAGCCTTTGATACTGTTCCTCATAGGAGGCTTATAAATAAACTCAGTTGTTTGGGGATAGGTCACAAGGTGGTGAACTGGATCAGAAATTGGTTGACTGACAGATGACAGAAGGTAATGATAAATGGAGCTCACTCGGATGAAAGGAGGGCGATTAGCGGGGCCCAGGTTTGGTCCTGGGCCCGGCATTGTTCAATGTATTTGTGAGTGATATTGCTGAAGGACTGCATGGAAAAGTCTCTTTTTTGGAGATGACATGAAAATTTGCAACAGAGTGGACTCCACTGAGGGAGTGGATAACATGTGGAAAGATCTACAAAAGCTGGAAGAATGGTCTAATGCTTGGCAGTTCAGATTTAATGAGAAGTAGTGTAGTGTCATGCACTTGGGAAGCAGAAATCCAGGGAAAATGTACGCAATAGGGGGTGAGAGGTTGGTGTGCATGGACCAGGAGAAGGACCTTGGTGTGATTGATGGCAAAACAGTGCGACAAGGCAGTGGCAAAAGCCAGGAGGATGTTGGGTTGCATACAAAGAGGAATTACTAGCAGAAAGGAAGAGGTACTAATGCCACTGTATAAGTCACTGGTGAGGCCTCACTTGGACTACTGTGTTCAGTTTTGGAGACCATATCTTGCAAAGGATATAAAAAGACTGTCAACTGTTCAGAGGAAGGCAACCAAAATAATTTGGAGCCTGCGTCAGAAGCCTTATGGGAAGAGACTTGAAGACCTAAGTATGTACACTCTGGAGGAGAGGAGGGACAGGGGAGATATGATTCAGACCTTTAAATACTTAAAGATAAATAATGAACAAACAAACCTCTTCCAAAGATGGGGAAGCTGTAAAACTAGAGGGCATAACATGAAGTTGCAAGGGGGTAAATTGAAAGGCAATGTCAGGAAATAATTTTTCACTGGAAGGGTGGTGGATGCTTGGAATGCCCTCCCGATGGAAGTGTTGGGGGCAAATACAGTGACAGAATACAAAATGGCATGGGACAGACACAGTGGATCCCTTTGCAGCAACAGGATAAAATCAAAATAAACTTAACTATCTGGAACGAATTACCTGAAAACATCAGATAGACAAATGACATCAAGTTATTCAGAAAACCTATTAAAAACCCACCTTTTCACTACACACTTTGGCCCACAACCACACAGCAATACACAAACTGACAACACACCTAACCTTCACAACAGCACAAATATAAAGACATGCATAAACTAGACACTCAAAGTATGGTTGACGTAGTCAGCCAAACTCCCCCTATTGTATATAGTTTGCATTGTTATCTGTATTATAAACAACCTACTCATACCTAATGTAAATAGTTTATAAACTTCATTGTATAAAGTTTTATAAATTGTTCTGTGTAAACTGAATAAGTACTCTTCACAATTATACGTTTCATATTTCTGTTCTCTGTAAACTGCACTTGATCCATGGGAAAGCACGGTATAAAAGTGTTAAATAAATTAAAATAAATTTCTCAACATGCAGGGGTGTCCTACACGGAGTGGTGGGTTCACACCTAAAAGAAAGACATGGGGAGGGGTGGCCTGGACGGAGCGGCAGGTGCACCTAGTCTTGCCATCAACTGGGCAGACTAGATGGACCATACTGGTCTTTATCTGCTGTCATTTACTATGTTACTATCTTACTACTCAAGAAGACAATTCAGTTTTTGTGAAAGGGAATCCAGCAACACAGAGGAAGGTAGAAATCTTGGAAAATCTGACATTAGAAATCCTGAAGATTCCTGAGAAAACACTTCCATTTATTATTGAAAACGTTTCATTTATCACCTTTAAAAAAGGTCTCTGGGGGAACTGGAGACATCTACTGTATACAAGAATCTGCTGAATTGTTAAATGTTACTGCTTTACTTGTGAAGAACAGCAAGGCCGCGGGTCCCGTCCGCGTGGCCGCTACTAACCGGGGGGGTGGCGGGCCGTTCGCCCCGCCCCCTCTCGGTTGCGGCGGCGCGCGGCTGTTACTGCCCGCGCGGCCGGGCGCCTCATTGGCTCCCCGTGGCGTTTTAAACGCCCGGGAGCCAATGGGAGGCTGAGCCGCGGCAGCAGGGGGGGGGGGGTGAGGAGTAAGTGACGCGGGGACCCAGCTCTGCATCGGCAGTTGCTGGGTCCAGGCTGGAGGCTCCTGTTGTGGCTGGCTGCGCCGGATTCTGCTTGCTGTGGAGGGCCTGTGGCTGCTGCGGGAAGCAGCACGTGCTACGGCGCTGTCTTCGGCGCTCCGGGAAGCAGCGATTCGGCGTCGGGACTCGGAGGCTCGTGGCTCTCCAGGCAAGTTCTTTTGCGACAGTGGTCTAGCCTGGTGGTTATAGCACTGCCTTAGGAGTCAGGAGTCCAGGGTTCAATCCCCTCTAGCACTCCTCGTGGCCTTAGGCAAGTCTCTTAACTTAAAAAAAAAAAAAAAAATTTTCTCTGCTCCTTGCCTCCAGCCTATTATTGGCCATGGCTGGCGGGGGCAAAAAGGGGGGTGCCAGTAAGCGCCACGGGACTGGGAAGGCCAAGCCTGCTGGTCCGGGGAGAGGAGAGCCCGTCCCTGCGGGGCGCACGGCTCTTCTTAGCAGAGGGACAAGGGGCAGGGCTCCGAGCCGTGGTCCGACGTCCGACCAGGGGTCTATCCCGGTCCGCAGGCAGGCAAGTAAGGGGGTTTCGGCTGGTCGGGCAGCTGGGGGCCGGCGAGGCCGGTCACCTGCCCCGGCTAGAGGTGCTTGGGGGCGGGGAGTGGCCCCTGATGGCCCGGGGGGGGGCTAATGGTCCCAGGGGGGGGGAGCGAAGGGGTGGCTCCTCCGTCGGACAACGTGGGTATGGACGCTGCGAGTCCGGGGGGTCCATCTGCTCCCGCTGGGGCGGCCTATTCCCCTGCCTGGGCGCATTGGCAGGGCGGGGGTCAAGGCCCTTCCCGTGCGCATTGGCTAGGGGCGTGGCAGCCGCCTTGGCCAGGGGTGGGTTCGCCTTCGCCTTTCCCTGTTTTTTCTCCGCAGGTTTCGCCCGGCTGGCACTACTGGGGGCAACCGTGTGGGGTTCCTGCTGGACAGACGGACGGTGGGAGGGCGAGCACCAGTGGAGGCCCCGCGTCTTCGGGAAGTGGAGGAGGAGCGGCAGCCTCATCGTTGACAACACCGGAGACGGGTGCGTCTTCTGCGGTGGCAGCACCGGCGACAGGTGAGTTGGCGGCTGGGAAAGGGCTGGGGAGGGGGGTAAGAAGCGAGCGACCAAGCGCAAGCGGGGTTCCGGTCGCCGGCGGCGGCGTTCGGGGTCCTCCTCTTCTTCCTCTTCGGAGTCTTCGTCCGACTCGGTGTCAGACGACTTGGCCGGGAGTCCGGGGGCCACTGGCGGGGAGGTCGGCGTGGGACAGGTGGGTTCGGGGGTCGGCGTGGGGCAGGTGGGTTCGGTGCCTTCGGTGGCGTTTTTCTCTGAGTTATGGGAAGGGGTACCGAAGAAGCTGCGGAAAAAGATTGTAAAACGTCGTTACGTAGATATTTTCCGCTTACTCGAGGGTCGTAAACGGTCGGGGGATAGCCGACGGAAGCGTAAGGAGGATGAGAAGGCGGGTAGGGTCAAGAGAGTGGCTCGGAATGTCGTTAATTGGACTCGGTCTTTCTTGAGGTTGGCGAGTGTATGGGGTCATTCCCATCCAGAGCAGTACGGTTTGCTGTTGGCTTACGCGGACTCTATACTGGAGGCCTCACAGACTCATGACGGTTGGGCTTGGCTCAACTATGATGAGAAATTCCGTGATAAGATGGAAGAGAATCGCCTATTGTCGTGGGGAACCCAGGATATTAATCTTTGGCTAACGCAGATGGCCATCAGACCGGGCGGGGGAAGTATGGGTGGGCAAAGAAGTGGAGTCGCCACCCCTGCGCGGGCGGATCGGCCCTTTCGATCGGGCGTGCCCCCTGTTTTGCAGAGACCTCCAGGGGGGGGAGGAGCGGGGGACCTGTGCTGGCGCTTCAACAAGTCTTCCTGCCCCTTTCCGGATTGCAAATTCCGACACGCCTGCTCCGTCTGTAATGGGGGTCATTCAGCTCTCAAGTGTGTCAGGAAGAATGGCGGGAGCGGGTCAGCCCCCGGCCACAAGTAACGGGGACGTCTGGAGCTTGGCCCCCACCCCGGTTGCGATTGCGGTGTTAGGCCCCTGGCTTAAGAAGTATCCGAAGCGACAGGTCAGCAGTCTTTTGGAATTTGGGTTCAGGGAGGGGTTTCCCATACCGGTGGTGGGCTGTGTAGGGTTACACAAGGCGAGGAATTCGCCTTCGGTCCGGCGCTTCGCGCAGCTGGTACGTGATAAGTTGGCTACTGAGCTGGCATTAGGTAGGGTGGCGGGTCCTTTCACAGAGCCCCCTTTTGCAGAATTCGTGGTTTCTCCGCTGGGTATCATTCCGAAGAAGGAGCCGGGGAAGTATCGCCTGATACATAATCTCTCGTTTCCGATTGGTTCCTCAGTGAATGATCACATTCCTAAAGTTTTGTGTGCGGTACGGTATGCATCCTTTGATGAGGCCGTGGAGCTGGTACGAGCCTGTGGGCCGGGGTGCTTGATGTCCAAAGTGGATATTGAATCTGCCTTCCGTTTATTGCCGGTGCACCCTTCTGCTTTCTATTTGTTGGGGTTTTGCTTCGAAGGGCAATTTTACTTCGATAAATGCATGCCTATGGGCTGTTCGATTTCCTGTGCGTATTTCGAACAGTTTAGCTCCTTTTTGCACTGGGCATTCGTGGACTGGGTGGGATGCGGTTCGGTAGTGCATTATTTAGATGACTTCCTCTTCGTGGGGCCAGCGCAGTCAGGGCAGTGCAAGGCTTTGTTGGGGGTTTTGTCCAGTTGGCCCAAGTGTGGGGTGTTCCCTTAGCATCCGAAAAGACGGCGGGTCCGGCGACTACACTTACCTTTCTGGGGGTGGAGTTGGATTCTGTGGCGTTGGTGGCTCGCTTGCCGCAAGAGAAAGTGGCGAGTCTGCGGGTGTTGGTCGCCAATGCGCTGGGCTCTTGTAAGCTAACGCTGCGGGAGATGCAGTCTTTAGTGGGGTCCCTGAATTTTGCGTGTCGGGTGATCCCGATGGGGCGAGTATTCTTGCGCCGATTGTCCGCTGCTACTTCGGGCGTCTCTAGGCCGCATCATCGAATCCGGCTGTCCGGCAGCTTGCGGGCAGACCTGCGGATTTGGGACGATTTTTCTTCGTGACTTCAATGGTACCACGGTGCTGAGAGACCCGGAGGTGACTTCTGCGGATTTGCAGTTGTATACGGATGCAGCGGGGAGTTCGGGTTTGGGGATTTATTTTGGGGGCGCATGGTGTGCGGAAGGCTGGCCTCCATCCTGGCGAGCGGTGGGGCTTACGAAGAATATTACCTTCCTCGAGTTGTTTCCCATTTTGGTGGTACTGTCGTTGTGGCCGGATAGACTCCGCAATCGCAGAGTACGCTGGTGGTGCGACAACGAGGCGGTAGTTTCGGTGATTAATAACTATTCCCCAAGATGTCAGCCGGTAGCTGACCTGATGCGGCAGGTGGTGTTTTCATGCTTGCGGTTGAATTTAGTAATTAAGGCTCGTCATATCCCAGGGAGTCATAACCAGATTGCTGATGCTCTTTCCCGTTTCAAGTGGGCGCTGTTTCGGACCTTGGCCCCAGATGCGGACGACGTGGGATCGGCGGTCCCGGAGCATTTATGGCGGATTGGCCTCCAGGAATGATCGAGCTGTTGCGGAAGTCTGTATCCTCAGCGACATGGGTCACGTATCAACGTGGCTACTGCAGTGTGGTGTCCTTCTTGCTACTCCATGGATGGCGGCCCGGGCTGGCCTCGGATTTGCTGATGGGTCAGTATGTGGCGGCGGCTAAAGAACAGGGCTTCTCTCGGGCCACTACCCGACGGAACGTAGCAGGCTTCGCCTTTTTCGCACGGGCTTTCGGGTGGGGGTGGGCGGGAGGGGGATTTCTAACGCGTACGTTGTTGCGGGGTTGGGAGCGGTCCAGTCCCTCGCCCGGGGATTGGCGGCGTCCTATTACGCATGACCTACTGTGTCGGTTGTGCGGGGCTTTGCCGCAAGTTGTGTCCTCCTGCTATGAAGGGGTGCTTTTTCGGGCCGTTTTTTTCGTTAGCCTTTTTCGGCGCATTTCGGGTGGGCGAGCTGGTTTCGGAGTCGGGGCGGCTTCACAATGGGAGGGCGGTGCAAGTGCGTCACGTGCACTTGATCGGGAGTAGGGTTCGTATCCGCCTTGCCCGTTCTAAGACGGATCAGGCGGGTAGGGGTGTGTGGGTGGACTTGGCAGCGGTTCAGGGTTCCCCTCGTGTCCGGTCGCGTTACTGCAGGCATACTTACGCCTTCGTCCGGAGGTGGATGGTAGCCTTTTTATCCATCTGGACGGGCGGGTTCTTACGCGCTTCCAATTTACCGCAGTGCTGCGCCTGGCTTTACGACAGATAGGTGAGGAACCTGGTGCCTTTGCCCCTCATTCCTTCCGGATCGGAGCGGCAACCAGTGCAGCGGTGGCTGGACTGCCCGATCAGGAGATACAGCGCATTGGGCGTTGGCGGTCGGGAGCCTTCCAGAGCTACGTGCGTTTGTAGGGGAGTGGGTGGGGGGGGCATTAACGGGGCTGTTCTTTTGTCTTTCAGGTGTGGGGCAGCGATGCTGTTGGATTTTGGGCCACTCCTTTGTCTTCTTCTGGGCGGGTCGGCGAGCAGCGATGCGCCCAGTGGGGCTGAATTTGGGACTTCCTGAGCGGGCGGTGACGATCACATGGCTGGGCGAACGCGGACTCCGGTGGATCCAACTCCTGCCTTTGCTTCGGCACCTCCAGCGTTCCCGAGGCACCCCAGATGTGTTACTGCTCCACTTGGGTGGCAACGATCTCGCTTCATGGACCTGCCGGCAGTTGATTCGAGCAGCTATCAAGGACTTTGGGGTGGTGTTGGGGATGTTTCCGGATGTACTATTGCTATGGTCGGATATCATTCCAAGGCCGTCCTGTAGGGCTCAGCGACGGTGGTCACGGGGTGTGACCAAAATTAACCGTCAAATTGGCCGGTGGGTGGGACAGCAAGGGGGCTGTCAAATTTTTCACCCTTGGGTGGACGTGGACTGCCCGGGCCTCTATGGGCCGGATGGGGTGCACTTGTCCCCGATAGGGCTAGATTTACTGCTGAACGATTGGCAGGAGGCCTTGGAAGGTATGCCTTTGGGGGCGAGGGCTGGTCGCAGCTTACCTTTGGGGGGCGGCTCTGGTCGTGGCTGACCTGAGCCGGTGGCGGGATCCCGGAGGTTTCCGGGGTCCGGAGCCGGTGGCAAGCATGAGGGCGGGGGTGGGGTACCCCCGACCCGGTTAATCCCTCAGGCTTTTGCTAATAGCATGGCGAAGCCGGAAGAGGGAGGGAGTGGAAAATGTCGGGCCTGTGCCCGGGGGAAGCGGATGCGGCGTCACCTTGCTACTAACACGGCGGGTGAGAGCTCGCTCTGCTTGGGGGGGGGGGGGGTAAAATTATGTTTATGGTGGATTATGTGGGTTTAAAAGGTTATTAAAGCTGCGACCAGTTTAAGTCCCAACTTGTTGTCATGTGTTTGTTTTGAATTGCTCTCTTGGGGGAAGGAAAGTGGGGGTGGGGCTTGGGGAGGGGCGAGAGGCGTCGTCCGCCTTACCCGGTTAGTTCCTCTGCTTGCCATTTGAATTGTAAATTTTGTTTTGAACTCTGATAGGGACTCTTATGCAATGATTTTTTGTTTGACATTGTGTTGTTCTTTTCTGTGGCCTTAGGGTGAGATTGTTCCTTGCTGTTGCTAAAGCTACCCAAAAACAAGTTTTGCTTCTATAGTTGGAAGCATTGCTTTGACTAAATTTTCCTTGCAAATGTGTAGTAACATTTCAGAATGTAAATTCATGGTTTATGATCCACCTCCGTTGACTAGTTTCCTCTCAGGCCAGTTGTCAAGAGCTGGTCCAGCTGCTGTGTAATCAGTCTATAATCTCTATAATGTATAGGAGTTTCTACTGCTCTCAATTAACCTTTTCTTCTTTTATTTAAGTTATATGAATTCTTTATAAATTTAGTATAGGAAGTCTTCTCCCCACTTGTGGATTATTACACGTTATCTTTTGATGATTGATTGCTACTATGTATGTTTTTTTCTTTATTGATATAAATTCTTCCTAGATAATCACTATTTGATTGCATTCTTTTGAAATGAATAGAGTTTTGACTAAAAGACGAGGAGCATAGGTACTTATGCCAGATAAGAAGACCTAAGGATACAGGAACAGACTTGGAATAGATCCATCTTATTTATTTGATTTAACAAGTGTTTATATACCGCCCCTTCCAGAGATCAGGGGCGGTTTACATCAAACAATTGAAAACATTTTACATTGAACAGAATAACTTATGTACAGTTAACATATGGAACTATCATACAGACAACTATGTACAGTGTTAGCTTAATTCTGTGCAGTTTGTGGTAAACAGTGGAATGTTAATGAGGGATTAGTTGTGCTTATGTATCAGGGGTTGAGACGTATTATGGGCACTAACATAATTCTCAATGAACAGATATGTCTTTAGCTCTTTTCTGAACTGTAGGAAATCTTTGACTGATCTTAGGTTATCTGGGAGGGCATTCCACAATTCAGGGGCAACATATGAGAAGGCTCTGGCGCTGGTAGAGTGTATATGTTTTGTGAGTAGTTTCTTCGCAGTCTGAATTCTGTCGGGGGTAATAGAAGTGAAGACAGGGGAGTTATGGATATTTTGTTATGGTGCTTAAATATGATCATTAAGTACTTATATTTTATCCTGGCTCCAACTGGGAGCCAATGGAGATTGCGGAGAATTTGGGTGATGTGATCAGTGCAGTGAGCTTTATATAAGATGCGTGCTAATTGTAGCTGGTGAATTGTTTTCTTTGGTAAGCCATGCAGGATGCTGTTGCAGTAATCAATGTGGGGGATTTTGAGTGCTTGTAAGATTTGTTCTAAAGTCCTGTTCTAGAAGTGGCCTTAGGTGTTGGACCATGCAAAGTTTGTAGTACACAGTTTTTGTGATTGCTTTTATATGGGAGATCGTGTTTAGTGACTGGTCAAGGATTACGGCAAGGTATTTCACTTCCTCCTTGACTTCAAGTTTGGTTTCTTATAATAGGATCTTGTTAGGTGGAGTGAAGTTCGGACTCCTATGGATGAAAAGAACCTCTGTTTTTTGTTTTATTGTTGATTTTTCAAATTGTGTACAGTGAGCCAATCTGTTATATCACTTAGGTATGTGGTTATCTGTGAATAGTCTGGGTTGGAGATGTTTATGGGATAATACATCATTATATCATCTGCATAGAGATGATATATTTATGTTTTCTAAATATGTTGCATATTGGCTGTATATACAGATTAAACAGTAGGGCGGATAAGGAGGATCCTTGGGGGATGCCTTGTTTTTTTATTTGAAGGTGGTGGATGATTTGTGGCCAATCCAGACTTATTGAGATCGGTTTGATAGGTAAGAATCAAACCACTAAATGATTATTCCCTGCAGACCTATCTGTTTTAGTCTTCTGATACGTGTTAGGTTGTCAGTACTGTCAAATGCAGATGCAATGTCTATGAAAATCAGTATGAATGCCTGCTTGGTTGAGTTCAAACTATGTATAAGTTTGTCTAGGAGAGAAAGCATCAAGGTCTCAACACTATGTTGGGGACAAAATCCATACTGTTTGTCAAGGGGTGAATTTAGCTCAATATAATCTTGGAGTTGTAACTGGACTGTGTTTTCTATGATTTTTGCTAGGAATGGCATGCTTGAAATGGGTCTATATGAATTAGGATAGCATATGTCAGCAGATGTTGATTTGAAAATTGATCGCAGTGATGCTTGTTTTAGGACTGGTGGCATGTACCCTTATTGTAGTGATTGACTATCTCTAGGATTATTGGGGTAAATTCTTCTTTTGATGCTTTGAGCCAGCTAACTGGGCAAGGGTCACTGGGGGATATGGTAGTGTTAATAGTAGTTATAATGTTCTTGAGATGCTTTTTATTCAAATAATGGAATGTTGACCATAAATTTTGACAATTGTGGTAGGTGTTATTAGGCTGTGTGCTTGGGGGGTATGGGGAAATATCATCATTCTTGAATGTGTGTCCAGTTTCTCCATGTAGGAGACCAAACAAGCAGGTACAAAAAAGAGACTGGCGATGATCCAATTCAGGTAAACCCCTTTATTAGCCCCTACGCGTTTCGCCTGGAAAGCCTTCTTCAGGGGGTCTTTGGAGGGAACACACCTCAAAAAATATAACAATAAACATCAAACATAAACATAATAATAAATCACTTAAAAATCAATTAATTATAAAAACATGTAAATGACAATAATGTGAATAAGAAGAATAAAGCAACTTGATAAGTGCTCTTAAACATGTAAAATGAAGTATAAAAGATGTAGATCAATTTTATAACAAATATAACAACCATATCTAAAAACCATAAAAAGAGGATGAGGAGGACACAACAGGAATAGTACTTAAATGATACCTTTTCTTTGTCCCGTAGTACACAAAAATGACCACTAAAGATAAAATAATAAATAAATAATTATACTATTAGAAAAAAACATAAAAGGCATAAGATAAAATTAACTCTTATGATAGAGATATCATGACTTATAAGAGAGAGCTATTAAAATGTGTTAAAAGTTTTTGAACACAGGGCATTACCATTAGAAACCTTTTAAAATTTATATGATGTGGGGAACCGCATACCAAAAAAAATCAACATTTTTTGGTATGCGGTTCCCACATCATATAAATTTTAAAAGGTTTCTAATGGCAATGCCCTGTGTTCAAAAAATTTTTTTAAAACATTTTAATGGCTCTTTCAAAAAACACATAGGGGCTAATAAAGGGGTTTACCTTAATTGGATCATCACCAGTCTTTTTTTTTTTTTTTGTACCTGCTTGTTTGGTCTCCTGTTTTAGAGTGCAAGTACTCACTGCTCTCCTTGGTTTCCCAGTTTCTCCATGTAGTATTTGGCTAGAATTTGTGGTTGTATGATTATTTTTTCTTCATCAGGGGTTGGTGATCTTGTTAAAAATTTAATAGCAAATAATTCTCTCGATTTGGTAAGTAATGAATTGTGGTACTCTTTCCTCATGTTAATTGCATCCTTGTAGGTTGTTGGGGTTAGCATGTGTTGTTTTTTTGTCACCTTCCGATCTTGTGTGTCTCCATTTATGTTCAATTGAGTGTAGCTTTTGTTTTAACTTTCTTAATTCAGTTGTGTACCATGTTTTCGTTGTTTTCTGCTTTTGTTTTCTTGTGTGTGAGAGTAGCTAGGGCAGCATTAGCTATGGTGGAATTCCAATTCTGCATGATATCATCTAGGTTGGTGAGGGATTGATCTAGCTTGGGTAGGGTATTGTTCAGGAAGGTTTCCTTATTGTAAGGTTTGTATTTTGTTTTGGAATGTTCGGGTTTCATAATGTGTATTTTGGGTATTTTGTGTAGGTATTATGCACTCTATAGGGAAACGGTCAGTACATGGCAGGGGTGTGGATCTGGGATTTTTATAGTGTACGTCCTGTGTGATATTGCTTTGTAAGAAGATAATGTCCAAAGTGTTACCTTTACTATGTATTGGAATCTGGATGACTTGATAGAAGACAATGTCAGACATGGTGCTAATGAAGTGGGTTGAGTGGGTGCTGGGGAGTGACGGAAGGTTTAAATCTCCAAGGATAATATGAGATTTATTCATTGCTGTGGTACAGGCTGTTTCAAGGATAGATGCCAGGTTGTCTGGGAAAGCAGAAGGAGTTCTATATATTAGGGATATTATTGTGTGTGTTGTTTTCAATGGTTAGTATATCTAAATCCTCAAGGTTGTTGCTGGTACGTAGTTTGGTGTTTTAGGTCCTTCTTGGCTAGAATTATGACGCCTCATCCACATTTGTTTGATCTTGGACAATGGTATATTTTGTATTCCAGGAGTGTGTGTTGGTTTATCAGGACTGAACCTGCTTCTGTGAACCAAGTTTCTATGAGGCAAAGTATGTCTGGTGAGTTATCATTAATGAGATCCTGTAGGATAGGGATTTTGTTTCTAGCTGACCTTGTATTTAGGAGGAGGCATCTTGAAGGGCAGGTTGATGGGGTAGGTAGTTTCATATAATGTGAGGTTTGAGGCTCTGAGAATGAGCCTGCTATTACGTTGTCTATAGTAGTTGTATGGATGGTGTGGGTGGTAGAGGGAGGGATAGTCCCTATGATGATATTGGATTATAGGGATGTTATAGTGTTGTGACATGGCAGAGGAGTGATTGGATGGGTACTGTAAGAAGGAGTAGTAGGAGTCCAAGGAGGTAAAACATGTTGTGTGTTTTTCCATTTTGTGTATCAATATCATTGGAGTTACAGATTTTTGCAGCTATAAAATACTGATGTAGATATAAGGTTGAGAATATGTACAGAAGTCTGCTTTGGTTTATACCAGATGAGGTTTTAGTTACATACTGAATGTAAAATTGTCTAACAGGAAGATTTTCACATGGAAAACTATATTTGAAGGTTTAGCACCTAATGAATTAGAATGGGGACATAGTATAATAAAGTTGCTGTAGAACTGTATTAATACAAGCATGTATACATACATATATCAGGTGATAGAACATGTTTTTAAAGCAGTAGTTATTAGATTTACAGTGTTGGCTTCAGGTTTCAGCATCCTGTGTGCTTTTTGGATATTTTGATGAGGTCTGTAGTGGGATCCTACTTAGCTAGAGAAGATTTCTGAACCTGCCTCCGTTCCCCGCCTAAGGTCCACGCCAAAGGACCTTCTGGCGAGGCCTTCAAGACACCAGCAGAGGAATATGGTTGTCTGTCATTTAACAGATGAAAGTGGTACACCCACATTTTCATCCAGGAATATTTTCATAACTGCTTAGGTTTGCATAACATTTGTTGCTACGTATTTAGACTAAAGTGTTGGTGGGGGTGGGGGGGGAATATTCATCAGTAATGGCTAACACTGATAAAACAGCTAGCTGCCACTACTGAACCTTAAACCCAGATATTCAGTGCCAGGTCCATATCCATCCACTGGCATTGACAATTCGGGTCAACTGGATAATTTCCGCAGTTAACCAAGCAGTGGAGATATTCAGTTGCTGTCTGCTAGCTATGGTGGTGAAAGTTAAATGAGCCTTTTCAGGTGCCTGCCGTTCGTCACTGTGGGATAAGCGGCTAGCGGCAGAATATTGCTGATAGATGGTTAGCCACCGGTGCCTCTTCCACTCTGCCCCCAGATTGCCCTGATGCTAGCGAGCTAGCACTGGGGCATGCAATGGTGGCACCAGTGAATATTCAGCAGCTGTAACAGCTGACTCGTATACCGCTACCCGCAATTAACAAAGTTAGCAGGTCTGTGGGTAAGTAGAGTTGAAGTTCTTCTAGAAACTTGAAAAGAAACAAATATATTTCAAAATCATTGAACCCTACCTCATTTTAAAAGGCATAATAGGTATTACTGCAATTTGTCAGGAATTCTATCTTTTTTTTTTAACTACATTTTTCACAATTTTCAAAATATAAATTAAAATTGCTGTTCTTGCTTTAGACGGAGAACCAATCTTGCAGTACCAGCTCTCCTTCCCAATGAACCCCCAACCCTGATCATCCCTTATTTGGCATCCTGACTCCTAGGGGTATGTTTACTAAGCTGGACTAATGGTTAACCCGGGCTATCTGCGACTTGGTCCCATGCTATTCAAAGTCTTAGTATACATACCCCCTAGTAATAATTAACTCTAGAAGTCATGGCCACCATTTTAAACCCAGGATCAAAAAGGACAGCAGCAACTGTACATTGTTACTGCTCTTCTTGATATCACAGATCCCCAGTTAGGTCAAGGATTGGATAAGGGAGTGAAGAGGGGGGGGTGGTGTTCTTGCCATTGGGAGGGGGGTTGAGTGGTTGGTTCCTTGTTGATGAATTGGATATAAAGGAGTATGCTGATTTAGGGGTGGGAAGTTTGGATAGTCCAAGGAAGACTGGGGGATCAGATGTCAGAGGGCAACTGGGGTTGGGATCAGTTTGGGTGGTGATCGGGGGGAGAGGGGGCAGACATCAGCATTGAAAGCTGTGTTTTCCATTAGGCACTTATTACATGCTTCAGGGCAGTTGAAAATGCCAATGGCTATACTTTTCCCTAGATATGTGAAATGGGGAAGTCATGGATATACTTTAGGTCTGCTCAAACCACTCCCTCTCCCTACCCTACCCATACTCCCTTGACATCTAAATGTCATGTCGCAGGGTTTCTGATTTTTTTATTCATTAAATCTTTTTCAGGAGGTTTAGAACCAGTAAACTACTTCTTATCAAAAGAAGCATCTACAGTTCATCTCATCCTTACTGAGATATCAGTGATACACTGACTCAATCCTTGACTCTAGGCATGAATCTCTTGCTACAAGAGAAATCCATTATCTTAGCTCCAAGAGCTACTGAGGACAATCATGCCCTACAGGTAACAAGGTTCTCCTCTCCTTTTTGAAGAAAAAAGAGGAGTAACAACTACAACAAGGTAGGCTATGTCCTTCACCTTGACAGTTTTCCTGTACGAGGATATCTCTGTTTTGGACTGCAAGGGGGGGCTTCACCTTTTCAGGGACTTACCAAATTGTAAGTCTTCTCAACTCTGTATTACTTCTATCCCTCTTAATCGGGACATTTAGTCTCTGAGTGATACTATTCAACTGCAGGGCTTACTTTTTGAGCCCATAGGTTTTCTCCAATACCTACTCCAGTAACTGGTTTCCATACAGAGTTTTCTTCCCCTTTAAAATCTTCTCAAATTTTTCTTTTAAGACAGCTTATCAGACAGTAATTGAGTTTTACCACTCCTAATTATGTCTGTCGGTCCTTTTCCAATCTATAGGACCTAACTTTTTCTGCTGCCTTAACAGATAATTCCAAGAGGGGTTCTACAACCTCTCTTGGAGTGGAGGAGTGGCCTAGTGGTTGGGGCAAGGTACTTCAGGCCAGAAGGTTGGGGGTTCAAATCCCACTAGAGGACAGCAACCTTGGGCCGGAAGGACTGGGGTTTCTAGTCCCACAGGTGCTCCTTGTGGTCTTGGGCAAGCCACTTAACCCTCCATAGCCCATGTTCCCTGTAAAATAGTTATCTCCAAGTTATAATGCCCTGTTCAATGTAATTTCAGTTTGTTCAATGTAAACCGCACTGATGCAGAATAGCACGGTATATAAGAGAATGTAAATAAATAAAATAAATAAATAAACCCACTTGGACAATTTATCATTGCAGGCAACCGGCCTCTCTACTAATTCTTAGCCATCTTCAATTATTTTTGGCTCCAACAGAATAGATTAGGTTGCACACTGGCAATTAAACAGCCAGATCTCACCTAAGCAACCTACAACATGCTCTCTGCAATTATACAAAAAAGCTCTGCAACTATGGGCCTTTGCTAGAGAGCGTCAAAGCCATTTCTAGTAGGTAGCTTCTAGATGGTTAAAAGGGCTTTGCCCAGTCATGCTCCTACATGACTGGTTTTTTCCTACTCTTAACATCTTCTTTAAAATTTCCTTTTAAGGAAAAGGAAACAGGGCTTAGACCACGTGAAAACATAAAGAATTGCTCAATTCCCTGAGTTGTTCCACATCTCCAGTGGAATTTTTACAACAGGGATGCATTCTTTTTCACTGCAGTTGGTCCTTGTCTACTGTTTTTCCTTCTAAGTCCCAAAACTTCATTGAAGCTTATGCTGAACAAAGAACGCATGGTACTCATATTGCCCTCATAGAGGGGCAAACATGATATCCCCTTATATTGCGTCTTCTTCTCCAGCTACTACACTGAAGTTATAGAAGGATCCAGACTTGTTGTCTTAAGACTAAGGATCTCCTCTGCACCCCTTCACATAGGTCCCCATTCCTGGTTATTCAAAGGCTAGAATTAAAAAACAAACAAACATCTAAACCTCTCCTTATAAGTAAGAGCATTCCACTGGTTTCCATGAAACCTTCTCCATGGCTCTCCACTTATAACCAGAAAGAGATTCTCTATCCATATTCTCAAACAGGTCTTACCCCTTCTTGTTGTTCTTGTTATTAAGTGAGATATATATGATATATATATATATATGATCATATAATATATATATATATATATATATGACTTTGAAAGATTTGTGACTGTCCATATTGATGCTGTTCCAGCCTACCATATGAGTTTAAATGGACAACCAATTTCTATGGTAATTAGAAAATACCTTCTTTTTACCATAACCTTTCCAGTTATATTACATCTGAAGCTTTGGCCTGCAGAAGCTTCAGCTTTTCCTCCAAAGTCCAACCTCTTTAAACTCCCTCAGTTTTTCTTCTGGGATTAGTTCTAGCCATTAAGGCTTCTGACCTCAGCAGACCTATATTAGCCTCAATAAACACTTTTGCAATACTTTTCAGTAAGGTCCACATTAGAAAATTGGAATTCAATATTTGCTAACAATTATGGTCTACACAAGGACTCCCCTCTAGACGCCTTGTTTAGTCAAGCTGTTCCACAGCACACCCTTTTTTATTCAACTCCTACCCTCCATCCCTTTGATTCCTGAGGTTCTGGGAAATAGCATGGCCCATCCATTAGATTTGCAACATGCTGGGACCTCCTTTAGGCATCTCTAGCTTGGGAGTCCCCATATGTGAAGACTCATTCCTGCTTATTCCTGGAGATAGCACAGTTACTTACCTGTAACAGGTGATCTCTGGGAACAGCAGGAATAAGTCTTCACAACCCACCCACCTCCCCTAGGAGTTCTATCTCTCTATCTATCTTTCCTTTCCTCTCTTTCTTTGTCTCAGCTTTAAAACTCGAACTGGAGAGAGGCGGTTGGGAAAGGTGGGAAGGCAGCGCGCGCAGGTGCTGTGGGATGCTCTCAAAAGCTTTCTTACTGGACGCTGGGGAGCGTTCCCGCGCAGGCTCCGTCGGTTCTGACGATACCCATATGTGAAGACTTATTCCTGCTGTTCCCAGAGATCACCTGTTAAGGTAAGTAACTGTGCTTTCTCGGGACTGTTAGGGCAGAAAACTACAAGGAACTAGTAGAAGACATGCTGATGCAATATCAGAAACTTGGCTGCAATATGTTTCTAAAGATCCATTTCCTTGATTCCCATCTCGATTTCTTTCCTGACAACTGTGGTATGGTTAGTGATGAACAGGTGGAACGTTTTCACCAGGATATCGCAACGATGGAGCAAAGATACCAGGGAAAATGGTCCACTACAATGCTGACTGACTACTGCTTGGGCACTCCCTAGAGAAGCTCCCGAACAGTTGTACAAGAGACAGGTGGAAAAATCTAAGAAGTAGTCTATGACTTGTTTTTTTACAGGAATTAACCGAAGACCTATTATATTTACTATTGACATGCATTTTGTGATGTAAACATTAATTCTTGTAGATTACAAAAAAACTAGAGCCAACTTTGCAATTTCACTGTCATATTCGTGTTCAGCATATAAAAATTGATAAGAAATGACTATTTTTACTTCAGTAACATGACGTTTGTAAAAAATTGTTGATTAGTGTTAGTCTGTAAAGAAAATCTGTTTTGAGATGTTGTCTGAACTGAGTTACATCTTTGATTTCTCTTAGAATGTTAGGAAGCCTATCCCATTGGGTAGGGGCATAAAGTGAGAATGCCCTGTTGGTTGTAGATTGGTTCAGTTTTCTGGCACTAATAGGAATGGATAGCATGTATGTCAGGTTCTCTTTTTGTTCATGTGTGGTGTTGACGTGTGCTGCAGTATGTTGGTGCTATGTTTTAAAAATGATCATGGGAGCTTTGAGTTTTTTTGAAGTATCAGGGGCCAGTGGAGCTGAAACAGGATGGGTGTTATGTGATCAGATATATCGTCTTTCATAATTGTGTGTGCAACTGTTTTTAGAGCGCGTTGTAGGGGCTTTAGGGTTTTCTTTGGGAGACCATGGAGTATGCTGTTACTGTAGTCGAAAAGGGGGGCTTATGAGCATCTGGGCTACAAAACAGACAGCAGTAGTCTCAGATGCTGAATCATTCTGGTTTAATTGTAAACTGCATGGGTAGACATGTGAATGTGTTTGAAGTCCAGATTTTTTTCAAGTTATATCCCAAGGTATTGTATGTCTTTTTGTATTTCAAGTGAGGCATTGTTTGTGTAGTGAACTAGGGGGAGTTGAATGTTTCATTCCTAGTACTAACGAATGCTTCTGTTTTCTTCAAGTTAACTGTGAAGTTTACTGAGTTGAGCCATTCAGAGATGTCGTTGAAACAGCTGGTAATTTTTGTGTAGTTAGGATCTCTGGTGTCAAAGGTGGTGAATAGCATTATATCATCTTCATACGTTCTGTAGTCTAAGTTGTGTGATCGGCTGATATTGCAGATGTATATCAAATAGAAGGGCAGATAATGCAGATCCGTGGGGGATACCCTGGGGATGAGTGAAAGAGTTAAGTTGTTTTCGACGCAAACCTGTTGGGAGTGGTTGGACAGGTACTCTTGAAACCATTGTAGAGTAGTTCCACCTATGCCCAGGTGTTTTAGGCGGTTGATTAGGATGTTCTGGGTTACAGAGTCAAATGAGGAAGGTATATCTAGGAGGATGAGGATGAAAGCAGTTGTCATGTTGTCGATTCCTGGGGTCTATCTAGAAGAGCTGAGGGAGAGGACAGGATGGTGGGCATGCTTGAAGACAAATTAAGAGTTAGGCTGAAGGCAGGGGGAAGTGGGGCCATGTGCAGTGACTTATTGGAGGGCCTCATTTGCAAAGAATTGTGAGACTGAACAGCAGGGTATGTGCAAAGAACAGTCTTTCAGTGGTAGGGCCAGCCCGGGGGCCAGCAGTAAACATTAGGCCCATGTGGCATAAGGGATCTGAGAATCCCGCCCAGACATTTACTATTAAGAGGCTCCATAAAGGTTTGTATGAAAAAGTCCCCAAAACCAGTGACAGCAGAAGGTCCATCTTTAGTGACATGACAAGTGCCTTATCCAGTATGGACCTAATGTTGTGCAATATATCCACCTCTACAGAAAAACTGCCACTGACACAGTAGGAACAAGAGGTCTATGATGTGACTGTAATGGTCCCTCATAGAGACACACTTTGTTTGATGTAGGCTGCCTGTGCCACTGGGACTGGGGGTGGGTGTCAGGGCTGGGCAGCTGCAGGCATGCCCCATCAGCACAATTCCATTCCGTTTGTCCTGTCCCTCTGTGTGCCCAGACAGAACCAGACACACACAGGGATCTACAATACTGATCCCGTGAGGCAGGCATGGTCCCACCGGACCACACTCGCAAACAGGCCTATACGTGCAGGCCAGGTCCACAAAGTGGCCTTACCTGCATGTACAGACCTTCCCCAACTAAATTGGTCTGGCCTGTACAATGGAGCTGAAGTGCCATCTCGTACAGTTGCCACGACACTGCTGCTCCATTGTATGGCCATGATCCCCAGCCACCAGTGCCTATGACCCTTTACCCACAGCCTGATCCCTGATCCTGCCTCCCTAGGCTGGGGACAGGCTGCGGTGGAGCCTCTTTGCCCCACCCACTGGTTTATAGCCCTGGGCCTGCGGTCCATTGCCGCATCAAGGAACCTATTCCACCTCAGGCATTCCCCATCAAGGCTGTTGGCCCCGGATGTACAAAGCCTGCATTGGAACTGGTCCTGTACATCCGGGGTCAGCAAACACCCATGATCCACCCCTCTGCCGCCCTCATCTACCATGCAGATAGTGGGAATGGACATCCCAACGGGCCATCCATCCCCACTATTCAGGCCCCAGACTGACCCCCTATGCAGATATACACACGGATGCAGTGTTTCAAATTAACAGGTTTTTATTTGACCTATTCACATATCTGGGTTTCCCCACTAACCCTTATGTGGGCAGACATCCCAGGGGGCCTCATTTTGATGACCTACGTGGGGTCAGGAGTGCCTCTGTCAGCCATTCCACAGCCCATGTAAGGGCCTGGGGGTTGCCCCTGTTCCTGCATAGGTGATCAGCAATGAGCCCCAAGGGCCCCTCTGCAGCTACCCCTGCCCCCTCCTGTTCCCTCCCCCATGCCTCCCCACCTCTGCCGATTGGGTGTCCCTGAGTGGTATGGCCTTTTGTTCCCCCTCCTCCAGGGGCTGCTCCTCCTCTTCCTTCTCCCCCTGCTCCTCAAGGCCTCCCACCCTGGGATGCCCTGGCCAGCTGCCATAGCACTGTCCAGCCCCTCCCCCTCAGGGGAGTGGGGCACCTCCATGAGGTCCAAGCCATCGTTGTCTACAGGTTCCTAGTCACCGCTGAGAATGTGCTGCTGAAAATGCTGCCACTGATACTCCAGCAGCAGGAGTTTCAGCCGTGACTGGGAGCCTGTAGATGGCGGTGGCTTGGGAAGATAGGTCTTCCTTTTTGTGGTTTATCTGGCATGTGTCATGTTCTGAGAGTTTGCAGGGGCAGCCACTACTGATGTAGATTTGGCATCACTATTTTAAAAATACTAAAATTATATTGAACAGGCGATTGGTAGGAGTATTTTAGAGCCATTGATGTGAGGAGGATCGGGCCTGATTCAACGTTAACTTTTGCCATTTCCCCTACCTCCTTGGATCCTGCAGCTCTTTTCTCCTTCTGTATCCAATATTTACCCGATGTGATGTGTGACAAATGGTAGAGTGGTATACTTTGCAGTATTCGTATGCTTTACATTCTGGAGTTGACCTTTTTGGGCTTGTGCATGCTGTGCGGCACAGTATCATAGGATGGGGATTGTAGGGGTTATACTCGGGTGTCATATGCAGGGATGTTTCTTTGTGGACATAGTGGTGGCTGCATGGGGCAGTTTGCCATTGGAGGTGGGGCTGTTGTGGACAGTCTTAGACTTTATGGGGCAGGGGGCTGACTCGGGGTTCTCTCTGTTTTGTGTGTGTACTGTCATTTGGTTGTGTGGTGGGTCCAGCTTACCCCCTGCTCCTCTTGCCCTTTTACTTTGCAGCTACATCCTGGCTCTTTGCACTGTTCTTGTCCCACCGTATGCATTTCCCCTGCCTCCTCCCTTTCCTGCTTTGCCCTACTTTCTGTGCCAGGGTGGTCCAGATCCTTTCCAAGCCCCTGCATGCTACAGCTAGGGCTGGCTGTCTGCGTCCCATGGGGAGCAGGTCAACCTCATTTTCTATTATTTTTTGAAGCAGGGTCTCTGCTTCAGAAAAATTTACTTGGCGGGTGGCCATTTTCAGCTCTGGCAGTGGCAAGGGGATTTACTGTATCTTGTTTCCTGTCGCACGTGGACAACTGTGCAGGTGGACATGTTTTTGGAACTACACATTCGCGGCATGTCGCAGGTTACACATGTAACATGCACATATACGAGACCCCACTATGCGCGATTTGCACATTTTGTGGCAAGATGTATAATTCCATATTCTGTCTCGTGAATGCACGTTTAACCGCATGGGCACAGAATCACATTTACTTTTCAGACGTACGCATCTGCCCTGTAAGTGTGTTTTGTTTTGTTTTTTTTCTCTCAGATTCAGGCCCATAGTATCCTCGCAGTTGGAGATAGTGAAGAAGTAGATTGTTTGTAAGGATTGTGAGTTTACCATGGAGAGGTTTGAGTGTTTCTTTGCCAGAATTAGGACCCCTCCCTCTGTCTGTTCTGGGGCAGTTAAACAGCATGCAGTGGGGTGTAAGCTGCTGGTTGAGGAGAGTGTTATCAGAGCTAGTGAATCAACTTTCAGTGATGCACATTAAGTCACTATCTATATGTTGTATATGGTGGTCTAGGGTTTGGATTTTTTTATGAACTGAATGGGCATTAATAAGTGAACATTTGAGTGGATAATAATAGTGCTTGGGGGATGGAGTTCAGCTGTGTTGATTTAAATAAGTCTGCATGTAGCTTTTGAGAGCGGTATTCTATGGTAGGTTGTGAGATACAGGAGATTTGGTCTGTAGAGGACTATAATGGTGTAACCTTGTATAGCAAGCACATGTTCAGATGTTATGAGGACGAACAGAGCGAGAGTTATCACTATGTGGTGCATGAGTATGTGCGATATCATGTTTAGCTAAGTGTTGCTGGCTTACCGGAGAGGAACTGCCCCCCCTCTCTTTCCTTCCCCCTCCCCCCTTCTCCCTCCCCTTTCCCCTCCTTCCCTCTCCTCCCCTTCCGATATGAAACAACGCTCTAGTGCAGTGATGGCTAACCTTTTTGAGCCCGAGTGCCCAAACTGCCGCACAAAACCAAAGAATTTCCTCAAAGTGCCAGCACGTCATTTGCATAAGTGGTCTTATTTGCATAAATATTTGCATAATGTTACCATACACTAACTTTTAGTAAACATGTCTCTTAATGAGTGTATGGATAAAGAAAGACTAAAAGATTTCTACATTACTATAATCCAGTGCCAACCGCCAGGCACATTAGGAACTACTACAAACGCTGCCCATTTAGAACCCATAGCAAACCCGCCGTATCCTGACAGCATTACCAGGACTCACAAAGCACCATACCCTACCTATCAAAAGGCAACACTGCAAATATTAAACCAATACATTTCAGAGAATACTGGGGAAAGAGAACAAGTGGCAACGTCAAATAGGAATTTCCTCTTGTACCAAACAAAGCGCAGATGTTAATGATGCACATTTCCCAGAGCTGACATATTCCAGTTAATAAATTCAAAATAAAGAGATATCTTTCTACCTTTTGTGCATTTTTTTTTCAGTTGCAATTGGTCCAGCCACCTTCTTCTGGTTTCTTCATGTTTTCTGCTAACTCTCCATCGTCTGCTGTCCATTTGTCCTTTCTTCTCTCTTCTAGTTTTTTTTCCATTCTCTCTCTCTCTACATCTGCTTTAACATACTAATCTTTCTCCTTTTGCTCTTTCCTCATTCCTATTTCATCCACACAAATTTTACCCCTCCATCCTCAATCCCCAATTACTCTCCCAATACCTGGCCAATTGTAGATTTTTCATCCCTCCTACACAAAATATTTTTCCCCTCTCCATTTTACTCTCCCAGCCCCATCCCATTCTAATCCTCCCCCAACATCAGCTCCCTTCTAGTTCCAGTCTCACCCAGCATCCATTCCCTTCTAGTCCCTGCATCAGCCCATTTCCAGTCCAAGTCCCTTCATCAGCTCATTTTCAATCCTAGCCCCCCCCATCAGCCCATTTCTACTCATTTCCTAGCCCCACCATCAGCCCATGTCAAATCATAGCTCCCCTCCACTCAGCCCAATTCCAGTCCAAGCCCCCCCATGAGCCTACTTCCAGTTCTAGCCCCTCCATGAGTCCATTTCAATTCAAGCCCCCACCACAGCCCATTTCCAATCTTAGCTCCCCCAACAGCCCATTTCCAGTCCTATCCTAGCTTTTCCATCAGCCCATTTTCAGTCCTAGCTCCCTTCCCTCACAGCCCATTTCCATTCCAAGCCCCCTCCCCATCAGCTATTTGCAGTTCAAGCCTCCCCTTCCACTCAGCCCATTTCTAGTCCTAGCAACACCCCAACCCATTACCAGTCCTAGCCCCCCGTCAATCAACTTCCAGTCCTAACCCCCATCACCCCATTTTCAGTTTAAGCCCCCCCCCCTATAACCCTTTACCAGTCCTAACCCCCCATCAGCCCATTTCCAGTCAGCCCCCCATAGCCCATTGCCAGTCCTAAACCCCCCCCATCAGCCCACAGCCCATTACCAGTCCTAACCACATCAGCCCACCTCAAGTCCTAACCCCTCCCCATCAGCCCATTTCCTGTCCTAGCCCCCCCCATAACCCATTATCAGTCCTACACCCCCATCAGCCCACTACCAGTCTTAACCCCCCCCATAGCCCATTACCAGTCCTAACCCCCCCATCACCCCATTTCCAGACAGCCCTCATCAGCTCATAGCCCATTGCCAGCCCTCATCAGCCCACAGCCCATTGCTAGTCTTAACTCCCCCCCATAGCCCACTGCGTCTTAACCCCCCTCCCCAGCCCACTGCCAGTCTTAACCCCCCCTCCCTAGCCCATTGCCAGTCTCAACCCCCCTCCCTCCCTAGCCCATTGCCAGTCTTAACCTCCCTCCCTCCCTAGCCCATTGCCAGTCTTAACCTCCCTCCCTCCCTAGCCCATTGCCAGTCTTAACCTCCCTCCCTCCCTCCCTAGCCCATTGCCAGTCTCAACCGCCTCCCTCCCTCCCTAGCCCATTGCCAGTCTTAACCTCCCTCCCTCCCTAGCCCATTGCCAGTCTTAACCCCCCTCCCTCCCTAGCCCATTGCCAGTCTTAACCCCCCTCTCTCCCTCCCTAGCCCATTGCTAGTCTTAACCCCCCTCTCTCCCTCCCTAGCCCATTGCCAGTCTTAACCCCCCTCCCTCGGCTCATGGCAATAAAAAAAAAAAATAGCTGCCCGCTGCCGCCGCGGCGGCATGGAGTGTCCCGCGGGGCTCCCTCTGCCCGGCGGGACTCTCCCGGCGCTGCTCAGCCCCTCTCTGCCGGCTTGCAGAGACGCGAAGGGAGAGAGAGTCTCCCTCGCGTCTCTCTTAAGCCCGCAGGGGCAGATGGGAAATTTCCCATCAGCTCCTGCGGGCTTAACAGAGACGCGAGGGAGACTCTCCCTTCGCGTCTCTGCAAGCCGGCAGAGAGGGGCTGAGCAGCGCCGGGAGAGTCCCGCCGGGCAGAGGGAGCCCCGCGGGACACTCCATGCCGCCGCGGCGGCAGCGGGCAGCTTTTTTTTTTTTTTTAATGTGCGACCTTCCCGCGTGCCAGCTGCAAGGCCTTCGCGTGCCACAGCTGGCACGCGTGCCATAGGTTCGCCATCGCTGCTCTAGTGCATTTTGAGATAAAGATAGGCAATGGTACACACAGATGAGTGTTTAACATCTTCAGATTTCATTTTTTGCATCTGATCAAGAGATTTGTGGAATGTTTTGTTTGGTTTTTATTTTGAGACCGGCTTTAAAACACCGGCAGTAGCGGCCAAGGCAATCGTCTCACTAGCTGATATGGTATAACATAAGTTTTGTAGAAATACACAGGATTGCATAAGTTTAGTAGAAATATACAACATACCAAAAGTTTGCATTAATTTCTCTAAATAAGCGTTTATTCTGTTTTTAAGAATTCGTTTTTTAAAAAATTCTGTGTCATGAACTTTCAACCTAATTCGGCGGGAAAACGCCGATAAAACCAGTCATGGGAGTCATTTTCTCTCTAATACTTTCCACACAAGGTTGGTTACGCTGAAGCTGTAAGGAAATCCTTTTGATCTTAAATTTCCTTTGTTGATTTGTTAGTTTTAGTAGAAGTTGTTGGCATAGTATATTACAAATACTTATTCGTTCTTCACAATCAACATTATTATTTATGTTTTATTTCGTGTTCACAAACGCCAGTTCTCTGTTTTTTTTTCCAAAGCTTCAATGTAATTAAAAAGAATACATAGTGATACATATATGATGCAACAAAACTGAACTTTCATCTTAAATCAGCAAGAAAACGCCGGTAGAAAGATCTATGGCAGTTCTTTCTTTTTCATTCAACATTGCCAGCACAGGACGGCGTTGCTGTTGCGGTAAAAAAACTTTTCCTTTTCATACTTTTTTACAATTTCGTATCTGGCTCAAAAAGAAAACAGGGATTTTATTTGTTCCTAATAGGATTTGTAGATATAGCATGCTCTGGCCTTTTTATGTTTTCGATGATGGAAAACATTTTGAAAATGTCTTTTATTAGCGATATATTTATTAGTCTACAATAAAATCAATATTTGCTCTGTTTAAAATCATATTGATTTTATAACGAGGGATTCTATATTAATTATGGTTATACAAGATGGTTTACGTTAGATCTCTTCCTCTCTTTTTAATGTCAAAAGTATCTTTAGTTTTTTAAAACAAATATTACAGTAACAACACACAATCTGTTAGTAGTTTTGACCAGTGGTCTCGAGGACAATATTTGAATTCCTTTTTTCTCATTTGTCAATAACTAGCTAGGATTTTTTATGATTACCGAAACGTTAACATTTTAAGCTCCTCCTTTGTTTTGCTCATATTATATTTAACCTTTAATAGAGGTATCTTTAGAATGTTTTTTTTAATATTTTGGACACCAGTTTTTAATTTGAAGTTTTTTTCACACTATTTATGTTTTTATGGATCTTAACATGTTGGTGATAATACAATACATATGTGATATAAGTGTCTTTTACATGTGTTTTATCATCCGAGTCATCAAGCCATTGTCAATTGTTTTTTAGTTATTTATTTCAGTGGTTTATGTCTTCTATTTGCAAGGAAGTTTTTACAAATAGATATTGGTGACATTTTATATTTTGATGTTTTCATGCATTTTATTATTCATCATTATTTTGGACATTTGATCTATGTCATACTGTATCCTCCTCATCTCTCACACAATAGGATTGATAGATAATGTTTTAATGTACACATATATAATTGTGTGCGATAAAACATTTTATATGTTTTTATCTTGTTGGTGTTTTTATTTCATAACCAATCTGGTGGTGGTTTCATTTTATAATTAAATCTTCTGTTATATTGATCTTATTGATGTATAACAATTTGTACTTCTAGAATTGGCCTTATTTCCTCTCTTTAATCATTTTATTTATTTAACGACTTGTCTTTTGATGGTGTTCTCATTTTATTAGCAACTTTGTTTTAATTTTGTATTTATTTTCTTGAGGTTTGCTCCCTCACTTGATATCACCCTGAGGAAGGCCCATGGCCGAAATGCGTAAGGGTAAATAAAAGGAGTTTGTTCAAACCTGAATTATTTGCCAGTCCTGGTATCTGTTTCTTTGTTTCCCTGGTGTTCTGCAGCATATATGACAGTCCCCGCCTAAGGGTCCTCTGGAATGGGCGTGCATGAGAATTGGTTATTTCTTTAAAATATCTGGTGCTGCTCCAATTGGCCTCTGCTGCAGGAGGGCAGGGGAATCCTGTGTCCTGCTTCTCTGTGGCCGACCGCCGATTGGGGCTGGAGAGGGTCTGCTATTGGCGTGCCTGAGAGAGGTTTGTTCTTTAAAGTATCCAGTGCTACTCCAATTGACCTCTACTGCAGGGGGCAGAGGAATCCCACTGGGCAGGACCCCCTTAGATGAGCCTTTGGGGGGTCTCTGCAGAGGGTCAGGTAGGCCTCAGGCTTAACCAGCAGTCACTCAGGCTCTTCAGGGCCCTGAGAGTCCTGTCTTCTAGCTTTGAACAGCAGCTGCATTAAGAGCCTACAGGAAGCTTTCAGTCATTTTAGCTATTTGGCAACCCTCTCTAAAGGAATCCATGGCCCAGGCCTCTCCTATGGAATCCATGGCCCAGGCCTCGGGTAGCACTGCCACAGTCGGCCATAGGGTTAAACACTCACATCTCGCTTTTCATCTGGGTGTTCCTCCAGGATCCAAGCCTTATCCTCTGTGGGGTTTGGTTGGCATATTGAAGGGGCCTCTCTGTCTTCAAAAGATGCTTCTGAGGAGAAAGGGGAGCTTCCTTTTATGGAGGATGAGAATCCTTCAATGATCTGCCTCTTTCATTGAGAAGACCTTTCAATATTTATTAAGGATGCAATGGTGGCCTTACACATTGAGGTATCATCGCCTGCACCATTGTGCCTATACTGGATTTTTTTCCTTTGCCTGAGCCAATGGAACATATCCTGGTTTCTCAGTGGCAGACTCTGGAGTTGGGCCTTAAGGGCCCAAAAGTCCTATCTCAGTTGTATCCCCTGCCCCAAGGCAAGCTGGAACAGTTTTTTGGGCTCATGCAGGTAGATGCCCTTGACATGGCAGTGACCAAGTGCATGACTATCCAAATGGAAATGGACGCTGCACTTTAGGGGTCTTATGGCAGGAAAGTAGTGAAACTCCTAAAGAATGCCTTTGTGGCCTCAGCCTTGGATTCCTAAGCAGCCTTATGTGTGGGCCTGGTGGCCAGAGCACTTGACTAGGGTTCGGCAACTGCCGGTCAGCCCAGAGACTGCCAGTTTGGATTCTGGAACCATGTATGTGACAGATGTCCTATATGACTTGATCAGAATTTCTTCCGAGTGGTAAAAGTGGTGGTAGCTAGGTAGTGGCCCTGGATTCACAATTGGTCAGAAGATGTGGCCTCCAGGTTGTGGTTGAGCAAAATTCTGCACCAGGGAAAATTTCTTCTTGGAGAGGATCTTGAAAAGTTGGTAAAGGACCTGGGTGAGTGTCTCCATCAGAGGCTTCTGAAGGACAAGCCCTGGGGTGCTTAATCTGCCTCTTTGATGTGCTCTGTGGGACACTTGGAGGCGCACTCAGTAAGTGAGGAGCCTCGATAAAGCCTTTTTCTCTTATGGTCCTAGACCCAAGAATGGTCATAGAAATATGATAGGCCATTTTGTCCTTGTTTGCTATCTAGTCCGCCCTTCCATATCGACTAATATAGTCCCCTTTTTTCCTTTAGAGATCTGTGTTTGTCCCATGCTTTTATTGAATTCAGATACTGACCTTGTCCCTACTTCCTCCACTGGGAGACTATTACACATATCTACCACTCTTTCCATAAAGAAATGTTTCTGCATGTTTACTGAGTCTATCCTCTTTCACCCTCACCCTATGTCCCTTTGCTGCAGAACTTGCTTTCAATCGCAAGAGGCTTTCCTCTTGTGCATTTATGCCACAGAGGTATTTAAACCTCTCTATCATATCTACTCGATCCCACCTTTCCTCTAACATATACATATTAAGATCTTTAAGTCTGTCCCCATATGCTTTATAATGAAGACCAGGGGTGGCTCTATAATGAGGCAAAGTGAGGCAGCTGCCTCAGGCGGCAAAGTTTTGAGGGCGGCAAAAAATGTCCCCAAAATAGCTGCCTCACTTCACCTTCAAAAGTTAAAAAAAAAAAAAAAAAACCGCACAAGTTGCTGCCACGGCCGAGTCTGCTTCTCGGCAGCGGCAGACTCACCCTCTGCTTTTCCTGGCAGCTGCAGCTCCTGCCTCTTAGAACCACAGCTGTGCTAGTGATCTGCAGTTTAAACAAAAGCCAAACTGGTGCAGAGCCTTCCCGCCTCTGTGATGGAAGTCACATTAACTTCCTTTAGGGATGGGATGCAGCTGCACAGCTCCTTCACAGAGGCAAGAGGACTCCCACTGGTTTGGCTTTTATTTAAAATGCAGATTGCTAGCACAGCCACGGCTCTAAGAGGCAGGAGCTGCGGCTGCCAGGAAAAGGAGATGGTGAGTCTGCCACTGCTGAGAAGCTGACTCGGCAGCTGCAGCAACATGTGTGCTTGTGGGTTCTTTTTTTTTTTTTTTTTCTTAGCTTTTGAAGGCACTGTTTCCAACAGTGGCCAGTCCCGGTCACAAATAGCTGACAGCCAAAAAAGCATACAGGTTTCTCAATGCTTGTCCCGGAGCAAACTGTGGATTTCCCAGGTCGTCTTTAATAGTAGTTTATGGACCTTTCCTCCAGGAACTTGCCCAAATCTTTTTTTAAACTCAGCTACACTAACAGCTTTTGCTACATCCTCTGGTAACTAATTCCAGAGTTTGATTATGCGGAGCCATAGGCTAACTGCAGGGAGGCAGTTATATGCCCCTGCAGTTTCCACATTTCAGCATGGCAAAACAGCTGCAGGTACAACTAAGACCACAAACTGAGGTGGCATTAGTTGCACTCATACTACTTGCACTGAGCCATTATGTTAGTTTCTGCCGACAATGCAGTTGCCTATGTGTGAGAATTCTTTCTCTCGCCTCACTCTGCAGTAAAGTATAATTTTGAGAGAGAAATCCTGTAAACCTAAAGAGTAATTGGTAAAAGCATTTTTTGACTACATATGTCTGTTTTTAGTTTGTATTGATATATTCCCTACTTGGTGAAAATCTGTCTGTTCTGCATGTGTGACTGAGGCTACATGTTCAGTATGCATGGAGTTTCTATGTAGGGAGATGATGTAATCCGGCTTGTTTAGTTTTCTGAATGGATGTTCAAGGGCCCACTGCAATATTTGTGGTGCTGCCCTTTCTGAGTATGCTCCATGTTGTGTGAGTTTTGAAAGTTAGTGCTGTTATGGAATAGTAGATTTGCTCTAAGGGTCCCATATTCTGTGTCCTTGGTAAGGTCAACTTTAGGGTGTTGGTTTTGTGTGTGTGTGGGGGGGGGGGGGTACTAGAATATGTACTGTCTTTGAGATTTGTGTTCTTTTATGCTGCCAGACTGAAATTTTAAAATATTTTGTAAGGTCAGATTCAAGGAAATTTCACATTTTAAGGGAATGTCTGTTTATTTTTGTTTAATAGTCTGATAGATTCACAGCTACTGAGTTCTGGACTTTTCCAGTGCTAACACAATCCAATCCAGCACTTGAATTCATGACTACCAGGATTAGTTTCTCATTTTATATCTTCCCTCCTCATCAATAATCTGGTCATAGTAAAAAGAATCTGAAGTGCAGATTTTTATTTTTTTTTGGGGGGGGGGGGAGGGCTATGTAAGTGGCTTTTCATTAATCAAATTTAATGTTTTATTATGTATGTTTTTATTGTAACATCTGTTTTTACTAAATTGCATGTATATGTTTTGGATTTAGATTGCTGGCATATACATTTTAAAATAAAGTATACTAAATTTATGCAAATAATTCTACAATGAATCTCCGCACATGGCCCTGCATCACGCTCATGCTGCCCCTGGGAGGACATCGACAGTGGGGGTGGAGGAAAGTAGAAACCTCAGATTGGGACCAGCATGATTAGAATAAAATGGTAAAACAACAAAGGTGGTAGAATTTTATTTTCAATTTAATGAACAATCTTGGTGGTATCTTAATATTTTATAAAGTACAGGGAAATGCATCTCGTTCTATTTCTCTGGCATTGCATTGTATGCAGAATCTGGCTTTTTGGGGTTGCAATTTAATTTTTATCTACATATGTTTATTATTAGGTTATGGTCACTTGTTCTGTACTTTGAGGATCTGTGTTCTATGTTTGTGGCCAAGGCCAGGTGTTCTGTTAAGATGGCGTTTGTACGAAGGGATCTGTACTGTAGTAATTTGACTTGTTTCAACTTTTCAAATAGGTATTTGGATGTTCCAAGGCCCACTGCAGTATTTATAGTTATGCTTTTTTGGGGTAGGCTCTTTATGTGAGTTTTGGAAGTTGAGCTGGTATGGTATGGTAGATTTGCTCTACAGCTCCTTAATAACTTTGTTGTAGAGTTTTTTGTATTAGTTCACAATATGCCTGGTACTGGAAAATGTTTGAGTGAGATGATCGGAATCGGATTACTTTATTTTTTTAAGATATTGAATTCAGTGAGTGACTGTCCTAGTTCTGCTCTGCACCCGTTTGAGAGAGAGATGGTTCTGTGGATGCAAAATATATGTTCAAAAAGAAAAATCAAGAACCATAACACAGTTTATAACAACAAAATAAAAATGAGTTATAAATTTGGTGTGTTAAACAGTGCTGTGGCTCTCGCTCTTTCTTTTAGTTCCGTGGTGTGTAAACACCTTTTTGTTTCCTCCATATTATCTAATTGGCTTTTTTGTTTGGTTCAGCCCCTGACTGGAGTTTTGAGAGAGCCTCCCCCCCCCCCCGCCCCACTTGGGGGAGGCGCCACCTCATCCCTTTCCTCAGGCATCAGATTGCCTTGAGCTTCCCCTGATGAAGACCACTATCCATTTTTGTAGCCACCCTTTGCACCTACTCCATCCTGTTTATATCCTTTTGAAGTTATGGTCTCCAGAATTGCACACAATATAGTCTCTGCTGCAACCTTGTTTGGAATAGAGAGGCACTATCACCACCTTTTATTCTGCAGGCCATTCCTCTCCCTATGCACCCAAACATCCTTCTGGGTTTTGCTGTTGCCTTTTCTACCTGTTCAGCTACTTTAAGATCATCAGAAACCATCACGCCCAGGTCCTGCTCTTTAATTGACAGAAGTACTTCACCTCCTATACTTGATCACTTCCTTGGATTTTTGCAACACAAATGCATGAGTGCATTTTTTAGCATTACATATCGTCTGCCAAATTCTTGACCATTCTTCAAGCTTAGCCAGATGTTATCTACTCTTTCCTGGGTGTCTATTCTATTGCAGTTTTTGATATCATCTACAAAGAGGCAAGCCTTACCCGACAACCCTTCTGCAGTATCACTAACGAAGATGAAAAAGAATTGGACCAAGGACAGATCCCTGTAGCACACCACTGTTACCATTCTTCTCTCAGAGTGAGCTTCATTTACCTGTACACTTTGTTGCCTCCCACTCAACCAATTTCTAACCCACTTAGTCACTTTAGGGTCCATCCCTAGGGTGTTCAATTTTTGCCTTATGGAATGATGTCAAAGTCTTTACTGAAATCTAAGTACACCACATCTAGGGCTCTCCCCCAGTCAAAGAAATCAATCAGATTTGTCTGACAAGACCTGCCTCTGGTAAACCCATGCTGCCTCGGATCTTGCAATCCACTGGACTCCAGAAAATTCACTATTCTCTGTTTTAGCAGCATTTCCAATAATTTACTCACTACTGTGGTCAAACTAATGGGTTAGTCATTTCAGAGCTCCCAATGGTCTCAAGACCCCTATTGGAGCCTGTAAGTCTGTGCAGTAAGATCTGAGTTTCAGCCAGTCAGGAGCTTTTCTGGCTCTTTCTTTTGGAATGGACCTTTATGACATTAGACCAATGGGTCCTGGATGTATTGGGTCAGGGGTACACTCTGGAGTTTACAGAACCTCTGGGATATGCATTATGAAGTCTTCTTGTGGTCCCCCATTCAAGTGGGTGGCGGTAAAAGAAACTCTACAGCACCTCCTGGCTCAAGTTGGACACGCCTCGTTACTCAACAGTTTAAGCTTTACTATAATACATATTGCAATTCTAGGGGGGTGGTTTATCTTATCTGTCCTTGCCCAAAATATATGTGGGTCATACAATTCATTCAGTTCATCAGCATTTGAATGTACACTATAGCAGGATAGCTAATCGAGTGTTATCTGCCTCGATGGTAAATTATTTTGTGGAATGCTGTTGTCAAGCCTTGCAGTTCCGATAGTGGCATGGAGGAGATCATTTGGGTCATTAAATTATGTGGAACAACTATTTATTTCCTGTCTCGGTTCATTGGAGCCGATGGGTTTGAACAATGAAATTGAGTCTGCATCTCTGGCTCGTGATATTTAAAATGTATAATACTTTGTAAGCTTCATTGATTAGTTGAATGTGTGTGGGTGTGTAAATTGAGTATGCATCCTTTATATTCTGTCACCATTATAGTTTTGGTTAACAGCTGAATAGGCTTATGAATGACTAAGATGGCTATGTAGTAGGTTATATGTGTTCCTCTGAAGCAAGACGCTTAAGTCTGAAACATGATGTTATGTTGGGTGCTGCTTTGACTACTTTGTAAGGTATTGTGTGTTACAAATGAGATCTATGAATGATATAATTTGGAACTTTGAAGGCAAACTGCCCTTAATACTTAAATCTAGTTCCTGAAATGGAGGTCTGATGGTCTGTCTGCAGAGTTTGTTTGTATTGTCATATAGTTTTGCAATTGTCTAGAAAAAAACTTAAAGGTAAGCACTATGGGGCTAGTTGCGACCATTGCTGCTGCTGCACATCCTGAGAGGAGTGACTGCAGTGGCAACAGATGCCTGTGGAGGGCTAGCACTCTAGGCGACTGCCTAGTTTGCTAAATGGTAGCACCATCTGTGGTTGCAGGAGCTTTCCCGCTGCTATCGGTTTGCCACACAGGCTTGAGCCATCATTCGCCCTGCTGCAGATGATGGTATAGGGATTGGGTCCAAGAGTGAAAAACCTGCCTCTGCTGTATGGACTGACATACATGTGGGATGACCCAGAGCTGTTGGCATTATGGAGATCATGCCTGTGCCATGCATTTGGAATGTGTTGGCACAGCAGGTGCAACTAGCAACTGGTCAGAGGCAGGCATTATAAGCATCCATGCTAGTGGCATCTTTCATGGTCAAAAGCACCTCTAAGATGGCTGCATTAGTCATGCTTGGCTGTGTCCACCCATTCTCTGCCCCAACATTTCCCTAACTCCGTCTATTTATATGGTACTCGGGTAGCATGAGACTTTTAGTGTGAATGCTGTTTCACTGCATGCTCCCATCTACCACAGGACCAAGACACGGGTTAGTCAGGGCCAGTGTTACCACCAGGCAAACTAGGCTGTTTAGGGCACCTGCCCTCCAATGTCTCCCATTGCCACCACTGCTACCCCTCTCTGGGGCCTGTAGTGGTAGCAATAGCCCGCAAACGGTGATGCAGCACTAACACTCCACTGCTGCATCGCGGTTTCCTACTTTTCACAATGTGCCTTTTTGTCCCTCTCCTTAACCGGAAGTGGTGTCTGAGGGGGTGGAAATGGCACACTGTGAAAAGTAGGAAACAGTGACACAGTACCAAAGTGTGTTACCACTACATCAGTTTGTGGGTTATTGCCACCACTACAAGTCCCATAGAGGGATGTCTGTGTCTGTGTGGGGGTGGGGGGGGGCGCTGACGTTAGTCCCATGATAACCATGTGGTAGTGGGGACCCATGACAGTTTAAAAAAAAAGAGGCTCCTGCAGTTGCCATGGGAGTGGCCGAAGCGGTGGCGTTTTCTTTTTGTTTCAAAATAGAGGAGGGGGATTCTGGGGCTCTGGAGGAGCTGCAGGCCCAATTAGGTTTATTTTTCTTTGTTAAAGGGACCTGCAGGGAGCTGCCAGAGCTGTGTCAGGTGCTGCCATGGTGTTTGTGGCTGTCCCCACTCTCAGCCTTCAGCTGTAGGAGTTTCTGTGGGAGGAGCCGTAAACATCGCAGTGCTTCTCGATGGAGGCCCATGATCCTGTGGCTACCCCCGGGCACTGGCGCGCTGCGGAAATCGCGGGCCTGGTGTCTGGGAGGTCACAGGTTTATTTGTGGGGGGGGAGGGGTTGCCAGAGCACTTGTTTTGGGCCAGATGGCCCAAATAAAGAGTTGGGCCAGTCAGGGGACACTGGGCCTGAGAGCATTGGGCCATCAGGAGGACCCTGAAGTCAGGGGTACGGTCAAGAGATGGGGCTCGGCAGGCTGAGATGAGGCAGGCCTATTAGAAGCCTTGTTATGGGGTGGAGTCAGCCTTAAGGGGGCTTAATGAAAAGTGCATTTTGAGTGATTTTGAAGGTTTTGAGGGGTCCCCTGTATGTATGTGTATGAGGGCTAATAAGCTATTAGAAAATGTGTTTATAGAATTTTAACACGGTTAAAAACTGCAGTTCATAGCAATATTAAAAGTAAAAGTGTTCCTTGGAGTGCTGAACATCTTCTAAAGTTTTGCTGCTGATATAAATATGCATATTTTTGAATAAAAACTGTTTACATTTTGTATCAATAAAGCCCATTTAATAAAGTTTAATACTAGTAAAGTACCTGGATTTCGAAGGAGTGGGAGGGATGAGTTGAAACACTGTTGCAATATGGCACAGCTGAGAAGAAACTAAAATATGATGCAGTTTGATGGCAAATCTTCCCTCGGGATTAAACACTTAAAAGAAACAGTTTAAAAAATCTTTGAATGACTTCCACAGGCTAGTTATGATGACAATATTTTGAATTGTGCACAAATAAACTTGTATTTTTATAAAGTGATTACTATTTAGTGACATCAGCAAGTGTAGGGACGCTTTCTAAAGGAATTTAGAGCGTAGGTTCTTTTGAGTGTTAGTCAGTTGGTGTTTGGATGGTGACAGGTGTATATGTATGCTGGTGTTTCTGGTGATGAGAGCCTCTGGGCAGGGCCGGGCAGGGCCGGCCCAAGTTTTTGCCACCTTAGGCAGAAACCCCAGTCTTGCCTTCCCCCAGCTGCTTCCTCCCCCCCCCCCCAAACTGCCGCCAATTTCATCTTGGGAGGGGGAGATAAGCAGCGGCAGCAGAAGAATTTTCAAAAGTTGCTGTTTTTGCTGCTTTCTGGCCCACGTCCTTCAGCATACATGGCCTGCCACGTCTGATCCCCTTTAGATGCAACTTACTGTAGGAGGGGGTCAGAAGCAGAAGGCCATGTGTGCTGAAGGAGATGACTTCCTGCGGGCAAGAATGTGGCGGCAAACAGCAGACGCTTTTGAAAATACTGCTGCTGCCACGGCTGCCAGCCTCCCTCCCCCCCCCCCCCCCAAATCAGACTATCCAAGTTTATAATGAGGCTGCCTGTGTGGATTCAAAATTGGATTATTAACATTCTGTCATTATCCAAATTGAAAACAGCAAGTTTTTTTTTTTTGTTTTTTTTTGTGTGATTAGCATTTCTAAAACCTATAAATTCCAATTGTATATGTACACACAATTATAACTCATTTTTAAATTCCTAAAGAGTTCAAAAAGATACATAAAACATTTAAATTATAGAGTAGTTCACAATTAAAAATTAATGATTAACAATTAAATAGAAATGTTAAGACAATAAAAGCTAAAAAGGTTTTCAATAGCAAAGCTAAAAGTACTATTTTTTAAAAACTGAGCTGAGGAAAGTCCTATGGATATCTAAACCTAAAGGGAATTATTATAAAGAAACACCCTGTACTCTATTTTGATTTAAACCATTTGGAGATAGTGTTTGTTTAGAATGTAACAACGATATATTTTTTTAAAGAGTAATTGACTAATATCACCTCTCCATGATAATTTGGGTCTCTTGATCACAAAAGCACCTAAAATCTTCAAACATGATTTTTCTCCCAACAACGTTCAACTAGTGTTTTATCCGAAATCTTTCTTTTAATGCAGCTTCTATGTTCCATGAATCTTCTTTTAAAACACTTCCTGATTTTTCTTATATATCGATGTTGGTAGGGGCAGATATAGATTTGTATCTCATTCCTAGTGTTACAATTCAAAAAGATCTCTAATCTGTATTCAAGTTTTGTCTTAGTGTGCAGAAAGGAGCCTTTAATCTCCATGTTAGTGTGACAGATACTGCATTTGGCCACACTTAAAATGTCCTCTGGGTTTTGGATTAGCTTCAATCAATGGAAGGGCTGATGGTACTAGTGTGTTGCATAAATTATAGCCCCTTTTATAGGCATCATATTATCCCTGCCCTTAAAACACTTGTACCAGTCTAAATGATATGCCATTCCTGCTTAAGTACCTTTATAATATCCATTGACAGAGATGAATAATCCAGAGGACAAACCACTTTGAGTTGTTTCCCTTTCTCTCTATTTAAGGTCAGACCTGTTTGATGCCCTTGCTTTTTCCATAATCCTTTCTAATACAGTGTCTCAGATATCCATTTACCATAACCTCTCCCAAATATCTTTAGAATATCTTTCAAAGTCTCCTTCCAAGGTGCATACTCTTCTTAATCTTAGAAACTGGCCAATAGGCGATTTAGTTTGAAAGATCTATTATGAAAGCCAATGTAGTGAGAATATTGTTTTTGTGTAACCTTCTGATATAGAGAAATGCTATAATAAGTGCATCATCACTCTTTATTTTCCAAAAAAGATATTTCCCATTACTATAAGGTATTTCAAATTTTAGATTTTCATTTCTTAAATTTAAACAGAGGATAAAGTCCTGTAACATCACATTAGAAATACATCATCTATGTATCTTTTCCAAACCCTGTTACATATACTGTAAATGGATGTTGTGTCAATTCTTTTTCATCAAAATTCCCAACATAAAGAGTGGATAAATCAGGGGACATGGATGCCCCCATTGCAGTATTCCTGTCTTGTCCTTTTGCCCGGGTGCTCCTACAGGGCCCAGGCCTTATCTTCTATGGGGTTTAGTTGGAAAGTTGAAGACTTTTTGGCTTTAGAAAGTGAATCTGAGAAGGAAGGAGAGCTTCTTCTTGTAGAGGGAGAGGATCCTTTAGTGATCTGCCTGCTTCACTAAGAGGATCTCTTAGTGTTGATTTAGGACACAATGGAGGCCTTATACATTGAGGAGTCATAGTAACATAGTTTATGACAGCAGATAAAGACCAGTATGGTCCATCTAGAGTAGGTGCACTTGCCGCTCAGTGCAGGTCACCTCTCCCCATGCCTTTTGTTTAGGGGTGTACCCACCGCTCTGTGTTTAGATATGAGATAGATATGCTTAATTTGATTTTATCCTGTTGCTATAAAGGGATCCACTATGTCTGTCCCATGCCATTTTGAATTCTGTCACTGTGTTTGCCCCCACCACTTCCATCGGGAGGGCATTCCAAACATCCACCACCCTTTCAGTGAAAAAGTATTTCCTGACATTGCCTTTCAGTTTACCCCCTTGCAGCTTCATGTTATGCCCTTTAGTTTTACAGCTCCCCTGTCTTTGGAAGAGGTTTGTTTGTCCATTAATACTCTAAATATTTAAAGGTTGGAATCAAATCTCCCCTGTCCCTCCTCTCCTCCACAGTGTACATATTTAGGTCTTCAAGCCTCTTCTCACACTTCTTCTGACGCAGGCTCCAAATCATTTTGGTTGCTTTCCTCTGAACCACTTCCAACCTTTTTATATCCTTTGTGAGATATGGTCTCCAAAACTGAACACAATATTCCAAGTGAGGCCTCACCAGCGACATTAGTACCTTTTCCTTTCTGCTGGTAATTCCTCTCTATATGTAACCCAGCATCCATCTGGCTTTTGCCACCGCCTTGTCACACTGTTTTGCCACCTTGAGATCATAAGTAACAATCACACAGAGGTCTTTCTCCTGGTCCGTGCACACCAATCTCTTGCCCCCTATCACACACAGTTCCCTTGGATTTCTGCTTCCCAAGTGCATGACACTGCACTTCTTCACATTGTCACAGGTGGAACCTGTCTTGGAAGGTATCAGGCATCCCTCTAGCATTTTTTTCTTTGCTTAAACCAATGGAACAATTGATCTCTGAGGGAAATTCTGAGCTGGGTCTAAAGGTCCTATGTCATTTATATCCCCTGCCCTAAGGCAAGTTGGAACAGTTTTTCCAGCTCCCATGGGTATATGTCCTTGTCACAGTTGTAACCAAGTGCATGACTATCCCAGTGCAAGGGGGCACTGGGCTTTAGGAGTCTCAAGACAAGGAGCTTGGGTACGGACTTTTCGCCCTTTGGTGCTAAATCCAAAAAGAGTCAGTCCTTTTGGAGCTCCCAATGGTCTCGAGACTCTTTAGCAATATAGCAATACAGTAACATAGTAAGTGGTCACAGATAAAGACCAGCATGGTCCATCCAGTCTGCCCAGTAAGGTATCAGAATTGTAGAGTTGTACATGCTGCTCCAGGCAGGTTAGCCCTCCCCACTTATAAGTTTGTTTTCATTCAATCCTCTTGTTCTTTAGTGATCCCATGTGTCTGTCCCATGCCTTTTTGAATTCCGTCATTGTTTTTGCTCCCACCACCTCTTTTGGGAGGACATTCCAGGCATTCACAACCCTTTCCATGAAAAAGTATTTCCTGATGTTTTTAAGTTTCATGCTTTGCAGCTTCATGCTATGTCTCCTAGTTCTGCAGCTCCCCCATCTTTGGAAAAGGTTTGTTTGTTCATTGATACAGATGTTTAAATACTTAAAGGGTATCATATCCCCCCTGTCTCTCCTCTTCTCTAGGATATACATATTTAGGTCTTTGAGTCTTAACTCGCGTTCCTTCTGGTGAAGGCCTGAAATTTTCTTGGTCGCCTTCTTCTGAATCATTTCAAGTTTTTTTTATATCCTTTGTAAGGTATGGTCTTCAAAACTCATATTCCGTATTCAATTCAAATACATTGTATATAGTTTTTAACCATATGTATCACCATATGTTCCCTTATTATGTAAATAGTTTGAGTTATGAAGTTAATGGTACATTTTTTACCTGTTCAATGTTCCCACTACTGTAACCGAGGTAGCTCGGACACGGTGCTCCGGGCCCCTCTAACCTTCCACCCCCACCCCCATTCCAGTCCCACTCCCCTTTCCCACAGAATACACACATACACCATTCTTGGGAAAACACCGGTCGCAGCTTTATTAACTTTATATTATACCGAACATTACAGTTCAAAATAATCCTCTTAACAATATAAACCTCGGTGTAATACCTCACCAGCCATTATAGCAAGGTGACCCGCAGCGGAGCAATGCCTCACCAGCCATGCCCTTTAGCAAGGTGACCCCGCCTCCGCTGCTGCCGCGGTCATGCCAACCGCAATCTTCCTAATCCCCTTTCCCCGACCTCGCCATGAATTAGCAAAAGTCAGCCAGGGGATGTCTGGGTCGGGGGCACCCCGCCCCACGGCCCAAGTATAGCCTAAGGCTCCGGACCCCGGACCTCCGTGATCCCGCCCCCCCCCAGCTGCGACACCCCTGCAACCCCCACCCCACATCGCTAACATAGGGAGGGAGGGAGGGAAACCGGCCTCGTCCCCAGGGAGGAGCAGGAGCTTCGGCAGCCGTTGCCGACTCCTGGCTCCTCCCCCCGCAGGCCACACGCCTCCCGCCTCCCAGACTCCACCGCGCTCTCGTGCACGGCTGGAGCCAACCATCTTTCGGCGCCCTCGACGTCATCATGCTCCCGCCCCCCGGCCGATGACGTCCGCGGGTCAGGGCCCCCGCACCAGCCGAGCACCCGGTTACCCTCGGCCGCCGGGACCCTGCCCCGCGGCCTTGCATTTTTATGTAAACTGCTAAGTTTTGTTTTATGTAAACTGCCAACTTTGCAGAGTTAAATGTTTAATGTGAACCGCTGCTGACCACTGGAAGGAGCGGTATAGAAATGAGTTCAAATAAAATAAATAAATAAAATAAAACTGAAACAATACTCCAAGTTTGGAATCACCAACAATGTGTATGGGACACTAATACCTCCATTGTGCTGGTTATGCCTCTCTGTATACAGCCTAACATCCTTCTGGCTTTAGCCACCGCCTTGTCCACATTGTGTCACCACCTTGAGATCCTCAGATATTATAAATCCAAGGTCACTCTCATGGTTCATACACTCCAGCATTTTAACCCCAGTCATGTACAGTTCCTTTGGGTTTCTGACCAATTCCTGCTGTAGCTGGTAAGCCCCTTCAGTGAGATCCAGTGGGTCCCTTTGGAGATGAACCTAGTAGAGGGTGGCTCCAGCTGTTTCTCTCCAAATGGACCCATATCACATTAGACCAATGGGTCCTGGAAATGCTAGGTCAGAGGTATGCTCTGGAGATTTCAGAACCTCTGGGAGATTCCTTTTGGGGAGTCTCCCTGTGGCTCCCTGCTCAGGTACAGAAGTCCTGAGCGGGGAGTTAAAAGGAAGTTTTTTTATTTAAATGTAGGATAACAACCTGACACAGGCATGTTTCGGCAGAGTTTTTCATCAGGAGTAAAAGCTACAAATATAATGCATACATATGAATTAACAAAAACAAATAAGATAACTAATAAAAACATAATGACTTATTAAACCGATAAAAAATTAAAAATGCTAACCATATATTAAAATTCAAACGCAACCAAATGAAATAATTGAAGAAATCATAAGGAAGTGGAGAATATTCAAAACATTAAAGTGAGGTAAAGAACAACATTAAAATAGAAAATGAAGGTAGAAAATAAGAAATTAAAAAAGAAAAATAAGCAAATGGGCACTCTGGAGGACTAAAAGCTACTGTAAAATACTCTGTACTTGAATAAATTTAAATATAAAAGTATATATTAAAACTATACATAGGTACTGACAAATAAATAACTAAATCACAGAGCGATTAAAACCAGCAGTAAACTCTATAATATAAAGAAGTAAGTAATATAAATAAACAATTAATTATTAATTTAAGAAGTATGTAAAGGAACCTACAAATGCTAAAATAGAGTAAACACAGCAAGTATTGGAGGAACAAGAAAGGTGGGCATATGAGTCAGTCTGAAATTGGACTTGCATGTGTTGAACGCGGTCACACAAGACCTTTAAAGTATTTAGAATCCATTGTACAACCTAATGGAAACCTACCAATGGGTGATACAATTCTGTAAAGATACAAGAGTCAGTGTCTATATTAATTTACATTAAAAGGTCTCCCTTAACTAATAAGCCTGAAAGTAGAAGGACTTATAACTGAAGTAATATAATGAAGCATCTATAAGTTGTAGTACATACATATAATTGTATTTGCTGAGGGGCTAACACCACAGCAAAAAGTATGATGATTAAAAACATTTGCAAGTGCAAATGTGAAATAATACAAAAATTTAAAATACAAATGTTTACAATGCACATACCTGACCCATGAGACAATTTCTGTAAACCTTAATTAGTAAACAGCAAAGTCAATTGGCATGCATAGCATCCACAATCAATTATAATGAAGTGGCTAGTATGCTGAGCCTGTGCATTTAAAAGGAACTTGGTGCCAAAACATGCAGGAGTGAAGTACCCATAGCAATCAAGGTAAACACAAGGCATGTAAACATGTATGGGCTACTCAAAATCATTCAATCTGTATAAACATAAGGGAAAGTGAAATAGCAAAAAAAAAAAAGAGCTATGTGAAAAGTAAGAAATACATAAATTAAAATGTGAGTGAAGTCCATGAGAAATAAGAAATGGGGGCTTTCCATTCTTTTGCATGGAGTGTCATATGTATGATTTTCTCCCAGTTGGTGAGGGGTCTTGCGTGTGCACTACGTGCAAGGAGTTCTTTGCTCTCAGGGCTGTTGCCAAAAAAGTATATTTCAGGAAATGGAAAAAAAAGCCAAATGACAAACTGGAAACAGCACAAGCACTGGCAAGTTAAATGCAAGGCATTGATAAGGCAGGCAAAGAGAGAATTTGAGAAGAAGCTTGCTGTGGAAACAAAAACACGTAATAAAAAAACATTTCCGAGTACATTCATAGCATAAAACCTGCGAGTCAGTTGGACCATTAGAAGATAGAGGGATAAAAGGGGCACTAAGAGGGGACAAGTCCATAGTAAAGAGACTGAATGAATGAATTTTTTGCTTTGGTCTTTACTGAGGAAGATGTAGGGATGTTACCCATGACTGAAGTGGTATTTAAAAGTGATAATGCAGAAGAATTGAAGGAAATATTGATACACCGGGAAAATGTATTACAACTATTTGATAAACTGAAGAGTAGCAAATCACCTGGACCAGATGGTATACATCCAAAGGTGTTGAAAGGAATGAAATATGAGATTGCAGACCTGCTATTAGTTCAGATTACTATCATTAAAATCATCTCTAATATCTGAAGATTGGAGGATGGCCAATGTAACACCAATTTTTAAAAAGGGTTCCAAAGGTGATCTTGGAAACTACAGACTGATGAGTCTGACTTCAGTACTGGGAAAAATGGTAGAAACCATCACAAAGAACAAAATTACTGAACATGTAGACAGTCGTGGTTTAATGGGAGAAAACCAACATGGCTTTAGACAAGGACGATTTTGTCTTATTAATATGTGTGAATAAAGAGGTAGACAAAGGTGAGTAGGTTGATATAGTGTATCTGGACTTTCAGAAAGCCTTTGACAAGGTCCCTCAGAGACTTTTGGCAAAACTAAAAAGTCATGGGATAGGAGGCAGTGTACTATTGTGGATCAGGAACTGGTTAAAAGATTGAAAGCAGAGGGTAGGGCTAAATGGCCAAATTTCCCAATGAAGAAAGGTGAATAGTGGAGTACCCCAGGGATCTGTGCTGGGTTCACTGCTTTTTAACATATTCATAAATGACCTGGAAATGGGAATAATGAGTGAGGTTATCAAATTTGCAGATGACACAAAACTATTCAAAGTTGTTAAAACCCATGAGGATTGTTGAAAATTGCAAGAGGATCTTGATAAAATGGAATACTGGGCATCCAAATGTCAGATGAAATTTAATGTGGACAAGGGCAAAGTTAAGCACCTAGGAAATAACAACCCAAACTATGGTTACATGATGCAAGGTTGCACATTAGGAACCACCACCCAGAAAAAAGATTTAGGCGGCATCATGGATAACATGTTAAAACCCTCCGCCCAGTGTGCAGTGGTGCCCAAGAGAGCAAATAGAATGTTATGTATCATAAGGAAAGGAATGGAAAATAAAACCAAGGATATTATAATGCCTCTGTATCGTTCCATGGTGCAACCACACCTTGAATATTGTGTGCAATTCTGGTCGCTGTATCTTAAAAAGGATATAGCGTTTTTAGAAAAGGTACAGAGAAGAGCCATCAAAATGGTAAAGGGGATGGAATGATACCCCTATTAAGAGAGGCTAAAAAGGATAGGGCTCTTCAACCTAGAAAAGAGGCGACTGAGGAGGCATATGACAGAGGTCTATAAAGTAATGAAGGAAGTGGAACGGGTAAACGTAGATGATAATAGAAAATATTTTTCACTCAACGTGTAATCAAACTCTAGAATTTGTTACCGGAGGATGTCATAAAAGCTGCTAGTGTTTCTGGGTTTAAAAAAGGTTTGGACAAGTTCCAGGAGGAGAGGTCCATAATGTGTTATTAAAAGGGACCAGGGATATTGCTGTTTGACCCAATACAAGCATTGTGGAACCTGTGTCTTTTGGGGAAACTGCTAGGTACTTATGACCTAGATTGACTGCTATTGGAAACAGGATACTGGGTTTAATGGACCTTGGTCTGACCCAGTATGACATATCTTATGTTCTTATGTTCTAGGGAATGAGCAAATGCTAGAGTAGCAGACTTGGAGGACATAAGGAAGACAGAGAGGTACATAGACAAGACCTACAGGGATATAGTACTGAGGTCCTACCTCCAGTATGTCAGCATCCCTGTTGCCATGGAGGAGAAAAGTTACTTGACGGGAGAGCATCACCCTGGTGTGGCAGGAAGTGATCCTGTAGCTAGGACCTGTCCTCTTGGTGATTTAAAACTCTCTTGCACTGAGGAGGTTTCTACAGAGCCATGAGTCCACAAGGGAAGGGTTAGGACAATCATTATAGTTGGTGATTTGATCATTAGGCATGTAGATAGCTGGATGACTGGTGGACATGAGGATCGCCTGGTGCAAAGGTAGAGGACCTCACGCGCCACCTAGACAAGGTCTTAGATAGAGGAATCTGCTGTCTTGGTACATGTTGGTACCAATGACATAGGAAAGTGTGGTGGGGAGGTTCTGGAGGCTAAATTTAGGCTTTTAGGTAGGAAGTTGAAATCCAGAACGTCCAGGGTAGCATTCTCTGAAATACTTCCCATTCCACACTAAGGAACCAAAAGGCAGGCAGACCTCCGGAGTCTCAATGCATGGATGAGATGATGGTGCTAGGAAGAGGGCTTTGGATTTGTTAGGAACTGGGAAACATTTTGGGGAAAGGAAAGCTTTTTCAAAGGGATGGGCTCCACCTTCACCAGGATGAAACCAGGCTACTGGCATTGACATTTAAAAAGGAGATAGAACAACTTTTAAACTAGATAATAGGGGAGAGCCGACAGTCGCTGAAGAGTGCATGATTTGGAACAATGTATCCTTGAAGGATACTAGCAAAATATTGAATTTAGGGCATATAAGCAGAAAGGTTCCAATAAAGACAAAAGTAGCCTAAAATATCCTTGAGTACAGTGCAGACGGAGCTTAAAGATTCCTAACTACCCCTGCCTACCAATAGCCAGATTAATATGAATAAAATACAGCCTCTAAAATGATTGTATGCAAATGCTAGAAGTCTAATAAATAAGATGGGAGAGTTAAAATATATAGCACTAAATGAGAGGTTAGGTATGATTGTTATCTGAAACATATATGGAAGGAGGACAACCAGTGGGACACTATGATACCTGGATCTCCAGGAACAAGCAGGAATGAGTCTTCACATATGGGTACGTCAGTACCGATGGAGCCTGCGCGGGAACGCACCCCAGCGTCCAAAAAGAAAGCTTTCGGGAGCATCCCATGTGCGTGCGCTGCCTTCCCGCCCATTCACTTCCCTCTCATCAGTTTTCCGTTTTCCGCTTTCCGCGGAGCCGGCAAGATGTATTCCTGTCACCGCAGAAAATGTTTCTTTTTTATATTTGTTTTTTGTGGTCGCGTCTGCCTTCCCTCAACGCCACCGGTACCGCCGGTGCTTTTCTTTCTTTTTACTAAAAATTTCTTCTTTTTCTAAGGATTTTTTTCCTGTTTAGTGCCTGATGGTTTCTAGGCCACTAGGCCTCTACCCTTTCCATTATGGAAAAGCCAGCCACTATCCTTAAGGAATGCCCAAAGTGTGGCGGTACAAATATATTTTTAGACACTCATTCTTGGTGTCTAAAATGTTTAGGTCCTGACTGACCATTGCCCACTGGAGTGTCTTTCCTGCTGGAGCTCAAACAGAAGAAGTCTTCAGGATCGAGCACAACTCGATACCCGGTTCACATCAGACTCAATGTCACCAGCCAGAATATCTTCTTTTCACAGGATCAGGTAACCAAACAAAAGTCTCTGTAAAGACTAGCCAGTCCTCGAGTGGTAGATCTCCTTCTAAGCATCGAGATGCCTCTGGCGTTGCCCTCGGACATTTTGGCAATAAAGCCCCGGCGGGAGTCTTTGGGTTCCAAAGCATTAACGGGGCTTCAGGTTGTTCCCGAGGTTCTTACCTCGATGAGCATAGCTGGGCCATGCTCGGTGGTTGTGGCCACTTCGAGCGGTACCGACACCCCGGCATTGGCTATGGTGATGGATGAAACACTCCTCACCGATGAACGTAGTCTAGCGCTCTCAGCTACTTCGGTACCGCTAGAGTTGCTGCAGACCGTTCCCCGGGTATCGGTATCGGCTTCGGTACCGGTATCGACATCGGCACCAGTGTCGGTACCATCCATGCTTGCTTCGACAGACTTGCTTGCTTCGATGCCGAGCCTGGAATCGCTCTCTAGCATGGAGGATTCGGTACCGACTCATCTCAGTAAGGACCTCGGCCGGTACTGAAGACATCGCTTTAAAGAAAATCTGATGCTTCATCCTTTCAAGTCTTCTGATCTCGATGACTGGGATGAATCCATCTGTACCAAGGCTGAATTCTCAACAATTCTAGCCTTTACCCCTCATTTTAGGGGGTCCTCCTCGGAGGAGATTTCTTTTCAAGCTTTTCTGCTTGATATGGCAAAGTTACTTGCCATTTCTATACCTAGTGAAGAATCCATACCAGGAGATTCAGAGACTCTGCAATCCCCCTGGATTCCAAAGGAGGTAATCATGCTTCCTTTGCATCAGATCTTACAGGATCTACTATTAAGAATGTGGGAACCTCCTTTAACGGTATCCCCACATTCTAAGACACTTGACACTATGTACAAGGTGCCACCTTCTCCAGGTTTTCAAAAGACTCAACTTCCTCATCATTCTTTCCTCTATCCCAGCTACTAAAAAATCTCCTAACAAACTTTATCCCCCTAAGGGGAAAAAGTTTTATCCATCTTCTACCAATCATGCAGATGTTTCCAAAGAAGGGCAATATCAAACCAGGCTAAGAAAATCAAAACCTCAACAGGCTCAGCATACCAAGTAGTCGCAGGGTTTCTGATTTTTTTTATTCATTAAATCTTTTTCCTGAGGTTTAGAACCAGTAACCTACTTCTTATCAAAAGAAGCATCTACAGTTCATCTCATCCTTACTGAGATATCAGTGATACACTGACTCAATCCTTGACTCTAGGCATGAATCTCTTGCTACAAGAGAAATCCATTCTCTTAGCTCCAAGAGCTACTGAGGGCAACCATGCCCTACAGGTAACGGGGTTCTCCTCTCCTTTTTGAAGAAAAAAGAGGAGTAACAACTAACAACAAGGTAGGCTATGTCCTTCACCTTGACAGTTTTCCTGTACGAGGATATCTCTGTTTTGGACTGCAAGGGGGCTTCACCTTTTCAGGGACTTACCAAATTGTAAGTCTTCTCAACTCTGTATTACTTCTATCCCTCTTAATCGGGACATTTAGTCTCTAAGAGTGATACTATTAAACTGGAGGGCTTACTTTTTGAGCCCATAGGTTTTCTCCAATACCTACTCCAGTAACTGGTTTCCATACAGAGTTTTCTTCCCCTTTACAATCTTCTCAAATTTTTCTTTTAAGACAGCTTATCAGACAGTAATTGAGTTTTACCACTCCTAATTATGTCTGTCGGTCCTTTTCCAATCTATAGGACCTAACTTTTTCTGCTGCCTTAATAACAGATAATTCCAAGAGGGGTTCTACAACCTCTCTTGGAGTGGAGGAGTGGCCTAGTGGTTGGGGCAAGGTACTTCAGGCCGGAAGGTCAGGGGTTCAAATCCCACTAGAGGACAGCAACCTTGGGCCGGAAGGACTGGGGTTTCTAGTCCCACAGGTGCTCCTTGTGGTCTTGGGCAAGCCACTTAACCCTCCATAGCCCATGTTCCCTGTAAAATAGTTATCTCCAAGTTATAATGCCCTGTTCAATGTAATTTCAGTTTGTTCAATGTAAACCGCACTGATGCAGAATAGCACGGTATATAAGAGAATGTAAATAAAATAAATAAATAAACCCACTTGGACAATTTATCATTGCAGGCAACCGGCCTCTCTACTAATTCTTAGCCATCTTCAATTATTTTTGGCTCCAACAGAATAGATTAGGTTGCACACTGGCAATTAAACAGCCAGATCTCACCTAAGCAACCTACAACATGCTCTCTGCAATTATACAAAAAAGCTCTGCAACTATGGGCCTTTGTTAGAGAGCGTCAAAGCCATTTCTAGTAGGTAGCTTCTAGATGGTTAAAAGGGCTTTGCCCAGTCATGCTCCTACATGACTGGTTTTTTCCTACTCTTAACATCTTTAAAATTTCCTTTTAAGGAAAAGAAAACAGGGCTTAGACCACGTGAAAGCATAAAGAATTGCTCAATTCCCTGAGTTGTTCCACATCTCCAGTGGAATTTTTACAACAGGGATGCATTCTTTTTCACTGCAGTTGGTCCTTGTCTACTGTTTTTCCTTCTAAGTCCCAAAACTTCATTGAAGCTTATGCTGAACAAAGAACATATGGTACTCATATTACCCTCATAGAGGGGCAAACATGATATCCCCTTATATTGCGTCGTCTTCTCCAGCTACTACACTGAAGTTATAGAAGGATCCAGACTTGTTGTCTTAAGACTAAGGATCTCCTCTGCACCCCTTCACGTAGGTCTCCATTCCTGGTTATTCAAAGGCTAGAATTAAAAAAAATAAAAAAAATAAAAAAAATAAAAAAAAAATCTAAACCTCTCCTTATAAGTAAGAGCATTCCACTGGTTTCCATGAAACCTTCTCCATGGCTCTCCACTTATAACCAGAAAGAGATTCTCTATCCATATTCTCAAGCAGGTCTTACCCCTTCTTGTTGTTCTTGTTATTAAGTATGATATATATGATATATATATATTATATGATCAGATATACATGACTTTGAAAGATTTGTGACTGTCCATATTGATGCTGTTCCAGCCTACCATACGAGTTTAAATGGACAACCAATTTCTATGGTAATTAGAAAATACCTTCTTTTACCGTAACCTTTCCGGTTACATTACATCTGAAGCTCTCCATGTAAAGTCATTATCCTAAGTGACATCACTTAGGGAAGACATTACTGATCTTCAAGAAATTGGAGGCTACACCACCTACTACAAATGTTTTTTTCTTTCGTTTGGATAAAGGGGTCTTAAAGACTCATCCTTTTTCTGCAAGGGGTATTTCTACCTTTTCGTCCAAACCAGTCAGATTTATCTTCTCTTTCTTAGAGCCTTATTCTGCTCCAAGGACAAAGAGCTTTAAATTTTGGCCTGCAGAAGCTTCAGCTTTTCCTCCAAAGTCCAACCTCTTTAAACTCCCCCCAGTTTTTCTTCTGGGATTAGTTCTAGCCATTAAGGCTTCTGACCTCAGCAGACCTATATTAGCCTCAATAAACACTTTTGCAATACTTTTCAGTAAGGTCCACATTAGAAAATTGGAATTCAATATTTGCTAACAATTATGGTCTACACAAGGACTCCCCTCTAGACGCCTTGTTTAGTCAAGCTGTTCCACAGCACACCCTTTTTTATTCAACTCCTACCCTCCATCCCTTTGATGCCTGAGGTTCTGGGAAATAGCATGGCCCATCCATTAGATTTGCATCATGCTGGGACCTCCTTTAGGCATCTCTAGCTTGGGAGTCCCCATATGTGAAGACTCATTTCTGCTTGTTCCTGGAGATAGCACAGTTACTTACCTGTAACAGGTGATCTCTGGGAACAGCAGGAATAAGTCTTCACAACCCACCCACCTCCCCTAGGAGTTATGTTCTCTCTCTCTCTCTCTCTCTCTCGGACTCAGCTACAAACCCAACTGATGAGAGGGAAGTGAATGTGTGGGAAGGCAGCGCACATGCGTGTGGGATGCTCCCAAAAGCTTTCTTTTTGGACGCTGGGGAGCGTTCCCGCGCAGGCTCCGTCGGTACCGACGTACCCATATGTGAAGACTTATTCCTGCTGTTCCCAGAGATCACCTGTTTCAGGTAAGTAACTGTGCTTTACACACTATATTGTAATGATAGAGCAGATCAAATTGGTGGAGGAGTTGCACTCTTTTAGAGAGGGCAAATTCAATATAGAATCTCTATGGATTGAAATTCCATGTAAAAAGGGGAAGGCCATGGCAGTGGGGGTGTACTATCGACTGCCTGGCCAGAGTGAACAAATGAAATGCTCTAAGAATTCAGGGAAGCTAACAAACATTACAGCACAGTAATAATAATGGGTGACTTCAATTACCTCGGTATCGACTGGGTCAGTGTCATGGCAGGACATGCTAGGGAGATAAAGTTTCTAGATGAAATAAATGACTGCTTCTTGGAGCAGCTGGTTCATGAACCAACAAGAGGGGAATCTATCTTGGACCTAGTCCTTAGTAGAACACACGATCTAGTACAAGAATAAGGGTGTCGGGGCCACTTGGCAATAGTGTTCATAGTATGATCACATTTGATTTAATAAATGAAAGAAGGATGGCAAGGAAATCCATAGTACTACCTTTTAACTTTCAAAAAGGGGACCATGATAAAAAGAGGAAAATAATTAAGAAAAAACTAAAAGGAGCAATTGCAAAGGTTAGAGACTTACATCAAGCTTGGGTGGTGGTTAAAAATACTATCTTGGAAGCACACACCAGCTGTATTTCATGGTTTAAGAAAAGTTCAAAAAACTGGCAGCATGGTTTAAAGGTGAGGTCAGAGAGGCTGTTGCCAAAAAAGCAGCTTTCAAGAAATGGAAAAAGGAGCCAAATGACAAAAACTGGAAAAATACAAGCACTGTCAAGTTAGATGCAAAGCATTGATAAGCCAGGCAAAGAGAGAATTTAAAAAGGAGCTTGCTGTGGCAGCAAAAACATGTAATGAAGACTTTTCCAGGTACATTTGTAGCAAAACACTTGTGACAGTCAGCTGGACCATTAGATGTTTTGCTTGCGTTAATACCTTTAGCTGGTTGCTAATGCTAGATTGTTTTGCACATCAGGCAACATTGTTTTTGGGGATATATCTGGTTCTTTTTATGTTTGGCTCAGTCTCCTGTTAGAGGTTTTTTTATAACCGTTGATGTCTTTTTGGGTTTGGTCAATTGCTTGAGCATTAGCCTTGTGCTATTTCTGCTGTTCGACTGGCTCACCCCCTTTGTTGAGTCGTGCACAGGGGGGTACTGAGGTCTTTTTTCCTCTTACTATTTTGTTTTTGTTGCTTTGTGTTTTTTCTTGGACACTCTAGTCTTTTGTTGTTTGTTTGTTTTATTAAGTATTGTGTTTTCCTTAGTGTCATCTTGGTGGGGTTTTTTTTTTAGTTTTTCTACGTCTATTTTGGCTCCTTGAGGAGATTGTGTTTTGGTTATAATTTATCTGTCATTTAGAGCTCATCGATCCTTTTAAAATTATTAATGCACTAAAATAGGTTAAAACTAAAGGATAAAAAAACAGAATAAAAATGAGCGTGAAAATAAAAATGCATATTAAAAAACTTGTTTTAATGGATAAGAAATAACCACCAACAGAACTTGAAACTATTTGAAGGAAATCTGAAATATCAAGGAACAACCTCTATGGGTGGGAATTGTTGTTGAGATCCACCCAGAGGGGTCAATGACCATAAAACATATTAAAAACAGGGAAGGGGAAAACATTAAAGCAGAACCAGTTCTAAACTAACAAATAACTAAAAACAATTAAAAATATCCAAGGTAAATGAAGGCAATGTGAAGGGACCAATATGTCAAAAGTAAAAAGTGAGCCCTGCTAGGGGCAGTTATGAGAAATAAAGACCCAATAAAAATTGCCATATAAAAAAACAAAAGTAAAGCCATGGCCCGCACACCACCTCCAAGGTGTTCATAGGAGTGGCTGCATCCCTGTGCAAGCAAGTGATCCAGGTTGATTTGTACCTCAACAACTGGCTGTTCCAGCCAGACTACTGACAGAAGTTGAAGGAGGACACAGCCCCATTGATTTTCTGACTGGAATGGCTGTGGTTGGTTATCAATTATCCCAAAAACAGACAGATCCCCTCCCAGGACCCGTAATAATATGGAGGTCATTTCAAAACTCTCAAGGGTCAGATCTTTCTCATGATGGAGAGGATACTCAAACTGCTGAGCCAACTGGGAGAGATTTGGGTATAGTCAGCCCCTTGTTACTGGGACTACTAACAGCTCTTGCAGTCCATGACTTCAACATTGGAGCTGGTTCCTTCGGCCGGGGTGCATATGCACCCTCTAAAGAGACACTTGTTGTCCCTCTGGTTCCCTTGTCCTCAGCTCTTCAATTAGCCTCTTTCCCAGGAGGTCTGCGGAGTGGTGGCTTCAACCTCAACATCTGATGTGCAGAATGTACCTGAAGGCCCCAGATTGGGTGATAGTCACTACAGATGCCATCATGAAGGGCTGGGTAGACTCATTTTCTAGGCCAGTTGTTTCAGGGTCTTTGGTCCTCTCAGAAGACATCTTGGTTGATAAGCTATTTAGAGGCCAGAGTGATGTACCCGGCCCTACAGAATTTTCAGCCCTTGTTAGAGACAAGGCACTCCATATATTCTCAAACAATACCACAGCAATGGCATACATCAACAAGCAAGGAGGTACCTGCAGTGCCAGGATGGCATTTGAGGAGGCTACCCTGTGCAGCTGGACAGAGGAATATTTGGTTGCTCTGTTAGCTGCCAACATAGTGGACATTGACAACATTCAGACTGATTACAGCATATCTTAGAGAAGGGGAGTTGAGTACCCATGCATTCAGCCTGATAATGAGAAGGTGGGGCCTTCTGGTGTATGATGGCCACATGTGGAAATGCCAAGGTGTAGAATTTTTCAGCCACAGGAGGGACCATTAAGGAGTGGGTTTGGATGCCCTCCAAGTATGGCCGCAAGATTCAGTATCAAGATTAAAGATACTAGATCCAAATTGGCCATGTAGGATGTGGATCTAATAAATTTATTAGCAGTGCCATCACTTTTATTGCCTCAAGAGAGGGATCTGCTTTGTCAAGGACCCCTGGTAATGGAGGATTCTGTTCCCTTTTCACTTATGCTCTGGCTTTTGAAAGACATAAGCTAAGGTAGGCTACTTTTAGAGCAGTGATCAATACAATACTTAAGGCTCACAGGATGCCCTTAATCTGTATGAGAGTATAGAGGACCCTTTGATAGATATTTTATCCTTCTTGCAGGCAAGCCTAGACCAGGCGTTAACTTTGAACTTCCTTAATGTTCATGTGTGAGCTCCTGCATGTTACACCTCCCCCCCCACCCCCCCAGTATCTAGGGGTATGCCTTTGGTGCTTCACCCTTATATTTCTTGCATCCTCCAGGAAGTTAAATAGCTTAGACCACCAGTACACTGGTTCCCCATTGGAGCCTTTCTGTGGTATTCAAGGCATTGAAAGCCCCCCCCCTCACCCCCTTGAGCCCATTTAATAGGTCTTCACTCAAGGATGTGACATTTTAAGGTTGTTTTTCTGGTGGTTATTGTCCTCTTGGAGCCCTTTCTGGTTTTTGTGACAGTTTCTCCTTGCAGACTGTGCCTTCCTTTCTTTCAAAGGTGCTGTCCCCTTTTCACCTCAATCAAGCTGTCATCCTGCCTTCTTCTTGGAAGAGGATCTTTGGTCAGACCTCTCTCTCTGCGTCTGGTAGATGTGAACATGGTGTAGCTTCAATACTTGGGAAGTTACCAACCCATTTCATCAAACCACCTTTTTATTCTCTTGTGTGATCCAAGGAAAGGACAGGCAGTGGTTTAAGTCCTCATTTCCCACTAGATTAAAGAGGACATTGGTTCAGGATACCTATTGGCTGGAAAATAAGTGCTGGAGGGAGTTGGAGCCCACTCCACCAGGGCACAGGCCCCCTCATGGGTAGCGTCTGCCTTGGTGTTACCGAAAGATATCTGTAAGATGACTATATGGTCATCTCTGCATACCTTTGTTAAGCACTACAAGTTGCTTGTGGTAGCTGGAGCTGATGGTGACTTTAGCAAGGCTGTCCTGACGAGGGTGTCATCTTCCTTCTAACCTAGGTCCTGACTGTTTGGGTACATCCACTCATCTGGACTGGTCTAGCAGAATGACAAAGAGGAAATTTTAATCATAGCTAATATTTCCCTTTTCTTGAATCTTGCTAGGCCAGTGCAGGATATGCTTTGAAAAACTCCCTACAGGCATGGAAGCCCTGCAGCCTTTGATTTTCATTTTTGGTTTCAGTGCCTGATGCAGAATCAGTTATGGTAAGAGCCAAATACTGCTTGCAAATTTTGTTCCACTTGATTATTGGTTTCTGAATTTTCTGAGTTTTCAGTTTTGCATACTGCTTGGAAAGTGATCTTTATAGTCGTCTGGTTAATGCTTTCTCTTAGTAAGTGGAAGAGACTTTAAACCATTGTGTTATGGATTTCTTCAAGATGAAGTGGTTATGCAATAGAAGTCTGTTTTTATATACAGTGGTTCCCAAACTAGATTGGTGGAATTGAGGCAGGAAAGTACTGTAAGGTAGGACTGAGGCAGGCGATTTGAATTTAGGAAGGAAAATTCATTGGAGGCGAGGAGGGGAAAGAAAAAGTTTGAATTCTGGAAGGCACTGAATTTTGAATTTTAGTAAGAAGGTTTGTTATGGCGATCTCCGATTCTGGAAAGTGGAGAAAAATGTAGATCTTCAGTGTTTGGATCATGTCATGCTGGCTGCTTTCTGCACTACCAGATTTACCTTCTGATGACATCACTGAAAGATGATTCAGTCTGCCTTCACCTGTTGGCATGGAAGCACAATCCACTCATCTGGACTGGTCTAGCAGAATTCAAGGAAAGGAAATTATCAGATTTCAAATTTTCCTTTTAAATCCTCTACAAAGAGGAATCCACATAGTTCTGACAGCAAACCAGGAGAGGAAGAAGTGTGAGATAAGAGTGGCTCAGTGGCTTCTCCTGACTAGAGGATAATGCACAGGGAGTATGAAGAACAGGCAGCAGTAGCTCTGGTCTCCTCCACCACTTCCCACTCTTATTCCTGCCAGCAATTGACTTACTGGGGCAAGTATCTGCCTTGGAAGTCATTGAATTAGTACCTCTGAGAGAGCCCCACCAAAAAATGTGAGCTCTAGGTGTGTGCCCAGTCACCTCTCTCCATGCTCATTGAACATATAGAGGAAAATACATTACTATTCCAATGGGACTTTTCATCTATCTTCAGTCCTGCAGGGCACTTGAATGCTAGGACCCTCATTTCGTAGTCTGGAGACTGACCCCAACAGCTGATCAAATGTGTTCAAAACTAAATTCTTCTTTTCCTATCTCTTGGGGCTTCTTCCTTCTGGCCTTCCTGCCACAAAATGAATGAATATGCCTCTCCTTTCTTTGACTCTAAGACCATTTTGGTACTTCAGGGCCATGCCCCTCAAGGCCTAAAGCTTTTAGGATGGCAGAACAAAGGGAAGAAAGGACACGTTTCCCTCCTCAACTGAAGCATATAGCCCTTTGCCTTACATCATCACACTTCCATGTTCTCCTTCCATGGCACTTCCAAGTGGAGAAGTCATTAACATAAACACTCCTACTTATTTATTTATTTATTTATTTAACAGCTTTTATATACCGCACTTTTGATATCAGCGCAGTTTACATTTTAACAAATTTTGTACTTAAACATAAAACAAATGTTAAGTTTACAGAGAACAGGGAATAAAAACATGGATAACAGGGATTAACAATTAACAGATATTTTCAATTATTTACAATAGGTTCTTAAATGCTCGAGCTCTAAAGGTAGGGTTTGTGAGGCTTGGTCTAGATCAAGTGGTAAGATTTCGGGAGCTTATTTGACTAGCCGTGATCAATGGTCTGTGTGGGAGGGGGGGTCGGAATATTGTGAGAAGTGTTGTAGGAAGAGATGTGTTTTTATGGATTTTCTGAACTGGGACAGGTCTTTTTGTGATCTAATACTAGGTGGAAGCGTGTTCCAGCATCTAGGGGCGAAGGAAGAGAATGCTCTTAAAGTGGTTGTTTGAGTGAGTTTTTTGCTGTCATTTGGGACTGTTAGCATGTTCTCTGTTACAGAACGTCTAGATCTGGTGTTCTGTGTGTGTTGGAGGAGATCAGATAAGGAGGATGATGAGATAAGGTGGAATGCTTTGAAGGTCAGGATGAGAGCTTTGTATAAAATCCTGCAAGCTAGTGGGAGCCAGTGGAGGTCAAATAGGATGGGAGTAATATGTTGGCTTTTTGGGGATCCATGAAGAACTCTGGCCGCTGTATTCATGGCCAATTGAAGCGGGTTTAGAGTGCTCTTAGGTAGGCCATGAAGAACGATATTTGCATAGTCAAAATGAGGAGTGACTAATGCCTGGAAGGTTGTACGGAAGTCAGATGGTTCAAGCATAGGTCTGAGGTGTCGAAGAGTCCTGATTTTGTAGTAAATGGCTTTTACAGTATTTTTTATGTGATCTTTGAATTCAAGTCGCTGGTCAAGTATAACACCCAGATAACGTATTGAGGTTTTGAGTGGTAGATCAGCATCTCGTGTTCTTAGAGTTGGTGGGGGAGAGAAGTCTTTGTTTCTAGTGACAATCAGGACTTCGGTTTTTTTTAAAATTGATTCTGAGATTTTGTGAGAGTAGCCAATCTGATATCGAGTTGAAGCAGGTGATTAGTGTAGTGTAGTCAGGTTTTAATACATTAATTGGAGTGAATAAGAGCACGTCATCTGCGTAGATAAGACATGATATTCCGAAAGAGCAGGAGATGTTGCAGAGAGGTTGCATATAGATGTTAAATAGAAGGGCTGAAAGGGAGGAACCTTGCGGAACTCCTTGCTTCTGATGAAAAGGTTGAGATGTGGTATCACCAGTCCGTACTTGTTGCCAGCGATCTTCTAGGTAAGATCTGCACCAATTCAGTGCCGTTCCTTGAATTCCTTTTTCGTGGAGCCTGGTGAGTAGTTGGTTGTGGTCCACAGAATCAAAAGCTGCTGCTATGTCTAGGAAGATCATAGCGACTCCATTTCTGATATTGTCTGTTGTATTAATGAGTGTGTTCAATAGGGAAGTTAGGAGGGTTTCAACTCCGTGGGCTTCCCTGAAGCCATGTTGGTTTGGATCTAGTGGGGCCTCGGAATCAATGTGTTGTTGAATTTGTCTGAGTACGACTTTTTCTAGGATCTTGGCTAATAAAGGAATGCTTGAAATTGGGCGATAGGAGTCTTCCTTTTTCGGATCCAGTTTGTTGTTCTTCAGTAGGGGACGGATGGAGGTGTGCTTGAGAGCTGTTGGAAATATCCCGGATCTAAGGGACTGGTCAGCTAAGGCTGATATGTATGGGCTAAGTTCTGTTTTCAGTGATTTGATCCAGAAGGCTGGACATGGATCATTTGGAGCGGTAGTGGCGTTGATGGATGTAATAATTTCTTCAATAGACTTTGGAGTTGGAGATGAGAAATTATTGAGTATGAATTGGACGTTGGAGGGTTGCTTGGTTACACTTGTGGTTGCTTCAGTGATCTTGATTGCCTTGGATTGGATGTAATCAGCATATAGTTGTGGGTGTATATATTCCTGTTGTGGTGAGGGAGGTTCAGTAGTTAGGGATTTTACTATTTGGAAGAGATCTCTTGGTTTGTTGAGGGAACGGCTAAGTAGCTTTGTATGGTGTTCTCTTCTCTTATCCCAGGTTAGCTGGCGATGGGACTTCAAGTTGGCTAGGTAAATGGACTGGTCATGAGGGTTTAGGGAGTGTCTCCATTTCTTCTCTAGTCTCCTCAGTTGTTGTAGGGAGGTTCGTAACTCTGAGGAGAACCATGGTGCGTTCTTTTTCTTGGCGATAGAGTTGGTAGAGGTTTTATCATGTGTAGTGGTAGGTTGTGCTGATAGTCGAAGAGCATTGTTCCAGTTTGATACAGTGTCATTGATGTTGTTAGGTATAGTGGAGAGTTTTGGCATGGTAAGGGAGGTGATTGTGTCCATGTTGAGAGGTTGGAATCGTGCTGGTTTTGGTGGTGGGTAAGCATCTGGTGACTTGTTTGGAGATTCGATAGATGGAATGATGAATGAGATAAGTTTGTGATCAGACCAGGGGACGGGGGTTGATAGGGGCTCAGGTTGGTTTATCAGATTCGGGTGTGCTGGTGGTGCAAATATGAGGTCAAGGAGATTTCCTTGTTTATGAGTGGATGTTTTTACAATTTGATCGTAGTGTAAGTTGATCATGGCATCAAGGAAGGAGTTGGACACTGAAGGTGGTGTGGAGGCAAGGTTAAAATCTCCAAGGATCCAGTTAGGTTTGTTGATATCCGATGGGTTGATGGCAATATCAATTATGGTTGAGAGATCATCAGCTGGAGCATTTGGGGCTCTGTAGATGAGGTTTATGGTGTTGCTATTATTGGAGATGGATAGCGTATTTGTGTGGTTTGTGGCATTGGTAGATATCACGTGATATTTCAAATCTGTTCTTGCTATTATGCAAATTCCTCCTCCCTTTCTGTTTTCTCTGTTACAGGTATAGATGGTGTAGTTAGGTGGGGTAAGATGGTTCATTAGGACATTGTCGGTATTAGAAAGCCATGTTTCTGTGATCAGTAGGATGTCTAGTGTGAGGTTTGATATAAGGTCAATGATAGCTGGCCATTTGTTGCGGGCTGAGCGTGCGTTAATGAGAGCACACTTGAGATTCTGTGGAGTAGTTCTTGGATTAGGTTTCTTGTTGTTTATATTTTCAAGAGTTACATATAGACAGTAGTTGTGCCTACTATAGTATATACTTTGTGGATAATTTTGATGGGGTTTCCTATTACGGGTTTGGTGAATAGGTATGGGGTTGATATCAGATGTTAGAGCAGAGGAAATATGTAGTATGCAAGAGAGGATGGAGAGGAGCAGGAGTGAACAAGTAATGGTAGCCATGGTGTAATCCTGGGATGGTAGAGAGGGTGTAGGTGCTTTGACTTGAGTGCTACTGGCAACAGTAATAAGTGAATGTTACTGACCACAGTAATAATTGAATGCAACAGTATAAATGAGAGACACTGGCAACAGTGATAAATTGCTACTGTAATGTTAATTGTGTAGCTTTGTGTAGTTGTGCTTATTGTGTTAGTAACATTAGTAGCAAAGTTTTAGCAACATTTGTAGGGGGGGTCTAGCAACAATAGTCTTGGTAAGACCTTAACAATGATATCTAGATGTGTGGGAAGACTGTGATAAATTTAGGAACAGCTACTAGCAACAGAATTTGTGACATCTACTGGCAACAGTGATACAGTAGAAATCAGGCAGTTGTTATAAATGATTGCAGGCAGCAAGAGGAGTTAGGCAGTGGTTGTAAAAGACTTACTAACAATAGTAGGTATCTATCAGTGGTGAGACAGGCAGTGTTGAATGACTTACTAGCAACAGTAAAAGTCAGACAGTTATAAATGAATTACAGGCAGCAGGAGAAGTTAGGCAGTGGTTATAAATGACTTGCTAACAATAGTAGGTATCAATCAGTAGTTACAGGCGGTTAAGCAATAGTCTTTTAGGGTGATATATCAGTATAGGCTGGTTCAATGTCGAGTATACTTGCTGCGTTTGAGTTTGTAGCTGGAAGGATGATGATACGCGAGCTCAACCCTAGGGGAGCTCCAGCCGAAGAGGAAGTAGTGATTAGGCGTTGTTACGTTGTCTTCCGTGTCTCTGTTTAGTTCTTGTGTGTTTCTTATGCTCCTTAGCCTAAGGGCCGTGCCAAAGGGTCCTCTTGCACGGCCCTCCGGCGCGGGCACGCAGGCGCGGGCACGCCTGGAGCGTGCAGCTGTTTTTATAGTGTGCTGCAAGACCCCGGATGGGCTGAGAAGGCTGCGGGAGGGGCAAACGTGCTCTGACCTCTCTCGCTGTGCAGGATCAGGGTCCGATGCTGATGCGGTGGCGTCCTACGTTATTATATCATATACCATGGCTAGTGGTACCCCTGCAGCATAAATACAAACTACTGACAAGCTTTGAGTTAATTACTGGAGCAAACCTATTAATTTACTAGAGGATTTTGATGACTTTGTCACATTCATGTAGCACTTCATCGTATATTCAATTAAACAATGCAATGTGTGCCTTCATGTCAATGCTGATACAGCAGCTCCTGGATATTCTTAGCAGTGTGACTGGAAGTAAATTGGAAGGCCTTTCTTCTGAGATAATGGAAAGCTGAGTGACTTGCCTAAGGAGTGCTAGTGGGAATCAAACCCTGGTCTCTTGATTACTAAGCCAGTGCTCTAAGCATTAGACTACTCCTCTAGCCAACTAAATCTATTTCAAAATTGTCTTTGAATCTAGGACTTTATTTCTCATACTGTGGACCTTAATAGACATAACTTTCTAGATGTTTTTCAAATGTGCTCAATACTTTATTTACCTGTAGCCTTTTATTTACCTGACCTATCTCCAATAAGCCTGATTTTAATCTTTACTCGGTGGGTTTGCCAGTTTCTTTAAGATACATCATCCCTGCTTCAGCATGTTGACCCCCATCTCTACTCAGCAGTCTTTGGCATATCATTTTATGGTCCAGAAAAGGGTCTTTGTTGATACCATCTACTCAGTAATAGATTAATTTCCATAATGTGACCTTTTCTGCTTTTGTCTGTTTTGACTAGAATAACAGAAAATTATCTGCTTCGCCCTCTCTCTCGGAGCTCTCAAGTCATTTTCTTGTGCACCAGGGGATGCACAATGCCAATCTTCCCTATAGTATTAAATTTGCTGTGCTAACAGTTATAGCAAATTTAACACTAGATAGTGCAAATTCGTATATAGGGGAAAAAAGCTAACCGTCTCATTATCCTTCTTTTTATACAATTAACGTGTGCGCTATTCTACATGTTAGTACAACCACCTTCAGTCAATTTAGTGATAGTTTTCTCCAGCACTAGAACTGAAGGTCCATAGACCAAGCATTGCCATGTGCCCAAAGCTGTAAATATGCCTACTAACACTCAGTTCATTTCAGCGCCGTGTGAACAGCAATATAACATAAACCAATACAAAGGACATAATGGCCAATTACAAAACCAAACTCCCAAATGATCTTCAAAACAGCCCAGAGGACTAAGTCAGGCATTCTTCCCTTTCAGAAAATCTTCCTGTTGAACAGGTTCAAAAAAGGTATAGCTTTTCCCTTGAAATGAAACCAGACACTTACATGGAAATTTTAGGAAAAAGTTGCCCCTCAAGCAGAAACATGAGTTTCAAAGCTAAAAAGGCTTTATGCCTCATCTGGGTAGGTCTGGAAACATCTGGGAAAATGCTGACCTTTTGACCACAGAATAATTCATTCTTTTGGTCCAGCTAATTTATGGTGTGTTCTCAAAATTATTGACTTGCATTTTGAAGTACGCACATAAATTACAGTATTCTATAATCCAGCATGTTTACTTGTATGCATTTTACAAAGGACATCAAAGCTTGAATGTCCCTAAAATCACCAAACCTATTCAAGTTCGGCTACAATTTCACAAATGTGGACATGCCTGATGTGGACGTTTTCGGGGACGTCACATAGACATTTTCAGTATAGTATTTAATACAAGAGGTTTTAATGAGAAATGCAGCAACTGTACAAACCCAAAACAAGTTTCCCAGACACATACAATGTAGCATTATCATTGTGAAGAGTAATGATAGTGTAATGCCAACTTCTTGACACACTCCATAGGTTTTAGTGCCAAAACAAGCACTTTTCCAAATCCTATTCGTGCCTTGAGCATGTCTAAGTTTGGACATGGGTGCAGATGTCCCTAAGGGTTCTAAGGTCGATTCTGAATGTCTGTGTGTAGCTCCACCCCAGACATGCCTCCATCCCTCCCCACAGTAAGAGATGTCCCCACAGTGGAGATGTCTGAAAACCCTGTGCATGTTTTTGGACATCTAAATCGCATCTAAATGATTGAAAATGACTCCCTTTGTCTATAATCTGCTCAAATGCTCCCAGGTTTATGCCTAAAGTGAAAGTATACGTGATACAAACAACACTCATACCTCTATGCTAGTCAGTAGTCTGTATTTTATAAGAGGTCATTTTACATGCATAGTGTGTGCCTGGAGTCAGTGCTGACTCCTACTGATCCAGCCCTGGGTTTGTTTGGCAAGGTGCAACTGGAAGCAGATTGCTAGGCCTTTCTTCTACTCAGGAAGTCTATAGCATCAGGTATTGCAAAGTGGTTACCATCCAAGAAATAGCCAGCCAGACCTAACCCTGCTTAGCTTTTGATATCCACTAGAATCCTACACCAAAAAACCCCCTGAAACCAAATTAACAACCAAATAAATAAAGGTCCCAGGAACAAACCCCCTGAAAAGTATTATGTGAAAAAAGTAACTTTTTTTGTCGGGATATGATAACAAAGTACAAGGAACTCAGTCCGAGTACCGCTGTAACAGTTCCCTTTTTAATTAAATATGGATAAAAAAATTTTGAATCCAAACTTAGCTTTTTAGAGAGTGCTATCCTTCGCACTAACGATTTCTGCCAGCAAACATCATTGCGACGTGGCTCCACGTTTCGGGTGTCTGTTCCAAATGTAAAAAACTTTTAACACCCTGCTTCAGGCCCATCCAAACGCTGCCAGTTTGGATGGGCCTGAAGCAGGGTGTTAAAAGTTTTTTACATTTGGAACAGACACCCGAAATGTGGAGCCACGTCGCAATGATGTTTGCTGGCAGAAATCGTTAGTGCGAAGGATAGCACTCTCTAAAAAGCTAAGTTTGGATTCAAAAATTTTTTATCCATATTTAGTTAAAAAGGGAACTGTTACAGCGGTACTCGGACTGAGTTCCTTGTACTTTGTTATCATATCTCGACAAAAAAAGTTACTTTTTTTACATAATACTTTTCAGGGGGTTTGTTCCTGGGACCTTTATTTATTTAGCTTTTGATATCAGCCAGGATCAATCAGGGAAGTGAAGCCATAGTGAAGTGGCCACTAATATGATAAAGGGCGCGGGCAGGGTCCCGGCGACTTGCGTTAACCGGGTGCTCGGCCCGGCGCGGGACCCTGCGCACGTCTCGGCAGAAGGAAGGGGGGAGGGGGGAGAGCATTGAAGGTGGACGCGGACGCCAGTGCGTCCTTTAAAATGATTGGAGCTCAGCACGCGATCGCCAATCAAGGGGGAGACTGCGCATGTGCTCGGACGGCGGCAGCAGTTGCCGAGCACATGCGGAGAGAGCAGTGAGCTTGGTGGAGAATGGATCCTCGGTACAGGGGCAGCTCAAGTGTGGAGTGCTCGCGGCGAGGACTGACAGGCTTCTTCTGAGGCGAGTTGGAGGGTTGAGTGCGGTGGGTTGGCATTACCAGCTAGTATAAAAAACAAAACAAAACAGTGAGAACGCAGCGGTGCGGGGCCGCGTAGCTGAACGGTGGGGTGTTTGAGCCAGGCCGCTTAAAGAACTCAAAGCGGAGGGCACAGAGCAATTCCTTAAAAAAAAAACAAAAAAACGCTACGGAAGTAGTGCCAGTGCTGCGTGGCTGGCAGGGTGGGGGTGGGGAGAGAAGGGTTGGCCCAGACACATCTTAATTTTAGATGCAGTTGCCAACGATCAGTATACAAAAAAAAAATAAATAAAATAAAAACACAGCAAAAGGGGGTCAACGAAGCAATAGACCACAGAGTCTGACAGAGGGGCTAGAGGTATGGCACCCAAGCGCCCTCAGTTGAGAGGAAGAGGTGGGAGAGGGGACAAGAGGGGGGGTGGCAAGGAGAGTCGGGGGTCAGACCGCGGACGGTCAGTGGGGGCACGGAGAGCAGGTGAGGCCCCATTAGGGCTGAGAGGAGGTGGAGGGGCAAGGCACCCGGCCCGTGGTCAGCACGCTACTGTAGGCAGAGGCGGTAGAGCCATTGCGGTTAGGGGACGTGGCGCGCCGCCTCCTGCAGTGGGCGGTGGAGGTCCTAGTCAGGAGGGCAGCTCAAATGGGGAGTTCTCGGAGATGAGCAGGGAGGAAAGGGGGGAGCCAGGTTGGGGGCTGGCTCTAATGTTGGGGGGGTTGGATTTTGGGGGGGGAGCGAAATGCAGGGGTACGGGCCCGGGGGCTGGGACAGAAGGGGTTCCTTGCCCTTGGCGAGCGGAGTGATGGTGCCGACGGGGTATGGCCTTTCAGGTTATCCGTCCCCTACCGAGTTGTGGGCGAGTGGGGGTCAAGGGTCTTCAAGTACAGCTTGGGTGGGTGTGTGGCAACCGGCGTGGGCCCCGGGGTGTTCTTCTCCTGGCGTTCCTTTTTTCTCTTCACAGGTCCCTTTGGTCGTGTCACCAGGATTCCCGCCTGGTACAGCAGAGCCTTCGAGAATGATGTCCAGGGACACAGGGCCTGGTGCTGCTTCGGAGATGCAGGCGGTGCCGCAAGAGGACAACGAGAGGCAGCGGAGTGCGAATCAGCGACAGACCGGATGGAGCCAGTCACAGTCACGGGCGGCTTTGGACACGGAAGCGGGTGAGTTACGTTTGGATGAAGGAGCGGAGCGGGATGGGGGTGGTGCACGGAGTGAGCGCGCGGGTAAGGTGAGCAGGAAAAGAAAGCACGTCTGTTGTCGACGGCATAGTTCAGAATCTTCTTCCTCCTCGTCAGGCTCATCTGCGTCGTCGTCGAGCGAGGACAGAGAGTGTGTGGGGGCACAAGGGCAGGAAAGGGGTGCAGCGCCATCGGTCGGCGGTACTTCTTCTTCTGCATCGCTGTTGGAGTTGTGGGAAGGGGTCCCAAGGAAGTTACGGCGTAGAATACGTAAGAGGAAATATATAGATATCTTCCGTTTGCTCGAGGGCAGGAAGAGGTCGGGGGAAAGCAGAAAAAAGCGGAAGGAGGACGAAAAGGCCGGGCGGATTAGAAAGGTTTCGCGGTCAGTGGTAAATTGGATACGGGCTTTCTTACGGTTGGCGAGTGTGTGGGGTCATCATCAGCCCGACCAGTACGGTAGTCTGCTGGCTTATGCGGATTCCATTCTGGAAGCCTCGCAATCCCACGAGGGATGGGCGTGGCTTAACTACGACAAAGTTTAGGGATAAGATGGAGGGCACTAAAGGCTTAACGTGGGGTATGCAGGACATCAACCTTTGGCTGACGCAGATGTCTGTCAGAACGGGGTCCGGTCCGGGGAGCGGCAGGGTCCACAGCGGCGGCAGGTCATTCCTTTCGGAGCAGCGGCCCCCTTTTGCAGACCAAGCCAGGTGGAAGTGGGGGCGGGGACGTGTGTTGGCGGTATAATGTCCGTTTGCCCCTTACCGGACTGTAAGTTCCAGCACGCTTGCTTGAGCTGTGGTGGGGGGCATTCGGCGGCCAAATGTGTCAAAGTGGGAAGGGTCGCTCCTGGGGTGACAGCTAAGTAGCGGCAGGGAATTTGGTAGGGCTCCGTCCCCCATTAAGGTGGAGGTGTTAAAAAGATGGCTTGAGTACTACCCGAAGACATCAGTTAGGGCGGTATTGCAGTTCGGTTTTCAGTTTGGTTTTGTTATCCCAGTTTGGGGTGCGGTCTTGGGTTCGTCGGCGCGGAACTCTGCGTCGGTGCGTCATTGGGCCTCAATCGCATGGACAAAGTTGGCAGTTGAGTTGAGTTTGGGTAGAATTGCAGGCCCGTTTCCGCAGCCACCTTTTCAGCACTTCGTTTGGTCTCCATTGGGGATTATACCCAAGAAAGAACCTGGCAAATTTTGCTTAATACACAATCTGTCGAGTCCAACCGGGGCATCGGTGAACGATAGCATACCGCGCAACTGGTGTACGGTTAAGTATGCCTCGTTTGATGGAGCGGTGGACCTACTTAGGAAGGCAGGTCGGGGAGCGTGGATGGCAAAAGTGGATATCGAGTCGGCTTTTTGCCTGCTCCCGGTACATCCTTCCTCTTTTCCATTGCTAGGCTTTCAATTCGAGGGCGGATTTTATTTTGATAAGTGCATGCCTATGGGTTGTGCAGTGGCGTGTGCTTATTTCGAGATGTTTAGTTCCTTCTTGCATTGGGTGGTAGCACGGAGGGTCGGACGGTCGGAAGTGGTGCATTATTTAGATGATTTTCTGTTCATCTGGGAGGCACAGTCAACGGGCTGTCAGAAGCTTCTAATGGGATTTATTGATATGGCAGGAGAACTAGGTATTCCTTTGGCTGAGACTAAGACAGTGGGTCCGGTGACTAGGCTTACTTTTCTTGGGATCAAGCTCGATTCGGAAGAAATGACAGCTCGGCTGCCGAACGATAAGGTGGGCAAATTGCGGGTTCTGGTGGCTAATGCAGTGGCCTCAGCGAAGTTGACCTTACGGGAAATGCAGTCTCTGCTGGGGTTGCTGAACTTTGTGTGTAGAGTGCTTCCAATGGGCAGAGTTTTTCTTTGACGGTTGGCGGCAGCAACTGCGGGGGTGCATAAGCCTCATCACCACATACGAGTTACTAGATCGATGCGGGAGGACTTAAGAATGTGGGATACTTTTTTGAGGGATTTTAATGGTATCTCAGTGTGGATGGAGGCCGAGGTTTCCAGTGGAGAGCTACAGCTTTATTCAGATGCTGCCGGGGGAGTAGGATTGCACATTTACTTCGCAGGAGCATGGTGTGCGGACCGATGGCTGCAGGCTTGGCTTACGGCCAGTTTAATGAGTAACATTACCTTCCTAGAACTGTTTCCCATGTTAGTAGCGCTGGAATTGTGGCCAGATCGTTTCAGGAATCGGCGGGTCAGATGGTGGTGTGACGATGAGGCAGTGGTGAGTGTGGTGAATAATTACTCTCCGCGTTGCCTCCAGGTTGCATCTTTAATGCGGGCCTTAGTTTTGACATGTTTGCACTTGAATGTCAGTTTGAGGGCGCGGCATATCCCGGGGCATACTAACGGAATTGCTGATGCTCTTTCCCATTTGCAGATGGAGCGGTTTCGGAGACTGGCGCCAGATGCCGACATGCGAGGGCGTGTGGTCCTGTTGAACTTGTGGATGCTTGGCCTGCAGAGATGAGGAGTCTTCTGCGCAGTTCGGTGTCGGAGAGGACATGGGAAGCCTATCGACAAGGTGGGAGTAGAGTGTCTCAGTTTTTATTGGACCGGGGATGGCAAGGTGGAACTGTACCGGAGCCTTTACTTGGGCGGTTTATCGTTAGTGCAAAGAAACACGGGGTCTCGAGAGTGTCGGTGCGTAGCCAGTTGGCGGGTTTCATGTTTTTTGCGAGAGCGGTGGGTTGGAGCTCCGCTGGGGTGGGGTTCCTAGTGAGGTGGTTATTACAGGGTTGGGAACGGTCTCTTCCTTCCTTGCCTGACCGGCGTCATCCGATCACGCACCAGTTGTTAGCAAAATTGTGTGAGGGATTGCCGCGGGTGACTGAGTCGCACTATGAGGCTGTTCTTTTTAGGGCAGTGTTCAGCTTGGCTTTCTTTGGCGCATTTAGGGTGAGTGAATTGGTAGCAGACTCGAAGAATGTGGGAGCGAATGGGGGGTTACAGAGGCAACATGTCCAGGTCAGTACTGGGCAGTTACGAGTCTTCTTGGCAAGATCCAAGACGGATCAGTGCGGTAGGGGACAGTGGGTGGTTTTGAAGGGTATACCGGAGGCGACATGTCCGGTCAAGCTGATTTCAGCCTACATGGCCATTTGGGCGGAGCGCGAAGGGCGTTTTTTCATTCACGCAGATGTGCGGGTGCTTACGCGCTTTCAGGTAGTGGCGGTGTTGCGGATGGTATTACGGCTTGTTGGGGAGGACCCTTTACTGTTTGCGGCTCATTCATTTCGAATTGGGGCAGCGACCAGTGCGGCGGCAGCAGGGTTGGCTGGAGGGCTGATACAGCGTATAGGCAGATGGCGGTCTAAGGCCTTCCAAGGTTATGTTAGGCTCTAACAGATCGATGCTGTTTGCTCAGTACTAATACAAATTTTCTCTTACAGATGGGGGACGGAATGTTTGGAAGTGTTGGCTGCTGGGGCATTCCTTTGTGTTCTGGGCTGGCGAACGAGCAGATGTGTGGCCAGTCGGGTGGAATCTCGGGCTGGATCCAGCGGTGGTGTCGATCTCATGGCTGGGTGAGCGTGGGCTAAGATGGACCCAGTTGCTGCCTTTGCTTCGGCACCACCAGCGTATCAGAGTACAGCCGGAGATCATCTTATTGCATCTTGGGGGGAATGACTTGGTAGCCTGGACTTGCAAACAGTTAATTAGGGCGGCCAAGAGGGACTTGGCGTTGGTCTTGAAAATGTTTGGGGGGGTGGTATTAATCTGGTCCGACATTGTCCCGTGGCCGGCTTGCTGGGGGCAGCGTCGTTGGTCGCGGGGGTTAACCAAAATTAACAGGCAGATTGGGCAATGGGTGTGCGAGCATGGGGGTTATCAGGTTATGCATACGTGGGCGGAAGTGGAGTGTGGTGGATTGTATAGAAGTGATGGAGTGCATCTTTCTCCGGTTGGAACAGACCTCCTGCTAAATGATTGGCAGGAAGTCTTGGAGTGTGTGGTGCAGGGTGGCGAGACTGGTTCGCAGCTTGGGGGCCAGGGGGGCGGCTCAGCCAGTTGGGATGGCCTGAGCCGGTGGCGAGATCCCGGAGGTGTCCGGGGTCCGGAGGCGTAGGCCAATTGGGGCGTGGGCAGGGTGCCCACGGCCCGGACAACCCCGGGTATACTTTTGCTAGTGATATGGCGAAGTCGGACAGGGGCTTTAGGAATTTGGCCGGTGGAGGTGAATGCGGCCGGTGCGGAGGCGAGGTCACTGTGCTAATAGCATGGCTGGTGACACATCGCCCTGTCTGAAGGGTTTGGGGGGAGTGTTCATTGTTGTTGATTATGCTGTTTTGGCATGTTATTGTTGTTAACTTGGCAAATAAAGCTGCGACCAGTTTTCTTATCCAATAACGTGTGTCAGTTGCATTGTGAATGGAAAATGGCGGGGGGGGGGGTGTAGCAAAAGGGGGAGATGGGGGGAAAAGGTTATAATAAGCAGGTGGGAGCGCCGGGTACGACTACCCGGTTAATGTAAATGACTAGCATACCAATATGTAGACACGTTGTTATTGCCTAAAAATAGACATGTCAAACCATAGGTGTCTTCAATTTTCCACTCTGAGGTATCTAACCTGAACATGTTTACTACGGGCCAAAAGAGTAACTCCTGATAGTCTTCCTGTCATTTATACACTTCCTATTATTTTCTATGGGAGAAAAGTATATATTTTAATTTTCTTTAATTCCCATAGAATATCATGGTAACTGGCTCATACTATCATTTTTCTTTTACTCTTTGGATTTCAGTAGAATGGAACCAGTGAAACAGTTTTAGCTAAGTCCCATTTCAGAATTTTATTTTAAAAAAACTGTACCACCCTTGCTTCAGCAGATCATGATGCATCAGTCGGAAAGCAATTTTTATTGTCTCTCTCTACCTGGCAGGCATTCCAATACTCTTATAAACCATATGCTTCCCTCACCATGCCCCAGCCTAGCTTGAAGTATATACACTGCCATACAGAATGCATACTTTAGCTGGAATTTTCTTATGGCATTCTTATGCAAATATACATATTTTTGTTGGTATAAAGTATTTAGAAAATTGTTCTCTCAAGGTCTGTCAAGCAACACTAAACAGAGTTCAGAAGATTGTGGCCTATTACTGTTCCAAATCTCTTCATTTACTGTTTTCTCTCTACCTTTTCTTTCTTTCCCTCCCTCCAGAGTTATAAATATACTTATGCATTTATACAATGTCACAAAAGTTTATTTTATAAGATTAATGTTGTAGACAGTCAGCTCATTTTAATGCATAATTTGTAGGAAAATACCGTTATATACAAATTAACCCTGGGAGTACCGATGGGGGTCAAAAGTGACCCCATTGCAAGTTTCACAGCGCATATCTCGGAAACTAGTTGTTCAAGAATGCAACCTTTTTATGACTTTTCACATGTCAATATTCTCTTTATATTGCGCCATGAGAGGAATAATTTTCATCCTCTAGGTGACGCTAGTGATGAATTGCAGCACAGAGTACCAGTGGGGTCATTTTTGACCCCAGTTGCTTACGTCCGGTTTGGATCATGATAAAATTCACAAAACTGCAAATTGTTTGATCTGATAAAGGTATGTATCATTTATTTTTTGTACTCTTATTTTATGAAAATTACACATTTTCTGTAATTGATATCATACGTTCTCTCATTATTTCCGATGAAATCTAAAGACTTTCAGCTCGTTCATCACAAATATTGTACACCTATAGTAAAACTGCTTTGCGTTTTATTCAACTTTATCTTTGTTTATTTTAGGTTATTATTTATAATGTCAAAACGAAAGTATTCAGCTGCCCAAGCAAGAGAAATATTGCAACGAGATGCTGACAGTGACGGCTCTGAGTTGTCTGATGCAGCATATTCAGCAAGTGAAGAAGCATATCAGCCAAGTTCGGGCGATTAAATCTGATGATGACATTCATGATTCACATGGCGACAGGAGCTGGTCGCCAAGTGAATGTGAGACTGATGTTGAGCCGGTAACATTGCCTGCATCAAAGAGTCAAGTTACAGGTTGAGGCTGTGCTGGACGGGGAAGAAGGCAGGAGTCCTCGGTGTCAGTATCATCTGTGAGGAATCTTAGCTGTGGTCGTAGAGGAGCTAAGAGGTCATCAACTATAAGCACAAATGTTGCCATTGAAGCCTATGTATCTAAGGATGCCACATCATGGAACAGGAAACCTATAAAGCAAGCTGCTGGAAGATAGCCAGAGCGAATGTCATGCCCGTACAACAAGGTCCTACAAGGTATGCTGTACGAAATGTTGATGGCCCTCTCGCAGCATTCCACTTGTTCATGAGGAAGAACTTATTGAATGAAATCATGATGTGGACGAGCAAACAAGGAAGACACATTTATGACACCTGGAAAGATTTGACAAACACAGAATTTCAACATTTTCTTGGACTTCTGATCCTCAGGCGTGTACAAGTCACAAAATGAATCCATAGTTCATTTGTGGAACCTTGAAGATGGTCATTCTGTTTTCGGCAAAAATATGGCCCGTAACCGTTTTCAGCAAATTTCTTGTGTTCTCAGATTTGATGATGCAACCAACAGAAGTGAGCAACGAGGCATGGATAAGCTTTCTCCAATCAGACACGTTTTTGATACCTGGGAAGCAAATCTGTGACGCCTTTGTTCCTGGTGAAAATGTTACCGTGGATGAGCAACTGCTTACATTTCGTGGCTGTGTTCCGTTCAGACAATATATTCCCAGCAAACCTGGGAAATATGGCATAAAGCTATGGATGTTGTGTGACAGTGCAACGTCATATGTTCTGCATCTTCAAGAATATACAGGAAGGGAATTCGGACAAAACAGGGAACAGAATCAGGGTGAAAGGGTTGTGCTGCAACTCACTGAAGGATTGACGCGATCTGGCAGAAATGTTACTGTTGACAATTTCTTCTGCAGTTTATCCCTGTCACGGAAATTGCTAGAAAAACAAATGAGACTTTTGGGAACAATTCAAAAGAACAGAAAAGAATTACCTCCAGAATTTGTAACAGCAAAGGGCCGAGAGGTATTCACTTCACTGTTTGCCTTTCGCGATGATGCCACTCTGGTTTCCTATTGCCTGAAGAAAGGATAAGTGGTTGTTCTTCTGAGCAGTTTGCATGATCAAGAAGTAGATAACACACGTCCAGACAAAAAAACACGCATTATCTTGGACTGTAATTCTAGTAAAGGTGGAGTAGATACGGCAGATCAAATGTTGCGCACGTATATCACAAAACGAATGACAAGACGCTGACAAGTGACAATCTTCTACAACTTGTTGGACATCAGTGCTTTGAACGCCTTCATTGTTTGGATGTCACTAAATCCAGAATGGCAGTCCAAGTTAAAGCACAGATGTCGTCTATTCCTCTTGGAATTAGGAAAGCAGCTGCTTCAGAGTAATTGCAGCAAGACTTCTTCCAGCATTGAAGAAGCCACTTGTTGCAATGTCGGGATCCCAAAGAAAAGGGCAAGATGTCACTTCTGTTCCAGAGAAAAAGACAAGAAAAGCAACATAGTTTGCACCTCCTGCAAGTGTAATGTTTGCAAAGAACATTCAGAAATTGTCTTTCTCTCATGCAAATGACTAGTACCTTTACTGTGTTCATCAAGTGCATGCAAGAACTGCTTTCATGGCAACTCTTCTTCATGTAATTTTATGATAAAGCATTAAATTTCAAAACATTTAACCTTCATATAATAAATTAATTCGGAATAATATTTTGTCTGTTTAGTTTAAAATTTTCATGGTTAACAATTAAAATTCATCGTGGGGTCATTTATGACCCCAACGGTCTTCAGTGAGTGCAAAAAGTCTCGGTAATTCCAGGGTTAAGCAGTTGTTATACACAGTTCAACAAAATTATATTTTCCTGAAGTTGGTTGCTCCAAGCTAAAAGGGCATTGAATGAAGAGAAAAGGGCAATAGCTGGTAGTTAAATTTGTCAGAGCAAAAGGGGTATAATTGTGAGATTTTACAGTTATTTTTACATCAAACAGTGTATCTTTGGATTATGTGTGCTATATATCATTGCTGATTGGCTGCAGGAAAAATAACATTGCATAGCTGCCTACAATTGGTTACGTGATTGACACTTGCAAAGCCTTGAATTGCAGCTGTTTCCTTATAACTTAATTTCTAACCATAGTTTGTCATATTGTGTACTGTGCCAGAATAAAAAGAAGGAAAATGAGTAACATTTAAGAAACCTGGCAGTTGAAAAGGGTAGAGCTTTACAGGCCAAAGCTACAGGGGAATACTGAAAGAGGTGAAGAATCTAACAAGAAGAAAAAAAAGAGTGAGACTAGCATTTATTAACAATAACAAGTCGGTTTTGTAAAGGTAACAAAGGGGCGAGCACATCATAAAAGCTGCAGGGGCACTTTGAAAAGCCAAAAAGTAGAGAAACGGTTTTATTCTAGAGATGCATTGTAACTATCGCCAACTAGTCTTGAATCGGCTGCCTCTCATCAGGAATCCCAGCATAAGAAACAATTAGAGAGGAAGACGTAAAACTTTTAAAGTCAATGTCCAGGATGTTACAAAATAAAATTCAAGTAAATAAAAGTAAAGTAAAATAGATCAAGGGGTGAAAAACTGCCAGCCACAGGGAGGCAAAATAAAGCAATACGTTTTTGTCTTCTACATCTTAACAAAAGATAGAGCTTCAAAGCATTGGGCTAAATATCAGGCAAGGTGATGGGTCTTGTTTCACAGCAAGTTCAGATCGATGAACTATAAGAAAGATGTCAAAACTAAAGGGAGAGAAGAGCACGCAACTTTTGCTAAAATCTTCAGCACCAAAGACTCCCAAGGAGCCATCTGACTTCTAAGGCACAAGAGAAACCCGACTAATAATTCACATCAAAGATAAGCTAGGAGAATATCAGTAGTGGATCACTTAAATTTCATGCTGAAAGGAAAGTATATATACATATATCTCATATGGTCAGCTTGTATTATTTGAGATCTTAGGAAAAACCGTAGACGTTCCTTGAAAAAGGGAAGAAATGTAAGGGCTACCTTGGAAACAAAGGTAAGGGTTACACAAAAAAAAAAAATAGGACAATGGCAGCTAAGCGATTGACCCTTACCTTCTCTTCTTTGTAAAACATACTAAAAAAGCAAGAAAAATCACCACAACATAAAGGAAAATATATACTGCATATATGTTCCTCCTCCTAGTGTTAGGGCCTTGGGCTGTTCAGGCCATTGGTGGTTGTGTTCTGCTGCACTTTTGGTGTCTTGGCCTGTTGATGCCCCTCTAGCTACTGTTGTCCAGATTGCCACCTCAGTTACAGCTATCAGACCGGGCCTGGGGTAACTCAAATCACTCCCTGATCTGACAGCTTCCTGCCCTGTTTTTTTTTTCAGTAACTATGTTCTTTTCTACCATGCTGCTACCCCCATCCTCAAGGCAGCAGGGGAAGTATTAATACAATATCATTTACTGCAAGATGCCCAAAACATAATTTATCCACTTCCCAGCTATCTCCTATGCAGAACAGTGTTTTTGCCTTGGTGCTTAATACTGCAGTATCTTTGCCAAACCTGCAGTCTCTTTAAGGCTCCTGCATTATGAAATCAAGAGATTGCAATATGTACAGAATTCTGCAGTCCGTATCCTTACTTCTGCTTCCAAGTTTGACCATATCACCCCTCTTCTGATTAGCCAACACTGGCTACCTATCTCCTTTAGAATTCAGTACAATATTCTGATTCTGACACACAAAGTCATGTACACTGGTTTTCCAGCCTAGCTTTTTTTCACTCATCCTTTTGCACACCCCTCATAGAGTTCTTTGGTCACTACACACTAATTGTCTTCACCTTTCTTCTGTCACACATGCGAGACTAGAATCCACAAGACAGTTTTTTATTTTCTCGCATCAACACGCTGGAGCGATCTCCCTCCTGACCTTTGACTGGAATCCTCATGATAAATTTAAGGCTTCTCTTAAAACTCACCTGTTCTTAAAAGCATTCCCTTCTCTTAGATAGTAGGCTGGCTTGTCTCTGTCCTTTTCTCTTTCTGTTTTTCTCCTTTTATGGTCTGAATGGTCTCTTCTACCTTTTTAACTTTTTATGTATGCAGTTTCAAAATACATAAGCATAACATCTTGCAAGGAAAACAGTGTGCGGCAGTAAAACATCAATAAACAATAGAAAAGGAAAATACAGTCAACCACCACCCCATCAGACAAGCCCACAGCAGAGGGGAGAGAGCAGAGAAATATAATTACGAGTTATCCAAAAGAAAGGGAATCCAGAAAAGCAGCAAACATATAACTAGTGGAATAAATGACCTGGATTGATGAGAATTAATGAAAGAAGTTGAGAAGACTCATAGAAAACTGGAGCTTAATCAAACATTTACAAGGAAATTTTCAAAAAATCAGCCTTCCAACTGTGCAATAGCTGGCTTCAGCAACAGAAACTCCCTATGCCACTTCTGAGTCTCACTAGACATGACCAGGAACATATGTATTAGAACACCTCAAAAGATCACATTACGCTCTTTAAAAAACATTTTCAGCATCTGCTCCCAATTCGAGGGCAGGGTAAAGGTCACCAACAGTGTTGCAGGAACCATCTGATGTTGATTCAAATTTTCCAACATAGCAGAAATATCCATGACATCCATCTGTTGCCCAGGCGCCTCCTGTGTAACTCCCGAAGATTTTTTTCCCCAGTGTAAGATAGTATACCCGCATTAGCAGGGGATAGGATTCTGCAGGGACACCAAGGGCCTCTGTCAAAAAAACCCTTTTAAACATATCTTGTGGCGAGAACAAAGGATCCCTAGAAAAATTTAACGGCCTCAAGTTAGAAGACCTGGTGGTATTCTCCAAACTCTCCAACTTAAATTTAACAGAAGACAAGTCTTTTAGAATGCCATCAGAGCAGCCCTCTACAGCTTCTGACTTCTTCTCCAGGGCAGAAACAGCTGAATGGACCACAGACAAATCTTCATTTTTGGCAACAGCTTGACTATTATCTTGAACTTGAGTCTGCAGCGCTTGCACTTGTGGGACTAGAGCCTCACCAAGGTGTGAGAGCATCCCAAATAGCTTCTAAGGAAATTTTTCAGGTCTAGGTAGATAGAATCCAGAAGAGCACAGGAGAATACTTTAAGGAACAAAAGTAACAGACCTTGAAATACCAGTAGTTGACTCTCCAGGCACCATGGTCCACTAGTTGAGCTGCATCAATGTCTGCCTCCGGATTTACTTGCAGCTTAGCTCCCAACTCTGCACCCACAACAGAATGCTGTCCACCTTCCAGGATCCTTTCAAAACCACTCTTCAGTGCAGCGAGAGACCCTGGCCATTCTGAAGCCTCAGAGGCAGCCAGAGGTATTATAAAATGCTACTCATTTGAGGATAGCAATGTTCCATTGCCTAAACTCGATGCCGAGTCATCTGGCTTCAGCATCAAGACAGCTGAGCCCACACCGGAGGAAGCTTGTTGCATGCTCAGGTGGCGAAGGAAGAAATCCAATGTTAGCTAAGCAGATAAGGAATGAAGAAAGCCGGTGGCAATAATAATGGTGGGTTTGGAAGCCACCTTCACTTTCTCCTTGCCCATTATCGTAAGTGAAGTCGAACAAACTCACCCGGATGTTCCATGAAAGGTAGCTCCTCCAGTCTTTTTATATTTTATTGGAGTTCCTTTCTTGTTTCATGTACTATTGTTTTTAGTGTAAACTGCCTTGCTGTTTTGAATTGGTAGTATATCAAATTTTAGATAAACTAAACTAAATTCCTATCGCCTTCAATGTATCCTCCCTGCCCCTCCTTGTCTAGGCCTCTCCTATGGTTCAAATGCAAGCCCTCATAGGCTCTTACCTCTTATGTACCTGTTATGTACCTTACCGGGTCTGGCTCATTTTCTCCTGACTCTTCTAGACCCCTGAAATGGGAAATACCTGGTTCTGATTTAACACTATCAGATCCACCAGGAGAACAGTGTCGTCCTGGCTTAATTTTGACAAGAGAACCTGCACAGCCATCTTAAGGAGGTCGCCGTGCATACATGGAAGTGTATGAGTTATGCCAGAAACATATGTACATTCACCACACAATTTATAAAATATGGGAACGTTTTTGGCTGATCCAACTTTTGAATGAGTTACCAAGCTTAGGTGCAATATATGGAATTACCCTCAGTGTTTTCAAAAAATATATCTAGCTGCGTAGGGTACAGTTGACGTAGAATATAGCTAGAAAGTTAACTGGAGGCTCGTGGAACTATGATTATGCTTTCCTTATGTTGGAGAAATTGCTTTGGCTCCCCATACAATATTGGGTTAAGTTTAAGATTCAGTATTATTTAAAGGATATCAAGGGAAGGATCTGAGGTATTTATATCAAATCATTTGTGCTCTCAAGATACTGAGTAATTGGTGTTGGTTCCATTGAAGGAAGTCCCCCAAAGAAGCTTATGGCATGTGTTTTTTGTATTATTGGAGTTAATATGTGGAATGCATTGTCTATAGAACTAAGATGCTAAGATTGATTACAAATATTTTAGGAAATGACTAAAGACTTGGGGCCCGATATTCAGCAGCCCTAACATGAATATTCCCAATTATTTACACTTCATGCCCTGATGCTTAGCATTGGGGCATGTCATGGGTATTCCAGGGATGGCACCAGTCGCTAACCGTGTAGCGGCATTATTGCATCACTGCCTGGTTAGCACCTGCGGATAATAGGCCAGCTTTTGCTGTGCTATCTTTACCTTTAGAGCTAACTGAGCAGTGGCTCAGCATTGCTGCTGCCCGGTTAGCTTCTGTGGACTTATGGGCTATGCAATGACCCCGGATATTCAATACCGAGGCCGCATATGACCCTGACATAGAAAATCCAGGGTTAAAGGTCAGCGTTGATGGCTATGCTCCATAGCAGCGCATAGCCATCCCAGAAGAATATCGGGCCCTTTTAGGCAAAAAAGTGCAGTGGGATTGTTTAAGATGGACAGGATAGTTTATGTAAATTATAATGAATACTTTGATATAATTGACCATATATAAGAATGCTTGGTTACTAATTTGGATAATTCTACTTATAGAAAACCCAGATCTATTTTCTTTCGTCTTTATTTTTTAACGAAAGAAGAACCCTTTTAACTTCCTTATAGGCCAATTTAACTTCTCTCTGGCTATTTGTCCCATTTTAATCAACTTACATTTTTCCATGAACTCATTTATATCTCGTTCAGAACAAGCTAGTTCTCTATTCTATAATGAAGTATAATAATCAGCAAATACATCTGCAATTTGTTTGTCTTTATTTAAATGTACCCCTGAGAGTAATCTGGACTGATTAATTCTCTTCTTGACAGTTTCTTTTTGTATTTGCCACACTTCTTCCTTATTTATTTTATTAGCACTTTCATAAAAGAATCTTTAATTTAAGCAGAGTTGATATACTTTTCTCCTTCATTTTCATCCATTAATTGGTTCTCTTACCATAATTCTTTCAAAATCTGTTCTTTTTCTGTGTTATGGTACCTCTAGGTTTTGTAGCATCATTTGCAATTCCGACAATATTATTTTTAGATCTGCTGTTATCAACGTTGTTTTCTCTTTTACTGTAGCCAGCTTCTTTTTTACATAGTAGAGAGAGCAGTTTTCTCTTGCAATTATATAGGCAAAAAAATTCTAACATTTTTGGAATTTCCTGTAGAAGCTTTTATTTATTCAAATTCTTACAATTTGAATGTTTGCCCTTTCTAAAGATTTTTTTTTAACAAAGACTAATGTATGAGCTAAAAGAGAGCTCTCTCTTTCATTATATTTATAGACCTTAAGTAAAATGGAATTAGGTTTAAATCTACCCTTGAACGGATATTATATATTAAGGAATTAGAAGTAAAATCTTCTACTCCTATATGAAAGCTGGCCTATACATCTGAAAAGCAAAATTCTTCTAACTCCCTCCATGATTCCTTTATAGCCATAGCAGCAATTATCCTGTATTCAAAACCTAATAATTCACCATTAAAATCACATTTTCAAAATAAAAGATCTTCTAATTTCTCTTTCCTGATCTGAAAAAAAAATAGCCAATTAAGATAGTGTGATTAGTGCAAATCCTGTGTGGTAAATGCGGAGGCTATGCCAGCATCTGCCCTGTATTTAGCATAGTTACCACAGGAATAAATGTTGCACTACTTGTTGATTCAGGAAATACAGGTCTGGCACCACCGCATTGTGGTGAGAAGACGGCAGCAGTCACAATGTTCTGGACCCCCAGTCCCATTCCCTACCTCCAATCTGTAACCTCCGAGCACACCCTCCCTTCTGAACATTCCCCCCCCCCCCCTCCATCAATGCAAACCCTTCCCCAAGACTCCCCATCTTCCAGTGGGCCCCTTCCCCCATCCTGCAAAACTTTCCTATGACCTTATTCAGAAGCTATCTGGTGGTTTTGGTGTTTAACCAAGCAGGAGCGGTCCCCCACCACTCTTGCCCTGTCTCTGCAAGCTGTCAAAATGGTAATGGTAACTCTTGCTGGTGCCAGAGCCGGAGGATGAGTGGAGGGGGGACAATGTCTGTCCAGCTGCCCACTGAGTCCTCCATGGAGCCCCAGCATAAGATTTAGGGGGTCTTGGCAAGTTGGTGGGATTGCCCAATGTTCCAGTGTAAGGCTTTGTAGGGGGGGCTGCTAGAGGTAAATGGGTCTTGGGGGAGGGCTTGCATTGCTGTGTTCCTTGCTTTGGGTGGGATGGGTTGAAGGGTGCTAATTGAGAGGGCTCAGATGGGGGGGTGCTAATTGGTGAAGGGCTTTGATAGGGCATGGGATTGGGACTTGAAAGGAGGAACTGCCAATGTGGCATTGCTTTTTTTTTTTTTGTATAGGCAATGGCTATGCTCTTGAAGTGGTTTTAAGTGCAGCTGCGCTATTGGCAGTCATGTCAGCTAGTTTGCGGTGCTATCCGACACAGTTGTCATTGGTTACCATGTACACTCCCCCCCCCCCTTTTCCTGCCCGATTGTACTAAAATCAGTGCAGGACTTTTGCCACTCTAGCTGATTTTAGCGTGCAGCCGTTATTGCAGGATCTTAATGCATGCTAAAGGCTGCAGTAATCACTACCATATTTTAGCCAAAGGGTCCCTTACTTCCTTATTTGGTGCATACACATTAGCCCAGTGCCCAAATAGTCCTTTCCAAGAGATCTGGGAACATAGGCTACCTTTTTGTAATTTCAGAAAGTGGCTCAAAATTAAAATTATTTTTTTGCAAGTACAGAAACACCTTTTTTTATTATATGAGGAAAAAAGAAATCATTTTTACCCATCTTCCTTAAACATTTTGTTTTTGTAGCATTAAATTACCACTATATACAAAAACAGAGTGCACAGAAAAAAACACAATAAAATCAAGATTCAAAAAGATGACTACAAAGTTGATTAAAGTTTAAAATAAAAAAACAAAACAAAAAAGTGTTATTGCATATAAGCCATTAGTGAATAATCCCACGTTAAAATGTTTTAAAAAGTATTACAATGGGATCATCACCTGTAGAGAGAAAAGCGTAAAAATAAAGGTTGAGGAAAATCATTTAAACTTTATTTGTACTACCACTATTACTATTTGTATAGTGCTACAAGGGGTTAATGTTGGGCCACTGTAACTATTACCATGCTAGTTTAACACTTAGCGCACATTAATTCCCGCATTAACTGCTCATCGCATGATGGGGTGGGGAATAGGCAGGTTATAGGTTGAGATTGCCTGTGGACTGTACATTGAAGTTATTGCTTGGTACTCACTGCATGCTGTCGTTGAAATTAGTGCAGGTGCACTTAACATCACATCAGTAGGTGGCATTAGGAGCACTTGTGGTACTTGCAAATGGCAATGTGTGGTAAGGGACTTGTCAGAGCGGTAACTGCTAGGAATTTGCTGGGCATGCCCATGACAGTTAGCAAGGAGCGAGTGCTCTTTCCATTCATTGATAGCAAAAATTAACTTGTGGTAAGTGCAAAAACCATCACAGCCATTGTTTAAAAAGGCTTCCTTGTTTGTAGAAATCTCATTGTAATACACATTTGAAAGTCATAGCTGTACTGATATAAAATAAATGATTTATATAATAAAAACTATATATAGAAACATCTTTATTGACCTCTATCTATACAAAGTCAGAATTAATTGTAGCCATTTAGAGGGGTAAGTACTAAGCTGCAGTAAAATATCACATTTTATCCCGGTTTAATTCATTGTGGGAGTCGTTAACTGGCACTAGCTCAGTACTGCAGGTAGTAATTCCCACAGTAAATGAATAGTGAAACTTGCACTCAATCTTGCAAGCTGCATTATTCCTGGAATAACACCAGCTTTAAGCTGGTGATATTTTTCCTCCCTGGGAGCATTTGGCTTTTAAAGAATAGCCTATTGTTCCCAGGGAGATATTTAAATGCATAAAACAGGAGACACATTTTGGATCTATCTTACCTGGTACAGCTTGATCACCTGTGGTCCCGATTCCACCTGAGCATGCCGGTGGTTAGAGCTCCTCCCTCATTGCGACTGAGGAATAACAGTCGGCTGGTGCCACTGGATTCAGCTGTGGCCATGGGCGCATGCCCGAAGGGGCATAACCCAAGGGCACGACCTGCCCCTTGGGAGCCCCTTTGGAGTGCCTGAAAGACTGTGGCATATTGGTTTTCTCTGCATTGTGGCTGGGAGTCATGGGAAAGTGGAAATCCAAGGCTAAAATAGCTGCTGCGGCACAAGTTGTACAAGGACCAATGGATTTGCATGTTGTGAGTACTTTGAAGCTGCCCCAATGATTGGGGAAACTGTTTCTTCTGCAGAAGCCTCACTTAGTTTGGGGTTGTGAACTCCTCCCCTTCAACCAAATGCAGTGAATAATTTGACTCTTAGTGGTTTGGATGACCCTGCCCATGGGATAATGGGTACTCCTCCCTCTACCTCTACCCCACAGGCTCAAGAGGCAGTACACCTGATGTCTGTTTCTTTGAGCGAGATATTACCCCTTCCAGTCCCTGTTTCCATACAGATTTGGTTTCAGTTGACTTGTCATGGGTTGATATCTCCTTGAAGGATGTTTGATTGTCTGTTACTCAAATGGAAGTGATACTTGGGGATACTCTGACTCAGTTGTGTCATTTCTCCCAGGGTGCTGTTAAAACTTTATAGCTGCATGAACCACTCCTCTCTGATCTGGATGACAGTTTCTCTAGACTAGAGATTGCCATTGGTGGATTGCAGAAGGTGTCGGATACATTTATTAGGGATAGTCAGATGTTACATACTACGTTGGAAAATAAGGCTAGAGCTAAAAACTTGCATTTTTAAAATTTTTCTGCTGTTCACTTGCTCTCCCCACTCAAGCTTTTAAGGACATATATGAAGAAGGTATTAATGGGTTGTTTTTTTTTAGCTTTTGATGATTCCATTGTTACTACTTTATATTATCTCCCTCATAGTGTCCTTGAGTACGGTGAGGGGGAATTGGGTGAACAGGTTAAATTGGATAATCTGAATTTGACTCACTTTTTAGAGTCTTCTCTGGATAAGGTTTCTAAACGAGTAACTCTTGTAGTCACTCTAAGATCGGAAGCAGAGAAATTAGCTATTTTTGAAATCTTTGAAGATTTGTGGCTTTCCAACTAATATCTTTCCGGATGTAGCTAAATTTACTCAGCTTCGAAGGAAGACACTTTTGCTATTGAAATCTAGAGTTCTAACCATTGGGGGAACTTTAAGTAAAATGTTCCCCTGTAAATGTGTTATATTCAGCGTCTAAATATATCTTCACAGAAGTATCACACCTGGGGAGGTTTCTTAGTGATAAATAATGAAGCTGTGGGTTGGGTTAAAGTTAAAAGGTTTAATAGTAATAGCTGGGTGAGTTAGATTAGGAATGTGTTCTCCATTATGTGGATTTTAGATTATTTCTGAATGTGGTTTTCCTTTTTGTATATTTTTTGCTTTATGTATGAAGGGAACAATATGTGGATGTGTTTCATGTAATTTAACACTAGAAATCCCAAAGTGCATCAATTGACGCATTATCACGACGACTGCGTTTAGCATGAAATGCAGATGTGAATTAATGTGAAGTTATTTATTTGTTAAATACGTGCAGTATGTTATGTCATTACATGACATCATGTGTTTGTTTGTAATGTCGGAGTAAAACTGTAAGCAGTGATTGAGATGCACCACCTAGTGGGAACATGAATTTATATCTAGAAGCCCCAAAGTATGTCAATTAACGCATCCAAGACAATTGAGTGCGTCAACTGATGTACTTTGGGGCTTCTAGGTATAAATTCATTTTCCCGCTAGGTGGTGCATCTGTCATTAATTTTCGATGCATATATTCGAACATCTTGACCTTGTTAACAAAGTCATGGAACATGACTGACATAGTTCTTGCAGTGGCGCTGGTATACAACTTCGAAGATGCATTTGCGTCAATTGACACACTTTGGGGCTTCTAAATATTGAATAAAAAAATGCACAAAATGATCAGCCTCCATCCCCAGATTCCTCACGCCAGCAGCACCTCCTACCCTTGAATTACACCATGCCAAATCTCCCCAAAACCCCCAGGGAAATCTCCCCTGACACAGGACCTCCCCCTGTAAAAGAACCCCCTTGCACTTACTGAGGATTTCCCTGGTGTTTAAGCATTTGGGGCAGAAGCAATCCCTACTGCTGTTGGGTGCTAATGTCCAAAATATTGCCTCTGACTACCTAGTAGTACTACTAATGGAGAGTCAGACTGTCAAAGAAGGAGCCTGACTGGCAGTATTGAGATGTCATTTTGAACTTTGGCACTCAATGTTGCAGGAACAATTGGTGATCACTTCTGCACCACCTGCTAGACACATCCCTAAGTGCCAGGGGAGATCTGCCTGGGGAAGGTTGGGGAGTGGAGGAATCTAGTGGAAGGGGCTCAGAAGGTGGGGAGATCTTCTGAGGGGGGGATTGGGGGGTTTGAGATCGTTGTTGGGTGCGATCAAGGGATGTTTTATGTACTAGCTAGTAAAAATAATGCTAGCTCAAAAAGCTGTCATTTTTCTAGGAGTAAATATCATCCCCAGGGAACCAACTATCATGAAATTAGTTGAACAAATACTTTTTTACTTTTAGAAAATCACCCCTGTACTGAATTCTTGAAGAAATCATTTTTTGTTCAACTTCATCAGTTTTGTATCAGTATATTTTCATTAATTGCAACATTCAGTAAGCATGTGATGAGGCGTACTATTTGATGGACTATTATTTTCCTCAAGTACATAGAAACATGGGGAGGGGGCAAGAAGTAAGGAGCTTAGATTAGCAGTGGGGTGTGAACTTTCCCTTCTCTCAGATTAGCATATGATAGCTTTCTCCTCCTCCCCCACCACACTCACTGTCTTTTCCACATATTTACACTCACACACACTTTATATCAGTTAATTACCCTCCTTACTCCTTAATTCCAGACCTGACACCACTATGTCAACTTTCCCATCTGTTCAGTTGTAGCTACAGCAAGATGACACAATAAAATATTTTCAAACACTTGTATTTCTTAAACTATTTTTATTATCTTTGTTTTTTTATTCTTTTATTTTGATTTTTTCTTTCTAGCCTTTCCTGTTTAATTTCTTTTCTCTTTTCCCATGTTTCATGTCCCCTCTGGTTTCTAAGTTTTCACTTTGTTACTTATTGTATTCAATCAGCATTTCCTCTAGAAATTTTCCATGCTGTTATCTATCTTTTGCTTATGTTATAGGTCCCTTTTCTTTATTTTTGGTTTTTTTCCTTTCTCCTTTCTCTGTCTCTGCGGATAACTCTCTACTGCTCTCTGTCACCTCAGCTCACAACCTTGGGGTAGCTTTTGACTCCTCTCTTTCCTTCTCGACACACATCCAACTGATAGCTAAAACCTGTCGTTTCTTTCTCTACAAACATCAACAAAATTTGCCCATTCCTTTCTGAAACACACTACTAGGACACTTATCCACTCCTTAGTCACCTCCCATCTAGACTATTGTAATATGCTCCTTACTTGTCTCCCTCTGAGTCATCTCTCTCCCCTTCAATCTGTTCAACACTCTGCTGCGTGGCTTAACTTCTCCCAGCCTTGTCATGCTCATATTACCCTTCTTCTCAAGTCTCTTCATTGGCTTCCTATCTGTTTCCGCATCCAGTTCAAACTTCTCCTGCTGACCTGTAAGTGCATTCACTCTTCAGCTCCTCACTACCTTTACTCTTATCTCTCCCTACACCCCTCCTCAGGAACTCTGCTCTTTTGGCAAATTGCTTCTGTGTCCTTCTATTGCCTACTCTAGACTTTGCTCTTTTCACCTTACTGATCCTTATGCCTGGAACATACTACCTGTGTCTGTACACCAGGCACCTTCTCTGACCCTTTTCAAATCCAGGCTGAAAACTCACCTCTTCGCTTTTGGCTTTTGACTCACCTAATGTTCTTTGTGTTTCCTTACCATTCCCCCTAGCTGTATCCTATGTCTATAGCTACTGTGTTGTCTGTATCTATTAGATAGTAAGCTCCAATGAGCAGGGACTGTCTCTTTTTACATGTGTCTGTGTGGCGCTGCATACGCCTTGTAGCGCCATACAAATGTTCAATAGTAGTAGTAGTAGTAGTAATAGTATTCTCCTCTCCCTCTCTGCCTGCTCTCATACACATCCCTTGTTTCTCACCTCCACATAGAAATTCTTCTTCCCCATACACTTACTCTGCCTCACCTCTCCATATTTCCCTCATTCTTCACATCTTTCCCTCATCTTTCTCTACTCGTCCCTCCTTGCTTCTCTTCTCTCCTCCATGCCACCCTCTCCCTCTTTTGTTATCTCTGTCTGCCCCTTCCCACTCATCTCAGCTTCCCATCCTTCTTTCAACATTTCTTCCTCTCCTTTTGCCTCCTCCAATCTCTCTTGCCTCCTTTTCCTTTAATCTCTCCTTCTCATCTTTTCTCCAGGACCAAGCAGGAAGTCAGTCCTCACATATGGGTGTCATCGGCGCCGATGAAGCCCCAGCGGAGCATTTCCCCAGCTTTCTATGAAAGCCTTTGGGAATGCAGGCAAGCATGCGTGGTTCCCTTCCCGCCTAAAGGTGCCATCTTACCTCAGTCTCTTTCTTTTTTTCCATGAAGCCCACCGGACGTGTGTCCTGTTCTCCCAGTTAAAATTAGAATTTTTCAGCGATTTTCGCTATTTTTTTTCTCCGGTTCGACACCGGTTCCCCTCCCGCCGGGTTCAGTACACTGGTATCGAGCCCGATTTTCTTCTTTTTCGGTTTTTGCCCTTCGTGGCTGGCGTTCGCGCCCTTTTTTTTCCATTTTTCCCTGGAAGGCCGGTCCTTTGACCTCACAGGGACTCTTTTTTTCCCCGATGGCTTCCAGCGGTTTTAAAAAGTGTGATCGGTGTAAGAAATTGATGTCTCTCACCGACACACACGACTGCTGCCTTCGGTGCCTCGGCCCCGACCACGACCCTAAGTCGTGCGGGCCATGTGGAAAGATGTCTTCCAAGGCACTCAGAAGTCGACAGCAGCAAAAAGAAAGGCTTTTCTCGGACTCAGCCTCCGGCCGGGCCCGGACCTCGTCTGAGGCCTCGACATCTCGGGATTCCGATCCCGAGTACCGTCGAAGCTCCTCGGACAGGGGGTCCCCCGACCGGGAATGCAAGAGGAAGAAGCGGCTTGTGAGGGCATCATCGAGGAGGTCCCTGGCTCCTCAAGGGCCAGGTCTAAGACCCTTGACCGTCGCCCCAGGCCCGTGGAACACGAGAAGCCTGCCAAAGTTCCTTGCGTGGAGCCAGAGTCTGCTGGAAACGTAAGCCCCATAGTCCTCCGACTCTCCTCCCAGGGAGCCGACGTCGGGCCCGGCCCCGGCCCCGCCAGGGACCGAGTCGGTGGCTGCTGCATCTCCCGAGCTGAGTCTCAGGATGACAGCCTTGGAGAGTAGATTGTCTGCCTTCATGGAGCATCAGCGGGCACTGATGGCCAGCCTGTCTGGTGCATCTGTCCTGACCACTGGGACATCGACTTCGAAGTCGACCCCGGAGACCGAGCCGATACTCGAGTCCATCGTGGCTCAGAGTCAACCTCAGTCGCGGTCTCCCTTGACCTGCTGTTCAGGACCGAGGGCGTCAATACCGGTGCCTCCGGCGTCAGGGCGGGTGCTCCAGGACCCCGTGGGGTTGGACCCTGACTCCTCCTCGGACGAGTCAGCTTGGGAGATGGAGGACGAGGAGTCTACTGATACCTTCAAGACTCGGTGCGTCCCGTTGGACTCACCGCAGTCTGAGCCCTGGAGTAGGTTCCCCCCCGGAGGATACTCGGTTCTCGGAGTTCGTCCGGGATATGGCCGCTGCCTTGGCTATTCCGGCCGACCCCAAGGAGGAGCCTCGAGCTGAAGAGCTCGAGGCTCTACAGTATGACTCTCCTCCGAAGGAGGCCTTTACTGTTCCGGTTCCTCCGATGCTGGAACGGCTCCTCTTCCGTATGTGGGAGGCTCCGGCCTCGGTGCCAGTTCTCAGCAAGCGAGTCTATTCGATCTATCGACTCCAAAAGAGCCTGGTTTCAGAAGGCACAGCTACCACACCATTTTATGGTTGTGGAATCGGCCATGCATCGTCTGAAGAGCCAGAAGATGCACTCAGCAGTGCCCCCTGGCAGGGAGGCCCGGAACCTCAATGGCATCGGTAGAAAGTGCTTCCAAGGCTCGATGCTTGCTTGCCGTGTCCAGTCCTACCAGCTGTACATGGGCATGTACTTGCGGGATCTGGCCAAGGAGTTGGCCGGGTTCTCTGCTGGTCTCTCTGGGGAACCCTTGCAGAGATTTAAGTCCTTGTCCTCAGGGATTCGGGACTGCTCGAAGTTCATGTCCCACGCCGCCTACGATGGCTTTGAGGCTTCAGCCCGAGTTGCAGCAGCCGGCATCGCGGCTCGACGCCAGGCATGGCTGCAGTCATCTGACCTCGAGCCATGGGTTCAGGACATGTTGGTCAATGTCCCTTGCCGGGGTGAAAACCTTTTTGGCAAGCCCATGACTGAGAAGGCCACTCAGCTCGAAACTGAGCACCTCACACGGACAAGGCTGTCGAGGAAGACCTCTGCCCCTTCTCATAAAAAAGGGCTCGGGTAAAAAGCCCTTTTACCCGAGAAAGGGCACTGCCTACAAACAGTACCCGCAATATCAGGCTGCCCAAGCTGCCCCCCAGGGTCAGCAAGCCAAGGGCCAGGGTAATGGGCCCCGTAGGCAGAGGACCCCTAAGCCTCAGGCCCCTGCTACCACTCAGCAGGGTGGGGGTTTTTGACTCCTTGAGCATAGCCTCTCCTCCACTGCTCTCCCAACCCTGCACAGGAGGTTGCCTCGCCCTCTTTGCCCACCAGTGGCCCCTTATCACTGGGGACAGTTGGGTGCTGGAGATAGTCCACAAGGGCTATGCCCTCCATTTTCACTCCATTTCCTCCAAGGCCTCCCCTGCACACAGACCACCTTTTGCAAGAGCTTCGTGGTCTGTTGGTGGACAGGACGGTGGAGCCTGTGCCTCCCCACTTACAAGGTCACGGTTTCTACTCCAGGTATTTCCTGGCCCCCAAAAGAACCGGTGGCCTTCGACCCATTCTGGACCTCAGGAACCTCAACAAGTTCCTAGTGAAGGAGAAGTTCAAGATGCTTACTCTTGGGACACTTCTGCCCTACCTCCAGCAGGGAGATTGGCTATGCTCTTTAGATCTAAAGGATGCGTACACTCACATCCTCATTCATCCAGACCACAGAAAGTACCTCAGGTTCATTGTGGGAGGAAACCATTATCAGTACAGAGTGCTGCCTTTCGGCCTCACCTCCGCCCCCAGAGTCTTCACAAAGTGCCTAGCAGTGGTGGCGGCCTACCTGAGAAACTAGGGCATCTTTGTCTTCCCCTATCTGGACGACTGGCTCATCAGGGGTCAGACGTGCCAGGAGGCCAAACAAGCCACCCTCAGAACTATTGCTCTTCTCCAAAGGCTGGGGTTTGTCATAAACTTCGTAAAGTCCACTTTGCTCCCCTCCCAGAACTTGGAGTTCATAGGAGCAAAGCTGGACTCTCTGCTGAAAAAGGCTTTCTTGCCAGCAGACAGGGCCCAAAGGTTGATGGCCTTGGCAAATCAGTTTCTCAGCAGGTCCCTGGTCTCCGCCAGACTCTGCCTGAGACTTCTAGGCCACATGGCTTCGACAGTACATGTGACCCCCAATGCCAGGCTCCATATGCGGCCTGCACAGTGGTGCCTTCGGGCTCAGTGGTCACAGGCCACAGGCAGCCTCAGAGACAGGATAAGGGTGTCCAGACCATTTCTGCACTCCCTCAACTGGTGGCTGCACCCACCCAATCTACTGAAGGGGGTGCCTTTTCAGATTCCAGGGTACACAGTAGTGATGACCACAGACGCCTCCCTGCAAGGCTGGGGAGCTCATTGTCTGGGCAAGTGCACCCAGGGCCTCTGGTCTCCCTGGGAAGCTGCACAGCAGATCAATCTCCTCGAACTCAGAGCTATTCGATTGGCACTCAAAGCTTTCACTCCTACCCTGGCTCACCAGTCTGTCCTGATTCAGACAGACAACCAAGTTGCCATGTTTTATGTGAACAAACATGGCGGAACTGGGTCCAAGATCCTTTGTTGGGAGGCTCAGGACCTTTGTTCTTTTGCACTCAAGCACAACATGCTCCTCAAGGCTGTGTACCTTCCAGGCCAGGACAACTACCTGGCAGACAGATTAAGCAGAATACTGCAGCCCCACGAGTGGCAGCTGCATCCTTCAGTGGTTCAGAAGATCTTCCTGAAATGGGGTCTCCCTTTGATAGATCTCTTTGCCAGCCCAACGAACAAGCAACTGCCAAAGTTCTGCTCCAGGCAACCGCATCCTCTGTGGATAGCAGCGAATGCTTTTCTGATATCCTGGTCTCAGGGCCTCCTCTATGCATTTCCTCCCACGCCCTTGGTGGCCCGAACTCTCTTCAAGATTCTTCAGGACAAGGCCTCAGTCCTTCTGGTGGCTCCCAGGTGGCCGAGACAGCCTTGGTTTCATCTTCTGCTTCAACTGGCGGTGGATTCTCCACTACCTCTGGGGTTGCAACCTGACCTTCTCTCACAGGAGCAGGGTTCCCGTCTGCACCCCAATCTCAAAGCTCTCAATTTGATGGCCTGGAGGCTGCAAGGGTAGTTTTGGCTCCCTGGGGCCTGCCTCAGGATGTTGAGGAGGTTGTCCTAGCCTCTAGGAAACAGTCCACTAGGAAAACCTATGCTCTCAAATGGAAAAGGTTTTCTGTGTGGTGTCAGCTACGTACAGAAGATCCTTTCTCCTGTACTGTGCCAGTAGTCCTTCAGTACTTACTGCACTTGTCAAATCAAGGTCTTAAATCCAATTCTGTTCGGGTCCACCTCTCAGCTCTAGCAGCTCACCACTCTCTGGTGGAGGGACATTCTCTGTCTGGTCACCCCTTGGTGTCCCGCTTTCTTAGGGGCTTGCTTTTGCTCAAGCCTCCCATCCGTCCTCCTGCCCCTGAGTGGGAGCTGAATGTGGTCTTGCAGCAACTGACTCGCCCACCTTTTGAGCCTATGGCTACTTGTCCACTATGCTTCCTCTCCTGGAAGACACTCTTCCTGATAGCCCTTACCTCAGCTAGGCGAGTAAGTGAGCTTCAGGCCCTGGTCTGTGATAGGCCTTACACCAGGATTTATAGGAACAGGGTAGTCCTTAGGACTCATCCAAAGTTCCTCCCTAAGGTTGTCTCCTCTTTCCACCTCAACCAGGAGGTGGTTCTTCCAACATTTTTCCCTAGGCCTCATGCAAGCCAGGCTGAAGCAGTCCTGCATACCCTGGACTGTAGGAGGGCCTTATCCTTCTACCTTGACCGTACGCAGGGGCATAGAAGGGCTACCCAGCTCTTCGTCTCCTTTGACCCCAATAAGTTGAGGTTGGCTGTGTCCAAGCGTACCTTGTCCATCTGGGTAGCTGACTGTATCACCTGGGCTTATAGGGCGGCTGACCTTCCTTTGCAGGGTCGGGTTATGGCCCACCATGTCAGGGCAATGGCTGCCTCAGTGGCTCATCTCCGCTCTGTGCCCTTGGTAGACATCTGCAGGGCTGCAACTTGGTCTTCAAGCCAGACTTTTGCGGCCCATTACTGCCTGGAGAGGGAGTCCCGTAGGGACAGTGCTTTTGGCCAAGTAGTACTCCGGAATCTCTTTGAGGTTTAGGCAACTCTTGCCCTCCTGCCCTCTGTTGGGCTACCGGTGGAGGTTGTGTCCTTGAAAAAGCTTTCTTTGCTGCTGGGACTAGAGGGAGTTCTCTTGTTCAGCCTGGGTTCCTCGGTAGCCCAGAGCTTGGGAGTCACCCATATGTGAGGACTGACTTCCTGCTTGGTCCTGGAGAAAGAGTAGTTACTCATCTATAACAGGTGTTCTCCAGGAGCAGCAGGAATCAGTCCTCACAACCCTCCCTCCTCCCCTTGGAGTTGCAGTTGTACAATAGTTTATTTTTCATTTTTGTGTGCTGTTCTTAGCTATGTAATTTGACTGAGGTAAGATGGCACCTTTAGGCGGGAAGGGAACCGCGCATGCGTGCCTGCATTCCCAAAGGCTTTCATAGAAAGCTGGGGAAATGCTCCGCTGGGGCTTCATCGGCGCCGATGACACCCATATGTGAGGACTGATTCCTGCTGCTCCTGGAGAACACCTGTTACAGGTGAGTAACTACTCTTTTTCTTCCCCTCCTGATGCCTTTCCCCTCTTGCCTGCCTTCATTCCATTTCATTTCTCTCCTTCTCCCTTCTGCGAACTCTACTTACAGGACCTTTCCAAGCTATAAATGTGCCTGCCCCAGCCACTCACTCTTTTTGAGCTTTCTGGAAGCCTAGTGATATCGGCACACTTTCTATATTTACACCCTGTGCAGCCACACTGCTCACAGAGCCTTGGTATGGCCCTCTCTACCTGTCCCTCTCTCCCTTCCTCCTCTCTCCCCACCCCTACTCATTCTCTTGTCTTTCTTTCCCCTCCTCCTCCTTGCATACTCTCTCTTCCTGTCTATTCCTTTCAGAATGAACTCTTTACCTGCCACCCCTACATGCTCTTTCGCCACCCCTACATGCTCTTTCCCCACTTCTACACTCTCTTGGCCCTCTATACATCACAGTACATTCTTTCTCTCTCCTACCTACCTATCTCTTTCCATGTGCTGTCTCTCACTCACCTTCTTCCATGGTACTCTCTCCCTTTTAATCCTGCTGGTACTATCTCCCTTTCTTCCAGTATTCTCTCCCCTCCTTCTCCCTTCTTGCCACACTCTCTCCCCCGCCTGTACACATTCTCTACCCTTCCCTTCCCATCTTCCAGCACAGTCACTATTTCCTGTCACTTTCCTTTCCTTCCCTTTCACCTCCTTAATCCCTGTGGACCTCTTCCAATAGCATAACTCATCACAGAGATTATTTCTGTTTCACATGAGCCAAAGAAAAAAGATTTGAGTGGTTCTGCAGCAGAACACCTTTTTGTTGAAGAGACCATAGTTATGTGCCAATTTTTCCAGTTGGCTTATCTAACTGTTTTGTCACCTTAAGGTCATCAGAAATGATCGCTTCCAGATCCTGCTTTTCTTTTGTGCACAGAAATCCCCCCCCCCTACTGTGCCACTTCCTTAGGCTTTTGCAGCCCCAATTTATGACCCTGCATATGAGTTTTAGTATTAAATCTTAGCTGCCAAATTCTAGACCATTCTTCAAGCTTTGCTGGATCCCTCCTCATGTTATCTATACCTTCCAGGATGTCTAACCTATTGCAGATTTTGATATCATTTGTAAACCTTAATTGACAGTCCTTCACAAAATTTCACTTGCAAAAAATATGAAAACCCAACCATTACCAATCCCTGTGGCACTCCACTGGTAATGGCCTTATGCTCAGAGTGATTTTTTTTTCTCTTTTTTGCTTTTGAGCTATTGAGTTATTTACATTTATGTGCATTTTTAGCACTCCATCTGTGCAAAGAGGAAGTTGGCATCGAGATTCAGAGAGAGGCAGAAGCAAACATCCCCGTGGCTCTGAAGCTTGAAAGTAAGCTCCACAGGGCTGTTTGCGGCTATTGCCGCTACTGTCAATCCTGGAGAGGGATGGCAGCAGGGACAATGGGCAGTATGTGGGGCAGGGGAGGCACAAGGAATGAGGTTCACCTAGAGCACCTCATCTCCTTGCACCAGTCCTAAGGATGAAGAAGAGGACTTTGTCGAAACTGATAAAGTGCTGGGAATAGCACCTCAGAAAATGCAAATAAAAAGTAATGAGTGAGACAGATCTTGAATGATTTTCAGAAGACTGTTCATAAGGAGCTAGCTAAACTAAAAGTAGACAAAGCAATGGGGTAGAACTTATTTATTTGCAATTGTTTATTATACTGCCTTATCAGAATATCAAGGCAGTTTACAGAACCAATATAAAAATAGAAACTAGACGGTGGGCAAGATGGCTGTGTGAGCGGTTGCACGGCCGAGTGAGCTCTGAGCTGGGAGATGCTGTTAGGCCTGAATGCCTTGTACGAGGAAGGAAAAAAACCCTGGCACCTACCTATACCTCGACACCGAAGACTTTGGTCCAGTCTATTCTGCTGTTTGCTATGCAGGAACAGCCGAGGCAATCTCCTTCACTTCTGCCTGCCGCGTCTGCAATGGATGCTAGTGGGAGTGAGACTTCTTTGAGCCCTGAACAAAGAACAGCCCCGTCACCACCTCGACCGACTGTTATAGCTGTGGGGATGGAGAAGGAGCCCAGGAGAGAATCCCGGAGGTCGTCATCTTTGGCAGAGCTTCCCTCAGCTTTTGAGTCCTTTTTGGAATGCTCATTGGATCTGTTGGCTCAGGGAGTTTCTTCGGTGGCTGTGAGACCAGCTGTTGGGGCGCTTGAAATGTTATGGGTCATTATCAAGGCGGTGGATTCAACTCTGGCTTCCGATGCTGCCAACTTGGTCTCAGTTGGAACAAGTTTCAACTAGACAGTAGATCATGAGCTGACTCTGGCACAACAGGCTACTAGACTGGAACAAGTTGAATCTACTACCTCCAGTTTGTGAGTAATGCCCAGATGAGGGACAAGGAAATCTTGAATACAAAACTTTTGTTTCTGGAACATCATGTTCGCAAGAACAATCTAAGATTTCTTAACTTTCCAAAGTGTCCTGTGATTCCACCTATGGAAATGCTAAGGAAATATCTAGGAGAAGTTTTCAAAATCCCCGGGGAAGCAGTTCTGCCACTTGTTTGGGCTCAGTACCTGTCCCTTAGCTCCTATATGGGGGAAGTCCTGAGCCTATTAAGACTCCCAGTGTTGGGAATTTGACTGCCTTTCTGGAATCATCATTACAAGTCAACACGGAAAGGACTACCCTGATAGCTTGTTTTGCATTTGAATCTGACAGTAATGCTGTTTTGCAATTATTTTTCCATAATATGTCATTCTTTGGATCAAAGATTTATGTATTTCCTGATGTATCTAGGGATCCCCAAAAGAAGCACCGTGAGTTCTTGGCTCTGAGGGCCAGGGCCTTGGAACGTTGAGCTTCTGAGAAATTCATGTTTCCTTGTAAGTGTTTGATTTCTTGCCAGTCTAAACAATTTGTTTTCTTTGATCCAGATCAGTTACTTCAATTTTGTGTGCCCAGGAAGGGTCCCACTGCTCAGTTGGTTAACCCTGAAGAGACTGCTAGCTAAGATTGTCTGGCGTTGCTACACTTTTGGATGTAGCAGCTAGATGTAGCTTTATTTTCCTTTTAGGTGCTCACACCCTTTCTTTATTTCCTGCTCTTTCCCTATTTGAGGTAACCTAGTGGTCTATTTTTGTTTTAGGATATTTCCTTGAAGTATATTTCCTATATATAATTTACTACTATTGCCTGTTCATTCACTATTGTTTGATATATAATTGTTGAAATTGCATAAATAAAAAATAAATAAATAGAAACTAACTTAAAACACACAAACATGTAAATAGCTTAACAATATCTCCAAAAGCAAAATAACAGGAAAAAAAAAATCTAAAAAAACAGTCCCCCTGTAACCTTCTTGCAGCCCCAACATCAGACGTACCTACCAAAAGTAGCTCTCCTTATCCCAGCTCAGCCCTCAGCCACAGTGTCTGCCAGCATCACCTTACTTATTCCATCCCCAGCATCTGTGTCAGCTTCCAACACACTTTCCCATTCCAAGCAATTTGTGTCAGTCCCCAGAATTATTTTCCATTCCTAGCATCAGATCCTTCTCCCAACTCAATCACTAGCCTTGGCATCTGCCAGCATCATCCTCATTTTCCCGTTCCCAGCATCTTCCAGCATTAGCCCCCTTTTTCCCTCCCCAGCATTTGCATCAGTCCCCAGTCCCCTTTGCTTTGCCTCAGCAACAGACCCTTCTTTTTAGCATGATGCCCCCTTCTCCCACCCTACCTGCATCAACCTCCTAGTCTCTATCTCTCCCCCTCTCTTTCCCCAAACCATCATGTCTTATCTTTCTGCCCTATTTCCCATGCAACCCAGCATCTCCTGCTCTTTCCCCAACCCCTATGTGGTCCAGCATCTCCTTTCTCGCTCTCTCTCTCTTTCCTCGACCCCATAGGATCTAGCATTTCCTCTCTCCCTCCCCTCACCTCCATGTGGTCCAGCATTTAACCTTTTCTCCCTGTTGTGCCGCCTTCATGTGGACAGACTACAATGGCAACAGCATTAAGAAGAACCAACAGTAGCATGCATCGTGAAGCCTTAAAGCCCAACTGTGCATGGAAAGCCTTCTGCATCCTCCCCCATGGCAATAGGACATCAGAAAGGACAAGATGCAAAAGACCCTTGTAGAGTGCTTTGGTTTGCTGACAGTTATTCTTATTACTGTTGTTGCCATGACCCGCAAAACAGGAAGGAGTCACAGCAGGAAGAAAGGTTTGTGGGGAGATGGTGGACCACAAAGGGTGGGAAGTAAGAGAGAAAGAAAGATGACACAGGACAGCAACAGCAATAATAGTGGGAAAAAGGCAACCCATTCTGACACGCATGCCTTGCAGCATTTGCAGAGGGAAATGCCTCCACTGGACCTCCAAACTATACCCATGCTTGGAAGTATTTCTCAGCCTTAAGAATCACTGGGGACTGATGAGTTTTGACAGAACTCGGCAGCACCTGAGCTTTACTTCCTCTGTCAGATCAAAAAAGGAAGTCAGATTGTTAACTCTTTAAATTGCAAATAATTGTATTTTAATCTATCAATCTAGCCTATAAAATACCCAACTTAAGTTTTCTTTTCCTTTTACAAATTACCCCCATAATTAATGCTACCCATTTGCACAACCAATAAGGAAAACCCAGTCCCTCTATCCTCCATCTTCATGTTGCCCAACTTACTTCCACTTTGTTTCCAACACTATCATTTCATATGAATGGATAAGGTAACACATTAAAACACAGCAATCCAGCTCCAAATAGTTATGTACAATGTCTTAGCTCCCACTCCTCTAGCCTCTCTCGCCATGGAAAGAAAAAGGAAAATCAAGGAAGAGAGAGAAAATTTAGTTTAAGTTAGAATTTATCATACAATCCAAGATGCTGAAGATGGACTATCAACATTTCTTCCCTTGCCAAAAGATATTCAAGTAAAAAGAAAAGATCTTCAATATAAAAAGGCTAAGACAAGTCATGGTCAGTTCCTTTTTCTGTTCATTTTCCCTTAACCTCCTTGAATTCTTTCTTTCATTTATCTAGTTCAACAGTAAAGTCTTGGAAGATCATCACTTTATTTTCCTGAAAGGTCAAGCTCTCCAGCTTTCTGATTGCTTGCTTTATTAAAACTTTAGGTTGATAATTGAAAATGTTCACAGTAATCCCTTTTGTTTTAATTCCATGTCCCAGATGTCGAAAATGAAACTTTTGAGCTCTAACTATAGATCTTTTGGACAGTTCTGTGGACCTAATATTTCAAACACTTTCTTTATACATTTTTCAATATTTTTTCATTCCTGGCTTTCTGGAACACCTCTAATTTTCAATTTGATCATTTTTGTCTCTTCTTCCTGACATCCAGCTATTTCTGTATGATGTTCAAATTGTTATGCTGGACTTTGATTTTTTTCCTTTGCTAAAAGTTTACTTCTAATGAGTTCCTGAAAATCTACTTGAAATTAGTTCAACATTTTTGATAGCTGAGATATATAATGAAACTGTGAAATAGCTTATTTTTAAAAAAGTCATCTCTTTTAATATGAAATTAATTTCAGGGAGCATTTCAGAGGTATCCAGAAATCAATAAATCTTATAACAATTTTTGAAAGTTTGTCTCTTTGGAGGTTATTTTAAAAGTTCTATTTGTGCTTTGGAAGTTTGAAAATATACACTCGGACATCCAAATCACAGACACACCCCGGAGACATGTTAGAAGCTGATTCTGTAGTTGTCCCCAACCCAAGGATGTCCAAGTCACAGAGGTGTGACGGAGGTGTGAGTGGGGCATTATGGGCAAGATGGATATGTGTAACAGATTTCAGAAATGACTGGCATGTCACCATCCACTAACGGGACTGTCCATGTCTCTTCCTGCTCCAGGGCATGAATAGGCATCAAAAAAGCTCTTGTTCTTCCATCAAAGCACCTTGGAAAAGCAGGTACTTTGATAACCCCATACTTCATAATGATAGCAAAAACTGCAGGGAACAAGAACACTTGTTTTCAGTTCAGTTCAGTACATTGATGCATATCTCACACATGCAAAAAAACTCACATAAACATGCATTCAGCAGAGGATAGATGTCGCCACCCCAAGCTTTTGTAGCAGGGATGTTTGCGGCTACCAGCATGGCCATCCATTTTGGAAACATGCAAGTTGATAAAATTTGTCCAAAACTTAAACGTCTCAGCATTTTTTTCAGATTGTATTTATTTATGTGATTTTTATACCACCATATTGAGCAATCATAGTGGTTTGCATAGAAAAACTGAGATATCCCTGTTTGCACTTAGATACCCTTTCTAAAATGCCACTTTTTGTTTCTCCAGAAAGATCTCTAAAGCAGTAAGAGTTTGAAAAACAACTGCTGATTTCCTAATAGTGTGATTTGGGTATCTCTCAACATCAGTTCTCCCAGAGTCTCAGTTGTCTCAGTCTCACTGTCAAAAACACACCTACATCCACACGTACATATGCCAAATATTGGAATCCCGCATATGCTGAGTCTTGTGCCTCCTCAGATACACCTATCCCCGACTCCCCACATATTCGCATTCACCTACCATATTACTCCCAAATCCACATTCCCTCCATGGACATAACCACATACACCTCACCCACCTACACACACATAAGCACATCCTGTATGCACACAACTACCCCACCCCAACACATAGTATACTGCATCGCATATTGCATTTATGCCCCTCCATTCTCTGAAAGAAACCTTCATCACAAACTGTGTCCATATCCCCCATACGCTCCTTCTATAATGTTATATTGAGAGTCATAGTTCATCTCATGTCTACTAGCATTGTATGAATTCTCTTTTTTATTGTATCACACAAAATGGGTATTGCAATAAATATTTCAAAAATTGGCTTGAATAATGATAGATTATGATGCAAAAAGTGTTCCAACTTTGCAGACTGAAAACATTGTATTTGCTGTAGAAAATATTGTTTTAATAACTGTAATAATTGGATGTAATTGTAAAATTGCTATCCCCAGTTTTCTAAATATGGAATTCCATTTTTATGTGAAACACTGAAACAATAATATTACCAGAGTGTGCAAAAGGGAAGACATCCTAATATCAAGAATACCGATGAAGCCTACAGATACGCTATTTCAATTTAAAAAAATTACAATTTTCTGTCTGCCTTGAATTTGCCATGTCTATTGGCAAATCACAAGAACAGACATTCAAGCTGCTGGAATAGATTTCAAGTTTAATTGCTTCAGTCATAGGCAAATATAGGTTGCTACTCTAAGGGGTATGTTTGCTGAACAGTGGTAGTGGCTTCCGTGCTATATCTGAGCCGCAACCCTATTGAAATTAGTGGGGACGCGGCTCCGATATTGCACTGAAGCCACTACTGCTGTTTAGTAAACATACCCCTAACAGTTGAAATGGGGAAAAATTTATATGTTTGTGGTCAAGAAATGAAAACAAGATATTTGGGTTGATATTCAAAAAGGTCTTATCCATTATGTGGTTGCCACTATAAGGGTAAGTATCTTACCCGTGAAATTTCAGAAGCATTGGACAGATAAGGGAAATTTTATAAGGTGTACTTCTAGGTCAGTACTGACTCAAAGGCACATTTTGCATTGCATTTTATTGGAGAACATTTACATAGACATCCCCAGAATAGTATAACAGAACCTGACTGCCTAGGTAAGAGCATAAGATACGCCATACTGGGTCAGACCAAGGTCCATCAAGTCCATTATCCTGTTTCCAACAAAGGCCAATCTAGGTCACAAGTACCTAGCAGTTTCCCCAAAAGACACAGGTTCCACAATGCTTGTATTGGGGCAAGCAGTGGATATTCTGGGTTCACTTTAATAATGGTTTATGGACCTTCCCTCCAGGAGATTGCCCAAACCTTTTTTAAACCCGGCTACACTAACAGCCTTTACTACATCCTCCGGTAGCAAATTCCAGAGTTTGATTACACGAGTGAAAAAATATTTTCTCTTATTAGTCTTAAATAGGTTACCCTGTAGCTTCATTGCATGCCCCCTAGTCTTTCTATATTTTGATGGTGTAAACAATTGATCTACATTTACCCGTTCCACTCCATTCATTAATTTATAGACCTCTATCATATCTCGCCTCAGCTGTCTTTTTTCAAGGTTGAAGAGCCCTAACCTTTTTAGCCTCTCTTCATAGGGGTATCCTTCCATCCTCTTTACCATTTTGGTGGCTCTTCTCTGTACCTTATCTAATAATGCTATATCCTTTTTAAGATACGGCGACCAGAATTGTGTCAAGAGTGGGCAGCCTCACCACCCCTCCTCACACCAACACCAGCAGTATCTCTTATTCAGCACAACATAAGAAAACTGAAGGTGACCAGAACTAGTTCTTAGAAGTGTTTATCGTGCTTGAGTTAGGAGTAATTCTCACTTTCCAAAATTAAGGTCTGGTTCTGGCCACTTCCAGTTTCCCAGAATAGCTTTAGTTAAGTTAACTTGAGTGACTCTAGGACAGTGGGATTCACTACCCTCTGTTTTCAGGAGAAAAAAATAATTTTATGAAATTTCACAAAAGGGTTAAGACCTTTTTATTTAAACAATTTTTGGGGATCAGCTGTGATTACCTGTGATCTTTACCAACACCTCCAATACTTGTGGATTTGGAAGGGTGGTAAATATCTCCAGTATGCACAGCACAACAGCAAGAGTAGCATTTAGTAGCCCTGCCCAGTGCTGCCTGAGCTCCAAGATTCCCCTCTACTGCCTTTGCCAGCCCCAGTCAGCTCTCTGAGTAACCCCAGTAGTCAGTCACCTTATCACCCTACTTTTCTGGGATCTAGTCAAAAAGGCTGTGACTTGCTGTGATAGTATGAACTCTGTTGGTTTGGCAAACTAAAATAAAACTTGTTAGTGGGTGCGTTTGATTTGAGCATGTGTTTCTGTCCATGACGGAATGTTTTGGACTTTTCTGTAGTGTCAGGGTCTAATATGAGATAATATGTAAGCAGGATGAAATGGTATGGCAATTGTTTTCCACTCTTTTTTGGCCATACCATTTCATCCTGCTTCCACTTTTTTGGCTGTCTTCCTATTTGGGGAGGGAGGGGGGGATTCTAGGTCATTTAAAACCTGCCCTACTTCTTTCCTTGCTATTAATGTTAATAGCACTCCCATACTGTACCACCTACACTGGCTCCCAATCAGCTCTCGAGTCCAATTCAAGGTACTCTTACACATCTTCAAAATAATACACAACCTCTCAGCCGACAGCCTACAACCACTCATAAAAACCGATGACAACAAGAGACCAAGAAGAAAAGGAACCTCAGACACCATCAGAACACCAAAAGAGATTGCCAGAACAAGGCAGGCCACATCAAGGAGGGCACTCTCCCTAGCAGCACCCGCTATATGGAACTCCCTACCAGACCACATAAAAGCAACCAAGAACATCAAGGACTTCAGAAAACTTCTTCTCAAAACTGCTCAATTCACAGAACATTTCAAGAACCTCACATAAAAGCTTTTACTTACCATCTCCAAGTCATTACAGGATCACGGTCCTAACGCACCCCAAATGGCCTCTTAATTGTTTATATATATATATATATATATATATATATTGCTCATTATGTTAATAGCTCACCGATTTAATCGAACACACTACACCACTCACCACTCTTCTCAGCTCACCCCACTGCATGCTACAGATCACACGCTATTATTGATCGTTTGATGTGCCAAAACCGCCTTGATTTAATAATAAGGCGGTGTACTAAATCCCTCTAAATAAATAAAATAAATAAATAAATAAATAAATGATGGAGGGTGGAGGGAAGAGAGAGGCAGGTGTCATGGGGCTTCATTTGCAGCCACCCAATGTATTTTCACTTTTTTAATCCACTTCCTTTCCGCTCAGTCACTGCTGTGACAATCCTCTTGTTGAGGGGACTTGAACCATGCTTCCCTTCGAAATCCAATAGTAATAATTAACCAATCACCCCAGGGAAATTAATCACCATACCAAAAAAACACTCCCCTTCTTCCACAGCCCTAAAAATATATTATCAAAAACAAATTTTTGTTGGACTTAGTGCCTTGAGAGAATCACCTCCCCAGTAGCAACCATGTCCTTTTTATTTGTTTTTATGAGCTAAAATACAACTCACTTTTCACCATAACAGTGAAAACCAAAGGAGACTCACACCCCGTGATCATCTTTAATCCTTTAAAAATAGTTAAATTTAACCCTTTGAAGGCCTACTTTAAAATTTGAATCCATATTCTGCAGCCGGGTTAATTTTTGCATATTTCAGGAAAATTGTACCCGTCTTATTCAATATGTTCTAATAGTGATTTTCCTTCTGCTATGGTCATGTATTATATACCATTTGATAGGAATATTTAGTCAGAATTTTGGATCCCGAGCGTTTTGGGCTCGGCCTGGAAAGGGTTAACTAACGCCAACTTATCTCGGTGTAGTTAGACTCTCCAACACTTCCAATTGGCTGTTATGTGCTATTTACATTCAAACTTCACCATTGTTTTCAGTCCCATGGTTAGCACCAAAAATTACTCCATTCTTCTTCATAAGCATGCCATTAATGATTTATTTTTCTTCAAAACGGCAACAAAATTCAATAGCATAGGCAGCATAAGCTACATAGCACCATGTTTCAAATCCCCGAATCCTTTCGATCCTTCATCAGGCTCACTTTTTGGCTGAATGCCATATCGCCATTTTTACTCACTTCATATTGGGGAAACTATCTCTGACATCAATTAGAGCCCATCCAATCATCTAATAGCATACTAAACTGATCTCTTATTTAGCCAATCTCTCATGAAGATTGCATAGGGTTCCCCAGGTGAATCACACCAAACTCCACCAATCGATTTCCAGGTTTAAACCCTGGGGAACTACTGTGTGTAATCGAAATATCCACATTTGCTCCAGATACTCCAAACGTTGTGTCCTGTCCCCTCCCAGTTGTAAAGGAGGCACTTGATCAATGATACGCCATCTATAATCCTGAAAAGAGTGTCCTTTTAACACACTATGTGACACTATCGGTGCCAACAGGACTTGATTATCTTTATCTTTATTAAAATTTGATATACCGCTACAGCAGCGCATTGAGCGGTGTACAATAAAATGTGATTAACACTACAGTCCAGGAAAAGAATGCCAAATTCAAAACAGGAAAGGAAAGGAAAAGAGACAGTGACCAAAGCAAGACACTAAACCATAATTCATAATAAATTTGACACATCAGATGTTAACGATGTACAACAAATCATAACAAATCAAAAGAAATTAACAATAATCAAACCAGGGCATACAAATACAAGGTACGTGGACATAGACATTACTTAGTTAGACACATCGACAGGACCATTCAGGGTGGGTCTTCAGAGGGCAGGTCGAAAGCTTTGTGGAATAAGTAGGTTTTTAACCGGGATTTAAACTGGGAATAGGATGGTTCTAGCCGTAATGAGGTGGGAAGTGTATTCCAGAGTGAGGTTCCAAGGAAAAACCAAGCTGAATGCCTCATCTGTTCCAGACGAGCTTGTGAGGGAGAAGGAAGAGATAACCGATTTGTTTGGGTGGAGCGGAGCAACCGGTGATTATGAAGGTGGGATCTATGTTCCAACAGCTACTGTTTCACGGGTCTCGTAGTCCTAAATCAGAGATCAGTTTAGTATACTATTAGATGATTGGATGGGCTCTAATTGATGTCAGAGATAGTTTCCCTATATGAAGTGAGTGAAAATGGTAATTGGTATTCAGCCAAAAAGTGAGCCTGATGAAGGATCGAAAGGATTCGGGGATTTGAAACATGGTGCTATGTAGCTTATGCTGCCTATGCTATTGAATTTTGCTGCTGTTTTGAAGAAAAATAAATCATTAACAGCATGCTTATGAAGAAGAATGGAGTAATTTATGGTGCTAACCGTGGGATGAAAACAATGGTGAAGTCTTAATGGAAATAGCACATTACAGCCAATTGGAAGTGTTGAAGAGTATAAATACACTGAGATAAGTTGGCATTAGTTAAATTTATATTTTTAAAGGATTAAAGGTGATCACGGGGTGTGAGTCTCCTTTGGTTTTCACTGTTAAGGTGAAAAGTGAGTTGTATTTTAGCTCATAAAACGAATAAAAAGGACATGGTTGCTACTGGGGAAGTGATTCTCTTCAGAATCCGGCAGATATGCAAGGTCTTCCCTGAGATGGAGGCTAAGGAAGGCAGAAGAGGCTCATGCAAGGGCCGGAGAGGCCTGCAAAGGCTGATTTGTTCAGGGTTCTGCATCAACCTCCCTCTCCACATGACATGTGGCTATCAGACCAGCTGTATATATCACTATTTCATGTTTTCAGATTGGAATGTCTGAGCTATGAACATTTTCTTCCATGAAATCACCTTTAAAAATAAAAAACAAGTTTCCTCTCATTATAATGGTCTTGGAATAAGTACACCTTTATCATTTGACTATGAAAAGTATCAACCTATAATTTTCATATCAAGAAGGTTGAATGAGATTTTCCCAGAAATGGTGGAGGTATACATGAAAGAACAAAGGCTGTCTGCAGTATAACCAGGGCTGGGATATCTATTAGGCAGCTGTCTAGGGGCACAGCTCCTGGAAGGCAGAAAAAAACCCCAGCTGTAGTCAAAGCAAAACAGGTTTGCATAGTGACAGAAACTTAAAGAATCATGAGTACATATATTTAGCTGCGGAGTTGGTGGGCAATTTTCATAGTTATTTACTTGGGTGAATTACTTTTGGAAACTGACTTAATTGTGTGAGCGTGTGTATATATGTGATGTGTGTGTGCAGGCCCGTACCTAGCCCTGTGCGAGCGGTGCGGCCGCACAGGGCGCAAACACTTAAGGGGTGCATTTTAGCTGTCTTCCGTTGCCTGCTGCCGCCACTTTTACTTCTCTCAGCAGTGACAGGCAATGGCAGCATAGCTAAAATGCACCACTTAAACCTTCTCACCGGCATGCTAAGCAGATCTTTCCCGACAGATCTGCTTAGCATGCTGGCGACTTGCACATCGGGGTGCCTCTTCTCTCCCGCCGCAGGGGGGAGGGGGGACGCGCACACCCGATGTGCAAGTCTCACAGGGCGCGATCTTCACTCGGTACGGCCGTGTGTGTAAGTCTATCTGTGTGTGTATGTATATATATATATATATATATATATATATATATAATATATATACAGGGTGGCCCAAAGAAGTGAGAACATCTCGTAGCATATAAGTTATTTAAAAATTCAAAAAGACAAATTAAAAAAAAATAAGATGGCGACCGGAAATTGTTGAAATAAAGACGTTATATAGCTAAAAAAGGTAAATAAGTAAACTATTTAAGCTTTTAATTTACGAGATGTTCTCACTTTTTTTGGGCCACCCTGTATGTGTGTGTGTATAGTATGAAACAAAGCTCAATATTTACAAATATGTAGCCAAATATATGCATTTTTTTACAGGATTGTTCTGGGAGAGCTGGTGTTAGGATACTCATGGCAAAATCTAGGGGAGAGTGCTAAAGGCTCAAAGCTGCTTTCATTCTATACCATTAAGCACACAACTGTTATAGATTTGAGAGAATAGCCTGAATGAGAGCATAGATATAAGGTCCCATGGTTTTGGAAATATTTATGCAAATAAGCCCTCGCAATGAGCCTCCGTACATAGCCTCGCATCTGCCTTGGGCTGCTCCTGCTCCCTCTTTTTGAACTGGTGGGTCCATCTGCAAATCTTTGCTTCAGGGCCTGCAGTTTGACCTTGCATCCATTGCTCATTCCTAATCATTTTTGGATTACAAGCTCCTAAAAACCTTGAACTTGTAGGTGATTAAGTTTGTTTTCCTTTTAATAATGCTCACTTCTGTACATCGAACTGAAGCCCTACTAATTGCCTCCTGGTTAGCAATAATGTACAACCTTCCTAATTTGGTTCTGTTCTAAATTATTTCCGATCCAGAACCCAAAATCGGTAATCTTTAATGTGACTGATTTCTACTTCTTTTCTTCTCCTCCTCCTTATTGCATCCTCATCATCCCAAATCATAATATTTAAACTGAACACTCCATTTCTTCCTTGATACGCCTCTGCTAGGACATTACCCTGCATATTCCACAAATCACCAGAATATGGTGCAACTATAAGACTTACCATTTTAAATTTTAATTTATACAATCGAGACAAAACGTGGCTGAAGATTTTTGAGGGTTATTTTCTGCAAAGTTCAAAGCCCAAAGGCTAGGTTGTTGACACCACAGCAGATACCCTATGGCAGCACAACAGTTTCTAAGTTGAAACCAGCAACAGCCAAAGTATTAAGGGACCTAGTAGTTCACCTGCCTGAATAATATCAAGGTAATCCTCTTTTGATTTCCTTTTCCTTTTTTCTTAATTTTTGAATCCTCTGCCCTTGATGTGGGCTTTTCCTCAGAAAATTGTAACTTCAGTTTTCCTGATTAGTTTAGCTTTTTGTATTTCCTGTTTGGGATGCTGTTCCAAGGGCTGCAGAGCAGAGATGGTGTCCATCTGTCCAAGAAGGGTCAACGTGCCTTCAGTAGCAGACTGACACATTGAAATCACCTATCAGTAGCACTTCCCCTTTCCTGGCATGCTGCATATGTCTTCTATTAAATCTCTGTCAATTTAAGCCCTGTATTTCCATAGGTTAAATATTTTTTTACATATAGTGCCACTCCTCCTCCCCTTCTTCCTACCCTGTCCTTTCTGAATAAAGTATAGTCTGGTATAGTTATATCCCAGTCATGGTTGTCCGTGAACCATGTCTGTAACTGCCACTAAATCCAAGTCAGCCTCTCCCATTAAAGCCTCAACATCGGGGATCTTAGTTCCCATGCTATGGGCATTTATACACACTGTTTTCCAGATGTTGCCCCTTTTACCCATTTCCATAAAGGTATTTAATATTTCATTTACCCAATTACCATTTACCATTTTAAACTAGATTCATTGGGGATGGGTGAATAAAGGGGAGGAGTGGCACTCTATGTAAAAAAATATTAAACCTATGGAAATGCAGGGCTTAAAAGGGAAAGAGGAGGCACTGTGGGTTAAACTAGAAAAAAGGGAGAAATGCATGATATAAGACCTCCCTCACAGAGAAGAAATTGACAGAGATTTAATAGAAGACATATGCAGCATGCCAGGAAAGGGGAAGTGCTATCGATAGGGGATTTCAATATGCCAGATGTTGATTGGCACATTCCTGTTGCAGTGTCAACTAGAAGCAAGGAGATTCTGGATTCTTTACAGGAACAACTATTCAGGCAACTGGTAACAGAACCCACATGTGAAGGGACCATACTGGACTTGGAGCTTACCAGTGGTGACAGTGTTTCTGTTATAGTGGGAGATGATCTCGCATCCATTGATCACCAGATGGGGTGGTTCATTTTTAGGACTAGGCCTGATAAAATCCATTCAAAATCAAGGGTCTTAGACTTTAGGAAAACTAACTTTGCCAAGATGGGCCTAGGAGTCATTAGCGGGATGGAGTAGACACCCAGGAAGGTGTAAATAACATGAGGAGGGATCTAGCTAAGCTTGAAGAATGTTCTAGAATTTGGAAGCTGAGATTTAATGCTAAACATGCAGGGTCATATATTTGGGCTGCAGCAATCCAAGGGAGTGATACAATATAGGGAGTGAAGTACTTCTGTCCACAAAAGCAGAGCAGGACCTAGGTGTGATTGTGCCCAGGGCCGGCCCGTCCATTGAGCAAGAATGTTTTTTGCACAGGGCCCCGCGTTTCAGGGGGCCCCGCGCAAAGAACATTCTGATTTTTTTTTTTATTACATTTAAAAACAAAAACCTGGCTCTAGCTGCTGCCGCTGCCGCGTCCGTCGCAGCAGCGGCAGAATGGCGTGTCCCGCGGGGCCCCTTCTCCTCTTCGAGCCCTCTGCAAGGGCTTTCAGATTCGCGAAGGGAGAGTTGTGCTCCCTCGCGTCTCTGTAAAGCCCGCAGGGGCTAATGGGTAATTTCCCATCAGCCCCTTTAGACGCGAGGGGCTGATGGGAAATTTCCCATTAGCCCCTGCGGGCATTACAGAGACGCGAGGGAGCACTCTCCCTTCGCGAATCTGAAAGCCCTTGCAGAGGGCTCGACGTGGAGAGGGGGCCCCGCGGGACACGCCATTCTGCCGCTGCTGCGACGGACGCGGCAGCAGCTAGAGCAAGGTTTTTGTTTTTAAATTTGCCGGAAGGGAAGGGAAGGGAAGGGAAGGGGGGGGGGGGCTGATGGAGGCTGTCTGGAAATGGGGTGATGGGGGGTTAGGACTGAAAAAGTTCAAGGGGGGGGGGTTAGGACTGGAAATGTGCAAGGGGGGGGTTAGGACTGGAAATGTGCAAGGGGGGGGGGTTAGGAATGGAAATGTGCAAGGGGGGGGTTAGGACTGGAAATGTGCAAGGGGGGGGGGGGGTTAGGACTGGAAATGTGCAAGGGGGGGGGGTTAGGACTGGAAATGGGCTGGGACTGATGGAGGCTGACTGGAAATGGGCTGGGGGGGTTAAGACTGGTAATGGGCTGGGGGGGTTAAGACGTGTACTGGGCAGATGGTAGATGGAGGATGACTGGAAATTGGGTGATGGGGGGTTAGGACTGGAAATGGGCTGGGGGTGTTAAGACTGGTAATGGGCTGTGGGCTGATGGGGGCTGTCTGGAAATAGGGTGATGGGGGTTAGGATTGCTAATGGGCTATGGGGGGGGTTATGACTGCTAATGGGCTATGGGGGCGCTAGGACAGGAAAAGGGCTGATGGGGAGGGGTTAGGACTTGAGGTGGGCTGATGTGGTTAGGACTAGTAATGGGCTGTGGGCTGATGGGGGGGGTTAGGACTGGCATTGGGCTATGGGGGGCTGACTGGAAGTGGGCTGATGGGGGGTTAGGACTGGTAATGGGTTATAGGGGGGGCCTTAAACTGAAAATGGGTTGATGGGGGGCTAGGACTGGTAATGGGTTGGGGGATTGCTATGACTGGAAATGGACTGAGTGGACGGGGAGGCTTGAACTGCAAATAGCTGATGGGGAGGGAGCTTGGAATGGAAATGGGCTGTGAGGGAAGGGAGCTAGAACTGAAAATGGGCTGATGGAGCAGCTAGGATAGGACTGGAAATGGGCTGTTGGGGGGAGCTAAGATTGGAAATGGGCTGTGGTGGGGGCTTGAATTGAAATGGACTCATGGAGGGGCTAGAACTGGAAGTAGGCTCATGGGGGGGCTTGGACTGGAATTGGGCTGAGTGGAGGGGAGCTAGGATTTGACATGGGCTGATGGTGGGGCTAGGAAATGACTAGAAATGGGCTGATGGGGGGCTAGGATTGGAAATGAGCTGATGAAGGGACTCAGACTGAAAATGGATGGGGGAGCTAGGACTGGAAATGGGTTGATGGGGGGCTAGGACTGGAAATGGGCTGATGCAGGGACTAGAAGGGAATGGATGCTGGGTGAGACTGGAACTAGAAGGGAGCTGATGTTGGGGGAGGATTAGAATGGGATGGGGCTGGGAGAGTAAAATGGAGAGGGGAAAAATATTTTGTGTGGGAGGGATGAAAAATCTACAATTGGCCGGGTATTGGGAGAGTAAGTGGGGATTGAGGATGGAGGGGTAAAATTTGTGTGGATGAAATAAGAATGAGGAAAGAGCAAAAGGATAAAGATTAGTATGTTAAAGCAGATGTAGAGAGAGAGGATGGAAAGAAAACTAGAAGAGAAGAAAAGGACAAATGGACAGCAGACGATGGAGAGTTAGCAGAAAACATGAAGAAACCAGAAGAAAGTGGCTGGAGCAATTGCAACTGAAAAAAAATGCACAAAAGGTAGAAATATATCTCTTTATTTTGAATTTATTAACTGGAATATGAAAGTTCTGGGAAATGTGCATCATTAACGTCTGTGCTTTGTTTGGTACAAGAGGAAATTGATTTATAGTTTTATTTCTACAGTGTTGTTGTACATTCCAAGTTTGACTTTTGGGGTTCCCAGTTTAAATTATTGCCTTCCTGTTTCTAAATTGCGATTCCTTGTTTGGTGATGGTCTATGTTCTGCATGTGTAACTGAGCTGAGGTATTCTGTTTATGTAATTCCTATTTGACATTGCCACTTGTTCTCTTTCCCCAGTATTCTCTGAAATGTACTGGTTTAATATTTGCAGTGTTTCCCTTTGATAGGTAGGGACTGGTGCTTTGTGAGTCCTGGTAATGCTGTCAGGATACAGCGGGTTTGCTATGGGTTCTAAATGGGCAGCGTTTGTAGTAGTTCCTAATGTGCCTGGCGGTTGGCACTGGATTATAGTAATGTAGAAATCTTTTAGTCTTTCTTTATCCATACACTCATTAAGAGACATGTTTACTAAAAGTTAGTGTATGGTAACATTATGCAAATATTTATGCAAATAAGGCCACTTATGCAAATGAGGCCCCGCACCGAGTCTCCGCACATGGCCCCGCACCCCCCTTGGGCCGCCCCTGATTGTGCCTGATGATCTTAAAGTAGCTAAATAGGTAGAAAAGGTAACAACAAAATCTAAAAGTATGATTGGGTACATAGGGAGAGGAATGGCCAGTAGAAGAAAGGAGTCCTTGGTGCAAACTCATTTGGAGTATTGTGTGCAATTCTGGAGTCTGCACCTTCAAAAGGATATAAACAAGTTGGAGTCGGTGCAGAGGGTGGCTACTAAAATGGTTAGTGGTTTTCATTATAAAGCGTATGAGGACAGACTTAAGGATCTTAATATGTATACTTTAGAGGAAAGGTGGGATAGAGGTGATGTGATTGATACGTTTAAATATCTCTGTGGCATGATTAAAAGCAAACTCTGCTATGATGGGACATAGGATGAGGGTGAAAGGGGATAGACTCAGGAGTAATGTACGAAAATAAATTTTTTTACAGAAAGAGTGGTAGATGCATTGAATAGTTTCCCAGTGGAGGTGTAAAAATGAGGACAGTATCTGAATTCAAAAAAACACGGGACAAACACAGAGGATCTCTAAAGGAAAAAAGGGGACTGTGGTAGTGATTTATATTTTATTTATTTCAGTTGTATATACCACCTTGGAGTGGAGGAGTAGCCTAGTAGTTAGAGCAACTGCCTAGTACCCATAAGATCAAGGGTTCAAGTCCCACTGGCACTCCTTGTGACCTTAGGCAAGTCACTTTACCCTCCATTGCCTCTGAAGAAAAGGCTGGAAATCTGCTTCCAGTGATACATTGCCAAGAAAACCCAGAGGTAGCTGGGTTGCTATGAGTCAACACTGACTTGATGGCACTAAAAAAACAAACAAAACAAAACCACCTTATCATTGAATCAAAGCGATTTACATTATAACTCACATATTTACAAAACTTATGAAACTCGGGGGGGGGGAATGGTGACATGTGAGGGATGCTCTGAAGCATAACTTATTTACAGATAACATATATACATTCAGTATGTGGTGGAAGTTCAGCTGTTCAAGAGTTAAGTGGGTTCACTGAATTGGTCAGCAAAGAGGAAGGTTTTTAGTTGTTTTCTGAAGTCCTTCATGTCAGTGGTGGACCTTAATTTCCCAGGGAGAGAGTTCCAGATAGTGTGTGCAGCAAGCGAGAATGTTCTCCCTGTAGTTGATCCCTTTGCTTTTTTGTATGCACAGGGTATAGGAATGGTATCAATCGTGTTCTGTCTCTTAGGTCTTTTGTGACTAGTGCAGAACATCTCCTCTAGAACTCCCATTGACATCATGTTTCCTATCTTGAAAACGGTCAGGGCAGATTTGTATCTAGCATGGGCAGTAATTGGAAGCCAATGGAGTAGTCTGCTCAAGAGGATGTTGTGGGATACTGTGTCAAAAGCAGAGGAAATGTCAATGAACACTAGCAGGAAACCGGCCTTGATGTTGAGTCTTCTGAGTAGAAAGGGCAGACTAGATAGGCCATGTGTTGTGTTTATTTTCTGCCATCATATTTCTGTGTTTCTATTTACTGAAAATGTCTTTTTTCTTTTGGATAGTAATAATTCAAAAATCTTGGAAAAAGAAACCAACAATAGCTGAAGAGCCCCAAGAGGTAACATCCTATTTACTATTTGTAGATGACCTAAAGCTCTGCAGTTCTAGTGGCCAACAATTAGAAGAGCAACTCAATGTGGTAAAAAAACTTTTCTAATGACATCAGGATGACTCTCCGCCTTGACAAATGTGCTATGGCAACTTTTGCTCAATTTTCCTCTTAAAAACAAAAATCCATTCAGAAAATATCTTCCTGACTGAGGGGTTTTAGATTGCCCTCTTTAAAGATCTTGAAAAACTGGATGTGCAAACAAGAAATCTTCTTCATGCTAATGACATAATTTACAAGAATCGGTGTATGCCAATACTGTACATCTCTAGCGCAGAAGGCGGGCTAGGCCGTATAGAGATCTATTACACATACAGAGCTACTATCATAGGCCTCCAGACCTACCTAACACTATCATCAGATCCAAATACACAAACAGTGCTGAAATATGAAGGTAAACATCCAGAAACTGTCTCCATCATCAGACTTGGACAAGCATTCCGATGACTAGAAGAAATGAATGAGAATCCATAAGCATGTACAGGGAAAGAAACAATAGAAGGTGCAAAACAAGAAAAATAAGCAAAGAATTAGATCAGCAAATGAGGAAAAACAAATGGGAAATACACAAATACAGTGGGAAATACAAAGTGTTACTCCAAGACCTTTTGTCGATCAAGGATGGACACATGGATGGTTAAGGAGAGGTGAACTAAAAATGGTAAATATATCTGGCCATGTATTTGTATTCAGTTTGGACCTATCTGCAGAGTGCCAGTATCTAGGCTTTATGGTCTCATAAAAAGCAAGGTAAAGGTATCGGTCTCGACTATTCTATATATTGTAGGACTTCTCTTAGGAATGTGGATACATTTAGAGGGCAATTTTATAAATTCTCATGTAGTTAATGCACATTTTTAGATAAGACTTATTTTATAAAGTCAAGTATGTGAGTACTTTCTAGAATAGGGGTGTTTAGTGGTCAAAAATGTGATTAAATCTAGACACAAGCACTTACGCCAGCATAGTATTTTATCATTTATATGTGTAAATTTGTGCCCACCCAAGCTCCACCCATGTGTACACACCCAATAGAAAGTAAGTGCAATTGACCTGATGCATGTACTTAACGAATAGTGACTGCCTGCAAAAGTGCAAAATCATGCCTATAAGTCACTGAAAACACATGATTTTACATCTGTAAATGACATGTAACTTTCCTTATAAAATTAGTCCCACAGGGTATCTTACCTTATAAAATACCTACTGGCATAAAAGTTTGATTCTCATATTTTGCTGGTAAGCTAGGGACTCGCAACTACCCATCATGATTATGAAAAAACTTCATCTACACAGGCACTTACAAACTTTAGGTGTGTTCATTTATTTCTGTTCTCAAGAAAGTGCAAAAGTCCATGTCTGCTTAGTATTTTATAAAGAGACACAGGTGCCTATTCATCTTTATAAAACAGCACCTAAGCAGGTGCCTATTTGCCTTCTTAAACTAGGTGTCCTCTTATAAAATGACCTTCTACATGCCATACAAATGTGGTAGATATTAGATTATTCTCGATGCATTGCAAGCTATTATTGAAAGAAGTAATAATAAAGAGATTATAATGTCTGAGAGTACAAAAATAATACTGCATTATCTTTCATACAAAAAAAAGGTAAAAGAAAACCAGCAAAAGTGTTTTCAAACCTAAATAGTCTTTTGAACATTGACCATTCAACATACAGCATGCCCAGAGGCTGAGGAGACTCTTATGAACCAAGTTGCTGGAGGGACATTTCTTCCAAGGTGTAGTCAGTGCCATTCATTGGATTGCATAGAAGAGGCGGTCACCACCTCTCTGTGGGTGCATGCTAAAACGCCTCTTCCCTCTGCCGCCTTCTTTAAAAAGTATATAAAGGTAATCCTGAGAAATGCTGCTAGTTGGTGCTGAAAGGAGAATCAGGAGATTTACTGAACTCCAGAAGAACAGAGGATCAAACACCAGAACTAACAAAGGAATATTAGATATCTCAAACACAATAGAAGGTGAGGAAGGAAAAATTGCTGGAGGAGGAAGAGCAACATGAACCGCCCTGAAGAACTGAAGGAGGAAACGATGTAAACTGCAGAAGAGGCTATAGAAGCTGACATATGATCATGCCAATGCAGATTGCACAACCTAAGGACAGCAAGATTCTGGAAATATAATCCTAGAAAACTCTGATGTTCTTTGAAAAGATTGCATTAGAAAAGGTCAGGTATCTAAGGCACAAATTTTGACAAAACTTCATAACAGATGTCACCACCTTCGAAATGACTCACATAATTGTCAGACACATCAAACATAGATATTAAGATATCAAAAAGGGCATCCATGAAACTCCTCAATGATCCAGACCTTTCACAAGAAGAATGCTATATCTGTCCAGTTCACCTCATACTGTTGGATCAATACTGTTGATAGAGGCAGAATAGTAAGTGTAATAAATCAAATCCTTGATTTATGGATGACTCACTTGTTTTTTCCTGTAAAATCTAATGCTTAGGGAAGTTTCTCTTTACTGCAGAGCACTAGTTGCTCCAATGCATCCGCATGTTACATGACTTTTTCTAGGATGAAAACAGTTATAATGAGTCCTACAACCCTCTCAGATTCTGGTTAGTCCACAGGCTTGCAATTTGTCTATCATTAGCTCTCAGGTTTTCTGCCTTTCCCTTCAGAATCTCAACAGGATTCAAGAAATCCTGTATTAACAATATAATTATTAAGCATTGTCAATAACAATTCTCTTCAAATTACCTGAAGCAACTTTTAGCAAAAGTTACTAACTATGGGGGGCATTTTAGAAGCTCTATTACTGATTTAGACATCTGAAAACAAGCCCCATAGATGTGCAAATTATGTAGTCATCCAGAGAGCAATTTTAGAGAGCCGAGTATATAGACATCCCTGGTATAAGAACGTCCATGTAGCATGGGCAGGAACAGGGGAGATGCATGCCACAGTGCAATTTCAGAATGGTACAAGCACATCTAGACCTGGTTATTGAGGCATCCATGCCTATACCTGCTCCTGGCCATGAATAAGGCACAAAAACCCTGCTTGTTTCACGACAGCAATGCTTCCAGGGTGAATAGCAAAATGTACTTTTATCACCAGAATTAATATTTCCTGGCCAAAAATACCTGTATGTAAATACATATTCCAAACATATTACTATCTCGTCGCCACACATCTGGGTATCTGAAATTGCAGGCCAGGACTTGCTAGTTTTGTAACATAGACGCCCTCCACTTCTGAGCCACCCCAACCAGGACATCCAAATACCCAAGACCAGGTATTTGGGGACATTCACATTTGTGAAATGGCCTCCACCCATGCATGTACCCAGCCTTGTTGTCTGCATAGGGCACATCTTCAGAACCAGCTACTGTGACATTAATTTTTCAGGATGGAAACGGAGCAATTTCAGAAGGCGCTTATATGTGCCTCCCTTCATTGCTGCCACTCCCCCATATTTTTGAACATTCTGCTCTAGTTGTTCCAGTTTCTTCTTGGACATCCCTGCTAAACTGCCACTTCACATAAGCAATTACAATTTCTGACAAATTATGCCTGACTTACCTAGGATGAAATAAATTACAGCATGAGACCTGCAACTCTCTGAGATTTTAGTTAGGCTACAGGTTTGCAATTTGCCTGGCACCTTTTCTCAGGCTTGCTGCCTCTCCCTTCATTTCAATAGGACTAAAAAATAATGCCATACCTTGGGGACTATAACAGGGGTGTCAAATTCCAGAGGCCCACAAATCAGCCTGGTTTTCAGGATATTCGTGAGATACATTTGCATACAATAAGTGCAATGCATGCAGATCTTTATCTTTATTCGGGCACTCGATAGACCGCACAGTGCGGAGCATCAGGGCGGTGTACAATAGCAAATAAAATGTCAGCTGCTGAAAACGAAAGATAGAGGGGAATGCCAGTAAACGATAGGACAGAGAGAGACAGTAAAATAAGGTAGAGGACAGGAAAGCCCCAAAGAGGGGTAGGAGGAGGGGAAGAGAGAGAGAGGGGGAGAGGGGAAGAGGAAAGAATTACAGGGAATGGAGGGCACGACTGGGGGATGGGGCGCCATCGGCAGGGGAAAGGCCTGACAGAAAAGACGAGTTTTGAGGAGGGCTTTGAAGCGAGTGTAGGACAGCTCAGTGCAGCGAGGAAGGGGAAGGGAGTTCCAGAGGGCAGGTCCTAGGAAGAAAAAAGCAGAACGGCGAGTAGATTCCAGACGGGCCTGATTAGGAGAAGGGAGGAAGAGACGATTACCGTGAGATGAGCGAAGAAGGCGGGGGGAGGGCTGGAGGTGAATAATGTTAGCCAGGTACTGGGGGGTATTGGTGTGAAGAACCCGGTGAGCGGTGATGAGCAATTTGTAGACAAACCTGAACTTGATCGGGAGCCAATGCAGAGTGAGGAGGCATGGGGACACGAGAGCGAGCAGGGGATGAGGTGACAAGACGAGCGGCGGCGTTCTGGACAAGTTGGAGACGGCGGAGCTGGGAAGACGGGAGACCTGCATAGATAACATTACAATAGTCCAGACGAGAGATTACTAAGGACAAAACGAGAGTAGCAACAGAAGGGGGGGGGGGAAAGAATTGAACAAACGGCCTTAATACGATGTAGATGGAAAAAGGAAGTACAAATAACAGAGGAGATATGTTCGTGGAAAGAAAGGGAAGGGTCTAGGGTAACGCCCAGGTAACGAGCGGTTGGTACTAGAGGAATAGAGTGAGAGCCCATAGTGGGTGATAGCCTGGGTTGGGGAAGCCCGAGTGAAATCCAGGAAATCCGAGTGAAATAGCAGGATTGGCATGTAGAAAGTTGAACTCAAACCAGGAGGCAATGGAGGAGAGATGGTGGTTGAGTGGGCCGAGATCCGGGGAGGAAGAGGAGGTGTGATGAACTAGAAGGATGTCGTCGGCATAGATGTAGAAAGAGACAGCGGACTGTTGAATAAGGAGGGCTAAGGGAGCAAGAAAAACATTGAAAAGCAGAGGAGCGAGAATAGAACCCTGAGGGATGCCACAGATGGAGGGGGATGGGGGGGAGACCGAGGTACCAGAGTGAACTGAAGAGGTACGGCAAGACAGGAAAGAGCATGGCACCTTTCTCCGGTGGTTTCGAACACCAAAGTCGGACAAACGGGACAGGAGAGTGCGGTGATCGACCACATCAAATGCAGAGGACAGATCCAAAGAAACCACTAAAGAGATGTCACCATGATCGTGAGAGCGATGGAGTTCCGAGAGTAGTGCTGTGAGAACAGTTTCGGTGCTGTGGCTGCTACGGAAACCGGATTGGCGGGGGTGGAGGGCACAGGTGGAGTTGAGGTGTGAGGCTAGTTGGGAAAAAACAAGTTTCTCAAGGACTTTAGACAGGAAAGGGAGGTTGGAGACAGGCCGCCAGTTTGCGGGGGAGGAGGGATCGAGGGTGGGTTTCTTCAAGAGGGGGCGGATGATAGCGTGTTTCCAGCTGGAAGGGAAGAGACCGGAGGAGAGGCTAGAATTGAAGATGGAGAGGATAAAAGGCACGAGAGAAATGTCGGGATTGAGCAGCCAAGAAGAGGGGAAAGGATCGAGGGGACAGGTAGTTTGATGAGCAGATGAGATGGCCTTAATGAGTTCGGGAGAAGAAATAAGAGAAAAGGAGGACCAGATGTGGGGAAACGTGTGGGAGGGGGGAGGGGAAAGGACATCCAGGGAGGAAGGAGGGGAATCCGAGAGGAGGGAGAGGGGAGGAGGGCAGGCGGAAAAGGAGGAGCGAAGAGAGAGAATTTTGTTGGAAAAAAAGGAGGCAAGAATGGAAGGGCTGGGAGGGGGGTTAGAGGGGGCGGAAGGAAGAGCGGAGGTAGAGGAGAGAGATTTAAGAACAAGGAAAAGGTGCCTAGCAAAGTTTGAGGAGGAGGTAATAAGGCGAGAATAATAAGAATGCTTGGCCGAGGTAATTGCAGCACGATAGGAGAGGTGAGCTTGCTGGAAGTCTGAGTGGGAGACAGGGGTACGGAGTTTCCTCCACAGACGCTCCACACGGTGAAGTTGAGCGCGGTGGAGGAGGAGACCGGAGTGGTACCAAGGATGGTGGGAGGGAGGGCGGGGAACCATCAGGTGAAGGGGCGCTATAGTGTCAAGAGCGGCGGAAAGGGTAGAGGACCAGATGTCGACCTGTCAGTTGACAGAGAAGGACGAAAATTCCGGGGGGAAAAGCGAGCTAGCTGGAGGGAAAGAAAGCAGAGTGTGTGGAGTGAGGTGCCGTCTGAGGGACAAGGCAGAGGGAGCGGAAGGAGATGGACCGATCGGTCCAGGGAAAGGAAGAGGGAAAGAGAAAAGGAGACAAAAATGATCGGACCAAGGGATGGGAGTGGAGTGAATATTAGAGGGGGAGAAGGGGCATATTCATTAGGGATGGGAGTGAATATTAGAGGGGGAGAAGGGGCATATTCATTAGGGATATTTATTTTATTTAACAGGTTTTTATTATATACCACTTTATCATTTCAATCAAAGTGGTTTACTTTGAAACTTAAACTTGGTAATATACATTGAACAGGGACATTGATAACTTGGATTTTTCTGAGGCAATGGAGGGTTAAGTGACTTTCCCAAGGCCACAAGGAGTGCAAGTGGGAATCGAACGCTGGTCTCTGGGTTTCCAAGCCAGTGTTCTTAACCATTAGGCTACTCCTCTACTCCTGACAACCTGACTGATTTGTGATCCTCCTCAGGTAATTTTACCCATATTGAGCATACCTATGTCCCTCTACATGGCTGATTCCATGGTCACAAGTGCACACTGAATAAGTAGTGTAGCACTCATTTTGGGTTCCTCTTAAAGGGGACTCGACCAATACTGATAAAGGCAATGGGGGCTACACTTCCAAAAATCAAATCTTTTGTTCTCATCCCATTCTAGAAATTATAAAAAATGACTTAATTTAGGCTGGTCCCGTGGTTCAGGCCATTGCATAACAAAGGTCTTGCACGATAACATGCAAATTATGACAGATAAATAAAAAGGGAGGGATACTCCAAGGTATTTACATGGCTTGCAAACCTGCAAACCGTGTAAATGTCGCTCAGCTGGATATTTAGCGGCATTAATATGGTTTGGCTGCATTATATATCCTGATGCTAACCAGTTAGCATCAGGGCGTGTTGGGTGCATTCCAGGACAGCACCCATCACTAATTGTTTGGCCATATTAAGCCGCTGCCTAGTTAGCGACATGTGGCCAAAGTAAATGCAAGCCATCCAATAACCAAATAGCTAATAGAGGAGGATCCAACAAGAGATACACTAATAAAGCTACCAGTGGGGACTTGAATTGAGGGACTGAACCTAACTTGTCTACAAGCCTGAAGACTTCCCTCCTAACACACTTGCCCCTACCACTGTACTTTGAATCTGTCCAAAGCATGATTAAATTCCATCACAAACTTGGTTGTCACTACATCTATTAATAGGTCATTCATGGCATATACTACTCTCTCAACAAAGGAATATCTTTGTTTCCTTTGTAACTTCATACCTTCCTCCCTGTAATATCATATGAAGACTTCTTGACCTTAAAAGAACATTTTTGAAAAAAACATTAAGTAGTTAAATGGCTATTTACATAGAAACAGAAAATGACGACAGATAAAAACTATATGGCCTATTCAGTCTACCCATCCATAAGAACTATCAAGCTTTACAAACTCTTCCTCTCCCTCAGAGATCCTTGGTACTAGCCCATGTTTTATTGAATTTTATTTTTATTTATTTATTTATTACAATTTCTTATATACCGCACTATTCGGTATCAGCGCGGTTTACATTATAACACAATGACCATAACAACAAGCTGTTTGGTTTTACATAGAACAGGAGTACAAACTTGGATAACAGCGGTGAACTATATACATGAAATAATTACACGGAACAAGATTGGAGTAACACTAACATAAGGAAAATATGTGGAATTCAGTTCTTGTCTCCACTGGAAGGCTGTTCCACCCGTCAATCACCCTTTCTATAAATAAATAATTCCTTATTCCTTATTATAATCTGAAGAAAGGGGGTTTTGAAAAATGCCAATCCTTGTGAATAAAATTATATGTGGTGTTGTATATCGTAAATACTTTTACCCACATTGAATAGAGCATTGGTATCACAAAAACGTGTATCGGCCAATTTTTCTGCCAATCAGTGGCATCACTTACCACACTAATTTCCCAGCTCCATTGTGGGGTGGTGAGTGGGGAACAGGAGTACCAGGGCTCCGTGCTGCCTGCTTTCTATCTCTCTTTAATACTGACCTGGCATTAATAGCACTGTGAAGACCACAGGAATGCAGAGCATGCACAGTACTGGTGGTCCCTGCATCCCCCCTCCTCCCTCAACTTACATCAAACTTCTTGTTTAAAGCATTTACATGGAAAGGTCAATTTTCAGCAAGCAGAAATCAAAATAACTTCAAATATTGCATTCACTCAGTTATAGATAGATATTTACTAAAAGAGAGAAACATCCAAATTGCTTGGCTGAATATACAGTTGATTTTCAGGCTTCCTAAGATGGATGTATGGATGAATTTTGCCATTCTTCATGTGAAGGCCAATTCAGACCAGGGCAAGTCTGGCACGTCCGGACGTTCAAAATCTGGACGGGCCAAATTTTCACCCAATTCTGCTCCACGAGAGCTAGACATTCCCATGGGAGCAGAATCAGGCCTTAGACAGGCCGGACGTGTCCCAAATCTGAAGAGCTGCATGTCTGTCAATCTCCCCACCTAACTCTGCCTATGCTCTTGCATGCAGCCCCGGTGCCATGATGTCCTGTCACCATGGCACCGGGATGCCATGCAGGAGCCCTATTGCCCCGTGAAACCAAAATATAGCTGTTCCCTGACTCCCCACCCCCGGAGGGGCCTGCTAGGGTCAGGAGGAGGGGTTCTCACCTGCCACTGATTAATGCTTTGGGGGGGCATGCAACCCAGGTTGCTGCAGTCAGGGGGGACTTATTCCATCTATAGCTCTCCTAAGCTGGACGTACAAGGCCATGATCTGGATATGCCCCCACACCACTCACTCTCCTCCCCGTCGTCGCCCCTTCTCACCCCCATCCGGAGCTCCTGCATAAATGCCCTCTGGCCCAGAATCGCCAAACAAATAATAGAGGGGCATGTATGTCTAATATGCACGTAAATCCCTGCTATTCCCTGTTCAGAATGACCACCATAATGTTTAGCAGGTCTTCTTGCCCACAAATATAAAAACAAAAAAAATCTTGTGGCAGTGCAACCACCTTCCTTTACACTTACTGAATACTGAATAGAAACATTGAAACATGATGGCAGAAAGACCACATGACCTATCTAGTCTTCCCTTTCATATCACCCACCAAAAGAGTCCCCTTATTTCCTTTAGTGAGCCTCTGTGTTTGTCCCATACTTTTTTGAATTTAGATACTGTCCTCATCTCTACCACCCCCACTGGGAGACTATTCCACGCATCTACCACTCTTTCTGTAAAGAAATACAGTATTTCTGCATATTACTCCTGAGTCTATCCCCTTTCACCCTCATCCTATGTCCCCTTGTAGCAGAGTTTGCTTTCAATCTAAAGAGGCTCTCCTCCTGTGCATTTATTTAAATGTCTCTTATCATATCATTTCTGTCCCATCTTTCCTCTAAAGTATACATATTAAGGTCCTCAAGTCTGTCCTCATATACTTTATACTGAAGACCATTAACCATTTTAGTAGCCACTCTGCACCGACTCCAACCTGTTTATCTTTTGAAGGTAAGGTCTCCAGAATTGCACATAATACTTCAAATGAGGTTGCACCAAAGACTTAAACAGAGGCACTATCACCTCCTTTCTTCTGCTGGCTATGTTTTTTCCTATGCACCCAAGCATCGCCTTTTCTACCTATTTAGCTACATTGAGATCATCGGACACAATTACACTTAGGTCCCGTTCTTCTTTTGTGGACAGAAATATGTCATCCCCTATACTGTACAGCTCCCTTGGATTGTTGCAGCCTGAATGCATATCCACACATTTTTTAGCATTAAATCTCAGCTGCCAAATTCTAGACCATTCTTCAAGCTTAGCTAGATCCCTCCTCATGTTACCTACACCTTCATGGATGTCTACTCTGTTGCGGATTTTGATATCATCTGAAAAGAGGCAAACCTTACTCAACAGCCCTTATGCAATATTACCAACAAAGATGTTAAAAAGAATTGGACCAAGGACAGAGCCCTGCAGCACTCCACTGGTAACCACCTTCTCCTCAGAGTGACCTCCATTTACCTATACCCTTTGTCGCCTCCCACTCAACTAATTTCTAACCCAGGCAGTAACTTTAGGGCCCATCCCAAGGGTGCTTAGTTTGTTCCGCACAGGTAACTTATAAACAGTCATGTGTTTTTTTAACTTCTTTATTTATATTGCCAACAAAATACAAATAAAAAGGTATATATTGTATATAGCCCAATGTAGATAGCTCAACCTGTATATATTGCACCCCAAATCAAGATTTACCTATCCACACACTCATGAACGCTAAATTCACAGCCACTGCATGCCGACACCCCCGCACTACCCTACTTGATTGATTTGCAGTGAAATCCTCTGATTCAAGGATAAAGCGGGATATAAATATGTTTAAATTAAATAAACAAATTACAGTAAATTAAAAATAAATACACAATTCTTCTCTATAACATAAAATCATAGCCCACCCCATCCTATCCCTCCCACCAACATGCGATCATCAGGGGGCATAGAAACAGCATAGCTGAAGGCCAACCATACCTATAAGGGCTTTAGAGGATCACCACTCCATAACCTAAGTGGTACAAGGAGTGATTAACAACCCTTTATTATATCTCATACCTTGCTTTAGAAATACATTTCTCTAGGAGTTTCCACTTAAGAAGAGTGGAGGGTGTGAGGGTTCTGCCACATCATGGTATTTGTTCATATTTGCAGCATAAGCACAAGTGGTTCCACCATTCATGCCAACTGAGCTCTGTGGTATGTTTCCAGTTAGAAATAACAAGATGTAGGGCCACTGCCAGCATGAAGTCCAGCAAAAACTGGCAATCTCTCTGTACCGATGAGATGTCACCTGCTGATCGAAAGATGACCACAGACCAAGAGAGAGTGGCCCGAAATCCCAGTACCTCCTGAATACAATTCCATACTGCACTCCTGTAAGACTGAATGTTAGAGCAATCATACACCACATGTGTCAAAGTGCCGATATCTCCCTGACAAGACCAACACACCATTCCCAGCTGCCTTATCCCATTTAGCAACCTTTACCAGGGTAAAGTGTGTTTTGTTTGCAAAAAAGTACAAAGCTTGTGAGGCAGAGGAAGACTGGGAAACCCTATTTACTTTACCCCAACGTTTTGTCCAAGTTTCGGGAGAGAGGACTTTCCAGTTTCATGTTCCCATATCCGTTGAACCCCAGTGGCCTGAGAACTATTGTTCTGAGCCACTAGTTTATAATATTGGGAAGCCACCCCAGAGGTCATACATATAGAACTTATCTTATTCATTAACCCCCAATCATCAGTCAATGAAGTAATATCTAACTGGGATTTTTCTATGCAATGTCTCAGCTGGGTCCACTGGAAATATAGAGATTGAGGTAGATCAAATTCACTTTGTAAAAAGGAAAAGGGTTTCCACTTGCCATCAAATATTAGTTGGCCAACACTCCAAATGCCTTTGCTAAACGATTTTTGCCATGCAAATGAGCTATGATTAATTTTTAAAAAGGGACTATGCCAGATGAGCATTGATTTCAATAAGCAATCTTCCTTGTGAATTGCATTTGCTAACTGCTGAAAAGCCTTCTGAGTGTCCGATATGGTTCTATGAGACTTCAACCTCTTGATAGAACCATACCATGGAGAACATTCAAGGGGAGAGGAGCACTCAATCTCTCTTCTGTTTCAAGTCATATTGGCCGTATGTCTACAGCCCCTTCCATTGTGATCCTTGTTTTAGCAAAAAAAGCACAGTGATATGCCAGAAAATCAGGGAAATTCACCCCTCCCCCTTCCTCTTTTTAAGATTTGAGTTTCCTAAGAGCAATTCTAGACAGTTTATTATTCCATAGGAATTGGACCAGAATCTTTTCAATTTGATAGTACACTTTACTTGTGAGAGAGACAGGTAACATCTCTAATATATAATTCACTTTAGAAGTGATAGTCATTTTTAAAGCTTCAAGAAGACCCCACCAGGAAAGATAGACCGGCGACCGCTTTGCTGTTATATTATGAACTATAGTTAGTGCAACCCTACAGCACAATGAAGAAGAGATCCTAAGTGGATTACAATATTGGACTCAAAATATTTCACCATTTTAGGTTCCCATACAAAGGGAAATTCCTCCACATCCGTTCTACGTGCTCTTGAGTTTAGGGGGAAGGCAACAGATTTTGACCAATTTATTTTATAGCCAGATAGTCCTGAATATTTATCTATCAGTTCTAAAATACTCTGTATGGAGCTAGGTGTGGTGAAGAGCAATAGATCATCCACATATGCAGATAGTTTAATTTCCATGCCAGCAATAGATACGCCCTTAATCGCGAGGCTTTCCCTTATTAATAAGGCCAAAGGTTTCAAGTCCAGATTAAAGAGAATGGGGGAAAGAGGGCAACCCTGCCGGGTACCCCGCCCTAGGAGAAACTCTCTAGATAGAGTCTCATTAACAGACATTTTCGCACTCAGTCTCGTATACATAAGTTTAATTAGATTGCAGAAACCTTCACTAAATACAAACCACTTCAAGACAGCAAACAAAAAAGACCATTCAAACCAGTCAAATGTTTTCTCCGTGTCTAATGAAAGTCTCACAAGAGGGTCTTCTAATTCCTCTGCACCTTCCAGGACATGACAAAGCATTCTGGCATTGACTGTTGAACGTCCCTCAGTAAAGCCGCATTGGTCTGGGTGTATCAAGGAAGGGATCAGTTTGGAGAGACGCTTTGCGACAATGGTCACAAAAATGTTATAGTTTGCGTTTAACAGCGAAATTGTCCAATAATTGCTGATGAACTGAGGGTCCCTCCCAGGTTTTTCTAGGACAATGTTTGCAGAGGCAAATGCTCCAGTCTGTGTCATACTGTCAAGAAGAATTCTATACTATTGTTGTAGATATAGCCCTAAAGTTCTGGAAAAGGCTTTATAAAATTCAGCTGGCAGACCGTCTGCTCCAGCAGCCTTGCCAGTTTGTGTAGAGTCAATAGCCTGGATGATTTCCATGACGGTTATCTGCTTGTCTAATCCCTCAACAGTTTCTTGATCTAACACCGGCTTTGGATATTCTTTAGCAAACAATCAAACTCCTTTACAGAAAATTCAATTTCTGGGGAGTATAGCTGGGCGCAGAATTGTCAAAAGGTCTCCGCAATGTCAGGATCCTTGACAATCAATTGTTGCTCCTGAGGATACTTTAGAGCTGCTACATGCGGAGATTCCTTACGACTCTTTAATGAGTTGACTAGCAGCTGTCCAGCTCTATTACCCTCTGAGTAACATCGTCCTTTCTGCCCCTGAATATTCTGTGAGGCCTCTGTGGTCAAAATCAAATTATATTTAAATCTAAGACATTGCAGTCTTATCAGAATCAGATTTCTGGCCTAAAATGCATTTGCCCGCTTTAATTTGTTTGTCAAATGTACTAAGTTCTGCTTTACGCTGTTTAGCCTGCATTATAGCAAAACTAGTAATAGTGGCTCGTATACTAGCCTTAAAGCCTTCCCACCAAGCCCACCATGAGGAATCTTGTGGTAGATTGAATTGAAAGTACTCCTTTATGTCTACTAGGATGGTCTCCCGGAATTACTGACTGGTTAAGAGTCCTAGCAAATTGCCACCGAGCGTGAGGTTGATGGCTTGTTGAATCAAGTAAAGTGAGAGAGATTGCAGAATGGTCTGAAATATGAGCTGCATGAATAGTAGTCTCACTAACTTTAGAACAAAGTCCCTTGGAGACTAAGAAGAAATCTATACGTGATAACAAGTTATGAGGGGGAGAGAAAAAGGTAAATTCTTTATCTGTAGGGTGCTACAGTTGCCAAATGTCTATCAGACCCAGGTCCTGCATTAAAGATTCAAGAACTGGATGAGCCCTGGAAACCCTAACAGGTCTCACTGGACTCCTATCTATCAATGGATCTAGCACGAGGTTGAAGTCCCCCTCCCACTATAGTCGGATATCTGGACACCACCTGTGCCAAGGCCGCAATGGAGCAAAAAAAGGTAGGACAATCAATGTTAGGAGCATAGACGTTGATTAAGGCCAACTCAGTGGATCCAGTTTTAATGACAGCCATAGTCCACTGCCCATCAGTATCAGACCTAGTTTGAATAATCGTGGGGGATAGAACTTTCCTTACTAAAATGCCAACCCATGTTTATTATGCTGGGCAGCAGTGAAAGCCACTAGAGAAAAGGGATTTGTCCCTAGTTTTAACAACTCCTTTGCATTCAAATATGTCTCCTGCAACAGTAAGATGTAAGCACTTTCCTTCTTACCATATAGAAGAATCTTTTTCCTCTTAATAGGATTGATAGTTTTACTGAATGTTAAGGGCATTATCTTAAAAGAAGACATACTGATAAAATAGATCAAGTTGATTGTCAAATATTGCAAAAACATACCCAATTGTGGCATAAAGTTTTACATTGTAGAACATCTTAAACACCCTCAGACTACTAGCTGCACTTATAGCCCAATAAAGAAAGCCAAATAAAAGGAGATATAATTTGTCCCTAGCCCCTGTACATGATCACCCATAACAATAAAAAAAAACATAATTCTGAGAACACCACACCAAACTCACCAACCTAAACCCAGGGAGGCTATACAACCCACAAAGTTAGCGGATGAACCCACCAGGACAAGACAGACACGGAGGGTAAACAGACCACCTACATTCCCACTTCTGTTATTACATAAAGTATCACGCTTTCCCTACCTCCCACAGTAAAAGAAAGACAATGTACCCAAAACCCTAACTATCAATACTGCATGGTAGGACAGCCCTTACCAAACAGTTTATGAGCTGAAAGACCCTGCCAAATGACTAGGGGCCCTCTCACTTTCCCAAGCTCCAAGTCTCACTTAACCACCATAGACAGCAGAAACAACATAGAACACAAAAGAAGAAATAGAGAGAAAACAACAAAGGAAAAGTCAAGGAAGGAGAAAAGACAAAAAATAACATCTTGACCAGGAAGTACCCTGACCTTCCTTCAAAGAAAACGGAATAAATGCCCTGATACATGATAGTACTGCATGATAAAATGTCACTTCTGCATAAATAGAACTCCTTTACATGACCTTTCAACCAGTCCAATATCATGATATTGAGCGCCAGCAATCTGCATCAAATAAAGCTGTGAAATAATTCACTGCATCACCGCTGCTTCCTTGTCTTCCAGAAATGCATGTAACTCTCCTGGATCATCAACGGTCTTGGTCTGGTTGTGCAGTGTGACTCTCATGTGGGCTGGATAGAGCAGCCCAAAGCTGCAACAGACGTGGGCGCAACGTCAGAAAACCTTTCCTATGATCCACCGTCACCTTCGCGAAGTCTGGGAAAAACGAGTTTGTGTCCCTGGTATTCCAAATTTGAAAGTGCTTTGGCAGTTCCCATTATTTGTGTTACTTGTTGAAAATGTAGAACTTTCAGAATGATTGGGCATGATCACTTATGCGTGGCCAAGGGCTAAGTAGGCACTCTATGGGCACGTTTGATCTCAAATGCATAACAAATTGCAACTTCAACACACCCCGAATCATGGCCTGCAGGAAGGACACCATGTCAGGACCCTCTGCATCCTCAGGCACTCCTAATATTCTTATGTTTCTTCTTGAATGGTTATTTCCATCTTACACCTGTCTCTGTAGTGACTATATGAGTTTGGCCTGCTTCTCAATGGCCTTAAGCCTTTCCCCATGTGATGCCACATCACCCTCCACCTTCTCCAAATAAGCCAAAATGGCTTCCATGGAAGTTCTCAAAGCATTAATATCTTCCTGCATTGCACACAATGACACACCATTGGACTTGACCAGGTCTTTGACTGTCCGAATCTCCACCAGGAGCTCCTGCAAAGTCTCAGGACAGTCTCAGATAACCGCCATCTTGTGAGGAGAGAGAGATTCTGTTTTGGTTCTTTTTGCGCTGGCGTTTTTGAGGAACTTGGTAATCCAGCTGCGTCGGTTTGGGGCCTGGCATATCCAGGATCAAATAGTAACCAAGTAGGTAGGAACTGTTTGATTAAAGACAACAGAAGTCAGGATTCTTGCCAATTGCCCTCCGGAGCTCAGCTCTTACACATGCTACTAATTCCCAATGCCGTGAGAAAATCGAAACAAATAACCACCAATACTGCTTTTTCATATTCTGCTCCCAGCCAATGGAACAAACTACCACTAAACCTAAGAGAGATTAAGGACCTTACCTCTTTCAGGAAGGAACTTAAAACCTACCTGTTTAGTCAACACTACAGCAACCTACAACCTACAATCAAATATACTACACAAGAATACACAACTAACCAAACACAAGTCTACCCCCACCTAATTCAAGACTCACTTCTGTTAGCATTTGCTTATAACCATCTCTGATACTTCTCACTCACTGAATCCTAACTAATTCCTTTAATAACTATTCTAAACAGCCCTCCTCCCAACACTGTACATATGATTACAAATAACTATTGTAAATAGTTTTTGTTCAACCATGTAAATAATTTACACATTGTTTCTTTGTAACATAGTTCTTATGTTCCCTTAATGTTATATGTAATACAATATTTCACTGTTTGTTATATTGTTTTTTAAGTTCCTTGTAAACCGTCCCGGTTCTCTGGAAGGAGCAGTACAGAAAAGCACACAAATAAATAAATAAATAAATCCATCTTGACCAACAACCAGGCTCTGCCCCCTTCAACAACATCAAATATTTTACTGAAATCTAAATATATCACATCTAGGGCTCTCCCTCTGTCCAAATCACTAGTCACCCAGTCAAAGAAATCAATCATATTTGTCTGACAAGACCCGCCCCTGGTGAATCCATGCTGCCTCAGATCCTGCAATTTGTTGGATTCCAGAAACCTCTTTTCTCTTTCAGTAGCGTTTCCAAAAACGTACTCACCGGCGAGGTTAAATTAACTGGCCCATAGTTTTCAATCACATCTTTACTTATTTATTTTATTTATTTATTTATTTACAGTCTCTTTTATACCACACTATTCAACATCAGTGCGGTTTACGTGAAACAGAATGACTAGCACAGTGCAGCAAGCTGATCTGTGTTTACAAAGAACAGGTACTACAACTTGGATAAAACTGGGGTAACTATTTACATCTAGGCGACACGTTATGTCGTGTCAAAAGTAATCGTAGTCATGGATGGCTTGCGGGGTATGTTGCTGTGGCTGTACTAGATGGGGGAGGGGGCTATTGGAGCGCTGTCTTCTGGGTAGTATTTGAGGAAGAGGTGGTGCTTCAATGCCTTCCTAAACTGGGTTAGGTCAGGGATTGCCTGGATGCTGGGTGGTAGGGTGTTCCAGCATCTGGGTGCATAGAATCTGAAAGCTCTTTTTGCTGTTGCCTGGGTGCATTGGGTTATTTCCTTCGGGATTACCAGTGTGTTGACTGCTATAGATCTTCTGGACCTATTGGGTAGACATGGTTTGGATAAGCTCTGCTAGTGATGTGGAGGGGAGCCCATTGATGGCCTTGAAAGTCAGCAGTAGGGTTTTGAAAGCAAGTCTGCCATGTATAGGGAGCCAGTGGAGGTCTTTCAGGATGGACATAACATGATCGCTCCTAGAAGCCCCATGTAGAACTCTCACCGCGGCATTCATCATGAGTTGGAGCGGGTTCAGGGTGGATTGTGGGAGCCCTTGTAGGTTTTCATTAGTGTAATCAAAGTGCGGTATAGTCAACGCTTGATAGATTGTCCGGAAGTCATCCGGCTCTAGTGGGAAGCATAAGTGCCTGAGTGTTCGGATTTTGTGGTAAATTGCTCTTGCTATGTTGCTTATGTGCACCTTCATGTCCAGCCGTTGGTCTAACGTGACACCAAGGTATTGGATTGTGGATTTGGTTTGTAGCTCTGCTTCCTTAACCTTTAAGTGGGGTGGCGGGGTGAAGTTTTGGTTCCTCGTAATGAAAAGGACCTCTGTTTTCTTCTGCTGTATTCAGAGGTTTTGAGATTTGAGCCAGTTGGATACTGCGTCAAAGCAGTCTGTCAGTGGGGAGAGGTCCAGCTGCTCTGTTGAGAATGGCATGTAGAGCAGTATATCATCTGCATATATCAAGGAGTTGACATTGAATGATCGGATGAGGTTACAGATAGGCTGCATGTATATGTTGAACATCAGTGCGGAGAGGGAGGATCCTTGTGGCACGCCTTGCCTCTGGTGGAAAGGTTTTGATGTTGAGGCCCTGGATCGTACGTGCTGCCATCTGTCAGACAAGTATGACTTGCACCATTCTAGTGCTGTGTCACGGATGCCCTTCTCCTTGAAGCGTCCCAGGAGAAGCTCGTGGCTTACTGAGTAAAAAGCAGCAGCTATATCCATGAAGATTGAGGACAAACCCTTGATGGATGTTATCAATTCCAGCAATTAGGTTACTGTAGAGGGTGGTGAGGAGTGTTTTGACACCATGGGACTCTCTAAATCTGTGTTGGCAGGGGTCCAGCAGAGCGGCAGTTTCGATGTGCTCTTATATTTGTCTTTGGACTTCTTTTTCAATTATCTTGGCCAGAAGTGGTATACTGGATATAGGTCTGTACGAGTCCACCTTCTGGGTGTCGAGCTTGCTGTTTTTCAGCAGAGGCCTGATGATGTATGTTTGAGGCATTGGGGGAACGAGCCTGTTGCGAAGGATAGGTCCATGAGCTTGGCTATGAACGGGCTGAAATCGCAGCGTAGCTCTTTTATCCAGAATGCAGGGCAGGGGTTGGTTTGTTGCGAAGTGGCATTGATCGCAGCGATAGTGTCTTCGATGTACTACTTGGTGGAGTGGAGAAGATGTTCAGGGGAGTTAGGTAGGTTTGTTCATGTACGGTGGTGGGTGCTGAGGGCTTATTGGTCTGGCATAGCTTTGATTGCAGGTAGTTCGTGAATTCTTGAGGGTGGATCTCGCTTGGTTGGTCAGGGGCTGGCTTCTTTATTTAGGTTCTTGACTAGATTAAACAAGTCATGTGGTTTGTTTAGTGATCGTTTTAGGGTGTCCTTGTGGAATTGTCTGATTTTCTCTGTTATTGCTTCACGGTGTTTTATCAGGTGAAGGTTACTTCCGCTTTTGTGTAAAGGGACCACATGTGCTTCCCTCCAGTCCTCTGGCACCACCCCTGACTCCATAGAGGCAATGAAAAGGTCAGTCGAGCTGCTAGAACGTCCCCAAGTTCCTTCAGTATTCTTGGATATATCCCATCTGGTCCCATCACTTTGTACAATGGGCATTGGTCCTTCCTCCTCCTGTGAGTCTTCCATGAGGGGTTCATAGGTAAGTAGGAGGATGGGGAGATTGCTGCTACTACAATCGGATCAATTTTCCAAAGTGCTTATCCCTACAGTAGCACCTGCAATTAAGGTAAGTGCTACTGAAAAGGATGTCCAGCAGCACGATACAGATAATGTCAGGGGAACTCGGAATTATATGGATAGTGTCTCTATATGGATCACTATCTAATTCCAATTCTAATTCTAACATGTGCTTTTATACCGCTACCATCCCAAACTTTTGTGGTTCAGTGCAGTTTACAGAAAGTGTTAAACAAAAATAAAAAATTAAGAATCAAATAACCAAGACTCCAAATATTTCCAAAGTTGCAAAATAGATGATGACTCTTTAATCCTCACAGGTAACTTAGACTAGTGTTCTGCTGCTTGATAAGGAATAGTATGTATAAATCTTGTCTTTAAGATAACCTCTCTACAGGGAGAAAAGGAGAGCACATGAAGACTGCAGGTCTTTTGATTTAGTTAAGAGCGGAAGTAATAATGAAGAAAAACATAATTTAGGACAGAAAAGGCTGCCCTAATGACTATTTGGATAGCATGTCTTTATAGCAGCACTGAATATCTCCACTATACGCGTGGAATGCAGTTCCATAATGTGAACATCTGGCCCACGGACACATCTAAATCAAACAGGCCCCCCTTTGAACCTAATTCTGCATCAGCATGCCTGGGCATGCCTGTGGGTCTGGAATGAGGGGCACGTGTAAGTGCAATTCAGCCGACACCATGCCTCAGACATGGAGAAACATTTTGGATGTCCCCACATCCACCGTATTCTAAAATGTTACACATTTCAGATCCTGCCTGTCCCCACGATGCACATGCAGGTGCTACGCCCCTCAGGAAAAACATGCATCTCTTAAGCTGCTCATCAGACAGTAGTTTGATGCACACTAGACATAAATACCAATGAGAAATGACAAATGTGGCAACCTAGACCATATACCAGTCCTCCTCATGCCCTAAAAAGTGCTGGGTAATCCCAATGTACTCCAATATGGTAGACAAGAATGTAAATATGAACATGTATGTCAGGACATCCTTGCATTAAATGGTACGTGGCATTACGAACCGGCCCCAGTGATTCCTGCCCTGGTCATCTCTACAAACATGATTTAAACTTCTAGGAATGGACCCTTACCAAGTGCACAAACCCCAGAACTAACATTGAAGTTCCCCAAAGGATTCATAATATTGCTGAGCAACAAATGTATGCCCTTTTTGTGCCTATGGCCTATAAGTGAACTCATTCAGCTGCTCCACACTATCATTCACCTCTTATCTCTCCCTACATCCCTCCCCGGGAACTTCACTCTTCTGGCAGATTGCTTCTATCTATGCCCTTTTGTACTGTCAAACCAGTCTTTGCTCTTTTCACCTTGCTGCTTCTCATGATTATAACAAGCTACCTGAGTCTGTACATCAGGCTTCGTCTCTGTCCCCTTTCAAAACTAGGCTGAGAGCTCACTTCTTAGTTGCCACTTTTGGATCTGATCCACCTAGAGTCCCTTATGTTTCCTGACCATTCCCCCTAGATATATCCTCTCCACAGCTGCTGTGTTGACTGTCTTGAATATATTGTAAGCATCGCTGAGCAGGGACCATTTTTACATGTGTCTGTGCAGCGCTGAGTACATCTTCTAGTGCTATAGAAATCGTCAGTAACAGTAGTTGTAGGGTCTTCTGGCTATGGCATCTGAGGCCCACCTATCTGGGTACTGGCATTTCTCACAACAGCTACATCTGTCCCATCGTGGTGTATGTTGTTCTGTATACATCCGCTGTATGTGGGACAACACTGTCTGCCTTCCCACAGTCTGCTTTGTAGCACTGCTCCGCTGGTCAGGCCTGTGTGGGCATGGGAAGGGAGATCCCTGTGCCATCACACCCAGTAGCCAGACTCCAGATATATCACCAGTCTCGCAGCTCTCATTGATTCTGGCCTGGGTGGGGATGTAGGCTGCATAGTACAATCCGGGAAATGTTGGCACAACATCAGTCATGTCTCTCAGTGCCTGGCATAGGACACTGCCAACAATATTTGATCTTATTAGCATACCATATGAAAAATAACCCAGATGGAATCGGCATAGGTTCCCTATTGCTCCATGTAAAAACATAACCCTGTCAATAATAGGGACCCTCAGAATACGAGCATTCAGTATTGCAAACAGCACTAATACATGCTGAACAACAATGCAATTGGTGCTGAACAACAATGCAATTGGTGCCTTCACTTCCCCGCCATCAGCCACAGCTCCCCCAATTGGGGTAGAAGCGCCTGAGCGGGAAACTGTCCTGCTCAGAAGCTCCTGCCCAATCAGGACAGTGGGAGGACATCAAAAGAAGGCGTCCCGTTGGTGAGGCTGTCTCATCTTCCCGCCATCAGCCACAGCTCCCCTGATCGGGGTAGAAGCGCCTGAGCGGAAACCGTCCCGCTCAGTAGCTCCTGCTCAATCGGGGCAGTGGAAGGACATCAAAAGAAGGCGTCCCATAGGGCACGCCCACACCTGAGGGCCTCGCCAGAGGGCCCTTTGGCGTGGCCCTTAGGTGTGGCACTCAGAGAGACCGAAGAGGTCCATCTACAATATCCCAAAAAAACAACATACATGGCCGCAGGAAAAAGCACCGAAAACAATCAAGAGCAGCTAAAAGTAAATGAAGCCATATCCTAAGGGCAGCCGAGAAGAAAACATGTATGCAACTCTGATTCTCCCCATCAGTTGCCTCCTCACACAACTCCATCCACTTCATGCACCCAACCATCACATACACACAAGCACACCATGGCTTCCACCAACAGCACAGATAAACACACTCCCACAGTATACTTACAGGAACACTCAAGGACACCCATGCACAAAAAGCAAATCAAGCACAAGACCATCACCCACGCAACCCCAAAGGAAGCTCACAGAACACTAAAACCCCCACAACTATCTCAATAGAGCTCATAAACGCCAGATCCATACGAAATAAAATTAACACAATAGCTGACCACATAGAAGATCAGCAACCTGACATACTTTGCATCACAGAAACATGGCTCACCCCCACAGACAATGTACTACTCACTCAATTAGTGCTCTCTACTTACTCAGCATTCAAGTGCCCACGCACACAGTGGAGAGGAGGAGGGGTTTTGATCATTGCAAAGAACAGCCTAAAGCTCAAGTCACGAAGTGCCACAGACACACAACAATGCAACACCATCACTGTGGAGAACAAATGGATGGCCCTATGCCTCATCTACAGAGCGCCCCATGCGCCACCAGAGGAACTAGCATCCACACTAGAAGTGGTCTGCGCAGTCAACACAAGTCACAAACCCCTGCTACTGATAGGAGACTTCAACCTCAAATCCACCACCAACAAGGATGCAGAAGCTTTCCTTCGAGCAATGGGTTCCTTTCAATACACCCAAATGATTAATACCCCAACACACAGACACGGATCTTCACCAGACCTCATATTTGCACCCAACTACCTACTTGACAGAGATTTCATAATCAACCCCCACTGTCACACCTGTACCATGGTCAGACCATCACTTAATTAAAATAAATAGTCCCACAAGGCGGAAAGCATGATGAGAACCGGGACAACCCACCACACGAAGATTCAAGAGCTTCGACAGGGACCAATTTCTACAAGACACTCTACCCCACCTGAACTCAGAAGCAGATCGTCTAGACAATCAAATTGGAAACTGGAACAATGTCATCAATGCCTCAGCCAAAGCCACAGAATATAGACCCAAGAAAGCTCGCTGCAACAAATCGCACCACAAACCATGGTACTCAAAAGTCATATGGAACGAAAAGAGAGAACTTAGAAAGCTAGAACGGCAATGGAGACACACTAAGTCGCCCAACACACAGGCTCTATACCTAACAAAACAAAAGGACTACAACAAACTCATCAACCAAACTAAAAAAGAATACCACACAAACATTATACTCAAAACCAACAACAAACCAAGAGAGCTCTTCGAAATCGTGAAAACCCTCACCAAGGAACAGAAGACTGAAAGCGAAGTCCAAATAGACCCACAAGCATTTGCAGACCACATCCAAGAAAAATTCCATTCATCTTCACAACCAAAAACAAGCACAACCACCAAATGGACCACACCTCCGAAAACCTGGGAAAATTCAGCACCCCATCCACAAAGCAGCTCTCACACATCATCATCACACTCAATACAAGCACAGCTCCAACAAACCCATGCCCAGTGACATGGATTAAAGCTACTAAGTCAAACTTCATCCACACCATCCACACCATGGTGCACAGGTCACTGACCCAAGGAAACATGCTGAACCAGCTAAAGATCGCTACAATAAGACGAATCCTGAAGAAATCACCACTTGACAAGAACAACCCAGCCACTTAAAGACTGATTTCAAGCATACCACTACTGGCAAAAATTATTGAAAGGGCAGTACAGCATCAGCTACAGGTCCATATTGACAACCACGCACCACTAGACATCAATCAACATGGTTTCTGCCCCAACCACGGAGTCAAAACACTCCTGCTATACCTCTTTGACAAAATACTCCACCTCATAGACAACTGCAAGAATGGAATACTGATGATATTCATCGATATTTCTTCAGTGTTCGACACAGTGGATCACAGAACTCTACTGGGAAGACTACAGAACATTGGGCTACACGGGTCCACCCTGAAATGGTTCCACTCATAACTAACGGACAGACAGATACAGGTCAAGGTCGGCCCCAACACATTCTGACTAATAAAGGTCAGGCAAGGCGTACCCCAAGGATCCGCCCTATTGGCGCTATTATTTTACCTCTACATTCAGCCAATATGCGACATCATGAAAGAACACAAAATACAATACACAATTTATGCAGATGACATCATGATATACACACCAATCACACTTGACAACCCCGACTACACCAAAATCACGGATTGTCTCATGCACATAACCAGCTGGCTTCAAGACAACAACCTGACCATAAACTACAGCAAGACTGAGGCACTAATCATCACCCGAAACACCGATTTCATCCGCCAACTCAACATCAAGTTAAACAACACAACCATACCAATAAAACCGGAAGTAAAATACCTCGGAGTGACTCTAGACAAGGAACTGAATCTACAATCACACATAAGCAGAACCACCAAAAATGCCTACCACAGGATGAGACTAATCAGACGCCTCAAACCTCTCCTCCCCGGAGCACTTACGCACAGTCTGTCAGGCACTAATAACTCTAATGCTAGACTTCTGCAACCCAATCTATCTTGGTCTCACAAAGCAGACACTCAGGCCACTGCAATCGGCGCAAAACACAGCAGCGTGCATTATATCTGGCACAACAAGACAAGAACACATCACACCCATTCTAAAAGATCTTCACTGGCTACCAATCAGCTCACGCATCAAATATAAGACAGTCATAAACATATTCAAACTCAAACAGACATCAGCTCTCAGCTTACAACCACTCATACAATCTGACAGAAGCACACGACCAAGGAGGAGGGGCACTTCCAACCGTGTTAACACACCAAAAGTCTTCACCAAGGCCTGCAAGGACACTGCAGACCGAGCCCTTTCACTGGCTGCACCAGCAATTTGAAAGTTCCTCCCAGATGAACTACGATTAACAACTGACATCAAGGACTTTCAGAAGCAGCTCAAGATGACCTTCTTCATCGAACACTATGGGGGCGCCACATAAGCTACTCACCAGCCAGGACCACAGACCAACCCCCCCCCCCATTCCCCCATGTATATAGTATTATATAATAGCACACGCTGTAATTAGCTCAACAAGAATCTACGTCATCCTACTACACATGCATTCACTGTTTCACTGCATGCACACACAAAACTCCATTACTTGCTGATTGCTGTGTAGACCGCCTTGATTGAAGGAGAAGGCGGCATAGAAATCCTTTTAAATAAATAAATTATGGGCATGCATTAGTGCTTTCACTGTTGATTGCTTTTATTCTGAGGACCTCTTAGCATTGACAGGGATATGTTTTGACAGTTAGCTATGGTGAGAGACATCCTGACTTGTTTTCCATCCATCACCCCCTTTCCCTAGTTTAAATGCCTGTCTACATAATGCCTACATTTTTCTCTTAGGATCCTTTCCCCTGCGATAGAGAGATATAGTCTATCAACACCGTATAGCCTCTTGTTGTTCCATCTATTTCCCCAGTCACCAATATATTTAAATCCATTTTCTTTGCAGCAGGTTTAGAGCCATGTATTAAAGTTGATTGTTATGCAGCCTTTCTGCCCTTTTACCAAGACCAGGTAGAACTTCTGAGAATGTTATTGTGTTAACAATGGGTTTGAGTTTCTCTCCCAAAATCTGGAAGTCCCTTTGAACTGCAGAGGCACTGTTTCTAGCCAAGGCATCTGTACCCAAGTGGATGATAACATCAATATTGGAGTCCTCACTTACTGCACTAACTATGCCAACAATTGTGTTGGTAGTCCTGCTGGCTGAAGAGCTTGGTCGGAATTTGACCATCCTCTCTCCCTTGAACTGTGTTCCCAACTTGGTGCCTCTGATGATGGAATTTCCAAGTGGTAGTAGTTTTCTTTTTTTCTTCATATTGGTGCATTACCAGTAGATTTGGCATTAACCTCATCTAAGGGCACTTCAGTGTCCACTAACTGGGCACTCTCATTTTCCAAGGCATAGAAGGCATTATGCAGGGATATCTCTTGATGGAGAGGGTGTCTCCGTGTTACAGGTCACAACCTACCAGAGCCCACTGTGATCTATTTGTTCCTGGGCAGTTTCTTTGTGGGAGCAGAGGTAGATTTTCCTTAATTTGTACCCTAGAGAAGGTGTGTTTAATTGCAGCTAATTCTTCCCTTAATAGAATAAATTCTTTATGCATAGCAGGTAACTTGAGACATATAGAGAAAGCTCTTAGGCTCCAAATAATTCTTCTTAGAAAGAAAGCACCACAGCTATTGCCTTTAATACACAACATGCTGATTAATATGGATATAAGCAGTTCTAGGACAAGAAGAAGGGTAAGGATGTTTGCAAATGGATGATAAAGGGATAAATGGGGCACTAAGGGAGGAAAAGGCCATAGTGGAGAGACTGAATGAATTCTTTGCCTTGGTCTTTACTGAAGAAGATATAGGGAAGTTACTCATGCCTGAAATGGTATATAAAGCTGATGTAGCTGAAAATTTGACAGAAACAGCGATAAACTGGGAGGATGTATTGTAACTGTTTGATAAACTGAGGAGTAGAAATAATATGGACCAGATGGTATACATCCAAAAGTTTTGAAAAAACTGAAATATGAGATTACAGACTTACTATTAATAATTTGTGAACTATCATTAAAATCTTCTATAGTACCTGTGGATTGGAGAGTGGCCAATGTAGCTCAAATTTTTATAAAGGATTCCAGAGGTGATCCAGGAAAGTGCAAACTGGTAAGACTGACATCAGTACTGGGTAAAATGGTAGAAACCATTATAAAGAATAAAATTACTGAATATGTAGATAGCCATGGTTTCATGGGAGAAAGCCAACATGGATTTAGCCAAGGAAGGTGTTGTCTTACTAATCTGTTATATTTTTTTGAATGTGTGAATAAACAAGTAGACAAAGATGAGCTGATTGATATAGTGTATCAGAATTTTCAGAATGCTTTTGACAAGGTCCCTCATGAGAGGGATCAGGAACTGGTTAAAAGATAGAAAACAGAAAGTAGGGCTAAATGGCAAATTGTCTCAATGGAGAAAGGAGAATAGTGGAGAACCCCGGAGATTTGTGCTGGGCCCGCTGATTTTTTTTTTTAATTCAAATTTTCATAACATGTAACAAACATGGTTAAAGATATACAATCAAGTCCACATCATGAGGAGCGCTGCCCTGATACATCAGGAAAATAACCTAGGAAAAATTAACAAATATAAAAAGCCAGATTGGATTCCCAAATTATATAAACCCTTAATACTAGGTCAAAAGGAAACAACTCTCATACCTTTTCTTTGTTTAACAAAAATGCCTCCAGTTGTTCACACTCAAGAAAAATATATTTAACTGATTGAAATATAACAATACACTTACATGGATACTTTAACAAAAAAGAAGCCCCTAACGCAATAACTCGAGGCTTTAACAAAAGAAAAGCTTTCCTCCGCTTTTGAGTGGATCTACAAACATCCGGGAATACCTGAATAGGAGTTCCACAGAAATTTTGATCCTGATTTTTAACATATTCATAAATGACCTGGAAAAAGGAATAACTAGTGAGGTGATCAAATTTGCTGATGACACAAAATTATTTAAAGTTGTTAAAACCCAAGAGGATTGTGAAAAATTGCAAGAGGACCTTGATAAATTGGAATACTGGGCATCCAAATGGCAGACAAACTTTAATGTAGACAAGTGCAAAGAAATGCATCTAGGAAAGAACAACCCAAACTATAGTTACATGATGTAAGGTTCCACATTAGGAACCACCACCCAGGAAAAAGATTTAGGCGTCATCGTGAATAACATGTTGAAACCCTCTGCCCCAGTGTTCAGTGGCAGCCAAGAAAGCAAATAGAATGCTAGGAATCATAAGGAAAGGAATGGAGAATAAAACAAGCAATATTAAAATGCCTCTGTTATCGTTCCATGGTGTGACCAGACCATGAATATTGTGTGCAATTCTGGTCGCCATATATTAAAAAGGATATAGTTGAATTAAAAAAGGTATAAAGAGTGACAAAAATGGTAAAGGGAACGGAAGGATAACCTATGAGCAGAGGCTTAAAAGGTTGGAGCTCTTCAACTTGAAAAAGAGACGATTGAGGGGGATATGGAGTGAAATGGGTAAACATAAATCTATTGTTTACGCCATCAAAAAGTAGAAAGACTAGAGGACACACAATGAAGTTACAATGTAACCCATTTGAGACTAATAAGAGAATTTTTTTTTAATCAACGTGTAATCAAACTCTGGAATTTGTTACTGGAGGATGTAGTAAAAGCTGTTAGTATAGCTAGGTTAAAAAAAGGTTTGGTCAAGTTCCTGGGGGAAAGATCCATAAACCATTATTAAAGAGGACCTGGGAAATCCACTGCTTCCCTGGGACAAGCATTGTGGAACCTCTGGCCTCTTTGGGAACCTGCCAGGTACTTGTGGCCTGGATTAACAACTGTTGGAAACAGGATAGTGTGCTTGATGGACCTTGCTGTGACCCAATAAGGCATTGCTTATCATCTTATATTCAGTTCATGACATACTTGTCACAACCATTCCTCAATATGGGTTGCATTGGAGAGAAGAGCAGAATTTTTTATAAGTCCTAGCCTTATGCTACATTTCAGCAGGAATAATGTGGACATTTCTGGGAAACACTTAGAACATCCATGGGTCTTCTCTGAATATGCTTCAACATCTCTGCGGCTGACTACCTCCTTCCGCCCTCTCCTGCCTATGTTCTGAGATCCCTGTGCTAGCACCATGGACGTGCATGTCAGCAGTGTTTCAGAATACTGTCGGGGATGTTTTCGGCACATAAACCTCCCCCTTATTCGTGTTCTGAAATGACCCACATAGTTCCAATCCTGACCACATTAACTGGACATTCAGTGTTGGCCACAATCCATGCACCAATGCTCAATATCATCTTTATTTTTTGCAGCAGTGGCATTAAAAAAACCCGTACTGACTACTACATCTCAATAGTTCATTCTTGACTAGAATGTTTTAAATGGAGGTGAAGGCACTCAGCTGGACTACCCTTTTAATATATTTTAAGTCAGTGGGGAACAATCCTCCAACTCAGGGTCTTAGACCTCCAAGTTAGACATGCTATTACTGAGGAATTTTGTGGGTCTCCTTTAACTTGAACATCCCCTGGAATACACCAAACCCGGCCTTCCATTTGGATGGAACATTTTCTTTTCTAATTATGTATATGTCCAAAATTAACTGTTCAAATGGAGTTGATTTTTGGGGCCTTTTTACTAAAGTCCTGAAAGGCTGTGCACCCACTGTTAAGTACAAAGCCTCTGTGTTAGCTGTTGGGGCTGTGATCAGCATATTCTTGGCAGTTACACGTGACTGAGCTAATTGCATTCAAGGTGATGGCACGTTAATGTTCTCTCCACGCCCACACTCCACTCCTAACCCACCCACTCTCCACATTACTGCACGAATGCCAGTTAGCATGTGTTTTGGCGATAGAAAGCCGTCATGCCCGCATGTTTGTTCACCATGGCAGACTAACCTTGGCTGATTAAAAGGACTCCTTTATCTTACTAAAAAACACACTTATAAAGTCAGTGCTGCCATTGACCAAAAATGTTTTCTTGAATATTGACACACTGATATTTAGCACTCACAAATTTTCAGGGTCATTTTATACATTAGACACCTGAGAATGCCTCCAGTCAGTCTGACAATGTTATATATGTATACATTCACATAACTTTACCCACATATTGAATGGTAATTTTATAAAAGCCTTTGTTCAGGGAATAAAGCACTGTTTTACACTCAGAAGTGTTCTGGAAAACTACATTCCCAATTTATAAAAATGTAAATTTAACAATTTCAAATTGACTTACTTTTTCAACGTTCTTGGTATGAAAAACGTCTAGTTGCAGCTTGCTTTTCACGGTGTTAATTGTTCTTCTGAGGCTCATATCATTAACCTTTTTTTTTCTGACATAATCTTCCTGTTCTTATTCCAAGGGAGAGCTAAAATGAGAAAACTAAACATATTAACTCTCAATCTATTTAAGCAGACTTTTAAAATTCTAATTAGCCAACTTGGAGAAAACAGGCTTTTAATATATGTGTGTTCTCATTAAATACCACAACAGAATTTGTATATAATAGCAAAGTGATGTATACTTTGCATTATAGGTTGATATTTCTTAACTAGATATCTTTAGTGGAAAGTTGTCGAAATTTTAGAAATGCACAAAAAATTAAGGGGTCCTTTTACTAAAGCCTAGTAATCGGTGAACATGCATTTTTAATGCGGAGCAACTGGCAGCTGTGAATGTAAACATGGGGGCCTACCAGCAACTGTGTGTTAAAGCGCACACTGATCAGCCATAGTGCAATGGGGTGGGGATTGGGTGGAATGTGGGCATGAAAAGCCCATTGCTGCTAACCTGAGGGCAACTGCCATGTGGTCGGTGGCAATTAGCACAAGTACATCTAACAAAATCTCTAGGGCATGTTAAGGTACTTGGTTGCACGTTAGCTGCTGGGAATAGGCCGGTCATGCTCCCAACAGCTAATGTGGAGGCCTTGCACTTAATGTACAATTGTAATGCATAGTAAGGGGTCTGTCTGCAAAACTGTGTAAGTCTTTTGCAGCTAACATGGGGCGATAGCAGAAAAAGCCCCATGTTAGCTGCAAAAGATACAAAGTATCTGCAGGGAGTGTTCCCAGCCTTTCCTCTATAGATACCGTGGAGTTGATGCCCTTACTGCGGAGACCCGTGATTCCTACTACTAGTACTGATCATTTGTATATCGCTACAAGGTGTATGCAGCGCTGCACATACAAATGTAAAAGATGGTCCCTGCTCTTCCGAGCTTACAATCTAGTCAAGACAGACAACACAGCAGCTGTGGACAAATATATCTAGAGGGAATGGTAAGGAGATACTTGGGAGATTAGGCAGACTGACCAGCTGACTGCGGTGCTATAATCATGGCTAATCAGTTGGCTAAATGGGGGCCTCTACCCCATAACCCCTCCTCAACTATTACCTTAAAAATCCTAATGGTCTAGTTGGCATGGGGCAGGATCAGTCTTCTCTGCTTCTAACCCATCCTCGTGAGACCGGCTCCATTTTTTTTAAATTTTCTTTTTTTTAGTGCCGGAGAAGAGGCAGGAATGGTCCTTTTGGCTCCTGCCCACTTCATTGGCACTAACAAAAATGGTGCTAGTCTCAAGGTGTGACAGCACCAAGGATGAAGGCAGGAGCAGGGAGGACCACTTCTGCCCCATGTCCACTAGACTACCAGAATTTTTAAGGTAATGGTAGGATGATTAAGGGTGTTGTGGACCCCTTTTGGTGAATGGCTAGCCAGAATGTAGATTTTGAAGGAGGGTGGTGGTGAGAAGGATGGTGGATGACTGGATAGCTGCGATTGTAGGTTTTGAATGGGGGGGAGGAGGGAGGGGATCAACCTGCTAGCCAGGAAGGATGATTGTGATGGGAGGGTGCTCTGATTCTCCCAGGACAGTTTCCAATAGGGATTGGGAGATGTTTGAGGGCATGGGTGCTGAAGGGGGGCAAATCTGATATGGTAACATAATCAGTGCCATGGATCGGTACACCCATGGCACTGGCGATAGTGACTGATTGGCAGGGCCCGATGTGAACCTGATGGGCAGCTTTGGTAGCATTGGCTGTAGGTAATGTTACCTCTTCAGGTGGCCTTACCTGCAACTATGATAAGGCTGATTTTGATAGCCATTGCGTGACAACTGCTTGCATAGTGGCTGCCAAATATCAACATGCTTACTCCCCATCCTGATCTCAGCTCCTCCGAACTCTACCATGAGAAATGCAGATATCACAGAAAAGTGGCTGCAATATCTGCAATTTGACCACATTAGCTGCTACTGCTAGACAGTATTTCCACACTAGCCCTGCTTTAGCAGCTAATGTGGTTTAGTAAACAGAACGCTAAGTGCAAAACCTTAATGGCCTTGAGTAAAATGGCCGCTAAATTTATATATACATATTTTATTGAAAGGATTTCAATGTTTTCATGTATGTAAACCAAAGTTGATAATAAAGAGAGATATATAGAAATGCTATTTAAATTTGATCCTTGAAAACCACAAATTTAAAATCTGATTCTGGGATCTCTGCAATGAATATTCATGAGCTATGTCTGTATACAATTGGTCACAGACTAGATTAATATAGCTATTTTAATTAACATCAACATCAATCTGTTTGCAAACCTTGAGACTATACTTAAAAATCATTGCTGTAAGTGGATGAAAGGGATGCATGCAGAAACAATTTTTGATTCATTTTGGGGTCATTTTTGAACTTTTTCCTAATTTTCTGATATTTTTGTCCATTTTATATATTTGTGAGAAAACAAATTTTTAAGTTATGTTAGACCTGTTTAATATCAAGATGCCGAAACAATGTGACATCGTGGTAGCCAAAGCCAGAAGGATGCTGGGTTGCATACAGAGAGGAATAACCAGCGGAAAGAAAGAGGCATTAATGCTCCTGTACAAGTTGTTGTTGAGGCCTCACTTGGAATATTGTGCACATTTCTGGAGAACCATATCTCACAAGGGTTAGAAAAAGATGAAACAGTTCAGAGGAAGGAGACCAAAATGATTTGGAGGCTGCATCAGCAGATGTATGTCAAGATATTTGAAGTCCTAAATATGTATACTCTAGAGGAGAGGAGGGACAGGGAAGATATGATTTAGATGTTTAAATACCTAAAGGGTATTAATGAACAAACAAACCTTTTTCAAAGAAGGGGAAGCTGTAAAACTAGAGGGCATACCATGAAACTGCAAGGAGGTAAACTTAAAAGCCATTAGGAAATATCTTTTCACTTAAAGGGTGGTAGATACTTGGAATTACCACCCAAGAGAGGTGGTGGAGGCAAATACAGTGATGGAATTCAAAATGGCATGAGACAGACACAGTGGATCCATTTATAGCTAGAGGATAAAATCAAAACACATGAGTTAACCCTCACAGAGCGGCGGAAACAACCCTAAACAAGGCATAGAGGAGGGTGACCTGCACGGATCGGGGTTACAACTACTTTAGCCACCTTACTGGGCAGACTATATGGACCACACTGGTCTTTATCTGCCATCATATACTATGCTGCTATGTTATTAGTAACTGGTTATTTTAACATAATACTCTAGATCAGCCTTTTGCTCGAAAGAACTTCAAAAACATTGCAGCTCTCAGAATATGGAGGTCAAGCTTTTGAAAGATATAAGTGCTTATGATAAATTCACTGTAATTGAGGGAGCTTTACTGGCCCCTGGTCCAGAGTAGGTTAGTTTAAGGCCCCGATTCTGGTCTTCAAGTCATTGAACCGAATATGCGGAAATATTTATTTACTGAAAGAATGGTCTCCCAGTGGAGGTGGTAGAGATGAGGACAGTATCTGATTTCAAAAAAGCATGGGACAAACACAGAGAATCTCTTAAGGAAAAAAGGGGACTGTTGTAGTGGTTGAGAGGCCATGTGGTCTTTTTCTGCCATATCTAGTCTACCCTTCCATCACATTTCTATGTTTCTAATTGGGATGGTTCTATCATGGTTATGGATGGAATGGATTTATGTTTGTATTCTAGAGGGTGGTTGTTTAGTTGCATTTTTATGTCTGATTTCTTTGTAAGTGTAGATTTTATAGTTTATTATACCCACTTTGTGCTGGTATTTGAAAAGTTATTTTATCATATTGGAATTATAAATAGGACTTCTGAATTTAGGTTTTAATTGATAAACACTGATAAATCACCCTTGATGCAAAAACATTAAAATAGGTATTTATTGGATAAACACCAGAAAAACACCACACCTCCATTACTTTTCACCCCTTTCCTGGCTTGTCTTGAATCTTCTACTCAGTTTTTGTGTCTTTTCTATGTTAGTGACTTCAAGGTACCACTAACATACATGTTTGATTCCACCAGAAAAGGTACCAAGCAATAGTGCCTCAGGAATGAAAATACTGATTAACACTGATATTTTTGGACCCTCAAAAAACACCTATTAGGTGTAAAATAAATGCCAAAATTTACGATTTATAAACACCTAGGAACAGTAGCCCTAATTATAAATAAATTAAATAAGACACTGCAATTGGAAAGAGGACTCACTAAGGAGTCATCTTGATCTGAGCTTTGGTCCTAGTGGACCAGCTGGATGAATGCGAGTAGATGGCGATCAGGTTGCTGACCTTGAAGGATGCTATGGTTACATTGACCGAATGTGACCTTGGCTTCGCCATCAACTGTTGCTGAGTAGCCAATTTCGATTTAAGTTCTTTGAGCTTCAGTTTACGAATTTCACTTTTGGGTGGAAAATCAGCATCAAACTTATTGCTATGCAGAGCCTTATAATGATGTTCCAGATTACCCTTTCTGGGCAAGGATACTGAGGCGTTACAAATTAGACAACACTTGTCTTTCACTATGATGAAGAAGTAGTCCATTTCCCATTCATCATGAAAGTGGTAGGTTTTGCTCTTCTTTGGAACACTCATCTTCGTTATACTGGGGTGGCTGGATGTAAGAAGGCCAAATCTGCTAAGTTAGTATAAACACTGGCTGAATCTGGTCCAAAACTGTCACTGTCCCAAAGTATTAAAGATCAACAGGAACTGAAGACCTCTGGATGATGTGCAATACAAGGATTGGAGATGCCAAAACCACACATGCAGTTCTAAAAGTAAAAATAAGAATTCATCTTACTAGTACCAATAATCAAATACCACCAAACAATCATCAAAAAAACTCAAACACCTGTCCAGCAAACCAGATAAAATCAAATACCGCCAAACAAGTTCAAATACCACCACACGCGATTTAATAAATTCTGCACACAGTGTAGAATCAATGCAAAGGCAAGGCAAAATAAAATTGCGGTGTAGAATCAACGCAAAGGCTAGGCAAAATAAAATTGCAGAGGCAAGCAAAAGTAAGTGGTTTGAACCATTTCGAAGGCAAGGCATAGGCAAGTTAGAACAAAATTGGAAAAGCCCGACAATATCACCAAATTCTTGACACTTTGTTGTGTCTGCCCGAAAACGTTTAATGAAAGCGAACTATAAAGTGACCAATGACCAGCACATGACACAACTAATATGGTAATATGGTAAGAAGATACAATGACCAGCACATGACACAACTAATATGGTAATATGGTAAGAAGATACCCACTGAAATGGAATCAGGACCCCCAGTGTAAATAAGATGTAGATATGTTATACAATGTACATAGTTCCCCCCAGTTACTTCCAAGTTGATCTCCTGTTTATTGTAAATGCAACTCAGGGTTCCTGTGTTGTATGGTTGATGTTGGATGTAAACCGCTCTGATCTAGAATAGAGCGGTATAGAAGAACTGTTAAATAAATAAATAAATAAATAAATAAAATAAGTGTATTCAGGTAAAGCCCAGGCGAATGGACATCGCCTGGTATATAACATACTTCTAAGGGGTGTTGGGGCGGGGAAAGGAATGGGTGATTCTGAGAGGCAGGGGACCAGGTATGACGTCCGGCCTGTGGCGACTCATCGAAGGGCATGGGTGGCGGACCCCTGGGGTACCCACAAACCTTTGGCATGAAAACAACAAGCACCCCCAATGCACCTGCAGGCAAGATTCCTGCAGTTGGGGAAAAAAGACCGGCAAAGGATCAGCAGCGGGGGCAAGCCCTCGGCACGAGCTCTCTCCTAGCGACAGGGTGTGCTGATGGAGAGATGGAGCCAAGTGGGGCTGGCAATCTACCTCTGACCCCTCCACGATCTACAAGTAGATTGCGATCTACCTGTTGGACATGCCTGGACTAGGCCATTCCAGGACATTTAAATGTTTCTCTTTAATCATTCCAGTGTAGCTTTAGTAGTATGTTTAGGGTCATTGTCCTGCTGGAAGGTGAACCTTCATCCCAGTCTCAAATCTCTGGCAGACTGAAACAGGTTTTCCTCAAGAACTGCTCTGTATTTAGTGCTACCCATCGTTCCTTCAATCCTGACCAGTTTTCCTGTCCCTGCCCATGAAAAACATCTCCACAGCATGACGCTGCCACCACCATGTTTCACTGTTGGGGTCATTCAAAGCCACGAATAGAGAGGATGGACATTCTGTTGGGATGTCCATACTCGTTATTTGGCCCCCTATGCATCCCCAGCTAACCTCCCCATATGAACAAGGTGTTTGAACAGGGAGGCTATATGGGGATGGGAAGGGGATGGATTGAGGGCAAGCAGTGGGACGTCCACGACCCAGGACGTACAGGGCCGATTCTGATGTCGGTCCTGTATGTCCCAGGGAAGGCGGGCTAAATGGAGAACTTATTCCACCTCTGAAGTGGAATAAGTTCCCCAGGCAGCAGGGGATGGCTGGCCTAGGCAGCGGAAGGGCTCAAAGGGGTTGCAGGTGATTCCTTGCAGCCCGATCCTGGCCTTGGGAGGCCAGATCAGGGGTTGAGCTGTGGGGAATTGCAGAACAGGTGGGCGACCCGGAATCGTGGCTCCTGAATGGAGCTGCGGTGCCATGGCAACCGGATGCTATGGTGCTGCGGCTCCATTCAGAAGCCCTGAATGAGTTTAGCCGGGTGGAGGCCTGTATGTGCAGGCAGATCGGAATCGGGTCCCAGGCCTGCACATACAGGCCTAGTTGCAATTTTGATCCTGCTTGGCTATATGTGCCCTGTGGGATCAGAATCGTATCTGCCCCTGTGCGTCCGATTTAAATTGGGTGCACAGGAGCATGGACGTCCCAGACAGAATACTGCTCTGTGGGAAAGATGTTATCAGGGTGAATGTTGGGTTTGCACCATACATGGCGTTTCCCATGATGGCCAAGAAGTTCAATTTTCATCTCATCTGACCTGAAAACCTTCTTCCATGTGTTTGTGGGGGTCCACCACATGCTGTTGTGCAAATTCCAAACATTGTTTTCTTATTTCTTTCTTTAAGCAATGTTTTTTTTCTGGCCCATAAAGCCCCGCTCTGTGGACTGTATGACTTAAAGTTGTCCGATGACGTATTGCTCTTGGTAGAATGGCTATGAAGGACCTAGACAAGATCCTCGAGAGCAGAGATATCTCTCTCCACACAAAGATTCAATTTTTCCAGGCCATGGTATTTTCAATAACGTCATATGGATGCAAATGTTGGACAGTGACAAAGATAGACAGGAATAAAATTGATGCCTTTGAATTATGGTGCTGGCGACAAATACTGTGTATACCTTGGACTGCCCGAAGAACAAACCAGTCAGTACTAGAGGAGACCAAACCTAAGCTTTTCTTAGAAGCTCAGATGACAAGACTTTGGCTTTCATACTTTGGACATATCATGCGAAGAGACAGATCACTGGAGAAAGACAATGCTTGGCAAGATAGAAAGTTCCCATAAAAAGGAAGGCCGGCAAAGAGATGAATCAATACTATAACAGCAGCTATGGATACCACTCTTATCAACAATGAGCTGCTTGGCTGAAGACCGAACAAAGTTTAGGTTAACTACCCAGAGGGTCACCAGGAGTCGACACAGACTCGACGGCACTTAACAACAACAACATGGACAGATACTACCATCTCCGCTGTGGATCTTTGCAGCTCCTTTAGTGTTATCCTTGGTCTTTGTGGCATCTGTGATTAATGCCCTTCCCAGCCCGAGTCTGTGAGTTTTGGTGGGCGGCCTTCTCTTGTCAGGTTTGTAGTGGTGCCATATTCTTTCCATTTTTTTATAATGGATTTAATGATGCTCCGTGGGATATTCAGAATTTGGGATTTTTTTTTTATAACCCAACCCTTATCTATGCTTCTCTACAACTTTGTCTCTGACCTATTTGGAGTGCTCCTTAGTCTTCATGTTGCTTGCTTAGCAGTGTTGTAGAGTCAGGGGCCTTTCAGAACAGGTATATTTATACAGGTATAATGTGCCCCGCCAGATCAGAATCATGTCTAGGCCTGTACATGCAGGCTGGGACCCAATTCCCATTGGCCTGCACGTATAATCCTCTGCCCGGCTAATGCAGGCTCCTGAATGGAGCTGCAGCGCCATGGCATCCAGTTACCATGGCACTGTGGCTCCATTCAGGAGTGGTGATCCTCGGCTGTTGCCGACCTTTCCCTGCAGCCCGACCCCTGCTGGCTGGGCCCACCATCCCCCGATGTCTAGGGGGACTTATTCCACCTTTGAGGTGGAATAAGTCCCCCATGAAATCTTCCGGCCCTGGACATACAGGGCCGACTTCAGAATCGGCCCTGTACATCTGGGGCCACAGACCGCCCACTGCCTGTCCTAACTCTGCCTCCATACCACCCCTTCCCACCTCGTCTAAGCCTCCCATATAAACTCCTTGTTCATATGGGAAGGCTTAGTCGGAGATGGCAAGGAGGACAGAATAGACCCCATGGTGTTTCTGGATTTTCAGAAAGGCTTTGACAAGGTCCCTCATGAGAGATTCTTGGTAAAATTAAAAAGTCATAGGAATGGAGACAATGTACTATTGTGGATGAAAAACTGGTTAAAAGATAGAAAGCGAGAGTATGGCTAAATGACCAATTTTCTCAATGGAGAAACTTGAATAATGAGCACCCCAGAGATCTGTGCTGAGCCTGCTGCTTTTTAATATATTCATAAATGATCTGGAAATATGAATAATAAGTGAGATGATCACATTTTCAGGTGACACAAAATTATTCAAAGTTGTTAAAACACAAGAAGATTGTGAAAAATTGCAAGAGGACCTTGATAATTTGGAAGACTGGACACCCAAATGGCAGATGAAATTCATGTGGACAAGTGCAAAGTTATGCACTTAGGAGAGAACACAACAAACTATGGTTACACGATGCAAAGTTCCACTTTAGGAACCACCACCAAGAAAAAAGATTTAGGTGTCATTGTGGTTAATATGTTGAAACCCTCCACGAAGTGTGCAGCAGCTGCCAAGAAAACAAATAGAATGCTAGGAATCATAAGGAAAGGAATGGAGAATAAAACCACAGATGATATTATGTCTCTGTATTATTCCATGGTGAATATTGTGTGCAGTTCTGGTCGAAATATCTTAAAAAGAATATTGCAGAATTAGAAAAGATACAGAGAAGAGTTACCTGAATAGTAAAGGGGATGGAAGAATACTCCTATGAAGAAAGGCTTAAAAGGTTAGGGCTCTTCAACTTATAAAAAAAATCGACTGGTGGGGAATATGATAGAGGTCTATAAATTAGGGGTCTGGAATGAGGGACCCAAAATAAGTATGGTTGCTCCATTTCTATGGAAGTTACTTGAGCCAAATATCAGGCACGTGCAAATCCCAATCAAGGGTCAGGGCATCCTAGCTGGCAGCAAGGTGGAGGTAAGTGCACTTACGATAATAGTGCTGTATACTAAGATACGCATCTGTGTGTTAACACTTGGGAACATGCTGGCCACACTCTAAACAGTTACTGCAAAGGCTTTGCACTTAACACACGTTTTTGCACTTAGTTTTTGAGCTAAATGAGCATTAACACACTTTACTAAAAAAGGTCCTAAGGTGCTAATATTGTGTAGTGTGAGAGTGTGCTAACTCTGATAACACATGATTATTTTTAACCAGTTTTGGATGACATGTTACATGCTACAAAGTATATATGAGTATTACTTTATAAGCTATCTGGGCAAATGTAATTGGGCTGTATGTTTGTAACTGTAAACTACTGTGAGGACCAAAGGAGAATAGCAGTACATCAAGAAGTAAAATCGAGACAAACAGCTATTTTCACTTCCAGATATATTGCTAACAGTATACTGTGTTAGAAGCTGTGCTGATAATGTATGGTAGCAGTATGGTTGTCTTATCTGAAGTACCCAAAATGCCCCTATAATAATAATAATACATATGATTCCTATAGTGCTCACTGGACATACTCAACACTGTTAACTATTTAGTAACGATATGCCCCTATCTGAAGGCTTTAGAATCTAAGGAGGTTCTTGAAGCAATAGTAGATAGTGATGTGCCCAAAGTCACAAGATGATTCAGTAGCAGAGGCAGGATTTGAACTCGTTTCCCTTGTTTGCAGCCTATTGCTCTAAACATTAGATCATTTTCTGTCTACAACAACTGATATTACAAATACTATATTATTATGGCTCACAGTAACTGCTATCACTCTCCAAAAACAGACAGTGCAGTAACAATTTCATGGTAATTGTTTTTGTCACGATGCGGCAAACTAGGGGCAGAGAGTAGCTGTTGCAGACAGTGACAACTAGTGCACAGGAAATTGATACACATGTGCTGTCACATACAAACATAAGAACTGCTATATTGGGTGAGGCCCGGTGTCCCATTTCCAGCAGTTGCCAATCCATGTCAGAAGTACCCAACATATTTAAAAAAAAAAACAATTCCATGCTACTTATCCTCGGGGATAAGCGGTGGTTTTCTCTTGGACTACCTTAACTCTTTGAACTTTTCCTCCAGGAATTTGTCCAAACCTTTTATAAACACAGCTACACTACCTGTTTTTACCACATCAACTGGTAATAAGTTCCAAAGACGAATTATATGTTGAACAAAAAAATTGTTTGTTTTTATTGGTTTTATTTTATGGCATACAAATACAAAACTAAAGAAAATAATGGTCTAGGGCCAAACCATATTACAAATAAAAAGAGAATCAATAACAATATAACATCACCAAGACCATTATATAGCCCACATCATGGAGGAACATTAGCCAAAGAACAAACAAAGGTAATACTTAGTAAAGGTTCCATATCCCCAACCGGGACCCAACAGAAACTAATAAATGGAAATTCCAAAATTAAGAGGACGCCAAGAGTGTCTCAAGTTGTAATGGATCAGCAAAAACATAATTAATTCCCTGTAAAGTAACAAGACATTTGCATGGGTATCGCAGAAAGAAGGTTCCTCCCACAGCCAGAACTCGTGGTTTAAGCTGGAGAAAGGACCTCCTTTCTGCCTGAGTTAACCGGGAAACATCAGGAAAAATAAACATCTTGTGACCATGAAAAAGAACATCCTTTTTTGGAAAAACAGCTTTCATAATTCGGGCCTTATCTGAAAAATTAACCAATGTGAGCACCAACGTTGCCCGTGAGGGGATCAAAGCCTGAGAATTTTCAAGAAAATCTGTTAAATCCAAATCACTATGGTCCTCCGACAGAGCAACATTGGTGTCCCCTGATAATTCCCGAGAAGGCAAATAAAACGAATGGGCAAGCAAAATTGATTCAGGATCAGAAATTAACAATATTTCTTTACAGTACTGTTGTAACAAAGAAATAGGTGACATGAAATGAGTTTTAGGAAAATTCAATATACGCAAATTATTGGCACGAGTCATATTCTCAAGTGATTCCAGCTGCTTATAGACCGTAAGGGTATCTTTTAAAGAAGTAGAACTAGCCGATTGAAAACCACCGGCTTGAACTTCTAATTTATCCACCCGTTGGGACAATCTCCCAACGGTGGAATCCAAATCTTGTACCCGTTTTGTAACTTGCTGAGAAAAACCAGCTGTTTGAGTCATTAAAATTTGTTAAGAAAGAATTAGTAGCGGAAACTTGTTTCCAAACATCAGATAAAGTAACATTTTTAGGTTCTAAAACAGGGGGAAAAGAAGTACCCGCAATATCAATAGCCAAAAGGGGACTAAAGGGAACTCTACACGATTCTACAAGACCAACTTGAGTGCCCTCCTCCTCCCCGGAGGCAGACAAAGCCTCAGAGGAGAAGGTGTCCAAAGCCGACGTGGTAAGTTCCAAAGACGAATTATATGTTAAGCAAAAAAATTGTTTTAAATATACTACATTGTAGCTCCATGGCGGTTCCTCTAGTCATAGATTTTTTTTTTTTGAGAGAAACAATTGATTCATGTCTACCCATTCCACTCCATTCAGGATTTTCTAGACCTCTATCATATCTCCCTTCAGCCATCTCTTCTCCAAGCTGAAGAACTTTAACCTCTTTAACCTTTCCTCATAGGAGAGTGTTCCAGCCCCTTTATCATTTTAGATGCTCTTCTCTGTACCTTTTCTAATGTTGCTATATATTTTTCGAGATGTGGAGACCAGAACTATATACAATCCTCAAGGTGCAGTTTCACCATTGAGTGATACAGAGGCATTATAACATTTCTTGTTTTATTCTCTATTTCTTTCCTAATAATTCCTAACATGCTGTTGGCTTTTTATGGCCGCCACCACACACTGAACAGAAGATTTCAATGTATTGCCTACAATCACACTTGAGATCCTTTCCCTTGGTGGAGATTCCTAAAGTGGAACCTAGCTTTGTATATCTATACTTTGTGTTATTTTTCCCTGCATGCATCACTTTGCTCTTGTCTATATTAAACTTCATCTGTCATTTGGATGTTCAGTCTCCCAGTCTCAAGTAGTGGGGCACAGTCAACCACTCATCAAACTCCCTTGTGAGCATTCCCCCTCCACTGATCACAGACTCCCCAATTGTAAACACTGCCACCAAAGCAAACCCCCCCCCCCCTCGCCACTCCAATTTAAGACTCCCTCCATCCTCCAAAATGTCCAGGACATAGTCAAAGTCCCCTGCTCCAGATCCTCCTCCCTGTACTCAAGACCCTAACACAGACCCACCCTCAAACCCCCAAGCTCCCCTGGGTCTTATGGTCATCCCTGGCCCCTAGTGAACTTTGGGGCAGGAGTGGTCCCTTTCCCCTCCTATCGATGCTAGAGAGACTTCTAATATAGCAGCCTTCACCTCTAGTGGTAGTCTTGCAGTACTACTGCTAGAGTTAGCCCCTTACCATGAGATCTGACTACATTGGCTACACTGCTGTTCTATATCTTCAGTAATACACTTCAGTGCTGGGTATGGAGATTTTACAGGAGACATAGTAGAAAAATCCAGAAATACTTACTACCCAACCTATTAATGTCCCTTTAGACTATTACTGAAGGAAGAAACTATAAGAAAACCATCTTTCATGCAGGAGGATCACATGTCATAGCTGCCTTTAAGAACAGAAGACAGCTTTAACAAGGCAACCAAAGATGTGATTGTACAGCATGAAGCCTGATTCTTCCTTTTTTCCCCCTTCACTTTGAAATCTTACAGTACCAGTCCTACCCATCTGAAGTAGGCAATTAAGAAACAATTATAAAGAAAGCTGTCTAAGACTAGTATGATAGAACACAAAGCATGAAACAGAAAAGGGCAATGAACATTTGAAAGCTTACCAGAACAAAGGAAGATAAGAGTTTAATTTTTGCAAAGGGCATTGCTAAATGTTACTGTTCTATACTTTTTTTTTAAAGACTCCATTTAAGCAAAGATAATGAGAATCAGTCTCTTAAATATATTGTGACCCCTTCCCTCTCTCCATGCCCTGGGATGCTGTGGAAATGCTAGTTCAGTCCTGTAATTTTCAGCAGTCTTGATTCTTCGATGTACAGTAAGGCAGAATTTAGGAATGATGCTGGACTCAGATTATCTGGTGTCATTTTTTTATTACCACCTCAGTAGTGTAAAAGGAACTGGAGACAGCTCCTGCCCTGTGGACATGAAAAAAATGGGGTAAGATCATGTGTATTTGTTTTTGTGGTGGGGAAATGACTTATTTAAAAAAAAGAAATGAAAATAAACACGATTTTGTTAAACACTTTTGTTGAGATGTCTCGTTTCATGTTTGTTATTTATTTATCTAGTTAGCTAGTTAATTAGCTTACCCTTTTCCATTAATAGTTTAAGGTGAGTTACATTCAGCTATAGTAGTTATTTCCCTGTCCCCAAAGGACTTGGGACCCGATTTTTCAGCTGTATGAATTTTGGAAGGGCTATGTGCCTCGTCGGCGTATAGCACTCCCTGCTGACCTCTAAACCGGATATTCAATGCCGCAGCGACCGTATTGAATATCCGGTGTTTGCCGCAAACCCAGGAGGCTGCCGAGGCTTAACCATGCAGCAACAATATTGGATGCTGCCCCATTAACCCCTGTGCCTTAAAGATAGGTGAGGGTTTCCACGCCTTTTAGGCACAGGTTGCTAACTGGGCAGCATCCAAAATCGCTGCTGCATGGTTAATGACAGTCTCCACCTCTGCTCCACCCTGGAATGCCCCCAACACGCCCCAGTGCTAACCGGATAGCATTAGGGCACGTAGGGGACTTAGAAGGGGATATTCAACGACACTAACCATGTAGGTGCCGTTAAATATCCCCATGTAACCATTTACATAGTATCTCCAGGAACAAGCAGGAATGAGTCTTCACATATGGGTACGTCGGTACCGACGGAGTCTGCGCGGGAACGCTTCCCAGCGTCCAATCAGAAAGCCTTTTGAAGCATCCCACCACGCCTGCGTGCTGCCTTCCCGCCTTCCCAACTGTCTCTCCTCAGTTTTCGTTTTTCCGCGGAGCCAGCAGGACGTCCTCCTGTCAGCGCAGAAAATTTGTTTTATTTTTTAGTTTTCTTGTGGTCGCTGCTGCCTTTCTCAACGCCACCGGTACCGCCGGTGTTTCTTTTTTCCTTTTCTTGTAAAATGTTTCCTTTCTAAGGAATATTTTTTCTCCGTAGTGTCTCATGGTTTCTCAGGCCTCTTAGGCCTCTCCATTTTTCCTTCATGGAACCGCCAGCCACTCTCCTCAAGAAATGTAAAAACTGTGGTGGTACAACCTTATTTTTAGACACTCACAATTGGTGTCTAACCTGCTTGGGTCCTGACCATTTTCCTCCGGAGCCCTCGGGCAATAGTATTATGGGAAGAAGTTCTCAACATCGAGTTCCCCTCGACACGCGGTTCCCATCCAACTTCAGGGTACCGACCATATCTTCTTCTACACAGGATCAGGTAACCCAAAAACAGTCTGTTAAGACTAGCCAGTCCTCGAGCGGCAGTTCTCATGCATGGCATGGAGATGCCTATGGCCTTGCCCTCGAGAATCCACTGGCTTCAAAACCCCGGTGGGAGTCTTCGGCCTCCAAAACCTGTGTGGGGTTTCAGGTTGTTCCTGGGGTTCACCCCTCACAGAAATACCTGAGCCATGCCCGGTGGTGGCTTCCGCTTTGAGCGGTACCGATACCCCGGCATTGGCAATGATGTTGGATGAAACACTCCTCACCAAGGATCGTCGTCTAGCATCCTCGGTACCTACGGGGCCGGTGGATACGCTCCAGACCGTCCTTCCAGTATCGGTACCAATATCACTACCGACATCGGTACCCTCCAGACGTGCATCGATAGACTCGCTTCCTTTGATGCCGAGTCTGCAATTGATCTCCAGTCTGGAGGACTGGGTACCAACTCGCCTTGGTACCGACACCCGTCGGTACCGAAGGCCCGGTTCCGATGATTCGGTACCGCAACTTTCAGTTCCTTCGATACCATTATAGTTGCTGCCGGCTGGCCTTCATCCATCGGTATCGGATACGGTACCGAAGCCCGTACCGAGGTCCACTTTAACATTGCATTCGGTGCCTTCCATGCTTCTCTCGTCAGGATCGCTTCCCTCGATACTGAGTTTGGAATCGATCCCTAGCATGGTTGATCTGCTACCGACTGGCGCTGGTCCCATCATTCCACAGTACCAGCGATCATCCTATAAGGATTCCATACTGCACCATCCAGGATCTTCTATTCCTAAAAGCTTGGATAGATTCCTTGGTGCCAATGCCAATTCTGCATCAGCTCTATCCTATCCAAGGGAAGTTCCCTCTGTGGATCCTTCTTTTCAGGTTTTCATCCTGGATATGGCAAAATCCCTTGCCATTTCTATTCCTGGTCAGGGTCCTACATAAGGCAATACAGGATCCCTTTATAGTCCTGAAAGAGCAAAGGAAAACATCATGCTACCTTTGCATCATTCCTTGCAGGACCTCTTTCTACGAATGTGGGAAGCTCCTTTGAAGGTACTCCCACTTTCCAGAGCAACTGATCTTCTATATCAGGTGCCCCCTTCTCCAGGATTTCAAAAGACTCAACTTCCTCATCATTCCATTGTTGTAGAATCAGCAATGAGGCGGGTGAAAAGTACTAAAAAGCGCTCTTCTTATCCGCCATGTCGTGAGTCTAAAACTTTAGATGCCTTTGGATGTCAAACCTTCCAGGCATCCATGCTTTCAGCAAGAATTCTCTCATATATCTTTTATATGGGTTTATCTCTTGAGGAGGTCACAAAGAAATTACATCTTTTGACTCCTTTTCTTCAAGAGCCCAAGAGTGCAGACTATTCCTCACTGGTTATTCATGCTCAGAATATCTCTAGGTTTCTTTCTCGTGCTTCCCTAGACTCCTTTGAGTCTGTTAGCAGGACTTCTGCTATAGCTATAGGAGCACGACGTAAAGCCTGGCTTCAAGCTTCAGACTTGGACAAATGGGCACAAGTTAGACTGGAAAATACTCCTTGCACTGGAGAAAATCTCTTTAACAAGGAGTCTTTATTCCAGGTTGCTCAGTTAACAACTGACTATCCTGTTTCCAGGGGCTGTTCTACGCCTTCTCCTTTCCCAGTTGGTAGGAAAGGTCCTGCCAAAATTTCTTCCCCTAGAAGAAAATTTTATCCATCTTTTGCCCATCATACAGATGTTCCCAAACAGGGGAAACATCACCCTGGGTTGAAGAATCCGCAACCTCAGCAGGTTCAGCAAACCCAGCAATCGCAGGGCTTCAAATAGTTCATCATTGCAATTCTTGATTGGGGGTTAGAGTAGCAGTCTGCTTCTTTTTGTTTGCAGTGTCTGCACTAACTTATTCTAACCTTCCTTCATATCTCTTGTGGAGATATTTTCTCTTCAACTTTTAAAGGTCTTTATGATGATCATGCCCATACTTAACAGGGGTTTCCTCTTCCTCTTGGAGGAAAGAGAACTAACAACTATTAATAGACAGTTGTTTCCCCTGTACTGGCATGTATCATCTCACCTGTCAAGAGACTTCCTCCATAGTTAGTCTTTTTCAACATTGGCTTACCCCCCTCTTACTATACCAGTTGGTCTGTAAGAGGGACCCCTTTTATGATGGTAAGCTCCTATAGTCCTTTACTTCTTCTATAGGGGGATCCTCCCTTCTGGAGTTGACACCCCCCCCCCCCTTGTTACCTTAGGGCAGCCCATCAGACAATAGGAAATCCTACTAGGTCTGTTTCTTTTTCCACATCCAAAAGAGGGAGAAGAAAGAGAGATGTTCTCCGCTGCCCTGGTACATTGCTGCAGATACAGCAATTCCTAGTTTTAAGCCACTGGTTATGTCCACCACACAACCAGGGATTCTCCTCCACTAGCAATCCTTCTAGCCTCACTGCTAGGTCCCAAACAGGTTATCAATCTCGTTTGGGAAACCCTCTTATCAAAGCCTGATTGGTTAACTTCTATTCTTCGCCCCCTTGTCCTGGGCAGAATAGTTGGTTTTCTGCTGGCTTACCACAGCCACTTTTTTCTTCTAACCAAACCTGCAGCATGCTCTCTGCAACTCTACAATGTAGCTTTGCACTATGGGTCCTTGCTAGAGATTTTTAGTGTCTTGCCTAACAGATAACCCCAGATGGTTAACAGGATTCCCCCAGTCATGTTTCCATGACTGGTAGGTATTCCTACCCTCACCATCTCATCTTAAATCTCTTTTGAGACATCAGTCTCGGGCCTTTCATTACGTGAAAACCTAAAGAAGGGCCAATTCCCTGGCCACATCTCCTCAGAGATAATTTTCTTCATTGGCAGTTAGGGAATGCCTAATACTCTTCTTGCCCTCAAGGGCAAGTCACTAGGGTATCTTCCTCCTGTGACGTCCTCTATCCATTCTCCATATGGCAATTCTGGAGAAATCTGGCCTTCCTGCCTACAGACTGAAATTATCCTCTGCCTTTTTCACGTAGGCCATCCTGGTTATTCAAAGCTTCTTCTTGTAAGGGAGACCTCTCCTCTGATTCTGCCAATCATAACCAGGAAAATAGAATTCTCTGTATATATATTCAAGCAGGTATTTACCTTCTTGCTGTTAGATGAATCTTCCTCCTAGGGGGATCAGTTTCTATAGACCTCTCTCCCTCAATATACCTGGAGATATGTGTCTATAGGTCTACATATTCATATATAGATATAGATGAAAAAAAATATTCCCATTCCCATAAATAAATAAATAAAAAAATAAATATTATATCTGTGTGTTTTCTGTGTGTTTTCTGCCCATACATATCTCCTGTAGATATATGCATATACATCCTATATGTGTATATATTCAATATATATATATGTATCTATATATACATAGATATGTTTTTACATCTACTGAGAGATATTTTCAGATAGATATGTATCCATATACTTATCTATCTGTCCTTTCATTCCGATATGATCCTGACAGATGGGCAATACCCCTATCAATGTTATGCCAGCATTCTTAGGGGTCTACACTTATAACCACATCCTGTGGTAGCTAACACCTGCCATGTAGGTTAGGTACCCTGAAGCTCTCCATATACCTTTCTTCTTTCCTAATTGACCCCATTTAGGAAAGACATTGTGGAGCTTCAGTCAATCTAAAGCTTAGCGCTCCTGAGTCTGTCCCTACTTCTTGTCAGATACAGGGGTCTCCATACCCTTTTCTTCCTACATGGACTGATTCCATCCCAGTCCAGTTAGGTCAGACTCAATTTTCCTGTTTTTGGACCTGATCAGCTTAAGCTTTCTGTCAGTCTACCTTCTGCGTCTCCGCTGAAGTTCTACCTCTTATACTACCCCAGTTTTTCCCCTGGGGCCATTTCTCACCCTAAATAGTTCTGACCTCCACTGTTTTTCTCTAATTTTACTACCTCCACTTCTCAGTGAGGTACCCCTTTAGCACATTCACTGGCTCTTTTAACAGATCCATATGTACCTCAGTGAACTTGTGCAAGATCAACAGGGGAGGCCCGGATTACAAAATATTCTCTCTACAGGGTCTTTTTCTTTAGAAACCCTGTTCTGCCAGCTGTTCCACAGCTCCTCTTCTGTTTTCAACTCCTACTCTCCATCCCTAGGATGCCTGAGGTTTTAAGCAATAGCATGGCTCGTTCTAGACTTGCAACATGCTAGGACTCCCTCTAGGCATCTGAGCTTGGGAGTCCCCATATGTGAAGACTCATTCCTGCTTGTTCCTGGAGATAGCAGTTACTTACCTGTAACAGGTGATCTCTGGGAACAGCAGGAATAAGTCTTCACAACCCACCCACCTCCCCTAGGAGTTGCTTTTTCTCTATCTCTATCTTTCCCTTCCTTGCTCTCTCTCTCTCTCTCTCTCTCTCTCTTTGTCTCAGCTTTCAAACTTAACTGAGGAGAGACAGTTGGGAAGGCAGCACGCAGGCATGGTGGGATGCTTCCAAAGGCTTTCTGATTGGACGCTGGGAAGCGTTCCCGCGCAGACTCCGTCGGTACCGACGTACCCATATGCGAAGACTTATTCCTGCTGTTCCCAGAGATCACCTGTTACAGGTAAGTAACTGTGCTTTACTGGGCTGTAAACTGTGTAAATGCCTTTTGAATATCAGGCCCTTAGTCCTTATCTGAGGCAATAGAGGATTAAGTGACTTACCCAAGGCCACAATGAGTGCCAGGTGGATTTGAACCCTATGAAGCACATGCCCACATTCCCCACCCACTACACCTCATTCCATTTTCGTCCTTTCCAACAAATTCCCCTGTTTCATTTACCTGCCCTTGCTCCAGAAAGCCCCTATACCCTTGCCGCCTTGCTCTAGACATGCCACCACACGTACCAGATGCCCTCCACCCCATGTATATTTCTACACAATTGCACACACACACACACACACACACACACACACACACACACACACACACACACACACTATCCACAAACACATCTCCCATAAACAGATATACACCATCACACACACACATCTCCCATAAACAGATATACACCATCACACACATTGCTCACAGCTTTTTCCATACATATCCCCACATGCCTAGCCCCCTTCCCTGAGAATATCATGCGCATTTCCCACCCTAGCAAGGAAGAAAGGATTTTTAGCCTCAAAAGCTAGTCTACAAATGTATTATGTTAGTCCAGTAAGAAGATATCACCTCAGTTTCCTTTTTGTTTTTCTTTTTATTTAACTAGCATTCTAGCAGGCTAACACCTTTTCACTCCAACAAGAAATCACACAGTAGAGTTAATTCCTTATTAGTGCTGAGCAAGAAGACAGCATGCCTGACCTTAGTGGCGCTTTATCAAGATGCAGCCTGTACTTACAGCTGGGAATGGGGTTCGCACCCCATTCTTCAGGTCACACCTAGCCAGTTAGGTTTCCAGGATAAACGCAATGAATATGCATGAGAGAGATTTGCATACAATGGAGGCAATTCAATGAACTGGGGGATCCAACTGCAGAGTTATCAAGTTACTCACTTCCAGGAGTCAGATTTTAAGCCAGTCCTGGATTTCTGACAATCTCATTCTGAAGCATTATGGGACCTGCACCACTGCTTCCAATTGGTAAAATCAGGGATTACAAATACCATGCTGCACAGTAATGCAAATTTTAAAATCAGAACTAGCAAAGAATCTCACTCCTGGAACTGGATAAGTTAGCAACTCTCTCTCCTGTAGAAAGGTAGGCACATCGAGGAAAGGTTTCTCTTGTCCTCAGGCAAGCCCTTGGTACAGAAACATTTTCAAGCTAGGCTCCAGTTCCTGCACTACCTGCCTGCTATGCGTTGTTCAAACAAGAATTCCCGCTGTCTCTGCAAGAGCTGCTCCCCTTTGCTGCCTCTCCTCAACTTACCCTTTCCTCCTTTTTGTGGCAAAGGAATCAGTCTTTTTTGTTCCGATGTATTGTGTACACTCTGAGTGCTTGGCTGCCAAGTTCCAAGGAAGGACTTTTTGGCCAGTGGGTTTTAAACTTACATTCCAAAGCTCCCAAAGCAGTGTGATATTTGTAGTCCTTGATCCTATCCACTGAAATCAGTGCTGCAGGGCCCTTAATGCACCCGATGCAGAAATCCAGGACTGGTTTAAAAGTGCCCTCTTGGAACTGGGTAATTGGCAGCTCTGATTGGTCCATTCAAAACAAGGGTGGGGGGAGGGTTCAAAAAGCTAGCTCTGCAGCTTATTATATGTCTAGGGAATTGGATTTTGTTTCCCTTGCTGCATACTTCATAGCAGAGCAGCAGCAAACATGGCAAATAATATGATCACATATGTAAATATCTCAACACAGAGGCTAAGGTAGAGAACAAGTTAACTGTTGTGGCCAAATGATGATGACAGTTGTCAGTTAGGCCATGAATGTTAAGCAAACTAGGTCTAAGATCTTAGATCAGGAGTTAATTTTGAAGGACTATATTACTAAAATGAAGATTTTGCAGGATTGAATGGCTGGTCTTCATGCACCAAATTTCTTAACTGTAAGGTTGAGGATTAAGAGAATTGTAGAAGGTGGAATAATGTATACATTTTCTTAAAATGGCCTAATTCATGCTTTGGATATGCTTAGAAGATAATTGTTGATCATGAAAAGCCCAAAAGAGATTCTTCTGATGATTTGTGAAGTAAATTTCATTTTCTTTGCAAAACAAAGATATGGTGACAAGGACAAGAGTGGTCAAGGTCATTAATCATTAGACAATTTAGACTTAAGAGGACTAGATTAGGGGGTAGAGTGATGGCTAGTTTCTTGAACTCCTGTGACCTTGAGCTAGTCATTTTACCCCCGCCATCACTTCACTACTTAGACACTCATTTACAAATCTCTGTTCATGTGATTTAATGTAAGTTAAATAATACAAACTCCATTCTTCTCTGTGGGCTCTACTATGGGCTTCATTCAAATTAATTCAAGTTATTAAATGAGGTCTTCAGACTGTTAGTCCTCTCGGGCAAGAGCGTACAACATTTGCCTGAATTTCTAAACCCATCTTGAAACTCAGATGTGGCATACAAGAAATCAAATCTAAAATCCAGGGGCCCAATATTCAAAGCAGTTAACGTGATTGGTAGATCTGCAGACCTCATTAATCACGGTGATTTGAATATTCATCAGCACCAATGTGGTTAGTGCCTCTGAATATCTCCAGGGGTGCCACTGAACACGCCGATGCTAGCCGGCTAGCATCAGGGCATTTCGGGGGCAGAGTGAAGGCAGCTCCTGGATGTAGCCGGGCAGCAGCAACATTCAGCTGCTGCCCAAATATTCCTTAGAGCAGAAAGTTATGCACCTTCAAGGCTGGCCTAATTTTATCTGCTGAAGCTAACTGGGCAGCAGCTGAATATCATCTCTGTCTGAATTACCTCTTTGATATTTGGTCAACCCAGATATTCAATGTTGGTGGCCGGACATGGCATTGAATATCCAGGTCTTAGGTTTGGGAATGATGACTAGCCGCTTTTGTAGGGCTAGTCACTGCTGCTGAATATCCTCCCACCCTGCAAATCCTTTGGTAGAATCTCAAGGAGACCTGAGGTTTTCTTTTATTTTAAAGTCGAATTGAGAGTGGACATTTAAACATGTTTGGATTCATTTTCAAAGTATTCTAACCAATTATAAGGAATTAGCCAGCCACATCAAAGTCTCTGAAAACTGATCATTGTTTTAGGTATATGGCTGGGAGAGGTTGCATGAAGGGCTTCTCTGCAAAAGAGGAGCTTCTTGTTTGGGGGGGGGGGGGTTGGTCTATTGAGAGAGGTGCTGAAGGGGAGTTACTGTAGGGGGGATCTGTCTTAGTGGATGCTGATCTGAAGGGTTGCTGTCTAGGGGGAGATGATGATCAGAGGAGTAGATGTCCAGGGGAGGCAGGGCCATAGTTAGACATGCAGTGACCATGGCAGAAACTGGTGAGGGAGCCTCAAAGCTTGTCTGCAACCTAGGCCTCCTTCAGCTTGAAACAGGCTTGAGGACCTCCGAGGTATGGGTGTGAAAGGTAATTGACCTGTTTGCTACCTTAAAATATATAAGCCCGGTATAGTCATGAAGGAACATGCTTTGCTGATGGATCTAATCAGGGAGAGTGGTGTAAAATTCTATCCAAGCTGTCCCTGCGATGTGGAGGGGAAGGGGGGCAGAGAAAAAAGGGGTCCATTAATAGCCATTCTAATATCTTCTGAGGTTTATTTCCCCCCTGCTCTGAGGGCCCTTTCAGGTATTTTGTTTGGGGGCCCATAATTAGAATTTCTGCCTTTGGCCAGAGGCATGGTGTAGGCGGAACATAGATGGAATTTATGTTTATGCATAGATTTTGAAAATATATTTGTCTACACAAATACATGCATAAAATAAAAGCAAACCTTTATACTAGCTCACTAGCAGGTGTAAGTGATCATACTTGCATTCAAAATGTGTTCTCTGCCATATCCACTAGTCTTGTATGTATTTATTTATTTAAACAGTTTTGTATACCACCTTATCTTTCAAAGTGGTCGCAACACAATTGGGGGATACATTTAACATGAGGGCATATCAGACACATGCACTAATACTTACAGGGAACATGGGCAATGGAGGGTTAAGTGGCTTGCCCAAGACCACAAGGAGCACCTGTGTGACTAGAAACTCCAGTCCTGGCCCAAGGTTGCTGTCCTCTAGTGGGATTTGAACCCCTGACCTTCCGGCCTGAGTATAAGAACAAGTAGGTAACTACTGATCCTTACCAAATAGCACCTACAAATGTGTCTATGTACAGTAGGTGCCTGTCCATGGTGACCAGTTTTAAATTACCCTCTGCTTGTCTTTGCTTAGTAATAGTGGATGCTCTGCACAGGTTGGAAGCTTTTCATTGTAACACTGAAGAGAACTACCTGTGAAGCACTGTCTGCAATTTTAGTATGATAAAGATCTCTAAAGCATTTGTTTTTATATGTGATTCTAAGGGTAGCAAATATTTATATGAGAGTCTAGAACCAGGGGTTCTCAACCCAGTCCTCAGGACCCACCTAGTCAGTCGGGCTTTCAGGATAACTGCAATGAATATGCATGAGAGAGATTTGCATACACTGCCTCCATTATATGCAAATCTCTCTCATGCATATTCATTGTGGTTTTCCTGAAAACCTGACTGGCTAGGTGGGTCCCAAGGACTGGGTTGAGAACCCCTGGAGGAGGTAATCTTATAAACCTATTTGGAACATGAAAGGTCTCTTATGATATTAGGTCATGCCTAAAAGTACACATGGTGCAAGTAGGTGTGTACTTGTACAGTAAGCATGTTCAGATGAGGAGTTTGGGTGGAATGTGGATGGTGTTACGATTATCCACATATGTTATAAAATAAATATGCACTTTATAAGCATGTGTAAATGTCAGTGCTACAGTCTAGGCATTATTCCTACAGCATTTGTGTGTATGTATATGCTAAAAGACACATTGGCACCTATGAGTCTTTATTTTGTTGTGTCTTTATAAAATAAGCTAATCTAGGTGCATTCGTTCCATGGTGTGATTGCACCTTGAATATTGTGTGCAGTTCTGGTAGCCATATCTTAAAAAGGATATAGCAGAATTAGAAAAGATACAGTGAAGAGCAACAAAAATGATAAAGGGAATAGAAGGATACCTTTATGAGGAGAGGCTTAAAAGGTTTGAGCTGTTCAACTTGGAAAAGAGACAGCTGAGGGGGGATATGATAGAGGTCTATAAATTAATGAATGGAGTGAAATGGTTAAACGTAGATCAGTTGTTTACACCATTGAAAAGTAGAAAGACTAGGAGGCATGCAATGAAGTTAGTGCAACCCGTTTAAAACTAATAAAATAAAATATTTATTTACTCAAAGCGTAATCAAACTCTGGAATTCATTACTGGAGGATGTTAATGTAACTGGGTTTAAAAGGGTTTGGACAAGTTCCTGGAGGAAAGTTCTATAAACCGTTATTAAAGAGGACCCAGAAAATCCACTGCTTACCCTGGAACCTGTGTGCCTTTTTGGGAACCTGCCAGGTACTTGTGACCTGGATTGGCCACTGTTGGAAACAGGATACTGGGCTTGATGGATCTTGGTCTGACCCAGTATGGCATCTCTTATCTTCTTATGTTCTGCACCTCCAAACCTGCGTGACCTGTTATAAAATTACCCTCATATAGTATTTGGGAAAAGAGAAAATGACAAAGATTTACAAGAACCCAATATTATGAAGAAAATTTCTGTTTCGTTGTAAGAAAATTAGAACTTTTTTTAAAATGTAGCATTCAACATAGATTCTAGATCTATACAGCATTCTAACAGTATCCCAAAACAACAGATCATGCTGGAGAAAACAAGAAATATTTTTGCTCTTTAAAAGGTAAATTAGTGTCTCTGTTTAATCTGATTTTATCAGGCATGGCCATTTAACATGGCTGGGCTCAGAAGTTAGCTATGTGGAGATGTTTCTTTGGAAGTGAAATGTTTGCATTGCTTAGCAGAGGGAGCAAAACGAAGCATTATTTAGTTCTTTATGCAAGCACTACATATTCTGATTAATCCTGGCAATAAATTTGCAGTGCAAATTTTGAATTTGAAAGGGGTTTTCACCTTCAACGTGTATAATTTAAGCTGACTTGTGAGATGGTTCCCTTTTATAAATGATGACTCCCTATTCCTCTGTTACAAAATTTATTTTAGAATAACATGACACCACTCGAGAACTTTATATTAAAACCAAGAAGAACCACACCCTATTTGGAGTTGCTAATACCAGATGAAAGGAAGCATTTTGAAAATATAAAAGTAAAAGTATCAGCAGTGTCTAGTGCATTCTTAAATCAGAAACATCAAAAGAAACGCCATGGATGTAGGCTAGATAAGAAGCCAAGCTGCAATTATTTTGTTATAACACTTTACTACAGTGGGGCTTCAGCAGAGAGGGTAAGCAAAACACAGTGCATGTAGAATGGGAGGAAGGAGTGCTGTGGGTCTTTATTGCCTGCTTTTAGCTGGCACTATGCATTAGGATGTTAAGTGCAAAGCTTCTGCGTTAGTCGGGGGCATGTCCAACATGTTCCTGGCAGATAACATGCAACTGAGTAACATTTAACATTGATCCTTACCAGAAAAAAAAAAAAAAAAAGTAAACTTATATGTAATAAATGTTAAACATAAATTCACCTCTAAAAAAACCTATGTAATGACACTTAACCAAGGAGCTCAAAACAATCTGGCACCAATTATCATATCTGTGTGCTACAGTCCTGTCATCACTACTCCTACTACTACTACTGATCATTTATATAGCGCTACGAGTCGTACGCAGCGCTGCACAGACATGTACGAGACAGTCCCTGCTCATCAGAGCTTACAATCTAGTCAAGACAAACACAGAAGGTGTAAGCAGGGATAAAGCAAGGGGAAAGAAAAAGGAGATCAGGTGAGTCAAGATCCAAAAGCAGCAGCGAAGAGGTCAGTTTCTTTTTTTTTTAGTTAAGAATAGTCAACATTTTGTGAATTCTTTTCTGATATACAAGTTTTATCAGGAAAAATAATGAGCAGTGGAAAAGCTCAACACTTAATTCATTTGTCCACCAAACTTGAAGTCTCCTTCACAATGTCCACAAACAACTTGTTGAAATTTCCCAGTGTTCATAGATATCTTATCAAAATTCCAACTTTGGTAAAAATTTCACTTCAAACAGTTTCTTCAGGGGTTCCTAACAATATAAAAATCATAAAAATAATGCAAACGAACCATGGTACCAAAAACCACATTCACCACATTCCCAAAGGGTAACAAACATGGCAGCCATCATGACACAAATGCCGTGCATGTGCAAACCTATACCCAGGGCAGAGATTGTAGTACAAGGTGTGACAAAAAAGAAACAAGACTGTCCCATAAATGTTTTATTACAAAATCTACAGAGAAATTACGCATTGTCCCCTTCAAAGTAATCCCCCCCCCCCCCGAGTTAATGCACTTCTGCATTCACTTCTGCCACGTATGGAAGCACTCGGTAAAGTCCTCCTCCTTGAGATCCCTCAGCTCCCTCGTCACAGTGGCCTTGATCTCTTCAACAGAGGCAAAATGAGTTCCTTTGAGTACAGTCTTCAGCCTGGGGAAGAGCCAGAAATCACATGGTGTGAGATTTGGGGAATAAGGAGGGTGGTTGAGAGCTGTGATCTGTTTGTTGGCCAAGAACTGCCTCACACTGAGCATGGTGTGTGTGGGCACGTTGTCGTGGTGGAGCAGCCATGACTTGTCTCTCCACAGAGCCTGCCTGCTGCACCAAACCCGGTCATGGAGGCGATTGAGGACCTGCTGGTAGAAGTGCTGGCTGACTTTCTGATCCTCAGGCACAAACTCATGATGGATAACTCCCTTTTGGTCGAAGAATGCGATCAGCATGACTTTGATCCTTGATTTGGATATGCATGCCTTCTTGGGTCTGGGTGACAGTCAAGTGTTCCACTGCAGGCTCTGTCTCTTGTTTTCAGGGTCGTACTGGAAGACCCAAGACTCGTCTCCTGTGATGACTCGGCCAACAAACTCTGGATCTTCTCTAACAAGTCTTGACAAACATTGACCAGGTGCTCCTTCTGGTTGTCCAATAAAAGCTTGGGCACCATCTTGGCGCACACCCTCTGCATATCCAGCTCCTGCACCAAGATGGTCCGCAATGACTCCCTGTTTAGGTTGAACTCCTCAGCTATCATCCCCACCATCAATCTGTGATCACTCCGCACCTGCTGGTTCACTCTGTCAATGTTCTCAGCCATCTTTGTCATGGAAGGCTATCCTGACTTGGGGTCATCCTCCACCTCCTTGTGGCCAGTCTTGAAGCATTTGTGCCACTTGAAGAAGCAACAGTTCTAACGGAACAAGGAGACATTGCATCTTCTCCATAAGCCTTTTGGAGAAGTTGGAGACAAAGAGTTGGGCCCTTCTCCAACTTAACCAGAAATTTCAAGTTGATTCTTTGCTCCATATTTCTGCCACCTCCAATTGCGTGACAAACCGATGGAGCAGTGTGCTACAAAAAATCCTGAAAAAGAAAAACAGAGTGAGAGAGATGAAAAATATTATAGCAAAATAGTGGTGAGATGTTGCACAACAGTGACATGAGCAGTTAGTCAATTGGCATTGAGTCATGGGTGTGGTTGCCACCATTTTTTTTTTGTCACACCTCATACACAGTAGATGGTATGGATAGTCAGACTAGATAGGTTATATGGTTTCTGTGATTCTCATCAACAGTGTGGGGGAGTAGCCTAATAGTTAGAGCACTGGCTTGGGAACCTAGAGACTAGGTTTTGATTCCTACTAGCACTCCTTGTGGCCCTTGGCAAGTCACTTAACCCTCTATTGCCTCAGAAAAATCAAAGTTATCATTGTCCCTGTTTAATGTACATTACCAAGTTTGTTACAACATCAATCGCTTTAACTAAAATAATAAAGCGGTATAAAAATCCTGTTAAATAAATCAGCAAAAAGTGACCCAGAAAGAAAGAGGAGACTAAAATCTTCAGGCAGAATGCTTATTGGATAAACCATACTCAGTCCTGAAATGGAAGGTGTTGTCTTCTGCCTATAACAACTATACCTTTGGTTTGAGCCTTCCTATGCTGGTGTCCACAGATGTACTCCTGTAGGGCCTGTGGTGAGGAATGTAGGTACTCAATAAAAACTCAGAACTGAAATGAAGCTAACACATGACTGGAATGTTATGCAATTCACCTATGGAGAGTATGTTCTCAAGTTCAGCAGAGTTTGTTGGAGGACTTCAGATTGAATTGCTTGGAGTTTTTGAATTTTATACGAGTATTGCAACTCAAACATCCTGCAGTGTTCTCTGAGCTGGAAGAACATTTCAACAACCGACTGAATTGAAGCATCAGCACTTTGAATTCTTGTGGGTCTGGGATAAGGGCATCTTGTCCCTTATAATTCATGTAAGAATTTAGTGGCAACACTGCATCCTCAAAGTCAAATAACTGCTTTCTGTGCATTACGTGTTGCAATGATCCAAATTGATTCTTTAAGATCTAAGATTTGGGCTAGCTCATGCTCAATCAATATTGTTGCAAACCCATCTAGCTATTCTTGTGTCATAGTGGAGAACAGATATGTTTTTATCATCTTTAGTTTTGAGAACCTGCATTCTTCTTTTGTAACTGTTACTAGAAGCATCAAAAGTATGCACAAGCAATGGAAGCACTTGGAAATACAGTAGATAACTTTTTAGGGTATATGTACTATGGATGTGAAGGCAACAAAAAAGGTTTAGTTTAGTTTCCTGTTTCATTGGCAGATTTGTTTTGTTTTAATACATTTTTGTGTCATTTTGTTTTTTAAATTTTCTTTTCAGGGCAATTTTGTTAGCTAAAGAGATGGTTGTAGTGCTGCCAAATCAAAACATAGCTGAAAGATTACTAGAGGTTTCAGGCAAATAAAAACTCAAGTGGATTTTTTTTTCTCATCAGAAGCTGGCCTTAAAATAGTAACCTTTATGTTAGAAGAGAGGCATCTTGCAGGAAAAGCTATTATATCTTCATGAGGGCTAGTTCTAGCCAGTTTGCTCTTAACTGTGTCTTGTATTGCTGGTGATCTTCCTAATTGGCCAAAGTTTGTCTGGTCTAGAGTTTTGTGCAAAAGACTTCCTGGATGTTTACTAGATGTTTTTTTTTTTATCAGAGAGATTTATCAAGCCTAATCCAGATCCTGCTTGTCTAACTGGACAACCAGAATCTGGATTAGACTTGGTAAATGTTTCTGATAGTATACTTAAACATAGTTTCACAGAATTTCTGGTACAACAATATGAGAAAATAATCTTTAGAATACATGTCTACAGTAGAAATCAATAGATTATCAAGGCAAAACATCCAAAAAGGGTTTTGCACAGAGCTGTAGACCAGACAGACTCTGGGCCAATCAGGAAACAGGAATGAAGATCACCAGCAATACAAGACACCGTCAAGAGCAGGCTGATTAGAGCTAGCCCCCATGGAGATGTAATGGCTCTCTTGCCTTCTAACTCAGTGGTTACTGGGTTAAGGCAGCCTGCCTGTGACAACACTGGGGGAAAACAGAATTTGGATTAAAAACAATATGAACAATCTATGAAATGTCTTGATATTTCCCATGCAATTTCAAACTAATACACATCCCTTATATGCACTATATGAAGGGAATAGGAAATGTCATTATTTCCCAAGTCATTTCAAACTAATGCACATTCCTAATTTGTACTCTGGAACCTTCTTTACTACAAGTCTAGAAAGAGTCCTCAGTTCATCATATAAATCAACTGCAACAATATGCAGTTGACCATTGGAAAGCACTTTCTCAGGTTCAGCATACTTTTCTGGAGGTCTTCAGGTGCAATCACTTGATGTTTTTGAAAGTTGTATAGGATGTCAAACATCCTGATGTGTTCTCTGAGCTGTTAAAACCATTCATCAACTGACTGAACTGCAGCATCAAGGATATTGAAGAAAAAATTTACTTTGAACTGTTGTTTTGGATCTGTGATAGGGACATCTTGTGTTCATAATCAAAATCTGTTTTTTTAAGGCTAGGTCTTATTGGCTCAGCTGGAAAATTGATATCAATATTAAGTTCCTCTGCCAACCTTTGTGCATTTTTCAGGACATTTTAAAATTCTTTATCAGAATGGTAATTTTTGAGGTATAATCTTATACTGTAGCCTCTAGTTGTGTTACTGCTACAAAAACGTCAACCTCAATGCTCTGAAGTATCTTGCTTTTAAGATTTATTTCTAATAGACTATCAAACCATAACACTAAACCACACAGAAATTTTAAACTTCAGCTATTGCTTGAGATTTCTGTCCCTTCTGCAATTGTTTTAACCTGAGGGGTTCCTATCAATGTATCATCTTCCATAAATGCAGTTATGGCATGAACCACTTTTCCAATCTGGTTGTAGAAAGCCTTTACTGTTTCCAGGCAACTCCCCATTAGTAGTTTCATTGTAAGATGTGATGTTCCCAGATGTTTTAAAATTTGCCCTTGATGAATGGATGCATAGAAAAATCCATATGTACTTTGAATAGTGTCAAAGAGCATAAAAGCTTCAAGACAAGAAGAAGCAGCGTTGCTCATCACTAAGTTCAATAGATTCAAACTACAAGGGACAAAAAAGGCTAATAGATGTAACCCTGGCACCTGAGTCCTTACGCCACTCTGTTTGCCTTTCATGTTGACTCCTTTATCATAGCCCTGTCCTCTCATATCTGCGACGTTAATGTCCATTTCCTTTAACTTTTGAAGTAGCACATCTGTCATCCTAGCACCTGTGCTGTCATCTATGTTAATGAATTCCAGAAATGTCTGACAAGACATTTCATTTTTTAAAGGTTCTTCTGCCATTACAAAATGCACCATTAAAGTCATTTGTTCAGTATGGCTGATGTCAGGGGTGCAGTCTAGAATAATAGAGTATTATTTTGCAGATTTCAGGTGTTCCAAAATCTTCTTTTTGGTTTGTTTGGCTAGTAAGTAGAAAATCTCATTTTGAATTATTTTTCCAAGATAGGTAATGTGAGTTTCTTTGGAGGTTTTTTTTCTTAGATGCTTCTTAAATACTTAATCAAACTCTGTTATCAATCTGTTTTAAGAAAATTACTGCTATTTGACACACAAAAAAAATCTGTATTCCCATGCAGGGCAAGGTTCTGAGTGCTATAACAATTGCAATTAGTCTTTTTAGAATATTTTGTTAGTACTGAATCTCAGAATCTTCTGTTGATTACTTTTAACTATGTTTGCTTTTAACTTCAGTCCTATCTCTAACACTTTCCAGCTCAAGAATGCTCTGTAGCATGGGTTGCCTTATCATGATTTGCCAATGCTCTAGTCAGATTCCTCCAATCTTTTGTTCCAGTAGAACTTAAAGCAGAAATAGTGGTGTCAGCTTGGAACAATTTGCAGCAAAAGCGATAGGTATCATCCTGGCTCTTTGTGTACATGGTCTATTGTTTCTTCACTTTATTTATTTATTTAGCTGTACTTATACTCGTATACCACTTTTCACCCGGTCAAAGCGGTTTACAATATATAAAATGAGGGGGTTACATTAAACAAAGGGATGATATTTTACATGGGGGGGGGGGGAGATCCAACACCAGAGGAGATAAAACATTTACATTCCTGTAAGTAGTATGCATGAAGTCTTTGTGACTTATCTGAAGGTATAAACTGATTCAGTGTTACAATTTGATCAATGGTCTTCATGAGTTTGAGTTTACAGAGTAAAGCTCTATTCCATGCCCAGGTGTTCTCTGAACAAATGTGTCTTGAGATGTTTTCTGAATGAGGGGAGATCCTTGTTGTTTTGGAGAGGGGCTGGGTGTGCATTCCACAGAGAGGGGGCATACAAATCAAATGCTTGGTTGCAGATTTGTTGGTTAAATTTAGATCGCTCATGCGGCATGGTCAGGAGTCCACCTGTAGCCTGCCATGTTGGTCTTCCGGAGTTTGGTCATTGTAAGAGGGTACTCATGTGTGAGGTTTGATGCTGATGAACTGCTTTATGGATGATTACTAATGATTTTATATTTGATTTGTGCCGAAGTGAAGTTCTCTCATAATAGGTGTGATATGGTCGTATTTCGTACCTTTATGGATGATCCTGGTTATTGCGTTGAGGGCTGTCCATAGTGGGTTGAGATTGATGGCCAGAAGTCCTTGTTATATTGCATTACAATAGTCCAGGTGAAGGAGCGTTATTGTTTGTATGGCTGTTCTGAAGTCCTGTTGGTCTATAAGTGGTCTGAGATGTTGGAGCATCTTGGCTTTGAAGAATTTTGTTTTTGCTGTTTTTGCAATCTGTTGTCTGAAGGAAAGTTGTTGATCAAGAGTGATCCCTAGATATTTTATGTGTGGTTGTACCTTTATTTGGGTTGAACCCAACGTGAGGTGAATTGGGGGAGGGGTGAAGATTTGGTCTTTTGTGACGAATAAGGCTTCTATCTTTCTTAGATTTATTGCAAGATTGTTAGCCTGGAACCATTTGGAGACATCGTTGAAGCAGTTTATTAATTGTGTATTCATCAGGTTTGCAGCTGTGAAGGGACCATAAATCATGTCATCCGCATATATTTGGAAGTTGACATTATGGACCCATATTATAGAGCATAGTGGTTGCAGATAAATGTTAAACAACACAGCCGAGAGTGCAGAGCCTTGTGTTTGAAATGGGGAGGATATGAGAGTACCATTGGGTTTTTCATACGAGCAATGAATACAATGAAAGTTTCTTTGTATGCAGAATCTTTGGAAAACCAACACTTTTACCTGCACTGGACAATTTGGTTCAAAGAAGTCCCTCAGCTTACCGGTTATTTCTAGCTACAGCCCTGGATCCTCTAAAAAGGAAACTGCAGCCACAGGTTCCATCAAACTCATACATGCTGCAGTTTCTTTATCAGACATGTGAACCTCTTTATCCATCAGAGGTGATGATGTGTATGTAGTGCCAGTCAGCTCTAGAGGAGAACCTGGAATATCTGCAAGAGATGTGCTACTTGTATCTTCAAAGTCAAAGCTTTTCATCTCAGACAAATCATTGTTCTGCCTATCAGTCATCACAAACTTTCATATGGCTCCTTTTTTTCGACAGAGCAGCTTCTTTTGCTTTGCTCTTTTTTTTGTATTGTGCTCCAGACAGAAATTTCCTTCCATCAGAAATATTTGCAGCAGACCGTATAAAGCAGCATGGTTTCAAAATACAGACTAAATTTGACTATTTCTGAATAAAATACAAAATCAGACTAGAAGTGTCACTGTCATACATCAAGATGGGGCTCTCAGTGACCCTTCTATAGCACATCCCCCCACCCCCTATTCACATGCACACAAATACACAATATGTAGGATTGCCAGCTGGTTCAAGATTTACCTGATAGGAGTGATCCAGGATTCGGTTTATCCCTTTGCATGCAGGGAGGAGTGGTCTAGTGGTTAGGACAAGGTACTTCGGTCCGGGGGTTCAAGTCCCACCTGGGGACAGCAATCTCATGCCGTAGGGACTGGGATTTCTAGTCCTGTAGGCACTCCTTGTGGTCTTGGGCAAGCCACTTAACCCTCCATTGCCCATGTTCCCTGTAAGTATTAGCTTATGTGTCTCATATCCCCTCGTGTTAACTCTATCCCCCAACTGACCGCTTTGACCCGGTGAAAAGCAGGATATAAATACAGCTAAATAAATAAATGGACTGGTAATTTTGCTTTTCTTAGAAAATGGAATTGGGAGAATCAAAACTGCATTTATTTATTTATTTAACAAACTTTTATATACCGCAACCTTCCGATGATCAGGAGCGGTTTACATATAACAGTTAAGGAGACAGAAGACATTTCTGTTTTTACATTAAACAATATCATGAACTATGTGCATTAACAATTGAACTTTTCACTATTAAACTTTGTAGAACTATGTACAATTAACTATGTACAGTTAGTAACCAAGGCAGGTCGGACCCGGTGGTACCCCGCTCCCCCCCCCAATAGCCTTCCACCCCCGACCCCCCCCCCTCCTGACCTCAAAATAATCAGCCCAGACTCAAAGAACTTTGGCTCGTATGGTCGCAGCTTTATTAACAAACATAGCATTCCAAAACATTTCTTTGCAACATCCAACTTCTTAATATAATAACCCACAAGCGGAATGAGCCCTCACCCGCCATACCACTAGCAAGGTGACCTCATTCCACTCCCGCCGCGGCCGAGCCAGCGGCAAAGCCAACCCCCCCTTTCCCCGGCCTCGCCATATTACTAGCAAAGACCGGCCAGGGGTCATCCAGGTTGAGGGCGACCGCCCCCGCCCCAATTCCAGATTAAGACTCTGGACCCCGGAAACCTCCGGGATCCCGCCACCCGGCGTAGGGCACGTTCATGCCTCTACGCCGCCCCCCCCCCCCAAGCTGCGACCATCGAGACTCCCACTGAACCACACATTCCAAAGCCTCCTGCCAGTCATTCAACAGTAGGTCCACACCCACCGGGGATAAGTGCACCCCGTCCTGGCGATACAGCCCAGCACAATCAACGTCAACCCAGGGGTGCAAGATTTGATATCCCCCATGCTCACAAACCCACTGCCCAATCTGCCGATTGACCTTTGCCAATCCCCTGGACCAATGCCGCTGCTGCCGGCAGACAGGCCTTGGAATGATGTCTGACCACAAGACAATAACATGAGGGAACAGCTGAAGGACCTCCGCCAGATCCCTCTTTGCCGCTTGAATTATCTGTTTACAAGTCCATCCACTTAGATCATTTCCTCCCACATGCAGTAGGATCACGGCGGGCTCCGTCCTCACCCGGCTATGGTGCCAAAGCAAAGGTAAAAGCTGCGGCCAACGCAGACCACGCTCACCCAGCCATAGTAGAGACACCAACGCCAGGTTGAGTCCTAAATTGCAACCCAATGGTCGTTCAGCTGCCTGCAGTCCCGCCCAATGCACAAATGAATGTCCGATCATCCAGCATACATGCGGGCATCGCACAGCATCTGAAAAAGAAAACAGAGATTATCCCCAGGACCACCAGCTCCCCTCATAAATGCACATAACCTTTAAAGGCCTGTGATCACCACCTGCCAATGCTCTGAATCGCCGCCTCTGAAAGCCCCGCCGCCGCCGCACTTGTCGCCGCCCCAATACGAAAAGAATGCAGCACAAAGCGCGTAGGATCCAAGCCCAAATACCGTATGGCCATCCTCAGCACCGCCGCCACCTGAAAACGGGTCACCCAACATGAATTCTCATGCAAGAAAAACAGACGACCAGCCACCGGGCGCACCAACAAATAGTCCCTCATTGCCGACACAGGGCAAGTCGGAAGGGAAACCACCTCGTGAAGTACCACCCACAACCCTTTGCCCAACTGGTCAGTCTTTGATCTGGCCAGCTTAATCCGTAGCTGCCCCCCCCCCCGACCTGCACATGACTAGACAACAAGCCCCCAGTCCGTGCTGCCCTGCCAGAACTAGCCACCAGCTCCCCGATCCGAAAAGCACCAAAAAAGGCCAAGCAAAACAATGCCTTAAAAAGAACAGCCTCATAGCGGGACGACGCCACACTCGGCAGCGTCGCACAAAGCCGGACCAGCAGGTCGTGTGTCACTGGCAACCGTGCATCCCCAGGAGACAGACAAGCTCTCTCCCAGCCCCGTAACAACTTCTGAGCCAAAAACCCAGGTCTCGCGGATCCCCAGCCAGCAGCCCTGGCAAAGAAGGTAAAACCCGCCAACCGACTCCGAACTGAGGCCCGGGACACACCATTGCATTTAGCCACCACTATATACTGTCCCAGCAAACCGTCGACAGCAGCTCCGGGCCGCCATCCTTGAGACTCAAGGTACTCCAACACGGTGTCAAATCCTCTCCTGTAGGCCGACCACGTCGCAGGCGATAGAGAATTCTTCAACAGGCATACCATTTCCGCTGGCCAATCCGCCACAATTGCTCTGGAACCGCCAAACCCTTCTCGCTCGCTTCTGGCGCCAAGGTCTGGAAAAGCTCCCACTTGAAATGAGAGAGAGCATCAGCAATTCTATTAGTGCAACCCAGAATGTGCCGAGCCTTCACAGCTACATTCAAACGCAAACAAGCGGAAACTATGTCCCGCATTAAACCCGCGACCTGCGCGCAGCGCGGCGTATACCGATTGACCACCGCAACCACGGCCTTGTTGTCACACCACCAGACCACTCTGCAGTTCCTCAACCATTCAGGCCACAAGTGCAACACGACCAACAAAGGAAACAGCTCCAAGAACGTAATGTTACTAGTCAAGCCAGCTGTGTGCCACACTTGAGGCCACTGGGCCGCACACCAATCCCCCCCAAAGTAAATACCCAAACCACCGCTACCTGCCGCATCCGTATATAGCTGTAAATCCACACTGGACACCTCCGCCTCCATCAGCACAGACACCCCATTAAAATCCTCCAGGAAAACATCCCAAACTCTCAAGTCGGCCTTCATGACCTTGGATATTCTGATACGATGATGCGGCTTACGAATCCCCGCTGTGGCCGCCGCCAATCGACACATAAAAACACGGCCCATCGGTATAACTCTGCAAGCGAAATTTAAAGAACCAATCAATATTTGCAAAACCCGCAAGGATAACTTAACGGACGCTAACCCATTAGCTACAAGGACCCCCAACTTCACCACCTTATCCATCGGGAGGCACGCCACCATTTCGACCGAATCAATCTCAACCCCCAAGAAAGTAATACAGGTAGCCGGGCCTTCCGTCTTGTCGACGGCCAACGGGAGCCCACATGCGCTAGCCATGCGTAGAAAACTGTCCAACTGTTGACATTCCTCCGACCGCGCCGCCCCCACAAACAGAAAATCATCGAGATAGTGCACTACATTCCCACAGCCCACCCTCCGTACTAAATTCCAATGCAAAAAGGTACTAAACATCTCAAAGTAGGCACACGACACCGAACAGCCCATAGGCATGCACTTGTCCACGTAGAACTCCTTATCAAACGAAAAGCCTAACAAATAAAACGAAGACGGATGGACGGGCAGCAACCGAAAAGCCGATTCGATGTCCACTTTTGCCAACCGAGCCCCCGGGCCACAACGTTTTACCAAACCCACCGCCTCATCAAACGACGCACCACCTTGACTCCGCCAATTTCCTTCACCCCCGCCAATCTGGTTTCCGTCCTGGGCACAGCGTTGAGACCATTCTTCTTGCTTTCACCAACGCCCTGCATGTTGCCCACGATCGCGGTGAAATCTCGGTGGCGGTTGCTCTTGATCTTTCCGCTGCATTCGACCTGGTTGATCACTCTCTCCTCTTGTCCCGACTGTGTGACGCTGGCCTCTGTAGCACTGTTTTTCGGTGGTTTCACTCCTTTCTTTTCTCACGTTCTGGTGCTGTTCTCCCTTCTTCTCCACTTTCCCCTTCCTCTGATTCCTTCCCCCTACCCTGTGGGGTTCCACAGGGTTCTGTGCTGGCCCCTCTCCTCTTCAACCTCTTCTTGACACCCCTCACACTACTTATTCAGCAATTTGGCATTTCGGCTTTTTATTACGCTGATGACATCCTCCTTCTGCACCATACCTCCCCTGCTTGCCCCGATCTTGCCCCACTTAATTCTTGCCTGGCCGCTGTTTCTGTCTGGATGTCTCAAAACTGCCTGCATCTTAACCTTTCAAAAACCACAGCTATCTGGTTCCCACATGGTCACACCCCTCCTTCGGTGGCCCCCTCTTTCCCTGGTCTTCCTATCTCATTGGTCTCCACCTTTCGGTATCTCGGTGTGCTCTTCAATTCGGATCTTTCCTTCTCTGCCCACGTCTCTTATGTCTCCAAAACCTCTTTCTTCTACCTCAGACAAATCCATGCCATCCGCCCTTTCCTCTCTCCCTCCACTCTTGCCACCCTTTTGCTCACTCTCGTCATCTCCCGTATCGACTTTGCTAATTCTGTTTTCTCTGGTATGTCTAAACTCCAACTATCACGACTTCAGCGTATTCAGAACACCGCCGCCCGTCTCGTGTCTCACTCCTCCCCCAGAGAACACATCACTCCTCTTCTCTTCCGTCTTCACTGGCTTCCCATTTCCTCTCGTATCCACTTCAAACTTCTCACGCTCATTCATAAAGCTCTCCATACCACCACACCACAATACCTGGCCGATCTCATTCACTTTCACACCCCTAGACACCCCCCCCCCCATTCCTTCCATCTCAACCATCTTGCACTTTCTCCCCCCTCATTTGCTCATCTCCAATCCACCCGCTCTTCAGCTTTCTTCTTCATAGGCCCTGCTCTTTGGAACTCCCTACCCTCCGCTCTCCGTCTGGAGCCCCATCATCCTACCTTTAAGTATGCCCTGAGGACCCACCTTTTCTCCCTTGCCTTCAATTCCCCTCCCTCCTAGTTCTATCCTCTCCCCATGCTGTCTGCCCCCCCCCCCATGTTTCTGTCTTTCTATTCTTTCTATTCTTTTTTTTCTTTTTAAAAAAATTGTAATTTCCTTTCTGCCTCCAGCCTTGTGCCTTGCTGTAATTGATGAATTAATTTTTTTTTTTGTAAACCGCTCTGCTTACCCCTGAAGGGCGGTCAAGCAAGTTAATAAACATAAACATAAACATAAAAAAACCGCGCACAGCTCTTTTGGTATATGATCATTCACTGAGTCCCCCAACGGAAAAGAAAGGTTATGTATCAAACAAAACTTCCCCGTCTCCTTCTTGGGCACCACCCCCAATGGGGAAACCACCAAATTCGCCAATGGCGGCTCAGCAAAAGGACCCGCCACTCTGCCCAAACGCAGCTCAACCGCCAACTTCTCGCGAACCACCGACGCCAAGCGCCGCACCGAGGGAGAGTTGCGCGCCGACCTACCTACTATAGTACCTTGCGCCGGAATAATGAACTCCTCGGAAACCCCCCGCTCCAACACCTCCCTCTCCCGCCTCCGCGGATAAGCTCTCAACCATTCGCCGATCACCTCTCGGCAAATTGGAGTGGGAGACAACCCCATTACATCACTATTACTTGGGGGGCGTGGTAGGGAGAGGCACGCCCCTCTTTTTGAAACATTTAAGTGCGGAATGTCCGCCCCCACAGGCTGAGCACGCGTGTCGGAACTTGCAGTCAGGGAAGGGGCATGAGGACCTATTGAAACGCCAACAGATGTCCCCTGCACCCCTCCCCCTGCTTTCTGCGGCGGAGTACCCCCGTTCGCATGAAAGGGCCGCCCCAATCCTGCCGCTCTACCCGCCCCCCCACTCACCCCGCCACAACCGACATCTGGATTAACCACAGATTGATATCCTGCGTACCCCAGGACAACGACTTACTCTCCTCCATCTTGTCCCGGAACTTCTCATCATAATTCAACCAAGCAAAACCGCCATGCGTTTGTGCAGCTTCCAAAATAGAGTCCACGTACGCCAAAAGCATTCCATAATCCTCCGGAGCCTGACGACCCCAGACGCTCGCTAACCTTAGAAAAGATCTAACCCAGTTGATAACATTCCATGATACTTTCCTGACCCGACCCGCCTTTTCATCCTCTTTTCGCTTCTTTCTACTCTCTCCCGACCGCCTCCTGCCCTCCAGCAATCTGAATATATCGATGTACCGCCTCTTCCATATCTTACGCCGTAAATGACGAGGGACCCCTTCCCATAACTCCGCGAATGCGACCAGCGTAGGCACGCCCTTCCCTCTGGAGGACCCACTTGGCACCCGGTCAACCCCCTGCCCCGAACGGGAAGGCGCAAGCGAGGATGACGAAGCGGAAGAGGTGGACGACGAGGAAGACTCCGAACTGCGATGACGCCGGCTTGAATGCCTGCACTTTCGTTTAGCCTTATGCCCTCCCCCGTCTTGGCCTTCCAACTGATCCGCCCCACCCCCAACCCCATTGCCCATGGGCAACTCAACCAAAGCTCCTCCGACACCAGCCTGCATATCCTCTGGCCGCACCTCGGGATCCCGCATCCCCGAGCCAGATGACTGCGCTCCCACAATGCTCGCTGGGCTGGCCTCAAGCCTCTGGGATCCTCCCGATGCCGCTCCAGACCCATCTGCCACTGCCGTGCTCTGCACACCGGACATCTGCCCCGCTGCCTGAGCCAATGGAGAAACCTGTGAAGACAAAACAGAAGAAGAGGGGGGAGAGGGGACGAAAGGGGAGCCACACGGATGCCAGGCAGACAACCACTTGGCCCTGGAAGAGCCTTGGCCCCCACCCCGCCAATGTTCCCATGGCACATACCCACCCAGAGTTCCCACACTCCCGTAGACCCCCATCTGTAATGGGGGGCCCTGACCAAAAGTATGGGCCCCATGCCATGGCGCGACCCAACCCGACAGCACTGGCCCCCCGCCCCGCCCCACCCCACCAGCCCTTGTCCACCCCAACCGCGCCCCCCAACCCCTGCCGCCCCATTCCCAGCACACCCCTGCAAAACCCCACCCCCATCCCCCCACCAACCGCCTCCACACTGGATAGCCCATCCGCCGCCATACCCCTCCCTTGTCCCTGCGGCCTGGTTTCACCTACCCGCTGCCCGGGGTCCAAGTCTCCCCCCCCCCCCCTGCACCCCCTGATAAGAGACCTCCCTCTTTGCCTCGCTGCTGAGGCTGCCTCCTTGCCCCTCCTTACTCCAGCCCCCCTACTGCCAATAGCACCCCTGGCCCCAAGAGCCACCCTTTGTCCAAGCCTACCTCTAGCAGCTCCCCTAGTGGACCTATCCGACTGCCCTCCTCGCCTACCATCCGCCGCATGCTCTCCCCTGCCCCATCCCCCAACACTGGCCTGCCTTCCCTTACGCGGAGGCATTCTCACCTCCCAGGCCCCGCTCACCCAAAGCTGAAAAGGGGAGAAAAGAAGCACCACTGAGAAACCCCCCCAACGTAGAGCACGCTGCAACCCCTCCCTTCCCGCTTGCTTGCCCCATTTCTTCTTTGTTTTTTTGTTTTTTTTTAAATTAAACCGCGAACCCGCAAACCGCCCAGAAATCCCGCACCCTACCGCTATTGCTGGATCCAGATCTGCAATGCACACTGGCCGAAGGATTCTGCCGCAAAATTACAGCTGACCCGGAACTGCGCCGCTTCAGCCTGCCGACCGAGGTAGAAAGCCAGAGTCCTCGCACCCACCGCTGGTCTCGAAGAGAGAGACTGTTGCCGCCGCGCGTCTCCCTTAAAACCCCCCCACCGTAAAGCCCTTCTCATTGGCTCGTGCCCACTCCTGAACCGGGCGAGCCAATGAATTTGAATGATGCCCCGCAAGCACCCACCCCTCACAAAAGGCCGCGGGCAGGGTCCCCACACCAGGCCAAGCGCCTGGTTACCTTCGGCCGCCAGGGACCCTGCCCCGCGGCCTCGACATAAAAGAGAGTTCAGCAGCATAAACATCATTGACAGTATCAAGGTCAAAATATCTTGAGGCATTGCGGTATTTGTCTCCGTGTGTTATATAGATTATCCCTTTTCGTTTTGAAGTTGAGAATTTGTCATTGGACCGTAGTGGGAGATAAAAAGGTGAGTTTTTAAGTTTTTGCGTAGGTCTTTAATGTCAGATAAGGCTCTGATTTCGTCAGGTAGAGAGTTCCAGAGTGTAGGGGCTGCATGGGAGAATGCTTTTTTATTGGTTGTTTTTTTGGTTTTTGTGAATTCTTTTGAGATCCTTATTTTATTGGCGTTGCCTCTTCTATGTGCACATTGAGGTGTGTCTTTAGTGCTTAGTTTATTTAGGGTAGCTGGGGCAGTGTTAGTGCTTTAAAAGTGGTTATTATTAATTTATAGTTTATTCTACATTGAATGGGGAGCCAGTGTAGTTTGGCTAGATAGGGTGATATGTGCTCAAAAGGGTGTACCTTCATTATTGGCTGCAGCATTTTGAGCCAATTGGAGCCTTTTGATGCTTTGGTTAGTTGTGCCTAATAGAGAGAGGTTGGCGAAGTCAAAATGTGGGGTGATGATGGCTTGAATGATACTTAGGAAGTCTTGCAGGTGGACTAGAGGGCGTAATTGTTTTAATACTTTGAGTTTAAAGTATATTTTCTTTGTTGTATTTCTTATGTGTGTGTTCATACTGAGGTGTGTATCTAGTATCACCCCTAGGTATTTTATTTCGTTTTTTTATGTGGATGTCATGATTCTGAAGTGTAATGTGGGTAGGGGGGGTGAAAGATTTGTTTTTTGTTACAATCAGTATGTCGGTTTTGGAGTGGTTAATAAAGAGGTTGTGGTCTTCTAACCAAGTTGCTAATTCCTTGAAACAATCTGTTAATAGTTGGAGTGGAATCGTAGGGATTGTGAAAGGAATGTACAGCATGATGTCATCCGCATATATGTGATAATGAATTTTGAATTTTTTAAAGATATTGCAAATTGGTTGTATATATATATATTAAATGGAAGAGCAGAGAGCGCAGAACCTTGGGGGAGGCCTATTTCCTGTTTATATGTGTTAGAAGTTTGAGTGTTGATCCTGATAGTTTGAGATCTGTTGGATAGATACGATGTAAACCATTTAAGTACTATTGAGTTGGGACCTATTTGTGTGAGCCTATTGAGCATTAGTGTATGGTGGACACTTTCGAAAGCAGCAGATATGTTTAGAAAAAGTAGTAGGAATGCATTTTTAGGGCTGTCTATTCCTCTTACTAGTGTGTCTAGGAGGACCGTTAAAAGGGTGTCTACCCCATGACCTGGGCGAAATCCATATTGTTGGTCATCAAGGGGAGCTGATGTGTCAATGTATTCTTGTGTTTGTGTTTGAACTACTTTTTCTATGAGTTTAGCCATAAATGGTATGCTGGAGATAGGTCTATAAGAATTCGGTGAGGTTTTGTCCATAGTATTGTTTTTTAATATGGGTCTAATTTGTGCATGCTTTAGTATGGGCGGCAGGTAGCCTTGATTTAGTGAGAAATTAATTAGTGGTATTATGAAAGGGGATAATGTTGGAAGGGTGTTCTTTATCCAATTTATGGGGCAGGGATCAAGGTGAGATGTTGTAGTATTTATGTTCGTCATTATATTCTTAAGGGTCTCTTTTGTTATGGGATAGAATTTATTCCAGGAATCTGATAGAGGTTGGTATGATATGGCTTGTGGAATTGGTAGGATATTTATTTTTGATTTGTTTATTTAGTGATTTGCTAAGGTTTGGGGAGATATGTCGTTGGCTTCATGACTAGAGTTGTATGTGTTTTTAGTTAGGTTTTGGACAATGGAGAATAGTTCCCTTGGTCTGTTGATAGATTTGTTTAGGATAGATGAGTGGAAGGTTTTTTTGGCGCTGTCCCTACATGCAATGCAGTAATTCCAGGCCTGGATGGATCAATCCTGTCATGCAGATCTGGTGTTTGTTGGCAACCCTAGCAAAAATATCCCTTTTCACTTTTTTCCCCCATAAAAACTTTGCCCAGGATTTACCAAGCTAGAAATGCGCCCTGTGCGATGAACAAATCTGGTGCCCTCCTTTGCCCCAGCCATATGCAGTAATTCACTCTTTTTGAGCTTCCTGGAAGTCTAGTTATGATATCAGTACCCTTTCTGTACTTGTGCTCTGACTTTGCCCAAAAGCTACCCTGCTCTCTCTCGCCCCTTGCTTCTGTTACTGACTCTGTGTCTTCCACCCCTTCACCATCCTCTTAATAGTCCCACCCTCTCACCTCTGTCCTACTGTTATCTGTTTTTCATGGTGGGACAGGGCCTGAATGGATCATCCCTGTCATGCAGACCTGATCCATTCAGTTAGCAACCCTTAGAAAAAGGGGCTTGCCAACCCATCCCAAAGCAAATTCCACCCTCACAAATTCATAAAAGGGGCTCAGCAACCCCAGCAAGGCACATTCTGCTCCCACAATTTCACACTGCCAACTGGTTCCACATTTGCCCAACAGGGTCAATCCAGGCCTAGATTTACCCTTTTGCATTAACCAATTTGTAATTTTGCTTTTGTTAGTAAATGGTATTAGAAAATCCTAACTACATGTCCTTACATACAATGAAGTAAGTCCTGGCCCAGAGGCAGAAAGAGAGGAAAGTATAGAGTGAAGGGATGTTTTGTTTCCTGTCTTCTCTTTATTTTCCACTCTGTCACATGCCCCTCCTCCTGTCACATCACCTCCTCCTGTGAGGCCTGGCAGGGTATGAGGGCAGAAAGAGCAGAGTGAGTGCAGTGTGAAGGGGTGAAATGTAGATGGCAAGGTAGGAGTCAAGAGAGACAAGGAGGATGTTGGTCAAAGGTAGGTAAAGAGCACAGTTGACTGCAGGAGTATACACAATGAAACAGGAGGGTAAGGAAGGCAAGAACCACAACTAGGGTTGCCAACTGGCCGGTTTTCAGCCGGCCTAGCCGGTTTTTCCATGGCCAGGCCGGCTGCCGGCGCAGAGGCAAAACCGGCCCTTGAAAAGCCGGTTTTTTTGCTCTGGCCGCAAGATCGGGAGCGGCCAGAGCAAAAAAAATGGCTTTTCTGCCAATCCAGAGGGCTTCAGAGGGAGCCGGGGAAGCTGAGGCTGAGGCTGAGGCTGAGGCTGAGGCTGAGGCTGAGGCTCCCTCTGAACAGCTGCCAGCGTGAAGAGCCTTTACCTTCACGCTGGCGGCTGTTCCTGTGAAGCCGCGATTGGTGGGAAAGGTTAAAGGCAATGCCCTTTAACCTTTCCCAGCATTCGCGGCTTCACAGGAACAGCCGCCAGCGTGAAGGAAAAGGCTCTTCACGCTGGCGGCTGTTCAGAGGGAGCCGGGGCCTCGCGCGGGCTTCCCTGGCTCCCTCTAAAGCCTCAGACAGCCGCGGTTCTGGGGGGGAGGCCAAGGACTGCCTGGGCTGTGATGGGGGAGGGGGCCTGGACTGGAAAAGGGCTAGGAGGGGGGAATTTGACTGGAAATGAGTTGTGATGGGGGGGGGGGGGACCTGGACCGGAAAAGGGCTATGGGGGGGGGGGGCCTTGGACTGGAAAGAAATGGGCTGTGATGGGAGGGGACCTGGACTGTAAAAGGGCTATGGGGGGGGGGACATGGACTGGAAATGGGTTTTGATGGGGAGGGGGACCTGGAGTGGAAAAGGGCTAGGGGGGGGGGACAGGGACTGGAAATGGGATGTGATGGGGCGGGGGTCCTGGACTGGAAATGGGCTATGGGGTGGGAACTTGGACTGGAAATGGGCTATGGCGGAGGGAGGGGGAACTTGGACTGGAAATAGGCTGTGATTCGGGGGACTTGGACTGGAAATGGGTTGTGAAGGGGGGGGGGACCTGGACTGGAAAAGGGCTATGGGGGGGCGTTGGACTGGAAAGAAATGGTATGTGATGGGGAGGGGGACCTGGACTTAAAAAGGGCAATGAGTCGAGGGGGACATGAACTGGAAAGGGGTTTAGATGGGGAGGGGGACCTGGACTGGAAAAGGGCTATTGGGGGGGGGGACATGGACTGGAAATGGGTTGTGATGGGGAGGGGGACCTGGACTGGAAAAGGGCTATGGGGGGGGAACTTGGACTCGAAATGGGCTATGGTGGAGGGAGGGGGAACTTGGACTGGAAATAGGCTGTGATTAGGGGGGCTAGGACTGCAAATGGACTGTGATAGTGGGGGGGGGGGGTAGGACTGCAAATGGGCTGTGATGGTGTGGGGGGGACTCCGACTGCAAATGGGATGTGATGGGGGGGGGCCTAGGACTGGAAATAGGCTGTGATGGGGGACTTGGACTGGAAATGGGCTGTGATTGGGGGGGGGCTAGGACTGGAAATGGTCTGTGATGTGAGGGCTAGCACTGGAAATGGGCTGATGAAGAGCTGGAATAGGACTGGAAATGGGCTGATGTGGGGCATGGGAGAATGGGATTAGAAGGGAGTGGATGCTGGGTGGGTCTAGAACTATAAGGGAACTGATTTTGGGGGAGGACTAGAATAGATGGGGAATGAGTGGAGAGGGGAAAAATATTTTGTGTGGAAGAAAAGTCTATGATGGGCTGGGTATTGGGAGAGTGAGGGGCTTGAGAATGGAAGGGTGAAATTTAAATGGATGATAAAGGAATAAGGAAAGAATTGGGGGAAAGAGCAAAAGGGAAACAATCAGTATGTTAAAGCAGAAATAGAGAGAGAATGGAAAACATCTAAAAGAGAAGAAAGGACAAATGGATAGCTCGCAGAAGACCCGAAGAAACCAGAAGAAAGTGACTGGAGCAATTGCAACTGAAAAATAAAACGCCCAAACAGAAGGTAGAAAAATACTTTTTATTTTGAATTTATTAGCTGGAATATGTTTGGTCTGGGAAGTGTGTATTGATAACATCTTTGCATTTTTGTTTAGTGCAAGAGGAAATTACTTTATAGTTTTATTTCTCCAGTGTTGTACATTTCATGTTTGGATTTTGGGGTTCCCAGTTTAATTATTATCTGACCAAGGAAGTTAGCCTACACGTATCCTCGGTAATTTTTGTGGGTGGGGCTGGGGGCGGGGCAGGGGTGGGACTAGGGGCGGAGAATGGGTGGAGCATGGCGAGCCACAGGTGTCTGGTTTTTCTCGGTGAAAAAGTTGGTAACCCTAACCACAACAAACACACACACACACAGGTAGAGAGAGGTGCTCACAACTGTAGAAGTGTCCAAGTACCCGCGGGACTCTAGGACTAGCCAACAGGTATATCCAGCAACCTACAGGCAGGAGCTGGATCTACTCCCAGACTCTGACTAACCATGGAACACTGGCACTTTAAGAAGGGGAGAAACTGAAGGCAAGAGGTGTTCTTCTAGTAGGGGAAGTCCTTTCCAGATAGGATATGGAAGGGGGGAGAAGCAATGATGCTGAAGCAACAACAAAAAAAAAAAGTAGTTTAAAGCAAAACACGTGGAAGGAAAGGAATTTGAGGAGACAGCAGCCAAGCTGCAGAAGCCTGAAAATTAAGTTGTGGGGAAACAGTGGCAGGGGCAGCCCAAAATTTAAGTTCCAGGCAGCAATTGGAGCAAATAGTTACAGGTGAGACAGCTAAAAATTAAGCTGCAGACAGTGGTAACAGAGGAAACTACAACAGCCACAACAGAGGAAATAGCAGGCAGCAATAGCAGAAGAAATAGCAGCAGTGGAAGCCCAACAATTAAGCATCAGTAACAAAGGAGATAATAGCGATGATGTCAGCGAAACAACTTCAATGAGTCTTCCAACAGTCAGCAGCAACACGGCAATCGGTGAGAGAGCACTGAGGCAGTGCATAAGAAGCATGCATCTCATCTGGCTCCTCCTCTTTGATCTCCTCAGATTTGTTGGGGACTATACCTGTCTTCCAAAATTTACATATGGAGATAGACTTATAGATCTCACTATGCCTTATGATGAAGACCGCTGATCATTTTAGTAATAATCCTCTGTACTGCCTTCATCCCGTTTATATACTTTTGAAGGTGTGATCTCCAAAATTGCACAAAGTACTCCAAATGAGATCTTACCAAAGACTTATACAGAAGCACTATCACCTCCTCCTTCCTGTAGGCCATTCCTCCTCCTATGCACACAAGCATCCTTCTGGTTTTCACCATCTTTTCTACCTGAGCAACCACTTTAAGATCATCAAAAACAGTCACCTCCAGGTCCCATTCTTTTTGCATGGACAAGTATTTCACCTTTTATACCATACGGCTCCCTTGGATTTTTGCAGCCCTAATGCAGGACTCAATTTTTCAGCATTAAATTTTAGCTGCAAAAGTTTCTACCCTATTGCAGATATTGGTATCTACAGAGGCAAACCTTACCCGACAGTCCTTCCACTATCTCACTTACAAAAATATTAAAAAGAATAAGACCAAGGACAGATCCCTGCAACACACCACTGGTAACTTTCTTCCCCTCAGAGTGAGCTCCATTTACTTTTACTCTTTGTTGCCTCCCACTCAACCGGTTGCTATTCATTCAGTTACTTCAGGGTCCAAATCTGTTAACCCAGTCAAAGAACTTAATCAGATTTATATGACAAGACCTGCCTCTAGTTAAACCATGCTGCCTTGGATCCTGCAATCCATTGGATTCCAGAAACCTCACTATCCTCTGTTTTAATCAGTATTTCCATTAATTTACTTACCACAAAGATCAGACTAACCAGCCTGTAGTTCCCAACCTCATCCTTGCTTCCATTTTTTGTACAAAGGCCACATGTACCCTGCTTCAGCCTTACTTCCATTTTTGTGTAGAGAGACTACATGCACTCTTCTTCTCCAGTCCTCTGGAACCACTCCTGATTCTAAAGAAGCATTAAAAGGGTCAGACAGTGTAGCATCTAGAACTTTCCTAAGTTCCTTCCATACTCTAGGATATATCCCATCTGGCCCATCTAGGATATATCCCATTACTTTGTTTACTTTTAGTTTAGCTAGCTCCTCATGACCAAAGTCTTAAGAAAGTCATTCAAGATCTGCCTCAGTTGTGTTCCTATTTCTATGTATTTTCTGAGGTCCTACTCCTAGCCCTTCATCCGTGAACACAGAACAGAAATATTTGTTAAGCAATTTCACTTTATCCCCATAAGCTTCTACATATTCCTCCCCTTCACCCTTAAGACTGACAATACCATTTTGGTACTTCCTCCTCTCACTAACATCTAAAGAATGTTCTTCCCCCTCCCATTTTACTGCATTGGCTGCTTTTTCTTCCATTTGTATCTTCTGACTACCTTGCTAGCTTCTTTGTTTTTTTCCAAACATTGATGCTCATCTTCCTCTTTCTGTGTTCTCTTGCATTTTATGAAGGCCACTCTCTTTTTCATTACCTTTTCAGCTACTTCTTTTGAGAACCATAGTGGCCTCCTTTTCCTTTTACATTTATTTACTTTACTAACAAAAACATCTGTTGCCCTTAAGATATCCCCTTTCATTTTTCCCCATTGCCTTTCCTCATCCCCTAGCTGTTTCCATCCTGCTAACATCCCCTTGAGGTATTGTCCCATCTTAGCAAAGTTAGCTTTTCTAAAGTCAGGGGCCCTTGCTTTCAAATGGACTGTATTAGTCCAAGTCCAAATAATGAACCACACCATGTAGTGATCACTGGATGCAAAATGATCTCCCACTATAACATCAGAAGCACTTTCCCCATTGGCAAGCACCAGGTCCAATATGTCCCCCTCATGTGTGGGTTCTGTTACCAGTTGTTGGAATAGTTCTCCCTATAGAGAATCCAGGATCTATTTACTTATAGATGACACTACAGCAGGGATGTGCCAATCAACATCCTGCAAATTGAAATCACTTACAGTATTAATAGCACTTCTCCTTACCTGGCAATACTGCAAATGTCTTCAATTAAATCTCTGTCCATTTCTTCTGCCTGTGAAGAAGATCTGTATTTACACCAATGCAGATGGATGCCTCATTTCCCCATCCCATTTAGCCCACAGTGTCTCTTCCTTCCCTTCTAAGTTCTGCAATTCTGTTTTAATATTATTCTTTACTTATTGTGTCACTCCTCCTCCCTTTCATCCTTGTCCTTCCTGAATAAATTATAGTCTGGTATATTTATATCCCAGTCATGGTTCTCCATTAGCTATGGGTTTGATTCCCCCTCCGGCTCTCCCTGTACGTCTTGTGCATCAGGACGGGGAAAGCTGATGGGGGTGGGAGGGGGAGGGATCATGGCGGAGTGGGGGCAGGGACAATTCAGGTCATGACCCTGCCAGGCCCATGGGGATAAGCTGCTTATTCCACCTCAAAGGTGGAATAAGCAGCGAGAACCTGGCAATCGGGGCCAGGTGCGAGGGATCCCTGCCGCTCAATCCAGGCCATGGCAGGCCAGCCTTGGGTTGGGCAGTGGGGAAGAGGGGGGCTGAGGACACCAGATTTGGGAACATTTTGTTCCTGCGGTCCAGAATTCGGTCCAAACAGGCCCGTCTTCCTTGAGGACGTCCGGGTGGCCTGGACATGCCTCTACCAGAATTGGGCTCCATGTCTCTGTGACTGCACTAAATCCAAGTCAGCCTTTTCCATTAAAGTCTCAAGATCCAGAATCTTACTTTCCATACTGAAGGCATTAATACAGAGCACTCTCCAAATGTTGCTCCTAGGGGCTTTTACTTACCTGGGGGCTTTCTTCACCCATCCCCAATGAATCTAGTTTAAATACCTCTTCAGTAGGATAGTCATTCTGCTGCGGAATATATCTTGATCATTCTTGGATAGATGGAAACCATCACTGCTCAGCAGTCCTTGGAAAATCATCTCATAGCCAGGAAAGCCAATCTCTCTTGATGATACCATCTGCACAGCCAGGTAGCTGGGTAGTAACCAGCTAAGCAGCCTTCATTCTGCCACTGCTAAACGTTTCCTCTAAAAAAATATCTCAAGAGGTCTTCAATATGTATAAATTCAAGATTTGTTTGAATTGTTTTTCTTCATTTTTTTCCAGTACATATTTCAAAGAGAAGTAGAGCAGTCTATTTGGTTTAATATGTCTATTTGAAAAGCTATGCTAAATCTATTTAAGTTAGTGTGATAGTCAATATCTATTTACTGTGTATCATTAACTATGTTGTGTTCAATGATAGGATGAGAAATCAAACCTAAATAAATTATACCTTTCTTGTCCTTTGAAAGGTGAGTAGCATTAGTTGTAAGAGTCTCTTTTATTATTCCGTGCCCTTTTTACTAAGCATGTGGATTTTTTTTCTTTGTCTTATTAGATTATTTTTTAATAAATGATTTTGTTTACAAAAAATACAAATACAAGCGCACACTTGAAGGAAAATAAACCTTCCCAAAAAGAAAAAAAATATATAAAACAATCTAGGCTGATAAGACCACAATGGGGCTCTTTTACTAAAGTGTGCTCTGCAGTTAATGTGTGACTTTGTGCGTGTTAACTGCACACTCAGGCCTGTGGTAACAGTTTTATATATTTATTTAGATGATTTGTTATACCACCCGCTGTACCATGCATGTTTAATTTCCTTAAGAAATTTCTTGCTTGCTACCTCTGCTACTACGTTATTCCATTATCTGCCACCCACTCAGTAAAGAACATTTACTCATGATTCTGAACCTCCTTCATTGCAACCTCATAATGTTAACTTTTAGCCTGGAATCTCCTTTCCTACGGAAAATTTTACCTTCACATGAGAATAATGGCAAGCCTCAATAAGGTAGCTTTCTTCCTGCAGTAAGTACTTTTTCAGTGTCTTTGCATGTAAGCCTTTTACTGTATCTTCTACCGTCTATTGGATATATAATATCCATGTTTCCTTTGATTCTCCTGCAGTTCACAGAAACATCAGAACAGGAGGCACAGGGCCACATTTACCTATGGGAAAAAAGGAGCAGCTGCCCCAGGCCCCTTCATTACAAGGCCCAGCTGCTTATAGGTAAATTCTGCCCCAAGTATAGTTTGCTCTTTCAGTTCCTTCTGGCCGCATGTCTGCACTGTTTTCAATTCAATACCACAGGCACAGCAAATTCAGGCCAGGCTCTGCATCTAAAAAAGGCAGGCACTGATCACTCAGAGAATGCTGTCAAGGGCAACAGCAACATTGACATATGCACAGGGAGGATGGGAGGCGCTTGCGACTCAGATACTCTGTGCAGATTGCACTCAGCCATTTCTCCTGTCTGGCTCGCTGAGCCACTCCATCTCCACTCCAGAGACAGTGTGTAGACCTACAACTAGTAATCTGTGAATTATTAAAATCATCTGTAGTACCTGAAGATTGGAGAATGGCCAGTGTAATGCCAATTTCTAAAAAAGGTTCCAGGGGTGATCCAGGAAACTACAGACCTGTGAGCCCGATATCGGTACCAGGAAAAATTATAGAAACCATTATAAAGAATAAAATTACTGAACATGTAGAGAGTTATGGTTTAATGGGAGAAAGCCAACATGTATTTAGCCAAGGAAAGTCTTGTGTTACTAATCTACTATACTTTTTTGAAGGTGTGAATAAACAGGTAGATAAAAGTGAGCCGGTTGATTATAGTGTATCTTGATCTTCAGAAACCCTTTGACAAGGTCCCTCATGAGAGAGACTTGTGGAAATTAAAAAGTTATGGGATAGGAGACAGTATACTATTGTGGATCAGAAACTGGTTAAAAAAAATAGAAAACGGAGGGTAGGGCTAAATGGCCAGTTTTCTCATTGGAGAATCAAATTTGCAGATAACACAAAATTATTCAAAGTTGTTAAAACACAATAAGATCATGAAAAATTGCAGGAGGACCTTGATAAACTGGAAGACTGGATGTCCAAATGGTAGATGCAATTTGATGAGGACAAGTGCAAAGTTATGCACTTAGGGAAGTACAACCCAAATTAAAGTTGCACAATGCAAGATTCCACATTAGGAACCACCACCTAGGAAAAGAATTTAGGTGTCACCAGGATAACATGTTGAAAGCCTCTGCCCAATGTGCAGTGATTGCCAAGAAAGCACATATAATGCTAAGAATCATAAGGAATGGAGAATAAAACTGAGGATATTATAATGTCTCTGCTCCATGGGGTGACCACAGCTTGAATATTGTGTGCAATTCTGGTCTCCATATCTTAAAAATTATATAATAGAATTAGAAAAAGTACAGAGAAGAACCAATAAAATGGTTTAGGAGATGGAAAGATACCCTATGAGAAAAGGCTTTAAAGGCTAGGGCTCGTCAACTTGGAAAAGAAATGGCTGAGGGGAGATATGATAGAGGTCTATAAATAAAGAATGGAGTATAATGGATAAACATAGATCAGTGGTTTACTCCTTTGAAAAGTAGAAAGCCTAGAGGACATGCAATGAAGCTACAATGTGGCACATTTAAGACTAATAGGAGAAAATATTTTTTTTCACTCAATGCATTCTGAAATTCATTACTGGAGGATGTAGTAAAAGCCGTTAATGTGGCTGTATTTAAGAAAGGTTTGGACAAATACTAGGAGGAAAAACCATTATTAAAGAGGACCCTGGAAATCCACTGCTTACTCTGGGATAAGCAACGTGGAATCTGTGCAGCATTTTGGGGACTTGCCAGCCACTTGTGACCTGGATCGGCCACTGCTGGAAGCAGGATACTGGATCTTGATGGACCTTGGTCTGACTCAGTATGTGTGCTATGCAGCACTCTGATACAGGCGAGAAATGAGGCGGCAAGATGCAAGAGCAGCTACACCCAAGCCTGGCCAAGTGAGATAGTACAGGCCAATTGGCATGCGGTGTGTGGTGGGCACATGGATGGTGGGTTGGGATTGCTGGAATGGACATCTAGGTTTTGTAGTAGCAGCAGCCAGCAGAGTGGGTAGACAGGCCAGTTGGCCAGGAGAGAACTTTTCTGGGCCAAGGGTGTTCACCCCCTGGCGCTGCTTCTGTATGGGACTGAATCTCCTCCACTCCCCTAAATAGATGTAAACGAGAACTAGTGGAGTACTGTCCTGACTGGCTATTTAATTTCTGTCCCTGTGAGAAGTGTTGGCTACTGATTAACTTTCATCGAAAGGTAAGTGTGTAGTGTGCAAAATTATTACCTCCTTCTGCCTCTGCTGTTTTTTTTTTTCGGGTGGGAGGGGGAGGAGGATCATTGTTGGTTATGGCATACCTGAAAAGTCTGAGTTATTCATGGGTCAATTAGTGCAGACTGAGTCACAGGCACAGTTGCAGATGGACAGGGGTGGATAGGTGTGAACAGATTTTGAATATGCAGAGAGAGACTGGAAGATGGATTGGAGCAGGAAAAAAGAGTAACCCCAGATGATGCGTATAGAGCAAGGGGTGAGGGAGGATAAAGAGAAGTCTCGGAAGAAGATAATGGGATTTGTGGGCTTTTTATCAGACACTTAAGATTCTTTGTATTCTTGTAAAATTTATTATCCACACTGAATAGAAATAATCATAGCTATAAGTCCATATAAAGCAGGTGAAAGACCCAGTGCTTGATATTGGCCACGCCACATTTTATAAGGCAAAATTTCAAGGCTGGAAACATACTCTTCTCTGCTCTAATTTTTAATTCAATGCATATTGTGCCCAGTGTTCAAATCACTGTAATTCATTTTTAACACTTCCTTGGGAATGGTGCCCAGTTCTCTTAGAATAAAACTAATCATTCTTACCCAGCAGAGACAGTTTAAAATTACTTTTTCTATCTTCTCCATGAGTCTGGCAAGAGTTGTGGCTGTTCCTGCAGGTGGAAATAACACAAGCAGGGTTCTTATCTCTCGGTCGTTCTCTTGTCATAAATGGCAGAATGTTATGGGTGGCTACTAAAGAAAATAATTTCACCCTGGATGTACATATTTGGTCATAAGTTAACTAATGTTCTATTTTTCATTTCCATCATTCTCTAATTTTAGATTTAGTATCAAACAGATATAAAAGAGACAGGTAAATTGTCTAATCATAACACTAAAAAGACATGTCTGCCTGATCCATGCATGAAATGTTACAGATTGACACCGCTAGCCACATAAGAACGTCCAACAGAAGGTTTATACTTCCAAAAAAACAATGAATGCAAAACACTGACCACCATCAGGTGTGGTATGAAGTTAACACTCAGAAATGCAGAGATAACTGGCCTCTTTTATTTTTCAATGCATAAGATATGATGTTTTGAAAGGGTTTGTTTTTTTTAAACTGGTGAGTAGTCCTTATAACCATGGAATGCCCTGCAAGGAGTTACTCATGGTTTACAGATAAGTAAGTCTGACTTTTTCCCCACTAAAAACTTTGTCTTTTGATATATATTATGTTGTGATTAGGAAATTAAGTTAATTAAGAAAATTATTAATTAAGAAAAATTAAGAGTACATTAAGTTCGCTATGAAAATATGACAAATTGCACCCCATTTGAAGTATGAAGATGGTCAGTTCATCATCCCTAATATAATGATTCAACAAGAAATATTTCAGGGAGATTCTGTATTGTTTGGTCTGTTTTATATGGTGCTTAATCCACTAAATATTTTCATCAATGATTTGGGATACAGATTTAGTCAGAGGTAACATCACACTAATTGTCTGTAAATGACCTGAAGCTCTAGAGTTTCAATGACCAACAATTAGCAAAACAACTCCATGTAGATAAAAGATTTTCAGATGACATCAAGATGACTTTTGGCCTTGACAAATGTACTAAGACAACCTTCCTTAGAGGAAAATTGAGCAAAACTGAAAACATCTCCCTGACTGAGAATTATAGCACCAAGGAACTTGAACAGGAAGGTGTATATATATAAAACCTAGGACTAGATAAAGGAGTGACAATCAAGCAAAAATTACTGAGAGAAGAGATCAGTAAAGAATATTACAGGCGATTAATATCCTTACTGAAAGTGCTTTAACATCATGGAATAAGATACAAGCCATTAATTACTTGGCAATTCCTATACTCTCAGCTTTGGGACTGTAAATTGGCCTCTTAAAGATCTTGAAAAATTGGATGTTCAAACAAGAAAACTCTTCCATATCCATGAGGTAATTTATAAAAACCAGTATATGCCACAACTGTATATCCCTAGAGCTGAAGGAGTACTAAGCCTCATAGAAATCAATTATACATACAGAGTAACAATCATAGGCCTCTGGGTCTATTTAATAGTAAAATCAGATCCAAATGCACAAAAATTGCTGAAATATGAAAGTAAATGTCCAGAATCTCTCTCCATCATCAAACCTGGGCAAGTTTGTCAACAGTAGAAGGGATGGGTGAGAATCCACCAGTACATATAGGGAAAGAAGCAACAGAACTTGCAAAACAAAAGATGAAAAACCTTTTTAAAGAATTAGATTAGCACTTGAGAAAAACAAGTGGGAAATACAAAGGGTTACACCAAGAACCATTTGTCAGTCAAAACCAGACACATGAATGGTTAAGGAGAGATGAACCGAAACCAAAGGATGAGAGATTGATAATTCCAGCCCAGGATAGTGGATTACGGATGAGATGGTTAGCAACAAGCATAGAAAAAAACTGGCAAACCGACGTGTAGATTCTGTAAAAAAGAACTGGAAACGGTTACTCATCTCGTAGCTGGCTGCCAAAAACTTTCTAGTATGTCTTATTCATGGGAAACTTTGTAAATATTACAATATTGCTATAATGGAAAATCATTGGGATCACCACCTTAAGAGAATAATGGAGAAGAAGAGATTATGATCTTCTGGTACACTCCCATTCTGACCGATAAAAAGCTGGATGTAGGGAAAGCAGATGTATTGGTACAGGAGAAAAACACATAGCATTATAGAGGTGTCAGTTCCAAGCAATTATTATGTGAATCATATTAAGATGGTTAAGACTCTCAAGTACCAATAAATGAAATCAGAGACTGAGAAAATGTGACAGAAAGATATAGAAAATATTTCCAATCTTGTTAGATGCCATAAGTTCAATTAAGAGGAATTTCCAAGAGCACCTTGATTGCCTGTACAACCTGTATGCCTATAATGGAACGTTAACCTTTGAGAGGCCGCTCATAGAAGCAATTGCTTCTAATAATTGTTATGTATTTTAGTACACTACATGTAAATATGTCAATATAAATTTTCAGCTAATTTGGATATGTACTTCCTAGGAAAAAGCATGTTCCATTTGTGGAACGTTGGCCCCTCCAAGCGTCATTTTTTCAAAAATTTTAATTGCTTTTTTAATTGAATATCATAAACAGGAAACAAATACTTCAATTAAGCAATTTTTAAAAGTAATTAGACACAAACGGAGATGACTGTACAGAATAAAGCTTGAAGGGAAAATTTCAGCGAGAGTGAAAATCCGGAAAACACTTCTCGTGCAGGCGCTTGCCACAAAACTGGCACCATTTTTTTGTATTCTTCGAGCAGACAATGCAACGACCTTGGCTTGTAGAAGACAAATAGTGACTGGTGATAGCTGAAGCTGTAATAGCAGAGGGAATCGAAGCTGTTGGGCCACCTTTTCGAGAATGATAGCCCTCGAGTCCAACTTTCATAGCCACCAAAGCAACCTCGCGGCGGAAATCCAAGTGACTCAGGGCTTGTTTGCCCAAAAGATGACATTGCAAACGCCAGGCAGCAACAACGGCCATATTTAGACCATTGGCAAACAAATTCCACCACCATTTTTTGCTTCGTAATTTAGGACAGTAGCTACCTAGCAAATGATCTAACAAGTCGACACCACCCATACTTTGATTATAAGCTCCAATCAATTTTGGCTGCTTTATAATGATTTTTTGCTTTTGTTTGACAGAATATCGATTGGCATTTTGAAGAGGTTTTGGCTGCATCCAATTTGACATGACTATAACCACACTGTTGCCATTCCAATGGACACACACCACATTACCATCACCACGGTAATCATATTCGCCACGAGGCTTTTTGACAAGCTCCTTTGAAGAAACCAAGGGACACTTGCTGGTACGGTTTTCACAAACAGTTCCAACAGCACGAAAGCCTTTTGCTTTCAGATCAATCATGAGATCATATGAAGTGAAATAGTTGTCAAAAAACAAGCTGTGATTTGGATTTTCAACAACTGTTATCAAATCAAGAACAACTCTAGTGCCAAGTGGAACATTGTACTGAGGACCATCTTTTTCCTTGGCACCAGTGTAAATTTGCATCGAAAATGGATACCCAGCAGGGCAGCACAACATCCACACTTTGTAACCGAATCAAATTGGCTTACCTTGAATAAACATCTTGCAACTGTGGTGCCCATAATATGGCACCATTGATTCATCAATACTCAAGTTTTCACTGAACACTCCACCGACTTTCACAAACTGTGCTGTGAGGTGATCGTAAAATGGCTCAATTTTTGCTACTTTTCCAGGTTGCAAATTGAGATTATCAACAATGTGGAAGTAAGTTTTCAAATCCCGGAAACGTTTGCGACTCATTATCTTTGGGACAATATTATTGCTCAAATCCTCGGCGGTTGACCAATAGTGACTTTCTTTGGGCAACTGGTGGTATTCACTGAGGAGCAAAATGCCAAAAAAATGAATCAACTCATCCCCATTTGTATCAATATTTGCCAATTTCTGCTGAGCATAAATATTGGTCATACTGGCAAGATGATCAACGTAATCATCACCAAAAATTTGCATAAAGAGGTCAAAGGGAGATTTATCAATCAAATCAGTGCAAAGATCAGCTAATTTTTCGGGAGATGCTTCTGGCATTGGAGTCAAAAAGTCATCCCTCTTCATCCATTTTGGGGTTGATTTTATCCACTTACGCTTTTTTGCTGGTTGAGCTGACTGATAATTAGATAAGTGCTCACTGTCACTGTCACTTTCTACCAGCTGATCACTTCCCTCGGATTCCACATTAGCGACTTTTTGAATATCCAGATCTAATTCACCACACATTTCGCCAGGCTCAATAGACTCCAAATTTTCTTCATCAATTTCTTCAATGTCTGAAGCAGCCATTTCATCATCGGGTGGCAAAATCAAAATGTCGGCTTCTTCTACATCTGAATCTTCCGCAATGCGTGTTACTGCTTCTTGAAGCATCAGGCAACAGTATTTAGGCATTATAACTATATAGAATTAGTTGAATAACAATCCTGCAAAAAATATGGCAGAAATTGTAAAATGAAAAAAATGACACCCGGAAGTCCCAACGTTCCACAAGTACAAGAAGTAATCACAAAAACATGAATAGGTTACTGACATGCATAAAACCTGACCAACACACTCATAAAATATTCCAGAGTATGAATCTCACCCTAATAAGACAGACGGACATGTGAGAACAAAATTGTAGAGGGATATATTACATAAACCATAAAGTGCCAACTTTGGTCTACTTTGGCATACTGTAGAAGGGGGTATATCGCCAATTGGAAAAACAAAATTTTTGCTCAAGAGGGTCAATGTCTATAAACTCATTGACAAAGTTTCATCTAATTTGCTTGAAAATTGATAAAGCTATATCATTGCAAAAATATGTTCCACATGTGGAACGTTGGTGCCTAAAAGGTTAAAAAAAAAAAGGCATGTCCAGGTGCAGACATGATTTCACAAATGTGGATGTGCCCAATATGGATGTCTGCGGGGGCATCTACATAGACATCCCCAAAATAATATGCCTAGATGTCTAGGAATAGCCTGATTTGAGTAGTAGGCTATGGCCAGGGTTCAAATCCCACTGCTGCTATCATTGTGATTGTGCTGAGTACTAGATATGATGGTATGTTCTGTTCTGTACATTCTCTGGATGTTTTTCAGTCAAAACAAACACTTTCCCTATGCTTATTCTGGCTGAACTTAGATGTGACTTCGGATATACAGGAAGTTTCTGAGATTACCTGTGACATCCAGGTTTCTGAGAATGCCCCAGCCACGCCTGCACCATGCTCCCATTCAAACTTGGATGTCCACAGCTCCAGCTTCTAAAATAGCTATGGGAGATGCCTCTGTGCCTGTTTTCAAATGTCCAAAGCATGAATAGGACTTCAACCCCCCCCCCCCCCATAATATCTTATGAGATTCAGAAGGATGCTGTCTTTGGCATGTTTATGTTTATTGGTATTTAATTAACCGGCCTTTGTAGGTACAGCAGGGCAGTGTACAAAAAACAAATTAAAATAGGAGGAAGGGAACTCCATTTCATCACATGAACAATCATATCAGCAAAATAGGATGAATAGAGGCTCAGAATACTGGATGGTCACATGCAATAAAAAAAAGGTGGGTTTTTGAGAAGAGCTCTGAATTTGGTGCAAGAAGATTCAAGTCTGAGGTCAGGGGGTAGTGAGTTCAAGCAGTAGGAACTAAAAAATAAAATGCGGAAGAGCGGGTGGACATCAGATGAGCCTAAGAGGCAGAGGGAAGGTACAGAGGGTTAGAGGCCAATTTTGTCCCTTGAATGCCTGCCTGCATTGCCCACCCAATGCCTAGATGGGTCTGACATAGACCAGATACCATTGCCGCAAGGTATAGCTGTACCCATGATGGCGGAATCAGGGAGATGTATGTCTTGGTGCTCCAGGATTCAGTGGGGAACAAAACACAGGAGCCTGCCTGTCATCCTGCTCTAATGCCACTGCAAGAGAGAGTGAACAGAGGCATCTGAGCACCATGGCATCGGGCTGCCTACCTGGTGGCTCAGAATGCCATGGATCACATCTGCCCTTGCTGCCCACTCACCATGCGCCTCTGATGGCCCATATGGGCAGAATTGTGGCAGCAGATTCCATGGAGGCCAATGCAGTGCGAGCAGGGTTTGCATATGGTATCCCATGCTACACCTGGCACTTATTCCACCACCAGGGTGGAATAAGCTGCACGTCCAGGTTGTCGCCAGTCCTGAATAGCCTCTGTACGTCCCGGTACCTGGCAACTCCCCTACTCTGCCCCCACTCCACCCCAGCACCATCCCCTCCGGCCCCCGTCCAACAATCCCTGCACAAATGCAGTGTATGTGTGGGGAGCACTGGTGACAGAATCGGGTCTTGGAACTGTGCGCAGGTTGGACATCCAGCCTGAATGTCCAACCCCGCTATTCATTCCACAGTATGACCTTCTTAGCATGTATATTATGGAGTGTATATTGAGTAGAGTGGAGGAGCAGATAATCATAAAGATAATGGGGATAACCAGTGTATAGTGCATAATGAGTAATAGTGAGACGTTTGTACTGAAGGCAACATTTATCCTGAAGCCAATGATGGTGAATTAAGAGAGGAGTGATATGGTCAAACTGGGATGCATGAGTAAGAATATGGATTGCAGTGTTTTGCATGAGTTGAAGTCATTGCAGCTGATATTGTGGTATATCAAGGAGGACGATATTACAATAATCAATTCTGATATAATAGCATAAGAAGTAGAGTAGTCAGGGATGAAATGGAAAGATATGGACAGATAGACAGTATCTGCTGAAGAGCAAAGACAGATTTACAGACTAAGGAGGAAATGTGAACCTGAAACGATAGGTGGGAGTGAAGTGTGACTCCTAAATAGTGCATATTGTCATCTAATGGAATAGGGGAACCTGAGAGGATAGGAGCCAAGGCGGATATGAACTGCTCAAGGTGAACCATATCACTACAGATTTTGTAGGACTGAGACAAAGGAAGTTGTAAGAAAGCCAAACAGAGATACTCAATAAACAAGTGATAAGTGGGGAAAGATCAACGGTGATCAGGTTGGTATGGTCAAGGACACTGGGACAGGTGACAAGAGGACTGAAGATAGCGGGGAAGGACAGTTACTGAAGGTGGACCAGAGAGACTGCACTTTATCATGGAAGCAATTTGCGAGAGCCTGGGAGGAAGGCATGATACTGGAGAAAAAGACTATTCAGCTGTGGATGGTTGATCAAATAGTACATCTCACACAAACAAAACCACCGAAAGGGTATAGGTTAACCACACTTAACAGCACCACCCTTTCACACCTCTTATCTCACTCTTTTTTTCTTCAATACGTTAAGTTGATAAATATTAATTAATTAAATAAAAGGTTCAAAAGGCCTCAGTTAACGCTCTTACCATTCATCGGTGAACAGGGTCACATAGGACCGAGCTGAAAGACTTCCACATCATAGGCCTAGCCCTACCTACCTACACCTTTAATTAACAATTTAATTCAAATTATTTAATTTAAATTATGTAATTTAAAATTATATCCTAAAAAGTACTTTTAAAGGATTCATTCAAACAATCGTATATAAATATATTCAAAAATTAAAGTATATCTGTTACTTGGAAATACAACTCTTATCGAAGAGGAAGCAACTCCTTCACATTAAAAATGTGAAGATATCTCTTACAGAGACCGTCAAGCATCTGGAAAAATAAAGAGAAGAGAAACACATTGGATGACTAATCTCAATCTCTTAAGTTGTGATAACACTATTCTACTTATCTTGACACTTTGCTCCCGATGTAATTTCTACAAAAATTCTTCAATCAAACGCTTCACGGTTCGTCGCCGCAGACAGGGCCGGATTTAGCTAGAGTGAGGCCCTACGCCAAGAAAAATTGTGGGCCCCCCCCCATGTCCCCGTGCAGTCCTGGGCCCCCCCTGTGCAGTCCTGGCCCCCCCGTGTCCCCCCCCGTGCCTCCATACAGTCCTGGGCCCGCCCCCGTGCAGTCCTGGGCCCGCACCCGTGCAGTCCTGGGCCCCCCCCGTGCCCCCGTGCAGTCCTGGGCCCCCCCATGCAGTCCTGGCCCCCCGGACAGCATCGCGGCTGTCTGAGGGGCTTCAGAGGGAGCCGGGGAAGCCCGCGCGAGGCCCCGGCTCCCTCTGTACAGCCGCCAGCGTGAAGAGCCTTTTCCTTCACGCTGGCGGCTGTTTCTGTGAAGCCGGGAATGCTGGGAAAGGTTAAAGGGCAACCTTTAACCTTTCCCAGCATTCGCGGCTTCACAGAAACAGCCGCCAGCGTGAAGGAAAAGGCTCTTCACGCTGGCGGCTGTACAGAGGGAGCCGTGGCCTCGCGCGGGCTTCCCTGGCTCCCTCAAAAGCCCACCGGTGGGCCCAGGGGCGGCCCCAGGGGGTGCGGGGCCATGTGCGGAGACTCGGTGCGGGGCCTCATTTGCATAAGGTGTCTCATTTGCATAAATATTTGCATAATGTTACCATACACCAGAGCTACTCAATTCCAGTCCTGGTGGTCCACAATCCTGCAGGTTTTCGGGATATCCCTAATAAATATGCATGAGATATATGCATTGGAGGTATCCTGCCAACCTGACTGGTTTGTGGCCCTCCAGGGCTGGATTTGGAGACCCCTGCTTTACATCTCTGTCATTTAAGATTGTGAGTGAACAAGGTACAGATATCCTAGACATCAAAAGGGTAGATAGAATGTGTCACATTCCTCCTCGATTCTCACCACCACCAAAAAGTTGTCTAATAGATAATATTTTGGTGGTGGTGAGAAGCAAGGAGGAATGTGACAAATGCTATCTAACTTTTTTGATGTCTTGGACATCTGCACCTTGCCCACTCACAATCGTAAATGACAGAGATGTAAGGCAGGGGTCTCCAAATCCAGCCCTGGAGGGCCACAAACCAGTCAGGTTGGCAGGATATCTCCAATGCATATATATCTCATGCATATTTATTAGGGATATCCTGAAAACCTGCAGGATTGTGGACCACCAGGACTGGAATTGAGTAGCTCTGCCATACACTAACTTTTAGTAAACATGCCTCTTAATGAGTATATGGATAAAGAAAGACTAAAAGGTTTCTACATTACTATAATCCAGTACCAACCGCCAGGCACATTAGGAACTACTACAAACACTGCCCATTTAGAACCCATAGCAAACCCGCCATATCCTAACAGCACTACCAGGACTCACAAAGCACCATACCCTAACTATCAAAAGGCAACACTGCAAATATTAAACCAATACATTTCAGAGAACAACAATACATGACCTACTGGGGAAAGAACAAGTGGCAATGTCAAATAGGAATTATATAAACAGAATACCTCAGCTCAGTTACACATGCACAACATAGACCATCACCAAACAAGGAATCACAATTTAGAAACAGGAAGACAATAATTAAACTGGGAACCCCAAAAGCCAAACTTGGAATATACAACAACACTGTAGAAATAAAACTATAAATTTCCTCTTGTACTAAACAAAGCGCAAAAATTAATGATGCACATTTCCCAGAGCTGACATATTCCAGTTAATAAATTCAAAATAAAGAGATATTTTTCTACCTTTTGTGCATTTTTTTTCAGTTGCAATTGTTCCAGCCACTTTCTTCTGGTTTCTTCATGTCTTCTGCTAACTCTCCATCTGCTGTCCATTTGTCCTTTCTTCTGTCTTCTTGGGGTTTTTTTTCCATTCTCTCTCTACATCTGCTTTAACATACTAATCTTTCTCCTTTTGCTCTTTCCTCATTCCTATTTCATCTACTCAAAATTTACCCCTCCATCCTCAATCCCCACTTACTCTCCCAATACCCGGCCAATTGTAGATTTTTTATCCCTCCCACACAAAATATTTTTCCCCTCTCCATTTTACTCTCCCAGCCCCATCCCATTCTAATCCTCCCCCAACACCAGCTCCCTTCTAGTTCCAGCCTCACCCAGCATCCATTCCCTTCTAGTCCCTGCATCAGCCCATTTCCAGTCCTAGCCCCCCATTAGCCCATTTCCAGTCCTAGCCCCTCCCATCAACCCAATACCAGTCCTAGCCCCCCCATCAACCCACTTCCAGTCCTAACCCCCCCATCAACCCACTTCCAGTCCTAACCCCCCATCACCCCATTTTCAGTTTAAGCCCCCCCTATAACCCATAACCAGTCCTAACCCCCCATCAGCCCACTTCCAGTCCTAACCCCCCATCAGCCCACTTCCAGTCCTAACCCCCATCAACCCATTTCTAGTCAGCCCCCCATAGCCCATTGCCAGTCCTAACCCCCCCCCATCAGCCCACAGTCCATTACCAGTCCTAACCCCATCAGCCCACCTGAAGTCCTAACCCCTCCTCATCAGCCCATTTCCTGTCCTAGCCCCCCCCCATAGTCCATTATCAGTCCTAACCCCCCATAGCCCATTACCAGACAGCCCCCATCAGCCAACAGCCCATTACCAGTCTTAACCCCCCCATAGCCCATTGCCAGTCCTAACCCCCCCATCAGCCCACAGTCCATTACCAGTCCTAACCCCATCAGCCCACCTCAAGTCCTAACCCCTTCCCATCAGCCCATTTCCTGTCCTAGCCCCCCATAGCCCATTACCAGTCCTAACCCCCCCAACAGCCCACAGCCCATTACCAGTCCTAACTCCATCAGCCCACCTCCAGTCTTAATCCCCCAACCCATTACCAGTCCTAGCCCCCCATAGCCCACTCCCAGTCCTAATCCCACCAGCCCATTTCCAGTCCTAATCCCCATCACCCAATTTTTAGATTAAGCCCCCCCCCAGAGCCCATTACCAGTCCTAAGCCCCCATCAACCCACTTCCAGTCCTAATCCCATCAGCCCATATAGACTTAGCTCCCCATAGCCCATAGCCCCCCCCATAGCCCATCACCACTCCTAACCCCCCCATAGCCCATTACCAGTCCTAACCCCCCCAACAGCCCACAGCCATTACCACGCCTCACCCCCCCCCCGCCCATCACCAGTCCTAACCCCCCAACAGCCCACAGCCATTACCACTCCTAACCCCCCCCCAGCCCATCACCAGTCCTAACCCCCCAGCAGCCCACAGCCATTACCACTCCTAACCCCCCCAGCCCATCACCACTCCTAACCCCCCCAACAGCCCACAGCCATGACCACTCCTACCCCCCCAGCCCATCACCAGTCCTAACCCCCCAACAGCCCACAGCCATTACCACTCCTAACCCCCCCAGCCCATCACCAGTCCTACCCCCCCCAGCCCACCCCAGCCCAGCAAATTTTTTTTTACAAAACAAGCTGTCGCTGCCGGGGCCGGGGCCGGGGCCGCCGCGGCAGAATCGAGTGTGCCGCGGGGCCCCCCCTGCCCAGCAGAGCCTGGCCTGCCCTCCCCGGTATCACCTCTCGAGTCTCAGCTGCCTCCCTCCAGTCACACGCGCCGGCTTTCAGAGCGCGAGGGAAGAGTTTTTTCCCTCGCTGCTCTGTTTAAGCCCGCGGGGGCTGATGGGACTTTCCATCAGCCCCCGCGGGCTTAACAGAGCAGCGAGGGAGAGAAACTCACCTCGCGCTCTGAAAGCCGGCGGGTGTGACTGGAGGGAGGCAGCTGAGACTCGAGAGGTGATACCGGGGAGGGCAGGCCAGGCTCTGCTGGGCAGGGGGGGCCCCGCGGCACACTCGATTCTGCCGCGGCGGCCCCGGCAGAGGCAGCGACAGCTTTTTTTGTTTTTGTTTTAATTTTAATGATGGATCAGAATGTTTTTTGCGCGGGGCCCTGTGCAAAAAACATTCCCGGTGGGCCCTTGCCAGCTGTGGGCCCTACGCCACAGCGTACGTGGCGTATAGGCAAATCCGGCCCTGGCCGCAGATAATCAAATCACTGGTCAAACAACACCATGAGCAGACTGGGCAGAAAATACGTTCCAGATCCGACAAAAGCTTCTGTTTCACCCTACCGGGCTTCCTCAGGGATCGAACTTCATGCCCAAATAACCGTTACACCATTAGACGAGAGCGATCAGAGCGCTTCAGCAACTAAAACAGCGTCTGACATCACTGCCCTTAAATAAAATCAGAAACCAACTACTACCAGGCTGATACGCTGCTGAAAGCTATAATGTCATCCCCCTCTTAATCCGCTCAACTTTATTAAACAACGTACACAACCCTACTCACAAAGAGCATTGTGTAGGGTAACCTAACCAGATATTTCATTATTTAAATACACCTTTACCTAACTAAACGCCAAACACCAACTACATTACCACTAAACTAATTTCACCTACCCTCAATTACCTAAACATTTAAAAAATCAAAAAGAATCAAAAGAAAACACAGATCAGGAACTCACATAGAAGCCAACCATAGAAGCTGAAAAAATCATCAATTATATTGTCGAAATTTGTATATTAAATACACAATGACCATTCGATCTTTTCGTTCAAACCCCTAGGGGTAAAAGTCTGGAGAGTAAAAATCCAATATTGTTCTCTTTGTAGAAGTAAACGGCCCTTGTCACCTCTGCGGATATCAGGAAGAACTTGGCTGGCTACGCTTGATATGGCTGCGCTCTACACTTCCATTCCTCAAAATGATGCATTGTTTGCTTTACAACATATTTGGGATGCTAGACCACGTCCACATGTTGTTCCTACGTCCTTTTTTATTGATTTGGCCACATTAGCGTTGAAACAGAATTATTTCCTCTACAAACATGATTTTTTCCAACAAATTTCTGGAACCGCAATGGGCGCCACATTTGCGCCATCTTTGGCCAATTTATATATGCACCTTTTTGAAGAGCTTTGGGTGTATAATTCAAGGTTTGCACCATATTTTGCGGGTTGGTACCGCTACATTGACGACATCCTCCTACTTTGGACAGGTTCATTGGAAGGTTTAGAAGATTTTTTACAATATTTAAATGGTTGTAATAGCAATATACAATTTGAGATGAAGAAGCATCAGACTAAGATACATTTTTTGGATGTTCAAATTTCTATGACTGTGGAAGGGTTTGAGACTACCGTATACACTAAGCCTACGGATAAAAATACCTTGTTACATTATTCCAGCTTCCATCCAAGCCATCTACGAAATAATCTACCTTATTCACAGCTGTTGCGTTGCCGCCGCATCTGTTCTTCTCAAGATGAGTTTGAAATACAAGCAAGATTAATGATTAATAAGTTTGAACATCATGGTTACCCTAGGTCATTGTTAAAGAGAGCATATAAGCGTGCCAAATACAATCATAGAGATTGGTTATTATACCCTTCGAGAGATCATGCAGTGTGTCAGGACCAGTTGACACCTATTACTTGCGTTTAACCATATTCAACTCTTTCACAGCGTGTAGCAGCTTCTATACACAAACATTGGAAAATGTTTTCTAAACATTCAGTGTTGTCCTCTTATCCAGTCCGTATGGCTTATCAAAGAGGCAGGAACTTTAAGGATCGATTGTGCCCTGCAGTCGCGAGATGTACGAATTTTTCGATAGCTATACATCATCAATGTGGACATTGTAAATATTGCACGGTGATGGTTGATGTAGCGTGCTTTGAATTTCAGTGTAAAATGTATTTGAAACAATCAACGAACTGTGATTCTGCATATGTAGTTTATGCTTTGAGATGTCCGTGTGCCCTGGTTTACATCGGAAAAACTACAAGGCCTTTACGTACACGTCTAGCGGAGCACAAATATAGTGTAAATAAAATGAGGACTGATACTCCTTTAGTTCTACACTGTGACGCTATGAGTCATAAGTTCCAAGACTTACAATGTACTGTTATTCAACAAGTTCTTCCTGATATCTGCAGAGTTGACAAGGGCCGCTTACTTCTACAAAGAGAACAATATTGGATTTTTACTCTCCAGACTCTTACCCTAGGGGTTTGAACGAAAAGATCGAATGGTCATTGTGTATTTAATATACAAATTTCGACAATATAATTGATGATTTTTTCAGCTTCTATGGTTGGCTTCTATGTGAGTTCCTGATCTGTGTTTTCTTTTGATTCTTTTTGATTTTTTAAATGTTTAGGTAATTGAGGGTAGGTGAAATTAGTTTAGTGGTAATGTAGTTGGTGTTTGGCATTTAGTTAGGTAAAGGTGTATTTAAATAATGAAATATCTGGTTAGGTTACCCTACACAATGCTCTTTGTGAGTAGGGTTGTGTACGTTGTTTAATAAAGTTGAGCGGATTAAGAGGGGGATGACGTCATAGCTTTCGGCAGCGTATCAGCCTGGTAGTAGTTGGTTTCTGATTTTATTTAAGGGCAGTGATGTCAGACGCTGTTTTAGTTGCTGAAGCGCTCTGATCGCTCTCGTCTAATGGTGTAACGGTTATTTGGGCATGACGTTCGATCCCTGAGGAAGCCCGGTAGGGTGAAACAGAAGCTTTTGTCGGATCTGGAACGTATTTGCTGCCCAGTCTGCTCATGGTGTTGTTTGACCAGTGATTTGATTATCTGCGGCGACGAACCGTGAAGCCTTTGATTGAAGAATTTTTGTAGAAATTACATCGGGAGCATAGTGTCAAGATAAGTAGAATAGTGTTATCACAACTTAAGAGATTGAGATTAGTCATCCAATGTGTTTCTCTTCTCTTTATTTTTCCAGATGCTTGACGGTCTCTGTAAGAGATATCGTCACATTTTTAATGTGAAGGAGTTGTTTCCTCTTCGATAAGAGTTGTATTTCCAAGTAACAGATATACTTTAATTTTTGAATATATTTATATACGATTGTTTGAATGAATCCTTTAAAAGTACTTTTTAGGATATAATTTTAAATTACATAATTTAAATTAAATAATTTGAATTAAATTGTTAATTAAAGGTGTAGGTAGGTAGGGCTAGGCCTATGATGTGGAAGTCTTTCAGCTCGGTCCTATGTGACCCTGTTCACCGATGAATGGTAAGAGCATTAACTGAGGCCTTTTGAACCTTTTATTTAATTAATTAATATTTATCAACTAAACGTATTGAAGAAAAAAAGAGTGAGATAAGAGGTGTGAAAGGGTGGTGCTGTTAAGTGTGAGCAAATAGTACACTAAGCATTAGGAGTAAATTTGAGAGACTGAGATCATACTCCACATACCCTGGCTTAGGAGTGAGGTTCATTACTGTCCTGCTATGTGCAAATCCTAACCCATTTGGAGAAATTGCCCCAAGAGAATAAATCCATGGAAAATGTTTCTCATAGTGTTTGCAGCAAGAATCAAGGTAACACTATGTACCTGCTTTCTCTACTGGTGATGTTTTCACCTAAATCAATGGCTGTAGTTATTAATAGTGAACACTGTTCAATTTGATCAGTCTATTGCCAACTTACTGTCTCCATCAATGTCTCTACAAAATGTGGTTCCCAATCCTGTCCTGAGAAACACCAGCCATTAAGATCTTCAGAATATCTAAAATAAATAGAAGAACCCAGTCCAAAACATGGTAAACCGAAAGTCAGTTGCTTTTATTTAGATAAAACGGGATATAAGCCAAGGGGACCCAGGAAATACGAGGGGGTACCAAAAAAAAACAGGAATAACATTGCCGTGGGCGGAGATTGTGTAGTACGCACTTCTGACGCTAAGCGTGTATAGTGCAACTCATTGTCAGTTCAGTGCCGCCTGTGTTGTCGACCTGGCTTGTTCTGTTCATCTGCAGTGATTGTTTTTGCTAGCGCTGTTTTGTTCTTGTTTATTTTTTTATGATGACAAGTTTAAGTGAACAACGTGCAACTGTGAAATTTTGTTTTCTACTCGGTAAAAATGCTGCTGAAACTGTTTTAATGTTGAAAACAGCTTATCAAGATGACGCTATGGGAAAAAGTCAAGTGTACCAGTGGTTTGCTCGGTTTAAAAATGGCGACATGTCGATTGATGACAAACCTCCATCAACTGCCCGAATCGACAAAAATATTGAAAAAATTAGAGAGCTTGTGCTCACAGACCGTCGACAGACAATTGATCAACTGTCAGAGATTAGTGGGCTATCTTGGAGCTCGGTTCAGCGAATTTTAACGGAAGATTTGGGAATGAAAAGGGTTGCTGCCAAGTTTGTTCCTCGGGTTCTGACTGATAATCAAAAGGAACATCGAGTTGAAACATGTCGTGTTTTGAAACAACAGCTTGAAACTGATCCAGATTTTCTGTCAAAGGTCATTACAGGTGATGAGTCATGGTGCTATGGTTACGACCCAGAAACAAAGCAACAGTCAAGCCAATGGAAGACGTCATCGTCACCCCGTCCAAAAAAATGTCGTCAAGTCAAATCAAACATCAAAACAATGCTGATTTGCTTTTTTGATGCCAAGGGGGTAGTTCAATCAGAGTTTGTTCCCCCAGGTCAGACCGTCAATCAAACCTTTTATTTGGAAGTTTTAAGAAGATTGCGCAACAGTGTACGTCAAAGACCCGATTTGTGGCAGACAGGAGACTGGTTCTTCCACCACGACAACGCACCTGCACACACAGCCATCTCTGTTAGACAGTTTTTGGCTAAAAATGGCATGGTTCCGCTGCCCCACGCACCTTACTCGCCTGACCTGGCTCCGTGCGACTTTTTCTTATTTCCACGCATGAAAAGGGGCAACATTGAAGAAGTAAAGAAAAAAAGGAGGGAGGAGCTGTCAGCCGTTTCTAAAGATGGCTACAAAAAATGTTTCGAACAGTGGAAGCACCGGTGGGACAAATGTATCAGTTGTAATGGAGAGTATTTTGAAGGGGATAAGGTTGTTTTGTAAAGAATTTGAAATAAATAGCTTTAAAAAAATAATTCCTGGTTTTTTTGGGTACCCCCTCGTATCTGCTAAGTCCAGAGCAGAACGGCCCAAAACCAGAGGGAATGGCAACTGTGCATTTTGAAATCGCTCTGTCTCCATCCCGAAAAAAGAACGTACCAGTAACCAAATCTGGAGATGGGCCCTGTGCAGATAGCAAGTCCTAGTACATGCACAAGCCAGCAATCTGTTTGCAGTATGTATCTTTGGGTAGGTTTCTTTAGCAAATATGATGTAAGTACATTTTACTGTTCCCCCCCACCCCCGGAAGCATTGCAGCCATGAAACAAACATATTTTTTGCACCTTATTCATGGTCAGGAGCAGGTTTATGCATGAATAACTCAACAACCATGCCTGCCGTACTTGTACCATTCTGAAATCATACTGTGATGTGCAACTTCCTTGCTCCCCCTTGGGCATGCCTCCACCATGCCCCCATGCTACCTGGACGTTCTCGCACTGGGAATGTCTACTTGCACAGTTTTCTAAAATGGCACCATGATTTGCATGTCCATGTGCCCATTTTCAGACGAACAACTCATGAATAGAACTTTTAAAATGACCCCCCATGTATTTTAGCTACAGAAATGGCTTTCATTATTGTCTTCTATATACCTATGTCTATAGCACATTAACAATCAAGCTAATGAAGAGCGAATAATCATGCCCAAAAAACGTATGTTTTTAATTTGCTTCACTAGGCTGTTATCTGTGGCTTCTGTGCTTGGGGGGTAGCCTTTTAAATGGATGAATCTCATTAATGTGAATACTTTATTTGAAGAGCTATGGTCGTGTCACAGAAATATTATACAATTTTCATAGAAATAAGATGTTTCAAGCTATGCCCGTGTGATGGTCTTGAAAGTTAATCATAATGAGAACTGAGAGCATGAAGTAAGCTATTGGGATGTTTTTTTTTTTGCTGATGCAGCGTATCATGGTAGCAGAGCAATGTAGCACTTTTCAAAAAGGAGAAATCAATATTTATAGGATGTTTTTCTTCACAACTTTTTTATGGATTACCTTTGTTTTCAAATTCAGTTTTATCTTTTAAAGCCTAAAAGTAAATTGAACTAGTCCTTCATACTGCAATAAATAGCTTTTTAAGATAAAAATAATGGCGCTGATTTTCAAAAGCACTTATCTGGATAATTGCAGTTCTTCCCTGAAAAGTGCCCTAGCTGTGTGTTTTTAGCAGCACTATATGGCCACTGTTGGAAAGAGGATACTGGGCTTGATGGACCTTTGATCTGATCCAGCATGGCATATCTTATGTTCATAGAGTTCTACTGAAAATCTTTGTAGACCTCCTTAGCACTATCTAGAGAGTGCCGAAGCAGAGTGAGGGCAAAACATGGACATTTTTTACTCAGTTATCTGGATAACTATCTGGCTAATTTAAGACATCAAAAAAAGCTGCCCTAAATTACCCAGATATCCATCTGGCTAGCACCCTGAATATCAGTGTTATCCAGATGGCTATTGGTGATCCAGAGAGCAACAGTGTTATCCAGAGAGTAACAGTGCTCACCAATTTATACGTATATTTGGCATTGCTCACTATCCTGATAGTGGTGATTTTCAGTCTATCTGTATAACTTTAGGGGCGCAAAATAAGCTGTCCTAAATTTATTGATTAGTTATCTGGATAGTGGACTGGATAGCGCTGTTATCCAGATAGCATTGGTGCTTACTGCTTTGTCTAGGGTCAAAGGGGACCGCAACATAAAATTCACTATAGTGAGTGCCACTTGCTATCACTTTACAAAGGCAGTCTGAACATACATACTTTGTTTAATTGCTGCAATTGGAGTTTGAAAAAAAAAATCCACTGACAGTGCTGTTTGAATATTGACGAACATGTCTTTGATCTATCAAGGTACCTTTTGTTTCCATGTACGTTTCTCTATTCCATTTCTCTGATTTTTTTTCCTGTTGAATGCTGGAGTTACATGAGCAAATGTCAGCAAAATTAGAAAAGAATTTCATTCAGTTGTCTCATTCTGGAGTTTCATTCATCGAGACACTGGTTGACTTTTTAAAATATATATTTTCCGGGGAGAATCTCATTTAAAGATGCAAGATAATATAGGTTTAGAATTTCATTGATACTGTATGTAACTGGTTTGCTATCTACTAAACTAGAATTGAATAGACTAGCTTGTTTCCTATCTACCAGAGTAAATGGGAACTGATTAACATTTCTCCTGATTTTTATCTTGTTCAAGTAATTGTACTTCTCCTTTGCACCTAATTAAAGTGAAGGTTGACTTCAATTCATTCTTCTCAATGGTAAAATTATCAAGTTAGTTCTCAACTAATTATTTTCTGCAGTATACCATTGTTTCGTAGCCCTGTCACATTCCATTTAGCAAACACAAAACAGCACTGAATTTGAGTTCTCAGCTTGGGACTTTTATGCTATTAATTTAAAGAAAAGCAAATCTTTAGATGGATGCTATCCAAGCTGAAAATGAATTCCTTTGAAAGAATAAAATCAATGTTGTTCTTCCAAGTCAGAGTCTTTACCCATTTTCAATCTCTATTGTATATTTATTTTTCATAGTTCACTGTTTAATTTATTCAAGCTCACAGTTTGCTTGCCATTTTTTGGTCAACTACCATTTCTTAACTAGCTATTTCAAGTGTGAGTCATCAGTTGATGTTTTTCATATGTTAAATGTATATCTTCCTGAGATATGAGATAGTATTCTAGATGTTTCCTTTCTAGAAGCTTTGGAGTCTCCTCCCAAAGAGGAGGATCACATTGGTGTTTTAGGGTGGAAAGATCTAATTACACTTTCGCAAAATCTGCATTAGATGTCTGGCGAAATCCTGTGCTCCCAACATAGTAACAATTTCCTCTACGTCAGTCTCTCTAAGGAAAAAACTGTCTGGGACAATGCATTCCTTTTCTTTATAAGAAAACAATTTCATCGAGTTTGCTCAAGTCTAAGTTTATACAGTATTGTGCATAGGTTAACAAGTAGCATATATGGGTATCCGTGATCAGGTGCTTACACCAGAACCTTTTGGCATGTGAAGCTCATGCTTCATTACCCAAAGAGTTTAGTTACACTAGAGGACAAAATGAACTCTTGTCCTGGTCTTAGCTTTAGACTGTGATAGACACGCCTTAGCCAACTTGGAATCCTACATAGACTCTGACTGCTCAGCATATTAGCAGGAGCTTGCTTGGCATAGGGCTAACATCCATTAAAACTATCTGGATCAGTCACTTTAAAAGACATGCCATTGACATTGAATTATATCGACTTATGGTCCATGCACAATAATGATGACTCCTCAAAAGCAAAGGAACTAATACATGAGTGAATACCAAATCCAAAGTATGGCCCTTATCATGGGTCACACAGTTAATATCCTGTTTAAAAACCAAATCCTCCATAAAAGCCCGATTCCATCCTGGACGTCCAGGCTCTCTATGTACCCGGTTGGAACCAAACGCACAGAGGGAGTCACAATTCTGATCCCACGTAGCATGTCTAGCCTCGCGGGATCAAAATCACGAATAGGCTGCATGTGCAGGCTGGGATCCCAATTCCATCTGGCCTGCACGTATAGGCTTTGCCTGACTAACTCAGTCAGGGCTTTTAAATGGAGCCGCGGCACCATGGCGTCTGGTTGGCCAGCTCCCAAGGCCAGGGTCAGGCTGCAGGAAATGCCCTCTGCCCTCTAACCCCTGCCGCCCCTTCACAGCCCCTGGCCTGCCATTCCTTCTGCATCGGGGAACTTATTCCACCCCAGAGGTGGAATAAGTTCCCTGCCCGAGCCGTTGGCCCTGATTGTACAGGGCCGACACTGGAATTGGCCCTGCACATCCGGGGCCAACGACCACCCACCGCCCACCTAACTCCGCCCCCGATTCACCCCTTCCCCCACCCCTGTCTAACTTCCTCATATAATGAGCAGGGAAGTTGGACAGGGTCAGGAGGGAGAAAGAATAGTGGGGTTGGATGTCCCAACGGGACGTCCATCCCTGCTATTCGTGCCACAGAATGAGCCTAAAAGTGTCATAAAATTATCACATGATACCTGATACCCTTCATCAGTGTCTAAATCAAAATCATCAATAACTAACAGACTAAAGATTACAATCTAAGGTAGCAGCCCATTCAACAAAAACAAAAAATAGTCACTGCACAATAGAACGGAATATACACCAAACACCCCATTAACCATTGTGAGCTGAAAGGCCATCTGAAAAATCAGTTTGAAAACTGGTACACAATAGCAGGTGAAGCCTAGAATTGGTAGTAGTGTCACACTTCCAAGCCGACCTGACCCGTCAAAGAGAGAATGTTTATCATTTATTGCATTTGATATTCTTACCTTTGTTTTAGGCATACAGAACAGTTTACAGAGATTCAAATATTATTATTATTATTATTATTATTACAATTTCTTATATACCGCACTATTTTGTATCAGTGCGGTTTACATAAAACAAAATGACCATAACAACTGTTTGGCTTCACATAGAACAGGAGTAACAACTTGGATAACATGTTTGGCTTTACAGAGAACAGGAGTAATTAATTAAAATAAAGTAATAGAAAAAAGAACTCCACTAGTTACAGGAAAGTAAAACACCAAAACAAACTAAAGATTATAAAGATAAAGATTACTTAATGTCTAAATGGTATATAAAATAGAGGAGAGATTGTTTTGCAACACATCTCCAGACCTAAGACTCTTAATTTATCTAAATATAGGGAGTCAGCAGAGTGAACCAGGTTTCTGCTAGGCATTGGCAATCAAAGGAGGAGATTGACAAAAGACCAGTGATAAGAGGAATCTTCTTTTTACAGGACCTAGCATTCACACAGGCTCCGAAAAGGAACAATGACATAGAAAGAACCAAAATTTGGGGGGGTAACAGGAATAATGTCTGGAAATTTATCATGTATGCTCTTCTCTTGGGACGAGTGATGAAGGTACACAAGTCACCATATCATCCCTGCCCAATGATGGTCTGAATAGGATACATTGTAGACATAAACACATCGTATAACCAACCAAATAAAAAATACTTTAAAAAGAACAGATCTTAAAAGGAGGTATAAGAACTGCCTTTATAATGGCCACAGATCCTTGGGGGGCACATTAAGGGGCATTAAGGGATGTGCCCCTTAGGCATGCCTCTTCAGTGCACTACAGCAATTTGTCACCATGGGTGACATCATCACCTGGTGAAGCAGTAGCTCCGGTGATGCTGATGTATTGCGATGTTTCCAGCAAAGCAGCTGGGCAAGTAGTTCAGTGCTCTGTGCACAGTGAAGAAAGTGTAGGATCTGGTCTCAGTCTAGACGCAATGCTTCAGCACACTTTGTAAATCTAGTGTCCCTATGGGTAACATAATAACTCGGTGACACAGTTGTTCCTTTGATGTTGTGGTGCTGCAGCGTTTCCAGCAAAGTGGTTGAGCAAGTAGTTAACAGCATAGTACTCTGCATGGTGAAGAAAGTACAGGATCTGGTCTCAGTCCACATAGTTCGGCTCAGAGCACTACTAGGGTGAACTTAAAGAGAGGCGAATATAAAGAACAACTTGTTTTTCTTTTTATTCAAGGCATACTGCAGGTTATAGGGATGCACATTTACTAGGCATGTGCACAGGCAAGATACAGATAGTTTGTTCCAGGCATAAGGAGCAACAAGATGAAAGGATCAAAGTCTAGAGTTGGCAGAGGAAGAGAAGGGCATAGAGAGAAGAAAGCCAGAGGAAAAGTGGAGTTCATGAGGAGGAGTGTAGGGAGAGAGGAAAGGTAGTGAGGAGCAACAGAATGAATGCATTTATAGGTTCGAAGGAGAAGTTTGTATTGTATATGGAAATGGAAGGGAAGGGAAGAGGGGTTATATGAACATAATGGGACTGGCAGCAGATTAGCCATGCAGCAGAGTTTTGAACAGACTGAAGGGGAGAAAGATGACACAGATGGAGGCCAGCAAGGAGGAGGTTGCAATAATCTAAGCTAGAGGTGATTAAAGAGAGGATAAATGTTTTAGTAGTGTGTTCAGAAAGGAAAGGGCAAATTGTGTTAATGGTATAGAGAAAGAAACAGCAGGGTTTTGCTATCTGTTGGATATGTGAGGAGAAGGAGAGGGAGGAGTCAAAGATGACCCAAAGATTGCGGGCTGAGGAAACAGGAAGCAGAAGAGTGTTATCAATAGAGATGGAGGAAGAGGGGAAGAGAGTTTAGGGGGAAAAATAAGTTCAGTTTTGGCCGTGTTCAGTTTCAAACAGCGGTGAGACATCCAGGCAGCAATGCCAGAGAGGCAAGCAGATATATGGGCTTGGAGTGTAGGAGAAATATCAGGTGTAGATAGATAATTCGAGAGTCATCAGCATAAACTTGATATTGAACAACATGGGAGGACATGAGAGCACCAAGGGACTGGGCACAGAGAGAGAAAAAGAGGGCCTGGAACAGACCTACAATATCCTACTTTGATTAACCATATGCCAATGGAGCTAGGCAAGAATGCACTATTCATTCACAAAATCCCCATCTTTTTTCCCCAACTGTCATTTCTTAAAAAAATATGCCTTGGGCTATCGGAAAATAACAGAAGGGTAACCACAATCGTACTGTACCCTTTTTTTTGGAGAGAAGAGAGGAAGTGGGAGATGTGCATGACAGGGAGTAGAAATGCTGCTCGGAAGAGGGTTTTTATTTTATTTTCAAAGTATAGTTGGGAGGGAGCAATGATGCATCAGAGCACTGGCACTTACATGTGCAAGTCACCAAGTATCTCCAGGAACAAGCAGGAATGAATTTTCACATATGGGTATCGTCGGTACCGATGGAGCCTGCGCGGGAATGCTCCCCAGCGTCCAAAAGGAAAGCTTTTGGGAGCATCCCACAGCGCCTGCGTGCTGCCTTCCCGCCTTTCCTAACTGCCTCTCTCCAGTTCTTCTTTTCCGCGGAGCCAGCAGGTCGTGTTCCTGTCACCGCTGAAGAAGTTCTTTATTTTATTTTATTTCTTTGGTCGCGCGTCTGCCTTCTTCAATGTCGGACCGGTACCACCGGTCTTTCTTTCTTCTTAAAAAAAAAAAAAAAAAAGAGACTACTATTTTCACTTCTGTGCTTTTTTCTTTGGCCTTAGGCCTATGAGAAATTCTCCTCATGGAGAAGCCTGCTTCCGGGTTTAAAAAATGCACGAAGTGCAGCGGCACTATTTCTGTCACTGACACCCATGACTGGTGTCTAAAATGTTTGGGTCCTGACCACTCCATCACGGATTGTGAGTCCTGTTCCATGATGTCTAAAAGAGGTCTACAGAATCGAGCAGCCAAGCTCAGTACCCTGTTTCCCTCTGATGCAGCTTCGGTAGCATCGACGTCTTCCAGGGCTTCTTCTTCCTCTCATGGATCTCAGGTAACCAAACTCAAATCCAGCCGGTCCTCGAAGGGTAGATCTCCCTCCAAGTATGAGATGCCTCCGGGCTTGCTCTCGAGGAATCCACACCGGCAAAATTACCCCAGCGGGAGGCTCCGGCTTCCAAAGCTTTATCTATGGGGTCACAGGTTGACATCGATGGCTCGGCCTCGACAGATCACCTGTTGCCATGTTCTGGGGTACCGGTGGTTCCCACTGGTACCGACATCCAGACATTGGTGGCGTCGATGGATCAGAATATTCTGACCATGCAGCGTGCCATTACGGCATTCATACAAGCTGTGACGCCTCCGGTACTGCAACAAACTCCGTTGTCGGTACCGGTTCCAGCACCGGCACCAATATCGGTTCCGGTGCCGGTACCAATTGCATCGACATCGGCTTCGGTGTCGACTGCAGCGGTACCCTCTTCTGTGATGCCCATCGGTACCGAATTGCTACCGATCACTCCCGATGTCGATACCACTCGGTACGCGTATCGGGCTCTGCAGGAGCATCCAGATAGGCGATACTTCGATTCCTCTGAAGACTCTGATGAATCAGAGGTCTCTGTCGAAGCATCGGTAATCCTTCCTCAGGAGCCCTCTTCTCCAAAAAGAAGAATGTCTCCTCCAGAAGACTTGTCTTTTCAAGACTTCATTAGGGAAGTGGCCAGGGGCCTCTTCATTTCAGTGGCCCCTGAGGCAGAGCCTAGAGCCAAAAAATTGGATATCTGGCAATATCCTAAGGCTTCTAAAGAGGCAGCTACTTTACCAATTCATGAGATCCTTTATGATCACATGTTGGGCATATGGGAGACACCTCTCACCACCTCCTCTCATTCTCGTAGGTTGGACACCATGTACCGTGTTCCTCCTTGTCCTGGCTTTCATAAAACTCAGCTTCCTCACCACTCTATTGTGGTGGAGTCTGCTATGAAGAGGATAAAGAGTGCAAAAAGGCACTCATCCAATCCTCCAGGAAGAGAATGCAGAACCTTAGATGCTTTTGGCAGGAGAATTTTCCAGGCCAATATGCTTGTTGCTAGAATCAACTCCTATAGTCTCTATATGGGGATGTTTCTAAAAGAGGTTACAGATCACCTACAAACTTTATCTCCTTTTGTTTCAGAAGATAAGAGAGGAGTTTCTCACCTGGCTTAAACATGCCCAGGATGTTTTCAAGTTTTCTAACCGTGCAGCCTTTGACTCTTTTGAGTGTGCTAGCAGAGCCTTGGCTATTGCCATAGGTGCACGCAGAGTTGCTTGGCTACAAGCTTCTGATTTGGAACCCTGGGTTCAGGATGGACTAGGAAATCTTCCTTGTACAGGTGAAAACCTTTTTGGCAAAGATTGGCAAGTAAAGGCCACTCAGATGGATGCTGAAAATTCTGCTTTAGATAGACTTTCAAAGTCTACTTCTGCTCCTGTTAAGAAAAGGTTGTTCAAAAAGGGATTTTTTCCCAAAAAGGGGAGATATTATCCTGTTTATGGTCAACAGGCATCTTCTGCAGGTCGTTTTGCTGCAAAGCGACAGCAACAACCTAAACAGGCCAAGCCTAAGGCTGCAAGGGCTACTACGGCCCAACAGCCTCAGCCCCCTCAGGGCCTTTGACTTTCAACTAGAGAACTTAGCCTTTCTGGCTCTAAAAGAACCAGAGCCTCTCACCATTCCAGGAAGGTTAGCTCATTTTGCTCCCAGGTGGGAACAAATCACAGCAGAGCAATGGACCCTCTCCATCATAAGGGAGGGCTACAAGCTTCATTTCTTAAACCTTCCTCCTCACACCATGGTGAGACAGTTCAATTCTCCAACATCTCTCCTCGACCTTCTGGGTCAGGAGATTGCTACCCTTCTTGCCCAAGGGGCAATAGAAGAAGTACCCCTTCTTAAGCAGGGCTCAGGGTTCTACTCCCCCTACTTTCTTATCCCAAAGAAATCAGGGGGCTACAGACCCATATTAGATCTCAGAGAATTGAACAAGTTTCTATGCAAGGAGAAATTCAAGATGATTTCTCTCGGTGCTCTCCTTCCATACCTTCAGAGTCAGGACTGGCTTTGTTCTCTAGACCTCAAGGATGCGTACAGCCATGTCCTCATCCATCCAACACACAGAAGGTTCCTTCGGTTCCTTTACCGAGGAAAGCACTACCAATACAAAGTGCTTCCTTTCAATCTGGCCTCTGCACCAAGAGTGTTCACAAAATGCATGGCAGTAGTAGCTGCATTTCTACGCACTCTAGGGATATTCGTATTCCCATATCTGGACGACTGGCTCATCCGAGCTCCATCTCAGTCAGAGGCCCAGACTTCCCTAGCCTGCACAAGGCGTGTTCTTCAGTATCTGGGACTTGTAATAAACATTCCAAAATCCCATCTCACCCCTACTCAGTCTCTAGAGTTCATAGGGGCCTTGCTGGATACCACAACTGCAAGGGCCTATCTTCCCCAGGCCCGTTGCCTATGCTTGGTGCAGTTAGCCTCACAGATTCAGTTAAAATCCCATTTAACTGTTTGGGAGATGTTACAACTGTTAGGCCACATGGCATCCACTGTGCATGTGGTTCCTTACGCTCGCCTTCACATGAGGGCAGCTCAATGGACTCTGTCCACCCAATTGTCCCAGGCATCAGGGTGTCTGTCAGACAAAATAGCAACCTCCAGTCACCTCTTTTGCTCTCTCCAGTAGTGGAAGTCCACTCAAAATCTGTTGCTGGGGTCCCCCTTTCAACAGGTGTTACCCCAAGCAACCCTTACAACAGATGCCTCTCCAAGAGGTTGGGGAGCTCATCTACAAGATCTCTCCACTCAAGGCATCTGCTCTCCACAGGAGACATCTCTACATATCAACCTCTTAGAGCTCAGAGCAATTTTTCTAGCTCTCAGAGTCTTCCACACCCTGCTCAACTACAAGACAGTCCTCATCCACACGGACAACCAAGTAGCCATGTTCTACGTGAACAAGCAGGGCGGGACTAGCTCTCTGTCGCTTTGCAACGAAGCTTTGAGATTGTGGGCCTTCGCCAGAGAGCATCAAATTCATCTCATGGCAGTGTATCTTCCAGGGGTTCAAAGCTCTTGGGCAGACAGACTCAGTCGCGTTCTGCTTTCACACGAATGGTCCCTCCATGGGGACCAGATAGCCAGGATCTTCTGAATTTGGGGAACCCCGGACATAGACCTGTTTGCAAGTCCGTGGAATGCCAAACTTCCCCGGTTCTGTTCCAGGATTCCGTGTCAGGGAGTTCAGGCCAGGGATGCCTTACTCCTTCAATGGGGGCAAGACTTCCTCTATGCCTTTCCACCCATTCCCCTAATTCCCAAGACACTGTTCAAACTTCAGAGAGACAAGGGGTCTATGATCCTCATAGCACCACATTGGCCACGCCAAGTGTGGTACCCTCTACTTCTGCATCTCTCTCAAGCTCCCTCCCTGGACTTGGGATCTGCTCCAGACCTCCTGTCCCAGGAGGAGGGAACGTTGTGGCACCCAAATCCCCAGTCTCTTCACTTCAGAGCCTGGTTGCTGAAGGCCTAGACCTTCAAGATTTGCATCTTTCTCAGCAAGTGAAGGATATCCTTCATGCTTCCAGAAAGCCTTCCACTAGACGTTCCTATGCTTTTAAATGGAAAAGGTTTACCATTTGGTGTGCAGAGAAGGGTCTTAACCCTCTTGCAATACCTCTGAATTCTTTACTAGAGTATTTGTTGCATTTATCCCATGCAGGCCTTAAAACGAATTCAGTAAGAGTCCATTTGAGTGCTATTGCAGCATCCCTTAAACCTCTCAATGGACAGCCTATTTCCTCTCATCCTCTTATAGCAAGATTCATGAGAGGCCTTCTTTTAACTAAACCTCCCATTAGACCACCTCCAGTGGCATGGGACTTGAATCTGGTTCTTGGCCAGCTTATGCAGCCACCCTTTGAACCCTTAGCCACTACCTCCTTGAAATTCCTTTCCTGGAAGATTATTTTTCTCATTGCAGTCACTTCAGCTCGCCGCATCAGTGAGCTGCAAGCCTTGCTGGCTAATCCTCCTTATACAAGGTTCCATCATGACAAGGTAGTCCTCAGGACCAATCCACACTTTATGCCTAAAGTGGTCTCACCTTTTCATCTGAACCAGGAGGTATATTTACCTGTCTTTTTTCCAGGACCTCATGCATCAAGTGCAGAGAGGAATCTCCATACCCTGGATTGTAAGAGAGCGCTTGCTTTTTACTTACAAAGGACACAGCAACATAGAAAGTCCTCTCAACTCTTTGTTGCTTTCGATCCCTCTCATTTAGGACTTCCAGTATCTAAGAGAACTCTGTCCAATTGGATTGCTCAGTGTATTTCTTTCGCCTACCAGAGTAAGAACCTTTCTCTGGAGGGCCATGTCACAGCTCACAATGTGAGGGCCATGGCAACCTCTATGGCTCATCTAAATTCTGTGTCCATCGACCAAATCTGTCGAGCGGCCACCTGGGCCTCGGTTCATACCTTTACAGCCCATTATTGCTTGGACAAGGACTCCCGCCGGGATGCCTTGTTTGGTCATGCTGTTCTCAAACACCTGTTCCATACCTATTCAACTCCTACCCTCCATCCCTGGTTGGATGCCCGAGATCCATAGGGGGAGGTAGAGCCCTTCTCAGGGACTCACAACCTTGAGGATCTCCTTGGCATCTCTAGCTGGGAGTCCCCATATGTGAAGACTCATTCCTGCTTGTTCCTGGAGATAGCACAGTTACTTACGTGTAACAGGTGATCTCTGGGAACAGCAGGAATAAGTCTTCACAACCCACCCACCTCCCCTAGGAGTTGTATCTCTCTATCTTTCTTTCCTTTCCTTTCTCTCTCTCTCTTTGTCTCAGCTTAAAACTCGAACTGGAGAGAGGCAGTTAGGAAAGGCGGGAAGGCAGCGCGCAGGTGCTGTGGGATGCTCCCAAAAGCTTTCCTTTTGGACGCTGGGGAATGTTCCCGCGTAGGCTCAGTCGGTACCGACGATACCCATATGTGAAGACTTATTCCTGCTGTTCCCAGAGATCACCTGTTACAGGTAAGTAACTGTGCTTTCTTCGTTTGCTTTTTCCCTCTGTGTAGATTTGTAACAAGGCTCCTCTGGCTCCATGTATTGGCAAATATACACATGCATGCCACATGTGGCAGAACCTTTTCTAAAATACTGCTAAAATATTGTAAGTCTGAAAATCAAGGAAAATGTTCAAAAATGAACCAAAAAATTAATCTTACATTTTTACATGCATATCCCTAATGCAGGGGTGGGCAATTCCAGCCCTCGTGCACCACAATCCAGCCTGGTTTTCATGATGTCCCTAATGAATATTCATGAGATCTATTTGCATCCACTGCCTTCCATTGTATGGAAATAGCCATGAATATTCATTAGGGACATCATGAAAACCAGGCTGGATTGTGGTGCACGAGGGCTGGAATTGCCCACCCCTGCCCTAGTGCATACCTAAAGTATGCGCATATTTACACTGGCTAAAAATGACACCTAAATATCAAACAACATCTTTTCAAGACCTGGTGTGCAGATTACTGGTTGGTTCTGGAGATCAGGTTGAGTATTAGTGGTCAGTCAGTCTTCCTCTTTTTACTTCTTTTTCTTCTCCTTTATCAATTTTTTATCAATTGTGGCATCTGTCAATTGTGGGCATCGTTTTGGATGTCGAAAAACAGGCTTAGAGGCATCCAAAGCATGCCCCGGGGATGTCCCCAATGTGAAGACAGCCAAGTCTGAATGGGGGCATGAAGAATGCATGGTCAGGGTGTTTCCATGATCAATGAGGTGTGGCCAGGGTATTCCCAAGTTCCTGGATGCCCCCACCTGATCTCAGAAACATCATGAATGTCTGGCATCACATCTATCATTATACCTGCTCAAGGCACAAACAAACATCTGAAAAGTGTTTGTATTAGCTGAAAAACATCCACAGGGTTTAGAGAAGAAAGCACTCAGCAAAATGTCAACGGCAGCAGCAGTAGAATTTGAACACTGGCTGTCCTGTTCCTAACCCACTACTCTATCCATTAGGCTATCCTAGATATCCAGGTTCTGAAATATGGTCTGGGAATGTCCCCTGCAGATGGCCATATTGGGCACATCCACATTTGTGAAATCACATCTGTACCTGGACATGCCTGCTTTTTTTTTTTCCAGAAATTCTGGCTTAGACGTTCCAGATTGCACTTGAACATTCCTTCTAAAATTCCGCTCCACACTTTTTATCCTTTTATCTGCTCTCTACCCCTCTCTCTCTGCTTTTTTTTTGTATTCTGTTTCTCTTTCTACTTTTTTTGTCTGTCTGTCTCTTATTTGCTTCATCCTTTCACCATAAGAAGGTAGGTAGCAGACGAGGATGATACATAGGTAGCACACCTGTACTATTGCATACAGCGTAATCCTGAAGAGGAGGAATGTGCATTTATTACTGCACATTATGGTGCATGTTTCCTACAATGTGGTATGTTTTTGCACTTACCATACATTTTGCGCAAAAATTAATGTGTAGTAAGCGGAATGCCTCCATGGCAAATGCAGGATGCGTGCATCCATCCTACATTTATTGTGCAGGGCAGACACTTACTGCAGCCATTTTGATAGCCTCCACAATTGTGGCAGGAACAGAGATGGGGGAAAACTGCTCCTGCCCTGATGGTCACTAACTACCTGGGATCAAGGTGGGGTGGGGGAGTTGTGGGAGGTTCAGTTTAGGCCCTTGCAAGGGTAGTCTGTTTTGGGCGTGAGGGGTCCTGGGAGTTCTTGTAGTGAAAGTTTCCCTTTGCTTTTCATTGGTGGCTGCTGAAGGAGGGGTATGCTTAGAGGAAGATTATGTTGGGGGACTTCTGCTTAAGGGGAGGGTTGTGATCGGGGGGGGGGGGGATCTGTGCCAGTGGGGAAGGGGGTACAATTACAGCCCCACTGCTTTTATTTTGTGATGGGCAGTGGCCATGCTAATAGACAGCTGGTAATGCAGCTGCACAAATATACATTTAACATGCTCTAAATTGGATTTGCGAGCAGCAAAACGTTATAAAGCACGTTAAATATTTTAAGTAATCTGCATATGTGTAGTGAACTGAAATAATGCACCCACAAACTTAGAAATTTCCAAAAATTCTGAAAATGATTCAAAATGTTATAGTAAGAGCAATCGCCTTCTGAGCAGACCAAGACTTCAGCCGCAGTCTCTATACATAACACATACCCTAGCTGTACTTACCCTTGTTCTCCCAATTCCTCAGGCCAGTACCTCCGCTAAACCATTCCATTGAGTGGGATAGCCAGGAACTGTAGAGCCAAAGGAGGGAGTGAGACAGGAGTGGGAGTAACAGAAGAAGGGTAGGATTAGGGAGTAGAGTAACTTTTCCATACATCCCCGCCCCCCCCCCTCCCCAGCAATGAAGCATTGGGGATAGCAGCTTGCACCAGTGCAATTACAGTAGGTGTCAGACAGCTGGCATCCTGGCAGCTCTGAGACAGAAGCTGTCACACAGAGAGAGGGGAGAGTGTGCACAGCTACAGGCTGCTAGGCTTGCTAGAAAGCAGCAAGGCATGGTGGGTGGGCTTACTTAGAGAGTACAACATGAACCAGTATTTTCATTCTCTTATTGCAAAGTGGAAGGCATCCAATTGGCTGATCCCAGAGATGGTGGCATCATCCAGATTAGACAGGGCCTGGCACTCAGTGACAGAGTAACCTAACTGAAGGGTCTCTTTCAGACTCTGTTTCTTTCCCAAGGTCTTTCCATTTCTTCCAGAGGGCCTTAACGTGTCAGTTATTGCAGAAGATGGCATTCAGCTAGTACAAATGTTCTGCCATACTTTTGTTTGTGTTATGCTATGGCTTTGGAGCAGATGGGCCTACAAAAGACTTTAAACTGGTTAATCTCCTCCTTCACCAGATAGGCAATCATCCCCTTTGCATTGCAATTTCAGGATACTGTAAGGCTTGAGCTGAAGTAAACCTAACAATGACTCTCGATCACTATGGGGCCAATTCAGTCCTGGACATCCGGGCCCTCTGTGTGGCCGATTGGAACCGGATGCACAGTTAGCTGGGATTCTGATCCCACGGGGCACATTTAGCCCCACGGGGCACATTTAGCCCCATGGGATCAGAATCATGTCCAGGCCTGTACGTACAGACCGGGACCCCGATTCAGGTCGGCCTGCACGTACAGGCCTTGCCCAGATAACTCGGTCAGGGCTTTTGAATAGAGCTGTGGAGCCATGGCACTGCAGCTCCATTCAAAATCCACGATTCCCTGGCTGCCAGACCAAAAATTGCATTCCCCACAGCCTGACCCCTGATCTGGTCTCCTATGGTCAGGATTGGGCTGCGGAGAATTTCCTCTGCCCCCTGATGCCTCTTTTGGGTCCTGGGCCCACCCGATCCATCCAACTATGGGTGGATCGGGCAGATCTGGCCCCAGATGTGCAGGGCCGACATTGGAATCGGCCTTGTACGTCTGTGGCTGCTGACCGCCCACTGCCCGCCCTAATGCCGACCCCGCTCCAACCCTTTCCTGACCCCGTCTATCTTCCCTGTACAACATGCGGGGAAGTTAGTCAGAGTCGGAAGAGGGCCCGAATAGCATTGGGACGTCCATCCCCATTATTTGTGCCACGAAATGACTATATCTATCTATCTATCTATCTATCTATCTATCTATCTATCTATCTATCTATCTATCTATCTATCTATATATATATTTCTAAAACTTGCCATTGGATATTGCAGTCTTCACTATGTATTCCCAATTTCCTCAAATAGTTTTCAGTTGTTGTTTCAATTGTTTCTTCTCTGAAAATCAAGAATTCAATTAAGGTACCCTTCCTTCCTTTTCTAGCTGCCAAGCCTTAACCATGGTGGTGCATGCTTCCAGTCATCCCTGACCTACTACAATACATTCTATTGCATTTCTATTATTTTCTTGTCTCCAGTGTATCTCCCCCCCCCCCCCCCCAGATGCCCCAATTGCTTTTTGTGCTGAGAGTATATATGCTGTAAATTGCTTTCTCTATACTGATATCCTTCTGTATCTGCTGGTCAAACTGATCCCTTTATTAGTCCAATCTTCATGTTTACAGGCATGAACTTTCCAGCAAGTTAAGAAACTCACTATTTGGGCTTTAGCAGTCTTCTTTATCTAAGTCAGACACTGATTATTTTCTGCTTTCATACCCTCTACTATTTCTCTTCATTCTTCACTACTTACTTTATCCTACTGGTACTTTTAAACAGAAATTTTCAGTATTTTATTTTATAGCAATTTTCTGAGCTATTTATTTTATGCATTTAAGCTTGATATGGCACTGTATCTCTAGAGGCCCACATAGGGCTGATTTAAGACTTTGGTGCCCAAGACTGGAAAATTCAGAGATAATGCTCCTTTAAAGTGCATATGCCTAACGCAAAGGGGAGCAGAACCCTCTTTAGTCTGGGTAGTTTGCACCTTCAAAATCTGGTGTCCTAAGCAGGAGCCTAGGTTGCTTATGGCTAAATCCAAGCCAGGCCCCATAGCAGATAACAAAGGCTAGAACAGTAAGAATGGGGGCATCCAAGTTGCAACATGCACAGTTTCCCAAGCCTTTGACAAGAGACATTGAATATGAATTGTATGTATAGACTGCAGCTGGTAGTGCAGAGGCAGCCAAATACTGCTGGGACAGCCTGCTAAGAGTGCACTATGTACCTCTGAATGCACAATGCATCACCTGGCTTCATTTAAGATTGTTCTCCCAATCCCTTAGTCCCGTACCTACACCAGGCATACCCTTCCGTCAAGAGTGGGATAGCCAGGGCTTAATCTGTGGATAAAAAGGAAGTAGAACTGTAGAGCCAGCAAAGAGATGGACCTGGGGGAGGAGTAACAGGAGAAGAGGGGCTGCACTAGGGAGCAGAGTAAGAGTCGACACCCACATTTACATGTTCAAAACCCCAAATTATGCCACTTCTTTTTTGAACATTTCTTTGTAAAATGGCTGTTCACAATGGACATTAGGCATGCGCATTAGTTTTCATCCGATGAGGAAAATGGACAAAAATCACAATTTTTGTTTCGTCCTGGCATCGACAAACCAAGCATGCATGCTTCCCCTTCTATACAGTTTGTTTTTGTCAAGTATGTGCATGCATCCAGATGCACTGTAGCCAGTCTCGGAGGGGGAAAAGATCAAGGAGTGGTTACCAACAGCTAGCATGACACACATCTTGCTTCAAATGCTTGACAGGCAGTCAGAGAAACCTACTCCTCTCTGATTTCTACAGATCCTGTGGCTGGTAAGATCATAGCAGAGCTGCAACACAGCTAACACAAATGACAACACTTTGAAACTACACAGAATCAGTGGCAAGAGAAGTTAATGTAGCAAAATCTATGTATATATATTGTTATGCAACTCTAATTTAAAAAAAAAAACCTCACCAGAAAATTATATATCTCATCTTGAATGTGGTATTGTTTAGTATTATTACCATGAAACTCCTACAATAAATATAGAATTTACAATTGACATGATATTTAAAAAAAAAATTCACACTTTATTATGCTCAATTATAATCCAAAACTTTAAACAATGACAATCATATAAAATAACATAGAAAAGAAAATCATTTTGTGAGAAAGCATGTCCTCACAAGAGGCATGTCCCTTGCTTTTTCCCAGATTATAAAAATGACTTGTCCTTCATTATCAAAATGATATACAGTATAATATCCATCAGTCCAGTGTGTTACATACATACACAGTTCTTGCCTACTAATTTGCCCTCTCGATGGATTTCACTCCAAGTCACAGCAGCTTATTGTTGTCCATATATGGCAATGGGTGGGCTGGAGGCTGTGCTCGTCTCCTCGTCATTTTACCCCTTTCAAAGTGCCTTGGTTTGCCCTCTTCAATTATGCTGTCTTGAGGTGTTCATTGTAGTGCTTTGCCCTTCTGATGATGGTTTCTGCCACTATATGTACTCTTTGCCTCTCTTGAGATAGCCCTGAGAGGTTTTTGACAGTCTTAATGGCCTCTAGCGTTAGAGATGCCCGCCATCTAGTTTCAACTAGATGTGATTTGAAAATAGATAGCAAATCTGACTGTTGCATTGCAAAACAGTTTCTCCTATTGATCTTAATGGGGATGAATAGGTCAAACGAATGAATGTTTGGCTTCCAAAGACCAACTGAACCAAAATGATCCTGAAAATTATTTGGTATACATATGCCTCCTGGATATGGTACAAACTACACAAGTTTTTCCGACATACTTATAAGTATTTTACAAAATGTTCCATTTTCTGAGAGCCTTTTATTAAATACAAATTGCATGCCATGCAACATGAAATTTATGTTCTTCCTAAATGTACAGGGCTGTGTTAGGGGGAGGCAAATAGAGCAATTGCTCTGACCCCCATACCACAGGGGGCCAAAGTCTGCCACAAGCTAAAGGAGGCCTTCCCTCACCATTTTCTGCCATGAGACCCTGATTGCTTAATACCAGCCTTGTAAGTGAATCATAATTAAGATTGAGAATTTCTAGGAATGTGTTCGGTAAAGCTCGGAGATTAAAAGGGGTTCTACTCTGCCAGGAGTACAAACTTCCTTCAATTGGCAATAGATGTGGCAACAAAGTAGATTCTGATCATACACCTAGGGGTATGTTTACTAAACAGTGGTAGCAGCTTCCGTGCAATATTGGAGCCGCGGCCCCATTGAAATCAATGGGGCCACGGCTCCAATATCGCATGGAATCCGCTACCGCCGTTTAGCAAACATACCTCCATGTCTTATAAAATAATAATGACAGCACTTTAAATGCCAAATTTCACAAAACTAGATATGCAGAGCAAATCTGCCAAACTCTTAGCTTTGCTGTTTTGAAGTGATTTTCAGTACCGGGGGAGGGTAAGTACTGTTGCCACTTCTATCTTCCAAACTGTATGTCTAAACAAGTCCTTAGCTAACATATACATGTGTGCTGGAACAAGTGCAAATTCCTAAATCTAGATTTTATGCAGTAGTTGTGTGTTTCCATTGCATAATCGCACATCTATGCATACTTTTCAGCGAGGCTTAATTTGTAGACAAAAAAAGAAAAACCATGGAACTGGGTGAGGTGGCAGGCACGCAGGAGCAATAGGAGAAAAGCAGCTGTATTAGGGAGTAGAGTGAATGTTCTCTGCTCTACTAGAGGCTCCCCCTATCCTCTCCTCTTCCCTCTAGGCTGCCTGGAGGGGAGGGACTGGAGCAGCATCCTGCAGCTCTAGAGTCTGAAAAGAAGTGCTGAAACTGCATTCCAGGCCATTCCCCCAGAAATTAAGCCCTGCTTCTCTGGCCCTCCCTAACCATGCTCAGAACATGCCACTTTCAAAACTGCATGTTCTTCAGACATACATGTGTAAGTCGTTGCTGTTACAAAATCACTACTCAGATGCATAAAGCAATTTATATGTATAAACCTACTATTTACATGTGCAAATGCCACTGAACGGCTAATCTTCCAACAGGGTCGCTATGCTCATGTCACTTCTCTGCTCAAGTCACTTTGTTGGCTTCCTATTCATTTCTGCATCTAGTTCAAACTTTTACTATTGACCTGTAGGTGCCTTGACCATGCACCAATGGTGTGTAGCATCAGAGTGGGCATGCACAGGGCAGAGTTTGGGGGGAACATAGGCCGAGCACATATTTACGTGTGTCTCACTACCTTTCCCATCTTATCTCTCCCTTCACCCCTCCTCAGGAACTCTGCTTTTCTGGCGGATCCCTTCTCTTCCACTGCCATCTCCAGACTTCGATCTTTCTACCTTGCTGCTCCATGAGTCGGTACATCGGGCTCCATCTGTGACCCTGTTCAAATCCAGCCTAAAAACTCACTTCTTTGAGGCTGCTTTTGAATCCTGATCCCAGATGAACTCATGCTAATTGTCATACTAACTGCATAGTAACCCCTAGTCTCCTGTTCACCTTTAATGTGTTTCCTTACCATTCTTCTAGATATATCCTAGTCCCCACTTGTTGTAATGTCTGTCTTGAGTGATGTGTTGTCTGTCATGACTAGACTGTAATCTCTTATGAGCAGGGACTGTCTCTTACATGTCTCTGTGCAGTGCTGTGTACGCCTTCTAGTGCTATACAAAAGATTAGTAGTGGTAGTAGACTTCCATAATGACCTTCTTGATTGTAGAGCCTGCATATATCTAAAACATATCTTTCATGCCTACACAATTACATCTGAGCTAAGAGGATCCTTATAGAAAAAAAATCTCTCTTTGAAGGGAATGGAAGATCTACAAATGAAAGAAATTCATGAATAATGCTGAAGGGCAAGGACGGTATGTTTTTTTTTTCTTTTTAATTAAGAGATTTATAATTATCCCAAATGGGAAATGTTGCTGTTTCAAAGCCAATTATAAATACTAGGAGTAAATAAAAATATCAGCATATATTTTGGAAACCAGATGAGAGCACAAGGCAGAAGACAAAGGTGTGTATTTGGTTATCTAGTTTGCTTTTGAAATTCAGTGCAAGCTAAATTGATTTAACATGCACTTTCCACCTTAACATGCATTAATTCAATGGTTAATGCACATTGAAGGGGTAATTCAGTACCGGGGGGGGGGGGCTAGATGGCAAAAACTGAACTCCTTGTCTTTCCACCTAACTCCCCCCCCCCACTTCCCCCTCTCTCAATCCATGTGGATGGATCTACTATCCTTCCTGTTCCCTCCGCCCGAAATCTAGGAGTTATCTTTGACACCTCTCTCTCCTTCTCCGCTCATATCCAGCTTGTAGCTAAGACCTGCCGCTTCTTTCTCTACAACATCAGCAAAATCCGCCCCTTCTTCTCTGAACATACTACCAAAATGCTTATCCAATCCTTAATCTCCTCCCGCCTCGATTACTACAACCTACTCCTCGCTGGTCTCCCCATGAGCCATCTCCTTCCCCTTCAATCTATACAAAATCACGCTGCTCGACTAATCTTCTGCCAGCCTCGCCATGCCCACATTACTCCTCTTCTCAAGTTGCTTCACTGGCTCCCTATCCAGTTCCGCATTCAATTCAAGCTTCTCCTGCTAACCTATACATGCATTCACTCTATGGCCCCTCAGTACCTCTTATCTCTCCCTACGTCCCCTCTCGAAATCTGCGCTCTGCTAACAAATTGCTTCTATCAATGGCTTTCACCCGCACCGCGAACTCCCGACTGCGTTCCTTTCACCTTGCTGCACCTTACGCCTGGAACAGCCTACCTGCGTCTGTGCGCCAAGCATCCTCCCTGGTCCTCTTCAAATCCAGGTTGAAGACCCACCTCTTCACTGTTGCATTCAGATCCTGACTCCTTCCTCATCTTACCCTAACCCCATCATCATTTATGACCAAACTGCAGCACACAGTACCTTGCGCAGAATTGACTAATGCTCTGTACTGTTCTAACTAATTCTAACTAAATTGTAAGCTCCGATGAGCATGACTCTGACGGGCAGGGATTGTCTCTTGTTTGTTGACTACCTCTTGTAGGTTAGCTGTGCAGTGCTGCGTGCGTGGTGCTTTACAAATGCTGAATAGTAGTAGTAGTTTACATGTGGAAAACAAGACATTCGGGTTATTTGAAACCTTCCCTTTTCAGTATGGCCTTTGAAGCCAAGTAGTGGTGCTCAGAGATCCCTAGTGCTGACATATGAAAGAACGCAAATTTAACAGGAAAAAAGTGCATTTGTGACTGGGCAGTGATTGCGTAAGTGTTTTGTCATCATTTTCTTTTGTCCTTGGTTCATGTCTGCTTTCCTGTTCCAGTATTGTAGTTCTTTCTTTATTTTTACTTTGATTGTACACAGCCTTGCTGTATTACTAAAGGCAGCATATTAAAGAAATTAAACTATAAACCATGTATGCATGAAGTTTAATCGGCCGTTATTCTGAAAGTATGCATCATGCACCAATGGTGTGTAGCATCAGCGTGGGCATGCACCTGAGTTTGGGGGGAACATAGACCGAGCACATAGTTGCGTGTGCATGTTACAGAAGAGGCCCCAACATGCTACAGTAAGATCTTGGTGGCTATTTACACCTGCTCTATTCTGGTGCAAGTGATCATGACAATATTTATGCACGCCTATGGTCACATACACGATCATCCACGTGGATTTGACTTTATAGGATCTGCACCACTAGCATGCATATAATGCCTTGTGGCTAGCACAGGCTTTTGAGCCTATGCTAAGAGTGGCTACTTCCGTTAGCATACATGCACTTAATGCTGTCTCAATGAGCGACTTTTAGTACAGCCATGAGTTGATTAGATCGGTGCCATGTGGCAGCATGCTGATGGCAGGGGGACAGAAGCACTTGCCCCTGAAGTTAGCATGCTCCTTTTGCCGTTCCACTGCGCACTACTGGTATGTTCTTTAGTAAACATGCATGTCCCATTTTATGTCTATGGGCCATATCACCATGCATGCTAGCATTTTTTAAAATGATTGGTAAAATGCTATAGCCTGTGGTTAAATATTTAATTTAAAATTAATGCGTGAAACAGAAAACATCCCAAAATTGGGAAAAATGTGGAAAAAATGAAGAAACCAATTTTTTATTTTTTGCCTGCATCACTAGCAGACATTCCAACTAGTGATCCCAAATTTCTAGACGTTTGTTTAAATGGTAATTCTAAGTAATATGAAATCATGTTCATTTTTAACATTTAGTACTAACGAATACCGTAGATGGCAGTCAGAGAAAGCAAACGAAATGGTTGTGAGCATGGCAACTGAATTACGTTCTCACTGCTACAGAACTTTCCTAGAAAATTATTTGTTGGGCACGCTGAAGAAACTAACACCTTCACAGCTCAAGCTGTAGCTCTTCTGTGGTTAGAGGGTTCAGTTGTAATCGGTATGCTTTTTAGCAGCACTTAAAAATTCACAGTGCATGTCATAAAAGGCTTTCATTTTAAATGTCACCATTAGTATTTTTGTCAGCTGGAGGTAAAAAGGCCAGTTGTTTTGTAGTAGAAATTATGGAGGCTGGGATTTTGAAATGAAACAAGAGAATACTTTTAGCCGACTTCATAAAGTGATAGCAAAGTGATTTTTTTATTTTACCAGAGAAGTGATTATACAAATACTTCCTGTAGGCTTGTTTTTTAAACCAGAAATAAACAATTAAGCTAATATAGGTCTAGATATACTAAGGCCCTTTTGCTAAATGCCACTAACAGTTAACATGCATTTTAGTGAGCAGAAGCAGGCTGCAGCGAACTCTAATGCATTTGCAGACCAGCTGCCAAGCACTGAAACACATGTTAATGGCGCTCGCATGCTACTGTGGATGATGGGAAGGTGTAGGCGGAGCATGGGAGTAGCCAACACAGTAGCACGAGACTGCAGTTACTATGGACTCATCCAACGACATTTCTATAGGTGGCATTAGGTACCCTCATGTTACTGTGCTGCTGGTTAGGATATCCTAACATGCCTTAGCTGCTGGAAACATACAGGTCACGTCCTAGTAGCTAACGCAGAGGTTTTGCACTTAACGTACATTGGTAATGCACATTAAATGCAAACTCCTAGCTGCATTATAGTTTTATAAACCATTTGGGTGTGCAGAACAGAGTTTTAGGCGCACAGATGGGCTCTTATGAAATTAGGTCATGCCTAAAAGTATGAATGATACAAGTCAGAATGCAGTTGCATGGTAGGCCTGCACAGGGATGGAATTTAGTGGAGTATGGCCAGTCACAATTTATGTGAGCAGTTAGTAAAACAGGAGCATACTAGGGTTGCCAACTTTTTGAATGTGAAAAATCCGACGCCTGTGGCAACCCATGCTCTGCCCATCCTTGTCTCTGCCCTGCCTCCCCCCTCCCCCCCACCCTTCCTGCATGTTTTACTTTTCTGCCTCTCTGTCCACACAAATGTGATCATCTCTCCACCCCTCAGAGCCCAGTATCTCTGTCTCTGTCCATCCCTCACCCTCTGTCTACCATTTAGAGTCCTTTCACTGTTTACCTCTCCAGCATTTACCTCTCTGTCCATGCCTCAGAGCCCACCATCTGTTATACTCTCACAGCTCAGCATCTCTGTGTGTGCAGGCATGCATCATTGGGGAGTGTTGGAGGATTCATAGTACGCATGTGTTACAAGGAGTGTTGCAGCTTTGTGTATAGGTCAGTTTGTGTGTCATGCGGAGTGTTAAGGGCTTCATGCATGCGTGTGTGTCAAGGGGAGTATTGAGGACAGCATGCATTTTATGTCATGGGGTGCCATGAGGGCTTTATGCAGAGATGTGTGTGTGTGTGTGTGTATATCAAGGGGAGTTTTGGGGCTGCATGCATGTGCCTATATGGAGTGGAGGAGTGGCCTAGTGGTTGGGGCAAGGTACTTCGGGCCGGAAGGTCGGGGGTTCAAATCCCACTAGAGGACAGCAACCTTGGGCCGGAAGGACTGGGGTTTCTAGTCCCACAGGTGCTCCTTGTGGTCTTGGGCAAGCCACTTAACCCTCCATAGCCCATGTTCCCTGTAAAATAGTTCTCTGTGTGCTGTGCTTTCCTGTCTAATCAATGTGTTTATACCTCAAAAAAAAATTTCCTGTCATGATTTGACAATTTCCAATCTAAATAAATAAATAAAATAAATAAGGGGAGTGTCAGGGGCTGTGTGTATGTATATCTATCAGTCATGTGGAGAGCAGAAGCTGTGTGTGTGTACATATCAGTCATACTGAGCGTCAGAGGCTGTGTGTGTGTGTGTGTCTTTTATGCGGTGTCGGAGGCTGTGTGTGTATGAATGCATACCATACAGAGTGCCAAAGGCTTTCTATGTGTGTGTCATGCAGAATGTCAGAGGATGTGTATGTGTGTGTGTTTGTCTCTCATACCCCCCCCCCCCACACACACACACACACACACACGCACACAGGATTCCTGCAGTCTCTCTTACATAATTCCCCAACCTTCCCCTAGTCTGTTTCACTCTCTCATTCTTATAATCCCCCAGGCTGTTTTTCTCTCTGTCACACCCCTCCTCCCAGCCTTCCCCTAGCCTGTAACTCCTTTAAGGCACCATCAGGCTTCACTCAGTGTCTAGAACCTGACTAGATTTCCCTTAGTCAGTCTCTCTCTCTCTCTCATACACACATAATCCTCCAGTCTTCCTCAAGCCTCTATTTCTCTCTCTCATTTCCGCTTCCCTGGCATCCTCTTACCCACTGTACAATTTGTGCTTGTCCAGACCTCCACATCTCAGCAGCTTCCTGCACCTTCGATCAGCTCCCTGAATGGTGGAGCTGTGCGGGATAGGAAGCTTGGACTGATCCCTCAAACCATGAGTTCAGCACAAACTTCCTGCCCTGCACAGCTCCACCATCGGAGCCGATTGTCATCACGGTGCAGGAAGTGCCTCTGACCACTTAAATCAGGGGCAGCTCAAGACAATCTGCTGCCTGAGGCTGAGTTGACATCCCCCTCCCCCACCTGGCAGCCAAAGTGGAAGGGCCTCCTCAGAGCTCTAGTCAAGGAATAGGGAGTCTCCTCATTCAGAACATCAATCAGGTGACTTCCCTAAGAATAAAGAAAGCAATATGTTCCCAGGTTATATAATATTTTTGTAACTTTGAAATGTTTACATGCAGCAAAAATTGTAGCAGTTATATTATGTAGTCTGGAAATCTAATATAACACATTGAGTCTTGACAGTATACACTGGATAAGCATGGCATTTAATGTAAATATATATTCTGCAAACAACAAAGGAGATGCAAGGTGATCACATACCAACAAGCAAAAAGAAAAAGCAAGAACTACAGTGCAGCTTATAACACCAAAATAAAAGTATTATAACTTTATTTTGGTGTTTTAAACTGTGATAGGATCTTGCCTTTTCTTTTTGAACAAACATTTATTTATCTATCTATCTATTTATTTTTTTATTTATTCCTATATACCGCATTTCCAAGTATCAGTGAAGTTACAGGGAACAGAAGCTTAACTTGGAACAGTTAAATCTTATAAATGGAACAGGTAGATAACGCTATTTATAACACAACTGTAAGTATATACAATTCGGGAGTTGCTCACATCTTATAATGTATAGGTAGAAGGTTGCTTACATCTGAGGGTATATTGGGGTAGATAGGTAAGAAGGGGTTATGTTATCCCATCAAAATGTTCCTTGAATAGGTGGGTTTTAAGCAGTTTGTGGAAGGTTGCGAGCTTGTGGTTGTCTCTGATTTGTGGTGGTAAAGCATTTCATAGGCATGGGGCAAACACGGAGAATGCCCTGGAGGAAGTCGACTTGTTACACTTGTTTAGCACTGGAGACAGGTTTAGTAGGTTTGATGTGTTGCTTCTCCTTCGGCGATTTTCCGGGGTTCTTGTAATAATTGACTGTAAACATCTAGGGGATAGTTGATAGATTACTTTGAAGGTAGTCATGAGTGCTTTATAATTAATACGACTCTGGAGAGGTAACCAATGCAACTCCTTTAGAATAGGCGTGATGTGGTTGACTCGAGATGAGCGTGTCAGAATTTGTGCAGCTGTATGTTGCGCAAGTTGAAGTGAATGTAGGGAGAATTTTGGGAAGCCTTGCAGAATGGCATTGCAGAAGTCGAAGTGCAGTAGTATCCTTGCCTGGTAGATTGTGCGGAAGTCACGAGGCTCAAGTAAGGGTTGTAATTGTTGGAGTGACCGCAGCTTGCTGTAGATGCACTGTGTTACTTTATTTATATGTGGTTGGAAAGTAAGATGCTGTTTGATGGTAACTCCCAGGTATCTTACCTCAGATCTAACTTCTAGGTCAGCTTTTTTTACCTTTAGCATCTTTGGAGGGAGAAATGATTGATTCTTGGTGAGGAATACGACCTCGGTTTTCTTAAAGTTGATGTTTAGCTTCTGTTCTGATAGCCACTGGTCTATGGCATTGAAGCAGCTTGTGATAGTTGAGTAGTTTTCGCTTGTGGTGATATATGGAGCATAAATCATAATATCATCTGCATACAGGTGATAATAGATGTTAAAGGTGCTTATGATGTTGCAGACTGGCTGTGTATAGATGTTAAATAGTAGCGCAGAGAGGGCTGCACTATTTTGCATCCAAAGAAACCCCTCTCCCAACAATGGGTACAGAGCAGAAATAGGACATTTCCCACATAACTCAACATACCAAAAATAATTTATGATTCTGATGTCACCTCAGTAACAGCAATATAAGCCTACATAAGCACAGAACACATAGCCTCAGTTATACATGCAGAATACATATAGATCATCACTAAGTTGGGAATATATTACCACAAACTAAAAATAAATGAGGGGAGAGCTTCAAATCGATTTAGGTAGTTTGCAGATGCAGTTAGCGCTGCTGAATATCCCTGGGTGCTGCCACTAAATGCCCCAACACTAGCTGGCTAGCATCAGGGTGTTCTGGGGATGGAGCAGAAGCAGCACCTGGGGATAACAGGTTAGCGGCAATATTCAGCCACTAGCCGATTATCCCAAAATGGCAAAAGTTTAGCCCTTGAAAGGCTTACCTAACGTTTGCTGCCTTAGCTAACTGGCCAGTGGTTGAATATTGCTGCTAACATGTTATCCAGCCAACCCAGATATTCAGTACGAGTGGCAGATATGTCCTTGGCATTGAATATTTGTGTTTAAAGTTCACTGCCGACAGCTAGCCACTTTAGCAGCACTAGCCACTGTCTCCCTCCCCCAACATATGCAGCCAAAAATTAAACTGAAACCCCAAGAAGCCAGATTCTGAATCAGTGGCAGAGCAAGGACTGATATTTTGGTGATGCTTGGAATTAACATGGGTCAGCACCAAACAGTGTGAATGCTTACTTTACTTCTAGTAATTGCTAATGCTTTATGGATTATGGTTTATTTAAATTTGCAATACTGGCTTTCAAAACAATCAAAGTGGTTTACATATAAAATCAAAAATATAAATAAAAACAATAAAAGGCAGAAGAGAAATTCATTGTTATCTCAGAAAAGAGTCACAATTGTACAAGGAGAGAGGGGAGTGGAGAGGAAAAGAAAGTGTGAGAGTAACAAGAGAGCAAGCAGGGCTTTCCATAGTTGTTAATCATCTGAAAGGTCAAATGCCTTCTGGAAGAGGTAGGTTTTTAGGGAGGACTCAAAATGACCATAGATAGATTCCAAGTGGAGATTGGGAGGCAGGTTATTCCAGAGATATGGGGCACAGAAGTAGAAGGATGATGATCTAGTTGACTGGTACCTTGCTTGAGATAGTTAGAGGTGGTTAGTGTGAATATTTCAAAGGATGCGGGGAGGGTCATGGGGGATATTAGGGAAGAGTGGTAAGATAGTAAACCAGAATGCAATGCTTTATGGACATGAGTCAGAATTTTGGATTGTATATGGAAAGATACTGGTAGCCAGTGGTATAGAAGGAACAGAGGGGTGATGTGATCAAACTTTGTTGCATGCGCTAGTAACTAAAGAGCCATATTTTGCACAGTTTGCCGCCTCCAGGGAGGCTGGAGTAGATTACATTGCAATAATCTAGATGGCTAATAACTAAACTCAAAATCAATGTGGTGAGCTCTGAGGGACAGAAAAAAAGAATGAATCGAGCGAATTTGGTGCAAAGCATGAAAGGAATTCTTAACAACAAAGCTAATCTGATTGTGAAAGGTGAGATGGGAATCCAGAGTGGCCCTATATATTTAAGTGAAATAGTTAAGGACAGAGGAGCAGCATCTAATAATGGGGCACAAGTACGAATCGGAGAGCAGCCAGTAAATCAAATAGCTACATTTTTTTTTGCAGGTTGAGCTTGAGTAGGATGAGCTTCAAACAGAAAGCTACCCGAGCACTGGCTTAGGAACCAAGAGACCAGTGTTCAATTCTCATAGCACTACTTATGACCTTGGGCAAGTCACTTAATCCTCGATTGCCTCAGAAAAATCCAAGTTATCAGGGTCCCTGTTTAATGTACATTACCAAGTTTAAGTTAGCAATGTAAACTGCTTTGACTGAAATGATAAAGCAGTATAAAAAGCCTGTTAAATAGATACTATTAATTCCCTTCCCCCTCCCAATGTCCAGCATCTGCCCTTCACCTTCCTGCCCTCCACCTCACTCAGCCTGCCGCCACTGCCTCTCTCAGTAGCGGCAATCACAAAAAAAAGCACGGGGTCTCCAGTGAACTCCAAAGACGCTGCCGGTCCCACCCCCCTCTGATATTTATTTATTTATATTCTCTTATATACCGTGCTATTCTGCATCAGTGCGGTTTACATTGAACAAACTGAAATTACATTGAACAGGGCATTATAACTTGGAGATAACTATTTTACAGGGAACATCAGATACATTTTACATCAGAGGTGGGCAGGGCAGGCCAGGTCTTCCAAGTGTGCTGGAGTGGTGAACACTCTGTGCTTTTTTTTTTTTTTAGTTGACAGCATCCTGCCAAGTCACCACTTCTCGCTGGATCTGGATCAATGGTGGTGGCGGAGATGGCAGCAGCAAGAGATGTGGTGAAGCCATTGCTGCCACAGACTCAGGAAAAGCAGTGGCAGGAGAGGGAGTGATGGCGTTGCTGCCGCAGACCCGGGAGACATGGTTGTAGTGGCGGCAGCAGCAGCAGCAGGAGTGTCTCCCAACAATTTTACTATTAGAAGAAGGCAGAGTGAGGCAACACTGTTGGGTCTTAAGGGCATTTTTTGTCGCTCCCAAAACTTTGCCGCCTGAGGCGGCCGCCTTACTCTGCCTAAAGGTAAAGCCACCTCTGACTTAAATGCCCCTAAAAATCAGCATGAGGATTTGCTCATGCATGTGCTGCACATCAGATGTGTAGCACACACATGGGCTTCAAAGCCCTGTGCTGATTTTTTTTTCTTAAGATTTTAACCAAAATACATACACAATGTACATAAGAAAAGCATAATCTGTTACTATTAGAAATTAGGAAAATATGCTGAAAAAGAAAACGAAGAGATGCTCTAGCCCCTATCATGGGAGAGAAGCAAAAGAGAACACATATATTAATATCTAGAACTACCCCAGTCAAAAACAGGATAATAGTTAAGAGTATATACAAATCCCCAAGTACCCATTCTAACCTACTGATTTGTCCTGAAGAAAATTTTCCAAATGGGAAACATCTGTGGAAACAAACTTATTTCCAGCATAGGTAACCACACACTTACAGGGGAAACAGAGATAGAATGTGACTCCGACAGCCAAGACTTTTGGCTGCAACTGCAAGAAAGCATTTGCATAGGTATGTCAACATCAGGGAAAATATTTATTGACTGGCCACAAAAGGGAAGAGACTTCTTGGAGAAGTATAATTGCAAGACAGCAATCTTATCAGCTCCATTCCAAAAGTGACTAGCAGAATTGCCCTCTTAGAAGCAATGTCCTGAGAGGTCTCAAGAAAAGTGGTCAAATCAAGGCTGTCTGACTCCTCTCCTTTGGCCACTACTACCCGAGTCCCTTTGAAAACATAAAATAACTAGCACATCAAAATTACTAAACAGAATTTCTTTCAAATACTTTTTCAATAGCTTGAGGGACAACATAAGCCGCATCCCAGGAAATTTCATTAATCACAAATTCCTTGCCCTTAATTGATTCTCCATTGCCTCTAGTTTGGTATGGATAACCAAAATATCCTTAACTACTGATCCCCCTCCCCCCTTAGAGACTTTAATGAGGGCTGAGATCCCTCAAGTTTCATTATATGAGACTCTAAACAAGAAATTAAAGAGTCCTTCTATTTAAATTTGTCCACAGACTCCTCTGAAAACTTGCATAGTTGACCCATAGTCATAGTCAATATCGATTCCACTCTTGACAGCTTTCCCCAAACATCCTTCAGGGAAACCTCAGTGCAGGGGCTCAACGGCACAAACAAACTTGAAGATGGTGTCACAAGAGAAATTGCCTTGGGGTACCAAACACCACCCAGGGGACACGAGAGGGAGGGGGATCGTGGAGGGTGCTCGCTTGCAGATGGAGGAATGGCCCTCTGAGAATCACTACTAGCATACAGAGCAGACAAACCTATCATAGAAGAAGGCTGGGGTGGTGGTGGAGGGCAACCAGAACTCAAAGAAGTTTCAATATCCAAAGTATTACTCACAGTTGTAGAAACAGGCAAAGCAACAGGCTGCACATGGAGGTCCATAGGCCCCTTGATCGGGACTGCTTCTTCAGCACCTCCCAGTGCCTTGTTCTTCGCTTTCTGCTTACCCATAACAATTCAGAGCTTCTTTCGATGTTTCTTTGTGCTCCGAAGGGGCAGAACGTGTCACTTTGGTTACACCACAAGGGCAAGTAGGTTAAAGGTCCTTTTTTGAAAAAGCCCTACATGGCCGCATTTCGGCATTGCCTTAATCAGGGGGTACTGCATGGAGAACAACAGTAAAGTTAAAACAATAAATACATAAATAATGGATAATACATAAATAATAAATACATACATATGCTTTAAAAACCAAAATAATATCATAAAAAGCATATGTATGAATGTATGTAGTATTCTTTATTTATTTATTTATTTATTTATTAATTAAAGGAGGAGCAAGCAAGATATGTGAGAGAGTATAAGGTAGTAAGGTTAATCCTGGGGAATTCTGCACAATTGTGCTATTCAGAATTTGCGCAGAATTCCTCACCTGTGCAGAATTCTACATTTGCTGTACAGAATTCTTCACAAGTACCAGAAATGGCTAGCCCAAGGGGTCGTGCTGTCTGCTTGGGGAGATCTCATCCCCCATGGGCTGAAATGATTGAGAGGGCCGCAATCATGACCGGGACTGTCCTGTCTATCCTTTGGATCCCATCCCCCATGGGTAGAAGTTCTGGAAAAGGTTGAGATCACAGCCAGGATTGTCCTGTCTGTCTATGGGGGTCCCATCTTCCATGAGCAGACTATCCTAGTTCTGGCCGCGATGTCCTCAAGCACTTCTGACTGCGGTGGATGGGATCCCTGAAGGCAGGCAGGATAGTCCTGGTTGCTGAGCACTTCTGCTCAAGAGGATGGGATCCCATCTCCTGTGGCAGAAGTGCTGCAAGGGCAAAGGGTTCAGGTGCCTGCAAATAGGATTAGAGGGGGGTGGGTGTAGTGTTTACACATGGCTAAAGAAATTTCAAGGTGCAGTAGGCTTTACTAAATAATGGTGAGGTGACTGGAATTCAAGGTTTGAGTGAAAGGGGGAGGGGGAGGGTGTGGGAGAGAGTGTCTGAAGGAAAACAGAGTTTGAGGTTGGGGAAGGCACAGCAGGAGAGGGGTTGGAGTGGGAAGGAAGAGAATAAAAGTGCAAGGAGTTGGAGGGTGAAGAGATGAATGCATGGAAAGTAAAGGCACAATGTGTATGTACAAAAGGCCCACCTTATCCACCATACACATGCAAGCAACCCCCGCCTCACCATGCGCATGCGCGCGCGCACACACACACACACACACACACACACACACACACACACACACACAAATATACACATACACAGGCACCCCACCTCCACGCCACACAGGTAGGAGAAAGATGATGAGGAGGAGTGTGGACACTCCCTTCTGTTTGCACTGAGCAGTGACCCAATAAGAGCCTGATTTATTAAGCTTTTTCCCATAGAAAATGCTAAAACAGTCCTTGTAAATCAGGCCCTAAAACCTAAAAAAGAAGCTGTGATGTACCTTTTTGTGGTGTGAGGGCATGTACTGTGACCTAGATTTCGGCAGCTGGCTCCTATACTCCTACCCATGCCTACCAATAGCCAGATTAATATGAATAAAATAGTCTCTAAAATGCTTGTATGCAAATGCTAGAAGTCTAAAAAATAAGATGGGAGAGTTTAGAATATTTAGCACTAAATGAGAGGATAGATATGATTGGAAACTGAGACATGGTAGAAGGAGGTGAACCAGTGGGACACTGTGATACCTGGGTACAAAAAACTATATCATAATCATAGAGCTGATCAAATTGGTGGAGGGGTTGCGCTCAATGTTAGAGAGGCCATTGAGTCAGGAAGGATTAAAGTTTTGCAGGAAACACAATTTGCTGTAGAATCTCTATGGATTGAAATTCCATGTAAAAAGGGGAAGGCAATGGCAGTGGGGGTGTACTATCGACCGCCTGGCCAGAATGAACAAATGGATGATGAAAAGCTCAAATAAATCAAGGAAGCTAACAAACGTTACTGCACAGTAATAATAATGGGTGATTTCAATTACCCCGGTATCGACTGGGTCAGTGTCATGGCAGGACATGCTAGGGAGATAAAGTTCCTAGATGAAATAAATGACTGCTTCTTGGAGCACCTGGTTCATGAACCGACCAGAGGGGAAGCCATATTGGACCTAGTCTTTAGTGGAACACCAGATCTGGTGCAAGAGAAGGGTGTTGGGGCCACTTGGCAATAGTGATCATAGGATGACAGCATTTGATTTAATTAGTGGAGGAGGGATGGTAAGGTAATCCACAGTACTACCTTTTAACTTTCGAAAGAAAGACTATGATAAAATGAGGAAAATAGTTAAGAAAAAAACTAAAAGGAGCAGTTGCAAAGGTTAAAGACTTACATCAAACTTGGGTGTTGCTTAAAAATTTTATCTTGGAGGCCTAGACCATCTGTATTCCACGCTTCAAGAAACGTGGAAGGAAGTTCAAAACACTGCCAGTATGGTTTAAAGGTGAGGTCAGAGAGGCTGCTGCCAAAAAAAAAAGCATCTTTCAGGAAATGGAAAAAAGAGCCAAATGACAAACTGGAAACACCACAAGCACTGGCAAGTTAAATGCAAGGCATTGGTCAGGCAGGCAAAGGGAGAATTTGAGAAGCTTGCTGCAGAAGCAAAAATGTGTAATAAAGACTTTTTCAAGTACATTTGTAGCAAAACTCCTGTGAGAGAGTCAGTTGGTCCATTAGATGATAGAGGGGTTAAAGGGGCACTAAGAGGTGACAAGGCGAAAACGGAGAGACTGAATGAATTCTTTGCTTCGGTCTCTACTGAGGAAGATGTAGGGATGTTACCCATGACTGAAGTGGTATTTAAAGGTGCGGAAGAAATGAAGGAAATATTGATACATCGGGAAAGATGCATTACAACTATTTGATAAAATGAATAGTAGCAAATCATTTGGACCAGATGGTATACATCCAAGGGTGTTGAAAGAACTGAAATATGAGATTACAGACCTGCTATTAGTAATCTGTGAACTATCATTAAAATCATCTGTACTACCTGAAGATTGGCATTATGTTGGCCATCCTCCAATCTTTAAAAGGTTCCAGGGGTGATCCGGGAAACTACATACCGGTGAGCCTGACGAAAGTACCAGGAAAAATGGTAGAAACCATCATAAAGAATAAAAGAACATGTAGCTAATCATGGTTTAATGGGAGACAGTCAACACAGCTTTAGACAAGGAAGATCTTGTTTTACTAATCTGTTATGTTTTTTTGAAGGTGTGAATAAACAGGTAGACAAAGGTGAGTCAGTTGATATAGCATATTTGGACTTTCCTAAAGCCTTTAACAAGGTCCCTCCTCAGAAACTTTAGGCAAAACTAGAGTCATGGGATAGGAGACAGTGTACTATTGTGGATCAGGAACTGGTTAAAAGATAGAAAGCAGAGGGTAGGGCTAAATGGCCAATTTTTCCAATGGAGAAAGGTGAATAGTGGTGTACCCCGTGGATCTGTGCTGGGTCCGCTGCTTTTTGACATATTCATAAATGACCTGGAAAAGGGAATAACGAGTGAGGTTATCAAATTTGCAAATGACACAAAACTATTTAAAGTTGTTAAACCCCATGAGGATTGTGGAAAATTGCAAGAGGATCTTGATATATTGGAAGACTGGGCATCAAAATGGCAGATGAAATTTAATTTGGACAAGTGCAAAGTTATGCACCTATGGAAGAACAACCCAAACTATGGTTACACGATGCAAGGTTCCACATTAGGAACCACCATCCATGAAAAAGATTTAGGTGTCATTGTGGATAACATGTTAAACCGTCCGCCCAGTGTGCAGTGGCGGCCAAGAGAGCAAATAGAATGCTAGGTATCATAAGGAAAGGAATGGAAAATAAAACAAAGGATATTATAATGCCTCTATCGCACCTTGAATATTGTGTGCAATTCCAGTCACTGTATCTTAAAAATGATAGGTTCAGAGAAGACTGAGGGGAGATATGATAGAAGTCTATAAATTAATGAATGGAGTGGAACGGGTAAACGTAGATCGATTGTTTACGTTATCAGAATATAGAAAGACTAGGAGACATGCAATGAAGCTACAGGGTAAACGATTCAAGACAAATAAGAGAAAATATTTTTCCACTCAACGTGTAATCAAGCTCTGGAATTTGTTCCCGGAGGATGTAGTAAAGGCTGTTAGTGTAGCTGGGTGGACAAGTTCCTGAATGAAAGATCCATAAACCATTATTAAAAAGGGACCCAGGATATCAATGCTTGACCCAATACAAGTATTGTGGAACCTGTGTCTTTTGGGGAAACTGCTAGGTACGTATGACCTAGATTGGCCACTGTTGGAAACAGGATACTGGGCTTGATGTACCTTGTTCTGACCCAGTATGGCATATCCTATGTTCTTATGTTCCTAGATTTGTCAAGGCCTGGGCTAGCCAATGAGGCAGATTTGTCAAGGCCTGGGCTAGCCAATGAGGCAGATAGCAAATCGGAATGGGGCAGGCTGAGGAGGTGGAAGCAAATAGTCCCATGGCACCAAAGTTATCAGGTAAACATCATGGGACTGTTTGTGGCTATTGCCACTGCTGCAGGTTCCGGAAAGGGGCAGCAGGGGCAGTGGCAATGAGTGCCGTGGGGGTGTGGGCACAAGGAATGAGGTTTGTCTAGGGTGCCTCATCTCCTTGCTGTGTCCCTGCTGACATGTATGGGATTTTAAAAAGTGTTCATTTCAACCAGTCCTTTATAGGAGGGATTATCCTCCTTAATCATATGCTGTGTATTTCTCCCTCCAAATTGAAATCAAATGGCAGCAAACTTACATGTGTAAGTGCAGCATTTGCACATGTAAGTTGGCATGTTTCATTGGTTGATTTTTCCCATGTCTAGTTTTGTAAAATGACTCCTCCCATTCTACATGGATGGATAGCCGCGTGCACGCCTGCAGTTCCTTATAGATATTTTCAAAAAGCTCCCCATTTGGCAGAACCTCTTTTTAAAGTCTTTATTTAAATTTTCAAGCGAAATATACAAAATATTACGAGAAACAAAACTTCACAAAGTACCTACAGTCCCAGCCCTCCCATCCCTGGTTCCATACACAAGTGTAACAATCGAGTGAGTATCACAGAGCAATGTACAACTATTCATGACAATGTAGAGATATACGCATCTAAGCTACTACACCATTTGTGGCCCGCTCCATGGGAGGGATGAGAGGTCACATATGCAACTTCATATTGGCAAAATAGACAGACTTTGCTCTGCCATTGGTGGTATATCAGTGAGGAGGAGTCCTTCCAGTGCAAAATGATCACCTTTAATGCTAAACTAAGCAACAAGTCAAATAGATGTTCATTGGCTGTAGGCAGAGAGGCAATACCTGTCAGGAATTTATATATTATTAAATAGTAGGCTAGCAGTACTTATGATTGAAAAATATGTGAGGTAGTTGCAAATAGGTTAGTAAATTGGGCATTCAAATAACATGTGAGGGAGAGTCCCAGCGGGCCCTAAGAAGGACCAGTAATGGTTTCCTTGTTGCGGTTTCCATTTAGAAAGAGTCCCCAGCGTGATATACGCTCTATGAGACAAAAACAACATAATTTGTGTGAGCACAGCCGAATAAGAGATGTGTGTTAGAGGACCCAGAACCTTTGCCGGTGTTGGCGGGTCAAGAGTTCACCAGCATCAGATTCCCAGACTTTCTCAATTCCAGTACAGCACTGCTGGTCTCCTTCATGAAAGTGGGAATATAGTTTGAAAGCCACCTTCCTTGCTCCAGTGAGGTCATGCAATTTGTGAATAGGAGTCAAGGCCTTAAGAATCTGTGTGGGGGATAGCTCCAGCCTTATGTTGAAGTTGGAAGAATTTAAAGAAGCAGTGCGAGGGTAGGTTGAATTCGTGTTGCAGGTTTGGGAATGTTTTAAACCGATTTTGAGTTATTAGTTGTCCAAATCATCCAAATATTCCATTCCTGCCATACTTTCCATTGGATATGTTGTTTGTGACTCCTAAGATGAGGGTGCAGCCATATGTGGGAAACCCTGGAGAATATCTTGTTCTCTTTGCCTAGAGTGGAGAACATCTGGAAAGTCGACTGAGTTGCTAGTATCACCAGAGAAGTATCTTTAATTCCTGTACGTGTCATACCTAACTGGTGGAACAATGGGGTGGGGGAGATCATGAGTGCCTCCAACTGCGCCCAAGTGGCCAGATTCCAATCTGAGCTACTCAAACACCACTGGGCCCCCTTGCTTAAGGAGAAAAGTGAGGTAATACATCTTGAAGTCGGGAATATGAACCCCCCCTCCCTGGGCTTTTGGGAAGCTTTAATTTCAGTGCTGCAATATGAAGGGTTTTATATTTCCAAAGCAATATGTAACTTCTCTAGTTTACAATAGAAGGAATTAGGGTAAAGGACAAGGAGCATACCTAAAATATAATTGATCATAGATACCAATGCCATTTTAACGGCTTCCAGTCGCTCCCACCAAGAGAGGTACAGAGGAGACAATCTAGTGGTCAAGGATTATAAAAACTGCATTCATTCAGTTGTGTTTCATTCTAGAGTTGTCTGAAGGGAGAGACAGTAGTGTACTCCAAGATATTTAAAGGAGTTATCTGCAATTGAAATGTATAATCCTTAAGATCCAATTAGCTCGCCTTATTAAAGGGGTCTACTACTGATTTATTCCAGTTAATTTTTATATACAGATAGTCGAAAGTACCTGTCAATGATACGAAAGATAGTTGGTATGGAGGTAAGCTCCGTAAAGAGAAGTAAATAGTGTAAATACAATGTAGATAGTCTCCCCAGTTGTTTCCATGTTGATTTCCCTGTTTATTGTAAAGTTTACAACTCAGAATGCCTGTGTTGTATAGTTGACGTTGAATGTAAACCGCACTGATCTGAAAAGCGCGGTATAGAAGAACTGTTAAATAAATAAATAAATAAATAAAGTAAATCATCCGCATAGGCAGAAACCTTTATTTGATGATTCTGGATCTGTAAGCCAGCAGTATTGGGGGCTTGTCTATCGAATCATCAGAGCTAGAGGCTCCAAAGCCAAGTTAAAAGGGAGTGGAGATAGGGGGAAGCCCTGTTGGGTACCCTGACCTAGCAGAAAGGAGTCCAACAGAGTGGAATTGACATACATATATCCGAGTGGGCAAGCATAGAGAGCAGTAATCATTTCTACAAATTTATCGCTCATTTCAAACCAAAGAAACGTTTGGAATTACAGTGGTCATTCCAATCAATCAAACACCACCTTTGCATCTAATGAAAGGACTATTAATGGAATTGAGGACTTCTCTGCAAGATACAGGATACAACATAACAGCCGACTGCTGTCAGTCATTGTTTGACCAGACACAAAGCTACACTGATCAGTCTATATCAGTAGAGGGATTAGAGTGTTCAGTCTGTTGGCCAATATTTTCAAGTAAATTTTATAATCTGTGTTTAATAAGGAGATAAGTCGATAAGAACATAAGATATGCCATACTGGGTCAGACCAAGGTCCATCAAGCCCAGTATCCTGTTTCCAACAGTGGCCAATCTAGGTCATACGTACTTAGCAGTTTCCCCAAAAGACAAAGGTTCCACAATGCTTGTACTGGTTCAAGCATTGATATCCTGGGTCCCTTCTTAATAATGGTTTATGGACCTTTCCTCCAGGAAATTGTCCAAACCTTTTTTAAACCCAGCAACACTAACAGCCTTTACCACATCCTCCGGTAACAAATTCCAGAGTTTGATTACACGTTGAGTGAAAAAATATTTTCTTTTATTAGTCTTTTAAATAATTTACACTGTAGCTTCATTGCATGTCCCCTAGTCTTTCTATATTCTGATAACGTAAACAATCCATCTACGTTTACCCATTCCACTCCATTAATTTATAGACTTCTATCATATCTCCCCTCAGTCATCTCTTTTCCAGGTTAAAGAGCCCTAATCTTTTTAGCCTTTCTTCATAGGAGTATCCTTCCATCCCCTTTACCATTTTGGTGGCTATATCCTTTTTAAGATACGGCGACCAGAATTGCACACAATATTCAAGGTGCGGTCTCACCATGGAACGATATAGAGGCATTATAATATCTTTTGTTTTATTTTCCATTCCTTTCCTTATGATACCTAGCATTCTATTTGCTCTCTTGGCCGCCGCTGCACACTGGGTTTTAACATGTTATCCACAATGACGCCTAAATCTTTTTCCTGGTTGGTGGTTCCTAATGCAGAACCTTGCACTTGTCCACATTAAATTTCATCTGCCATTTTGATGCCCAGTCTTCCAATTTATCAAAATCCTCTTGCAATTTTCCACAATCCTCTTGGATTTTAACAACTTTAAATAGTTTTGTGTCATCTGCAAATTTGATAACCTCACTCGTCGTTCCACTTTCCAGGTCATTTATGAGTATGTCAAAAAGCAACGGACCCAGCACAGATCCCTGAGGTACACCACTATTCACCTTTCTCCATTGGGAAAATTGGCCATTTAGCCCTACCCTCTGCTTTCTATCTTTTAACCAGTTCCTGATCCACAAAAGTACACTGTCTCCTATCCCATGACTCTTTAGTTTTGCCAAAAGTCTCTGATGAGGGACCTTGTCAAAGGCTTTCTGAAAGTCCAGATACACTATATCAACCGACTCACCTTTGTCCACCTGTTTATTCACACCTTCAAAAGAACATAACAGATTACTAAGACAAGATCTTCCTTGTCTAAAGTCATGTTGGCTGTCTCCCATTAGGCCATGACTATCTACATGCTGAGTAATTTTATTCATTATGATGGTTTCTACCATTTTTCCCGGTACTGACATCAGGCTCACCGGTCTGTAGTTTTCCGGATCACCCCTGGAACCCTTTTTAAAAATTGGTGTTACATTGGTGATCCTCCAATCTTCAGGTATTAGGGATGATTTTAATGATAGTTCACAGATTACTAATAGCAGGTCTGCAATCTCATATTTCAGTTCTTTCAACACCTTTGGATGTATGCCATTTGGCCCAGGTGATTTGCTACTCTTCAGTTTATCTAATAGTTGTAATACATCTTCCCAATGTATCAATATTTCCTTCAATTCTTCCGCACCTTTAAATACCACTTCAGTCATGGGTAACATCCCTACATCTTCCTCAGTAAAGACCGAAGCAAAGAATTCATTCAGTCTCTCCGCTATTGCCTTGTCGCCTCTTAGTGCCCCTTTAACCCCTCTATCATCCAATGGATAAACTGACTCTCTCACAGGTTGTTTGCTACGAATGTACTTGAAAAAGTCTTTATATTGCGTTCTTGCTTCCGCAGCAAGCTTCTTCTCAAATTCTCCCTTTGCCTGCCTTATCAATGCCTTGCATTTGACTTGACAGTGATTGTGCTGTTTCCAGATTTTGTTGTCTGGCTCTTTTTTCCATTTCCTGAAAGATGCTTTTTTGGCAATAACAGCCTCTCTGACCTCACCTTTAAACCATGCTGGCAGTTTTTTGGACTTCCTTCCACTTTTCTTAAAGCGTGGAATACAGCTGGTCTGGGCTTCCAAGATAGTATTTTTCAACAACACCCAAGCTTAATGTAAGTCTTTAACCTTTGCAACTGCTCCTTTTAGTTTTTTCTTTACTAATTTCCTCATTTTAGCATAGTCTCCCTTTTGAAAGTTAAAAGGTAGTACTGTGGATTTCCTTACAATCCCTCCTCCACTAATTAAATCAAAGACGATCATGCCATGGTCACTATTGCCAAGTGGCCCCAACACCCTTATCTCTTGCACTAGATCTGGTGTTCCACTAAGGACTAGGTCTAATATGGCTTCCCCTCTGGTCGGTTCATGAACCATCTGCTCCAATAAGCAGTCATTTATTTTATCTAGATACTTTATCTCCCTAGCATATCCTGCCGTGACACTGACACAGTCAATACCGGGGTAATTGAAATCACCCATTATTATTACTGCGCTGTAACGTTTGTTAGCTTCCTTGATTTCTTTGAGCATTTCATCATCCATTTGTTCATTCTGGCCAGACGGTCGATAGTATACCCCCACTGCCATCGCCTTCCCCTTTTTACATGGAATTTCAATCCATAGAGATTCTACAGCAAATTTTGGTTCCTGCAAAACTTTAATCCTTTCTGACTCAATGCCCTCTCTAACATAGAGCGCAACCCCTCCACCAATTTGATCAGCTTTATCATTACGATATAGTTTGTACCCAGGTATCACAGTGTCCCACTGGTTGTCCTCCTTCCACCATGTCTCTGATATTCCAATGATATCTAAACTCTCATTTAGTGCTATATATTCTAACTCTCCCATCTTATTTTTTAGACTTCTAGCATTTGCATACAAGCATTTTAGAGACTGTATTTTATTCATATTAATTTAGCTTTCTGTAGACATGGGTAATTTGGGATCTTTAAGCTCTGTCTGCTCCATACTCGAGGGCATTTGGGTTACTTTACTCTTTTTTGGAACCTCTCTGCTTTTGGTAGTATCCTTCAAGGATACATTCTTCCGAACCATCCGCTCTTGGGCGACTGTCGGCTTTCCCCTATTATCTAGTTTAAAAGCTGCTCTATCTCCTTTTTAAAGGTTAATGCCAGCAGCCTGGTTCCATCCCGGTTAAGGTGAAGCCCCCCTCCTTTCCCCAGAATGTTCCCCAGTTCCTAACAAATCCAAAACCCTCATCTCTACACCATTGTCTCATCCACGCATTGAGACTCCGGAGCTCTGCCTGCCTTTTGGTCCTGCACGTGGAACGGGAAGCATTTCGGAGAATGCTACCCTGGAAGTTCTGGATTTCAACTTCCTACCTAAAAGCCTGAATTTAGCCTCCTGAACCTCCCTACCACATTTTCCTATGTCATTGGTACCGACATGTACCAAGACAGCAGACTCCTCCCCAGCACTATCTAAGACCTTATCTAGGTGGCGCGTGAGGTCCGCTACCTTCGCACCAAGCAGGCATGTTACCAGTTGATCCTCACGTCCACCAGCCACCCAGCTATCTACATGCCTAATGATCAAATCACCATCTATAACGGCTGTCCTTACCCTTCCCTCATGGACACATGGCCCTGGAGAAACTTCCTCAGTGCAAGAGGGTTTTACATCACCTGGAGGACATGTCCTAGTTACAGGATCACTTCCTGCCACACCAGGGTGATGCTCTCCTGTCACGTGACCTCTCTCCTCCATGGCAACAGGGATGCTGCCAGACTGGAGGTGGGACTTCAGGACTATATCCCTGTAGGTCTCGTCTATGTACCTCTCTGTCTTTCTTATGTTTTCCAAGTCTGCTACTCTAGCCTCTAGAGAACGGACTCGTTCCCTGAGAGCAAAGAGCTCCTTGCACCTAGTGCACACGTAAGACTGCTCACCAACTGGGAGAAAATCATACATGTGACACTCAATGCAAAAGACTGGAAAGCCCCCTTCTTGCTGCTGGACTGCTGTCTGCATCTTAGTTTTAAGCTTTTGTTTAGAGCTTTAAGCTCTTTACTTACTAAGGGTTGCTATGGATATTTATACTAATAAAACTGTACCTAATATGTTTAATATACCTTGTTCACCTGAAGCTTAATTAATCTCAGGTCCTTAGTGTATGACAAATTTGGGTAACGAGTTTCACCTGAGAGCACCTCCTGTCCTTTAAGATGTGTAAGTACCTATAAAGCTATGATTATCCCAGGGGTGGGTGGGTGTTGGGGAGGGAGGGAGGGAAATAACACTTATTAAAAGAGGGTTGCTACACAGTACCCTGTCCTGTGCTGCTGAGGTAAGCTATATTCTGATTTATTTTAAATTATAGCTCTTTGCTGTTGCTTATTATATAATTTAAACTACAAGCTCTCTGCTGTGTTCTAAATTTAACCAGAAAGCTCTCTTCTGTGTTTTAAATTTAAACTAAAATTTCTTTGCTGATAGTTCTCAACTTTTTGTGGGTCCATGCCAGGTTTTTCATGGACAATAATGGTGGTCTCGGCAAACGTAAAATTGATAGCACTTCAGAAGATGAGGGGTTAGCTTGAACTTAAAAGTATGATAGGATTCTAGTGACAACCTGTCTAGACCATAAGCTTTTCTGGTGTCCAGCTGTTGGATAGCAGTTTCCACTTCCTCTAGTTGTATAAAGGGAAGAGTGGTCTAGTGGTTGGGGCAAGTTACCGAGGGCCAAGGGCTTGAATGCTGCTAGAGGACAGCAGCCTTGGGCTGGAAGGACTGGGATTTCTAGTCGCACATGTGCTCCATGTGGCCTTGGGGCAAGCCATTTAACCCTCTGTTGCCTCACGTACAAAAATGTAGATTGTGAACCCTTTGGGGACAAGGGAAAAATATATATACAGTACCTGAATGTACACTGGTAAAAAAGCAATATATAAGCCTAGTAATCCCCATCCAAGGCTGCTGCTGACGTGGGGTCTAAGATGGGCCTATTTACAGACTCGGTTTGTTGAAGCCATCCACATTCTCTTGTACCTCTGACATATAAATACTATCATAAAAATCACAGAAGTGGCCCAATATATCAGCATCCATGACCAATCTGATTCACCTCCTCAGCTTTGAGGAAATTTTTAAAAAGCTGCCCTGCTTTGTTATTTTTTTGTGAAATATATGCTATTTTGGACAGTAAGAATCTGATTGGCCTCCAAACTAAGCAGCTGGTTGTACTTGCATCTCAGTTTTTGGAGGCAGAGTAGAATAGTAGGGTCTGATCCCCCAATTAGATATCATTCCCCCTCTTTAATTTCTGAGTCTAGATCCTTTAATTCCTGTTTTTTGCTTCCTGGAGATTCCAGTCGCATAACTGGTGATATGAGCCCAGAGGCAGGCCCACCCGCCTGTATCACTAGGATGATTAAAGTAAAAATAAGTTGTTTCATGGATACTATAAACTACTCATTGGTAAACAGGTATTCATTGAGCTGCCATGTGTTGGATCCTTTATGTGGTTGTGTGGTACTGAATGTGAGTGTGATAGCTGCAAGGCTATCAGATTAATAGTGTCAATTACAATATAGACAGATTTTAGGCTAAGTCCCTATGTGGCACAGAGATGTTGTACACCATACAGGGAACTTGAGAGTCCCACCTAGCTCAAATGAAAGTCGGTGTCAAAGGTCTCCTCACAGCTAGTACCTTGAGTGTCTTGTCAATTAGTTGCATTTGTGGGTCACTTTTTAGGTGCCTATTTGGTCACATTTCTCAAGAAAAGACTTTAGGTCCTCCGGATTCTCAAAGTTACGAGTTTGGGTCTGTAGCGTGACATGGAATCTTTGGGTAGAAGATCACATATTGGGCCTGTAGGCACTGCAATTGGGGCCAGAAAACCATTATTTGCTTCATCCGAGCTACTGTTGTCTTGTTAAAATCTGGGAAAAAAGCAGTTTCTGTCTACTGAGTTGAGTCGGAGCCCGAATGCAAGCCATCTGAAGAATCTGTTTGACCTGTGGATTTCGAAGGAGCATAAACACCATTGGCCTCAGAGTTCTCCGAGACTACACCCAGTGAGAGTGGATATGATGGGCATGCTCCAGCTCCAAGGGCTGTTTCAAATCTAATTGGAACAGCTTAGGTAGAAGTTGTTCCAAGTAGGCCCCAGGTTCGTGTTTTACGCACCCTCCGGTATACCGAGGGTATAGATATTGTTGCAGTGTGATCTGATGTTCAAGTTGGGTTAAATATTTGTCATGTGATTTTAAGTTCAGCTGGGCCTCGTGCCAAGTAATTGTAGTATATTTCTTGTTCATTCACGGTGTTAGAGTGGCAAATAGTTTTAGCCTCAGTGAGTTCTAATTGCATTGAGCTTAGTGTCACGTCATTCTCCACTATTAATTTCTTTACATCATGGATTTCTCTTAGGATTTCTTTGAGGCCCTCATCTGGTTCTTTAATGGGCACCATCTTGGCTGGAGAAAGGGTGTCTTGCTTCGATAGCTTGGCTCCCTGGGCTGTCACCGTGGTGTAACCCAGACGAGCAGGTTTGATTGCCATCATTGTAGCAATATGTCCGATGGGTAAGAAGGAGTCTTTTTAAGGGAGGGGAAGATGATGAGGGATAAATTGCTTGGGTCCAACAGAATAGAATTATTAAGTGGCCATCTTGGTGTGAGGTCAGATCCACCCCCCCTCAGCAGAGTCTTTTCTAAAATGCTGCCAGAATTATGTACATCTAAACCTAGATATCTCAATTGTGATCTTCACATCTTTTAAAATGTGTTTTTATGGTGCCTGATAATGTAGTCATGTAGTATGATGATACATTGTCAAACAAGGTTGATAGTAGAGTTCTTTGTTCCTGAAAAATAGCTTCATTATCCAAAACATGAGAAAACTACAAGAGGTGTAGGCTGTGAGGAGGAAAGATTGCCCAAATGTATTTTTATCAACACTGTCTTAATTTGTTATGCTACAACTGTGATTAATATTTTGGTCTTTGTAATATAAATTGATATAAATGAAACACTTACAGTGCTACCTCACCTTGAAGCGTCCCTTTCAATACATTTTGTAGTTTGACAGTTCTTTATAATGCATTGCTGTATATTATGCTGACCACTAATAACTTGTACTATTATCTAAAAATTGATTTTTCAGAAAGCTATCACATAACAGCTTAGAGTTCTGCAAGTCCTAAGTAGTTTTGCACATCACACGGCATTCCCTTTCTATGGTTATCTTCCATCAGGATCAGAGGAAATGAGAAGTTTCTGTGTTAGGCTGGACTCTAGATGAAGTGCTGAACTGGCCCCAGAGAGGCTTCAGTTACGGTACTTTGCAATAACTTTAAGAAATGCTCACCCCCATTTCACAACAATCTTAACAGAATAGATGATGGCAGATAAAAACCTAGCATGGTCCATGGCCTACTAAGGTGGCTAGAGTTGTACCTGCCATCTACCCCCTCTGTCTTTGCTTAGGGTTGCACCTGCCACTCTGTGTAGCATACCCCCTTCAATGCCTTTGTCTAGGATTGTATATGCGACTGTACAGTTTACCTCCAATATTTTGTGTATGGTTGTACATGCCACTCCATGTAGGTAACCCCCCTCCCCACATATTTTGTTGAAGTTTAAGTTATTTAAGATTGCTTGCATTCCAACCTCTTGCTATATAGGAATCTTCAGGGTTTGTACTATGCCTTCTTCAATTCTATCACTGTTTCTGCCCTGACCACCTCCATTGAGAGGGTCATTTCAAAGTCATTGACATAGATAAAGCAGTACTTACACATGGAAATGGGCTTTTATAAAATTACAATCTTTGTGAGACTGTCAGCGGTTCTCAACTCAGTCCTCTGGGCATACTTGGGCGAGTTAGGTTTTCAGGATTCCCATAATGAATATGCACAAGATGATTTGCATGTCCTGCCTTCATGGTATGCAGATCTATCTCATGCGTATTCAGTGTGGGAATCCTGAAAACCCAACTGGCCTGAGAACTATGAGAACCATTGCCCTAAGTTATGCATAGCAGGCCATGTGTAATTAACTTGATCTGCAGGTTAAGTTGGCATTGTTGATCTGCAGGTTAAGGAGTGGAGTCGAGGTGCGGATTTTACTTATGAACATATTTTTCAACTTTCAACAATATTTATGTATTTTACTTTAGAAAAATAATGGATAAAGAATAGCATGTATAAATGTACACGCAAAGTTTTCATATGGCAATCAAAGCAAATGTTATTGCATCGTTTGCTTTAAAATCCAGAAGAATCCACATAATGATAAATACAGATGCACTTTACAATTTAAGGGGTAAACACATCTAAAACAAAGGCTCTGTGTTTTAATAACACTAAACCACTCCCTAGTTCTTTTGTTGAAGCATCAAAACGATTCAATCTATTTTGACCCAGCACTCTGTGTTCTCAGAGTTTTACTGGACGAAAACTTATCATTCGAGGCTCATATTATCTCTGTTGTAGCAAAGTCCTTTTTCAGATTATGTCAATTATGTAGAAACAAACCCTTTTTTTTCTTTGGACTTTTAGTTCAAAGTACCATTCTTGCTTAATAGAACTATGGAAATCTTTTATTTTTGAGCTGTTTCCAGAAACAGATGAAATGTCTGCAGCTCTGTCAAAATACTGTGACGTGACTTATTTATGGTATGACTCAACTGTTTCATGAATTATGCTTGTTTAGGTTTTTGAATCAGGCTATATTTAATGTTTTTAATGATTATATGCCCGACTATCTTGCCTCAATTTTGATCCCAAATTTAGCAACTAATTCTAAACATTTATAGGCTGCTAGTGTTATTTTGTTTCCTTCATATAAAGGCATCAGATTAAAATCCAGATTTAAACAGACAATTCCATATATGGCAGCAGAACTATGCCCATAGTTACCGAAAGAGGTTAAATCTATACTGTCTTTCTTACATAGAAACATGACGACAGAAAAAGACCACTTGGCCTAGCTAGTCTGCCCTTCCATATCACCCACTACAAGAGTCCTCTTTTTTTCCTTTATAGAGCCTCTGTTTTTCCCATGCTTTTTTGAGTTTAGATACTGTCCTTATCTCTACCACCTCCACTGGGAGACTATTCCACACATCTACCACTCTTTCCGTAAAAAAATATTTCCGCATACTACTCCTGAGTATATCCACTTTCACCCTCATCCTAAGTCCCCTCATAGCAGAACTTGCTTTCAATCGAAAGAGGCTCTCTTCCTGTGCATTTATGCCATAGAGGTATTTAAACGTCTCAATCATATCACCTCTGTTCCACCTTTCCTCTAAAGTATACACATTACGGTCCTTAATTCTGTCCTCATTTGCTTTATAACAAAGACCATTAACCATTTTAGTAGCCACCCTCTGCATGGACTCCAACGTGTTTAAATCCTTTAGAAGGTGCGGTCTCCAGAATTGCACACAATACTCCAAATGAGGTCGCACCAAACACTTATACAGAGGCACTATCGCCTCCTTTCTTCTGCTGGACATTCTTCTCCCTATGCACCCAAGCATTCTTCTAGCTTTCACCATTGCCTTGTCTACCTGTTTAGCTACTTTGAGATCATCAGACACAATCACACCTAGGTCCCATTCTTCTTTCATGGACAGAAGTACGTCACCCCCTATACAATACCGCTCTCTTGGATTGTTGCAGCCCAAATGCATGACCATACATTTTTTAGCATTAAATCTCAGCTGCCAAATTCCAGACCATTATACAAGCTTAGCTAGATCTCTCCTAATGTTATTTACACCTTCCTGGGTGCCTACTCTGTTGCTGATTTTGGTATCATCCGCAAAGAGGCAAATCTTACCCAACAGCCCTTCTGCAATATCACTAACAAAGATGTTAAAAAGAATTGGTTCAAGGACAAATCCCTGCGGCACACCACTGATAAACTCCTTCTTCTCAGAGTGAACTCCATTTACCTGTATCCTTTGTCGCCTCCCACTCAACCAATTTCTAACACAAGCAGTAACTTTAGGGTCCATCCCAAGAGTGCTTAGTTTGTTTATAAGTCACCTGTGTGGAACAATGTCAAATGTTTTACTGAAATCTAAATGTACCACAACTAGGGCTCTCCCTCAGTCCAACTCACTGGTCACCAATCAAAGAAATCAATCAGATTTGTCTAACAAGATCTGCCCCTGGTGAATCCATGCTGCCTCAGATCCTGCAATTCATTGGACTCCAGAAACCTCATTATTTTCTATTTCAGAAGCATTTCCAATAATTTACTCACCACCGAGGTTAAACTAACCAGCCTGTAGTTTTCAATCATATCCTTACTTCCTCTTTTGTGTAAAGGGACCACATGTGCCTCTCTCAAGTCCTCTGACACCACTCCCGACTCCAAAGAAACACTGAAAAGGTCAGTCAGTGGAGCTGCTAGAATGTCCCCAAGTTTCTTCGCTATTCTTGGATGTAACCCATCTGCTCCCATCGCTTTGTACACTTTTACTTTAGCTAGTTCCACACAAACACTCTGAAAATCTTTTGAGATGCCCATTGCTTTTGTTCCTATTTGTGGGTGTTTTATGGGTACCTGCTCCTGGCCCTTCATCTGTGAACTCAGAACAGAAATATTAAGCAATTCTTCTTTATCCTCATCAGCTTTTTCATATTCCTCCCCCTTCACCCTTGAGTCTGACAATACCACTTTTGCCCTTCCTCCTCTCACTAACTTATCTGAAAAATGTCTTATCCCCACAATTTTATCGCTTTAGTTATTTCTTATTTTTTTTGTATCTTTACTTTCCTGACTACTTGGCCAACCTCTCTAAGTTTATTCAAAATATAGATGTCTTCCTCTCTCTGTGGTCTCTTGTATTTTATGAAGACCTCCCTCTTTTTCTTCACCTTTTCAGTTACCTCTTTTGATAACCATAGTGGCCTTCTTTTCCTTTTCCTTTTATTTACTATTGTACCAAAAAGATTGGTTGCCCTTAAAATATCCCCTTTCAGTTTTTCCCACTGTTTTTCTACATTTCCCAGCTGTTCCCATCCCAATAATGACTCCTTGAAGTATTGGCCCATCTTGGCAAAGTTAGTTTTCCTAAAGTCTAAAACCCTTGCTTTTGAATGGGTTTTATCAGTCTTAGTCCTAATACCGAATCACACCATCTGGTGATCACTGGATGCGAGATGATCTCCTACTATAACATTATACTTTCATAAGAGTCTAAAATCTTGACTGTTCAATAACTAACAAATTTTGGTTATGAAATTTGTCATGCTTTTTTGTTAACTGCACTGAACCACTGGGTCTGGGAGCGTGGCAGTATATAGACATGTATTAGATTAAATTAGTTTAGATTTTAGAACTGCCTGTATTAGTGAAATAGAGTGTTTGTTATGAGGTCTACTTCTCCACGAGCCTTTCTCTGTTTCATTATGATTGGATATGTATGCTATTCTTCAGACAAAAGAGGCAAGGAAAGGAGTTTCAACCACAAAATTAGTTTCCACAACATTGCAGGTAACAGGGTGACTCTGGGAAGGGCACTGGGAAGGGTATGATATGGGATGGAGAGTCCAATAGCCCTCTAAAAGAAGAGAGAAGAGACAAAAGGCTGCCTTTCCCAGAACAGCAAAGAAAGAGGCATCTACAGCCAAATGCTGAGGAAAAGGAATAAAGGCAGTGGTGGCTGCAGGGAACTGCTGAGTACAAGGTCAAGAACTTTCTTTTCACCTGCCAGCAGGTTGTGTCTAGGGGTGTGCAGGCAAAACAAAATTGGTTTTGTTTTGTTGGCAGGTAGTATCAACTGCTCCAGAAAATGACTGAGATTAGAACTGAGATAGTGCCCAGGATGATACTAGGAGAATCTGGGAACTGAGACTGGTCCTGACAAAGCTGGGTCCAGATGGCCTTGAGGCCTTCTTAAGAATATCTTAGTGAGTTGCTGAGGGTGTCATATGGCTCCAGGATCAGCAAGACAGTCATCTAGCTCCCTAACTGAGGAGGAACATCAAGCAGCCACTTGGGATCTCAGTAGCACAAGGTCCCTAGACCATGAGGATGTCTGGACAGCCACTGAGAACAGATTACGCTTGTCTGATAGGAAAGAAGTTTGGCAAAGGAGCTAGTCTAAGAATGGTCACTCGACAACTGTTAGACATAGCTTCTCATGGACTAGAACCAGAGAATTGACCCCCCACAGGAGGTAGTACAAAATGTAGTAATTTGGTAATATTTAAATAGCCGTTTCCTCATCTCTGAATATTTGAGTGAACTGACTAGACCCATTAAATCTACTAGCCTACTCAACGCTATAGAAAAACCTAGAAAATGCCCTACAACATCAAAGAAACATAGAAACATGATGACAGAAAAAGACCACATGGCCTATCTAGTCTGTCCTTCCACATTAACCACTACAACAGTCCCCTGGATGGAGCTAGAGAGAAAGGATTCCAGTCACAAGATAAAATCATAGGGACCCTTTTACTAAAGTGCATGTTTTTTTAGCATGCAATAGCTGTTAGTGCAGGCCAATAGGGCCCCATTCTATCCTGGACTTCTCGGGCCTCTGTGCACCAAGTCGGAACCAGACGTACAGAGTTAGATGGGATTCGGATCCCAAGGGGGCATGTCTAGTCCTGTGGGATCAGAATCGCATCCAGGCCTGTATGTGCAGGCCAGGATCCCAATCCCAGTCAGCCTGCACATACAGGCCTAGCCCTGCTAACTCAGTCAAGATTCCTGAATGGAGCAGCGGCGCCATAGCATCCGGTTGCCATAGCACTGTGGCTCCATTCAGGAGCTGCGATCCCCGGGCACCGAACAGATTTGGCATTCCCCACAGCCCAACCCATGATCTGGCCTCTCAAGGCCAGAGTTGGGATGCGGGGAATCTCCTTTACCCCCTCCTACCTCATCTGCTGCCCAGGCCTGCCATCCCCCACTGACTAGAAGAACTTATTCCACCTCAGAGGTGGAATATGTTCCCTGTTCAGTCTGCCAGTCCTGGATGTACAAGACTGACATTGGAGTCAATCCTGCAAGTCCAGGGTCATGGACCGCCCTCTGCCCACCCTAACTCCTTCCCTTTCCTGCCCCCATCTAACCTCCCTGTACAATGTACGGGGAAGTTATTCAGGGTCGACAGAGGGGCTGAATTTGCAGCTCGGAATGACCCAGATAGTGTTTTAATATTACTTGGGTTAGCTCACAACTTTCCTGTAATAGTTTAAAGTGAGTTACATTTAGATAGAGTAGGTATTTTGCACTCCCTGGAGGGCTTACAATCTAAATTGGTAACTGAGTCAATAGAAGTTTAAATGACTTGCCCAAGGTCATGAGGAGTGTCAGTGGAATTGAAACCCTGGTCTGTCTGGATCCCAGCACACTGCTCTGACCACTGGCATGACAGCATATGACATCATTCACTACCTCCCACCTTAACTGCTCATCAAACAAAGGGGTCAGAAATAGATGGATCATGGGCAGAAAGAGGGTATGGATTGCACATTGCAGTTAGTACACAGTACTTATATATTATTAATGTAGAAATTATCATGGATACATTAAATGCCACCTCAATAGGTGACATTAAGTGCACCCGCTGTAATTGTGAATTAACTTAATGCATAGTAAGGGATTTTTTACCCTGCTAAGTGGAAGGGACATGCTGGACATGTCACTGAGAGTTATTGCATGGTTTTCACACTTACAGTACATTGGGTTGTATTCCTAATGCATGTTACGTGCACAAACCTACCACTCTTTAGTTAAAGGACCCCATAGTGTTGGTCCATACCTCCACAAATAAACTGTTAGTCAGCTAGAAGGATTGCCATGCAATGTGTGCCTTCGAGTCAATACTGACTCCTGGCGACCCCAGCAGCTCCTGGGTTTTCTTGGCAGTGTGACCAGAAGTAGATTGCCAGACCTTTCTTCCAAGGCAATCGAAGGTTAAGTGACATGCCCAAGGCCACAAGGAGTGCTATTGGGAATCAAACCCTGGTCTCTTGGTTACCAGGCCAGTGCTATGATCATTATACTACTGCTCCACTCCTAGAAGGATTATTTTGTTGCTAAAGATAGATTGGAGCTTTATAATATAAAGAAACTCAGGGGAAATCAAAACCCAAGTTTTGAAGTCACTGCACTCCTCAAGTGTTAGATCCCTCCCTTGCCACCCCAACTCCCACCTACCCCATGTGAGTAATATTGCCATATAGGGCAACTCACCAATTCATTTGTTAACAAAGAAGACAAATATTATTGGTTGGAAGTGAAAAATCTAGGAAGTAAGTAATTTCACATTTGGATATCTGCTAAAAGTAAACAATTTGATAGCAGCTTTGATTAGGTAATTTTACAAAGGGAGCACATTAGACTGCAGTATGTTTATACCTCAGAAACATATATACGATTCTATAAAATTAAAGTGATAACTGTTTAGCAAGCAAACAGGACTATACAGTACACTGGGACATACAACAGAGTTGATATTTTCACACATAAAAAAGACTAGGTTCTTTTTATCTTAAAGTACAGCTGAGGAAAATTTAGGGACTTTGGCAGGTCTTTCTCATTTCCTTCAACAGGTATCAAAGCATCAACATCTGAACAAGGGCTGGGAATAATCATGGCACCAAATCAATCACCCCCATTATAGCTTCTGCCTCTTTCCAGACGGATAGCCCAATACCAGTCAAGGAACTGGTTCCATGTGCAAGATGCCTGCAAGCTGAAGCCCTCATGAAACCAGTGGAAGATTTGAGAGAAGAGGTGGTGAGGCTGAGAAGCATACATGACAAGAGGTACATTGATGAGATGATTTTTGAGATATTGAAGCTTCCTCGCAGAGGTGAAGATAGTATGCTACAGAAAGAAGAGAGTTGGACACAGGCAACCAGAGCCTGCAGAATCGACAATCCAACTCCACCATCCCTTAAACTAAATAACCAGTAGCTGTTAGTATAGCTGGGTTTAAAAAAGGTTTGGACAAGTTCCTGGGGGAAAGGTCCATAAACCATTATTAAAGAGGACCTGGTAAATCCACTACTTTCCCTGGGACAAGTATTGTGGAACCAGTGTACCTCTTTGGGAACCACCAGGTACTTGTGACCTGGATTGGCCACTGTTGGAAACAGGATACTGGGGTTGATGGGCCTTGGTCTGACCCAGTAAGGCTTTTCTTATGTTCAGTATGCAGCTCTGGAAGTGTAGGAGGAAAAACATCTCAGGAATGGGAAGAACATAAGCACCCCAAAGTTGTAGAATCAGTGACGCAAGGAAGTAACAGGTAGCGGTGGTTGGTCATTCTGATAAGGAGCACTGAGGTGTCCATCTGCCGCCAAATTTGATGTCTTGGGAGGTGTGCTGTTTCCAAGTGCCACAATCCAAGATGTTACGGAGAGTTTGCCAAGACTCATCAAGCCTACTGGCTATGATCCAGTGCTGCTCATCCATGTTGTCACGAACGATACTGCTAGGTATCCCTCAAAGCATATCAAGAGTGACTTCATGGCTTTGGAAGAGAGGGTGAAGCAGTTAGGTGCACAGATGGTGTTCTTCTCAAGCCTCCCTGTTGAGGGTAAAGGCCAAAGCAGAGAAGCTCATATCCTAGAAATGAATGCATGGCTGCATGGATGGTGTCAGAGAGCATTTTGGTTTCCTGCCAATGGGATGATTTTCCAAAGGCTACTGAGCAGAGATGGTGTCCACCTATCCAGGAAGGATCAAAGTGCTTTCTGCAGTCAACTGGCAAGCCTACTAAAGAGGGCTTTAAACTAGATTTATTAGAGACAGAAGAATAAAGCTTTCAAGTAAGTGAAAGCTCTCGGGTAAGTAGAATATTAAATACAACATTTTTCAGATATGTTAGTGAGAGGAGGAAGGGCAAAAGTGGTATTGTCAGACCCAAGGGTGAAGAGGAGAAATATGTAGAAGCTGATGAGGATAAAGCAGAATTGCTTAATAAATATTTCTGTACTGTGTTCACAGATAAAGGGCCTAGAGCAGGATCTCAGAAAACACCTACAAATATGAACAAAGTGATGGGGATCTTAAAAGATTTTCAGAAAACGGTGTTCATGTGGAACTTGCTAAGCTAAAAGTAGACAAAGCGATGGGACCGGATGGGATACATCCAAGAATATTGAAGGAACTTGGGGACGTTCTAGCGACTCCACTGACTGACCTTTTCAATGTTTCTTTAGTCGGGAGTGGTCCCAGAGGACTAGAGAAAGGCAAATGTGGTTCCTTTACACAAAAGCAGAAATAAGGATGAGGATGAAAACTACCAGCTGGTTAATCTAAATTGTATGGTGAGTAAATTATTGGAAATGCTGCTAAAAGAGAGAATAGAGAGGTTTCTGGAGTCTAGTAGATTGCAAGATCGGAGGCAGCATGGGTTTACCAGAGGCAAGTCTTGTCAGACAAATCTGATTGATTTCTTTGGCTGGGTGACCAGGGAATTGGACCGAGGGAGAGACCTAGATGTGGAGTACATAGATTTCAGTAAAGCCTTTGACACCATTCCACAGAAGTGACTTATAAACAAACTGAGCACCCTAAGAATGAACCCTAAAGTGACGTGGAGCCCGATTCCCTCAGGGGCATGTCCGAGTTGTCTGGAAGGCCCTGACAGGACAGGCCCATTAGGACCCGATTCTGCACCTTGGGAGCCAGACATTCCCGTGGGCAGTACCGTACCTAGCCCTGTGCGAGAAGTGCAGCCGCACAGGGGGCAATGGCTTAAGGGGCGCATTTTGACTGCCTGCTATTGCCCTGCTGCCACCACTTTTAGTTCTCTCAGCAGCAGCAGGACAAAACCAGGCAGCCGAAATGCACCCTTTAAGCCTTTTCACTGGTCTTTCTACAGGTCTGATACCTCTCTGCTCTGATGTGACATCAGAACAGGGAGGGATTAGAGCTGCCGCTGCTGCTGCTGTGACTTGAACATCAGGGATGCACCGCCCCCCCCCCCCCATAACTCCATCCAGCGCTGCCTGCTCTTGCCCTGCTGCCAGCTCCACCATGGAGAAAACAAAGGGTGGCAGCAGCAGAGCAGGAACATGCAGCAGCTGGATGGAGGTATGGGAAGGAGGGGGCACGCGTCCGATGTTAAAGTCACACAGGGTGTGATTCTGGCTCAGTACGGCCCTGCCCATGGGTACAGGGTCAAGCCCAGAGATGGCCCAGCGAACACCTGCATATCCGCAGGGACATCCTCCCCACCTGCCCTCCTGACTCATGCAGCACCAACCCCCTGTTTCCCCACTGCCCGACCCAAGGCTGGACAGCTGGGGCCAGGATTGGATAGCAGGGACTTACCTGACCCTGGATCTCAAAGGACGGGGCCAGGGTCAGGTAAGTCCCTGCCCCTGGCCTTTGAGAGGGTTCCGGCCCTGATCACCCCTGTCCAAGCTGCTTAATCTACTTCCAAGAGAGGCCCAGAGAGCTATATTATAAAATTAAGAAAGACAAATTGTGTAGTCAACAAGATGAAAAGCAGCTGGTAAGCTGAGAAAAACTACTAAATACAATTTTACCAAGGTCCAGAGATCTCCGCATTTCACATATGAGATGTTAGAATTGTTTCTGTATTGTGACTTGACTGCCAGGGAGGAAGGGCATGTATATATTCCAGGTCATCAGCAAGTTGTGAAAATTCTACAAGTTTAGACAAATGGTAGACTAAAAACTGGATGATAGTTGGCAGGTTCTAAGGGATCCATAATGGACTTAAAAATATGGGTGAAAAAATGCCATCTTCCAAGAGGAAGGCCATAATGAAAGATATAATTGATAATAGCATGTGTCACTGGTAGCAGTCCAAGAGATTACTCTGTAATCCATTTGGAAGGGATAGGATCTGAGAGACAAGTCGTTTTATGAACATAGTAATTTTACAAAGGGAATGGTCAGTAAGCTGATTAAAAGTGGACCTGCTATGCTTAGGAATAGAAAGAGAAGTGTCATTAATGTCAGAAGTGTTCTTGGGTTCAACAGAAGGAAAGCTATCACGGATCTTTATCTTTATCTTTATTCATCACTTGATATACCACCCAAGCATATACATCAGGACGGTGTACAATAAAAGCAAATCAATTAGGAAGTAGGAAAAATGAAAAAGAAAGGAACGCTGTTGCTTAAATAGGAAAGAGGGACAGGGAAAGGCAAAAGGATAGCTAGACAGAATAGGTGGGAGTGGAGAAAGGCCTGAGGGGGAAACTGGTGGGGCGGGTAACTTTAGGGATTAGGGATGTCGAAAGCTTGCTGAAAAAAGGTGAGTTTTGAGTGAGCTTTTGAAGCGTTGGAAAGGCAATTCTATACGAAGGGCAAGGGGGAGGGAGTTCCAGAGTGCAGGGGCTAGGAAGAAGAAGGCAGAATGATGTGTAAATTCCAAATGAACTGAGGAGGGGGAGGGAAGGAAGATGTGATTACCATGTGCTGAGCGCAGGAGACAAGGAGAAGGTTGCAGGCGGATGGAGTCAGCTAAATATTGGGGAGAACCAGTGTGTAGCGCTTTGAGTGAGAATGAGAATTTTATAAATGAAACAAAAGTGGAGTGGAAGCCAGTGCAAATGGAAGAGGAGAGGAGTGATGTGATCTCGGGCGGAGGAGTGGGTAAGCAGGCATGCAGCTGTGTTTTGGACCAGTTGGAGATGCTGGAGTTGATATTGTGGGAGACCTGCTAGGATGGTGTTACAATAGTCCAGCCTTGAGAGAACAAGTGAAATGACTACTGAGGTAAGGGAAGAAGAGGGGAGGAAGAGACGAACAGCGCAAATCTGGCATAGGAAGAAGAAAGAACGACGGATAAGCAAAGAGATATGGTGGTGAAAGGAGAGGGAGGAATCAAGGGTAACCCCAAGGGAGCGAAGGGAGGAGACCAGAGGATTAGGGGTAGAAAGGAAGAGAGCGGAGCAAGTAGGGGGAGGTGTGTTAAAGGAAAGCCAAAGTGCAGCTGATTTAGAGGGGTTAATGTGAAAGAAATTACTGCTAATTCAGGAAGCAACATGGGCGAGGCAGAAGTTAAGGGCGGAGAGATCTGGTGAGAGGGAACTAGTGTGGTGGACGAGAAGAATGTCATCAGCATAGAAGTAACCGGAAATACCTGACTGTTGGACAATAAGTTCCAGGGGAGCGAGAAAAATATTGAAGAGGGAGGGGAGCAAGAACCGAACCCTGAGGACCACCACAGAGAAGAGGTAGGGAAGGAGGGGTAGCTGAGCTAGTCTTTACTGAAAAAGTGCAAGAGGAAAGATAAGAACGGAACCAGGAAAGAACAGGCCCGTAGATCCCAAGGTCAGCCAGACGGGCTAAGAGGGTACAATGATCTACAATGTCAAAAGCAGAGGATAGATCCAAAGCCACCACAAGGGAAAGATCACCTCAGTCGTGGGATTGGTGCACTTCGTTCAGGAGGGAGGTGAGCACAGTCTCAGTGCTATGACCCATACGAAAACTGGATTGGCGTGGGTGAAGGGAAAGAGTGGAGTCAAGATGAGCAGAGAGTTGGGAGAACACAAGCTTTTCCAAGATTTTAGACAAGAAGGGAAGGTCGGATACAGGACGCCAGTTAGCTGGAACAGATGGGTCAAGGGATGGATTTTTAAGGAGTGGACGGATAAGGGCGTGTTTCCAGGCCGAAGGGAAAACACCAGAGGAGAGACTGTTGTTGAAGATGTGAAGTATGTAGGGAAGCAAGGTGAGGGATGGGTCCAATAACCAAGAGGAGGGTAAAGGGATAGCTAAAATGTTATCCCTTAAAATATTTCCTCAAGAGTGTCTGCTGAGGGCCCTGCCCAAGAAGATTGTTTGGGGGCAATCTTCACAATGGAGAGCTGAGAGACAATTGAGAAAAGCTGTTTGCCAGTTGGCATGGAGGATGCCAGACCTCCTGACATAGGAGTTCCTGCCTCCCTGATGGGGACACTAGCCGGAAGCAGCGTAAAGGTTTTTCTACCTCCTTCAGGTCATCGACTGGGAGGAATGCCTGAGAGAAGAAGTGCATCAGTGGCAGCTGTTTCAGCTGTCAGTTCTCGTCCCATGGAGTCCACATAATCCCCTGTGGTTACAGACACTGAACTGGGTAATTCATTGTTTTCCTTCATGCTTCATTGACCAGCGCAGTTCACCCTGGAACCTATATGGACAGCTATTAAACTTCTCATAGAAGCCATTACACCTCAAGTTCAGACTTTACATATCAAGGTACAACAGAATTTTGAGTCTTGTACAAAGAATACTGAGTTGATTGAATCATTAAAAACTTCTATTGAGAACTTATCTTCTCATGTGAATCGATTGGAACCAAAGCTTCTATCAAGGATGCTAATAATTTGAAGATTAGGCTAGAATAGTTAGACAATCATAGTCGGCTTGCTAATCTCCATTTAATAAATTTTCCTAAATCCCCTAATATTTCAGCCAAAGAGATGTTTAAACAGTATGGGGTACATTCCGAGCCGCGAATAGCGTGGTTGGACATGCAGGCTGGACGTCCAAGCTACACTCAGCAGAGTTACTAGATAGATCAGATTCTGAAATGATTATTCCTGCTCCTTGTTTGATTACTCTTGCTCTTATTTTGGATAGAGAGTGGTTACTCAGGATGTTTTTTAGGAAAAGGAATGTTTTCTTCAGGGGCTGCCTGGTCAGGATTTTCCCTGTCCTAGCTAAAGAAATCCAACATCGCAGGTGGGAGTTTCTCATTTTGTGTCCACAGGTTTTGCAGCTAGGTGGGGCATTTTTCCTCAAGTATCCCTGTGCCTTGTGGATTTCAGGATTAATCATGTATTTTGCTTTTTCCTTCGCAGTTGGTTTCCTTCTTGCATGCTTGTGGGACCATGGGGTCAGAAACAGGTGGTTCTCCTTCCTGTGTTAGTATATAAGCTGGTCGTGCCACTCTTAGCTTTCCTATAAGAATATCATATTTTTGTATTCCTTTTCATCATGGATCCTTATCTTGTAGACTGGAGGGAGGGCTGTCAGGACATTTTTGCTCTTTGTTTGTATTTCCTAATTTTACAGGATGTGTTATCTTAGACAACCCTCATTTCCTATGCAAGTGTTTATGATTGTATTTTGTAAAAAAAAAAAAAAAAAGAGAGAAAAGCTGTATGGGGCAACATAAGGACAAGGATCGTGTAGTAGGTTTTCTTTGCGAGAGCAATCTGTACATGATAAAAATAAGGGCAATGTTTGAAAGGTGTCAGGTTTTGACTTGTTGTCTGCTTCTTTTTAACATCTTTGTTAGTGATACTACGGAAGGGCTGTCAGGTAAAGTTTACCTGTTTGCGGACAATACCAAAATCTGCAATAGAGTATACACACAGGAAGGAGTAGATAACATGAGGAGGGATCTACCAAAGCCTGAAAAATGGTCAAGGATTTGGCAGCTGAGATTTAATGCTAAAAAATGTAGGGTCATGCATTTGGGCTGCAAAAATCCAAAGGAGCGGTACAGTGTAGGGGGCAAAGTACTTCTGTCCACAAAAGAAGACCAAGATTTGGGCGTGATTGTTTCTGATGATCTTAGAGTGATTAAACAGAATTCAAAAAAGCATGGGACAAACACAGAGGATCTCTAAAGGTAAAAAGGGGACTGTTGTAGTTGTTGATATGGAAGGACAGACTAGATAGGCCATGTGGTCTTTTTCTGTCATCATATTTCTATGTTTCTATGTTTCTAAGATAGAAAAGGCAACAGCAAAAGCCAGAAGGAGCTTGGCTGCATAGGAAGAGGAATGGCCAGCAGAAAAAAATGAGCTGATAGTGGCTTTGTCTCTGGTGCAACTTCATTAGGAGTATTGTGAGCAAATCTGGATACCACACCTTCAAAAGGATATAAGCAGGATGGAGTTAGTGCAGACAGTGACTACTAACATGGTTAGTGGTCTTCATTATAAAGCATAAGAGGACAGACTTAAAGATCTTAATATTTATATTTTAGAGGAAAGGTAGGATAAAGATGTTTAAATACCTCCATGGCATAAATGCACAAGAAGGCCCCATTTGATTGAAAGTAAGCTCTGCTATGAAGGGGCATAGGATGAAGGTGACAGGGGATAGGAGTAATATGTGGAAATATTTCTTTACAAAAAGAGTGGTAGATGTGTGGGATAGTTTCCCAGTGGATGTAGTAGAGAAGAGGACAGTATCTGAATTCAAGCAAGCATGGGACAAACCCAAAATATCTCTAAAGGAAAAAAGAGGATTATTGTAGTTGATGTGGAAGGGCAGACTAGATAATCCATGTGGTCTTTCTGCTATCATGTTTCTATGTTTCCTCTGGGTCCTTTCATCTTTCTTAGTCTGCCTTTTTAGCAGATGAAGATCAGCATGACACCAAGGATGTCAGTTTGTAGATAGATGTTGGAGGCCTGGCAGGAGCTGTACAATTTAGTGTATCTCACTATTAAATACAATGTAATCTATACACCTTAAAGGTAAACAACGTTTTATTATATTAATAAATTTTACATTTACTTTGAGATGTTACAAATAAATTCTTACAATGATCAATACTTTCAAATAAATTACCCAATACTAATATCACACTCATTCACCCCCATTCACATCTACAGCAATATACGCCTTCTCATAATACTCATTGCACGCAACCCCCCCCCCCCGAATATATTTAGATGAAACATTATATAAAACCTCTAAATCATTAAATATCATAGTATACTACTTCAATCCCACTTTATATAACATTTGTAAACAGATTTTGCAATTTCACATCATTGTACTACAGTGATAACACATTTGTTATATTTATTGCAAAAATGCTCTCACTACATTCAAGCTACAATAATAAAATGATACAACAGTAAAGCCCCAGGGCCATATAAAATCAGAAACACCCTTCCCATTCATAAGCACGAGGTCCTGTATGCTTCTCCTCCTACTCCTCCCCCCTCCCCCCCCCCACCCCCCATATGGCAGGAATCATTCTCCCTGTAAAGAATGCAGGATCTCCTTATTTCCCTATGACTTCAGCAGGGATATCCCAATCACCATCTGGCATATTCAAACACCCTTCAGCAGCACTTCTCCCTTTATAGCAATACTGCAAATGTCTTCAGTTCAATCCATCAACTTCTTTCTGTAAAGGAAGTCTATATATAACACCAATGCAAATGAATGTTTCATTTCCTCTTTCAAGTTTAACCCACAGTGACTTCCCTTTCTCTCATAAGCCCTGCAATTCTGTAGCTTTGATATTATTTATTGCATATAGTGCCACTCCTTATCCCTTTCTTCCTACCCTGCCCTTCCTGAATAATTTGTAGTCCAGTATTATTACATCCCAGTCATGGTTCTCCGTGAACCGTTTCTCTATAACAGCCACTAAGTCTAAGGGGCTTGCTTAAAAAGCCGCGGTAGCGGCTTCCACTCGATATCGGAGCCGTGACTCCGATATCGGGCGGAAACCGCTACCGCGGCTTTGTAAAAAAGCCCCTAAGTCATCCTCTTCCATGAAAGCCTCAACATCCAGAATCTTAATTCACATACTATGGGCTCAGAGGAAACATAGAAATATAGAAACATGGAGGCAGAAAAAGAACACATGGTCTAGCTAGTCTATCCTTCCATATCAATTACTATAGTCCTCTTCTTTCCTTTAGAGATCATCTGTGCTTGTCAAATACTTTCTAGAATTCAGATACTGTCCTCATAAGAACATAAGATATGCCATGTTGGGTCAGACCAAGGTCCATCAAGCCCAGTATCCTGTTTCCAATAATGGCCAAGTAGGTCATAAGTACCTAGCAGTCTCCCCAAAAGACACAGGTTCCTCAATGCTTGTATTGGGTCAAGCAGTGATATCCTGGGTCCCTTTTAATAATGGTTTATGGACCTTTCCTCCAGGAACTTGTCCAAACCTTTTTTAAACCCAGCTACACTAACAGCTTTTACTACATTCTCTGGTAACAAATTCCAGAGTTTGATTACACGTTGAGTGAAAAAATATTTTCTCTTATTAGTCTTAAATAGTTTACCCTGTAGCTTCATTACATGTCCCCTAGTCTTTTTATATTCTGATGATGTAATAGCCTAGTGGTTAGAACACTGGCTTGGTAACTAAGCAACCAGGGTTCAAGTCCCACTAGCACGCCTTGTGGCCTTGGGCAAGTCACTTAACCCTCCATTGTCTTGGAAGAAAGGCCTGGCAATCTACTTCCGGTGACACTGCCAAGAAAACCCAGGAGCTTCTGGGTCACCAGGAGTCAGGACTGACTCAAAGGTACACATTGCATTTTTGATGTAAACAATCGATCTACATTTACCCGTTCCACTCCATTTATTAATTTATAGACCTCTATCATATCTCCCCTCAGCCGTCTCTTTTCCAGGTTGAAGAGCCCTAACCTTTTTAGCCTCTCTTCATAGGAGTATCCTTCCATCCCCTTTACCATTTTGGTGGTTCTTCTCTGTACCTTTTCTAATAACGCTATATCCTTTTTAAGATACAGTGACCAGAATTGCACACAGTATTCAAGGTGAGGTCATACTACCACCATCGGGAGACTATTCTACGCATCTATCACTCTTTCCGTAAAGAAATATTTTTGCATATTATTCCTGAGTCTATCCCCATTCACCTTCATCCTATGTACCCTTATAGTGGAGCTTGCTTTCAATCTAAAGAAGCTCTCCATTGTGCATTTATGCCTTGGAGGTATTTAATCATCTGCATCATATCTCCTCTATCCTCACTTTTCCTCTAATATAAATATATATATATATTCACCTCCTGCTACCATCCTCAGCTCTCCCCAGCCCGGGGATAGAGCCTCCGACAGCAGGAGGGCAGCGGCAGCGGCATCGCCCAATCGGGGCTCAACAACAGGCCTTAAAAGGCCGCGCCAGTCGGGCGCGTGTTCTCTTCACCTCCTGCTACCAACCTCAGCTCTCCCCAGCCCGGGGATAGAGCCTCCGACAGCAGGAGGGCAGCGGCATCGCCCAATCGGGGCTCAACAACAGGCCTTAAAAGGCCGCGCCAGTCGGGCGCATGTTCTCTTCACCTCCTGCTACCATCCTCAGCTCTCCCCAGCCCGGGGATAGAGCCTCCGACAGCAGGAGGGCAGCGGCAGCGGCATCGCCCAATCGGGGCTCAACAACAGGCCTTAAAAGGCCGTGCCAGTCGGACACGTGTTCTCTTCACCTCCTGCTACCATCCTCAGCTCTCCCCAGCCCGGGGATAGAGCCTCCAACAACAGGAAGGCAGCGGCAGCGGCATCGCCCAATCGGGGCTCAACAACAGGCCTTAAAAGGCCGCGCAGGTTGGGCGTGTGTTCTCTTCACCTCCTGCTACCATCCTCAGCTCTCCCCAGCCCGGGGATAGAGCCTCCGACAGCAGGAGGGCAGCGGCAGCGGCATCGCCCAATCGGGGCTCAACAACAGGCCTTAAAAGGCCGCGCCAGTCGGGTGCGTGTTCTCTTCACCTCCTGCTACCATCCTCAGCTCTCCCCAGCCCGGGGATAGAGCCTCCGACAGCAGGAGGGCAGCGGCAGCGGCATCGCCCAATCGGGGCTCAACAACAGGCCTTAAAAGGCCGCGCCAGTTGGGCGCGTGTTCTCTTCACCTCCTGCTACCATCCTCAGCTCTCCCCAGCCCGGGGATAGAGCCTCCGACAACAGGAGGGCAGCGGCAGCGGCATCGCCCAATCGGGGCTCAACAACAGGCCTTAAAAGGCCGCGCCAGTCGGGCGCGTGTTCTCTTCACCTCCTGCTACCATCCTCAGCTCTCCCCAGCCCGGGGATAGAGCCTCCAACAACAGGAGGGCAGCGGCAGCGGCATCGCCCAATCGGGGCTCAACAACAGGCCTTAAAAGGCCGCGCCTGGCGGGCCCGCACCTGAGGGCCTCGCCAGAGGGCCCTTTGGCGTGGCCCTTAGGCGCGGACCGTAGGGGCAACGCTGAATAGTTGCTCCCTCGCACTGCATCAACAACCCTCTATTGCCTGCAGCGACAACTCTCCACTGACTGCATATATAGTATCTCAGGTACTTTATAATATCCATAACGATACTCCTTATCCCTCATAGTCTGCAAGTAATTTAACATGTTGTCAACAGTTCCTATCTGTACTATAGCCTCCTAGCCAATAGAGAGGTGTGCCACACGCCCTCTCGTAATATTGTGCTTGCGGCAGTTAAATGTAGTCTCTGCACATACACACCGTAATAATATGCTCTATTTAACACTGTACCAGTACCAGATCTAAATTCAAGTAGGGCAATACAGTCTAATGTCATTTAGGGCACACTGCTATTGTCAGTATCACCTTATTCACATTATTGCTACTGTTTAGCTATTTGCTTAGCTACTGTTTAGCTATTTAACACTGTACCAGTACCTGATCTAATTTCAAGTAGTGCATACAGTCTAATGTCATGTAGGGCACACTGATATTGTCAGTATCACCTTATTCCTATTATTGATACTGTCTAGCTTTACTGTTTTCCTGCCACTGCTACTGTGTTTATTACTGTATTCTTACCATTACCATCGTTAGTAGATCTTTACCTCTGCTATAACCCGCAACTAGGAGAGGACACTTACCCTCTCTTCCTGTGTCACAGTAGAAACAACTGCCTGAGTAAAACATCCTTAGCCAGCGGCCACTCCAACTCACTCTCCTTACACAAACCTCTGCCTCCCCTGTACTGGCTCAGAAAGTCTCAAAATGGAGCGCATAATCTTCACCCTAATGAGTCTTTATCTTCTACTTACAATCTTGCCATCCAGCTCACTGGCACTACTTACAACACAAAATCACATCCCAACAGTCTCGACTGGTGGAAGAAAATGGCCCGATGACTCCCACTACCACTATCATGGAACTAGCTATCTACACCGCCACCACCTAGTACATATCCCACTACAAAATTCTTCGAAAGCCAAGCAAATTAAAAGCCCATACACTAGCAGCCTGAAGTGCGCACTCATTAACTCTCGCTCACTTCACAAAAAATGGCCAGCAATCACTGAAACAATAACGTATCATAAATTAGATATTATTATGATCACCGAGACCTGGCTCTCACCGGAAGATAACACCATACTCAATCAACTACTACCACCTAACTTTGTGGCTTTCACCAGCCACAGGCAGAACAAAAGGGGAGGAGGAGTTGCCATCTTCACCAGATCCGACCTTCAGTTCAAAATGGTAGAATCCAACAGCATCAATACCCTTGAAACAATGACTATCTCCAACAACACCTGCTCTATAAACCTGATTTACAGAGCGCCTTCTGCAGATCCAGACAACCTCTCCAATATCATAAACATAGCATCCAACACCCAGGGCTCAAATAAACCAAATTGGATCCTAGGTGACTTCAACCTGCCATCCCTACAGGACAATCAAGCAGCTACTTTCATAGAAGCCCTAGATATCTTGGGATATACCCAATTGGTACAAGAACCAACACACACAAAAGGCAACATTCTCGACCTCATATTCGCCCCACAAACAGTGCTTCAACAAGCACAAAATATCACGTTATCATTAACAGCAGTACCATGGTCGGATCATAAGCTCATCACTTTCCAGATTCCGACCCCCATCAAGCCACAAAGACCCAATGTGGACACAAGTATGAACTCGAACTCAACTACCAGAAGTTTTCACCCGTTTAACAAAGAACGTATCCTAGCCGAAACGAACACACTCCTTGATAAGAATTCACAAAACCTAGAGGACCTAATCACCACATGGAACAGCAAACTCAGCGCAATCGCAATCGCAATCCGTCCCCCAACAACTAAAGCCCCAAACAAAAGATCATCTGCACCATGGTTCACAGCTGACTTAAGGGCATCACTAACCCTCCTACGGAGATTGGAAAAGCGCTGAAGGAAGTCACGTACCAGCAGTGATCAAGCAGCATACACCTAGCACTTACACACACATCGCAGGGCCGTCACAGACAGGATGAAACAACACCACACAGACACCCTGAAATGGTCATTAAACAAGCCGCATGACCTCTTCAACCTGGTCAAATCTCTTGCCAAAGAACCCACCCCGGAGCACCCCGGAACCATATACCTGCAGGACTATGCCGTCTTTATGCAATCTAAACTGTGCAAGACCGACAAAGTGGTGATACCGGACCCCCCCAATGAACAAGAGTGCTCAGCATCTTTAACTACCTTTGTCACACCATCAAAGAGAACTATTGAAGACACCATCGCAACCCTAAATACCTCCACTGCATACTCGGACCCCTGTCCAGCATTCTGGATAAAAGATCTGCGATGTGACCTCGCCCCGATCTTACCTAAAATGATAGGCCTATCTTTTAGCACTGGGTCTTTCCCCTCCCCGCTCAAACAGACCTCCGTTAGACCACTGCTGAAGAACGCCAAATTAGACCCTCAAAAGGTGGAGTCATACAGACCCATTTCCAGCATCCCGATGCTCGCTAAAATCATTGAAAAGATAGTCTACAAACAGTTAAAAGATCATATTGATACCAACGCCCCTCTAGATTCATCTCAACATGGATTCAGAGAGTCACACGGAGTCGAAACACTACTCACAACTCTTTTCGACACCATAATTTCAGGCATTGACAACTTACGTCAAGGTTTTGCACTCGTCCTTTTAGATATAGCGGCAGCCTTCGACTCGGTCTGCCACGAAATTCTCCTAGGTCGGCTAAGAGAGAAAGGCATTAGTGGAATAGCTCTCGAGTGGTGCAGATCCTACCTGTCTGGCAGATGGCAATACGTCCGAGCAAACGGGTCCACATCCGAGCCATTCCTACAAAGCCAAGGAGTTCCTCAAGGATCTTCCCTATCATCACTTATGTTTAACATCTATATCCAACCTATCTGTAACATCATTAGATCATTCAATGTGAGTTGCATGATATACGCAGATGATGTCTTACTGTACCTGCCAATATCCCTGGACTGCCCAGACCTTACCCCCTTGACTAAGTGTTTCAACGCAATATCCGAATGGCTCCTCTCTCAAAATCTGCGCATCCAACACAAGAAAACGGAGGTCCTGTTCATCTCCAGAAATCCCGAGTTTACACCACCCAGCTACTTGGAAGTGGACAACGCCGAATTGCAAGTAAAATCAGCTATATGTTATCTCGGAGTCACATTGGATCAGAACCTCAACATGAAGCAACACATAGCCAACACTGTAAGAGCGATCTACTTCAAGATTAGATCCCTTAAACACCTACGCCCTTTACTCGAACCAGGCGACTTCCGCACCATTTATCAAGCCCTCATCATTCCTCATTTTGATTATTCAAACGCCATCCTACAAGGACTCCCTCAGGCCACCTTACATCCCCTGCAACTTGCCATGAACAGTGCTGCGTGGATTCTCCTCGGAACGCCAAGAAGAGAGCATATCACACCCCTCCTGAAACAGCTTCACTGGCTCCCCATTCAAGCCAGGATCAGTTTCAAAACCCTAGTGATGACATTCAAGGCCATCAAGGGGCTCTCCTCCTCTTCATTATGTGACCTCATCCAACCACCCACACCCAACAGTCAACATGCTAGTGATACCGAGAGACACGACAAAATGTTCCAAAGCAACATCGAACAGAGCCTTTAGACTATGCGCCCCAAGTCTCTGGAACTCCCTACCACCACACATCAGAGCAATCCTCAACTTGAGCCAGTTCAGGAAGGCCTTGAAACACTTCCTCTTTATCAAATACCTCACTGACTGCCCCGAACCCCAGCCACCAAGTATGATCAATACCCAATAACTCCATCTGACATATATATAGTTACCCTATTCAATGCTCCGCATATGTATATAGTTTACCTTGTTCTCCAAGTTACTTGTTCCTGTTCAATGTAATGACCTGACTTTTGTTTATTGTCGGATACCATTTGTTTTATGTAAACCGCGCTGATCACAAATAGTGCGGTATATAAGAAATGCACATTTAAAAAAATATATATATATATATTGTGATACAGTGGAGCCAATGGAGGTTAGTGAAAATATAGAACTCACCTCAAAATGGGCTAGGCAGAGAGATCCAGCATGGCTAAAAAGGGCTGAGCACCCGGTGCCATCAGCACAGGTAGGAAAGAAAGGGTTAGAACGGAACTTTCCTGTCTGCAACAGTGACGCAGTTAGAATCCAGGATTCTAATTACCAGCACCTGCCCCCAGGAGCAGACGTTACGTGCAGAGAGGGGAGGTACAAAGGGACCTGGTTAGAACCAGGAAGTCAGAACAGACCTGAGAACAGCCCTGAGAACAGCCCTGAGAACAGCGCTGAGAACAACTTCAGGAATAAGGCTGAGAGCAACTATGAGAGAAAGTCTGGGAGACAGAACAAATACCTGAGAGCAAGTAAGCAGGACTCTGCAGGGGAAGGTGACACTCCGATGCAGCTAGAGTTTCAGCAGCAATCAGGCAAGTCACGGAAGCAGAGAGGGTTCCAAAGCTCCAGGAGAAGTTTTAACCCCAGGGAAAGCATTGAAGGTCTGGGAGGTCCAAAAGCTCTCAGAGAAAGCTCCAGGCAATTACCAAGGAGCGTTAGAGAAGCGTACCACTGGCAAGACAGCCCCCAGGAGGATTTCCTGGAAGGCAGGAAGTGGAACACTAGCCCCGAGAGTTTTTACAAACCTCGGAGGAACTTGCTACACGAGGCTAGAACTTTGCCACGAGAGAAAAAACCCCACAGCTGATGCCTGCAACCTAGATAAGGTAAAGAAGATAAAACCTTACATTGGGGAAGGAAGTGAAACTGGGTGTTTTTATAGTCCTTATTGGCAGCAAGGTTTTAACCTGGGAAAGGGTTCCAACTTCCAAGTGAGGGAGCCACGAGAGACTGGCTATAAGAGAACTGATTACAGAAGAGGTTTTTACAATCCCGAGTTAGAGCAGTGCCTGGGAGAGGGGAAAGTTTACCCTCCCCCGACCAGTGAAGCTGGCACTTGTTATATGAGTGAGCCTGGCTGCGTCAGCTGCCAGCCAAGTATAAACCAAGATACAAGCAGTAATAATTACATTGACCAGGAGCCAATGGATTGTACAATTTGTCTGAATGATGAAATAACCTCTTTGCGTTAGACCTCTCTGTGCAAGGAACAAGAGAGAAGAAATATGCTCAAGCTGTGTTTTGTTTAAGTTCTGCATTATTGTATTCCAAGCATTGATATTCGCCGGGGAACGGGAATAAACCCCACTTTACTTTATCACCTTGACTGTCTGACTCTCTGTCTTAAAAAGAAGTAGCAACAAGGTGACTCAAAAACACCCTAGGCGACTGCCTAGGGCATTCACTGAGTCTCTCCCTACGAGGCTTGGTGACAATATATATAATATATTATATATATATATATATATATATATATATATATATATCTGTTCTCATATGCTTTATAACGAAAAGCACTAATCATTTTAGTAGCCACCCTTTGTACTGACTCCATCCTGTTTGTCCTTTTGAAGGTGTGGTCTCCAAAACTGCACACAATGCTCTAAATGAAGTCGCACCAGAGACTTATACAGTGGCACTATCACCTCCTTTACAATATTAGCAGACTCCAACACATTGTCTCTGATCTATGGCATTCCACAGGGTTCAGTCTTAGCTCCTATGCTGTTCAATCTTTTTCTTAGCTCCCTAATGACACTAATCCAAGAAACCAGTATCAGTGCTTACATTTATGCAGATGATATCCTACTTTTTGTTACATAAATCCACACTCCCCAGACTTAAACTGCATTAATCAGTATTTATGAAAAGTGACTAGCTGGCTGCATACTAATCATCTTAAACTGAACCCAGGCAAAACCACAGTCTCTTGGCTCACACGAAGCTCTATTGTATACTGATTCTATATTTTTATTTATTTAACAGGTGTTTTCTACCATCTTATTATTTCAGTCAAAGTGGTTTACATTTTAACTTAATCTTGGTAATATACATTAAACAGGAACATTGATAAATGCTTAAGGTTATAAGAATGAAGACCAGCGTAAATGGTGTTAGAGTAATCCGTTGTGAGATTAGCAGATTTAGTATGATAGTGACTAGGACATTGATATTTAGAAAAGAGTACAAGAATCAGCATTTACAAAGAGCAAAGAATGGCCTTTTAACAAATGATTTAACTTGATTTGCCAGCAGATTAGAGGAAGTACCAAGGACTAGTGTAACTTGGGATGCAGTTGCAGATGCCCGACGGTTCTGAAATCAATCAGAGACATCTGTGTCCATTTCCCCACTCCAGACATACCTCCAACACACCCCCTGCCTACTTGGATGTCCCCATTAGAGATGTCTTCAAAACACTGTTTGTAAAATGGCTCTGGGGTCATCTTTGCGTAATGGACATCCACATACATGTTTTTGGACATCCAAATTGCAAATAAGGCTTCTAAAATGAGCACTATAACTTCCATTACCATGACTATTAATTTCACCTGGATCTTGGAAAATTCCCTACAAAATATCCAAGTACTATCAAGGTTATTTTAGAGGCCTTGTTTGTAATTTCCATGCGCAAAATTAGACATCCAAGTGTAAATGGAGATTTTAGAAAGGGCTGAATTTACACATAAATGTTCTTACTATGTGGAAATTGCAAGGAGGTCATGTTGGGGATTTGGCTGGTCAAAAATCTACACATGTATTCCCCATTTCAAATAGGGAGTACGTGTACAGTTGTAGTCAACATTGTTGGCACCCTTGCAATTCAGCCACTTAATGTCCAATATCTCCTAAAAAAAGTGGCCAGTGAAATGGCTTTAGATTTTATATACCACATATTTGACTCATAAAATAATCAACTAAAACAAGATCAATTAAAAAAGGAAATAGTAGGAAATAGTATAAAAACTGTGACATTGCCAGGACATGATTATTCTGATATTAAGATGATTCCATATCACACAAATGAAAGCTGCTTCGTAAACAAACCGAAGAAACCATCAATTTTGAAATAATATTTTTTATCGGATTACCTAACATGAGTGGAATTCCCCTCTTGTAGTGGGTCCTCCTTTTTAATCAATTTAAAGAAGACCTAAATAGGCCTAAAACAAAGGAACTGACCACACAAAAACACGCCGTTCCAAATCTCTTGTGCAGTAATATGGACAACAATGTCTCAAAAAGACCCCCCCAAAAAAACAAAACTAAAATCAAATAACTCAACTGCTTGGTACTGGTCGTTAATAATAGCGTTCAATAAAGCAAAGCTTAGCTTATTGTTCTGGGGAGAAAACATCCAACTATCACACTGATCACATTGCTTTTCCAGTCAAACGGCGAACCCAAACTTTATGGCTGTGATGAACTAAAGAAATGCTGATGGCTTAAGTTGGAAATCAACAAGGCCCTCCACAACACCGCATAGTGTTTCAAACTGCGTAGCCTCTTAGCTCTTCAGGCAAACAAACCTTGTCACATATCTGGTTCCTGTTTTTATTTTATATAAGCGTATGACATCAGATAGCAGGGTGATTACTCACTGGTTCCCCACAAAGGCAATCAATCCAATCAACCTTAGATTTGTAAAGACCACCAATCAATTTCTGCATTCAATCCCTGAGGAGCCATTGATTGTAATTTAAATATCCAATGTTGCTCTTTGTGGAGTAATTTAGAAATGCAATCACCTCCTCATGGATTATAAGGAACTTGGTCAATCACTGACCATTTTAAATCCTCAAACTGATGTTTAAGTTGCCAACAGTGGGAAACCATTGGCGCTGTCATGACCAATGAATTCATGCGGGAACGGTGTTCCAATAAACGTTTCCTTACCGGTCGTGATGTTCTCCCTATATATTTCAATTGGCACGGGCATATGATTAAATATACAACAAAAGAAGGTAAACAAGAAGTGGCATGTTACAAATGATATGACTGTCCAGATCGTGAATCAGTCCAAATTGTACCCTGTAAGGTATTATTGCAGAAGTCACATGATGTTTGAATAATTAAATCCCCAATATGCAAATATCAATGAATGAAAAGAATACTACATTGAGACAACAGCCAGGACATTTTGCTTGTGGCACATGTTCCCGCATTAATTTGTTGGCAAAGGAGAAAAAATGTAAATAAAACCCCTAATAAATAGCCTGAAGCAAAGTGAAATTAAATCAAGTTAGAGTAAGTAATGTCCAAGCAGATTCACCAGGCAACCTGAGCCATTCCATAGTCCATAAATGAGGGAGAGACGTCTTCGTGATGTGTGCATCCTTTTGATATGAACCCATATTATTGTGCTGCAGAACTCAAAGTTAGCATTTCAGTCTGCTCAGGCCATGATGGCAAACGGAGCAGCTCTAAAAGTGCTTTTCTGAATTTTGCAAGCTTTTGGTCCACTGAAGGCAGAAGAAACTGTCCACCCACAGCTTGAAGAGCACCTTTAATTCAATCTGGGTTCAACGCAGAGCTGCTGCACCAGGCGCTGGTGTTTCTGGCGAGTGCATTTCATGGCCAGGATGGCGTGGCTGTTCTTATACGGCACCAACTGCAGGGTGATCTCGGCATTCCAGCCCTGCTCCTGCAGGTACCAAAAGTCGCTAAACATAATACTGGCCCACTGTCACACATCTGGACATGCTAGTCTCATAACCTAAGAACATAGTGTAAGTACATAAGATATGCCATACTGGGTCAGAACAAGGTCCATCAAGCCACTATCCTATGTCCAACAGTGGCTAATCCAGGTCACAAGTGCCTAGCAGTTTCCCAAAAAGACACACAGGGTCCACGTTGCTTGTACTGGGGCAAGCAGTGGATTTCCTTGGTCCTCTTTAATAATGGTTTATGGACCTGTCCTCCAGGAATTTGTCTAAACCTTTTCTAAACCTAGCTACACTAACAGCCTTTACTGCATCCATAGACTACAGTCCCCTTCTGATATTCCTAGGTCAGGGTGTCCAAGTACCCAGTTCTAAGGTCATGAAAGTTGGACATCAGCCACATTTGTAAAATGGCCTACACCTGTGCATGTACCCAGTCTTGCAGCCAGTATGGGGTCTGCCTCCATAACTAGTTACAGGCAAATTCATTTTCTGGGATGGAGACGGAGTAATTGCAGAAGGCATTGCTGCCACCCACCCTGGTTTTCAGATGTTGTGCTCTGCTTACCCCTGGGACAAGCAGCATGGGATGTGTTTACCTTTGAGAACCTGACAGGTACTTGAGACCTGGATTGACCACTGCTAGAAACAGGATACTGGGCTTGATAGATCTTTAGTCTGACCCAGTATGGCATATGTTATCTTATCACCTTTCCTAGATGTCCCTTCTAAAATGCCATATCACATATTTATTTTGGTGTAATTCATCGAGGGTAGGTTTCCCCCTCCAGACTAGCAGATAATACATTTCCATTAAATAAATGACATATAGGTTCAGCAGCTACGTATCACTGTTGAATGTAAACTTTTTGGCCCACCCTCTTTTCGCCCCAAACTAGGCCCCTTTCTGCATGTACAATTTTGACCATTTTGCAAACAAAACAGCCAGAGTTATATATAGAACCACCAGGGAGTATTTTTTAAGCATTTGTGTGTGGTATTGCTATCAGCAGCATAAATGCTTTTGAATATTGACCTGGCTCTCTCAGTATAATTAGCTGATTCTCATCTTCCTAACTGAATTCTTCTGGTGCAGTCCCTAACCATAAAATGATAGTACTACACATATAAATATGACATTATTCTAACATTTAGAGAAATTATTCATTTGCTCCATTTTAGTTCAAAATTCTAAGACTGCAGGCATATCTAGAGATTTCTATTGCAAATTCTACAGTTAGTTATTTTCCCTGTGCACACTAGTAACACCATAGAAAAGATAAATTGAGTGACATTTTGAAGAATCTTGGGAACACTTTATCCTCTGAGAATCCATTTCTGAAGTAAAAGACACATATTGTCACTAATGATCAACATTTGCTTAGGTGAGAAATGCCAGCTATAAGAAATGAAACCATCTCTTAAAGGTTAGGTTGCAGCAATCTTAACTCCTGTCTATTTGTTGGCCTTCGGACTTCCTTTTCTTTCTTACAGGTTACATAGGTCTGGGATTTGGTCCAGTATTTCTATATTAGACCAGTAAGGGCCTGACTTTACAGATTTTAAAATTCCATCTAAGTATAAGTCCTATGAACTAACAGATACTAAGGGGGCAGTTTACTAAAACATAATAAAACTTTGCAGTTACTGCACTGTAATAGCACTAATTACCATGCAAAAACTTCAAAACCTGTGCTTTAACTATTTAGGATGTTTTCAGCATGTGCTCATGCAACTTAGCAGAGAAAATGCATTAATTGAATTGCAAATAACACAGATACACTTAACTCCACCTAAAAAAGTAGCATTAAGTGATCTCTGATCTCCAGGAACAAGCAGGAATGTAGTCTTCACATATGGGTATCATCGGTACCGACGGAGCCTGAGCGAGAATGCTCCCCAGCGTCAAATAGGAAAGCTTTTGGGAGCATCCCACAGCGCCTGCGTGCTGCCGTCCCTCTGCAGTTCTTCATTTTCCACGGAGCTGACAGGTCGCATACTCTGCCACCGCAGAAAATTTTGTCTTTAATCTTTGTTTTTGTGGTCGCGTCTGCCTTCCCTCGACGCTATACCGGTACCTCCGGTTCGTTCTTTCTTTCTTCTAAAAAAAAAACCCAAAAACTATAGTCTCTGAAGTGGTTTACTTCAGGAACTTTTTTTCCTTGGTGCTAGGTGCCATTTTGGGCACTAGGCCAAATTTTTCCTTAAAAATGGAAAAACCTACTTCAGGTTTTAAGAAATGTTCTAAATGTGGCGGTACCATTTCCGTCACTGACACTCATGATTGGTGTCTCAAATGTTTAGGTCCTGACCACTCTATTTCAGAATGCCTCTCCTGTGGAATGATGTCAAAAAGGGGCCGACAGAACCGAGCTGCTAAACTTAGCACCCTTTTTCCCTCAGACGCAGCGTCTGTTGCATCGACGTCCTCCAGGGCTTCATCTTCCTCCCATGGATATCAGGTAACTAAACATAAATTTAGCTGGTCCTCAAAAGGTAGATCTCCTTCTAAGTATTGAGATGCCCCTGGCGTTGTCCTTGAGGAATTTTCACCGGCAAAACTGCCCTGGCGGGAGGCTTCAGCTTCCAAAGCATTAATAGGGCTCCAGGATGTTCTCCAGGCCTCAACCTTGGCAGAACAACTGGCGCCATGCTCTGGGGGTCTAGCCGCTTCTACCGGTACCGACACCCAAGCATCAGCAGCGTCGATAGACCAGAGATTCCTTGCTATCGAACACAGTCCAGCGGCTCTTCTCACGGCTTCGGTACCATTGAAACTACTTCAGACACCTCAACTGATACCGGTACTGACACCAGTACTGGTACCGACTGCATCAACATCAGTGGGTATGCCACCCGTACCGAGTCATGCGTCTCTCTCCAGCATTGACAGATCAGTACCTGAACAACTCGATACCAACTTTGATCTATACTGGTACCGTGCTTTGCACGATCACTGGGATCGGAGATATTTTGAATCCTCAGATGAGTCTGAAGACTCCGAAGACTCTGCCAATACCAGAGTACTTCTCCCCGAGGATTCCTCTTCTCCTTAGCACAGAATGTCTCCACCAGAGGATATGTCCGTGATGTGGCCCGAGGCCTTTCCATCACAGTAGCTCCTGAAAAAGAGCCTAGAGCAAAGGAGTTGGAAATCCTCCAATACCCTAAGGCTCCCAAAGAGGCAGCTACTCTGCCTATTCATGAGATCTTATATGATCTTATGCTAAGGATGTGGGAAACACCTTTAACCACATCTCCTCATTCTCAAAGATTCGATACCATGTATCAAGTTCCACCTTGTCCTGGCTTTCAAAAAACTCAATTACCACACCATTCAATGGTGGTGGAATCCGCCATGAGAAGGATGAAAAGTGCAAAAAGACATGCATGCAATCCTCCAAGTCGTGAATGTAGGACTCTCGATGCCTTTGGGCGTCGATGCTTCCAAGCTTCCATGCTCTCAGCTAGGATCAGTTCCTATATCTTGTATATGGGAATGTTCCTTAAAGAGGTCACAGGGGACTTGGAGCTTATGAGCACCCTTCTTCCTGATGACAAAAGACAAGACTATCTCATTCTTGTCAAACATGCTCAGGATGTTTCCAAGTTTGTTAATTGTGCAGCCTTTGATTGTTTTGAGTGCATAAGCAGAACCTCCGCTATTGCCATTTGTGCAAGTCTGATCGCCTGGCTTCAGGCATCTGACTTGGAAATTTGGGTACAGGATAAATTAGGAAACATTCCTTGCACAGGAGAAAATCTCTTTGGTGAGAATTGGCAGGAGAAGGCTAATGAAATAAATGCTGACAATATCACATTGGATAGATTGTCCAAATCTACAGCCGATCCTGCAAAGAAACGATCCTCTGAGAAACCATTTTTCAATAAGAAAAATAAGTTTTATCCTTTGTATACCCAACAGGGACACCGTCCAGGTCAGACTGCCCAAAAGGGACAGCAGCAACAACTTAGACAACAAAAGAAGCCAAAAGCTGCAAAACTTCAGCCAGCTCAGCAGGCTCAGCCTCCTCAGGGGCTTTGACTCCTTTCTAGAGAACTTCGCCTTCCTGTCCCTGAAGGGTCCAGAACCCTTAACCATCCAGGCAGGTTATGTCATTTTGCCCACAGATGGTACCAACTAACAGCAGAAAATTGGACTATGTCCATTGTACGAGAGGGGTACAAGCTTCATTTTCACAGCCTGCCCCTCCTACAATTATAAGACAGTTCAGTTCAGACCTCTCTCAACAATCTCTTAGTTCAAGAAGTCACAATGCTACTTGCTCAAGGAGCAATAGAGGAAGTACCCATTCCCCATCAGGGTACAGGGTTCTACTCCCCCTATTTCCTTATTCCAAAGAAAACAGGAGGAGACAGACCCATTTTAGACCTCAGAGAATTTAACAAATATCTGTTCCGAGAGAAGTTCAAAATGGTCTCTCTAGGAACTCTGCTGCCATACCTTCAAAGTCAGTATTGGCTTTGCTCTCCAGATCTCCAGGATGCGTATACTCACATTCTCATCCATCCAAATCACAGGAGATTCCTCCGATTCCTGTTTCAGGGAAAGCACTACCAATACAAGGTTCTTCCCTTTGGCCTGGCTTCTGTGCCAAGAGTGTTCACAAAATGCATGGCTGTGGTAGCAGCATTTCTCTGCACTCTGGGAATATTCTTCTTCCCTTACTTAGACGATGGGCTCATTCAAGCCCCTACAATGCAAGAAGCCAGCTCTGCTCTGTCTCTAACAGTGTGACTCCTTCAGTATTTGGGACTGGTCATAAACCTCCCAAAATCCAATCTTGCTCCCACTCAGTCCCTAGAGTTCATAGGAGCTCATCTGGATAACAGACAAGGGCTTTCCTTCCGTAGCCCCGCTGTCTTCCCATAGTACAACTAGCTTCCCAAGCAGTGCTCAAACCTTGTCTCACAGCTCTGGAAATGCTACAATTGCTAGGCCACATGGCATCCACCGTGCATGTGGTTCCTTATGCTCGCCTCCATATGCGAGTAGCCCAATGGACTTTATCCACTCAGTGGGCACAGGCCTCAGGTTGCCTGTCGGACAAAATAACAAACTCAGAACATCTTATTTCATCCCTCCAATGGTGGCAATCACCCAGAAACCTTCTGGTGGTGTCTCCTTTCCAGCAACCCCTATCCCAAGCCATCCTAACAACAGATGCTTCGCAGGTGCGATGGGGAGCCCACCTGCATGATCTCTCTACCCAGGGTATCTGGACTCCACAGGAGGCCTGTCTTCACATCAACCTCCAGGAGCTTAGAGCAATCTTCCTTGCTGTTCGAGTATTTCACAACCCATTACTGCTTAGACAAGGACTCCCGTCGGGATGCCTTGTTTGGTCAGGCTGTTCTCCAACACCTGTTCTATACTTAATCAACTCCTACCCACCATCCCTGGTAGGATGCTAGATACATGGGGGGAAGTGGAGCCCTTTCACAAGGGCACACAACTTCTGGGGTTTCTCCCTGGCATCTGCAGCTAGAGAGTCCCCATATGTGAATACTTCATTCCTGCTTGTTCCTGGAGATAGCATAGTTACTCACCTTTAACAGGTGATCTCCGGGAACAGCAGGAATTTAGTCTTCACAACCCACCCACTTCCCCTAGGAGTTGTATCTCTCTATCTCTCTCTTTCCCTCTCTCTTGGTCTTAGCTTTAAACTCAACTGGAGAGGGACAGTTGGGAAAGGCGGGAAGGCAGCACACAGGCACTGTGGGATGCTCCCAAAAGCTTTTCTATTGGATGCTGGGGAGCGTTCCTGCGCAGGCTCCGTCGGTACCAATGATACCCATATGTGAAGACTAAATTCCTGCTGTTCCCGGAGATCACCAGTTACAGGTCGAGCAGCAGAATGTTGAATAGATTGATGGGGAAAGAGATGGTTTGCGGGAAGGCCAGCAAGGAGACTATTGCAGTAATCAAAACAGGAGCTGATCAAGGAGTAGACAATCATTTTAGTAGTGTCATCAGAAAGGAAGGGGTGAATTTTGTTAATGTTATAAAGGAAGAAACGGCAAGTCTTAGCTACGAGTTGGATATGAGTGGAGAAAGAGAGAGAGGAGTCAAAGATAACACCCAGGTTACGGGCGGAAGAGACAGGAAGGATTAAAGAGTTATCCACAGAGACTGAGAAAGGGGGTAGAAGAGGGGGAGGCAATGGGGGGGGGAGATAAGGAGTTCAGTCTAACATAAGCACAATGCCTCCACCAATTTGATCTACTGTATCATTGTGATATAATTTGTACCCAGGTATCACAGTGTCACACTGGTTGTTCTCCTTCCACCATGTCTCCGAGTTACCAATTGTATCTAACTTATCATTTAGTGCTATATCATCTAACTCTCCCATTTCATTTTTTAGACTTCTAGGATTTGTATACAAGCATTTTAGAGGCTGCATTTTATTCATATTAATCTGGTTATCGGTAGGCAAGGATAATTTGGAATCTTTAAGTTCTGTCTGCTCTATACTTAAGGGCATTTGGGTTACTTTTGTCTTTATTGGAACCTCTTTATCAATATGCCCTAACTTCAATCTTTTACTGGTATTCTTCCAAACCATGCGCTCTTGGGCAACTGTTGGCTTTCCCCTATTATATAGTTTAAAAGCTGCTCTATCTCCTTTTTAAATGTTAATACCAGCAGCCCGGTTCCAACCCAGTTAAGATGAAGCCCATCCCTTCGTAAAAGCCCCTCCTTTCCCCAGAATGTTGCCCAGTTCCTAACAAATCCAAAACCCTCATCCTTGCACCATCATCTTATCCATGCATTGAGACTCTGCAGCTCTGCCTGCCTTTTGGGTCCTGCGCATGTAACGGGAAGCATTTCAGAGAATGCTACCCTGGAAGTTCTGGATTTCAACTTCCTAGCTAAAATCCTAAATTTGGCCTCCAGAACCTCCCTACCACACTTTCCTATGCCATTGGTACCAACCTGTACCAAGACAGCAGACTCCTCCCCAGCACTATCTAAGACCTTGTCTAGGTGGCGCATGACAGGCATGTTACCAGGCAATCATCATGTCCACCAGCCACCCAGCTGCCTACATGCCTAATGATTGAATCACCAACTATAACGACTGTCCTAACCCTTCCCTTGTGGACACATGACTCTGGAGAAACCTCCTCAATTTGAGAGGGGCTTACATCAACTGGAGGACAGGACCTAGCTGCAGGATCACTTCCTGCCATACTAGGGTGATGCTGTCTTATCACGTGACCTTTCTCCTCCATGGCAACAGGGATGCTGCCAGACTGGAGGTGGGACTTCTGTACTATGTCCCTGTAGGTCTCTTCTATGTACCTCTGTCTTCCTTATGTCTTCCAAGTCTGCCACATTAGCTGTTTTACACATTTTTGTAAAAGGTCCCCCGATATAATTTTCCTTCTCAAAACTAGGTCCCATGTTACTTGGTGAGCCCAGTTACAAAGAGCACGGGTTAACCATTAGTCCAGTATCATATCGCGTTGTATTTCCCTTTTTTTGTTTTCATTTGTAAACCATTTCATTGGATCCTAAAAAGTCCAAGAGGTGGTATTGAGACATCTAATAAACTAAACTAAATAAACCAAACTATAATACTGTATTTAAGGAAATCGGAACTATAAGTCAGTAAAGGATGAAAGCTAGCAAAATTATGTATCACAATAAAAATGCGAGAGAGAGAAACACCCAAATCTATTTTTCTCTTGATTGCTTACCTAGATGTGACTATTTGAATTTTAAAACAAATCACAATTTTTGATTGTGAATTGCTAAACTTGGTGTGCCCAATTTACATTATTTTCTTTTCTTGTTAAACAATCTCTCTTTACAAGAAAAATAGCCTAAAAAGTTAATTTCTAGACCACAGTATGTTGCCTCTGTTTCATCATTAGACTCCTATTGTTTAATCATCTTAAAGGTTGTAAATCAGAGGTAAATATTGTTGACCTTTCAGAAGTCAATCAAATGTCAAAGATTAGAGTATCGCATTGCAGGGTTCAAGGCAGCTCTTCTTAACCTCTGTTAAGTTTAGAGAAGCTAGATGTGCAATAATCAGGCTGATATTTAATCCACGTGGAGCCCAATTCAGGAATGGGCACGTCCGGGCCATCTGGATGTCCAGGAATAGCTAGACGTTCCCGTGGCTGCAGAATCAGGAACTGAGACGGCCTCAATTCTGAGATGCAGGAAGTCCACCCAGCACCTTGTCCAGCTCTCCCTATGCTCCTGCTGGTGTGCCAGTACTTTGGTGTCCCATCGCCATGGCAACGGGACACCCAGCAGGAGCCCCAAATGCCTGCCACAAAAACATACCTCCTGTCCCTGCCGACCAACCCCCTGTGGGACCTGCCAGGGCTGGGATCAGGTGGACGGGGCCTCCCTGCAACTGATCTCTACCTTGGGGGGGGGGGGGCTTTCGGGCCCAATCGCCGCCTTTGCCACTGCTTATTCCACCTCCGAGGTGGAATAAGCAGCACATCGTCCCCCACCCATTGACCCTGCACATCCTGGTTACTCAGCCCACTTCCATTCTGCCCACTCCCCACCCCTGTCCAGCTCTCCCCACACAGAGGCTCAGGGTGTGCGGGAAGAGGGCGAGGCAGCATATGCTCCAAATGAATAGTGGGGCAGAACTGGTATTTCAGTCAGAACCCCTATACCTGCAGTCAGCAGCACTATCAATGTAGTTTAAGCCGGCTATTCTGAAATATTCCATGGTACTTCTCTAGTTAGCTGCACCTGCAATTCAGATGAATGCAGCTGATCAGGATATTTAGGAGAGGAGTGGCTCAGTGGTTGGGACAGGTTACCTCAGGTCAGAAGGCCAGGGGTTCAATTCCCACATGGGGACAAGCAACCTCAGGCCAGAGGGACTGGGGTCTCTAGTCCCATGGCCACTCCTTGTGGCCTTGGGCAAGCCACCCAACCCTCCATTGCCTCAAGTACACTTAGATTGTGAGCCCTTCAGGGATAAGGGAATAAAAAGTACCTGTTAGTATACATGTAAACCGCACTGATTCTAAAGAGCACAATATAAATAAAAATAAATAAATATTCAGTGATGCACCTGAAAATTTAGTTATCTATTTTAAAAAAATTGCTTGACTGCCCTTCCAACAAGGATGCCTATAATACTGCTTTCCACGTATAAAAAAACCTCTGACAAATTTGGTCACACCTAAAAGAATGTGCAGTGAAAATAGCCACATATCTTTAGAGTAGGCTTGTACAAGTAGTGCATTAAACTGACCAATGCTCTCTGTTGTTCTGACTGGATTGAACAATGATGAGCATGACTCTGACGGGCAGGGACCGTCTCTTGTATATTGGCTAACTCTTGTAGGTTAGCTGTACAGTGCCGCGTGTATGGCGCTATACAAGTGCTAAATAGTAGTAGTAGTACAAGGGAGGAGTTTGGCTGAAGAATGAGCAAAATTGCAATTTGCATGAATATTTTATGCAAAGATTTCCAACAATGATCACTCCTTTATTTATTCAAAATGCAGGAATTTTTTGACCTTAGCGGCTATACCTTCTACATTGCAATCATGAAAAGAATAAGAGAGACTGCAGTACGTTGCAATACATTGCAGTCTCTTATTCTTTTCATGATTGCAATGTAGAAGGTATAGCCGCTAAGATTAAAATAAAAAACAAATAGTGCCCGATTCCATCTGGGATATACAGGCCCCCTGTGCGCCCGGATGTAACTAGATGCACAGATGAAATTGTGATTCTGATCTCACAGGGCACGTCTATCCCTTCGGGATTAGAATTGCGAACAAGGCTTTTAAATGGAGCCGTGGCACCAAAAGCCGCAGTTCCCAGCTACCGGCTCCCCGATCTGGCCTCCCAGGGCCAAGGTCAGGCTGCGGGGAATGCCCTCTGACCCCTGCCACCCCATACCAGCCCCGGTCCTACCGTTCCTGCCGCATCGGAAGTTATTCTACCTCGGAAGTGGAATAACTTCCCCGTTCAAGTCTCTAGCCCCGTATGTACAGGGCTGACATTAGAAATGGCCCTGTACGTCCGGGGCTGGTGACCACCCACTGCCTGTCTTAATGCCACCCCTGATCTGCCCCTTTCCCGCCCCATCTAACTTCCCATACAACATGCGGGGAAGGAGGACAGGGCCAGGAAAGGGCACGAATAGCAGGGATGGACTGCCCAACGAGACGTCCATCCCCGCTATTCATTGCTCAGAATGACCCCCATAGTGTTTTGAATAGATACAGGCATGATCATTATTGGAGCAATTGAATCATCTCAAGGGCAATGTCTTCAAATGGGTTAGTTTTGTGCATCAACCATCCAAAAATCACCTGTCACAAGCTCCCTTTCTTCTCAAATAATCAATATTGTGAGCATACTACTGTTTGCTTTGTTTCCTTAAAAATTCATGAATGCTGGACCCTGCAAGCAAGGAGATGAAGTTGACAGGAATGATTGCCAATAGGATTTGAAAGGATAAAGCAGTAAAGTAAGATTGAAACCATTGAAGAACAGTGTCAGAAAGCCCAGTTTTCTAAGTGAGCAAGGAGCAACAATGCAAAATACTACTGTCAAATTTAATTGGATAAGAAGCACGTTAGGATGAAGTTCAACATAGAAACACAGAACTATTTCAGCAGAAAAAAAGATTATATGGCCTATCTAGTCTGCCCTTCCATATCAAATACTATAGTCCTTTTTTTTCTTTTAGAGATCTGAATTTGTCCCATGTTTGCTTGAATTCAGATACTGTCCTCATCTCTACTATATCCACTGGGAAATTATTCCACGCATTTACCACTCTTTCTGTAAAGAAATATTTTTGCATATTACTCTTGAGTCTATCCCCTTTCACCCTCATCCTATGCCCCCACATTTCAGAGCATACTTTCAGTCGAAAGAGACTCTCCTCTTGTGCATTTATGCCACAGAGGTATTTAAGCATCTCTATCATATCTCTTCTATCCTGCCTTTCCTCTAATGTATACACATTAAGATCTTTGGGCCCAATATTGGAAAGGCATTTACATAGTTTACTGCCCATTAAACTGTGTAAATGCCTTAGATGGGAATATTCAACGGCACCTACATGGTTAGTGCCATCAAATATCCCCATCTTTGGCTCCTACGTGCCCCGATGCTATCTGGTTAGCACTGGGCCATGTTGGGGCATTCTGGGGGCAGCGAATGGTGGTAACCAGGTAGTGGCAATATTGGACCACTATCTGATTAGTGCTCCATGGCTAAAACTAGGTGAGCTTTTGGCTTACCTAGCCTTAGCTGTGGATGCTAACCAGGTAGCGGTCCAATATCACCGCTACCCAGTTAGGCTGTGTGGCGGTTTCCGCAGGACGCGCAAACTAGATATTCAATATCATTGGTGCAGCAATGAATATCTGGGGTTAAAGGTAAGCGCTATGTGCCAATGCAGCACTTAGCTCGCCCAGCTCAATATCGGGCCCTTTAAGTCTATCCCCTATATGGTTTATAACGAGGACCACTAACCATTTTAGTGGCCACCCTCTGCACTGACTCCATCCTGTTTATATCCTTTTGAAGGTGCGGTCTCCAGAATTGTACATAATACTCCAGATGAGGTTGTACCAGAGACTTATACAGAGGCACTATCATCTCCTTTTTTCTGTTTCCATTCCTTGCTCTATGCACCCAATCATCCTTCTGTCTTTCACCGGCACTTTTTCTACCTGTTTAGCCACTTTAAGAGCATCAGAAACAATCATGCCCAGGTCCTGCTCTTCTTTCATGGACATAAGTACTTGGCCTCCTACACTGTACCGCTTCCTTGGATTTTTGCAGCCCAAATTCATGATCCTGTATTTTTTAGAATTAAATCTCAGCTACCAAATTCTTGACCATTCTTCAGGCTTAGCTGGATCCCTTCTCATGTTATTTACTCCTTCTCAGGAGTTTACTCTATTGCAGATCATCCACAAAAAGGCAAACCTTCCTTGCAGCCCTTCCATGATATCACTAACAAAGATGTTAAAGATTTGGATCAAGGACAGATCCCTGCGGCACAACACTAGTAACATCCTCCTCCTCAGAGTGAGTTCCATCTACCTGTACACTTTGTCGCCTCCCACTCAACCAATTTCTTACCCAGTCAGTCACTTTAGGGTTCATCTCTAGGGTGCTCAGGTTATTAATAAGTCACCTGTGTGGAATGATATCAAATGATTTATTGAAATCCAAGTACACCACATCTATGGTTCTCCCTCTGTCCAACTCGTTGGTCACTTAATCAACGAAATCAATCAGATTTGTCTGACAAGACCTGCCTCTGGTAAACCCACTCTTCCTTGCATCCTGAAATCCTCTGGACTCCAGAAAACTCACTGTCCTCTGTTTTAGCAGCATTTCCATTAATTTACTCACCACAGAGGTCAGACTAACCAGCCTGTAGTTCTCAACCTCAACCTTGCTTCCACTTTTGTGTAAAGGGATCATACTGTATGTGCATTTCTCCAGTCCTCTGGGAACACTCCTGACTCTAAAGAAGCATTGAACATTGCTACCAAAGCTGTCTCCATGCAATGTCCTTTCCAAAAGCTGGATTTCTTCAGGTAGAATGTATTTATAAGAAAAGCTGATAGCTGCTGAGATATCACTTTTTCAGTTACCTTGTCTATGAAAGGCAAATTAGATATTGGTCGATTATTTTATAAAATACTATGGTCCACATTAGATTTCTTTAATCTTTTTCATTGCTCAGGAACTATACAGGACTCAAGCTTAAATTTGTAAGGTCCAACAAAGGGCAGGAAAGGTCAGTTTAAAGTCATTTATCAAGATGGAGGGGGAAGCAGAATTGAATTGACAAGTGTACCTGATAAATTTAAGGAGAAAAACATTTTTCCAACGCTAACCTTAATGAAAAGATGGGAAAACGACTCTGTTGAACAGCAGTTGCAAGAGTATAATACAGAGAAAGGATTGCAAGATACAACTAAGGATCGACAGCCAGTGATTTTATTATCTAAGGAGGCATAATGCTCTTGTGCGATAGCATTAGTATCAATTGCAGGTATAGAGGGAAAACAGAAACATCTCACTATTGATAACTATTGATGTGGGAAGGATGCCTGAGAGCGAATTTTAGAGGAAACATAATTCATCTTAATTTGTCTGAGCATGGACTTGTATTTAGAAAGTAGTGCTTTGCAAAAAGAAAAACTAAAATATCACTTCTATTGCTACCACTGCCACTCTGCCTGATGCACATGTCTCTTAAACTTGGAAAACTCAAAATTGTACCAAGAATGATGGACTTGCTTCCTAAGAGTACTTTTGCTGCTGTTTTTTTTATTTTGCAAGCTTATCCAAAGCCATACCTAGATTATTCCAAGCAGCTATTTTAGAGATTAAGAATAAGCGAGTAAAAATCCTTAGGAACAGATTAACATTGCATCCCTATCAAGCTGATTAATCCTCCTAACAAATCGGTCAGGAATTAAATTAAATGTCACCAAAAAGTGATCAGTTCAAGATAAGAGAATTATCCCATGAGAGGAGTAATGCAAGGAGAAAATCAAGGTCAAGACAATTCTTTTATTTATTTATTTATAAACTGTAGATCTGATGCATAGTCTATGGTCAACACTAAAACATATGAAATAAAAGAAAAAAAATTGCATAAAACAGTAGCATCACAAAATCAATAGAAACAGCATAAAATTTAATATAATAATAAAACCCCCAAATAAAGCAGCACTTAAAATAGATAATATAGTCAGGTTTTATCCCTAAAGACAAAATTAATTCTGAGGAAAAGCATGCTGAAAATAAAAAGCCTTTAACTACCTACAGAAACAACGCATATCATCAATTAAATGAACATCTAAGGGTAGCTGTTTCCACCCCTACAGAGCTGAAAAATGTCCAGGGGAGAAAAAGACATTTCAGCTGCCTACCTCCACAATACCTCAACCTCCATGAGGGACAATAAATCTCCCACAGAGAGGACAGAGGAAGGCTGATACCAGACTCGATACGTTGAAAATTAGCAACATTATCTGAAACTGGATATGATATAACAGATAAAAAATGTAAAGCATATAAATGGAGCGAAATGTGATCATGTAAAGATAGTCCTAAAAGAAGACAAGCTGCAGCATTTGGGATGGACTGCAAGAATGTGTAATAAGTTATAGAAAGACCGTGCAAAACTATATTGCAATAATCAAGAGGAGACAAGACAGCCTGTAGGGCTGACCTGAAATCATTAAAACTCAAATTACTCGGTCTCAGCAATTAAGGAGCCCAGCATGTCCAAGGATACAGTATTAGCTGGTGGAGGTAAGTAGACAAGAAGACAATTCAAAGACAGAGTTGCACAATTGAATAAGTAGTGTGTCAAATAAGGAAGAGATGAGACAAAGTAGAAATAAAGCTCATCCAAGAATGGTAAGCTGCACAGTAAGAAAAGCCTGCAGGGCAAGTTTGTTCTAAATAGGGAAAGACACCCTCCTTTAATCAGGATTCTATACTCGCTAGAAAATCAAGCTAAGGAAGAAAAAGAAAAGCAACTAATGCATTCTTATATTTTAAGGAATGGATGTTTAGAAGACCTATATGGAGAGAGTATTCTATAGGCATCTAGTGCGGATAAGGAGAAACTCCTTTAAAAATTATGGTTTCTAAGTTACACCAACGAATAAAGTAGTTGCTTACATGTAAGAATCCAGTGGAGTTCCCTATTCAAGGAGAACTGGGATTGAGGCCATAAAAGGGAGGGAAAGTAAACACCCCAGCAAAAGAAAACAAAAACAATTATCGATGTAGCAGTGATGTTCAGCACTGGTATACAGATAACTATCTGGATAACTTAGGACAGCAAAAAAGCTGTTCTAAGACTATCTGGATAGAGTATCTGTATAATGGTGTTTGAATATCACCACTATATGGATAGTAATGGCACTGGCTAGAATGGGGTTCGTTCTGTCCTGCGAATGGCAGGAACGTCCATCCCTGCCATTCTCTCCCCTCCCAGCCCTGGCAAAAGTGTCCCCATAAGAACAATGTGTTTGTATGGGGAAGCTTAGACGGAGGTGGGAGGGGAGGTTCTTGAGGCAGAGCAAGGGCGGGGCATGGGCTGTCCGTAACCCCGGACGTATAGGGCCAATCCTGAGATCGACCTTGTGTGTCCAGGGCCATGAACTTAGATGGGGGACTTATTCCACCACAGAGGTGGAATAAGTCCCCCTGGACATCGGGGAATCCTGCTGTGGGGCCCGGTAAAACAGGTAGGGGGGTACAGGATGTTCCCCGCAACTTGACCATGGACATGGGAGGACAGAATGAGGGTCCGGCTGCGGGGACCAAAGTAAATTGGCAGCAGCCAGCATTTGCCGCTCCTAAATGGAGCCATGGTGCCATGGCGTCCCGTAGCTATGTCACCACGGCTCCATTTAGCAGCCTGACTGAGGTAGCCGGGGATCTGCTGCGCATGCAGGCTGATCTAAATCGGGGCCTGGCTTGCACGTTCAGGCCCTAGACCTGATTCTGATCCTACAGGCATGTCTAGTCCCCTCGGGATCAGAATTGGATCTACCTCTGGGCATCCCAATTCCGAACGGACATACAGGGGCCTGAACAGCCATATTGGAATGTGCCTCCATATCTGTATACTTGTATTCAGCAACAGCCATTCTGGTCCATGACTGGCCCATGACTGAATATCGAACCAATAGATTGTCCAAATGGCAGTTGAAAATCATTGATATCCAGATAACATTGCCTCACCTCCCTTGTTCTGCCCTCCTTCCATTTTTTCACTATACAGATAGAATGAACATTTCTCAGCCAACACTATCTGTATAGTGACCATAGACTATGCATCAGTTTTTATCTGGTCATCTAGTTTAAGACAGCCAAAATATGCCTATTTTAAGATCATTCTATAAAGAAAAGTAGGTGCTAGAGTAAATGGCTAGAAACGTACCTTAATTTAAAGTACAATCATTTAAATGAGGATGTAAATAACTGAGCCTACATTATGCAAATGGATATGCAAATTATAGTACAGTATCTATAATTAGCACATGGAGTTGTGTAATCCACCTATTCTCCATCTAAATTCCACCCCTTTGCATATTCATAGTGAAAGCACAAACCATGAAATTAACGTGGTCACTTTTACGCTGTTATTCTGTAAAAGGCCATTGTAAACTGCTGTTTATGCACATAAATGACTAAGCTTCCCCTTTTAGGCACCTACAGTACTTTCTGTTGTAAAACTAGTTACCTGCTTATAAACTTACTCCCATGGAGCATATTTTAGAAGCTCTGTTTGAGTTGGATGTCTGAAAATGGGCACTTAGACGTGTTAATCATGGGGATATCCCTGGAGCCATTTTAGAAAGTCAGAAATATAGACATCCCCAGTGTGAGAAAGTCCAGGTAGCACGGGGTGTGCTAGGGGGAAATGCACGCCATGGTGTGATTTCAGAATGGCACAAGCATATCAGTCCATGGTCGCTGAGGCATCCATGCCTATACCTGCTCCTGTCAATGCATAAAGTGTCAAAAGGTTCTCGTTTAATGGCTGTAATGCTTCTGGGGGGAAGAGCAAACTGCATTTACATCACAGTGGTTAATATTTCGTAGCCAAAGAAACCTGCCTCTATATACATACATTAAACATATTACTGGCCTATCGCCACACTTCTGAGTATCAGGGCAGCACATTCTAGTCTTATAACATAGATGCCCCTCTTCTGACCTACACAGGATGGGGTGTCCAAGTACCTGGTTCTGCAGGTGTGCACTTTGAGGACGTTCACATTTGTAAAATGGCCTGCACCCGTGCATGTACCTAGCCTTGCTATCTGCATGAGGCCCATCTCCAGAAATGTTTACTGTGATGTTCATTTTTCAGAGTGAAGATGCAGTGATTTCAGAAGGCACAATTGTTACCCATTTTTTGGATAGTCTACTCTGGGCGTCTCAGATATTTCTTAGATGTCCCTTCTAAAATACCAGTTACAGTGTCTGGAAATCTATGGATATTTGCCAGCCACTGAGTGCATAAGGCCATTTGAAAATGACCTGATAGTGTCTGCCCTTATGAGATATACATGCAAGTGCCAAAGGATGCAGACTGAGTGGGATTGTCATTTGGAATATATCTTAATAATGTGCACATAGGCTTTGATTTTCACTGGCAGATATACATACAAAGTTGCTAACTGCCTTGGATCAGGTATAACTGAGCAGGAGCTTGGGGGAGGCCATTTAAAAAAAGCTAATAGGTGCATATGCTGCCTATATTTTATAAAAGTAATAGATGCAACTATGTTTCTTGACTGTCTTGGTACCTGTTATAAAATTATCCCCCCCTGTACAATGATGTATTAAAAGACCTAAACATGCCAAAATTGCTTTAAGAATGATTAATAGAATCAGCATGATACTAGACTACATTCAAAGAACAAAATATAGGCAGATACTGAGAACTGTTAGTTGGTCAGCTGACAGGAGGCTGTCCAGCTGTCCAAATAGTGCCGCTCAATAACTAGATAGTGCAGGAGCAGTCTATGGGTGGAGCAAAGGTGGTGTTGGCACTGTCTAGATAAATTCTATCTATCTGGTCCTACATTGCAATCCAGATAAGTGCCAACTTTAAATCTTGCTAACTGGGTAAGTGTTGAAACTTATCGGGATATCATTGCTCCGTCCAGATATTCAGCGGCAGCTCATCTCTAGGAACAAGCAGGAATGAGTCTTCACATATAGGTACGTCGGTACCGACGGAGCCTGCGCGGGAACGCTCCCCAGCTTCCCAAAAAAGGAAAGCTTTTGGGAGCATCCCACAGCGCCTGCGCGCTGCCTTCCAGCCTTTCCTAACCAACTCTCCTCAGTTCTTCTTTGCCGCGGAGCCAGCAGTTCGAGCCCTGTCACCGCTGAAGAAGTTCTTTATTTTATTTCTTTGGTCGCGTGTCTGCCTTCCCCGACTCCGTACCGGTACCGCCGGTCTTTTCTTTCTTTCTTTAAAAAAAAAAAAAAAAAATCGATATTTTTTTCTCACTTGGTGTAATTTCCTTCTTAAGGCCTCAGGGCCCACAAGAAAATTTCCCTCATGGAAAAACCAACCTCCGGGTTCAAAAAATGCACTAAGTGTAGCGGTATTATTTCTGTTACAGATACCCATGAATGGTGTCTTAAATGTTTGGGTCCTGAACACTCCATTCCGGATTGTCCGTCCTGCTCCCTAATGTCTAAACGGGGGTTACAGAACCGAGCAGCTAAGCTCCGTGTGCTGTTTCCCACTGAGGCACCGGCAGTAGCATCGACATCTTCCAGGTCTTCTTCTCCTGAAGGATCTCAGGTAACCAAACATAAACCTAGCAGGTCCTCGAAGGGTAGATCTCCCTCTAAGCATCGAGATGCCTCCGGGCTTGCCCTCGAGGACCCTGCACCAGTCAAACAACCCCGGCGGGAAGCTCCGGCTTCCAAAGCTCCTCCTATGGGGTTACAGGTTGACATCGATGGCACGGCTTCGACCGATCACCTGTTAGAATGCTCTGGGGTACCGGCACAATCTACCGGTACCGACCTCCAGGCATTCATGGCGTCGATGGATCAGAATGTTCTGTCCATGCAGCAGGCTATTTCAGCCTTCATTCAAGCTGCGACGCCGGCGGTACCGCAACGAGCTCCGTTGTCGGTATCGGCTCTGGTACCAGCACCAGCGCCGATGCCAGTACCAACTGCATCGACATCGACCAGGATACCGACTGCTGCGGTTTCTTGTCCAGGGCTACTTCTCGGTACCGATCCGGTACCGGGGATGCCCGATGTCGATACCGCTCGATACGCGTATCGAGCATTAGAGCACCCTGATAGGCGATACTTCAATTCCTCTGATGATTCTGATACATCAGATGAGTCTCCTGAAGAATTCATAGCCCTTCCTGAGGAGACTTCTTCTCCAAAAAGAAGAATGTCTCCTCCAGAGGACTTGTCCTTTCAAGACTTCAATAGAGAAATAGCTAAAGGACTCTCTATTTCAGTAACCTCTGAATCAGAGCCTAGAGCAAAAAAAATAGATATTTTAGGATACTCTAGGGCTCCTAAAGAGGCAGTCACCTTACCAATTCATGAGATTCTTCATGAACACATGATTGATTTATGGGAGACTCCTCTCACTCTCTCTCCTCATTCTCGCAGGTTGGACACTATGTATCGTGTCCCTCCTTGTCCTGGATTCCAGAAAACTCAGCTTCCTCACCATTCCATTGTGGTGCAGTCAGCTATGAAGAGGATAAAGAGTACAAAGAGACACTCTTCTTCTCCTCCAGGAAGAGAATGCAGGACCTTGGATGCTTTTGGTAGGAAAATCTTCCAAGCCAGTATGCTTATTGCGAGAATCAACTCATATAGCCTTTATATGGGTATGTTTCTGAAAGAAGTGGCAGAAAAGCTGCACACTTACCTCCCTTTTATTCCAGAAGATAAAAGGGAAGAATTCCGCATGTCGCTTAAGCATACTCAGGACATCTCCAAGTTTTCAAACAGGGCAGCCTTTGACTCCTTTGAATGTGCCAGTAGAGCCTCAGGCATTGCCATAGCTGCTCGCAGAATTGCTTGGCTCCAGGCTTCTGATTTAGAACCCTGGGTTCAAGATGGCTTAGGAAATCTGCCCTGTACAGGTGAAAATCTGTTTGGCAAAGAGTGGCAAATTAAAGCCACTCAAATGGATGCAGAGAATTCTGCTCTGGATAGACTTTCAAGGTCTACCTCCATTCCTGCCAAGAAAAAGACTTTTAAAAGTCTTTTTTCAAAAAGGGCAGGTTTCCTTCCACTTCTGGCCAACAATCTTCTACAGGTCGCTTTACCGCTAAGCGTCAGCAACCTGAGCAGGCCAGGCCTAAGTCTACAGGGGCTGCTGTAACCCAGCAGTCCCAACCCCCTCAGGGTTTTTGACTTGATGCTGGAGAACTTAGCCTTTCTGGCTTTAACACAGCCAGAACCTCTCACCATTACTGGAAGGTTAGCTCATTTTGCTCCCAGATGGGAGCAAATCACATCAGAGCAGTGGACCCTCTCCATCATAAGAGAGGGCTACAAACTTCATTTCTCAGACCTTCCTCCCCACACCATGGTGAGACACTTCAATTCTCCCACATCTCTTCTCGACCTTTTAGGTTGGGAGATAACTACCCTTCTTGCCCAAGGGGCAATAGAAGAAGTTCCTCTTCTTCAACAAGGGTCAGGGTTCTACTCCCCCTATTTTCTCATTCCAAAGAAGACAGGGGGATACAGACACATTTTAGATCTCAGAGAATTTAACAAATTTCTATGCAAGGAGAAGTTCAAGATGCTTTCTCTGGGCACTCTCCTTCCATACCTTCAAAGTCAGGATTGGCTTTGTTCTCTAGATCTCAAGGATGCGTACACACATGTTCTCATCCATCCATCTCACAGAAAATTCCTACGTTTTCTTTTCCAGGGAAAACATTACCAATACAGAGTCCTTCCTTTTGGTCTGGCCTCTGCTCCGAGAGTGTTCACCAAATGCATGGCAATAGTTGCTGCATTTCTATGCACTCTGGGAATATTTGTCTTCCCATACCTGGCCGACTGACTCATCCGAGCTCCATCTCAATCAGAGGCCCAGATTTCCCTGGACCGCACAAGGCGCATTCTGCAGTATCTGGGACTGGTAGTAAACCTCCCAAAGTCCCAGCTCATCCCTACTCAGTCCCTGGAATTCATAGGGGCCTAGTTGGATACCACCACTGCAAGGGCCTACCTTCCTCAGGCCCGTTGCCAACATCTAGTGCAGCTAGCCTCCCAGATTCAGTCAAGGAGCCACTTAACTGCCAGGGAGATGCTACAACTGCTAGGCCACATGGCTTCCACAGTACATGTGGTACCCTATGCTCGCCTACACATGAGAGCAGCTCAATGGACTTTGTCCACCCAGTGGACTCAAGCTTCAGGAGCTCTCTCAGACCAAATAGCAACCTCCAAAAGCCTCTTTTGGTCTCTCCAATGGTGGATGTCCACTCAAAATCTGTTGCTGGGGTCCCCCTTCCAACAGTTGTTGCCCCAAGCAACCCTCACAACAGATGCCTCTCAAACAGGTTGGGGAGCTCATCTACAAGACCTCTCCACCCAAGGCACGTGGTTCCCACAGGAGACCTCTCTTCTTATCAACCACTTGGAGCTTCGAGCAGTGTTTCTAGCTCTCAAGGTCTTTCATACCCTCCTCAGCTACAAGACAGTCCTTATTCATACGGACAATCAGGTAGCCATGTTTTACATAAACAATCAAGGAGGAACTGGCTCTCTGTCGCTTTGCAACGAAGCTCTAAGATTATGGGCCTTCGCCAGAGAGCATCAAATCCATCTCCTGGCAGTATATCTTCCAGGAATCCAAAACTCTTGGGCAGACAGACTCAGTCGAGTTCTGTTTCCACACGAATGGTCCCTGCACATGGATCAGGTACTCAGAATCTTTCAAGAATGGGGAACCCCGGACATAGACCTCTTTGCAAGTCCGTGTAATGCCAAACTTCCCCGGTTCTGTTCCAGAATTCCGTGTCAGGGGGTTCAGGCCAAGGATGCCTTCCTCCTTCATTGGGGTCAGGGCTTCCTGTATGCCTTTCCACCCATTCCCTTGATTCCCAAGACTCTGTTCAAACTCCAGAGGGATCAAGGATCTATGATCCTCATAGCTCCACGCTGGCCACACCAAGTGTGGTACCCTCTACTTCTGCATCTCTCCCAAGCCCCCTCCCTGGACTTGGGAGCTTCTCCAGACCTTCTGTCTCAGGAGGAAGGGACTTTGTGGCACCCAAACCCCAAGTCCCTTCACCTCAGAGCTTGGTTACTGAAGGCCTAGACCTTCAAGAGTTGAAGCTTTCTCAGCAGGTGAAGGATATCCTCCATGCTTCCAGGAAACCTTCCACCAGGCGTTCCTATGCTTTTAAGTGGAAAAGATTTTCCATTTGCTGTGCTGAAAAGGGTCTTGACCCTCTAGCACTACCTTTAACTTCTTTGTTTGACTATCTCCTGCATCTCTCCAATGCAGGACTTAAAACAAATTCAGTAAGAGTCCATTTGAGTGCTATTGCAGCATCCCTTAAGCCCATCAATGGACAACCTATCTCCTCTCATCCTCTTATTTCAAGATTCATGAGAGGCCTAACTTTAACTAAACCTCCCATTAGGCCTCCTCCGGTGGCATGAGACTTAAATTTGGTTCTTGGTCAGCTTATGAAGCCACCTTTTGAACCCTTAGACACTACCTCCTTGAAATTTCTTTCCTGGAAGGTTATTTTCCTCATTGCAGTCACTTCTGCTCACCGCATCAGTGAACTGCAGGCCTTAGTGGCTAATCCGCCTTATACAAGGTTCCATCATGACAAGGTAGTCCTTAGGACAAATCCACACTTTATGCCTAAAGTGGTCTCACCTTTTCATCTTAATCAGGAGGTATATCTACCTGTCTTTTTTCCAGCTCCTCATGCATCCAGTGCAGAGAGGAATCTTCATACTCTGGATTGTAAAAGAGCTCTTGCTTTTGACTTGCATAGGACACAGCAACATAGAAAGTCTTCCCAGCTTTTTGTTGCTTTTGATCCTTCTCACTTAGGACTTCCAGTCTCTAAGAGAACACTGTCCAATTGGATTGCTCAGTGTATTTATTTCGCCTACCAGAGTAAGAACCTTTCTCTGGAGAGCCATGTCACAGCTCATAATGTGAGGGCCATGGCCACCTCTATGGATCATCTAAATTCTGTGTCCATCGACCAGATCTGTCGAGCAGCCACCTGGGCCTCTGTTCATACCTTCACAGCCCATTACTGCTTGGACAAGGATTCCCGCCGGGATGCCTTGTTTGGTCAGGCTGTCCTCAGACACCTGTTCCATTCTTAAACAACTCCTGCCCTCCTTCCCTGGATGGATGCCTGAGATCCATAGGAGGATGCAGACCCCTTTCAGGGACTCATATCCTTGGGGATCTCCCAGGCATCTCAGCTAGGGAGTCCCCTTATGTGAAGACTCATTCCTGCTTGTTCCTGGAGATAGCACAGTTACTTACCTGTAACAGGTGATCTCTGGGAACAGCAGGAATAAGTCTTCACAACCCACCCACCTCCCCTAGGAGTTGTATCTCTTTTCTATCTTTCCTTTCCTCTCTCTCTCTATTGTCTCAGCTTTAAACTCGAACTGAGGAGAGTTGTTTAGGAAAGGCGGGAAGGCAGCGCGCAGGCGCTGTGGGATGCTCCCAAAAGCTTTCCTTTTTTGGGAAGCTGGGGAGCGTTCCCGCGCAGGCTCCGTCGGTACCGACGTACCCATATGTGAAGACTTATTCCTGCTGTTCCCAGAGATCACCTGTTACAGGTAAGTAACTGTGCTTTATCTGCACACTGCCACAAAATACTGGATCAATGTTCAATTGCCTCGGCTGACCACCATGGAGTTTAAATATCAGCCCTTTTGAAAATTGGGCCCAGTATGACAGTATGTAATTAGTAATTTAAATTTCAGATGTTCTCATGATTTAGAAAAGATGTTAAGTAGTAAATTGGGAAACAAAACCTCTCTGGAGTTCAAGGCATTGTGCTTTGCCTCTTGTACAACTCATTCAGTGTGCACAATTAGAGTATAATTTGCAGTCTTATTTTATTTTTCCCTAAGGCATATGAAGAAAATACTTGGGTAAAAAACTGTGAATTGCAATGTGGTAGTACTATCTTAAAATATTAAGCACAGTCCAGCACAGTGACATGAAACATTTCAAAACAAATTCTAGAATGTTCAGTCTTACATTATTAGAAATAAAGATCAAGAAATAAGTTATAGATGATACTATTGCTTGACCTTTATTTCTATGTATGCAAGTAGATTAGCTCAGTCACCCTTCTACAGTATATTCAGTCTTAAATTCTTTTTAAAACTGTACCTGAACACGTCAGAGCTAGACCTACTTCTTGTTGCCAAAAAACACACTTATATTACTGCAATTTACATTAAGGCAACTCACTGAATTGTGAAGTTGCCTTAAATAGGTGTTAAAGGCAAGTAACAGATCAAAGGGGCAATTTAAAAGGCCCCTTCTATCAAAGTAAGATCTATGTGAATCACCCAGGAAATTGGTAAGCCTTTATCTTAGAAGCACAAGTATTAATAGGTCAGACAGAGCTCTGTGAAGCTCAGTCTTGAAGGACTAACAAAAGGGACTATTACAACTGGAAGTAGATCTACACTTGTGAGTATAAGTTTGGAATAAACTCTAAATCTTGGGGTAAAAAGAACTTCTTGGGGTTAAAGCTGATAAATCTGTGTGTATTAGAATTTAGTGTTTTTGCTAAGTCAGGTCTTAGTAACACCAGTGAGCTTTGTATTTAAGACAAAATAGAGATATAGCTTAGCACTGAAAACAAAATAAGAGTAAATAGTTACTGAAATAAATTTGTTTCTAGAGAGCTTTTTTACTTAATTCAAATTAGAATATAGCTTAGCATACAAGTAGAATAGTCTCTGAGTAGAAGGAGAAATAAACTTGTTTCTAGTGACCTTTACAAAGAGCCCTTCCAATTAGGAGGCAAAAGATCTGTGAAGTTGCCTTAAATAGGTGTTAAAGGCGAGTGGCAGATCAAAGGGGCAATTTAAAAGGCCCCATCTATCAAAGCAAGGTCTGTGTGAATCACCCAGGAAACAGGTAAGCCTTTACCTTAGAAGCACAAGTATAAATAGGTCAGACAGCTCTGTGAAGCTCAGTCTTGAAGGACTACCAGAAGGGACTATTACAACTGGAAGTAGATCTAAACTTGTGAGTATAATTTTAGAATAAACTCTAAATCTTGGGGTAAAAGGGACGACTTAGGATTAAAGATGATAAATCTGTGTCTTTTAGAATTCAGTGTTTTTGCTAAGTCAGTCAGGTCTTAGTACCACCAGTGAGCTCTGTATTTAAGTCAAAGCAGAGTATAGCTTAACATAGATCATAAAATAAGAGTAAATAGACTTTGAAATAAATTTGTATCTAGAGAGCACTTCATTTAAATCAAATTGGAGTTTAGCTTAACCTAGAAAGTAAATTGGTAAGCCTTTACCTTAGAATCACAGGACAGGGCACTATGTAGCAGCCAACTTTTAATAAGTCTTCATTCCCTCCCTCCCCAACTCCCACCCATCCCTGGGATAATCATAGCTTTATAGGTGCTTAAACCTCTTAAAGGAAAGTAGGTGCCCATATTCACTCTCAAGTGCAGTTGTTAATTCAATCTTGAGGTGAACAAAATTCAATAAATGTATTGGGCCTCATACCGATCGAGATGTCCAGGCCCCTGTGTGCCTGATTGGAATTTGATGCAAAGTGGCAGATGCGATTTTGATCCTGTGGGGCACGTGAAGCCCCGCAGGATCAGAATTGCGACTAGGCCTGTACATGCAGGCTGGGACCCAATTCCAGTCTGCCTGCACGTACAGGCCTCAGTCCTGCTAACTCAGTCAAGGCTCCTGAATGGAGCCGTGGCACCATAGTGTCTGGTTGCCATGGCTCCATTCAGGAGCCGCGATCCTTGGCTGCCAAAAACTACTTTCATTCCCTGCAGCCCGACCCCCAAACTGGCCTCCCAAGGCCAGGGTCAGGCTGAGGTGAATATCCTGCACCCCTTCCTACATCTTAAGCTGCCCGGGCCTGCCGTCTCCTGTCATCTAGGAGAACCTATTCCACCTCAGAGGTGGAATAAGTTCCCCTGTTCAGTCTGCCGGCCCTGGACGTAAAGGGCCAATATCCGAATAAGCCCTGTACATCCGGGGACACAGACAGTCCACTGCCTGCCCTAACTCCACCTCTGCCCCACCCCTCTTCTGCCCCACCCCTCTTCTGCCCCCATCTAGCCTCCCCATACAAACACCCTGTACATATGGGCAAGTTAGTCAGGATCAGAAGAGGGGTCCAAATAGCGGGGATGGATGTCCCAACGGGACCCTGATTAGGTAAAGTTTTATTAGAATAAGTATCCCTAGCAAAACCTAAGTAAATAAACAACTTAAATACCTAAACCTAACCTTAAACTAATATGCAGACAGCAGTCCAGCAGCAAGATGGGGGATTTCCAATCTTTTGCATTGAGTGTCACATGTATGATTTTCTCCCAGTTGGTGAGGGGTCTTACATGTGAACTAGGTGCAAGGAGCTTTTTGCTCTCAGGGAACAAATCTGATCTGTGCAGGCTACAGTAGTAGACTTGGAGGACATAAAGAAGACAGAAAGGTACATAGACGAGACCTACAGGGATGTAGTACTTATATCCCACTTCCAGTCTGGCAGAGAGGTCACATGGCAGGAGAGCATCACCCTAGTATGGAAGGAAGAGATCCTGTAGCTAGGACCTGTCCTCCAGGTGATGTAAAAACCCTCTCAAACTGAGGAGGTTTCTCCAAGGCCATTTGCCCGTGAGGGCAGGGTTAGGATAGCTGTTATAGTTGGTGATTCGATCATTAGGCATGTAGATGCCTGGGTGGCTGGTGGACATGAGGATCGCCTGGTAACACGCCTGCCTGGTGTGATGATAGCAGACCTCACGTGCTACCTAGATAGGGTATTAGATAGTGCTGGGGAGGAGTCTGCTGTCTTGATGCATATTGGTACCAATGACATAAAAAAGTGTGGTAGGGAGGTTCTGGAGGCCAAATTTAGGCTTTTAGCTAGGAAGTTGAAATCCAGAACTTCCAGGGTAGCATTCTCCGAAATGCTTTTCATTCCACATACAGGACACAAAAGTCAGGCAGAGCTCCGGAGTCTCAATGCGTGGATGAGATGATGATGCAAAGAAAAAGGTTTTGGATTAATTATGAATGGGCAACATTCTTCGGAAAGGAGGGGATTAACCAGGATGGAACCAGGCTGCTGGCATTAACTTTTAAAAAAGAGAGAGAGCATCATGAGGGAAAGCCAACAGTTGCCCCAGCGCATGGTTCAGAACAATGTATCCTTGAAGGATACTAGCAAAAGATTGAAGTTAGGAGAAGTTCCAATAAAGACAAAAGTAACACAAATGTCCTTAAGTACAGAGCAGACAGATCTTAAAGATTCCAAATGACCACTGCTTACCAATAACCAGATTAATATGAATAAAATACAGCCTCTAAAAATGCTTATATGTAAATGCTAGAAGTCTAAAAAATAAGATGGGAGAGTTAGACTGTAAAGCACTAAATGAGAGGTTAGATATGATTGATATCTCAGAGGCATGGTGGAAGGAGGACAACCAGTGGGACACTGTGATACCATCGTACAAACTAAATCATAATGATAGAGCAGATCAAATTGGTGGAGAGGTTACACTCTATGATAGAGAGGGCATTGCGTCACAAAGGACTAAAGTCTTGAAGGAAATAAAATACACTATAGAATCTCTATGGATTGAAATTCCATGTAAAAAGTTGAAGGAGAAAGTGATACAGTGGGGGTGTACAATTGATCACCTGACCAGAATGAACAATTGGATGATGAAATGCTCAAAGAAATCAGTGAAGCTAACAAAAGTTACAACACAGTAATAATAATGGGTAATTTCAATTACCCAGTATCGACTGGGTCAGTGTCATGGCAGGACATGCTAGGGAGATAGTTTCTAGATGATATAAATGACTGCTTCTTGGAGCAGCTGGTTCATGAACCAACAAGAGAGAAAGCCATTTTGGACTTAGTCCTTAGTGGAATACAAGATCTGATGCAAGAGATAAGGGTGTTGGGGCCACTTGGCAATAGTGATCAAAGCATTATCACATTTGATTTAATAAATGGAGGAAGGGTGACAAGGAAATCCACAGGACTACCTCTTAACTTTTAAAAGGGAGACTGTGATAAAATGAGGAAAATAATTAAGAAAAAACTAAAAGGAGCAGTTGCAAAGGTTAAAGATTTACATCAAGCAGATGTGTTGTTTGAAAATACAATTTTCGAAGCCCAGATCAGCTGAATTGCATACATTAAGAAAAGTGGAAGGAAGTCCAAAAAACTGACAGCATGGTTTAAAGGTGAAGTCAGAGAGACTGTTGTAGCCAAAAAAGCATCTTCCAGGAAATGGAAAAAGGAAGCAATTTTTGAAAAATGGAAACCACATAAGCACCTGCAAGTTAGATGCAAAGTATTAATAAGGCAGGCAAAGAGAGAATTTGAGAAGAAGCTTGCTGTGGAAGCAAAAAACATAATAAAGGCTTTGTCAAGTACATTCATAGCAAAAATCCTGTGAGAGAGTCAGTTAGACCATTAGATGATAGAGGGGTAAAAAGGGTACTAAGAAGGGACAAGGCCACAGTGGAGAGACTGAATGAATGCTTTGCTTCAGTCTTTACTGAGGAAGATGTAGGGATATTACCCATGACTGAAATGGTATTTAAAGGTGATGCCACAGAAGAATTGAAAGGAATTATAGATACACCAGGAAGATTTATTACAACTGTTTGATAAATTGAAGAGTTGCAAATCACCTGGACCAGATGGTACACATCCAAGGGTTTTGAAAAAACTGAAATATGAGATTGCAGACTTATTAGTAATCTGTAAACTATCATTAAAATCATCTGTAATACCTGCAGCTTGGAGGATGGCCAACGTAACGCCAATTTTTAATAAGGATTCCAGGAGTGATCCAAGAAACTACAGACTGGTGAGCCTGACATCAGTACTGGGAAAAATGGTAGAAACCATTATAAAGAACAAAATTGCTGAACATGTAGATAGTCATGGCTTGATGGGAGATAGTCAACATGGAAATGGGAATAACGAGCCAGGCAATCAGATTTACAGATGACCCAAAATTATCTAAAGTTGCTAAAACTCGAGAGGATTGTAAAAAATTGCAAGAGGACCTTGATAAATTGGAAGACTGAATGTTCAAACGGCAGATGAAATGTAATGTGGACAAGTGCAAAGTTATGCACCCAGGAAAGAACAGCCCAAACTATGGTTACACAATGCAAGCTTCCATATTAGGAAGCACTATCCAAGAAAAAAGGTTTAGGCATCATCGTGGATAACATATTGAAACCCTCCACCCAGTGCCAAAGCAAATATAATTCTAGAAATCATAAGGAAAGGAATGGAGAATAAAACAAAGGATATTATAATGCCTCTGTATTGTTCCATGGTGCGACCGCATCTTGAATATTGTGTGCAATTCTGGTCACCATATCTTAAAAAGGATATAGTAGTGTTAGAAAAGGTACAGAAAAAAGCCACCAAAATGGTAAAGAGGATGGAAGGATACCCCTATGAAGAGAGGCTAAATGTTTTAGGGCTCTTCAACCTGGAAATTGGCTGAGGGGAGATATGATAGAGGTCTATAAATTAATGAATGGAGTGTAATAGGTAGATGTAGATCAGTTGTTTACAACATCAAAATATAGAAAGAGTAAGGGACATGCAGTAAAGCTACAGTGTAATCTATTTAAGATGAATAAGAGAAAATATTTTTCTCTCAACGCGTAATCAAACTCTGGAATTCATTACCAGAGGATGCAGTAAAAGTGTAGCTGGCTTTAAAAAGGTTTTGGACAAGATCCTGGAGGAAAGGTCCATAAACCATTAATAAAGGGGACCTAGGAAATCCACTGCTTGCCTCAATACAAACATTGTGGAACCTGTGTCCTTTGGGGAAACTGCTAGGTACTTGTGACCTAGATTGGCCACTGTTGGAAACAGGATACTGGGTCTGACCCAGTATGGCATATCTTATGTTCTTATGAACTCATGAGACTCTTTTCTCTACCAGATGTCCACACACGTGACATCCATCTGTCCTCTTGCAAAGCATAAATTGGCTTAGGTAAGCACTGTGATGAAAACAGGACACATTACCTGCAACATTAAATTGAAATTTCCAAGCATATTGGAGAAGAGCAAAAAGAGAAAATGTTTATCTTTTGCAGATCCCAATTACCTGTTCCCTCTATACTCCATTCACTTTCTAATCTGAGTATTAATCAAATCCTTAGCCCTTCTCTTCTGTTTCTAAAAGCAGTGTTTCAGAATAATGTCTGACAGAGCACAACCCCCTTAATCATTTTCATAAAATCCCATGTAGTTGTTTACAAGTCTATTTCTTCAGGTCATTCCTACCAAAGTGTACCACCAGCACCTTCAGGAGCTCAGAAACCTGATGTTGAAATGAAGACGTAGATGACAGAACTGTATACCTCATTCTCCAGCCTCTAACCCTAAGTGGAGTCCATACATCTTAAGAGTGGCTCACTGCCTCACTGAATAAATCAAATAGTGGCTAACTAGCCAGATTAAACTTTTGGAATTCCTCTGATTTAGAAATAGAAACAGAGTAGGGATGAACATTCATTTGAAATGACATGGGAAATAGCAACAATTTCCTATAATTTTTAATCAGAAAAGGACACTTAAAAATCCAAAATGTGTTTTCCCCTCCAGTCTCATCACAGGTACTGGTAGCACTGGGGTTGGAAAGCAGATTTCTTCTCCATTGAGGTTGGCTGTAGTCAGTCTGTTCTTAACTCAGTTGCTAATCTTCATTCCTGTTTCCTATTTGGCCCAAAGTTTGTCAGTTCTGCAGCTCTATGGAAAATGCTAACTGGTTTGTTGTCTTGTGAATGTATCGACTCCAGTTGTAGAGATTTTCAAAAGATTTTTCTTTTGCCATGATCTTGTGCCAGGAATTCTGTGAAACCATGTCTAAGTATACCATCACATTCAAAGAAAAGAGTATAATTGAATCTAATCACTGAAGGAAGCCAAAACTGGCAGCCAATTTTTCTTAAAAAAAAAAAAGGCTGCACAAAAAAAAAAAAAAGGCTGCACAATATTAGTCAGTGGTACTATAAATATAGTTTTCCCAAAGCTAACTTACTCCAAAGAAAGTGGAGCGAAATGGCCTCAATACAAGGTTTGGGGGCTTCTCATCAACAGATCAACGTAGGTTTGCTCAAAAAAATTAGGCTTTGAGGGGTTTTTGAAAGATTTGAAGGAGGTATCTTGGCAAATATAAAGGGGAATAGAGTTCCATAAAGCAGGAGCTAGAAAGAAAAATGCAGATTGACATGTTTGTTTATATTCATGTTTATCTGAATTCAAGCTAAGCAGTTACAATAAAACAAAATAAAAACATATAAAATATAGATTTGTGCAAAGCGCAACTATTAGATGGAACCACAAGTGAGGTATGATGTGAACACAGTAACCTTGCAGAAAATAAGGAATACGTGAATCGCATAAATAAAATAGAAGACCTGAATAAAAAACTTTATGGGTTAATAGTAAGACTTTGAATTTAATTTGGTAAGTTATTGGAAGCCAGTAATAAAATCTCAGGAGAAGGGTAACATGATCAAATGGTCTGGAATGCATAAGTAACTTTATGGCAACATTTTGAACTCTGTGAAGGCGTTTGATGGAATAAAGAGGAAGACCATTATAAAGAGAATTGCAAAATCTAACTTACCAATTACTAAAGAGAGTATCAGGGTATTAAGGGCCAGTTTGTCAAGAAAAGAGCGGAGATCTCCAATTGTACAAAGAGCAGAGAAACACCCTTTTTCCCTATCTGATATATTTCAGCATCAAAGGTTAATCAAGAGACAAAGACACAACCTAACATTTTGAATGTGGGAAACAGTAGTAGACATCAATAACCGGTCGTTCCTCAGAGTGAAATAATCCAAAATTTAAAAAAAAAACACTGTATACTCCCAAAAACTACTTCTCAAAAAACTTCAATGTTTGTTGTGTTCTAATTTTAAACAAACAAATACTACACGGAAGGTCTCAGCAACCATGGGCTTATAATCGGCATGGTGCAAAATACCTGCTACCACACACCAGCCCTTATAACATCAATGACCCTCCATGCAGATTTTGGGATAGCCACTATACACCATACCCCTTAAATTGTAGAGTACTTAGCTCGTATGAAAATATATTGCTTCTCCAATTTTCAAACGGGTGGCCAACCGTTTGAAAATTGGAGAAGCAATATATTTTCATAAGAGCTAAGTACTCTACCATTTAAGGGGTATGGTGTGTAGTGGCTATCCCAAAATCTGCTTGGAGGGTTATTGATGTTATAAGGGCTGGTGTGTGGTAGCAGGTATTTTGCACCATGCCGATTATAAGCCCATGGTTGCTGAAACCTTCCATGTAGTGTTTGTTTAAAATTAGAACACAACGAACATTGAAGTTTTTTGAGAAGTAGTTTTTGTGAGTACACATAGTGTTTTTTTGAATTTTGGAAACGGTAGTAGAGCACAGCCCTCCAGGGTGGGTGCTAGTGTTATTGGATCGGATTGATCAGAGATCCATGTTGATTCATATTTCTCTGGGTTTAGTTTTAATAGGTTGGATTTGAACCAATGTGAAACGGCTAACAGATCTAGAAGTTGAGGATTAAGATATACGATGATTTGAATGTCATCTGCAAAAAAGTGAAAAGAAATGACGAGTGACTGGACTAATAAAGCTAAAGGTGCAAAAAAAGATGTTGAAAAAATGAGTGAATTAATTGAGCCCTGAGAAACTCTGCAAAAAAGGCTTTGTCTGGTAGAAGTTAAAGAATTACAGTGTACATATAAAGGACTGGAACTGTCTGTCAAGAAAGTGAAAAAACAATTAAAAACTGTTTTCAAGACCAAAATTTGCCAATCGACTAAGCAGCAAGTCATGATCAATCAAATCAAAAGCTGCCGATAAATCTAGTGAGAAAATAAAGGCAATGTGGCCAGAATCTAAGAACTTGTGAATCTCACTGAGCATAAACATTAAGCAAGTCTGTGCTAAAGCCTTATTGCCAAGGATGTAGTATATTCCCTGCTGCCCTGGCCTGATGACAGGGACTGCATCTGATTACTTGATGGCCTGCAGGCCTGCTCCAACCCCTGAATCAAGCTTCTGCCTCGAATGACCTGGATCACCCTGGTGACTGTTAGTTTCACAGCTCCCATTCTAAGGACCCCAGTTACAGAGCATTGAGGTCTAAGGATCATAGAAACATAGGCCATGTGGTCTTTTTCTGTCATCATTTTTCTATCTAGTCTGTCCTTCCATATCAACAACTACGACAGTCCCCTTTTCTCCTCTAGAGAGCCTCTGTGTTTGTCCCATGCTTTTTTGAATTCAGATACTGTCCTCATCTCTACCACCTCCACTGGGAGACTATTCCATGGATCCACCACTCTTTCCATAAAGAAATATTTCCGTGTATCACTCCTGTATCACTCCTGTTCCGTGTATCACTCCTGAATATATCCCTTTTCACCCTCATCCCATGTCCCCTCATAGTACTTGCTTTCAATCAAAAGAGGCTCTTCCCCTGTGCATTTATGCCACGGAGGTATTTAAACGTCAATCATATCACCTCTATCCCGCCTTTCCTCGTTTGAAGTAGAGAGACTGCCTGATTTCTGCCTGCATCTGCAATCGAAAGCAAGTGCCCCATGGATAATGGGGCCACCCTTAAGTACCTTAGAGCATTCATTACAAGTTTAAAACAGCCATGTTTATAGAGTCTGCAGCTGGGGCAGGAGAGAGAATGATCAGGTTGCAGATTTAAAGCTAAAACCTGCAAGTTTAGTTTAGTTTATTTGACTTTTCATATCCCACTTTTAGACCCAAAGGATGCTTCAATACAGTTTAAAATTCAATAAAAAATACCTTAAGAGAAAAGGCGAGGGAGAGGAGTTACCTGTGTGGAGCATTGTGTGACATCAAACCCAACATTTGGAAGGGGGACTGAGTGGCAGGAAGAACTTTGGCAGTGATATTTCACCAGCACTTGGCCACACCTCTTGATGTTGATGTCAGTGTCCTAGCTGGGTTTTAAATATGTATGGCCGGCTGGCTTCGCTCTAGGGGTGTGTTGCAGCATGTGCCAGTGAACCTGACAACTGGAAGAAGGACTGAGTGTCAGAAAGACGTTTGGCAGCAGTATCACATTGATGCGTGACCACGCCTCCGATGTCAGCATCCTAGCTGAGCTTTAAGTGTCAAGCTACACCGTGTGGCCGTGGGCATGTGACTAAAGGAGCATGCGTCTTTAATGCTCCTTTAGTTTCACTTCAGCGGCATTTTGGAGGACTCTTCGGAGACTGGTATGTGACCATAACGGCTAAGGGAGCTGGTAAATGGAAGGACACATTTCTAAGCTGGTGATATCAGCTTTGACTCCTAACTTGTTGGTGATAGGCCCTATGGACAAGCACATTATGCCTAGATCAACTATTCCACCCCAAACCTCTTTAATGAAATCAAAGTATCTTTTTGTCGGGCCGCAGAGAGGGAGGTTAAAACAAATTTTGAAACCACTCCAGACTACTGCGGACCATTTTAATCATCAAACAGTTCTTTAGTAAAACATGTGAAAAGTTGTGAAAAAATTTATGAAAACTTATCTCAGTAACCAAAGAGAAGAAATTCCAAAAAACTTGAGTGCTGAAGTCCACATTTGAGATGGCACGACGTGCACGTTTCGAGGTCGAAAACCTCTGTATCAAGCGCTCTTTATGGACGTCGCTAAGAAATGGTGGGGTATTTGGTGGGGTATTTATTAATCTCTCCCATTGGGATTTATTCTTTTGTAGATCAACTATTGGCAAAGTTTGTGAAATAAGCTGTCTTGGTGCTTCCTCTTCATCTTTTGAGGCTACTATAAGTTCCCTTGAAAGGATTTCCCATCTCCCTCCAACAGAATGGCTGGACCTGATGGGGAGAATGCAGTCTCTCCCCATTTGGGTGAGGTGGGAGAGATTTTGAGCAACCCTCCATGGAGCAATTCAGTTCAATCTGACATTGCAATTCCTAAACTACCACTAACTTCACCAGATATTTAGAAGTCTGTTATTTTTACCACTGATGTTGCTTTTACTTTCCTCTGCATAAACCGTTCCTCTTTCCAACATATATTATAAACCATCTAGAGCTGTTACAGAGGGGGGAACCTGATGTGAACCAAGGTTGGCACATTTTTGGAATCTTTTCAATATGAAATTGTTAATAAGAACACTCTTGTACTGAAATCTAGAAAAAAAAAGTCTTCATAACCATATATTTTAGCAAAGATGTACCATACTGAGGCCAGAGAATTACAGTTTTTCCTGATGTTTCTTGCTCTATCCAAATGAATAAAAAAGTGCTTGATATAGGAGCTACATAATATCTTCATTTTCCTGTAATTGTATAATAATATATCAAGGAGTAAGATATGTAGTTCCAACTCAGTTGGAAAATTTCCTGGTTGATAAATGAGGTGTCTTGCTCTGTTACTCAGCCATTGAGCCATTTCTTGGTTTCTTTTAATGTATTTGGGTGGGTTTCCTTTAGCTTATAATTTATAAGGCTCCTGCACAAGGAATATGTCTTTATTTCTCTCCCCATAATGGGACTTCAAAACTTGCTAATTTTCCATATATCTTTTGCTTTGTATTTTCTTTTTGGGTATTCTCATCTATTTGTTTAGTTTATGAACAAAGGTAAAACAAAAATCAAGAAAAATAAAATATTTAAAAAGAGAAAAAAATTACAATGTTCCAAAAAGAGAGAGGAAAAGAGAGAGGCGAGAAGAAAGTCCAGCATCAACCCAGGGCCTTATCAACAGGTCTGGCAAAAGCTAATGTGAAAAAGTGATTTCAGAGAGGATTCGAATTTGGTGTAGTTTCACTCCTCAGATTCTGGGGGAAGGCATTCCAAATGTCAGGACCATAACAAGAAAAGGCAATTTCTGTAGTAATGTCCAGGAGAGTATTGAAAGTGTTGAGAAGCATAAGTTGAATTACCCGGTTGACACAGAGAGGACATGCGGAATTGTATGGGATTAACAGAGAAGAAAGGTACAGAGGATGTCGGTATGCAGGATTATGAATAAAAGTGCAAATTTTAAATTTAATCCAGAAATGTAACAGAAGCCAGTGGAGAATTTTTAGGGTGGGGGCTATGTGGTCAAATTTCCCAGAACTTGTTAGGAGTCTAGCAGCTGAATTTTCAACAATTTGAAAATGTTTGAGGGAAGCTTTAGAGAATCCATAGTAAAAGGAGTTACAATAGATACAAATTTAGGGGCATGTTTACTAAAGTGCGGCAGGGAGAGTGAGGTTGACGCACTAAAATGGTATGTCTTTACCATGCTGGAGCCATAGTAGCAGTGAACGTACGGCCCTAGCGCATGTTTACAGTGTGCACAGGGAAACACTGTGGACACTGGGAACTGTGCCCAAAGGACACTGGGAACTATGGTTATCAGCTGGCCAGTTCAGAATACAGAGGGTTGACTGAGAATGGGCTTAACTGCCTGCAAGCTCAGAGTATAGGGGATAAGTACAAGAGAGTGGATATGCAAAGCAAACACATGCAGAGAGTATGTGCTGTGTCCCTAACTATCGGAGACAGGGTGCAAATGTGGCATCTGTAGATGCAGGGGGCCTTGTATAGGATCAAGCAGGGTGTCCATAGTGTCCATCATGTGAGACAGGGTATTTATTTATTTATTTATTTAGATCTTTTCTATACCGCACTCTTTAGAATCAGTGCGGTTTACAAGTAACTTAACTTTGAACAATGCAGGCTGAAAACATACATTGAACTTTATAAAAAACAGGTATTACAACTTGGGTTTAACAGGGGTAACTATATACAAACTGAGCAATTGTGTTACGGATATGTTTCTGTAACATGACATGCTCTGTTATCTATTTACATGATGAGTACTTCAATATGAAATATGAACCCCGTCAGCCTGAGGTGCCAAGAGTATCTGTTCACCTAGGCTGCAGGGAGTCCAGTATAAGGCCTTTGGTGGTGGGATGGGGTGGGGGATGGGCTCATCTCCCCACCATCGATCATGGCTTGGGCAGCACCTGAGCCATTATGGAGCGAGTTTCTCATTTTGGGGGAAGGGGCCAGGAGGGTCAGACTGTACATGGGGGCCATTGGGTCAAGGTGCACCCCCATGGTCCACCATAGAGAACACCCACCCCTATAGTGTAACAGAAACTAAAGAGAGGAGCATGGTCATCAATCCCCCCCCATGCCCCCTCCTTCTAGGAGAGATCTAGGAGTAAACCCCATGGAGGTGGTTACTCCCACACAGCCCCTAGGCTAAGCACCCTAGCTGATGTGGAAACAGGCCATGTGATCCACTCTGCACTCACAGTCAAAAAGAGAAAAAAAGTTTAAAAAAAAGAAAGAAAAGAGAAACGCACATACCATTAAACCTATCCACTCAGCCAAACTCAACCACATAAGCTGAATTCAATTCGCACCCACACTCTCAACCCCCACATAAAATCAGAAGAACTTTACCAACAAAAACAGTTAACACAGACTGGGGGAGGGGGGAAGACTGAGTGTGCTCTTTTGAAGAAAAAGTAAAGGAGGGTGAGGTAAAGGAGATGCCACTCAGAAGACCCTTTACTAGAACTAGAATAATGGGACTGATAGCTTTTGTGAGGCAAAGAGAGGCCTGCAGAGGCCACCGGTAGGAGGCAAGGAAAGGCAGTTAGTTCAAGAGACCTTAGATGCCATTACCACAGATTGCATTGAAGATAACACAATGCAGTTAATTACATCTTTTTAGTTAGTATTAACTGTGCTGAATTATCTGCCGTGTTAACAGCTAACCTATTTTAACAACCTCTTCATTAAGTTTGTTTGTTTATTAAGCTTGATATACCGCCCTTCACATTTGCAGCAGGGCGGTTTACAATAAAATCAGGTAAAGAAGGAGGGAGGAGAAGGGAACGCCTTAAGTGATAGGAAAGAGTGTGATGCTCATACATATGAGAGGGATAGAAACAGAAACCGAAGGAGTGGAAGACTAAAAGAATCAAGTAGTGGATAGGTCAAAAGCTTGCTGGTGGGTTTTGGTTTGTGATTTGAATTTGACATAGGATATTTCTAATCTGAGGTTGAAAGATAGAGCATTCCAAAGAGTTGGACTGAGAAAGGAAAAAGCAGTATGATGGATGGTTTCTAGTCTGGCTTGAGTAGCAGATGGGAGGTGAAGGCAGTTAGCATATGATAGGATACTGGAAACAAATGGAAATGAATTAGAAGTGGGGTTATTTGGTCACAGCAAGAAGCATAAAGGAGAAACTTTATGGCCATATTTTGGATGAGCTATAGGTGCTGCAGTTCGTGATACGGGAGGCCAGAGAGAACAATGTTACAATAGTTTAAGCAAGACATGATTAGTGTTTAGAAGTAAGGTGGTCATGTGAGAGAGAAAAAGGAACGTTCGAACGGCCCTGATCTGACAGCGCAAGTAGAAGGAACGATGGACGAAAGCACTAATATGATCATGAAAGGTCAGGGAAGAATCAAGAATTATACCTAGATAATAGAGTGAGGATACCAGGGGGATAGGAGTACTTAGAAGCAATGAGAAAGTAAGGGACAGAGACATGAACCAGTGAGCAAAATGGAGGAAGTTTTATCAGGATTCAGAAGAAGTTCTTTAGATGCCATCCGGATAGTGATTTGGGTGAGACATGAATCAAGGGGAGAACAATTTGGAGAAACAGGGTCAGTGTGGAGGAGGAGTATTATGTTGTCAGCATAATAATATGCTGAAATCTCGCTTTGCTGTATAAGGAGGAAGGAAAATATTGAACAGTAATCGGGCTAGCACTAAGCCCTGTTGTAAACCAAAGTGTAGTGGGGTGAGGGGTAATGAGGTTGAGTTATCAAATTTGCAGATTGGCAATCAAATTTACAAATAACATAAAATTATTAAAATCCAAGAGGACTGTAAAAAATTGCAAGAGGAACTTAATAAATTGGACTGATTGGATGTTCAAATGGCAGATGAAATTTAATGTGCACAAGTGCAAAGTTATGCACCTATGAAAGAACAACCAAAACTATGGTTAAATGATGCAAGGTTCCATATTAGGAACCACTACCCAGGAAAAAGATTTAGGCATCATCGTGGATAACATGTGGATAACGTGCACTCTCTGCCCATTGTGCACTGGAGATCAAGAAAGCTAATAGAATGCTAGGAATCATAAGGAAAGGAATGGAGAATAAAACAAAGGATATTATAATGCCTCTGTATCATTCCATGGTGCGACCGCTCCTTGAATATTGTGTGCAATTCCAGTAGCCATTTCTTAAAAAGGATATAGCGTTATTTGCAAAGATATAGAGAAGAGCCACCAAAATGGTAAATGGGATTGAAGGGTGCTCCTATGAGGAAAGGCTAAAAATGTTAGAGCTCTTCAATCTGGAAAAGAGACGGCTGAGGGGAGATATGATAGAGATCTATAAATTAATGAATGGAGTGGAACGGGTAAACATGGATCGATTATTTATGCCATCAAAATATAGAAAGACAAGATGAGATGCAATGAAGCTACAGTGTAACCTATTCAAGGCTAATGCATAATCAAACTCTGGAATTCGTTACCAGATGATGTTGTAAAAGCTGTTAGTGTAGCCGGGTTTAAAAAAGTTTTGGACAAGTTCCTGGAGGAAAGGTCCATAAACCATTATTAAAGGGGACTTGGGAAGTCCACTGTTTGCCCACTACAAGCAGTGTGGAACCTGTGTCCTTTGGGGAAACTGATAGATACTTGTGACCTAGATTGGCCACTGATGGAAACAGGATACTGGGCTTGATAGACTTTGGTCTGACCCAGTATGTTCTTATGAGTTAGATCCTTTTCTGTTGTATCTATCTGAGAGAAATGAGTGAAACAATTGCATAACGGTGCCACGCAGACCAAAATCGTGCAGAAAGGAGAGAAGAATGTTCTGGTCTGAGGTCAAAAGCAGAGGACAGAGCCAGGGAGACTGCTAGGGAAATATTGCCTCTACCTTGGGACTCGTGGACTATGTTGAGAAAGGAGAGAAGCAGGGGCGGCCCAAGGGGGGTGCAGGGCCATGTGCGGAGACTCAGCACGGGGCCTCATTTGCATAAATATTTGCATAATGTTACCATACACTAACTTTTAGTAAACATGCCTCTTTATGAGTGTATGGATAAAGAAAGACTAAAAGATTTCTATATTACTATAATCCAGTGCCAACCGCCAGGCACATTAGGAACTACTACAAACACTGCCCATTTAGAACCCATAGCAAACCCACCGAATCATAACAGCACTACCAGGACTCACAGAGCACCATACCCTACCTATCAAAAGGCAACACTGCAAATATTAAACCAATACATTTCAGAGAATAACAATACATGACCTACTGGGGAAAGAGAACAAGTGGCAATGTCAAATAGGAATTACATAAACAGAATACCTCAGCTCAGTTACACATGCAGAACACAGACCATCACCAAACAAGGAATCACAATTTAGAAACAGGAAGACAATAATTAAACTGGGAACCCTAAAAAGCCAAACTTGGAATGTACAACAACTATGCAGAAATAAAACTATAAATTAATTTCCTCTTGTACTAAACAAAGCACAGACGTTAATGATGCACATTTCCCAGAGCTGTCATATTCCAGTTAATAAATTCAAAATAAGGAGATATCTTTGTACCTTTTGTGCATTTTTTTTTCAGTTGCAATTTCTCCAGACACTTTCTTCTGGTTTCTTTGTGTCTTCTGCTAACTCTCCATCGTCTGCTGTCCATTTGTCCTTTCTTCTCTCTTCTAGTTTTTTTCCATTCTCTTACATCTGCTTTAACATACTAATCTTTCTCCTTTTGCTCTTTCCTCATTCCTTTTTCATCCACTCAAATTTTACCCCTCCATCCTCAATCCCCACTTACTATCCCAATACCTGGCCAATTGTAGATTTTTCTTCCCTCCCACACAAAATATTTTTCCCCTCTCCATTTCACTCTCCCATCCCCATCCCATTCTAATCTCCCCCAACATCAGCTCCCTTCTAGTTCCAGCCCCACTCAGTATCCACTCCCTTCTAGTCCCCGCATCAGCCCATTTCCAGTCCTAGCTCCCCCATCCATTTCCAGTCCTATCCGAGTCCCTCCATCGGCTCATTTCCAATACCAGCCTCCCATCAACCCATTTCTAGTCCTTTCTTAGCCCCACCATCAGCCCATGTCAAATCCTAGCTCCCCTTCACTCAGCCCATTTCCAATCCAAGCCCCCCATGAGCGTACTTCCAGTTCCAGCCCCTTCATGAGTCCATTTCAATTCAAGCCCCCACCACAGCCCATTTCCAATCTTAGCTCCCACCAACACCCAATTCCCAGTCCTATCATAGCCCCTTCATCAGCCCATTTCCTGTCCTAGCTCCCTCCCCTCACAGCCCATTTCCATTCCAAGCCCCCTCCCCATCAGCTATTTGCAGTTCAAGGACCCCCTACCCCTCAGCCCATTTCCATTCCAAGCCCCCGTCCCCATCAGCTATTTGCAGTTCAAGCCTTCCCTTCCACTCAGCCTATTTCCAGTCCTAGCAACCCCCCCAACCCATTACCAGTCCTAGCCATCCCATAGCCTATTACCTGTCCTAAACCCCCATCAGCCCACTTCCAGTCCTAATCCCATCAGCCCATTTCCAGTCCTAACCCCATCACCCAATTTTCAGTTTAAGACCCCCCCGAGCCCAGTCCCAGTCCTAACCCCCCATCAGCCCACTTCCATTCCAAGCCCCCGTCCCCCATCCGCTATTTGCAGGTCAAGCCGTCCCTGCCACTCAGCCCATTACCGTCCTAGCCCCCCCCATAGCCTATTACCAGTCCTAACCCCCATCAGCCCACTCCAATCCTAATCCCATCAACCCATTTCCAGTCCTAACCCCATCACCCAATTTTCAGTTTAAGCCCCCCCATAGCCCATTACCAGTCATAATCCCCATCAGCCCACTTCAAGCCCTAATCCCATCAGCCCATTTCCAGTCTTAGCCCCCATAGCCCATTACCAGTACTAACTCCCCCCATCACCCCATTTACAGACTTAGCCCCCCCATAGCCCATTACCAGTCCTAACCCCCCCATCAGCCACCTTCCAGTCTTAACCCCATTAGCTCAATTCCAGCCCTATACCCACCCTCTCCCCCCATCATCCACCTTCCAGTGTTAACCCCATTAGCCCAATTCCAGCCCTAACCCCCCCCCTCTCCCCCCTTTCCCCCCCTCTACCCCCAGCCTAGGGAAAATTTAAAAGATTAAAAAAGCTGTCTGCTGCCGGCCTGCCGCTGCCACTGTGGCAGATTTGAGTGTCCCGCGGGCCCCCCTGCCCGGCAGAGACTGCCCTCCCTGCAACAGCTCCCTCTCCACAGTCAAAACCGTCTTTCAGAGCGCAAAGGGAGAGTTTCCCTTTTGCGGCTCTGTTAAGCCCGCGGGCGCTGATGGGAAAAGTTCCCATCAGCCCCTGTGGTCTTAACAGAGCGGCGAAAGGGAAACTCTCCCTTCGCGCTCTGAAAGCCAGTTTCAACTGCGGAGAGGGAGCTGATGCAGGGAGGGCAGGCTCTTCTGGGCAGGGGGGCCCTGCGGGACACTCAAATCTGCCGCGGTGGCAGCAGCAGCAGGCCGGCAGCAGACAGCTTTTTTAAAAAAAATGTAAAATTTACTTTTAAGCAGAATGTTCTTTGCGCGGGGCCCCCTGAAACGTGGGGCCCTGTGCAAAAAACATTCTTGCTCAATGGACGGGCCGGCCCTGGAGAGAAGTATTGTCTCAGTGTTATATCCTGGGTGAATACCAGATTGGCGGGAGTGCAGGGTACTAGTGGAATTCAAGTGCATAATGAGTTCAGTGAATGTAATCTTTTCAAGAACTTTAGAAAAGGTAAGTTAGAGACAGGCCTGTAATGAGCTGGAGAGGCGCGATCTAAGGAGGAGTTTTTCAGGATGGGATGGATCAAGGCTTTCTTCCATAGGACGAGGAAATCACCGGAGAATAGCCTATTGTTCATGATTTTGAGGATGGTGGGTAGAGGGCAAGTGAAGTCTCGGTAAACCAGGCGGATGGGATCGGGTCGGAGTGACAGGTTATTTTGTGAGAGGAAGTTATGATCTTGAGTAATACTGTTGAAGATATGGTATGAAAAGAGCACCAGATATAAGACATGGATTTCGGCAAGGGGAGGGCCTGACTTGGGGGGCTAAGGGAGAGGGGAAGCAAGCCATCAGTGAATTAAGGCACAATCTCTGCCTATCCTCCCTGTTAGCTGTTAAAGCAGTAGATAATGCATGTTAACCCTAGTGCCACATTACCTGCTAACTCACTGCCTGTATTATCTGTTAGCACACTACTTTCTCCATTAGCAGCTCAGTAAATAGGCTACTAAAAGGTAAATATTGCAGTTATATCGCAAAATAGATTCTTACTATATAAAATTCTATGTTAAAACTATACAAATTGCATTCTATACTAACCATATATCACCAGATTTCACTCACTAAAAAAGAGCAGCTAATGATTACAGTAGTGTGTTGAGAAACAGGATAGTGCTGTTCCTTGTGACCTTGAGCAAGTCCTTTAACCATCCATTGCCTCAAACTGAGAGGCCGTTTACCTAAACATGGTAGTTTTTTGCCCCAAACTGCGTTTTGAGTCAAAATCAACATGCCTTAGGAAGAACCACACTGTGGCCATTGTCAGGAGCATGGCCAGTATGTACCCAGCATTACCATACAGTCAAATCCTTAGCATGATTTTTCCTATGGAGGTGGCAGCAGATGCGCCCATGCTAATTTCAACAACAACAGCATGAAATATGTTCCCCTGCGCTAACTGCAATGTGTTCTCTACGACCCACCCGCCACATTTAATCTGTTCATTCCCCATCTCATAAGATTGTTTGCAGTTAGTGTGGAACTTAGTGTGGAGTAACTATCATGTCCGCATGGTAACAGTCAGTGCGAGCCCTTGTGCACAGTTACTGCATGTGAAAAGGTGCATCAACTGCTTAGCACACTGGTAAAAGTGCCCCTTTGATTGTAAGTCCTCCTGGGGCAGGATAATGCCTACTGTACTTGAACTCAACTTGCTTTGAACATCTGAGAAAGGCGTGAGATAAATCCAGTGATATGTAGATATAGTCATAACATTTTGATAAGGCTCCATTTACTTATTTAAGGAGTTGCAGCCTGAAAATCTGAAAGCAGTTTTTTTCCGTCAGTTAATATTAGTACAAAATATATCATTTTCTATGACGCATGACAACAAAATGCAAGAGATAAAACACATAAAACCATAATAGATGAGGTTGATAAACTGACAAAGGGCCCAATATTCATTTGGGTGGGCTATGAGCTGCATCAGTGCATAGCCCTGTCCACTGACCTCTAAACCTGATGGCATTGAATATCTGGGTTTGACACCAAGTAGTCACCCGCAGAGCCCAACCAGGTAGCAGCAATATTGGACTGCTACTCAGCTTCTGCGGCTAGAACTACGTGAGCCAAAAGCTTGTTTTAGGTGCGGATCGCTAACTGGGTAGCGGTCCAATATCACTGCTGCCTGGTTACTGGCAGTCTCCACCCCAGAACACCCCTAACATGCCCCGATGCTAAGCGGATAGCATCGGGGTGCATAGGGGACATAGATGGGCATATTCAACGGCACTAACCATGCAGGTGCCATTGAATATTCCTGTTTAAGGTATTTACATTGTTTTCTGGGCTGTGAACCATGTAAATGCCTTTTGAATATCGGGGCCAAAGTGATCACATGCAAAGAGACCCAAGGTCTTACGCGTTTCTCGGATACTGGGCATAATGTTCTTCTTGGCGAATCTCGAGTGTCAGCGTGTCCTAAAAGTTGGTGCTGCAGCTGACACTAGCCCACATCTCCACTAATTACAAAGGTTTTGGAAGAGGGACAGAGAAAGGTGTGGCTGAGATCACTGATTTAATCATTGCTGTCTGCTTCTTCCGTTCATCCTGAATGTCCAACATGTTTGTTGAAGTCTGAAAATGTGCCTAAAAACGATGATTTTGAAAAGCACTGTTGCATTCCACCGTCTTTGCTAAATAGGAAAAACTATCACAACATAATGACAATTAACAGTAAGCTATTAAAGGGCAGACACTACTCTGCAGATCCTCTTCCCTGGAAAGAAAGCTTAAGAATTTGGATGAAGAGAATTGCTACTTCATTGCCAGCTTATTGAACTCCAACTGTGTCTCCAGTACTCTTAATTGGCACTCTCAAGAAGCATCTGTGATAATGGCTCTGTGTTTCTCATCTCATGCCAGTGTTTACCATGCAGGAAACACGCTATGCAGAGCCATATTGGTGGCCATCATTGAACTGTATATAATAATCTTCATTCAAAATCTAATCTAGAGCTCTTACCAACAAGCAATTAAAGAACAATATTTAAAGTCTACAGGAGATCAGGAAAAGATTTCTGGTTTTGTTTGCATAATATTTTAGGTGTAGATTAAAATGTCTGTAGATTAAAATGTCTGTGCCAGTTTGAGACTAGCTAGGGGAGGATGCTGTTTAAGAAACATATGTTCACAGTGAGTTTCCTTAAGTCTGGTGAAAGTGAACTATGTCCTAATTCTGAATTTTGTGTCACCTTCCGCACCAAACAAAAACGCCGCGCATCTTTTGTTTGGTGCGGCAGAGTATAGCAGTCACTCAAGTGCATTGCGGAGAGCCGTTTAGTGAGGAAACGCGGGCAGCATTATCGAAAGGGTTTTAGCGGTCCCCTGAAGAAAGTGTTATGAAACGTCTTGATGGTACCGGGGATGTACGTTGGGACTATAGTGTGTTGCAGCGTCTAGCCCATTTGGGAAAGCTGAATACGTTAAGTACATCGAGTTGTTTAATTTACAACTGTTTTATAAGAAAGATCTACATGGACTAGAGCTTAGTTTTGAAAAGTTTATTCTCGAGGTCGCTGATGTGACATCGCACTATAGCTTGTGATAAGGAAGCTTATCATAGCTCAGGAAGGAGCTATAGTAAAGGTGAAGTGACTCTGAACAAGCAACCTGTCAGTTCTGGTAGAAATAAGAAAACAGAATTTTTCCATAAGACTACCAGTCCCAGAATGCACCAGGTTTCCAACAGCCATTAGAGGAGCTGAAGTGAGGAAACGTGTGTTCAATCAGGAGGGCTATGAGGTAATCCCCAAGCACTCATCTCAAAGGGCAGGGCCTGATTCAGCACAGCTGCGCTGTGCTAGGGTGGAGCACTCATCTAGGCAGAATAAAGGTAGAGTTTATTCTACAGAGAATTATCCTCATCTTGATCTTGGACATCCTCGTCTTGGAGATCCTCATCTTGGACAGCTTCATCATCTGGAGGATCATCAGAAGCAGAAGCCAGAGCGGACAGACAGAGAGGGCAAGAAACCCTTTGGAAGAAAGAAGAGAAAAGCATTTGGGAGGTCTAAAGGAGTCCAGAGCAGTACATATACTGGGAGACATTCAAAAGGCCAGCATAAACCATTGGACTGGGGAAAACCAGAGGAGTGGTGCTGCAGAGCTAGGAATCTCCAGACGGTACCTGTGAGGGAGACGGCTGCACTTGGAAGGGACCCTAGGACCCGTGCCAGAAGGTATGTGAAGAGAGATCCAGTGTCCAGGGATCTGGATTGGAAGGCTGGACATAAGAACTGGACTACATACTGGCCAGGCTATTTAGAGAGGAACTCTAACAGCAATGGAAGCTCAGGTATGAACACTGATCTATGCCCTAGCTATACCCTTGAAAGACAGCAGGGAAACAAGTATTCTCCTGAGAGTGCTCCATTGAGAAATTCCTCTGTGCCAATCCATGATATTGAACCCATGATTGTTGAAGAAGGGGAAGAAGTGGTTGATACAGGCTGTGAATACATGGATTGCTCTCTGTCTAAACTCCTTTGGTAATTTACTGTTACAAAGTACAACAGCCATCACAAAGAAATACAAACTTGTTCTTTAATCTACTCAGAAAAGCTCCTGAGTAGGATTTGAGCCACGCAGTAGAAAGCAAGCCAGCTAAGGGGTTTCAGCTGGGTAACTGCTAGCAATTGAGCCTTACCTAATTGCTTGTGAGCTCTGAGGGAATCACTTCTGAGTCTATGTGTGAAGATATAAGAAGTTAACCTGAAAAGAACAGTTTTTTCCTACTTTGTGGGTTTTGCTTGTTGATTAAAGCACTGCTAAGAAAATATTAGCTAGAGCCTACAGAAAAGACCAGTTTGTTACCAACCAGGTCTTTATTCTTTTGATTTGATTGCCTGACAAGTTCAACTGTTGTTTTCCTGATTTTGTTTTTCTAAGTTTAACACTGAAAGCAAGTATCCTGTTTTATGTGCTACAAAGCATATCTGTGTTGGGAGAAATAACCCCATAAATAAATATCTTATTGGCTTTACACTCAAGCACAACTAATTATTGTGAACGGCTGTGTCTGGTGTGAATGGACTACATTTCCCACAATCCCTTGCAAATCATATTAGTATATGCCTTTGCCAAGACTGTGAACATTCTCACCCAGGCATCCGTCTGACAAGCTGTGATTTGGTGTATGCCTTAGCAGCAGTGCTCTATATGTACTGAGACCTCTTGAGTTGTTCCTGATCCTTTACAGTGGTTAAATTGAACAATATATTTTTTTCTAAGTGTGATTTTTGATCATTCTAAATATTCAGACCTACATATTTTTTGTGTGAGCACAATAATAACTGGTTGCAAGCAATGTTTGCAGAAATAGAGGGAAGCAGCAAATTATAACAATGGTGAACTCTTGGTTCTAATTTAAACCATTACAGAGTCTGAAAATATTTAAAAAAATATAAAATTGAAGAAGTTCCATTTTCAGACAAAAGGACTTACTTACTAAGCTGTTTAATGTCAATACATTGCAGAAGTGGCCAATGTTGTGTTATTTTCCAATTAATATGTGCTAGTAGCTGATATTGTGAGTTATTGGGGCATTTAGCAGCTTACTAAAAAAAAAAGCAGATTCAATGCAAGGTAATGTAATGAGCAGCATCAAATGCAAATGCATGCAAAGCAGCTCATTACCATGGTAACCAGTAGAACAAGTAATAAAAATCCTTTGCTTTAACCTGCAATATTCAGCAGCAGTGATTTAACCAGATATCACTTTAAACATCTTGTTACAGATACATGGATAAGGTCCTGCTGATTATTGACCTCTATATTTGAAATAAACATAAAAGAGCAGGTTGCGCAATTTTTTAACCTGTCATTTCTTTCCTTCTCCTCTTTCCTCTAGCTCAACTGGGACCTGCTACTAGAGCCTTCTTTGGCAATATGTAGGGCATGTCCTCCCTATATTTATCCATTCTCCCTCAAGTACTCTCACTTGGTTTGCAGCTTGTCGTGCTGTGAGGGCTTGCGTGCATCAGTGATGCTGAGAGCTAAACTATCGGTAGCTTAACTACTGGCAGGGTCTTCCAAGATGGACAGGTCTCAGCTGAGGTGCCAGACCAAGACAAACCATCCTTCTGGGCAGCAGCAGAATGGGATAGTGTTGACGGCGGAGGATCACACTTTTGTGACAACGGCAACAACACCAAACTTAAACTGCGCGGAAGAAAGGCCCGGCAATCTACTTCTGTATCTTGCCATGAAAACCCAATGGATAGTTACAACAAAACAAATTGTGCTATGGTGCTGGAAGATTAGACCCCCAGGTCGGAAGGCACTCAACTAGCTACTGGGGAAGAGCTGAAGACTTTTCAGAGGAAAGCCAGCATTTATGATGTGGTTGAATCAAAGCCCTCGGGAAGTCTGACTGCTGATGTAGCTGCGCATGAAATGAGAATAAGAAGCTGTAAAGATGTCTTACACATTGGAACATGGAACGTACGAAGCATGAACCAAGGGAAGTTGGAGGTGGTCAAGAATGAAATGGAACGTGTACAACTTGATCTGTTGGGTGTCAGTGAACTGAAATGGACTGGCATCGGGCACTTTGCATCAGATGATCACATGGTCTACTATGCTGGAAATGAAATACAAAGAAGAAATGGTGTTGCATTTATAATAAAGAAGAAACTTGCAAGAACTGTAATGAAATACAATGCAGTCAGCGAACGCTTAATCTCTATTCGTCTACGAGGATTGCCTATCAACACAACTATAATTCAAGTATATGCCCCAACAGCTGCAGAAGAGAATGAAATTGAAGAGTTCTATGAACAAGTACAAGCTGAAATTGACAGAACATGCAAACAGGATATCCTGATAGTCATGGGTGACTGGAACGCAAAAGTTGGCAACAAAGAAGAAGGCAAAGTAGTTGGAAAATATGGACTTGGCAACAGAAATGAAGCTGGAGAAAGACTGATAGAATTCTGCAAGACCAATGATCTATTCATCTCAAACACCTTCTTCCAGCAACACAAGCGGCGACTGTACACATAGACTTCACACAATGGATTGTATAAAAATCAAATTGACTACATCTGAGGAAGTCAATGATGGAAAAGCTCTGTAACATCAACAAAGACAAAACCTGGAGCTGACTGTGGTACAGAGCATCAACTACTAGTATGCAAACTCAAGCTAAAGTTGAAAAAGAGCAAACCACTCATGAATGCAGCAAAATATACCACTGGAATTTAAAGACTGCCTGCAAAATCGATTTGCTGCTTTAGATACAAATGACAGAGCTCCGGAAGAGTTATGGAATGACATCAAGAAGGTTGTGTTGGAAGAAAGCGAGAAGTCTCTACAAAAGGTGAAAAAGCAAAAACGGCCAAAATGGATGACGGAAAAAACTCTGAAAATTGCCCAGAAACGCAGAGAAGCTAAAGTCAGAGGAGAAAGAAAGACAGTCGCAGAACTCAACAGAGATTTCCAATGTGCAGCAAGACAGGACAAGGAAAAGTACTACAATGACACTTGCAAGGAAATAGAAGCAGAAACTATTAGAGGAAGAACAAGATCGGCTTTCCTAAAGCTACGAGAGTTAAAGAAAAAGTTCCAGCCTCGAATTGGAATGTTACAAGATGCTCAGGGTTCCATGTTGAATGATGCTGAGAAGATCAAGAAAAAGTGGAAGGAATATACAGAGTTTTTATATGATAAAGATCAAGTGGACCAACAGCCATTTCAACCTGTACTTTATGATCAGGAACCATTGGTGATGAAAGAAGAAGTTGAAGCAGCATTGAAAGCCTTATCAAAGAACAAAGCACCAGGCATTGATAGCATTCCCATAGAAGTATTACAGCAATCTGGTGCAGCTGTTACCATACTTACAAGGCTCTGCCAAGAAATATGGAAGACAACATCATGGCCAACTGACTGGAAAAGATCTGTGTTTATACCAATACTAAAGAAAGGTAATCCAACTGACTCTGGAAATTATCGAACAATCGCTCTGATCCCACATTCCAGCAAGATTCTACTGAAGATTATTCAAAAGAGACTATAACAATACCTGGAACAAGAACTACCTGAAGTGCAAGCAGGGTTCAGGAAGGGCGAGGAACGAGAGACATCATTGCGGATGTGAGATGGATCCTGGAAAAGACTAAAGAATACCAAAAGGATATCTATTTGTGTTTTATCGACTATAGCAAGGCTTTTGACTGTGTAAACCATGAGAAACTTTGGGCCACATTAAGAAGCATGGGTATACCAGAACACCTGACCGTTCTCTTGCGCAATCTGTACATTGATCAAGAAGCAACAGTTTGAATGGAACAAGGAGAAACAGAATGGTTTAAAATAAGCAAAGGTGTAAGACAAGGCTGCATACTTCCCCCTACCTGTTTAATTTATATGCAGAACAAATCATCAGAGAAGCAGGATTGTATAAAGACCACAGAGGTGTGAAGATTGGTTGAAGACTCATGAACAACCTTCGCTATGCTGATGATACTAAATTACTGGCTGAAAGTGAAGATGATCTAAAACATTTGCTTCTCACAATCAAAGAACATAGTCTCAAAATGGGCCTGCACCTTAATGTAAAGAAGACAAAGATCATGACAACTGGCATAATCAACAGGTTCATCATTGAAGGAGAAGAAATTGAAATTGTGAACAACTTTAACCTACTTGGATCAGCTATCAATAAAGAAGCAACAAGCAGTCAAGAAATCAGACGACGCATTGCTCTTGGCAGAATGGCTATGAAAGACCTAGATAAGATTCTCAAGAGCAGAGATGTCTCTCTCCATACAAAGATTTGACTTGTTCAAGCCATGGTATTTTCAATAACATCATATGGATGTGAAAGCTGGACGGTGAAAAAGACAGACAGGAAGAAAATTGATGCCTTTGAATTATGGTGCTGGCAGCGAATACTGTGTATACCATGGACTGCCCGAAGAACAAACCAGTCGGTACTAGAGGAGATCAAACCTAAGCTTTCTTTAGAAGCTCAGATGACAAGACTTCGACTTTCATACTTTGGACACATCATGCGAAGAGAGAGATCATTAGAGAAAGACATCATGCTTGGCAAGATAGAAGGTCAACGCAAAAGAGGAAGGCCAGCAATGAGATGGATTGATACAATAACAGCAGCTACAGGTACCAGTCTGTCAACAATGAGCTGCCTGACTGAAGACTGAACACAATTTAGGATAGCTATCCAGAGGGTCGCTATGAGTCGACTCCGACTCGACGGCACTTAACAACAACAACAACAACAGGGCATGTCCTCCCTATATTTATCCATTCTCCCTCAAGTACATACTCAGTTGTGTCATTCCAGTAACCGACCTGGGCTAGGAGTAATGTACGAGGGGGTACCCAAAAAAAACAGGAATAACATTGCCGTGGGCGGAGCTTGCGTAGTACGCACTTCTGCCGCTAGGCGTGTATAGTGCAACTCATTGTCAGTTCAGTGCCACCTGTGTTGTCGACCTGGCTTGTTCTGTTCATCTGCAGTGATTGTTTTTGCTAGCGCTGTTTTGTTCTTGTTTCTTTTTTTATGATGACAAGTTTAAGTGAACAACGTGCAGCTGTGAAATTTTGTTTTCTACTCGGTAAAAATGCTGCTGAAACTGTTTTAATGTTGAAAACAGCTTATCAAGATGACGCTATGGGAAAAAGTCAAGTGTACCAGTGGTTTGCTTGGTTTAAAAATGGCGACATGTCGATTGATGACAAACCTCGTTCTGGGCATCCATCAACTGCCTGAATCGACGAAAATATTGAAAAAATTAGAGAGCTTGGCCTCACAGACCGTCGACAGACAATTGATCAACTGTCAGAGATTAGTGGGTTATCTTGGAGCTCGGTTCAGCGAATTTTAATGGAAGATTTGGGAATGAAAAGGGTTGCTGCCAAGTTTGTTCCTCGGGTTCTGACTGACAATCAAAAGGAACATCGAGTTGAAACATGTCGTGTTTTGAAACAACAGCTTGAAACTGATCCAGATTTTCTGTCAAAGGTCATTACAGGTGATGAGTCATGGTGCTATGGTTACGACCCAGAAACAAAGCTACAGTCAAGCCGATGGAAGACGTCATTGTCACCCCGTCCAAAAAAATGTCGTCAAGTCAAATCAAACATCAAAACAATGCTGATTTGCTTTTTTGATGCCAAGGGGGTAGTTCATTCAGAGTTTGTTCCCCCAGGTCAGACCGTCAATCAAACCTTTTATTTGGAAGTTTTAAGAAGATTGCACAACAGTGTTCGTCAAAAAAGACCCGATTTGTGGCAGACAGGAGACTGGTTCTTCCACCACGACAACGCACCTGCACACAGCCATCTCTGTTAGACAGTTTTTGGCTAAAAATGGCATGGTTCCGCTGCCCCACGCACCTTACTCGTCTGACCTGGCTCTGTGCGACTTTTTCTTATTTCCACGCATGAAAAGGGGCATGAAAGGACACCGATTTGACAACATTGAAGAAGTCAAGAAACAAAGGAGGGAGGAGCTGTCAGCCATTTCTAAAGATGACTACAAAAAATGTTTCGAACAGTGGAAGCACCGGTGGGACAAATGTATCAGTTGTAATGGAGAGTATTTTGAAGGGGATAAGGTGGTTTTGTAAAGAATTTGAAATAAATAGCTTTTAAAAAATAATTCCTGTTTTTTTTGGGTACCCCCTCGTATACTAGCTCTGTTCAGAAATGTACATATGGGTCTTGATTCTGACCATCTAGGTGTCACTTTCATGCAGTCACCAAATACCCAAGCTGTAAATTCTACTACTGCAGCATATTCAGCCCTTGCTGACCTGGGGAGACCAAACTTATCCACATGGTGAGACACAATATTTACTATCTGAGCCAGTGGGCAACTCCAGGTTGTGGAAGATTTTAATCTACAGAAATTGTGAAGACTGAAAATCAGAAAATCTGTAACCAGTTTCCAAACTGCTTGGGTAAGTCTGTAGATGACTCTATTTAAACCAATGGAATTTCCATTATGTTCCCATGGGCTATGAGATTATTTATAAGAAAAAAAATATGTATATATTATAAACATTCTTTGATAAGAGCATTGAATGAGTCACATGACTCCATCTCATGGCATCTCGTGACATTACTTGTAAGCTTGGTTGCCTTTGGAAAATCCGCAATTTTTTTGCAGTTTGAATTGCAACAAAAACTATAAATGGATCAAACAGATGTTATCCTGCATTGGGGCATGCAAGGGGGTGTGACATGGGCAGAGGGGTAGGCACAGCTTTCAGGGATGCATATGCTAGCATCCCTGTTCTCATCTAGGTGCCACCAGCTATGCCTCCTATAGGGTGGACATAACCAATGCCCCTAGAGTATGACTAATCGGTACACACCTATTTTATAAAGTGGAGCACATGCATGCCTCACTTTATAATATAGGCTAGCTATGCACCCACAAGGATAGATGACGACAACATGGGGGGAAGGGGTTACAAAATTACCTCCACTTTTATAGTGCTGCTGGAAATCCCTCAATGAGGGGTACATATATTCAGTGGCAGCCACTAAACTCCAAGGGGCATGTTTACTAAACTGTGGTAACATTACAGACCACGTGTTAGGTAACGTTAACATGCGTTATGTAACGTTAACATTACCTAACGATCGTTAATGTTCCCGGCTGCGGTAAACACCGCAGAGGGTGGAGAGAGGGCAGGGGGAAGGGGTCAATGGGCATGGAGTGGGCGGGGAGAGGCTCCCTGCACACTAATGCGCTGAACTGAAGGGCTGAATCCTACTGCGAATAAAAACCTGCCGTTAGATGCACATTTGCAGGAGAGAGAAACCATTTTAGAGTCAGCAATGTACAGCATAGACAGGGAGCCCAAGAAATGTGATAGTAGTGCTCCATTTCCAGCATCAGCATAGTGCCCAAGTATGAAAGGCTACTATGGCGATGGTGCAAGGGGGTCATAGGGGGCTGCAGGTGGGACATGTAGCGGGGGCAGCTGGGGCACATGGTGGAATAGGCGGGCTCCTAGGTGGCACAGCAACATAGAAACCAGAAATCAGCATGACAGCAGCTGACAAAGGCCAAACACAATCCACCTACATCTACCTGGTCCACTCAAGCTAATGGTTGCCAGGGCGCTGACCTGACATCCCCCCAGCCAACCCTCCCCCAAGCGGAACGGACAGACTATTGGTAGGCGGTGATGGGGGGGGGGGTTGTGAGGATGATCATGTATGCCCCATGCTCCAGACCCCGCTCCCTAGGTGACTACCTACCCACACAGTGGATGGCCTGGGACTGCGCACTACCAGCACCGACAGCATATGGTCATGTCAGCATGGCAGGAGGGGGGTGCCTGTGCTGGAGGGGGAAGTGGCACCTGCCTGCAGTGGACCTAGGCCATGCCCTGTACCAGTACGTGGTGTGCAGTGCAACATAAAAGGTCTGGCTGAGGAAAAGTACAGGTAGCCCCAGGGACCACCATGCATCTGTGGCAACAGTGTGGTGCAGTACACTCAGCCAGTGTGTCCAGCAGCAGAGGGTCACAGGTTCAAGCCCCAGCTGTGGTTCCTGTAGAACATGTCGCTATGTTTTACCCTACAATGCAGATAAACCAGTAACATGTGCAAAGCCCAAAGAAGCGACAAACAGGGGTTCAAACACCCACTCACACAGGCTCCACAATCCAAAGATGCATGGAGAGTCAAGCTGTTGGCACCAGCATTGAGCTACAGTTATCACCAGAGCACTACTACTACCTCCTGCACTGTTTAGCAATGTTGGCACTGTGATCAGGACCAGTGTGGCGAGCAGGGTTGCCAACCACCTTTATCTTTGCACAGTGCTGCAATAGGAGTGTGTGTGTGTGTATGTCTATCCATTGTTTTGTGGCTGCCCACACCTCACCGGGCCCACAGTGTCCCACTGTTACCAGCGTTAGCCTGAATATGTGCATAATGAGGAGCAAGGTGTTGTGGGTATGGCCTGGACAGGGCGGATTGGCCAGGATGCATCTTCACAGGGTGTGGGGCAATGGCTGTGACACTGTAGTGCCTGATCACTGTCTGCATGGACAGGGTGGCCAGAGCATGGCATGCTATGAGGGCACTCACTCTGACCGAGCAGTGAACATGGCATGTCTAGGTTCCCACATAGCGCTCTACACCATCTGCCTCCAATGATACTTTTGTGTTCCCAGTGCTGTGGCCCCCAATCACTGAGATGCCTGCTTGGTGCACATAGTTCCTCTGTGAGCATGTACTATGGACTGGCTAGTGGATTGTATGCAGTTAGACTGTGCATGGTTGGAACACCTATAAGGTGCAGTCTGACTGTGCTGTCTGATGGTGACTGGCAGTTGGGGTTTTTCCAGAGCTAACCCCATCATTGCAGCTGGTCTGCCACTTCCCCAGCCACAGGTATGGCTCTGGCCCACCAACCCTGGAGGGCTGTCGTATACCAGCAGGATGGAGGTTGCTTCACAGGGGCTGGGGCACCTGTCCCTTACCTACAAAAAGGGTGATGTGAGCCCTTTTGGGTATGTAGTATATACCACTTTGACCTATAAAGGCACTGCTACATAAACCTCATGCAAGTCTGGAAACCCCTCTGCCCTGATAACAGGTGCCCATGTCAGCCAGACCCTAAGACAGGGTACACACTAATTTGGGTGGTGTCTGGTCCCAGAGGGGACACATGTGACTGCAGGATAAAGATGGACACCAAATTACCTTCAGTTGCACTGCAGGGAACACCTGCCACACACTGGTAGTGATGGGGATGTACAGCAGGGCCTATCTCTAGCACCACATGTACGCAGACCTAGTGCTGGGCACCCATCCTATCCCTCAGGGAGAACACGGAAGCTGCACAATGGCATGGTCTGTAGCTACTCTGTGCCAGTATCACGCACTGTCAGTTCGTCTTTCCAAGCTGAGGTACCAGAGAGGTGCAGACCCCATTTGCTGAACAGCTGTAGACAGCTATTCAGCATGTGCATTGCATCAAGGGTACTGGTGGGGTTAACCTATCCTGGCACTCAGAGCAGACAGTTTGTGCGGTGACCTGCAGTCCTTCTGTACCCAGCCATTGCTGTGACATACACCATGGAGGTATAGCCTACTGGTTAATACAATGCCATTCTTGACAGTGTTCATGGGTTCAATTCCTCATTGTTCCCTCCTCTCATGCCTGTCCTACTCAAATAGTGTGCCTGTCTGTAACAGTCATATTTTTGCAGATTTGTGCTGTCAGCCCATAATACCCTCGCCACAATTGCCAACATTCCCTCGGTCCGTCTATCTGCGTCTGTCAGCTGTGTAGAGTCCTGTCGCCTGTGCAGGCTGTCATCCCATGTCTTGCACTGCTACCCTTTCCTGCATTGCGCCTCTTCATGCTTGCCTCGCCTGTGCCTGATCTGCATGGCACCACCACTACTCTGTCCAGCCATCATTGTAACTATCCCGCCACCTCCGCCTCCACTGGGGGACACGTATTCCCATCGTCTGCCACCAACTGTTTTTCCAATACTTTACAGTGCCAACAGTACGGTTGCCCCCACCATGCTTGTCATCAGTACTGGCAGCCACATGGGATGCCCGCAGATATGGTAGGTCCAGCGGCTCCCAGCTCTCCCTCCTTCTCTCACCTGTTCATTGCCTTTCCTGAGTGCTCTATGTAGTGTTAGGGCTACATCTGTCTCTGTTCCTCACAGATCATGCATGTCATCCTGAGGCACCTTGCAGCCCTTAGGCCACACTAACCTAGGGCACCATAACCTTGTTAGGCCACCTTAACCTATGGTTCCATAACCCAGGGTGCCTTCTAAGGTGCCTTGTCCAGGGGTGCCTAATACGGCACTTAGCCTAAGGAGCCCTACTGTATAGGGCATCTTACAAAGCACCTTACATTAGCAAAAGGGGTTTTAAACAATTACCGCAGGGGCTATGTGCATAAAACTATGCATGGTGATAAAAAGGCACGTACTTTTACGCAACTGATGTAGTCACAAACTACTCGTGTTTTATAAAATACCCACATACACACACCCTTTATGCTCCAACATTTACATCTGTTCCCAATCAGCCGTAAGTGTCTATGGCTTTAATATAGCTGCGGTTCCTGCCACTTTACTTCAAGTATTTTATAAAGACACGTAGAGCCCAATTCTAGAATATGTACATCCAGCCCGCAGGTACGTTCAATTCAAAAATGGACTTGATTTAAACGTGTTTCGACAGCTGCAGGGATAGACGCACCTGCAGTTTCGGATTAGGGGACACAAACCTTTTCAGCATGGCACAAACTATGGAATATGAGACACAGCTATATGCAGCAAAAGGTTTTGTATGTCCCTATGCTCACCGCATTCTGAAAAGATGAACGTTTTTGTCCCACCCATCTCTGGTATACAGTATACCCGGGATTGGCTATGCGTGCATCTCTTAAACTGTTCCACTCACTGACAGTATACTGAAGATACATAAATGTTGATGCAAACTAGACTATATATACCAGTCTGTTGCATGCCCAGAACACTACAAAGTAATTTCAGTGCACTGTAAGATAGTATATAAGCAGATGGAAAGTGAAATGTTTCTCATGACATACCTTGCATTACAACATACATGACAGTACAAGACATCCTTAGTTATGCTTACATTGGTCATCTCTGAAAACAGTCTGTACAATGCTAAGTATGGACCAGAAAAAAATCAGAGGAGATTCTCCATAGCGAAATATCAAAACATATCTCTGTCACTAATAAGGGACTCTCAGAATGGGAGTATTCAATAGTGCAAACAGCACTAATACAACACCAAAAGTACCATCATTGCACTGTACAAATGTGCATATTTTTAGAGATCAATGATGGTACTTCTGGGCATGCCTTAGTGCTGTTTGCACTGTTGAATGCTCTCATTTTGAGGGGTCCCTTATTAGTCGCAGGGATATGTTTTGAAATTTCTCTATAGAGAACCTGTTCTGATTTATTCTGCTCGATCATACTGGTGATGCTGTGATCATCCCTACGGTTCAGGTACTGGCCAAGCATTCATGTCCCCCCAAATTTGAGAATGAGCACCCCAGATCCTCCTGTGCAACACTCAAACCACACACACACACACACACACACACACACACACACACACACACACACACTCTCTTATTTGCAGTCACAAATAAAATACCTCTGCCAAAAGCCATGCCCTGCACCTATAAACAACTGTTATGAAGACATAATGGCATGGTGTCTCAGGACACAAGGAGGAGCAAGCCTCCTGCGAGCAGTACCAAGGAACACAAACAGCAGGAGACTTTGGATGAACTAATGAGTTTTATTGATAAGGACCCCAACGCGTTTCGGCAATGCCTTCCTCAGGGGAATTGTCACTTAAACAAACAATAAAAACAAGATCAGATTAATGATACAAACATCTAAAAACAATTAAAACCAATTGGCATGATGTGAAATATATAACAACAAATATTATATATAAATCACTTAAACTCAATAAATACATATATTAAATGTAAAACCATAAATTAATTGTAAAACATAAAACACAGACAAATGTAGGGCTGAGAAACGGAACACAGGCATACTAATATGTTCATTAATTATGGACATGAGTAAAAAGCTATAAAGAATAAAAATAAAAATAAAAATAATAATAATAATAATAATAATAGTAATGAATTAAACAACTAAAAAACCGAAAAGCTAGAACATATAAACTTTATATGTATAATGAAGTAAATTAACCAATATGTACAATAAAAGGGAACACGCATTTCTCAGCCAAACATGATTCTGCTCCATACAACCTCACATACCATCCCTACATCTACATTCACATTTTTTTTAGGGAAGCCAAGAATAGCCCCTTTAGCACAAACAGCAAATATCAGCTTAGCCAGAATAAAGACTAATGCAGTGCTTTATATTTCTGTAGGGATATTTTTTATTGTTCCTTAACCTTACAAACATCCCTCACCTGCGCATTCTGCTCTTACAATTGCATCTTGCACCCTCCCAGACAGCAGACAACAGTTCAATGCAGACATGTCGAAGCCATTCATCTCTATAGGGTGCGTTGAAGATCAGAGCAAAAGGTTTTCTAAGCCCTGGTTTATTCCACGTTGCCACTGGTATAACGTAAGTGTCCATAGGAAACACTCAGTACATACACGGGCCTTTCCTGAATACGCTTTCTATGTTTCTTGCCACACCCCCGTTATGCCCCCTCCTGCTCATATTCTGATATCCCCATCCTAGCGCGTGTATATGCAGGGCCGCGTGGTTTCAGAATACAGTTCTAGACATTTTAATGAGAAAAACATCCATCCTGCATGTCTAACTGGCTTATCTGTGCTCTGGAATGACCTCCATAGGTACTTATGTGCCTTTATAATATAGGCTACAAATAGGTGCCTACTTCCCCTCTTAAACTAGGTGACCTGTTAAAATATTTTCTCCATAGCTAAATAGCTGAATTTAGGTATGCAACTGAGCTCAGCTATATGCAAATCACTTAACTATTGGTATATTGGCTGAATACTGCCACTGTGGGGGTGATTGTATAAAGGAGGCAAGAAAAACATCCACAGCTCCTATATGCTCTAGTGTGGATCTTCTTGGACTTGTGCACATTCATGGGCACGTCTCCATGCGCTTTGAACAAGCGGGATTCTATAAGCATGTGCGGACGTGCCCTCTAAGCCAATCATGAGTTGTTCCATGCACGGGGGCGTGGCATGGGTGGAGCTTAGGTATGGTCTTGAGGAACTTACCTATGTTATAGAATATTTTGATGTATGCACGTCCCTGCGCCAGTCTAGGTACTGTCAGCTGCACCTGCTGTAGCGCAGCCATAACTGGCACGCCTAGAATATGACACATCAGTATGTGGCTATTTTATAGAATGAGGCTTGCAAGTGCCTCACTTTTTAAAATAGGCTTCCTACGCACATGCAGGAATGTGCATTAACTATACAGGGGGTTACAAACTAACCCTCTAGGTAGGCAGTTTTGTGCATATCCCAGATATATGCCAGTATATGCATATAAAAGGCCTTTTATGAAATGATCTTATGTGTAAAAATATGTGCAGCTCAATTTGGCACGTATTGTATGTGAGATTAGAGTGGGGGCATGTTCAGGGGAGGAGTTTGAATGGAGCAATGTATGTACATTTTATAAAATGTATGCTTACAGTCACACTTTACACATTAACATTTATGGTTACTCCTGAGCAGGGCTAAATGTCCAATCTAGCCATGATTTCGCTGGGGCTAAATGTCCAATCTAGCCATGATTTCGCTGGGTTTAACCCTAGTACATAGGCACCTGTGTCCTTTTATAGAATAGACTTCAAATAGGCACCTACGTGGCCTTCACATATATGCAATGTGTTATAAAATGACCTCCTATGTGCATAGCTACTAAAGGCAGGGCTTTCTAGGTGCTGCATATTCAACAGTGCTGCAAATCCAGATTTCTGCATTGAATAGACATATTTTGTTACATGACTCAGCACTATTTTAAGCAAATTCTTAAAAATGCCCATGCAGGGGGCGGAGCCTGATGTCCAGCGGGTAAGACGCTTCGCGCTGAAGCTCCCGAGAGGCCTACTTAGAATCCTGACTTAATACCTATACAAACTTACTATTTCGCTCCGGGCTGACCGGGGTACCTCGGGGGGGATGGCGGCCCATAAACCAGCGCGCTTGGACTTCGGGTCTCCTTCTTCTTCTCACGGAAAACGCTCCAAATCAGAGGTGTCCTCCCCACAGAAGATGGTTCCATTTCGTGAAAACCCTGAAATACACCTGGAGATTTTGGAGGAACTCCGCGGCGTGAAGGAATTGGTGCAGTCCAATGGAGAAGCGCTTAGAGCCATGCGAGAAGACTTTGGAGTGCTCCAGGACCGACTTGAAAGTCTCTCATTACGGCAAGACAATATGGCGGGGGTCCTCGACTCGCACGCGGTGCGCTTGGGCGCACTGGACAAGGCTGAGCGCCAGATACAGAATCTTCAAAAGGAGTTAGAAGATAGCAATAATCGAGCCCGTCGCAACAATGTGAGGCTCATTGGAATACCGGAGGGGGTGGAAGCGGGAGATATGAGAGAATTCCTGCTCAAAACTCTTCCCTCCTTGCTGAAGATCACCTTTCATAAAGAACTGGAAATCGATCGAGCACACCGTGTTCCTACCCACATGGCGCTCAACCGAACGACCCCCCGGCCTATTATCTTTCGCTTGCTACGATATCAACAAGTGGAACAAATTTTAAATGCTGCCCGGGCGAACCATCATTTGGAATTTGAAGGTCATAAAGTCTCCTTCTTCCCTGATTTGGCAAAGCCTACCGTTGACCGACGGAAGAAACTCCTTGCTTTTCGCCCTCGACTTCAACAGCTACAGGCTCGCTTTGGCCTGTTGTATCCCGCGAAGCTCCGAGTGACCCTCCACAACCAAACCCGGACATTCGAAGATCCTGATCTACTATCAACATTTTTAGACTCCAAAGAAGCAGAGCAGATGCGCTAATCCAACGACGTGGACTTTTATTTGCCGGCTCTGTCCGCCATTTTGAAGGGCCCGATGCGGCGGTCATCGTCAAGCACAGAGACTACCTGGACTTTCTTTCTTTCTTTCCATGACTTTTGTTTTGTGGTCTCCTATCCCTCCATGATGTGTGCCTCGGTCGGATTCGGAGCACGCACAGTCCTACAGGTTATGTGTTGTTTCAATTTCGGCCTTCTCTGGGGCTTCTCCCCGCAGACACATGGTCGCCAGTAATTTTTGGGGTTCTGCTTCTTCTCTACCGCGCTGCGGTTTTTCTTTTTTAATGTGGGGCGCTTCATTGTATTATCTAAGCTTATTTTCTTTTATGCCATATGTACAGCCAGATACAGCCAATATGAGGGACATTGTGAAATTAGGTGCGCTATCATGCTCAGAATTTTTAACTTGTCTGAATGGCTTTATGTAAAATCTTATCACTCAACGTAAAGGGCATTAATAGTCCCATCAAGAGAAAGAAAATCCTTAGCTATCTTAGCCATGAGCATGCTGATTTAGCGTTTCTTCAGGAAACGCACTTAAACTCTGCTGAAACACTGAAACTCAATGTTAAGCCTTACATGGTGGCTGCCTATTCTCCCGCCGTTTCCAAACGGTGTGGGGTAGCCATTCTGGTTAAGAAATCTTTGCAAGCTACTGTAATTGATACTAGCGCTGACAAGGAGGGTAGATGGGCCCGAGTACATCTTAAGGTTGGAGATAGTGAATTTACATGTATTTGCATTTATGCCCCGAATGTGGACAACCCTGCTTACTATGCAAGTATTGCGCAGTTGGCACAGGCCTCTGCCAATACTCCATTAATACTTGGTGGTGACTTTAATCAAGTGTTAGACCCTCTGATAGATAGACAGCCGCCTAGAACGAGTAGTCCACCCAAGAGTCTTGCTACCCTTACAGCTCTGATGCAAGATCTTGCGCTGGTAGATATATGGAGGCTGCTTCACCCCTCCGACTTAGAGTTCACTTTCTTTTCTGCCCCCCATCACTCCCAATCTAGAATAGATTTCTTTCTCATTTCCAAAGCACTGATTTCTCAAGTAGACACGACTAGGACTCATCCTCTCCATATTTCAGATCATGCTGCCATATCTTTATCATTACGTGTCACTGCGCGGGACGATTCTCCCCGAGCTTGGTTTTTTGATAGATCCCTACTGGGTCAAAAAGATTTTCAGGTTGATATAAAGGCCGCTATCCAAGATTATTTTCATTTTAACTCACCCCATGACACAGCGGGCTGGGCTTGGTGGGAGGGTTTTAAAGCATCTATCCGTGCCACTATAACTAGTTATCAAATTCGGCAGGGGAAACAAAGAAAGCAGCATTTACTGATTCTAGAGCAGCAGATACAAGCTGGGGAGCGTCTCCTCACGTCCCGTACTGACCCATGTATTTTACTCCGTTTACAACGCTTGCGTTTTCAATACAATCAGCTTTTGTACACTGCTGCTGTTAAAAATATTGAATCCCAACAAGGGCTATATTATCGGGAAAATAATCGTGCTGGCAAATTATTAGCAAATGCCCTAAAAGGTCGAAAAGAAGCCAAGCGTGTTACCGCCCTCCGTAATCCGTCGGGGGGGGGCTTGGTCACTAAAGATACCGAAATCTTAGAACTCTTTCGTGATTTTTATACTCGGCTTTATCAATCTGAATGTGATTTTGAGCCAGATGTATTTGAACGCTTACTTTCAGGGGTACAAAGACCGACCCTATCTGACGAAGATAGAGTGGCCTTGGACACACCATTTACTGTCTCAGAAATTCATTCTGCTATCAAGAAATGTGCCTCAGGTCGAGCCGCAGGCCCAGACGGTCTCCCTGCTGAATTCTACAAAACCTTTCACGCTGACTTAGCTCCAGTTTTGAAAATTTATTTTTCTGCTCTGGCCGAGGAGGGTTCTCCTACTGGGTCCTTTTCAATGGCAAATGTAGTAGTTTTTGAGAAAGAGGGGAGAGACCCGCAACTAACAGCTAATTATCGTCCAATTTCCCTCCTAAACGCGGACTATAAAATCTTTGCCACCATTCTCTCTACCCGGCTCTCGGATAGGATGCCTACCTTAATACACCCAGATCAATGCGGTTTCATTCCTGGTAGATCAACTGCTGACAATGCTCGGACTCTATGCCATGTACTGACTACCGCAGTTAATCTTGATCGCCCCTTTGTTGGCCTCTCACTTGATGCTGAGAAGGCCTTTGATCGCTTAGAGTGGCCCTTCCTGTTTGCAGTCCTCCGCTGGTACGGATTCGGGGAAGGTTTTCTCCGTTGTCTTAGCACCATGTACGCACAGCCTACAGCCAGTATATGTGCCAATGCTTTAAAGTCTCAGCCTTTTCCCCTTCAACGCGGCACTCGCCAGGGATGCCCACTGTCTCCACTTCTCTTTGATCTTGCACTCGAACCCTTGGCTTTACTACTCCGGCAATCGGAGGAGATTCATGGAGTCCCCTTCATCCATAGGGAAATCAAAATTTCAGCGTATGCTGATGATCTTATGCTTTTTGTCTCTATAGACTCAGTACCGGCTGTCCTAGAGCAAATTGGTAAATACTCACAACTGTCCGGTTATAAGATAAATTGGACCAAGTCGGTAGCCTTTCCATTAAATCCTTTGCTTCATCAGGCAGATATGCAACCCTTCCCCTTTTTATGGCAACCTCGCATGGTCAAATACCTTGGGGTTCACTATTGTTCTCCTTTGGAAGACACTATCTCCTTTAATGCCAAAGACTTAACCTCTAAAGTCCGGGCGCTTACTCACCGCTGGACTCCTTTAACACTTACCTGGTGGGGTCGATTAGAAACCATAAAAATGATGATTGTTCCGAAAGTGAATTATATCTTAGAAATGTTGCCCTGTCTCTTCCCTCGACGTATATAAAGATATAGAGGGCCTTCTGACTAGATACTTGTGGCAAAACAAGACACCTAGGATAGCGAAACATAAGCTGCAAGCAGATAAGGAAAATGGGGGTGTCAGATTCCCTGATTTTCTGAAGTATCATCAATCTTTTCTTCTCAAACAAGGCGCTCGTTGGCTGGAAGATCCAGTACCGAGTAGACCTGTGTGGCTAGACATAGAAGAGGACCTTTGCAAACCGATTCCTCTTACTTTTCTCCCTGGTATGACTCTCCCATCAGACTCCCACTTTCCACCAATGCTTTTAGACACCTTAGGTGCCTTTAATAATCTCATGCAATCTTTAGACTCCCGACTCTGTCCGTTAGACAAGCTCCCACTTTGGTACAACACTCGATTTCGAATACAAAATAAGCCGATGGCGTGGAGCCCCTGGTACACTAGGGGCATTTGGATTCCTAGTCAGTTGTTCCATGAAGGTCGCTGGAAAACTTTTAGTGAATTGCAAATTGAATTTGGTCTCCCAGCGAAACACTACTTTCAGTTGGTGCAACTTCAGCATTGCCTTCGGAGTGCTAAGGTACTCCCGCCATCGGCCTCCCCTACACAAGGTTGGTTGGAGATTATCCGATCTATCGGTAGTTCACCGGGTGTAGCATCCAATTTTTACAAAACCTTATGTAATGCTATAACTAGAGATACCCCTATAGCGCAGAAAGCATGGGAGAGAGAATTGCATGTGACTTTGACCCCGGAGCAATGGAGCCTTGTCTGGAGTAGAGTGACACGGGTCTCCCGATCCGCCTCACTCACTCAGACACTCTTCTTTCTAGCCCACCGGTGTTTTTTACACTCCTGACAGATTAGCCAAATGGAACACTACTCAGGGCAATAGTTGTTGGACATGTCATGCGGCCATTGGTTCACTACCTCATGTTATGTATGAATGTCCCGCACTACAGTATTACTGGCGTCGGGTCTGGGGTCGTATCCAGTCTATTTTGCACTTTCAAGAGCCCCTTTCTTGGAGGATAGTGGGACTTCGCTCAGCTGCGGGGATCCCCTCTCTTCCAAAAACGGCTTACTTCCTTTTGGACTTTATGCTTGGCATTGCTATTTCCCTAATTACGAAATACTGGAAAAATAGCTCCCAGCTGAGCCCCAATGAATGGTGGAATCATGTCTGTCTCTACAGTAAATATGAACAAATACCTCGTATGTTTGCTTCCCCCATTCAGACTCCTCATCATCGGTCTAAATGGAAGATGCTCCATGACTATGTACATTCTGCTCAATGCTCTCATCTGACTGTCTAAATTTGTATATATCTTTGTCCAATGATTATTCTGTATCGCAGATACTCTTTTGATTGTTTTGATGTATAATCACTGTTGTTTGGAAGCGCTCACATGCTGACATAATCAGCTAGAGAAGAAGCGGGGGGGTGGGGGGTAATTGGGTTTACTTTTCTTTATTGTATAATTGTTTTGTCTCCTTTGGTGTGTTGTTTCTTTTGTTTGTTGCAAAATGAAAATAAAAGTTTAAAAAAAAAAAAAAATGCCCATGCAATCATGCTCCCTCTCACATCTAGTAACACATCTGGGTAGCACACATATCCTGTTAGCCAGGACCTACCTTCAGTGCTGCTCCTCCAGTCAATGATTACAGTCATCCTCCCTCTCTTTTTCAGCAAGACCACTCTGGTTAGCTAATATGTCCTTCAGTTTGTAAAAGTTATAGATATAAATTCATATCTGTGTCTACCAGGTTAGATTTAAAAAAGAATCACTTTTCTTTATTTGTAAGCTATTAGTTCAGAACCTTTTGCCTTTGAAGTTCAGACTCGGCTAAGGATGCACACAGGCTAGAAAAATGTGTTAGTTTACATATTCATTTTAATAGGAGATTTTTAGTGCACTCTCATTTGAATAAAAGTGCACTAACTGACAAATTAAGGTATGTTAAGTCAAAGAGTGCACATTAAGGCCCCGATTCTGTATGTCCCAGTGGGACTAGCAGCACCGCAAGCCGTCCTCCCCCGATTCCCCCTCGACTCTCATAACATAATTAAAAAAGCATAAGTATACCATACTGCGTCAGACCAAAGGTCCATCAAGCCCAGTATCCTGTTTCCAACAGCGGCAAGCCAGGTCACAAGTATCTGACAGGTTTCCAAAAATATCCACAGATTCCACATTGCTTATCCCGGGGAAAGCAGTGGATAAAGAACTTAAGAAATGCCATAAATGCCATTCGTCTAGAGCATCAGGACAGGGAGAGCTGGCGGGGGATGGGAGGGGGCAGGGTCTGGGTGGAGCAGGGGCGGGCCGAGGCAGCAGGATGTACAGAACCAATTCCAGATACAGCCCTGTAAGTCTTGCGGGGTCAGAGGGGATGTGCTGACTATACCACCTTGAAAGTGGAATAATCAGCACTAACCCAGCAATTGGGGCCAGAGATTCCTCCCCCCCCCACCGGGTCGGGGCCAGGTGCAGGGGGGCCCACTTCCCGATCCATGACCCAGCTGGTCAGCCATGGGTCAGGCAGCAGGGAAGAGGGGGTCTGAGCCGTAGCAGCCAGGGGAGCCTGTGGGGCAGATGTCCCCCATAGACCTGCAGGGGCACATCGAACCTCATTCTGTATGCCATGGGAACATTTTGTTCCCATGGTACAGAATCAGGTCCGCTCGGGGCCATCCGGATGGGCCGGTCATGCCCCTTCAGGCTCCACATCAATAAAGCACACTCTAAGGGGTTCTTTCCCTAAAATACAGTAAGTTTTATCACTTACCCCTGATAATTACTAAATGGCTTTTGCACTTATCGGGTGCTGGATTTTGCTTTTAATGCATGGTAAATGTAGAAGCTGGCAGTAACTATCAGGGGCGTGACCAGCATGTTCCTTGCACATTACCACATTCCTTGCACATGACCATGCATTAAATTCATCAGTAATTACCATGGGTGAACTTATTGATACCTTGCTGAGGTTGCAGTAAGTACACCCGAGCCAATTGCAATATTGATAGCACACAATAAGTGCCATGCACTAACTACAGTCCATGTCCAGTCCCCTCCCATAACCCAACCAGTCCTTGCCCTTTTGGACAATGAGCAGTTAATGCGGAAATTACCAGACGTTGTCATGGCAGCACAGTAGGAGTTACCTCAGGTCTACGCTAACCGTTACCACGTGCTAAAATGTGTGTTTACCACTTAGCACAATTTAGTAACAGGAACCCTAAATTTTTTAAGGTGCACTAACAAACCAAATATGCACTAATGAACGGAATTGGTATATCCTTCTAAACCCTTATACTAGGTATCAATAACATGGAAAGTTTGTGCATGAAAGAAGAGTTGGAACCCTTCTGTGACATTGTAGAACAGATTTATGTTTAATATATGCACCACTGCTATGAGATGATGGATGTAAAATAAAAACCCAAAAAACAACCCAACATGTTTTAGATATGTCTAAGTATTGCCAGTTAGCATTGCCAGCTTAGAGAATGGATCAAGGCATGGAAAACCTGAGAATTAAAAAAAAAAAAAAAAAAGCCTTTTGTTTTTGTTTTGTTCTTGTCATGTTTTGGAAGTATTTGGCTGAAGTGAGGGTAAAGCTAGCCAGTATTTTGATGCCTGACTGGAAGCTCATAATTTTTGACAGCTTCACATTTTAAATGGCATTCTGTTTTTGGGGTTTTTTTAGGCTTTTTTTTTTAAAGAAGGAAAATACATCCAAGACTTCCTATTAGATTATTTTTCCAAGTCAAGGCATGGGTGTAAGTCTGACAGTGATCCTTTATGCTGAGGTCCTTGCCCAGTTCTGTACTTCTGACTATTTCCATTCCTTTTCCTTCTGGGAAAGGTGACCTCTTTTTCAATTAATAATATGCTATATGGTATAAATTTAGACATACAAGTGTATGTGCAGTACTTTATATGGTATAAGGACATTATCACATGGAAGCTTGTAAAAGAGAACATTGAAATATGAGGAATGTGCTTTCAGTTTGAATGCCTACAAATTTAAAGTGCTTGCAAATTGTATGATCATATACCTTCAAATTAACATGCATCAATCAATTACATACTTAAAAACTTCTAGCATGCATACAAAGCATATCTAAGAACAAATATGTGACATAAACATGAACAAAATTCCTCAAAATTGGGAAAAATTAGTTTTAAACAAGCACAAACTGAATTTTTTTTTGGCCATACACATTCACAAAAGTGGTATGTTTAGTCCAAACCAGTTGTGAAAGTTTGTGTTCCACTCCTGTCTGCCAATCCATCCACTGTGTTGTTGCTTCAGCTCCAGTTGCAAATCATGACCCTTTAGAGACTCTAAGGGGTATGTTATTAAGTAACGGTAGTGCCTTCTGTGTGATAGTGGAGGGCTGCGTCTCCAATATCGCACAGAAGCCGCTACTGCTACTTAGTAAACATACCCCTAAGAGTTAAGCTTGGGCTGCACATGGCTTCATTAGCAGTTAATTCATTCCTGCTTGTCCCCAGGTGTAATATCATCAGCACCCTTGAGTTTGGGGTTCCTCTTTCAGTTTCTGTCTTATCATTCAGTCTCTAAGTCCTCAAACAAGCCTTTTGCTCATTAGGTATAGATCACCAGCTTGGGAAGAAGAAATCATACCAGCCCCCACCACACACTACCACATGCACACCATGTCAGACATTCACAGCTACTCTATGTAACTTTCAACCGTCCTGGTAGCTCTAAGCCCGAATCCACTCTGGTACATAGTAAACTGAGATGTGCCCTCATTAACTCACGATCAGTTCGCAAGAAATGGCCAGCCATCACAGATCTCATTGCTAATCTTAATTTGGATATCCTAATGGTTACAGAATTCTGGCTGTCAGACACAGACACACTCCTCATAAATCAACTCATCCCTCCTGATTTTTCAATACACACCTGTCATAAAGCCAACCAAAGAGGGGGTGGAGTTTTCATCCTAGTAAGAACTGATCTCCATTTCCAGCTGCTCTCTTCCAAGAGTTTTATGCACATGGACATAGTGACCATAGCCAATAAGCACACCACTATAAACCTCATCTACAGAGCCCCTTCCTCCCCCCCAGAAGATCTCTCCAACATAATAGACTTGGCCTGCAACCATGAAAGCCCATGTAAACCTAACATCCCTGAAACCCACCCATTCTAACACCTTCCTTGAAGCGATGACTGATCTTAGCTATGCACAGATGGTGAATGCTCCTACCCATCCACAAGGGAAACTCACTAGACCTCATTTTTGCTCCCCAGTCAGTCAAGTCACAACCTCAACCTTTCATTCACTTCTGTCCCATGGTCAGACCACAACTTAATCACGTTCCAAATTCCTTCGCAACGAGATCAAGCTCCATCCAGCCACACAAATACAGCCTTTTCAGGAAAGATACACCGCTTCAAATCTCTGGACAAGGACGAGTTCATCAACAGTGCTCTTCCAACACTCCGTCAACCTGCTCAAAACCTTGAAGATATGATCTACAGATGGAATACCACTTTGAAATCATGTTCTCAGATACCTTCCTTGAATAAAGCATTAGCCTCCGGGGGGCGGAGCCTGATGTCCAGCGGGTAAGACGCTTTGCGCTGAAGCTCCCGAGAGGCCTACTTAGAATCCTGACTTAATACCTCTACAAACTTACTATTTCGCTCCGGGCTGACCGGGGTACCTCGGGGGGGATGGCGGCCCATATACCAGCGCGCTTGGACTTCGGGTCTCCTTCTTCTTCTCACGGAAAACGCTCCAAAACAGAGGTGTCCTCCCCACAGAAGATGGTTCCATTTCGGGAAAACCCCGAAATGCACCTGGAGATTTTAGAGGAAATACGCGGCGTGAAGGAATTGGTGCAGTCCAAAGGAGAAGCGCTTCGAGCCATGCGAGAAGACTTTGGAGTGCTCCAGGACCGACTTGAAAGTCTCTCATTACGACAGGACAATATGGCGGGGGTCCTCGACTCGCACGCGGTGCGCTTGGGCAAACTGGACAAGGCTGAGCGCCAGATACAGAATCTTCAAAAGGAGTTAGAAGATAGCAATAATCGAGCCCGTCGCAACAATGTGAGGCTCATTGGAATACCGGAGGGGGTGGAAGCAGGAGATATAAGAGAATTTCTGCTCAAAACTCTTCCCTCCTTGCTGAAGATCACTTTTCATAGAGAACTGGAAATCGATCGTGCACACCGTGTTCCTACCCACATGGCGCTCAACCGAACGACCCCCCGGCCTATTATCTTTCGTTTGCTACGATATCAACAAGTGGAACAAATTTTAAATGCTGCCCGGGCGAATCATCATTTGGCATTCGAAGGTCACAAAGTCTTCTTCTTCCCTGATTTGGCAAAGCCTACCGTTGACCGTCGGAAGAAACTCCTTGCTTTTCGCCCTCGACTTCAACAGCTACAGGCTCGCTTTGGCCTGTTGTATCCAGCGAAGCTCCGAGTGACTCTCCACAACCAAACCAGGACATTCGAAGATCCTGATCTACTATCAACATTTTTGGACTCCAAAGAAGCAGAGCAGATGCGCTAATCCAAAGACTTGGACTTTTATTTGCCGGCTCTGTCCGCCATTTTGAAGGGCCCGATGCGGCGGTCATAGTCAAGCACAGAGACTACCTGGACTGTCTTTCCTTCTCTATATGACTTTTTTGTTTTTTTGGTCTCCTATCCCTCCATGATGTGTGCCTCGGTCGGATTCGGAGCACGCACAGTCCTACAGGTTATGTGTTTTTTCAATTTCGGCCTTCTCTGGGGTTTCTCCCCGCAGACACATGGTCGCCAGTAATTTCTGGGGTTCTGCTTCTTCTCTACCGCACTGCGGTTTTTCTTTTTTAATGTGGGGCGCTTCATTGTATTATATTAGCTTATTTTCTTTTATGCCATGTGTACAGCCAGATACAGTCAATATGTGGGACATTGTGAAATTATGTGTGCTATCATGCTCAGAATTTTTAACTTTTCTGAATGGCCTTATGTAAAATCTTATCACTCAACGTAAAAGGCATTAATAGTCCAATCAAAAGAAAGAAAATCCTTAGCTATCTTAGCCATGAGCATGCTGATTTAGTGTTTCTTCAGGAAACACACCTAAACTCTGCTGAAACACTGAAACTCAATGCTAAGCCTTACATGGTGGCTGCCTATTCTCCCGCCGTTTCCAAACGGTGCGGTGTAGCCATTCTGGTTAAGAAATCTTTGCAAGCTACTGTAATTGATACTAGCGCTGATAAGGAGGGTAGATGGGCCCGTGTACACCTTAAGGTTGGAGATAGTGAATTCACGTGTATTTGCATTTATGCCCCGAATGTGGACAACCCTGCTTACTATGCAAGTATTGCGCAGTTGGCACAGGCCTCTGCCAATGCTCCATTAATACTTGGTGGTGATTTTAATCAAGTGTTAGACCCTTTGATAGATAGACAGCCGCCTAGAACGAGTAGTCCACCCAAGAGTCTTGCTACTCTTACAGCTCTGATGCAAGATCTTGCGCTGGTAGATATATGGAGGCTGCTTCACCCCTCCGACTTAGAGTTTACTTTCTTTTCTGCCCCCCATCACTCCCAATCTAGAATAGATTTCTTTCTCATTTCCAAAGCACTGATTTCTCAAGTGGACACGGCTAGGACTCATCCTCTCCATATTTCAGATCATGCTGCCATATCTTTATCATTACATGTCACTGCGCGGGACGATTCTCCCCGAGCTTGGTTTTTTGATAGATCCCTACTGGGTCAAAAAGATTTTCAGGTTGATATAAAGGCCGCTATCCAAGATTATTTTCATTTTAACTCACCCCATGACACAGCGAGCTGGGCTTGGTGGGAGGGTTTTAAAGCATCTATCCGCGCAACTATAACTAGCTATCAAATTCGGCAGGGGAAACAAAGAAAGCAGCACTTACTGACTCTAGAGCAGCAGATACAAGCTGGGGAGCGTCTCCTCACGTCCCGTACTGACCCATGTATTTTACTCCGTTTACAACGCTTGCGTTTTCAATACAATCAGCTTTTGTACACTGCTGCTGTTAAAAATATTGAATCACAACAAGGGCTATATTATCGGGAAAATAACCGTGCTGGCAAATTATTAGCAAATGCCCTAAAAGGTCAAAAAGAAGCTAAACGTGTTACCGCCCTCCGTAATCCGTCGGGGGGGGGGGGGGCTTGGTCACTAAAGATACAGAAATCTTAGAACTCTTTCGTGATTTTTATACTCGGCTTTATCAATCTGAATGTGATTTTGAGCCAGAAGTATTTGAACGCTTACTTTCAGGGGTACAAAGACAGACCCTATCTGACGAAGATAGAGTGGCCATGGACACACCATTTACTGTATCAGAAATTCATTCTGCTATCAGGAAATGTGCCTCAGGTCGAGCCGCAGGCCCAGACGGTCTCCCTGCTGAATTCTACAAAACCTTTCACGCTGACTTAGCTCCAGTTTTGAAACTTTATTTTTCTGCTCTGGCCGAGGAGGGTTCTCCTTCTGGGTCCTTTTCAACGGCAAATGTAGTAGTCTTTGAGAAAGAGGGGAGAGACCCGCAACTAACAGCTAATTATCGTCCAATTTCCCTCCTCAACGCGGACTACAAAATATTTGCCACCATTCTCTCCACCCGGCTCTCTGATAGGATGTCTACCTTAATACACCCAGATCAATGCGGTTTCATTCCTGGTAGATCAACTGCTGACAATGCTCGGACTCTATGCCATGTACTGACTACCGCAGTTAATCTTGATCGCCCATTTGTTGGCCTCTCACTTGATGCTGAGAAGGCCTTTGATCGTTTAGAGTGGCCCTTCCTGTTTGCAGTCCTCCGCTGGTACGGATTCGGGGAAGGTTTTCTCCGTTGTCTCCACACCATGTACGCACAGCCTACAGCCAGTATATGTGCCAATGCTTTAAAGTCTCAGCCTTTCCCCCTTCAACGCGGTACTCGCCAGGGATGCCCACTGTCTCCACTTCTTTTCGATCTTGCACTCGAACCCTTGGCTTTACTAATCCGGCAATCGGAGGAGATTCATGGAGTCCCCTTCTCCCATAGGGAAATCAAAATTTCAGCGTATGCTGATGACCTTATGCTTTTTGTCTCTATAGACTCAGTACCGGCTGTTCTAGAGCAAATTGGTAAATACTCACAACTGTCCGGTTATAAGATAAACTGGACCAAGTCGGTAGCCTTTCCATTAAATCCTTTGCTTCATCAGGCAGATATGCAACCCTTCCCCTTTTTATGGCAACCTCGCATGGTCAAATACCTTGGGGTTCACTATTGTTCTCCTTTGGAAGACACTATCTCCTTCAATGCCAAAGACTTAACCTCTAAGGTCCGGGCGCTTACTCACCGTTGGACTCCTTTAACACTTACCTGGTGGGGTCGCTTAGAAACCATAAAAATGATGATTGTTCCGAAAGTGAATTATATTTTAGAAATGTTGCCCTGTCTCTTACCTCGACGTACATATAAAGATATAGAGGGCCTTCTGACTAGATACTTATGGCAAAACAAGACACCTAGGATAGCGAAACATAAGCTGCAAGCAGATAAGGAAAGTGGGGGTGTCAGATTCCCTGATTTCCTGAAGTACCATCAATCTTTTCTTCTCAAACAAGGCGCTCGTTGGCTGGAAGATCCAGTACCGAGTAGACCTGTGTGGCTAGACATAGAAGAGGACCTTTGCAAACCGATTCCTCTTACTTTTCTCCCTGGTATGACTCTCCCATCAGACTCCCACTATCCACCAATGCTTTTAGACACTTTAGGTGCCTTTAATACTCTTATGCAATCTTTAGACTCCCGACTCTGTCCGTTAGACAGGCTCCCGCTTTGGTACAATACTCGATTTCGAGTACAAAATAAGCCGATGGCGTGGAGCCCCTGGTACACTAGGGGCATTTGGATTCCTAGCCAGTTGTTCCATGAAGGTCGCTGGAAAACTTTTAGTGAATTGCAAATTGAATTTGGTCTCCCAGCGAAACACTACTTTCAGTTGGTGCAACTTCAGCATTGCCTTCGGAGTGCTAAGGTGCTCCCGCCATCGGCATCCCCTACACAAGGTTGGTCGGAGACTATCCGATCTATCGGTAGTTCACCGGGTGTAGCATCCAATTTTTACAAAACCTTATGTAATGCTATAACTGGAGATACCCCTATAGCGCAGAAAGCATGGGAGAGAGAATTGCATGTGACTTTAACCCCGGAGCAATGGAGCCTTGTCTGGAGTAGAGTGACACGGGTTTCCCGATCCGCCTCACTCACTCAGACACTCTTCTTTCTAGCCCACCGGTGTTTTTACACTCCTGACAGATTAGCCAAATGGAACACTACTCAGGGCAATAGTTGCTGGACATGCCATGCGGCCATTGGTTCACTACCTCATGTTATGTATGAATGTCCCGCACTACAGTATTACTGGCGTCGGGTCTGGGGTCGTATCCAGTCTATTTTGCACTTTCAAGAGCCCCTTTCTTGGAGGATAGTGGGACTTCGCTCAGCTGCGGGGATCCCCTCTCTTCCAAAAATGGCTTACTTCCTCTTGGACTTTATGCTTGGCATTGCTATTTCCCTAATTACGAAATACTGGAAAAATAGCTCCCATCTGAGCCCCAATGAATGGTGGAATCATGTCTGTCTTTACAGTAAATATGAACAAATACCTCGTATGTCTGCTTCCCCCATTCAGACTCCTCATCATCGGTCTAAATGGAAGATGCTCAATGACTATGTACATTCTGCTAAATGCTCTCATCTGACTGTCTAAATCTGTATATATCTCTGTCCCATGATCATTCTGTATCGTAGATACTCTTTTGATCGTTTTGATGTATAATCACTGTTGTTTGGAAGCGCTCACATGCTGACATAATCGGCTAGAGAAGAAGCATGGGGGTGGGGGGTAATTGGGTTTACTTTTCCTTATTGTATACTTGTTTAGTCTCCTTTGGTGTGTTGTTTCTTTTGTTTGTTGCAAAATGAAAATAAAAGCTTAAAAAAAAAAAAAAAAAGCATTAGCCTCCAACAAACCACCAAGAAACAAAAAGCCAGCACCTTGGTTTTCTGCTGAACTACGGTCATCTCTTCGTCTTCTAAGGAAGCACAAAAGAAAATGGCATTGGTCTCATTCCACAATGGACCAAACAACTTACAAGAACCTCCTAAAACATCACTGTGAGACAATATCTGAAAAATTGAGAGAATACCATACTGAGCTCCTCCTCTGCTCTCTAAATAAACCACGTGACCTTTTCAGCATTGCAAAACCTTTAACCAAGGAACCTTCCTCTTCTCAGCCAGAATCAATTCAACCTCAGCTTTATGCCATATACCTCCAATCTAAAATCCTCAAAACAAATGTGACTCTGAGTCCCACACCTAATTACATCTCCCATGCACAGCCTCCGCTAACAGAGTTCAACCCTCCAGCAGAGAAATACATCATAGATCTTATTGCTACTATCAACACCACTACAGCCCCAAATGATACATGTCCAGCTTACTGGATCAGAATGATGCGTGCAGAACTCAGTACAACTCTATCCTACATCATGAAGCTTTCCTTCTCATCAGGAACATTCCCAACAGCTCTTAAAGAGACGTCCATACGCCCTCTTCTGAAAAACAACAGACTTGACCCAAGAAGGACAGATACATATCGCCTGATCTCGAGCATACCCCTCCTAGCCAAACTTATTGAGAAGGTGGTCCAAAGGCAGATTCAGCAACACATTGATATATCAGCCCCTCTCGATCCCTGCCAGCACGGGTTTCGAGAATCCCATGGTGTAGACTCTACCCGCCACGCTTACCAACACTTTAACCAAAGGTATAGACAAAATAGAAAATGGGTTTGTACTTATCTTCCTCAATATTGCTGCTGCATTTGACTCTGTTAATCATGAGCAACTCCTTATCCAACTCCAGGAAAAGGGGATTCAGGGCTTGGCCTGGGAATGGTGTAAGTCCTATCTAGCTGACCTTTGGCAACATGTTCGGATAGGATCCTCAACATCTGATCCATTCCAGCAACATCAGGGAGTTCCCCAAGGTTCCTCCCTGTCTGCATTACTTTCAAATTTATATATGCAACCTATATGTGATGATATCCGCTCATTTAATATATCCAGCCTGATCTACGCAGATGTCTTGCTGTTCACCCCAATCAAAATTATGCATCCTGACCTCTCACCTCTAGTTGATTGCTTCAATGCAATCACCGACTGGCTTCTAACTCAGAATTTACGCATAAACTTTAAGAAAACCGAAGTCTTATTTATCACAAAGAACAAGAGCTTGTCTCCTCCCACTACCTTGAAGGTGAGAGATGCAGAGCTCCCATGCAAATCTGTGATACGCTACCTGGGTGTCACACTCGACCAACAGCTCAACTTTAAGGCACCTAAGACCTCTGCTAGCTCCAGATGATTTCAGAACAATATTCCAGACGCTTGTAACACCACATTTTGATTACGCAAACATCATTCTGCACGGTCTCCCCAAGAGCACCCTCAACCCACTGCAAATGGCGATGAATGCAGTAGCCCGCATTCTCTGTGGCATATCTAGAAGAGCTCACATCACGCCGATACTTATGGAATTACATTGGCTACCGTTAAACAGCAGGCTCACCTACAAGGCACTACTCCTAACCTTCAAAGCAATTAACCTGTTATCCACCTCATCCCTCTCTGTACTCCTCACTGCCACCCCCAACAACAGGCTGAGAAGGTCAGTAGCTGCCAATACACTAATTATACCATTAGAAGCTACAAAATGCACACAAACAACCAGAAATAGATCCTTTGCTTTCTATGCCCCGAGGTGCTGGAATAACCTCCCACCACATATCAGATCAATCAGAGACCTTTCTCAGTTCAGGAAAGCCCTTAAGCATCATCTGTTCCTCTTACACTTTGCCCACCCTAACCCAACACAACCACTCCCCACACCTCAACTCACTCATGCAGCCCCTAACACACTCATAACCTGACTTATGACAAGGCATACAACAGATCCTTCCATCAGGTACATTTACGACGCTCATAGACTATAAGGATTAATGCATCAAGAATAACAACTTGTATTTAAATTTTATTATAAATTGTAAATAGTTTCACACCCACTACTGTTGTTGTACATGTATATAGTTATCTCAGTATTTAGTTATCCCAGTTTCAGTCCCAAGTTACTTATTCTGTTACAATGTAAGCATAAGGCCGTGAGTCTGATGCAAAATTTTTGTTATTTGTAAACCGCACTGATACTGAAAAGCGCGGTATAGAAGAGCTTGTAAATAAATAAATAAATACATAAATTATTTTCTCCATACTCTAGTTTAACACAGAAAAATGGGGACCCCCCCACACACAAATAAAGAAATCACTGCAAAAGAAAAGATCCTGGTGCACCCCCTAATCTGCATCACCCACATGACTCCCTGTAACTCTTCACCCAGGGAAGTAACCACCTCTCATGCAGTCTGTCTGCTTAACAAAGTACCCAATCCATTGTCAGAGTATGCCTTGTATTCAGCTTGTCCTAAAGCCACTGCAAGTCCATGGTTGCACTATAACCACATTTCTCCTGTGAATGAGATTATGAGAAATTCTGTGTGCTCCCTTGCTCTTTCTAGGGTTGAGGAAGACCTCACATTTACTGTTCCCTCCAAACTACTTAAAAGAGGACATAGACCTCCATCACACCAGTACACAGTGGTACTCAAATAATAAGAGAAACTGCATATAACTTTTACTTTCATGATAAAGTTTCAGAAAATTCTTATTCATATGAGCTGCCAAATCTTTGCAGAGAATTCTGTTTTATTTCTTTATGCTTTTGCCCAGTTGTTTCCTCTTGCTCCTTTTGAATGCCAAGTCAGATACAGTAGAACTAGACTAAGTTATGATGCGCTGAACCTTCATTCTTTTTTCTTTATTTTCCATGCACTTCCTCCTTCCATATAGCAAATGCATATGCCAGGATTTGACTAAGCCATGGGTGGTCTAGGAAATTACATCTATGCACCTGGTTTGGAGCTGTGAGATAGAAATAACTGGGGCCTGAGAAGTGGGACCAGTGATAGGCAGAACAGCTTCTTTGTGTAGGGGTGTGGTTTAATAAGGCGTCAAGAATGAGGGCAAGAGGTCCAGCTGTGAGGAGTTAGGAACTTGGGCTAAGAGTCTCAAGAACTCCATATGAATGTACCTTGATTCTGGCCACTAGATTTCATTGCTGGGTGACAGCAGGTTCTCCTTTCCTATATAGGCGGTGAACATTGCTTCCATCAGGGGCTCCACCCTGACACTGCCCCTAGCCCTCATGGTGTTCCCCTCCTGTTCTGCCTGAAGTTACATAGGAAATGATGGCAGATAAAGACCAGCACAGCTCATCCATTCTATGTGGTTAGTTAACTTACCAGACACACTGGATGAGCTATGCTGGTCTCTATCTGCCATCATTTCCTATTTAACTTTATCTGCAAAATATAAACAAGAAAACCAATTTTCAGCCTCTGCTTTTGGTGTTTATTACAGTATTTATTTATTTGCATTTCTTATATACCGCACTATTTGCGATCAGCGCGGTTTACATAAAACAAAACAGTATCCGACAATAAGTAAAAGTCAGGTCATTACATTGAACAGGAAAAAGTAACTTGGAGAACAGGGTAAACTATATACATATGCAGGTGCATTGGTAGGTGCATTTCACATAGGAGTAGCACCTATTGTCAAGGATTTAGATGTCTGGGCAAATTTTATCTTTCTATATGCATGTTTGCGCATGTGCTAGTCCCCAATTTGACGGCAACTCTTTAAAAGCATGGTGGTTCATACTTTCCCCACTGTGATCAGGTGTCTGCAAGGTTGAGTCATGGGTGGAGGAAATTCTGATGGGTCTTGTGGTTTCAGATCTCGTGAGACTTGAAACTACGAAATCAAGCCGAACTTCCTCCACTATGTGGCTCAACCATGCAGAGAGCTGACCGTAGTGAGGGAAGAATGAAATGCTGCATTTTTCAGAAGCTGCAGTCAGGCACAAGAATCAATGCATGACAGAACAACTAGATGAAAGGGGAGTATGAGAGAGAGAGACTGGGTGAATCCTGGGGGGGGGGAGGGGGAGGAGGGTTATGAAAGAGAGAGGGAGACAGAGAGACTTGATGAAGCCTGGAGGGAGCTATGAGAGAGACAAAGAAAGACTGGGTGAAATCTGGGAAGGGAGTCATGAGAAAGAGAGACATAGTGAAGCCTGGGTGGAGGTTGTGATGATGATTGAGAGAGAGAGAGAGAGAGAGAGAGAAACTAGGTGATACCTGGATGGGGGGGGGGGAGGTGTTTTATGATGGTGATTGAGAGAGAGAGACTGGATGAAGCCCGGGTGGTAGGCGAGAGAGAGACTGGGGAAAGTCTGGGAGGTAAGATTGAGAGAGAGAGATACACACACACTCACACACACACCACCAACATTTTTGATTTGACACATACATGAAACCATCACATGCCTGAGTCAGTAAATGGGGGAAATGCACCATTGTGTCAAATGGCAAGTTTATACTGTTCAACTTATCTTTATGCCAGTTGTGGTGGCCAAAAACAAAACAATTCCAGATATTTACTGCCATTATCTGGATAGTGCCTGGCACTGAATATCTGAACAGAACAATGAAAGGCACCACTATCTGAAGAGCACCACTATCTGGATAATTATCCAGCTAACAGACTGAATACTGCCGCTATCCAGATAATTGCCAATTTCACCCTTGCTGAACCCAAGGACTGTCCTAGAACTATCTAGATAATGGCAAAGTGGTAAGAAAGATCTCAACAATACTATCTAGATAGTACAGCTGAAAATTGCTGGACAACCTGACCAGCAGCACTTATATGGCTAGCAGGTGCTGCTATCTGGATAAGTGCTTCTGAATTCTGAGCCCGAGGATTTTAGGACACCAGGAGTTTTCTGTTATGTTTATTGAAAAAAACACTTACAGTTTAAGCATACAGTACATAAAGCAACACAACATTTTCTGGGTAGGTAGACGAATGTTACATGGGCATTCATTTTCCTTAAAGAAGCAATGATATCAATAAGGAAAAGCACTTATGTAATTAGCATTGAATGCCAAGCACATGTGGGATTCTTTTCCCCCAAAATGCCAGGCTGACGTGGATACAGTTTGTATATATATATATATATATATATATATATATATATATATATATATATATATATATATATATCTTGAGGAGCGGCAAGGGACAGTTGGAGGATAGGTCCTTATATTATCCATATAGCAGTAATATTCAGTCATTACATGGACAAATTTATCCTTGCATCTTGCCCACAGAAATAGTGGAAATAAATATCCGTGCATTATCAGGGAAACAAAATATATGGCTCTCTCTTCCAATAACCCCCCGTGAAATATGATTGACCTATCTCTATAGCTTTATATGGATAAGCTACAGTACTACTGAAAATTCAACCCAGTGACATGATTGCATCTCGGCCTTTCAAATATGGCATCAATTCCATTCAAGTATCCCTTCAATGTTTTAGAGAATGCATATTGCTAGTGTAATTATTAGGTCTAAATGTTTTTGCTTAATCCCCCCCACACCCCCACACACACTCCTGTGAAGGCCCAATATATTAGAGTTGTTCTGCAGTGGTTAATCTTGCAGCAGCTGCTCAGCTGAAACTCAGAAGCTGCCTTTAAATCATTCTTTATACTTACCTCATGCACTGGCTACCAGAACTCTCCCTTCAATTTTCTTTTTCCATTTTCCACTAAACAAGCCCTACAATGCAATTTATATTGCTAAAGCAATTCATAAATAAATATAATGCATATATGTAGCTCCCAACTAATGGAATGAAAAAGAAGGGCAAAAAACCAAAAGAAACTCATGAACCTAGCCAGCTACCACATTACTGTATAATACACACTCAAACTGCATAAGAATAAAAATGGAGCCTGGAGGAAAAAAAAAAACACTCCCTGCCAGTTAGAGACTAGGAAGATGTCAGAGAGCCCAAGGTGATCTCTAAGCTGAAACCTGTCTGCTCCAAGAGACACTATTGCTATTTAAAGTGGAAGTACTTTGCAACATGGGCATTTTGGTTTGGGGAGAAGACCCTATGAGAGAGTAGCACAACATTTAGTTTTCCTCAAAAGCCTGTACAGTCAGAGACTCTCCTTTCAATGGAAACTTAACTCAAGGAATTAGAATGCTTAAATAAAAATAAACCCGGTGAATCCGATATCTAATAAAGAAAAATGGGATTGATTAAGTGTGTTTCTAGAGAGAAAATGTTGCATACTTTTCAGACCTTAGGTCTCATGTGAGCTCCAGGAGGATTTATGAGAATTAAGATAGTAATATAAATCTAGCTAGGGTCTTATGAAGATGAAATGGGAAATATATTATATTAGCCCTATTATTCTTGAACTCAAAAGCGGATTCTATTGTAGAATTAATAGCTTTCCACAAAAGTTTCAGATCTTGCATATTTGGCTAAAGTTCAAACAAAAAAAATATATAAAAATAAAAACTCCAGAACAGGTGTGTTATGAGTGGCTAATCACACTCATTATTCACAAGTTTTAGATCTTTATGGTATTAAATTCAGTTTATTGTTTTATCTTCCATTCATGATCAATTCCTTATGGAGAATGGTTGTTTTGTTTTTCTTTGTTCCCATATGGATTAATCACATTTTTTCACCTTTAAAAGTGTCATAGCACATTACTTTCAGATCCCTCTTCATCATGGAAGCAAGCAGAGTTTGAGCAAATTTGTGCTCTGTAAGCCCAAACGCTACAAAAGGCAATGACAGGGCACTAGTATCAGGACCAGCTTTTGGGGCATTTTTCACTCTGAGCAGTTTCTCCAAATGTGTTACTTTTTCACATACCATGACAGTCATGAACCTTACTTTTAATTCAGAGTATGTGGAGTATGATCTCAGTCTCTCAGATATACTGCTAATGCTCGGGGTAGTACTTCCATCGTGCCAAAGAGAGTTTCCTTCTGGGGTTCGTAAGATGTAACATGTATGGGTTATTTATCAAGATGAGCTGGTAATATTTCTGTACCTTTCTGATATATTTTCTTGGTTTCTGACTGCATTTCTTGGTACAGTCAAACCTCGGTTTTCATGATTAATCCGTTCAAAAAAGTCTGACTAAAACCGAAACGGACTAAAACCGAAGCAAGATTTCCCATAAGAAATAATGTAAATTCAATTAATCCGTTCCAGACACCCAAAAATATTGACAAAAAATACATTTTATAGAGAATAACTATATTTTTACATACAGAAAACAATGAGAAATACATATAAATGACTAATGAAATGGATAAATGAACATTTAACATCACATTTAACTTTATTGAAGACTCTTGTTGAGGGGAGAGGGAGGAGGAGAGGTTATTGTTTGGAAGGGACACTAATCTGATCGCTGACTCCGTCTCAACAGCGTACCCCGCAAGAGAAAGAACTGCCTGCCACATTCATTCAACATCTCCTGCTTACCCATTCAACATCTCCTGCTACCCTGCTACCTCCGAGCCTGAGGGGGCGCTCCAGAGAACAGGCAGGCGGTGGAGAGATCGGGGCCTTCCTCTCTGCAATCCTTGCATCTCTGGCTCGAGGATGTTGCTCACCTGACTTTCGCATCTAAACACGCGATCGGTGAGTCCGGGGGGGTAGTGCTGCCGGGACTGGGCAGGCAGTGTATGCAGACCAGCGCGAAGGTGTATGTACACTATTGCAGTACTGTTGGTTTTCAGATCTGGCACACGCGATCGGTGAGTCCGGGGGGGGGGGGGTAGTGCTGCCGGGACTGGGCAGGCAGTGTATGCAGACCAGCGTGTATTGCAGTACGAAAACCGAGGCGATAGACGAAAACCGAGACAAGATCTCAGTCTGAAAAGACGTCGAAAACCGAAACCGACGAAAACCGGGGCAACCGAAAACCGAGGTTTGACTGTACTTCTGGATCTTCTGCCTCTCCACATGATTCATAGAATAATCACTTGGAACCAACAACTCTATGATCAATACCATTCTGGTGTTTCTCTCCTTTACCACTATGTCGGATGTCTGTGAATCCAGTTTTTATCCGTCAGAATGGGAATGTCCCAGGTGATCAGCAACTAAGAACATAAGATAAGCCATACTGGGTCAGACCAAGGTCCATCAAGCCCAGTATTCTGTTTCCAACAGTGGCCAATCTAGGTCATATGTACCTAGCAGTTTCCCCAAGAGACACAAGTTCCACAATGCTTGTACTGGGTCAAGCATTGATATCTTCAGTCACTTCTTAATGATGGTTTATGGACCTTTCCTCCAGGAACTTGTCCAAACCTTTTTTAAACCCAGCTACACTAACAGCCTTTACTACATCCTCCGGTAACAAATTCCAGAGTTTGATTACACGTTGAGTGAAAAAATATTTTCTTTTATTAGTCTTAAATAGTTTACCCTGTAGCTTCATTGCATGTCCCCTAGTCTTTCTATATTCTGATAAGGTAAACAATCGATCTACGTTTACCCGTTCCACTCCGTTCATTAATTTATAGACTTCTATCATATCTCCCCTCAGCCGTCTCTTTTCCAGGTTAAAGAGCCCTAAGCTTTTTAGCCTTTCTTCATAGGAGTATCCTTCCATCCCTTTACCATTTTGGTGGCTCTTCTCTGTACCTTTTCTAAAATCGCTATATCCTTTTTAAGATACGGCGACCAGAATTGCACACAATATTCAAGGTGCGGTCTCACCATGGAACGATATAGAGGCATTATAATATCCTTTGTTTTATTTTCCATTCCTTTCCTTATCATACCTAGCATTCTATTTGCTCTCTTGGCCGCCGCTGCACACTGGGCCGAGGGTTTTAACATGGTATCCACAATGACGCCTAAATCTTTTTCCTGGGTGGTGGTTCCTAATGTGGAAGCTTGCATCGTGTAACCATAGTTTGGGTTGTTCTTCCATAGGTGCATAACCTTGCACTTGTCCACATTAAATTTCATCTGCCATTTTGATGTCCAGTCTTCCAACTTATCAAGATCCTCTTGCAATTTTTCACTATCCTCTTGGGTTTTAACAACTTTAAATAGTTTTGTGTCATCTGCAAATTTGATAACCTCACTCGTTATTCCACTTTCCAGGTCATTTATGAATATGTCAAAAAGCAGCGGACCCAGCACAGATCCCTGGGGTACACCACTATTCACCTTTCTCCATTGGGAAAATTGGCCATTTAGCCCTACCCTCTGCTTTCTTTCTTTTAACCAGTTCCTGATCCACAATAGTACACTGCCTCCTATCCCATGACTCTTTAGTTTCACCAAAAGTCTCTGATGAGGGACCTTGTCAAAGGCTTTCTGAAAGTCCAGATACACAATATCAACCGACTCACCTTTGTCCACCTGTTTATTCACTCCTTCAAAAAAACATAACAGATTAGTAAGACTTCCTTGTCTAAAGCCATGTTGGCTGTCTCCCATTAGGTTGTGACTATCTACATGCTGAGTAATTTTATTCTTTATGATGATTTCTACCATTTTTCCCGGTACTGACGTTAGGCTCACCGGTCTGTAGTTTCCCGGATCACCCCTGGAACCCTTTTTAAAAATTGGTGTTACATTGGCGATCCTCCAATCTTCAGGTATTAGAGATGATTTTAATGATAGTTCACAGATTACTGATAGCAGGTCTGCAATCTCATATTTCAGTTCTTTCAACACCCTTGGATGTATACCATCTGGCCCAGGTGATTTGCTACTCTTTGGTTTATCTAATAGTTGTAAGACATCTTCCTGATGTATCGATATTTCCTTCAATTCTTCTGCACCTTTAAATACCACTTCAGTCATGGGTAACATCCCTACATCTTCCTCAGTAAAGATCGAAGCAAAGAATTCATTCAGTCTCTCCGCTATTGTCTTGTCACCTCTTAGTGCTCCTTTCACCCCTTTATCATCTAATGGATCATCTAATGGACCTCTTCATTCTCTGTATTCTCTTAGGGTCATGATCCCAGTGCTTTTCAGGCACAGTGATTTTTTTTTTAAATTCTTTATTTATAAATTTTACCAAACAACAACAACAAATAACACCCCCCTTACCCACCACCCCCCCATCCCCCCTCCCCCCCCCCCGGCTCTCCGAGGTCCCACTATGGGAAAATCCAAACATGTAGATGGCAAGCACCAATCAAGTACATACAGGATATGGGGCCAACATCTACCAGAACAGTGTCCCTCTATCTAGGAGACACACTGCCAATGCGTGACCGGTCCATATAATCATCTAGTGCCCGCCATCTACCAACATTAAGGCCAGCCTTATCTGGATGATGAAGCTTACTATACAGCTTCTCATACTTAACAGACTGGCATACAAGGTTCCACCATATTTCCAGACATAACTTACGTGAGTCTTTCCAGTTTGTAAAAATAACTTTTAAAGCTAAGGCAATCAGAAAGTTACATATAAAACGATTTTCTCTAGTCAGACCGGGTATAGCAAAGGCTGATCTGTAACAAACTATCCCCCAGGACAGAGTAACTGAAATTTGTAAAATAGCCTGTATCCTGTTCCAAACAAGCTGCCAGAACCTCTGAACGTGAGAACAATCAAACACCATATGCCTAAATGTACCAAAATCCAGCAAGCAGGACCAACATTTAGCCGTTGAGGTTTTATCCCATTTGGCTAAGCAAACTGGGGTAATGTAGGCCCTATGTAGAAAGAAAAAAAGGGACTGAGTAATTGCTGCTGACCTGGAAACCCTCGTAACAGGACCCCATGCAATTTTCCAAACTTTATGCGAAAGTGGTCCTGACGCCGCCACCTCCCAGATTTTTGTGAGCCCAAGCAACTGAGGCGATGCACTATCTCTTAGGGAGGAATAAATTTTAGACTCTGCTCCCGCCAGGCCAGCTCCCTCCACCAGTTCTTTAATTATAAGGCAATCCAGGTGTATCGCTGTCGGATTAATGTTTGCTGCCGTCAAGCAGTGACGAAGTTGAAACCAATAAAATTGCGCGGAGTCAGGGAGAGAAAATTTGCTATGCAGAAATCTTTCCAATATGTGGGCTCCAGTAGCTGATCTACCAACCAGATACCGCACGCCTGCCATTTCTTCCAGGAAAACATCTTGCCATTGATTTTAAATTTAGGGTTCCACCATAAAGGGGACCTTTTACAAAGAGGACTATCAGGCTTCATCTGACTAACTGAAAGCAGATAGGCGTCTTGAGTGGCAGCAACCACTTTGCCTAATCTAGACTTCTCGGGATGTTTCGCGCCCAATAGCCACCTCAGCGAGCCAGGAGCGACAATCCGCCTCTCGAATTCCAACCACACCGGTCTAACCACCAAATCCTCTTCACCCACCCATAGCGCACTCTGTTTCAGGAGAAAAGCCTGATGATAGAGCCGGAAATCAGGGAAGTGAACTCCCCCTTTATCCTTGGGAGCTTTCAATTTTTTCAATGCTGTCCTGGGCTGCCTCCCGCCCCATAGGAATCGCGAAAGTAACCGTTCTAATTCAACATAGATACCCGAAGCCAGTGGAATCGGGAGGATACCCAGCACATAATTAATTTTAGGCATTAGGGTCATCTTTATAGCCTCCAGTCTACCCCACCAAGTGAGATGTAAGGGAGACCACGCTAACACAGATTGCTTAACAGACCGTATAAGATCCTCCAAATTTTCTTGAACAGCCTGTTCCAAGGGAAATCCGTACTTGACCCCCAAATACTTAATATTCCCTGACTCCCACTGGAACGGGAATGACGCTAGCTGATCTGCTGTAGCCCACTCGTTCATCGGGAATACCACTGATTTGGACCAGTTTATTTTATAGCCGGACAGCTCCGAATAGCAATCGACTAATTTTAAAATCATGGGAATCGCTGAAGGTAACGTAAAAAGCAGAAGATCATCCGCATAAGCTGACACTTTGACTTGCCAATCTCCCACCTCAAAACCACAGATGTCCTTGTTCTGCCGCATGGCAAGAAGCAGCGGCTCTAAAGCTAAATTGAAAAGCAAAGGGGAAAGGGGACAACCCTGCCGCGTGCCCCTGTGCAGTGAAAAGGAATCAGAGAGAGCCCCATTTGCACTAATCCGAGCCTTAGGGTTTAAATACAAAGATTGGATCATAGTAATAAATTTTGACCCCATCCCAAACCATTCCAATGTTTTAAACAAAAAAGGCCATTCCAGCCTATCAAAGGCCTTTTCGGCGTCTAGTGAAACCCCCACATAAGGGCTCTCGGAATATTTCGCCCTTTCCAGGTGATTGCACAGAAGCCTGGCATTATCGGACGTGGCTCTTTCTGAGATGAACCCACACTGATCAGGGTGAATCAACCCACCCATCACCTTAGTAAGTCTATTCGCTAACACTGTGGCATATATTTTATAGTCTGTGTTAAGCAAAGAAATAGGCCTGTAATTTGTTACTTGCCGTGGGTTTCTCCCGGGTTTCTCTAAAACAACAATCGTGGCCTCACCAAAGTTGCCAATTTGCAAGGGGGAATCGCCAATTGCCTCATAGTACATCATTAAATAAGGGAGCAGATCATTTCTAAACACTTTATAAAACTCGCCTGGAATACCATCAGGTCCCACCGCTTTTCCCGAAGGCAATCCAGCGATGGCCTTACTAATTTCCTCACTCATAAAAGGCTTGTCCAGTTCGCCCGCCGCCTGTGCTGAGAGGCAAGGATGCTCAAGCTGTTGCAAGAATCCTTCAATTGCCCCCGTTCCACTGAGCCGTCGGATGTGTACAAACTCTGATAATATTCAGCAAAAATGTCTAAAATCTGCTCAGTGGTATATACAGTTCCACGAACCTGATCCACAAGTACCGCTACCCACGCTTTTTCCTGCCTTCGTTTTAAAGAATTAGCCAAAAGCTTACCACTTTTATTATTTTCCCCATAGAATTGAGATTGTTGTTTCAATAAAATATGCTCAATCTCAGAGCTTAAAATCGAGTTATATTGAAATTGAAGCCTTTGTAACCGCAAAGTAATACCAGGGTCCACTTGTTTAAGTAAGAGCCTCTCCCCTGCCCTGATTTGTTCCTCTAGGATCAACAACTTGGCCCTCTTCTTTCTATATTCTTTAATGGAAAAGCTGGTAATTGTTGCTCGCAGAGAGGCCTTAAAAGCCTCCCACCAAGCCCAAATCGAAGTATCCGCAACCGCATTCACTTCGAAGTATTCCTTTAGGAATGCTCTAATTTCTACCTGAAACAGAGGATCTGCTAATAGTGATCTATTGAAGGTCCAGGCTCGCAACTGACTATTGCCCTCCTCCCATGCAACCTGTAATGAAACGGCAGCGTGATCTGAGACATGTACGCCTAAGATTTCTGCACTCTGCACTCCAGGGACCAAACTTTTAGATATCAAAAAATAATCCAATCTCGACCAGGATTTGTGCGGGGGGGAAAAAAGTGAAGTCCAGCTCATGAGGATGAAGGAGCCTCCATATGTCCACCAATCCTAGAGAGCTGAGAAGAGCCTGAAGAACCCCACGCGCGCGGGCAACCTTCTCTATCCTGGCGGGGCGTTTATCCAGCAGTGGATCCAGTGAAACATTGTAATCCCCCCCAATAATCAGAGGCCGAGAAGAGTGTTCCTGTATTGCTGCTAGTAATTCTGTAAAAAACGTAGGGTCATCCGAATTAGGTCCATAGAGATTGATAAGTGCAACCTCCACTTCCCCAATGACTATCGAGACGATTACCCAGCGACCCGCTGCATCTGCTCGCGTATCAATAACCTTGCAATTGAGAGATTTCCTCCCCAATATCGCCACCCCATTTTTTTTTGTACTGCAGGCGAGGCACCCAGTAATAAAAAGTGCCTATCTTCTAATTTCTTGGTTTCAGCTAAATCTAAATGGGTCTCTTGTAACAGAATCAAGTCAGCTTTCTGATGGTGACAGTAGGCAAGAATTTTCTTCCTTTTGATAGGATTATTGATTCCTTTCACGTTCAGCCAAAAATACAAACCAAAAATTCAGCCAAAAAATTCTGCCAAAAATTCAGCCAAAAATACAAACAGTGGTACTTGCCCCACCCGAATTACACACCCACATATAAAAATTTTACTGTGCATACACTCCCCGGAGAGCCATAAACCACCCCAAACATCCCATCCCTACCCCACCACACATCCCAAATTGGGTAAGCCAGTTAGGACCAAACACGCTACCCAGCGGACCCCTCCAACCTGAGAACCTACAAACAAGGTACATGATAGAATGCGTGCCCCAGTCCACCTATAACTAGCATATTAGGCACACAAAACAGCTCTGGAAACAACAAACGCATCCACAAATGTCACAGTCTGGCCAATAGCCAGGAGTAATCCCACCCGGTCTCCCTTTCTGACCAAGTAGGACCACGAAGTAATCTCCAAGACTGTATTCCAGCAACATAGTCACTGCATCTGGAGCGCCTCCTGCTCCACAATGAATCGCTCCAGAACCTCGGGTTCTTCAAAGTTCTTGGTGACATTGTTGAGCGTGACTCAAAGTCGAGAGGGATAGAACAAGCCATAGCGCGCTTGAAGACGCTGAAGTCTTCCTCTAAACGCTAAGAACTGCTTCCGCTTTGCCACCGTAGGTTTGCTGAGGTCCAGGTATAGAAGAGTTTGTGGCCTTCAAGCACAAGTTCCTTACAGGCCCTCGCAGCTTGCAATACTTGAACTGCGTGTTGATACCGCAAGACACAAAAAATTAAAGGTCGCAGTCTATGCGATTGCTGAATAATTGTTGTAGGAATGCGGTGTGCCCTTTCAATCTCAAATGGGCGAGCCATATGTAGTTTCAACAGTTTAGGGATTACATCCTCCAGGAACGCAATCGGATCAGACCCCTCTGCGCCTTCCGGGAGTCCAACAATCCGAATATTATTCCTGCGTGCTCTATTATTCATATCTTCCAGGGTCTTTTCCAAATGGTCGATTTTCCGTGACACCTTCCCACACTGCACTAGTTTTTCCTCATGAGCTGAAACATTTAGCTCCATGTTTTCCACTCTGGCGATCAGTGATACCAACTGTTCCTTAAACTCCTTAGAGTCTGTCTGAAGTTCACAAAGACACTCACCATTGGTGTCAACCCGGGCCCGAACGGCCCGCAGTTCATTGAGGATTTCCCTAAGGCCTTCTTCGTGCTCACGTTGTGACGCCATCTTAAGCGGGGAAGGTGGATCCGCCTTAGAGCGTTTTACCCCGGAGGCTGAGGAGTTCGAAAACTCTAGTTTTGTTTGCTTGCAGTTCGCCATCTCCGGACACAAATAGTGATTGGGATTATCTGGCTGCCTTGTAACAGGGGTTGAGGCAGGATTAATGACTAGGTCCTCGGGAGCTCTCCGCTAGACATCCATGCAGGTCCCTGGCTGGCTCCGCCCCCTTTCAGGCACAGTGATGTTTTAGTGTTTACAGTTTCTCCAGTGTATGAGGCATGCTACTTTGTTGTGCCTTTGTATACAGAAATTTTTCGACAGCAGAACTTCAAAGACAGCTATGAGGTGAGTCACTCTTTCCAAATGTTTCTTAGAAGTCTGTCTGTTTTGCCAGTTTTTTCAATGCTTGCTGTAAACCATCTCATTTCTATTCTGCTGTCCTGGGCTGCAACTATCAGTTTCTCATCCTTCGGTTTCAGTTCACCTCTCCATAACCATTCATGTGTCTGTTCTTGATTGACAAAGGGCTCCTGGAGTAACACTTTGTATTTCCCACTGTATTGGTACATTTGCCACTTGTTTTTCCTTGTTTGCTGATCTAATTCTTTGAAGAGCTTTTTTTCTTTTGCTTGGTAAATTATGTTGCTTCCTTTCCTGTGTGTGCTCATGGCTTCTTACTCATTTCTTCTAGTCAATGGAATGTCTGTCCAAGTTTGGCGATGGAGACAGATTCTGGATGTTTACTTTCATATTTCAGCGCTTTTTGCGTATTTGGATCCAATGATGCTGTTAGATAGGCCTGGAAGCCTATGATGGTAGCTCTGTATGTGTATTCAATCTCTATGAGGCCTAGCCCTCCTTCAGCTCTAGGGATGTATAGTCTTGGCATACATTGATTCTTATGTATTACCTCATGGGCAAGGGGGGAGTTTTCCTGTGCTTCCTGTGCAGCCACATAGGGTACCATACTAAAAGGGATACAAAAGACACTCCCCTCCTTTATTCCCACATCATGTGTTCAGGTGGCAGCCACATTTTATGCTCATGTTTTTTACTATTGAGCCCTGCATACTTAGCTCCAGTCTGAACTGAGAAGTGCTCTACTCCAGTGCTTTTTCATCTTCATCTACTTTGACCTGCTTTCCAGCTAACACCCTTACCCATACTTGGTCTTCATTTACTTTAGCAAAAACTGTAACATTATCTAAAGCCATTTCTATCACAAAGAAAATGACTTGCCCATCACTCTGCTTGCTCCCAATCCTTGTTACTATTGATAACTCCAGTCTGTCTTCTGGAATCATGCCACTACTGTGTTAAAGGCTGTCATATGTCCTCTTCTTAAACAGAAATCCCTTGATGCCATTGCTTTGGTCAGTTATTGCCTTATATCTGATGTCCCATATATTTCCAAAATAACTGAGAAGATTGTATTCATACAGCTTTGGAACCATGTCGAGAAAACTAATGCTCTCCATCCCTGACAGTCTGGTTTCTGACTGGGACACAGCACAGAAACCATTCTCACATCCCTTTTGAGTGAGGTCCACAATGATAAAATACTCTAGCCATTTCTTTGGATCTATCAGTAGCCTTTGATCTGGTCAACCATTCGAGCTTACTCTCCTGCTTGGCAGAAATTGGTATCTATGCCATTGTGCCTGACTAGTTTTCATCCTTCCTATCCAATTGGTCCTATGCAGTAAAAACAGGCTACATTCTCTTCAAATCATATCCCTTAAACTAGGGAGTCCCACAGGCCTCTGTATTGGCACCACTCCTTTTTAATATCTTTCTGAGACCCTTAGCAACCTTGATACACAAGACCACTATAAATGCCTATTATGCAGATGATATACTGCTACTCATCCACACTGATTCCTGCCTACCTAACTTCACTGAACTTAACAGCTGCCTGCTTAGTTATCACTTGGCTAAGGGACAACCAGCTTGATGCTGAACCTTCAAAAATCTTCAGCTACTTGGATTACTGGCGGAGCCACTGCTCCTACCCTTTTTCCCATTCTAGATGGCCACCCTATCCAACTTGATTCTTACTTCAAATACCTTGGCATCTATCTGGACATTTATCTGTCATTTACAAAGTAGGTTAGCTCCATAGTTAAGAGATCCTTCTTTGCACTGCACCAATTTTGTGCTCTCCATCCATTCCTCTGCCTCTTTGCTCAACATATCCTTGCTTTCTGCTGCATTATTTCATATCTCAGTTATTGTAATAACATTTATTCCAGCCTATACCAATCAGAGCTGAAATGTTTTCAATCCATTCAAAACACTGCCTTCCAGATTCTATATGTCCGGCCAAGAGACTTGAACACGTCACTCCTCATCTATTTCAACATAACTGGCTCCCTGTTTCTCATTGGATCCATTATACTTATGCTGACAGAGTAAGCCCTTTACACTGATACACCGTCCTACCTAGATTCCACAATCTCGCTGCATGCTCCCACTAGAGCCTTGTGAGCTCTGCATGGAAATCATTTAAACATTCCCCCAGTTTCTTGGGCAAAGCTAGAAAGTACAAGAAGCTCAGCCCTTTTCTTTGCTTTGCCCATCCTATGGAATGCACTTCCACCAAGCTTATGCAATGAATCTTCTTGCCAGACCTTTAAAGTGGATCTAAAATCTCATTTATTTTACATTAGCTTTCGGGAACAGATTCTGTTATGGGGATCATAATGATCGAGTGGGGCAATAAGGAATTATCAACAAATGAAATATATATAGTATAATTGATTCTGTATGTAAGGGACGTGATAAGAGCGGACTGGATTGCTGATATAAAGGTAAACATAATTCTGCTTGCAAATAATCCCCTCTATGTGAAGATGTGCCCATACCAACAAAAAAAGAAAGAAAAAGAAATCTGAAAGTATCTCATTCCCCAAAACAGCTGCTTTCTGATTCGTATGCATGCTAATCCCATTAATAAAACTGTGCCCTAGACTGAATTTCCTCAAAAAGAATGCAAATAAGGCAATTCTACTCTGCTGAAGATCTTTTCAGGATGAAGGAAAATGACTGAACTATCTTCAGTAGTTGCATTACCTGGGTTAATTACATTAATAGCACATTTAATAATATCAGTCCTTCATCTCTCCTTAATAAAGCCTGTTTGGTCTCTATAACAGAGCAAAGAAATATTTCCAAATGTCTATGAGAATGTTGATGTCATAATTAAGTGAGGAAACTGGGCAGTAAGAGTTGCATAATTCAGAGACAGCACCCTCTTTGACTGCAACAAAGTTGTAGAGAACATGAAACAAGGTATCCTTGTGCATCACTCACAAATTGTGGAATGCTTTATCAAAAGGAGATAATTTATGTTCAGACAATTAGTGAAGACAGAATTGTTTGTATTATCAATTAATTAGATTGCCTTTTCAACACCTACAGGTTTCACTTGTTTGTTTGGGTTTTTTTTTGGTTTCTGATCCATTTTAATGTATTTATTCCACCCAATGTCTCATCTTGTTCCCACACCCCGCTACCCCTGCCCCCCAGCCCCAGACCCTCTTTTGCCTTTCTTTCCTACCATCCTTCTTTATATTTTCTCCCCCTTTTCAAGTATGTTTCACATAAGCAATAGAGCCTATTTTTCAAGGGTCAAATGTCCATCCTTATGCATGTTTTACGCATGTGAAAAGAAACATCCCTATGCTTCCCTGAGCCTACTTATGGCTGCCCATGGGGGCCTCATCTCCCGGGGCAGAAGATCACAGCAGTTAGCAGTGGGTCTACCTGCATGCCAGAAAGAAAAGTTAGAAGCAGGGGGAAGATAATGGAGAGAATGGAGGAGACATTTAAAGGGCCAGTGAGCTTCAGAAGAGAATGGTAGGGAGGGAATGGAAAGCAGGAGTGAGAGTACAAGGCAGGAGAGGGGAAAAGGAGAGAGCTCTGCAAAGGAAAACTGAGTGATGGACGACAGCTAGAGAGGAGTTAGATGGGGGAAGAGTAGAATCCAGGGGGTTGGAGGTTGAAGAGTTGAATGCATGGGGACAAAAGTGCACAACGAGTAATGCTACTAGACCTTTGGAGAGCAAATCTGGGCACTTGGAGAAAAAGGTAGCATCTTCGAGTTTTGGGATACAGAAGTGGGAGGAAGGGGAGTCCTCCAGATTTAAAAAGGATACTGGTTATGCAAAGCACGGGAAGCTGACGTGCTATTGAGCACCATTCCACTTACCAATTGGGAGGGAGTTAGGGGTAGGATCGAGAAGACTTGATAAGCCATGTGCATTCCATTGAAGGAGCTTGTGGGAGAAGAAAAGTCATGTGCCTCCGTCTGCACTAAAATCGGGGATAGGAGGTGATTTTAGTCAATGGAGTTGGGTATATTGGTTCAAAATCAGGGACAATCCCCGAAAATCAGGGACATCTGGTAATCTTAACAATGTGTATATGGTAAAAGGCATGTCGCCCCTCCCAGAGCATAGACCCAGGCACCCAACATCTGCACCTCATACACACACAGGTCCCACACCTGCATACCACACGCACCCCAACTACGGCACCACACACACAGATACCACATACATTGCCCAACCTTTCTGGTACACCTGCTTCACTGACTCAAACTCCCATAATTATGCTGGTATTTTGGTCACTCAGGCTTCTGTCCCTGGTGCCACTCTTCTTAAGTGCTCCAATGAAAATGTGAAAGAACATCTGCTATGTCATTTCTGATTACTGATATATGCTTTGCAGGTATGTGTGCATTCAGATCTAAGGTTCTAAGTACTAATATAAAAATTAATCTCATTATCCTGTCAACCTGAGCTCTTTGTCTATTGATTGTATATGTAACTACTGCATTGTCCAACTGGGATACCACTCTTTTGATCGTTGGCTTGAACTCCAAGTAGTCAGAGCCACTATAATGGGAAAGAGCCCTAAGTATGCCACATCCTTGTAACTCCTTGCTCGTGCCACGTCTGGGGCCTTCTCTCCATGCACCACAGATCCTGGAAATATAGACAAAACCCAAGACTTCCTAATGCCTCCAAGAACATCTCTAGCTCCTGGTTGCTGATGTGTGTCTCCTGCCATATGTTTAGACCATTATATTTGGATTGACATGCTAACTGTATGCCTAAATCCTTTCATGGAGGTGGTCATTCTGATGAAGTGGTGACCGCATCTGATGTTTCTCATTGCTGTTGCCGAGCACCTACTTATTGCCCTGTACATGGTCATGACTCTACAGGCAAAATTACCCCATCTTGAGGGCTGAAGTGCGGAATAAAAAAACTATTCAGGAAACCCTCCTGCAATTTATTAAACCTCCCCCAAATTGTACCTTGCTAAATTCTTTTCCAGGTGGTCTACTTTAATGGGCAAAGGGACCACTGGCATTTCTAGTTTCTCTAGTGTCACAGAATTTCCATTTTTGATCACTCTCTTTTTTGAGCCACATGAATTTGAGGTGATTCTCTGTGCATGTGGTGCAAGCATGTTTAAATTTACATTGGTGCTGGAACCTTTATTACCCATTGCTAAAAAAAAAAAAAAAAAAAAGCCTGCAGACACCTTTGTTATCATGTGGCTATTTGATCATTGATTCCTGTCTGCTGTCCTTTCTGGTCCTTGTATATGATTTTTGTGTTAGGCTTTCATGCGCTAAGATTTTTGAATACTTTTCTTTTTGCGGGGATCTCTGACAAAGGGGCAGGTCTGTGGATTACATCATCCTAGCTATTTAAAGTGTATACTTGCCATCTTTTTTAGATAGATGCTGATATAGACAGTGCCTCAAGAGGACTGTGTAAGACTGTTTTTTTTTGTAGGTTCTACATTTTTGGTCTGAATTTAGCTGTAGGCACTTTTTAAAAAAATTTTTAACTCTTTTTTGCTCTTTCTTCTTGGCTTCATCAGTATTTTATTAGGACTGGCTGTTTATATGGAAAAGTCCTACTCCCTGAAGAAGCCTATTGGTGAAACACTCAGTGTCGGGGTTGCGACTTTGATTGATCTTCAGGACCTGTACTCTCTAAATTTCTCTTTTGATGATTGCCATTTCCTCATTATAGTGACTTTCATCTTGATTTGTTTTGGAAATGCTGATTTTGGTTAAGAACGTTGAAAAGAGATGGATAAGAGTTGTTTTCTTTTACCTGTGATGTCCATTTTGGCAGCTCTTTCCAGCTAGTTTATCCTGGATAGCTGCCCTGACTTGAATGGCTTTTTTTGCTCAATTTGTGGATAGGCTGAAGTCTTTTTCCTGTTATTCCCTGTTGATTGCTGATGTTACAATATGAATTTATGCTTTTTAAGATAATCTTTCATTTTATAAGGTTCTAATTATCATGAGCAGACTTCCTTTAGTTATTGCATAGTTATATCTGCTCTCTTAGGAGGGAATTTTCTATATAGTTTAGCCACATTAGGAATCATGACCACATTGCCCCAAATTTCCCTCGCGAGCACATATTAACCTCCCTCGCTGAAGTTAGAAGTGTGTTTGCTTGTGCATTGTCCATTGACTTGTGTGCTGTCTTCCACAGCTGCCATGCTAGTGTCCTCATCTGCTCCTTTGTGCAGCCCACATTGACCTGCACCATTGGTTGTTATGTTCCTTGACTGCTGGTTGCCTCCTTTTGTAATTCCGCTAGCATAGTATGCAGGTGTCCCACTTCATGAACTGCTGTGGTAGTCCTCACTTTGTTGACCAAGTTGCAAATGTCTTGATAGTTATCTGGTGCAGGAAAATGCAGTAACCACATTTCCCTGTGCTGCTCATGTTGATGTTACTGCTTGAGTTAGGTGATATCTTACCCATCTGGGTGCCCTGCTTTGCTTGATGCTGTCATTTCCCATGGATCTCCAATCTTCTTTCTTTTTTCTGAACTTCTTTCTTGGTGCTGCCTGCTTGATCTTGTTTTCTTGCCCAATGGCACTATTCTTTTTCTCCTGCTCACCTTTTCTTAACTTCTCCATATTTCCTGCTTCTGTCAAGCTGCTTCAGTTGAGATCCTCCTTTCTTTTTCTCGTGTGCTAGCCATGCTTGCCCCTGGATACTAAATTTAACATTATAAAACATGGTTACCTACTGCCACACAAGACAACTTTTGCCGGTTAATGGCCTGTCAACATCAACAACCAGGAGAGGTCCCCTCAGTACAGAGCTCTCTGGCGCTCTTTACTATCAGGCTCTTCTCCTCTAGGGCAGTGGTTCTCAACCCAGTCCTCGGGCACACCTTGACAGTCAGGTTTTCAGGGTAACCACAATGACTATGTATAAGAGAGATTTGCATGCACTACCTTCATTGTATGCCAATCTCTCTCATGCAAATTCACTGTGTTTATCTTGACTGACTAGGTATGTCTCTAGGGCCTTCTGTTGCAGGTATCTCTATGCTGATGACCTGTTAGGCAGTTGCTTGCACTGATGGGGTGATGGGTGGTGCTAACCCATCTGTGGGCAATGCCCCTTTTAAATCCTGTGGGTTTGGTAGTGCTGCCAGAGATTCTGTTTTTTCAGACATGTGGTCCCTTTATGTTTCACCCAGTGTCTCTTGACATCACCGGGATCTCGGGCCATGCATTTTAGGGCTGGCACTACTACAATCGGTGCCACCCCTACTCTAATACACTACAGAAGATGTAGTCAATGCCGATGTGCTCAAGCATGGTGCCAGGGCTGTCCAAACCCAAGACTTCTGCTGTCAAGTCTAGCTCCATAATTACCACTACTTGCGAGTTGTGCCTGAAGGAAACCAGGCCAGATGCTGCCGCTTCCACAACCATTATGGTACTTTCTCTTGCTCGCACCTCCTCATTCTTTACCCAGCTGTATTCCTGAAGATCAGATCTAGGCCACAGAGCTCTTTAATTCATCTCTGCTCCTGTAGCTGGGCTCTATTTATGCCTTTGCTTCTGCACCTTGCACTGGCTCTTTTCATCTCAGACTAGCTAGGGTCCATGGTTAGCATGCTGACAAAATGTTTGCTTGAGTCCCTACCTCTGCCTGGCTTATCTACAAAATACCCTTTTAACCCCATTTATGATGATCCAGTATTTATTTTATTTATTTATTTAATTAATTTTCTTATATACCGCGCTATTTGTCATCAGTGCGGTTTACATTGAAACAATACAACAATTGGTCAGATATAACAGACCTATTACAAGTAACAGGAAAATTTAAATGGAAGTAAACAGGGAAATCATTTATTTTTCTAGAAAATACATGTTGGAGATATATAAAATCTATACAGTTAGTTAGGGTAGGTATGAGGTTAAAAGGATGTGGATTTTTAAAGGAAATGTGAAAATGTAGACTCTTGATGAGTTTAGAATGATTCAGAACAGCGAGATACACTGAGTAATAATAATTTCAGAACATGGTTTTGATGTGGCCTGGTTTTTGTTATGTGTTCTTTCAACAAAGGAAAAGTGCAAAGGCTGTACATAAACAAGACTGAGTGAGTTTAAGACATGGAAGAATTTTCTAACATAAGTCAGAACTGCAGAGCAAATGTTGTCTGAGTCACCAAATGAATGAAGCTTAGCCTTACCATAATTTCTACTGCTCTGTACAAAATGCCACATCTGACTGTATGGCTGAAAAAAAGGCTGCCTTTGACATGCATTGCAGTGACCACCAGTGTGAAGCTGCCTGCAAAGCAGCTTTCATCAGAAGAATTAAGAGCAGCTTACACTGCCTTATCTAATGTGGCCAACCTTTACTAAGGCCAACCTCTATAAAGTTGTCTGAGAAAAGATCACACGTAATTCTTGTCAAAGTGATGATTCTCAAAGTGGTATGTTTTTGTTTTTGGATCCAAATTAATTTACTTGAAATACATAGTCAACATGGAGAGAAGGGGTCTTATCCCCACAGTAGGATCTTGTTCTTATCAGCGTCTTCTTAAACAGGCATTTTTATTTTTGTTGTATTAGTCTGAAGCACGGCTAGAAAACAAGACTAAACTGAAATATACTGACCCTCTTGCCAAGTTTAGTTGAGTGGAAAAATTTGTGAAAGAAGGAAAAAGAATATGGATAACTATTCTGAAAATGTAAGCCTTTCCACTGCTAAAGGTATGGATGACTTCTCAGTGACCATGGCAGATATGTGAAATCAGAATATTGATGTTGGACATTGATAAGGTGATGAATAAGATTAAATTAGAATTGAAAGCGCTGGTGAGAGCATATTAAAGAATGATTTACAAGCAGGAAAAAATATCAACTCAGTGGCTTATTTCATTATGAGAATTAAAAATATCGTGGCCAATTTCCAAAATGGTTGGTACTGGTGGGATATTCAATAGCAGTAGCCAGATAGGAGCAGCCATTGAATATCTGAGGTGAGCACTGCTATATGGAGGAGTGCAGACTTATCTGGTTAGCGGCAGTCTTCCAATAGAACTTATCTGGAGAGCAACTTAGGTCAGCTTTACATGTGGCCTAAGTTATCTAGAGAAGTGCAGATTGAAAGTTGCTGCTATTTGGATAAGTCAGCACTTAGCCGGATAGTGTTGACAGCAACCCTTGTTCTTTCCACTAACCAGATAGTGTCAGGACAGCCCGTGGAGATATTCTGTGGCATTATCTAGAGAGTGTCACTGAATATCACGGTCAGCACCCTTAACCAGCAGTTCCCTGTTGGCCGACTGGCTAAAGGTTCTGAATATTGGCTCCAAAGAAATTATACCTAAAGAAACTAAGGATATTCAAGAAGATTTAGAAACTAGGCAGAGAAGGAATAACATTAGAATCATGTGAATTTTGGAGCAAGAATCTGGCAACAAAGACTTTCCTCAGCTAGTTTAAAAATATATTTCATCACTGTGTCCCGGATTATAAAGGCCTGCTAAGTTGGACAGAGTTCATAGGAGCTTCAACTTCTCTAAAACTAATCAAAGGTGACCCCTTGCAATTGTGGTTTGCTTTCATTCATTTGAAGATAAACAAATTTTGATGAATGCTATTAGAGGGAAATCCAGCATCCAGTACTTGTGTCAAAAGATCTATATATTGCTAGGTTTATCGCACTTCATTCTGCAAATAAGGAAGAGCTTATTTCCTCTTACCCAGTTGTTACCGGGCAAGAGAGTACTTTACTGATGGGGCTTCCCATTTATACTTCACTTCAATTATGAGGGTAGTTACTACAGAATTGCTGAGCTGGATGACCTAGTAGAGAACCTGGGAATGGAAACCAACATGTGTCATTACCAAGAATCTCTACAACATGTTGAATGGAGAGGGAGAAGGCTTCTGGTAAAAAGAAACAATTACTGATGTCTTTTACATCTTCATGATACAAAAATCATTGGTAAAATAAATGCAGTCAAAAACAGAAGTATTCCACCAGACCACTAAACAATCAAAGTAAACATGTCCATGGGAAAAAAAACCCATACAAATATTATTCAAAAAAACTCCACAAAAAAATCAAATACACTACTTTAGAATATCAAAGCTCATTCCACAAATACTGACAGTGGACATCTCCTTAAAATACTCTATAAATTCAAATACACATTTGAAATAAAAGAAACATTTTTGAAAATGGAGGGAGACAGCTCATTCCTTAAACAGGTTGAACCACTTTCATCATCACTGCCCTACAACCATTATGTTTTAACTGTTCAATAACAAGAAAAGTCCATAAAAAGTGACCACTTATCTTTCAAACCACAGCAGAGTATACAGAGAGGGAAAAAAACATTTCCACAATCCCGACCTTACCCCAAGGTTTCACCGATGCTTCCTTAAAGGATTGAGACAGGTCTAAACACATGCACAAAGGCAGTTTTAAATACCCTCCAACACATCATGAATATGCCAAAAAAAAAATCTTGCTATTCGATAGCAGCATTGAGCCCCATAGGCTCTAATGTGCGCCACACATGTCGGAGCATCTTTGCCAAATTACTACCGTGTGGTAAATTACTAACTTCCAATACACAGTAGCATAAATCCACAAGAGAATATTTGCACACCAACCACTATTTTGTTCTAGTATTCGTACATTACCTGTACGAATACTAGAACAATGTTCAATTATCCTGACTGGCTAAACTGTCATGTTATGTATGAGTTACAGCATTTACAAAGTAAGAGTGCAGGTTTTTGTATGATTGTGTGAATTTTTTAGAAACCTAGTGCAGTAGATTCCTCTACATGACTCTGGATTTTTATTCTTTCCTAGAAGTTTTTGGACCCATCTCAATCCCTTGAATTTTGGGTAAGGTTGGCATTGTGGAAGTGGATTTTTTTTACCTCCCTGTGAGCTCTGTTGTGCATATATACATCAAGTGAAGTGATCACTTTTTATGGATGTTGCAAGTACAGTTGTGTGCAAACGTCTGGAATCACTTGTGAGTTTTGCGTTTTTCGTACTTTATTTTTTTTTTAATACTTCTATTTATTAATTTTAACAAATAATCCAAGCATACAAACTTGAATGGAAATAAGGATACAGATAACAAAGGTCAGTAAAGCATCCAACCCAACAGGAAATCAAACACATTAGGAAATTAAACAAAACCTGTTCCTTCTACAGCCCCCAAGTGAGGGAGGATCCAACCAAGAAAAAAAAGAAATAGTTACATAATGAGTGAGGAAAATAACTGAAGGGAAACAGCCAGGCAATATCCTCTGCAGTAGAACCTACACTGCATCAGGAGGGCGGCGGGCATTAATGAAGGCGAGCAATTGAGATGGATCATAAAAAACAAATGTGGCTGAGTTCATTTTAATAATACATTTTGAGGGAAATTTAAGAAAAAACTGACCTCCCAACAGCAATACAGCAGGACGTAAAAGCAGAAAATCCCGTCTACGTTTCTGGGTCTCTCTTGCGAGATCAGGAAAGACCCGCACAGTCAAACCCAGGAAGGCATTGTCCCGTTTACGAAAAAGCATTTTAAGGAACCAGTCCCTGTCTGAGGCTAATGCAAAAGTTACAATTAATGTAACAGGAGTAACAGTGTCAACTAAAGAGGTTTCCAACAAGGCGGATACATCCAAAGAATCAGCTACATTCACCCCTGGTATATTCCCACCACCCTCTACTTTTTTCTTAAAAGGTAAATAATACACCTTAACCAATGGTGGGTGAGACTCGACAGGCACCCCCAATATTTCCAGTGTATATTTCTTAAACATTTCCTTCAAACCCACAGAAGGGGCCTCAGGAAAATTAACTAAACGCAAATTAGAGTAGCGAGAATGATTTTCCAACATTTCTAACCGCAACTGCATTGCCATAAAATCCTTTTGATATCCTTGTCCCAAATCTTCAACCTAAGTTATTCTCTGCTGCAACTCCGAAACAGAACTCTGCACTGCCGAGATTTCCAGCGTGTGTTGTTGCAGAAGACCAGTATGATCTTGAAGTTGAGATGATAAAGAAGAGATCTGAGGAACCAAAAGTTCACCCAATTTAACAATTGCAGACCAAATCGTCTCAAGTGTAAATTCCACAGGTCGCTGAAAGGGGAGAGAAACCGAAACATCTACTCCCTCCGCTCCAACCTCCATTTCCCGTCGCTCAACCTCTGAGGCAGCAGGAACCCCCGAGGCCACCAGAGGTGACTCACAAGATGTGGCGGGGCTAAGCACGGCAAACCTGCCGCTCCGTAGTGCCGGTGTCCCTCCGCTCTCCACTCCCCTTCCAAAAACCAGGGGATGGCTCGCCGTCGGCACCGGGCTCCCGTCCAGCAAAGGCACTTTGAGGGGCCGCCACTGCTCCGGCGATGAGATGTCGGGTCCGGAGCCTCCCGCCGAGCTTAAATCAGCCGAGAGGTCCCTAGGGCCACTTATCGCCAGTTGGCTTGACCGCCACTGCGGGACCAAAAAGGAATCAAGCGGACCAACCGCAGAAGGTAACGGGGTCGAGGTCGCTGGGGTAGAGGAGGGCATTTTAGCCCCTTTAGCTTTCCTTTTCCCCATTAAACAGGAAACACGGCCGCACAGCACTCCCTTCAGAACGCCATCTTGGATCGCGTTTTTCGTACTTTCTAATGTTTTGTTTTGTTTTTTTAATTTTGCGTTAGCCCAGCATATTCATCTTTCTACCATGTTAAAACGGATACATTTGGCTATTAGAGTTGACTTTTTTGAATTCCTTGCTTCCAATTTAAATACTTTACAGACACTGGGAGATAGCTACTGTGATTTTTGTGGATCCTGCATCAAAACTGGATCGAGATTATCCTATATGCACACATTATTTCTGACCAATAAGGAGGCTGGTTTCACTAACCAATCACAATGCAGATATCTAGCCAGCAGTGCAGCTATAAAAACGCGTAGAATTTTTGAATTTCATACGCTTTCTGGATCAACCATGAAGATGACTCGGACCCTGACATTGGAGGAGCGTGTTCATGTGTCCTATATGATCGAGGAAGGATTTTCAAGCTGTCAGCCAGGAAGGTTGGCTGCAGTCAGAGTGCTGTTAAGATTGTACAGAACAAGAAAGAAATGGGTTCAGTGGTGGACAAGCCTTGTTCAGGTCGTCTACGTGCATCAACAACACGCCAGGAGTGCGCACTATGACACATTTCACTGACTAATCACAAGTTGACCTCTCCTCAGCTACTTTGAGAGTGGTCAGATAAGAGTGAGGTCAGTGTCAGCTCATCAACAGTTCATCGCCGTTGCCTGAAGTTTGGTCTCTGGGGCTGCAAAGCATGGAATAAGCCACTGATGACTGATATACAAAGGCGCAACCGGATCATGTGGGCGAGAAAGCACTCAACCTGGTCGACTGAAATGTGGGAAAAGGTGCTATTCAGCGATGAAAGCACCTTCAGGCCCACATCTATGTGAGGAGATTTTCTGGAGAGGAATTCAAGCCTGAATGTCTCAACCTCACTGTGAAGCATCCTTTGAAGGTCATTGTCTGGGGCTGCATGGCTGCCAATGGTGTTGGACGTCTTCACATCGTCAATGGAATGGTCAACGGGGCCAAGTACATCACCATACTGCAAAAGTGCATGGTGCCATCAGCATACCAGCTGTTTCCTGGCCAGTTCCTGTTCCAAGATGACAATGCACCCTGCCATCGCTCCAGATAGGTGATCAGCTGGAAGCAGCGGAACAACATCAAGTCAAAGGACTGGCCTGCCCAGTCTCCAGATGCTATCTAATTGAGAACCTGTGGCACAAGGTGGCTTTGGAAATATCCAAGAAGCATCCGACATCAAAGCGTGAGCTGATTGAGTCATTCATTGCAGCTTGGAACCGCGTTGTCACCAACGATCACCTTGTCAGACTGGTTCATTCAATGCCGACAAGGTGCAGTCAGGTGATGAAGAACTAAGGGTGGCCCATCAAATACTGAGCCATCACTGACACATAAAAACGGCCTTTTTCAAGGCCACATACATTAATTTGAAGGAAACCTGGCGTGCGTCCATAATATTTTAAAGCATACTTACAATAATATATCGTTGGCCAACGATGTACATTACGCAATTTTCACAGAAAATCTATCAACAGGACAACTATGGGGAACAAACTCAGAAAATAAGGGCCAAACCAATACTAAAAGTTCTCCCTAATAGCCAAATCTATCACTTATCATGAGATACACAGAAAAAGCCACTGGGAGGAAATAGACATTAAGATATAGGGTCACGAAGTTGAAAAAACATCAAATTTACAAGTGATTACAGACTTTTCAACACCACTGTAAGTATGTCTATCAGTCTGTTGAGCTTCTCCATAAATCTGTCTTTCTCCTCCAGTTTTGCTTTGCCCACAAACTTTGCTGGCTTGTTCCCATAAGGATTTCAACTTTGCTTTGATCCTAATGTGGCTGTTTATAACAGGATCACTGAATTTTGGATTTGCTTTGTACCACTGAGCAAGTAATCCAGTGATTAGGTCATTGGCCAGTTTATCAGTGCTGTAATTCTGTCTGTCTTAATCACTGAGGTTTCTCAAATACAAACCATATCTAATGAGATCCCTGACAGTTGGTGGTTCAGCTACAGGTAGTTCTCTGCCTGATCCTACCAAATGATGTAAATGAATCCAAACTTGCAGTTTTGTTGGACATTTTCAATATAAGATTATCGCTATGATGATGCTATGTTGAAAACCTGTGAATGAGAAAATGAAACTAATGTATTTCCAAAACTGACATACCCTAGTATTTGAGTTTATAGAGTATTTTAAGGGGTTCTCCACTGTCAGTGTCTGGGAAATGAGTTTTCGTATTGTAAAGTATTATATTTGATTTTTTTTTGGGGGGGGGGTAATATTTTTGTATACATTTTTCCCATGGATATATTTACTTTGATACATATATACATCATGGCAGGGCCTTACCAAGCTAGAAATATGCCCTATGCGACTAACAAATCTGGTGCCTCCTCTCCACTCATTCATATCCAGTAACAAACTCTTTTTGAGCTTCTTGGAAGCCCAGTGATGTTATCAGCATACCTTCTGTACTTGTGCCCTGCACGATTGCACAGCTCGTTCAGCACTTGGTACAGCCCAGTATAATCGATCTCCAAGAGCAGAAGTGATTGGACTGTTCAGTATTCTGATCTTCTAAATCAGAAATAAGTAAATTGTTCACAGTTCTTTTTTTTTTTTTTTTTAAATCGTTTATTTTCATTTTAGAAAGCATAACATAGTACAAGAAGTTAGACAAACCAACCCAAGAAACAGAACCACCAATAACATACCAATACACAAAATCAACCCAGCAAAACAACCCTCCCTCCCCCCCTCCCCACTCCTCTGGGGTAACCCGTCAGAAAGCCAGAGAGATGCGTACAGTTACTATTAGGGCAATGAAAGCAACGCCAAGGTGCAAAAGGCGGCCAGGGTCGATACCTCCTGGTACTCATTGAGCAATAGAAATGAAGTCATGCAACAGTTTCCATTTAAGAGTGTCAGCACCAGTCGAAGGGGCGGCTCTCCTAGGAATTTGTTCATATCTACTGTAGAGACATACTAAACCCCACCACTCCTGTACACTGAGAGTGGCAGTGTTTTTCCAGTTCCTAATAATTAAACAAATAGCCAACCCCATCATAAAATCGAGGAGGAAGCGACCATCCTTATGCAAGGAAGGTAACTGTGCCGCCGATCTGAGGCCCACTACCCTCCAGCTGAGAGGCTCTTTAAATTTAAGAATGAGTTGTATCTGCGCCCAGACCTGTTGCCAGAAGAGATGCAGTCCAGAGCATTCATACATGAGGTGAATAAGCGTACCTGGTTCCCTGGAGCACGTCCAGCAAAGATTACTAGAGGGCGCTCCCCATTTTGCTAGCTTGATGGGAGTATAAAAGCATTGATGCGCAAAGAAAAAGAGTGTCTGAGTAACGGAGGCAGATCGAAAGACTCAAACTTGCTTACACCAAAATCTCTTCCACTGCACCTCCGAGAGTGTGACGTGCAAGTCCTGTTCCCAGGCTCGCTGAGCTTTAATAATCTGCGTGCATCGCCGCTGTGTCAACGCTTTATAAAAGTGTGCCGCTATCCCCGTAGTTCTCACAAGTTTACCAACGAGCTCAGTCACCCCGCACCCACCAACTTCCTCGTGGGGGTCGACGTGGGCACCCTCCAGGCAATGCTTAAGCTGGAGCCATTGAAAAAACTGTGTGTGGGCGAGGCCGAAGTCGCTCATCAATTCACTAAAGGTTTTCCATCGTTTCTTCGTAATTAACTGGTCCACCGTCCAAATCCCTCGGGAGTACCAATGATGCCAGGCAACAGCCGCCTTCTGAATTTTAAAGAGGGAATTATGCCACAAAGAGGCGCGAGATAGGGGGCAATCCTCTGGTCCACAAGCTTGAATAAGGGCTCTAAAAGCCGCCAAGGTATCAGTAATCATGGCAGGAAGCCGGGTAGTCGGACCGAAATGCATTCCCGGTAGACGCGATGTCGGGAGCGGGGCCACAAGAGACTCCTCAATATTCACCCATATAGGCCGACTCTCAACGGGCGCGTCCAGCCAGCGGGCCCCTTGTTTCAGAAGAAAAGCCCGATGATAAGAGAGAAAGTCTGGAAAGCGAACTCCGCCATCAGCACGATCAAGCTTGAGTTGCTTCCGTGCAATTCTCGGAGGTTTATTTTGCCATAAAAACCGGCAAAGGAGGCTCTCGATCTCCTGATAAGTGCGAGGAGTCAACAAGCACGGAATCATTTCTAATATATAATTCACTTTAGGTACGATCATCATTTTAATGGTTTCAAGTCGTCCCCACCAGGAAAGAACTAGGGGGGACCATTTAGCAGTCAAATCCCTCACCAGCGAGATAACAGACCGGGCATTAAAGCTAACGGCATCTTCTAAGGGGTAACAATAATGTGCTCCAAGATACTTCACCATACGAGACTCCCAGAGAAACGGAAAAGCTTTCAAGTCCTCACTATGGACCCAGTGATTAAGCAGAAAGGCTACCGACTTTGCCCAATTTATTTTGTAGCCTGATAGCGCCGAGTAGGAATCCATTCGCTCTAGTACAAGCGGGACTGAGGCCGGGGTAACGAATAGCAGCAGGTCATCCGCATAGGCCGATAGTTTAATTTCCCTACCAGCGATCAACGCACCTCGAATGTCCCCACTCTGACGGATGCGAAGAGCCAACGGTTCTAGGGCTAAGTTGAAAAGCAGAGGTGAGAGAGGGCAGCCTTGCCGCATGCCACGATACAGATAAAAGGGGCAGGAGGCGATGGAGTTGACGCAGACACTAGCAGAGGGCTGGGTATAGAGGACCTCAATATAACGAAGGAAGCGATCGCCAATTCCAAACCATTTAAGAGTCGCTAGCAGAAAAGGCCATTCTATGCGATCAAAAGCTTTTTCGGCGTCGAGGGAGAGACCAACCAATGGATGGTCTTGAGAGGCCGACCCCGCCAGAACGTGACAAAAGGTTCTCACATTATCCGCCGTGGAACGTCCAGGGAGGAAACTACACTGATCAGGGTGTATCAGCGAGGAGAGCCTCCCCGATAGACGAACAGCCAGTGCAGTGGCAAAAATTTTATAATCTGCGTTGAGAAGAGAGATGGGGCGGTAGCTAGCCGGAGATAGGGGGTCTCTGCCAGCCTTCTCAAAAACCAACAGGTTCGCCGCCGAAAAGGCTCCAACATGAGAATCGGCATCCGCCAGCAAAGTAAAATATTGACGCAGCGGCGACAATAAATCGGTTGCGAAAGTCCGAAAGAATTCAACCGGGAAGCCGTCCGGCCCCGTCGCTTTGCCAGAAGCCACTGCACTAATCGCATACTGAACCTCCTCATCCGTAAATGAGCTATCCAGTTCCTCCCTGTCCTCCGCAGACAAAATCGGCCGCTGTAAATCTTTGACCAGTTGATCGAAACTTTCTTGGGAGAAGTTTGCCTCGGATTCATATAGGTGGGCATAAAAGTCCCGAAAAAGCTCTCCTATCTCCCCGTCCGCCAATACCAGGCCACGCCCCTGAGGATCACGGAGGGCAGCCACTCGTTGAGCTTCACGCTTCCCTTTTAGGGCATTGGCTAACAACTTCCCTGCTCTATTACCTTCCCGATAATAAGTCCCTTGCTGCATCCGGATACTCTGGGAGGCTTCGGTATTCAGGATTGCGTTAAATTGAAAACGCAAGCGCTGAAGATGCAGCAGTACCCCCAGAGCTGATCTCCGAGTCAGCACCCGTTCCCCAGCACTGATTTGATCCTCTAGGACCGTCAGTTGCTGTGCCCGCTGTTTCCGCAGCCGTATATGGAAGCTGGTAATAATCGCCCGCATGTTGGCTTTAAAGCCCTCCCACCAGGCCCAGCCAGGAGAGTCCAGAGGAGAATTAAATTGGAAATATTCCCAAATGGCCCCCTGAATCTCGGCTCGAAACTCTAAGTTGTCCAGGAGGGACCTATCAAAGGTCCAACCTGGTGCCTGAGCCTTGACCTCGTCCGTGCGCAGGGTGAAGGAGATGGCAGCATGGTCCGAGATGTGCCTAGGGTGGATGAGCGCCTCATCTACACAGGAAGTCAAAGACTTGGATATTAGAAAAAAATCAATTCTGGAGAATGATTGATGCGGAGGTGAAAAGTATGAAAATTCGAGCTCTGAAGGATGCAACAGCCGCCAAATATCCACTAAGGCCAGATCCGCAATTAGGGACATAAGCATAGTGTGCCCCCTTGAGGACCTAAAGGATCGTGGGGGTTGCCTATCAATTAGGGGATCGATAACCAAGTTAAAATCCCCCCTACGACCAAGGGTACCTGGGCAGCTAACTGGGCTTCTTTGGCGATAGCTGCAAAAAAATCAGGTGAATCAGCATTAGGAGCATACAGGCACAAGATGACTAGTTCCAACCCCCCAAGTTTAAGCCGCACTTTGGACCAACGCCCTTCCTCATCAGAGTGGGTGTCCAAAACAGAGGCATTCAAGGATTTTTTAACCAGTATCGCAACCCCATTTTTTTTAGAAACAGCTGGAGAGTAGGCAATGACCTGGTAGGGCTTAATGTTAAGCTTCAAGGTTTCCGAATGATTCAAATGTGTTTCTTGCAACAATAAAAGGTCAGCTTTTTCCCGCCGTGCATAGCTCATAATTTTCTTTCTCTTAATCGGGCTATTAATCCCTTTTACATTGAGCGATAGTACTTTACCTAATGCCATTTACACACAAGATAGACATTATACAGGCAACAATAGTTCCACCTCCCACCAGAAGCACCCAGCAAAGCCCCCAGACAGCGCAAGATCGTAGAAACATCCCCAGACAGCCCCATAAATCAAGATCAAAATAAATACAGCATCTCATTCGGAATTGGCTAAAAAAGAAAAACCCCAGAGGAGAAGCTAAACCCAAATACCCAATGGTGAGCTCGTGCCAGCAGGTGAGGCAGGAGAGGCCCCTCTCAATTCAACATTACAGCACCTCCCTAGGAACGGGAAGAGCGGCCCCCAAGTGCACTTGCCAGCAACTGGTTAGACAGATCGCCAGCTTTCAGAGAAGCACACACCCAATAAACATCATGAAAACAGCCAACCTTGCAATATTGAGCACCCCCCCCCCCCCCCAAATACAGTGGAGCAGTCAACTGAACACTGTGAAAGGACTCCTTTCATTGGTCTCTCAGTTAGCGCAAGCAGGATCCGCAATCGGCTCCATTCCTCAGCGCATCTGGTCGGCTTCCTTATTGTCCAGAAACACTGCTAGATCCTCTGGGTCATCAAAGGATCTTGTCTGGTTGTGTAAAGTCACCCGCATTCTAGCCGGGTACATGAGGCCAAAGCGCGCCTGCAGACTTTGCAGCCGCGGTCGCAGTGCTAGGAATCGCTTCCTTCTCTCTACAGTGACTTTAGCTAGATCCGGATAGAAGAAGATGCGCTGACTCTCAAAGTTGAGCACCGCTCGCAATTTCGCGGCCACCATGATCTGCTCCACATGTTGATAGCGCAGCAATCGAAAGATGATAGGCCGTGCAGGAGTCGAAGGAACCCGGTGCGCCCTATCAATTTCCAGGTCACGCTCGAAGGTAATCTGCAACACAGCGGGGAGCATTTTACACAGGAAGGTTTTCATATCGCTGCCTTCCGCACCTTCGGGGACCCCCACGAGCCGAACGTTATTCCTCCGTGCACGATTGTTTCCATCTTCTACCTCCCGCTGGAGTGCGTGCAGCTGCCTTTCCAATTTATCTAGTTTCCCCAACCGGCACCATGTGCTTCCAGAACTCCTTCAACTCTGTCCTGTCTCAGGGAGATCCCCTCAAGCTTACTTTGTAGTGTCGCTAGGTCCTCCCGTACAGCCCGCAGCGATTCTCCGTTAGTCTGCACGAGGTCCTTCACACCCCGGATTTCCGCAAGCACTTCTTGCAGCGCCTCGGGTCCATCTCATGCCGCCGCCATTTTATGTGGGGAGAGGGGCTCCGTCTTGGTTTGCTTAGCACTGCTGTTTGACGCACCGGTGTAGTCTAACCGGGTCGGTTTGGGGCCCGCCATTACCCGGAGACACTATGGACACTTGCAGAGGAGTCACCGGCACTGTGGGGCTTTGTTATATCAGGAGTCTCGTCAGGCCTCTCCGGAGCCTCTGGGCTATGCGTCCGTCCTGCTTGGCATCAGGCTCCGCCTACCAAATTGTTCACAGTTCTGATTTACCAGTAGTTGCTGTTCATTTTTTTTTTTTATATATTTGTTTATATAGCATTAATGCAGGATTGGTTAATCACTACATTCTAATACACCTATAACTTATGTTTTATTTTAACGCTTCTTTCCCCCCATTGGAAAAGATATTTCTGGGATTTTCTCTATATGTTGTTGTTGTTGTTGTTGTTTTTTTGTTTGTTTGTTTCTCCTTCACAGCAAGGGAGTAGATGGTTGGCAAGATCATTGTGGGTGACCTCCTTTTCCCTGCCCATTTTAGGATGTCTAGTTTTGTACTGTGCATCCCCTGTTGACAGTGTTTAAGTCTCACTTTCTTTTTTTTCTTCTAAGTTTGTTTGTGGGTTTCAAGGGATTTATAGAGGCAAGAAGGAGGAGTTTATTGGGATGGATTCTCTCAGCCTTTATGGATAAATGTGAAATGTGTGTATTGTACGAATAGTATGTGGAAACAGAAGGAGCAATTCCTACAGCAAACTTTACATGTTACCATGTGCATGATTTTTCCAATTCAGTTTGCTCTATTAGGTGTTGATTTTATGAGGGATCTGTGGAAAGTTATGCACTGGTTACATGTGTAAGTTGAAAGGTCTTATATGCATGAAAGACCACTTAAGCACATGCTTTAAGCAGTCGCTATTCCATAAGCATGCACATTGAGTCCTATCATGCATACTTTCGGACTGCATGTTTGCAAGCACCGAACTTGGGTGGAGCCTAAATTTACACATGTAGGGCCCAATTTTCATTTAGGCAGGTTATGTACCTCATCAGTGCATAGCCTGCCTGCTGACCCCCTTAATCCAGGTTTTCATTTCTGCAGCGATGGAAATGAAAATCCGGGTCACGTTGCACCGGCAAGAAGCCGCTGAGGCTAAGCAGGTAGTAGCAAGTTTCAATGCTGCCTTAAAATAGGTGAAAATCGTTGTTTCCTGCTTAATGTCATTCCCCGCCTCTGCTCCACCCCGGAATTCCCCAAACACGTCCCGATTCTAAGTGGATAGCATTTGAAGCGTTAGGGACTTAACGTGGATTTTCCAAAGGCATTACCTGTGTAGGTGCCTTTGGAAAACCCCAGTTAAGGCATTTACAGGGGTAACATGGGCTATTACTCATGTAACTGCCTTCAAAAATCGAACAATCTAGGTATAGGCATTTACGACTGCTCTGGAACAGGGGTAATTTCCACAACTAAATGAGTGATGTCTTTACGCTCCTATTCTCTAAAGTATATGTGTACTTCACTTTATAGAATAGTCCAAAAATATACATGAGGCAATGTGCATTAGCTACGCTGCAGTTTATAAGATTACCCTCTTAAAGTGTGGTGGCAAATTTTACATCTGTGAATGTTAGGGATCTAAATAGTCCAAGGAAAAGAAAATGGATATGAAATTATGTGATGAGGTTGCAAGCATATCCAATCATTTTAAAGGAAATACATTTGTCCCCAAAGGAACATATAAAGCTTCAGAAGGGGCAAATTAGTCAAGTTTATTTTTGATCACATAGATCGAAGAAGAGGTGAGTTGCCATCCTCGTCACCAAAGAATGTCTGTAATATATCATCATTGTGTGGATGAATTTCAGAGATATATATTCCTTGAAGGCCCACTTTATTCTCATCACTGTGGTTAATGTACATATTCCCCTCACAGAGATTAATATTCATTTTCAGTGTGTTTAAGTGAACTGCAGTAAGTTCAATATCATTAGACAGAGATTTTAATTGCATCTTAGAACCATTAGATAAATCTGGAAATCAGATTTGGAATGAATCTGAATCAGAATGATTTTGACAGTTAGGGTTGCGAGATATATGGAGAAAAATTTGTCCAGGGGAAAGGGATTATTCTTATTACTCCGGAGTACTTTCTTTTTTTTTTTAACTTATATTTTCCAGCAAAATACAAAAAAAAAAAAAAGAACCAAATTACAGTAAATCAAAATACATAATTCTTCTCTGTAACAAGAAACAAGAAAGAAAAGGTTATTCACAGCCCACCCCACCCTGTCCACCCCATCATCATGTGATCATCAGGGGCTATAAAAAACAAAACAAAACAAATCAGCTGAAAGCCTGCAAGGCCTACAAGGGCTATAGAAGAACAAACACTCCACTACATAAGAAATGAGAAGATTTGTCTAATAACCCCTTATTATATCTCATATCATGCTTTAGAAATGTAATTCTGTAGGCCTTTCCACTTAAGAAAAGTGGAAGGTGTAAGGGATCTACCAAACCGTGGCATTTGCTCATATTTGCAGCATAAGCACAAGCGGTTCCACCATTCATGCCAACTAAGCTCTGCTGTATGTTTCCAGTTAGAAATAATGAGATGTAGGGCCACTCCCAACATGAAATCAAATAAAAACTGACAATCCTTGTGTAACGACGAGATGTCACTTGCTGATCGAAAAACGACCACAGACCAGGACAGAGTGGCCCTGAATCCCAGCACTTCTTTTTTTTTTTTTTTTAAGACGTTTATTTTCATTTTACAACAAACAAAAGTAACAACACACCAAAAGATACAAATACACACATACAATAAGAAAACAACCCCAAGTACCCCCCACCCCTATGCTTCTTCTCTAAACTAATAAGAATCATCACATAAGCGCTTACACACAACAGTTATTGTACAGCAAACAAGCAGAAATGGTATTGATGATACAGGCTGATCCTGTGGCAGAAATGTATACAAAGTAAACAGCCAAATGAGAGCAGTTAGCAGTTAGAACATAATCATGGAACACCTTCCTTTTAAACAAGCAGTGAAGGGCTTGAGTGGAAGAGATTGACAGACTAGGTAGTTGCTCATAATTACAGTAAAATGGACATAATTCCACCAATCATTGAGGTTCAGATGGGAGCCAATTTCCAGTATTTCGTAATAGAGGAGATAGAAAATAGCTATGCCCAGTAAATGGGCCTCCTGAGAAAACACTAACTCAGAATAATCATGATTAAGAGAGTTAGGGATTGTCCCTCCTTGGAATGGACTATTGATGCCTTTTACAGTCAGTAGTGATAACGTACATAAAGCAATGCCAAATAGTTAAACAATCTGAAAAAGAAACATAATAGCGCACAGAGGTACACAATGTCGCTCATAGTACCAGTAAATGACTGCAGAAACAACATGATAGGAATTAAACTAAGGAAAACCATGAAGCGCCCCTTATAACAAAATAAGCACCGGAGTGCCTAGAGAAGAAGCAAAACCCCAGAAATCACTGGCGGCCTGATGTCTGCGGGGAGAAACCCCAGAGAAGGCCTGAATTGATACATAAATCCTACAGTGCTATACAGGCTCCGAAGGCTCCGAAACTAACCAAGGATCTCATCGTGGAAAGAAAGGAGACCAATAAGGTATATATAAAGAGAAAGAAAGTCCAGGCAGTCTCCGTTTCAGGCAGCAATCACCGCATCGGGCCATTCAAAATGGCGGACAGTTCCAGCGGATTCCATCCAAGCTGTTGGGTTAGCGCATCTGGTCTGCTTCTTTAGAAGCTAGAAATGTTGCTAGCAGATCAGGATCTTCGAAGGTACGAGTTTGGTTATGGAGAGTCACTCTAAGCTTCGCTGGATATAAGATGCCGAAGCGAGCCTGTAACTGTTGAAGTCGAGGTCGAAAAGCAAGGAGTCTCTTCCGACGGTCAGCTGTGGGCTTAGCCAGGTCAGGGAAGAAGGAGACTTTATGATTTTCAAACTCCAAATGACGATTCGCCCGGGCAGCATTTAGAATTTGCTCAACTTGCTGATATCTCAGTAGACGAAAAATGATGGGCCGGGGGGTCGTCCGATTGAGCGCCATGCTGGTAGGAACACGGTGTGCTCGGTCAATTTCCAGATCTCTGTGAAAAGTAATCTTCAGCAAGGAGGGAAGAGTTTTGACCAGGAATTCTCTCATATCTCCTGCTTCCGCGCCCTCCGGTACACCAATGAGCCTTACATTGTTGCGACGGGCTCGATTATTGCTATCCTCTAACTCTTTTTGTAGATTCTGTATCTGACGCTCAGCCTCATCCAGTTTCACCAAGCGCACCACGTGCGAGTCGAGGACCCCCGCCATATTGTCCTGCCGTAATGAAAGACCTTCAAAACGATCCTGAAGCACACCAAAATCTTCTCTCAGGGCTCGGAGCGCTTCTCCGTTAGACTGCACCAGTTCCTTCACACCACGTATTTCCTCCAAGATCTCCTGTTGCATTTCGGGGTTATCCCGAAATGGCACCATCTTTTGTGGGGAAGGCAGCTCTGTCTTGGAACGTTTTCCGTGTGAAGAAGATGGAGATCCGAAGTCTAAGCGCGCTGGTTTATGGGCCGCCATCTCCCCCGAGGCACCCCGGTAAGTTCGGAGCAAAATATCAAGTTAATGTAGGTAGTAAGTCAGGATTCTGAGTAGGCCCCTCGGGAGCTTCAGCGCAAAGCGTCTAACCCGCTGGACATCAGGCTCCGCCCTCCCAGCACTTCTTGAATGTGATTCCATATTGAAAACCAATAAGACTGAATGTTAGGGCAATCATACACCACATGCCTCAAAGAGCCGACATCTCCCCGACAAGACCAACACTCATTCCCAGCTGCCTTATCCCATTTAGCAACCTTTACCAGAGTAAAGTGTGCTCTATGCGCAAAGAAGTACAAAGCTTGTGAGACAGAGGCAGACTGGGAAACCCTGTTTATCTTACTCCAGAATTTTGTCCAAGCTTCCAGAGAAAGAACTTCCCCAGTGTCATGTTCCCATATTTGTTGAACACCAATGGCCTGAGAACTGTTGTTCAGAACTACCAGTTTATAATATTGAGAAGCCACCCCAGAGGTCATATATACTGAGCTTGTCTTACTTATCAACCCCCACTCATCAGACAATGATGTAATATCCAACTGGGATTTCTCTATACAATGCCTCAGCTGAATCCACTGAAAGTATAGGGATTGGGGCAAATCAAATTCACTTTGCAAAGAGGAAAAAGGTTTCCACTTGCCATCCATTATCAGTTGGCCAATGCTCCAAATGCCCCTGATAAACCATTTTTGCCATGTGAATGAACATTGATTGATTTTAAAATAAGGACTATGCCAGATGGGTATTAATTTTGATAGGCAATCCTCCTTAGGAATTGCATTTGCTAACTGTTGAAAAACCTTCTGAGTGTCCGATATAACCCTATGAGACTTCAACCTCCAAATAGAGACCATGCCAGGCAGAAGATTAAAGGGGAAAGGAGTATTTAATCTCTCTTCTAGTTCAAGCCATACTGGGCGTATACCTACGGCCCCCTCCACCCATCGTGAACCTTGTTTTAGCAAAAAAGCACAGTGATAGGACGGAAAGTCAGGGAAATTCACCCCCCTCCTCTTTTTTAGATTTGAGTTTCCTGAGAGCAATTCTAGGCAGTTTATTTTTCCATATAAATTGAACCAGAATCCTTTCAATTTGATGATAAACTTTACTTGTAAGAAAGATTGGTAGCATTTCTAATATATAATTCACTTTAGGAGTGATAATCATTTTTATAGCTTCAAGATGACCCTACCAAGAAAGATAGCCCAGTGACCACTTTGCTGTTATGAACTGTAGATAGGATCTCCTCTTCATTGGGTTACACTAAGTGGGTAGCAATAGTGAACTCCCAAATACTTCACCATCATAGGCTCCCATACAAAAGGAAAATCCTCCATATCCATCCTACATACTCTTGAGTTCAAGGGGAAGGTGACAGACTTTGACCAATTAATTTTATAGCCAGACAATCCTGAATATTTATTATCAATTCTAAAATGACCGGTATGGAGCTAGGTGTAGTGAAAAGCAGCAAATCATCCGCATATGTAGCTAGTTTAATTTCCATGACAGAAATAGAAACGCCCTTGACCGTGAGACTTTGCCTTATTAGTAAGGCCAAAGATTCCAAGGCCAAATTGAAGAGAATGGGAGAAAGAGGACAACTCTGACGGGTACCCTGCCCCAGAAGAAATTCTCTAGACTGAGTCGCATTCACAGAAATTTTCGCACTCGGTGTCGCATACATAAGTTTAATTAGATTGCAGAAACCCTCACCAAATCCAAACCACTTCAGAACAGAAAACAGGAAAGGACACTGATCAAATGCTTTCTCTGCGTCTAGTGAGAGTCCCACAAGAGGGTCCTCAGTTTCATCCGTGCCTTCCAAAATGTGACAAAGCACTCTGGCATTATTGGCTGTAGAGCGTCCCTCAGTGAATCCACATTGGTCCAGGTGGATCAAAGAAGGGATCAATTTGGAGAGACGACCAGTTAAGATGGTCGCAAAGATTTTATAATCTGCGTTTTAACAATGAAATTGGCCGATAGTTACTAACTGAGGGTCCCTCCCAGGTTTTTCTAGAACAACGTTTGCAGAGGCAAACGCTCTGGTCTGTGCCGGATTGTCCAGAAGAAGTTTATAATATTGTTGAAGGTATGGCCCTAAAGTTTTGGAAAAGGTTTTATAGAATTCAGCAGGCAAGCCGTCTGGTCCGGTAGCCTTGTTAATTTGTGTAGAGTCAATAGCCTTAATAATTTCCATGACAGTAATCTGCTTATCCAGTCTCGCAGCAGTTTCTTGATCTAGCACTGGCCTTTGAATATTATTTAGCAAACTATCAAACTTCTTCACAGAGAAATCTATCTCTGTGGAGTATAACCGAGTGTAAAATTGGCAAAAGGTTTCTGCAAAGTCGGGGTCCTTGACAATCAATTGTTGCACCTGAAGCTGTAACTCTCAAAGCTTCCTTACAACACTTTAATGAGTTAGCTAGCAGCTGTCCAGCTCTATTACCTTCCAAGTAATATCGACCTTTCTGCCCTTGAATATTTTGTGAAGCCTCAGTGGTCAAAATTGAATTATATCTAAATCGAAGGCGCTGCAATCTTATCAAGATGTTAGGATCAGTTTTCTGGCATAAAATATGTTCTCCCGCCTTAATCTGCTTGTCTAGTGCACCAAGTCCTGCTTTATGCTGCTTGGCCTGCTTTATAGCAAAACTAGTAATGGTGGCTCGCATACTAGCCTTGAAGTCTTCCCACCATGCCCACCCCGAGGAGTCTTGAGGTAGATTGAATTGAAAATACTCCTCTATAGCCACCAGGATAGTCTTGCAAAATTCCTGACTGGCTAGAAGAGTCCCATCAAATTGCCAGTGTGAGTGAGATTGATAGCTCGTTGAGTCAATTAGGGTAAATGAGATTGTGGAGTGATCAGAGATGTGAGCCGCATGAATAGTAGACTCACTAATTCTAGAACAAAGTCCCTTGGAGACTAGGAAAAAGTCTATTCGTGATAAGGAGTTATGAGGAGGAGAAAAGAAAGTGAATTCTTTATCTGTAGGGTGTTGCAACCACCATATGTCTATCAGGCCCAATTCCTGCATTAGACATACAAGAACTGTGTGAGCCTTGGGAACCCTAATGGTTCTCACTGGACTCCTATCTACCAAAGGGTCTAGCATGAGGTTGAAGTCTCCCCCCACAAATAGTCGGATATCTGGACACCTCCTGCGCCAAGGCTGCAGTGGAGCAAAAAAAAAGTTGGCAATCAATGTTAGGAGCATAGATATTAATTAAGGCCAGTTCAGTGGATCCAATTTTAATGGCAGCCATTGTCCACCTCCATCAATATCAGACCTAGTTTGAACAAACATGGGGGATAGAACTTTCCTCACTAAAATGGCTATCCCATTTTTCTTATGATGGGCAGCTGACAAAGCCACTAGAGCATAGAGTTTTATATCTAGTTTTAATGACTCCTTTACATTCAAGTGTGTCTCCTGCAACAGTAAGATGTCAGCACTTTCTTTCCTACCGTACAGAAGAATCTTTTTCCTCTTAATGGGATTGTTAATGCCCTTAACATTCAGTGAAACTATCTTAAAGGAAGACATACTGACAATATAGCTCAGATTGACAGTCAAATGTTGCAAAAACATACCAAATTGTTGCATTTAGTTTTACATTGTAGAACAACATCTTAAGCGCTCTCATAGTGTTAGCTGCACTTACTGTATAGCCCAAAGAAGAAAACCCAACAAAAAGATACACAATTTAGCCCTGGCCCCTACACATGATCACTCACAATACGAACACATAATTATGAAAAACATATCACCAAAACCAAAAAGCCCAGGGGGGCTATATAACACACAAAACTTAGCGGGTGAGCCCAACAGGACAAGACAGACATGGAGGGCAAAATGACTAGTACATTCACACTTCTTTACCATTTAAAATATCACGCTTTGCCTACCTCCCACAATAAGAGTAAAGACAATGTACTCAAAATCCAAAAACACCAGAGCTGCAAGACAGGGCAGCCCTCGTCAAATCAGTTTATAGCCTAAAAGACCCAGCCTAGCGAATAAGCCCCAAAACTCCTCCAAGCCCCAAAACTCTCTCACCCACCAAAGACATCACAAACAACATAAAACATAAAAGAAGAAAAAGAGAGAGAACAGGAAAGACATCTTAGCCAGGTTAGCACCCTTGAGCTCCTTCAAAAAAGACAGAATGGATGTCCCAGTACATAGCAATATTGCATGATTAAATGACGCTTCTGCATGGATAAGTCACCTTTACACAACCCCAGACCGGTCAAACACCCGTAGAACTGTAGTGAATAAAAGCTGCAAAGTGACTTTCACCGCATCACCGCCGACTCCTTATCTTCCAGAAATGAATATAACTCCCTGGGATCATCAAAAGTCTTGGTCTGGTTATACAGCATGACTCTCATGCAGGCAGGATAGAGAAGCCCAAAATGGGCCTGCAGCTGTAACAAGCGTGGACGCAGCACCAGAAAACTTTCTCTGATCCACCATCGCCTTCGCAATGTTCGGGAAGAACAGGAGTTTATGTCCCTGATATTCCAAAGTTGAACGTGCTCTGGCTGCTCCCATTATTTTGTCATACTTGCTGAAAACGTAAAACTTTCAAGATGTTTGGGCGTGGACGCTTGCCCATGGCCACGGACTGAGTAGGCACTCTATGGGCGCACTCGATCTTGAATGGCATAGCAAACTGCAATTTTAACACAACCGGAATCATGGCCTGCAAAAAGGACACCATATCAGGGCCCTCTGTTTCCTCAGGAACTCCTAGTATTCTTATATTATTCCTCCGAGAGCAATTATTACCGTCTTCCACCTCTCTTTGTAATGAACGTATCAGCTTGGCCTGCTTCTCAACAGCCTTAAGCCTTTCCCCATGTGATGCCACCACATTCTCTACCTTCTCCAAACGAGCCGCAATTGACTCCAAAGAAGTTTGCAAAGCATTGATATCTTCCTGCATTGCACATAGCGATTCTCCATTAGATTTGACCAAGTCTTTGACTGCCCGAATCTCAGCCAGGAGCTCCTGCAAGGTCTCAGGACAATCTTGGATGACTGCCATCTTGTGAGGAGAGAGAGGTTCCGTTTTGGTTCTCTTTGCACTGGCGTTTTGAGATACTTGGTAATCCAGCCACGTCTTTTTGGGGCCTGACATATCTGGGATTGAATGGTATCAAAGTAGTTAGGAACTATTTGATTAATGATTGCAGGTCAGGATTCTTGCATATTGCCCTCCGGAGCATAGCGCTTACACGTCCATCTTGACCAGAAACCAGGCTCCGCCCCCATTCTGGAGTACTTTCTTCTTATTCATGGATTGATTATAATAATTATTGGTTTGTTTCAAGAAAGATGAGAAGTCAAATATCTGTTTGCAATATTGGGGATATTATAATTTCAGAGCATGCTACAATATCCTTACAGTGCCTTGTGATAGTATCCATCTCCCTCGGTTTTTGTCCTGTATTGTTGCTTTACAACTTGGAATGAAAATGGAGGTTCATTTGGATGTTAGGTAATGGACAAACAGTATAGTCCAAATTGGTGAAGTGGAATGACAATAAAAAACCTTGCATATATAAGAAAACAAGTAAAAACTGGAAAGCTGTGAGTGCATATGTATTCATCCCTTTTGCTATGAAACTAAATATGATCTGGTCCAACCAATTAACCTCAGAAGTCAGATAATTAGTTGATTAGAGTCCACTTGTGTGCAATCAGTGTCAAATGATGTTACATGATGCCTGTATAAATATACCTGATCTGAAAGGCCCCTGACTCGCAACACCACTAAGCAAGCATAATGAAGACCAAGTAGCACTCCAAACAGGTCAGAGACAAAGTTGTGGAGAAGTATAGATCAGGGTTGGGGTATAAAAAAGAATCCAAAATTCTGAATATCCCATGGAGCACCATTAAATCCATTATAACAAAATAGAAAGAATATGGCACCACTACAAATCTGACAAGAAAAGGCCGCCCACCAAAACTCAGACCGGGCAAGGATAACACTGAATAAGCTGCAAAGATCCACAGCAGAGATGTGAGTATCTGTCCATAGGACTACTTTAAGCCATACACTTTATGGGCCTTTATGGAAGAGTGGCCAGAAAAAGCCATTGCTTAAAGAAAGAAATAAGAAAACACATTTGGAGTTTGCACAATAGCATGTGGCGGACTCCCCAAACACATGGAAGAAGGTTCTCTGGTTAGATGAGACACAAATTGAACTTTTTGGCCATCATGGGAAACGCCATGTGTGGCACAAACCCAACACTTTCTATCACCTTGAGAACACCATTCCCACAGTGAAACATGGTGGAGGCAGCATCATGCTGTGAGGATGTTTTTCATTGGCAGGGACAGGAAAACTGGTCAGGATTGAAGGAACGATGGATGGCACTAAATACAGGGCAATTCTTGAGGAAAACCTATTTCCTTTTGCGAGAGATTTGAGACTGAGACAAAGGTTCACCTTCCAGCAGGACAATGACCCTAAACATACTGCTAAAGCTACACTGGAATGGTTTAAAGGGAAACATTTAAATGTCTTGGAATGGCCTAGTCAAAGCCCAGACCTCAATCCAATTGAGAATCTGTGGCATGACTTGAAGATTGCTGTACGCCAACGCAACCCATCTAACTTGAAAGCAGTTTTGCCTTGAGGAATGGGTGAAAATCCCAGTGGCTAGATGTGCTAAGCTAATAGAGACAAACCCCAAGAGACTTGCAGCTGTAATTGCAGCAAAAGGTGGCTCTATAATGTATTGACCTTGGGGGGGGGGGGGGATACCTATGCACACTCATGATTTCTTTTTTGTTTGTTTGTTTTACTTATTGTTTGTGTCACAATAAGAGATATTTTGCACCTTCAAAGTGATAGGCATATTGTGTAAATCACATGGTAGTAACCCTAAATCTCTTTTAATTCCAGCTTGCAATGCAACAAAACAGGACAAACACTGAGAGGATGAATACTTTCACGAGGCACTGTAGCTGTAGAATTCCAGTGGGCATATAGTTCACATAAAACTTCGCACATGCGGAAAACTCTTAGCTGACCCATATTTTTGAGAGAGATTAATGCAGTCATGGGAAACATTTGCAATGTAATAATAATGGAGAGGCTTCCTGGTTTACTGTATGGGATGCAGCTAAATCTATCTTGAGAGGCCAGGTCAACTCAGTCTCTTCTGCTTTGTCCTTAATGGGACAAAGTTACCCCGTTGTTCACCATTCACAGGAGAATTCATACCTGGCATAGGGTCTTGAAAATATGAATGAGTGCTTTTTGGGGAATTGCCTATTCTACATCAACTAAGTTTTTCTTGCTCTTTCTTTAGATGAGGCTGCTTTTTCTGCAGCCCATTGATTAAAATTGGCATTTCATTTGTAGAGGTATGCTCCTCACTCTGATAAGTCTGACAAAAGAATGTTAATAGCAAAATAAGGGTTCAAGTATTCCACTTCTGGGGCAGTCCTTTATGTAGATACTGATTTAAAAAACAAAGACAGGAAAGTAGATGCATTAACAGTGGGGTTCAAGCCCTTAGTAAAACAGCATAAGAAATTCAGAGATGAATCATCCCTGTATAGGCTTTTGAAAATAAAAGGCAAATTGAACTCTTTGGAAGTATCTTGCATGGCTTTAAGTTTAAAGCTCACCAAATGACATTTCTAAAAAAAAAATACAATCAAGAAAGTTCAAATGAAGGGTTATATAATGTAAGCTGTGAAATATACAAGACCAAAAAATGTGCCTGATTTTACAGTAATTAGATAACAGGCTTAAGGATAGGAAACTTCCTTTTCTGGAGATTAGGTTTAGAGACTCTTTAGATCATTCATTTATTGAGGATGAAGTACAAGGAGCCATTAAAAGCTTAAAGAACAATAAAATGTCAGGTCCAGATAGTCTTCCTGCAGAATTACCGGCTCAGCATAGATGAGATAGGCCTTACTTCTTGATAGCATGTTCCGAGTAAGTGCCATTAGCGACAATAGTGGACTGGGTGAAGGTACAGTCTCCAAAGCAATAGTGCCTCCTGCAGTGGGCATTGTTATGGTTTGAACCTGGGAATCTATAAAATTTAGAATAGAAAACTTGGACAATGTCTTCTCATGATGCAAGCCTGATGGACAGTAAGGAGTTTTGAGCATTGTTTTAGGTATTTGGGGAGACCTGTTTTCAAGATTTGCTAGTGCTGATTTAGGCCTTGGTATTTAGACTGCTTTTTGCTTGTTATGTTTGGTGATTATGCCAGATTCCTTGACTGCATATGGGTTGAATGCTTGAGGTTAGTATGAGTGGGCATATGACTGATTGGGATTTCTTTATAGGTGTGTGAGGCGGCATGGTTGGAGAAATGTGCATTATGGCTAGATGGTGACGTCGTATAATGAGAGATTGAACCAGGCTTGTGTGGTTGAGTTCTGTCACTGTGAGATACTAGGGAGTGGGTGGTCTATAGTTAGGGAGCATGGAAAGCTCAGAGTTTGTTATTCTTTTTTTCACTACAATATCATACTGGAGTATTGCACCTGGAAGAACGCTCAAATTCATTGGAGTCTTCAGGAGGAAGGGTAGAAAGCCATGTTCATTGGGTCTTATTTGTTTTGGTTATTGATAATTGTATTGTTTATGCTATGGCATATGTATGGAAAAATATGCCAGTTGCTAACACATTGGCCTTTATGAAAGGTGGCATGAACCTATAGGCTTTAATATGAATTGGTATACAAACTGGTACAGGGTTCCCCTATGGGAAATAACAACCTCGCTCAGTAAAGGTCATTCTGGCTCCTATGATGTTGAAGCTCATAGTTTTAAATGCTAAAGGGCTTAACAGCTGGAAAATCTAAATTGAGAAAAAAAAGAGTTAACTGATTTAGAGCTTGAAATCAAGAGTTTGGAGAATCTGCATGCCTCAAGGCAGAATAATTATGAAATGTTGCTGCATTTGCAGCATTTGAAATGTAGGTATAACATATTATTAAGCCCAAGAGACTAGCAGATCTGTGTTTATGAACAGGCAGTGTACCATCCTAAAATGAATAGGGCCAGACACCACCAAGTTGAATATTTAAAACGGAATAATTGCTCCAGAATCCAGAACATAGTGTATCCTAATGGCTACTATGTCCAGGAGGATAAGGCAAGTGTGTCAGAATTTAAGGGCTATATCAGGGCCATTCTCTTCAGAAGTTCAATTGTCTGAGGATGATTTTTATCACCTTTTTGGACAGTTGGATCATCCGGTTCTTGATCACAAACAAGGCACAACATTGGATAAGAAAATTACTTTGGGTAAAATTGTGGGTGCTGTTAAATCGCTGCCTAAAGGAAAGGCACTTGGAAAGGAAGGCCTCACAGCTGAGCTTTATATGGCCTTTTAAGGAATATTAGCTTACAGATATGGTAGCACCAGGGTCCTTTTCAAAGGCTGAGATTATTTCCATTACAAAAACAGACAGGGATCCCACTAAAGGGCAAAACTATAGACCCATATCTCTCATTAATGCAGATAGCAAGATATACAGTAAAGTCAAAAGTCCTAATAGGTTAGCCACCATTATTAAAATATTGACCCATAACACAGTTGTCCTAAAATTATCAGGCTTGATATTCTTCTGGAATGGATATGAGCCACTATGGTGCATAACCATCAATGCCAAACCTTAACCTCAGCGTATTCAATGCTGGGGTCATATGCAGCCCTAGCATTGAATATCTGGGGTTGCCGCACTGTTCACAAGCCCCCAGAAGCTAACTGGGCAGTGGTGATATTGAGCTGCTGTCTGGTTAGCTCCCACGGGTAAAGATAAGCCATTTTTTTCTGAGCCTATCTTCTACCCGCATTTAGCATCAGGGCGTGTAGTGGAGATAATCGGGGATATTCAGCTGCACTAACCGTGTAAATGCCTTTGACTATCAGGCCCATCTTTTTTTTTTGACCCATCAGTGCTAAGCATGTTATAACAACTTGCCAGACACCATTTGGTCAATTTTACTTTTTTATTTAAGACTTAGCATGTCTGGCAAGTTTTTATAACATGTTTAGCACTGAAGGATCTGACAAAATATAATTTTGGCACAACTGCGTTGTGAGTTAATATTTTAATAGAATTGCAAGATAGATGCATAAAGAGCATATTCAAAGACATTTATGTGGTTTGCCACTGATCAGGATATTATAACCAGTGGGTTACAAAAATAGGTTTTGGGTTGAGGCAATTCCTGAATGACTAGCTGCTGGAGGACATTTTGCAGGTGGGGAGATAACCTGAGGTCTCCTTTGGTGTATTTTCGGAAAGCACTTGGAATCAAATGGGTGGAATAATAGTTTTAATCTCGGCTACTGAGGGGCAGGCTGCCACGGTTGAAAAAATTCCACTGCACAGTTCTCCTCAGGAAAGTGCCCACTGTCATGTGACAGCAGTGCTCCAATCATAACTGGTTTCTCTGGGCTTTCAGCTGGGCTCCAGATACTGCAATTGAAATACAAAAGTCAGTTGAGGGTTGGATTTAAAGCAAAACAGAAGCCAATGTAATTATCTTGCTTCTGTAGTGGGGTAAAAATATAAAAAAAAGTTTCCCAAGTTAAGTTGAAATTGATACAAAGGAAAACTGCTGACACAAACTAACCATCAAAGGGTTTAAAGAGAAAATATTGTCTGAGGTTTTGAGATTGAGTGTGAAAGAAAAAGTCAGGTAAGCATGTGACAGACTTTGAAAGATAAATTGGTAGCATCGCATACCATTGCTGCCGGAAGTACGTAAAGAAGTGTGAGAGAGAAATAAAAAGCCTGAGCTGACTTTTGTAACTATGCAGGAAAAAAATGTTGCTTTTATCAGTTCATACCCCGCTCAGAGTCAGAGACTCTCATATAAGGGTGCTGAAGGAGATTGGTACCTGGATTGGTCACTGTCCAGAATGGAATGCTGGGCTTGATAGACCAATTGTTTCACCCATTATAACATTTTATATGCTAATAAGAACATAAAAAGATAAAACAAGCCATGCTGAGTCAGGCCAAGGTCCATCAAGCCCAGCATTGTGTCTCTGACAGTGACCATTCTTAATTGTGATTCTCAGTCATATCCAAAGACTAAATATATTTCTCATAGCTCATTTCCAAAGATAAGTGATGGCTTTCTCAAGTCCATCTAGCAAATAATTTCTTATGGACATTTTCTCCAGGATCTTGCTCAACCCTCTTTTGAACCCCATTTATGTTAGTCAGCATGTAGGGGTGGGCACAGCCCAAAAAAATTGGTTTGTTTGCATTTCAAAATGAATGTTTCTCAATTTTCATTTTTTTTTCACCTCTTCATTTTGTAGATGTACATTTATGCATGTTTGAACTTTTTTAATAGTGCAGATTGATTGTGCATGCATTAAGTTGTAGGTATAAATGCTTACAAACAATTCATGTGCATTTAAAATTTTTAGATGTCCAAACAAACTGAATGACTTACCATTGCACGTCCTTATCACATTAACCACATCCTCCGGCAACCCACTCTACAGATTTATTATGCTATGTTCTTACATATAGGGGCAGCTCTACTAAGCCCCACACTAGTAACATACGTGAGCCACGTTACACGTGCAGTACATCACATTAGATGCTAGAGTGGGCGGGTATATCCATCCCCCTGAATTTACTGGGGCACACCACAGTAAAACAGCCACAAGATCAACTAATGTCATGCATTAGTAGTAGTAGTTGTAGCATTGAAATGGTGTTAGTTGCACCATCAGAACATGAGCCCACTGCAGGAAGCACAGCTACAAATACCTGCTCTTCTCGCACCGCAGCGGTAACAGCCCTGTTTGACCCAGTCTGCCCTGATGTACACTGCAAGTGTGTCATGAGGTTTTTAATGCAAGGTCCTCTGCTATTTTTTATCGTGGCACCAACAATAATTAACCTTAACTGTAGCTTTCTGATGTACATACAATTATTTTATTTTGTATATTTGGATAGCCCCTTCCTGACCCAATCTACTATAATGTGTTTTCCTATAATAATTTTGAAACATACATTTTGTCTTTATGTTAATGAAACAGAATCAGCATGTGCAGCTAAAATGTCTAGCAAAGAATGACAAATCTCACATACAGGGCACTATTCACCCCACCTCTAGATCAGCAAGAAAAATGAATTGCGAAAGTAGGTGAAAAAAAACATTTGTAGTCTATTTTTTAAATAAAAAAAAAAATCTTCTCAGATTCAAATAAACCATCCTTATGTATGTTTTTAAACTGACCTGCAGCCTCTAGCTCATGATATATTATCAGCTTTATTATGATATGCATTATAGACTCATTCTTCCAACATCTGGAAGAAGGACGGGGACACTCATTGAGAATTCTCACAGTGTGATGTCAGCATAGAATAAGGGCAAGAAGCCAAAGTAAAGCCTGCCCACACTTCATTACCACCCTGCTTCATATTACTATGCTCTCAGGAATTTATGTACTCCTACTCTAAATGAACAAATGGGGGACCCAGGAGAATAAAAAGTACACAGAAAAATATCGCTCTTCAGAAAATGAAGCCCCCTGTCTCAGGATGTTACTCAGCATGATATGGTGAATAAATGGAACGCTAACATTTTTTAGAAAAAAAAAAAGAGGATAAAGCTGTTCTTATTTATCCACTCTATCTTTTCCTGGCTTGCTTAATAGATGCCCGTAGAACACAGGTTGCTCATTCAACAAATGGCACCTTTCTTTTTCATGGACGAATCAACACTTCCTTCCACAGTACTTGAATGTCATGACGCTCCAAGAGCTTTCTGCAGAATAGGTGAACGCTGGAAGGGTAGGAGACTGGAACAGTAAGAAAAGGAGATTCATCTGCCTGGCTTATCTTTCCATGGAATACCGGAACCCAGGAAAAGAACAGAACAATTCACAGCAATGTTTCAAAGCTACAGAAACACTTATACGCTACATATCTTCAGCAAATATTCAAGGACATCTTTTACACTCCACACAACTTACTTGTAACTTCCAAGGGGTATGTTTATTATGCAGCGGTAGCGGCTTCTGTGCAATATCAAAGCTGCGGCCCCATTGACTTCAATGGGGTCGCGACTCCAATATCACACACAAGCCGCTATCGCTGCATTGTAAACATACCCCCAAGTCTTATATGACATATTGTATAGCTCTTGTGTGATGGCACTTTCTATGGGGCTATGTGCATGTGTGTGCTTTGAATGGTTTTAGCGGTGAGAGGCATGTGCTTGACAAAAAGTCAATTTGTTTTCTGGACATTTTAAAACTTTTTGAGCAAGATGGCGGCGGAGAAGGATGTGGAGTGAGCTGCTCGCTTTTTGGTTCTGTCTTTTGCCTGTGTAGATGGGTAAGCGAAAGGCGAAGCTGGTGGAAAAAAATCCTACGCTGCCTTTTCAACCCATCATTTGCCAAGCTACAATTATCGAGCTGCTCGCCTCTCAAGACTCTATTAACCCTGGGAGAATGACCTCTGGGTCGGATCATTCAGGAGAGGGCTCCCTTCAAGGCCTTGACTCCTTTGAGCCCTGGGGGAAGGCTGTTCTCATCACTTCAAAGGAGCTCCGATGCCACTGACAACTTCAGCCAGGAGGCTTGCCGAAGTGGTGTGAAGCCTGGCTTGGCTGTAGAGGAGACTGTGGGTGTGGCGATAGTGTCCAGAAGCAATGCAGCGCCTCATGGTTACTCGGCGGAATCAGGAAGTGGAGCTGGGGCGGTGGAGTTTCCGCTCTCCTCTTCGTTGGCGGCTGAAGGGTGTGCTCTGCAGTCTGCTGTGGCCAATATCCAATGTAAGGCCCCGCTGATGAAGCCATTAAAGGTGTCTATGGAGAGCTTGTAACAGGCAGTAATGTCTATTGACCAGATTACTTCAGCTATGGCTACTATTATGCTGGACATGCATCATAGTCTGCAGACTAAAGATGCAGAACTTTTCAAGTTGGATATCCGAGTGAAGCAAGTTGAACAATCGGTGACTCAGCTTGGTGAGGTGAAATCTACCTTAATACAGGATGAACGTTTGCATGCACGTAAACATGCAAGTTTGGACAATGTTGTTTGGGCACTTAATCTTAATTTTCTTAAAGTAACTCTTATCTCATCTTTAGCCATTCTTCATAAATACTTCTTGGAGGTCCTTGAAATCCCTGAGAATTCTTTTTCCCCTATTGCCAAAGTTTTTTTTTTTTTTTATTCATTTTTCAGTCATTTTACATAACCAAAATACTCATAAAGGTCAATCCGGATTACATATAAGAAACAACCAGAAAGAAAAGAAAGAAAAACAAATACTTATAAACCAGAAGAGAGAGAAATATTCTTAAGGGCAATAAACCTGAGATAAAGTCCACATCATGGAACCAATGCTGTTACATTAAATACACATAGAAACTAAGGAAATTTAAGAGATAACAAATTCCCACCATTGGAGGCAATACTTAATTAATTACCGGTCCTATCTACCACCTGCCTCTCTTTCAAAAAGCTTTCCAAAGTTTTTTTTATCTTCAGCCTAGGGCTATTTCTAGCTCAGTGGCAGATTCCTTGGTGCAGGGTGTTTCTCAAGAATGTGAGTCTTTGGATCTAACTGGAATGTTGGAATGAAGTTCAGCAACGTAGTACTACGTTAGTTTCGTTTGTGTTTCCACAAGATAGAGATCATATCCAGCATCTTTTCTTTAATAACACAGGTACACTACCAAAAAACTGCCTCCAGTTTTGCAACTGATTCCTATAGATTTTGGGGTGCTGAATCCAGGAAAAATAGCCAAAATGTTCCATCACGTCACGTTTTCATGCAAAATTAGATTTCGTACCCATATAAGGAATGTTCACATAATTTCTTTTTAGCCGACTGCAGTTTATTTTCTTGGCCCAAAATAGAGGTTGTAATGGTTAACTAACTAGAAACACTCCCTCATGATATTTTAGAGTGTTTTGTATTCATTTTATACATTAACAGGACAATTGGGAGGCGGGGGGCTAAATCCAGTACTCGCGCTGGCGCATGTTCTTTCCTGTTCGCCTCACCTCGTTCGCTCGCTCAAACACGGTGGTTGCGACATGAACGTTCCTGTCAAATTTCAGTTTCTTGCAAGTTCATTATTACCTTTTGTTTGCTCAGTCGTAATCCAGCTTTATTCCGAAGTGGTTCACTACAGTTGTAGTTTGCAGTGCTGTGTATTTGTGATGGCTCACAGAGCCAGAGGTTGCGTCAACTCTCCGGACAGTTTTTGTTTTATTTGTGGGGAATATACCGTGAAAAAGCGGCAGAGGAACATTTCTGCATTTATTAAAAAAGTATATTTCGCCTATTTCGGTTTGAAGTTAGGCGATCAAGACAAACCGTGGGCTCCTCACAAAGTGTGCAAGACATGTGAGGAAGATCTACGCTTATGGATGAAAGGTAAAAAACAAGCATTTCGTTTCGGAATACCTATGATGTGGCGTGAACAAAGAGACCACAGCAGTGACTGCTATTTTTGCTCTTGCATTGTGAAGGGATACAACTTAAAAAATAAGAACGTAATAAGTTACCCCAACCTTCCCTCAGCAATTAGGCCTATGCCTCATAGCAACGAAGTACCTGTGCCTGAACCACCAAAATCTTTGGATCATATTTGTGTGGACGGTTCTGATCATGATGAGACTCATCAGATGGCTTTTCCCGATGAGTCCAGTACTTCCGAGTTTGAAACTGAACCAGATCCGAAACCTGAACTTTTCTCTCAAGCTGAATTGAATGATTTAGTCCGGGATTTAGGACTCCCAAAAGATGCTGCCCAACTGCTAGGTTCTCGGTTTAAACAGAAAAATCTATTGTCACCAGGAACAACTTTTTATTGGTACCGCAACCGCGAGACACAATTTTTGAAGTATTTCAGCAAAGAGGAAGATTTGGTATTTTGCAACGATATATACGGAGTGATGGAAAAGTTTAAACTCAAGTATGATCCTGCTGAATGGCGGCAGTTCATTGATTCGTCAAAAGACAGCATAAAAGGTGTTCTTCTTCATAATGGCAACACATTTGCTTCAGTTCCTATTGCTCACACTGTTATTCTCCAAGAAAAATACGAGAATTTGGCCCTGATTCTTCAGAAGATTCGTTATGATGAGCATAAGTGGATGATTTGTGGAGACTTTAAAATTCTATCCATGCTATTAGGGCAGCAATCCGGTTTCACCAAATATCCCTGCTTCCTTTGCTTGTGGGATAGCCGGGCCCGCGACCTACACTGGGGGAAAAAAGACTGGCCAATTCGGAAGTATTTGAGACCCGGTGAGAAAAATGTTCTTCATGAGAGCTTGGTACCTCGTGATAAAATTCTATTACCACCTCTCCACATTAAGTTGGGTCTCATTAAGCAATTCATCAAGTCCCTTCCAAAAGATGGTGAGTGCTTTCGGTACCTTTGCTCAAAGTTCCCCCGACTTTCTGAAGCAAAGCTAAAGGAAGGAGTGTTTGTTGGCCCTGATATAAGGAAACTCATTTCAGATGGAGCATTCGCTGAAATGATGTCTGAGAAGGAAAAAGAAGCCTGGGATTCCTTCAAGGATGTTGTTCTCAAATTCTTGGGGAACAGGCGGGATGAGAACTATAAGGATATTGCTGCCAGGATGCTCAATGCCTTCAAAGAACAAGGCTGTAACATGAGCCTGAAAGTCCATTTCTTGCACTCCCATGTGAACTACTTTCCTGAAAACTTGGGGGCGTACAGTGAAGAACAAGGTGAAAGGTTTCACCAGGACATCAAGGACGCAGAGAGAAGGTACCAAGGAAGATGGAACACCACTATGATGGCTGATTTCTGCTGGTTGCTGCTGCGGGAAACCCCAGATGAAAAATACGCCAAGCAGCACACCAAGAGAAGCATTCGGGGGAAGAAGAAACGGGCCCACCAGGAGATTGATTGACCCAAGAATGACTTTAAAATCTAAACTGTGTTGACAAATATCGTGTTTTTACTAAACTTTGAAATAAAAATTTGCTAGTTATTACCACAGTGTCGGATCTCATTTATTAGAATTTTATTTTCACACCATCGGGTGTTTGTCTTCATATATTGCAATGGTGCGGTTTGCGTTTTCTATTCTTACATACATACCTGTACAACATTTTTTGCACATTTCTTTGCTTTGCTTTTTGTCTAACCTCGCTCTTATATGCTCAATGTTTGTGCACATGTATGTGGCTGTTTTAAGTGCAGACAATTTTGCTACCATCACAGTGTGTTTTGTTGACATTACTCTATTCTTATGTGCTGCCTTGTTACAATTTTCTTTATTCTTATTTGAATAACTACTAAACAATTAGTATAAAGAATTCATCCAAGAAACTTTTCTCGATCGCACTCAATCTGAAACGTTCACCTCAAACTGCTAACCCAATGTAGCAAAAAATCTGTATGTGATGGAGCAAATTGGTTACCAGATTTGGATTCAGCGCACCAAAAAACGTAAAAATCAATCGAAACATTAGAGGCAGTTTAAAAAAAAATTTTTTTAGTGTACCTGTGTAATAGATCTGAGTTGTTCATGGGGGCAAAGGTGTGGGGTTTTCCTGATTTCTTTCAAGGCCTACACAGGAGCAAAGGAAGAGGTTTGTAGGAATGAGGCAAGCTGTATTAGATTTAGGTGCTTCCCTTAGTCTCCGTTTTCCTTGTAAATGTATTGTGTGTTTTGAAAATAATAGATAGATTTTTTTTGAACCCTCTCAACTTTAATTTTTTTTGGACTCTCGGTGGTTGCTGGCTCAAACATCCTCTCCAATTGATCAGCCTTAATGTTATTTAGATCTTGAGTTTCCTAATGTTTCTTATGAAATTAACCTGCTGCTCACTTCTCCTGATGTAAGATTTTGCTCCCTTGGTGCTTTGTATTCTGTTCTGTATTGCGCTGAAGTTTTTTATTTTTGTTTGTGTTTTTGTATTATGTTCTCATTTCTTACTGGCGTTTTCCATATTTCAAGTAATTGCATGTATACTTTGTTGTAAAATCAGTTAAAAAGCACACAAACCTTTTCTCTCTCCTGATTTTTATTCTTCTATTCAGTTTATTATAAACTGTTTTATTAATAATATTGTTTAACATACATTGGGCCCAGTATTCAGCATCGGTAGCTAGTGCTTCTATAGTGGCTAGCTGCTGGTGCTGAATCATAGACTCAGTTAATCAATACCGGGGCATTGAATATCCAGATTGGCTGCAGAACCCAGAAGCTAGCTGGGTAGCAGAGATATTCAGCTGCTGCCCAATTAACTTCTGCGGTGAAAGTAAGGCCAGCATTTGCCACGCCTTACGTTTGCTGCATGTCACTAACTGGGCAGTGGCTCAGTATCACTTCTGTCAAGTTAGTGATGGGAGTCACCTCGGAATGCCCCCGGCATGCCCCATTGTAAACTGGTTAGCATCGGGGCATGTAGCAATGTCACCTTTGGATATTTAGGAGTACTGACCATGTTGGGGTGGCAGCCAGCCGAGACAGCAATAATCCTCTTAGCCACGGAGTGTGTTGAGACGGGGAGCCCCGGCTATGACAGTAAATATCCCCTGAGCAAGAGAGAAGGCAAGGCTGTGAGAGTTTAATTCCACAAGGGACTGGGTAACTGTTTGTTAAGCATTTTCTGTTAAATTGCCAATAAAATTGCTTGTTGGACAGTTAACTGAATGGTGTGTTAAAGGCGAGCTAGCCGGAAACTGAAGGTGCCGCATGGCAGTGTTACGGTGAGTTATATTCAGCTATAGTGGATATTTTCCTGTCCTTGGAGGGTTTTAAACTAAGGAACAATTTTACTAAGGCATAATAAGCTTTAGTAACTTATGCTGCGGGTTAGTGTAAATAGCGCCACAGCATTAGCTGCAAAAGCCATGCATTATCTGTTGGGGCGAGCTCAGCATTTCCCCAACAGATAACATGGCAAAAATGCAGAGATCGGGCATGGTAGCAGAGTGGATACAGCTAGTGCCACCCATTGAGGTGGCATTAGGTGCACCCACAATGTCTGCAAAATGTGTGGTTACCATTTGCTGCCAATGCTTGCGATAATCACTTTGCTGACACCTCATCCACGATAAACCATAGTATACAGATAGTGCAGAGAATTTTCTGTGCTATCTGCATTTGGCTGTTTCCACAGTGTGCTTTTCCTATGTTAGCACTGTGTTAGCAACTATCACGCTTTAGAAAACATGCTTCTAAGTGTGTACCTGAGCAAATGGAGTATTAAGTGACTTGCCCAAGAACCAGGAGTGGGATTTGAACCTGGCTTCTCATCCCATTGCTCTAACCATTAGGCTATTCCTCCATTCCAATTTTGCAAAACGTTCTGCCAAATGTAGATCCTTTTTTTTCAAATATGCGTAAAGGCCAGCTATCACAAACAGATGGAGGGGCCATTTTACCAGTCTACATGTGGGAAAACTGACCATAAAGCAGTTTCCACATGGAAGATACAGAAATATGTCCCATAGTATTGGGTACCACAGGCTTGACTAAGAAGAATTTCCAAGCACACCTTGATAAATTACCTATTCATGTTATATCTTATGAACTCCAGAAGAAGCTTCTATTTGGCACAATGCAAGTACTATGCCAAGCATTAGCAGTAAATTTGAGAGTGAGATCATACTCCCCATACCCTGGCTTAGAAGTGAGGTTCACGACTATCACTGTATGTGCAAAACTAACCCATTTAGAGCAAGGCATAATTAGGTTCCATTTATTCATTGGGACCTAGTTACAAATAGCATGCCTTAACTGGTATCCTGGCTTAGTATATATACCCTAAGTGTCAGAGCTCCTTAAATTCAGGCACGGACATTAACATCTGTTCTTTAGCAAGTGTAAATAAAAGTACATAAAGCTCACAAGTAAATTAAAGTATTTTGTAATTAGTGTGCATACTTGCAAAATTCATTCTTCACTTCCATCCCATTGTCACCTGAGTTCAAAATGGAAATCTTACATCTAGTGGTAGTCAGATTAAGAGATTTTACCCATATTTGGGAGGCTAACCTCTAGCAGTAGTATTCTGAGACTGCTGCTAGAGGTCAGATCCATCATCCATCAGACGACAATGAGGCAGGAGTGGCAGGATCATTCCTGCCCAGGGGTATCACAGGACAGCCCTGGTAAGTGCTGGGTGGGATCAGGGGTGTGTGTGGCTGAAGGGTCAGTGAATGCTCCTGGGAGGTTGAGGGGATTATAGTGCATATTAAGGAGACAGTATTGTTGGAGATCCTTTTGGGAAGCTTGTTATAGGGAGGGAATATGTTGAGATTGTTTTTCAAGAGGCATGGGAGTTGTGATAAGGGGTATCAGAGATTATATGGGAGGGAAGTCATTTTTATCAGGGAGACTAGGAGGTTCTTCAGGGAATCGGGTATTTTACATGCTTTAGCACTGGGCCTGTGGTAAGGGCATTGACAGATAATGCTGATGTACCCATGCTGGTGAATAATTTAAAATGGGCCTCTGCATTAAACGGCTACCCTGTGTGGTAAATATCGAGTAGGTGCTGACCCCCCCCCCCCTCCCCACTCCAGTATTTACTATGCAACTTTTGGTTCCTAGCCTATGGCAAATGTAAAAAAACCAACAACAAAAAGCCCTAGATTTTATGTTTTTATGGGGGATGTCTGCGATCCCATTCAAGTTTAGACCAACTCCGGGTATGAATAGGCTTCAGGACAGTGCTTGTTCTGGCTGTAAATCATTCAAAGGATGTAGAGAAGATGGAGAGTTGAGTGTGTTGCCCAAGATTGCAAGGAAGAGCAGTGGGATTTCAATTACAACTCACTACACTAACCATGAGGTTATTAGACATCCTTGTTTTGGGATACTATGGTATTTTGGGGTCGTCTATGTAGACGTCCACATCGAGCACGTACGTGTTTATGAAATTGTGCCTGAACTTGGACGTGCCTGCTTTTTTTTCAGATGTTCTAGCTTAGATGTCCAAGATTGCATTTGGACATCCTTTGTAAAATATGCCTCCTTAGGACACATTAAAAAAACATTCCCATTAACTTTGGCCTGGAGATATTTTAGTCTCAGGCCTTAGTAATTCTATTTGAGTCTGGCGATTCCGAGAGCAGAATCAAATATGCATGTATTCATAAGTGAATAAATGTTTTGTGGGCATATTTTTATGTGGAACCGAAGCCATCTATAGAGTATCTATGGTGGCTTTTACTCTTCTGTGCCCGAAAAATATTTATTTAGACATTGCCAAATACCTTGGTTTGTCCTGACAACTGCTATTTGGGAAAACTTGGCCATTTCCGGATATTCACCCTCAAAACCCCAAAGTTCTAGGAACAAATCAAGATGAGTTATTCACACTATGAAAATATAACATTAAAAACTGAGCTGAAGATCTCAAATTAGCAAAAATTTCATATTTTATAAAAAAAAACCCAATCCTATTAGCGCTTGTTGCTGCTCCTCAGAAGCTGCTGCCCCTAGGCAACCACCTAGCCTTGCCTAATAGTTGGACTGGCTCTGCCCGTGCCATTATACATCAAGACCTGATTTATTGTTCCAATTACAATTTCGCTGGAACACGAAACCAAATGTAAAACGGGAAAAAATATCCATACAAATGTGCTGAAGAAGCTACTACTGTAATAATATCAGAAATACAATCCTGAAACAATTATATTATTAAGCCTTCAAATACTTGCCAGGGTTAAACCAGTTAAAGGTATTCAGGGTTTTAGACCAATGCCAAGTTCAGTAATGAAGTATGAAAAATAGGTCCAGAAAAAAAACTGTCCAGATCCTTTGTATTTCAGCCAATTTCTTCTCCAGAAATATCAGACATGGACAGAATGGGAAAAATGGTATTTCATATTGCTAATGAATTAATAGCAGTGAGAGCAGCTTATGAGGGGTATGTATAAAAGGGGTAGAGGCATGTATAAAATAGCCTCCTATAACAATCCCCCAGAGTGCACAACTTAATGCCTGTATGTACTCTATTCCTGAATATACATATTCTATAAAAATACATATATAGTTAGCTTGGGAGAAGCATGCGCAGAATAGCAATTCCCACAGGAATGCCAACACTCTAAACAGATAATTTTGTAAAGGTTTTTTGCACATGTATCCTGCATGCTTATGAACAATCTCTATAAAATTAACCCCATATATAAGTGCATGCTATACCAAGTAGGCACATAAAGATGTAAAGGCATAACGGCACCTTTTAAAAATGACTTCTAGGTGCAATCTGGGACATCCAAGGCAGACAGTCTGAAATAAAAGCAGGAGATTTTATTGTTTTGGCAAGTGGAGGAGATGGGGACTAGGGGCAACTAGATCACCAGGGGATTTTATTGTTTTAGCTTAGGGGGACCACAATCCGGTGGGGGGGGGGGGAGAGTGGAAGAGTCCTCTGCTCATGCTGGATCTATATACTTGCTTCAAGTAAAGCACTCCACCAAGTTTCAGCAGTGTTTTTACATAGTATGCAATTAGCTGTTCATCCATTTTGGCGATTTTTCCCCTGCTAGTTTGCTTTCTGCACTGGAAAGCAAAACTACTATGAGAATATCTCCAGCAAAATGCTGTATTACAGCATAGTACAGTGCTTTTGCATCAGCCCCATGAGTGCTACAAAGTCTTTCACGTATTTATCATTTCAGTGGGCCTTATAATACTTCCCAGAATATGTGCCTAGAATTATGTTTACCACCTTCATTCTTTATAACATTGTAGTAAGGCAGAACATAGGGGGTACAACCCTAAACAAAGGCATAGAAGGGGGGGTGACTTGCATGGGGCGATGGTTACAACCACTCTAGCCACCTTCCTGGGCAGACTAGATGGATCAAAGTGTGCTTTATCTGCCGTCATATACTATGTTAATTTCATTCTTGCACCAGATCCTGTAGCAGCCCCACCAGTTGTCAGTACAGCACTGTGAGAGGGAGCTAGGTCTAGAGTAGAATCATTATAGATTATTTCTTCAGTAAGTGTCACGTATGTGGCAAAATTATTTTTTTATTTGACCTGTTATTTCATCTAAGCTAACTCAGGGGGTCATTTACCAACAGTACATGCTATCTGCCATATGTCATAGCAGGGGCAACTCAAGGCAATCTGCTGCCTGAGGTGAGGGATGAGATGGCACCCCCCCCCCCCACCTCTGAGCCGGGGAGGGGGAGGCTTTCTCAAAACTGCAGTCAGGGACTGAACCAAATCAAAAAGTTAATTAGATAATGTGGAGGAAATAAAAAGATTTCCGTATACCATGGAACTAAAGAGAGAGCGAGAATCACTGCACAGTATATAACACCAAAAAAATAACTTATTTATATTTTGTTGTTATAAACTGTGTTATGCTTGTTGCTTTTTCTTTTTGAACATACATTTTGCATTCACAGAACTCCCCCCCCCCCTTCAACAATGGGTGCAGAGCAGAACTAGGATATCCACCCACAAAACTCAATATCTAATTTTAAAAAAAAAAATCTGATTCTGGTCATCTCGCTAAGAAACATTCTCCAGTACCAGGCATATTGTGAACTAATACAAAGCCTACAAAAGTCACAGATCTACAAGGCCAAATCAGCCATATCATACCAGCATAAACTTCCAAAACTCATAGAATAAGGGATCTACCCAGATAAAAGCAGCACTATAAATACTGTAGCGGGCCTAGAACATCCATACATTGATTGAAAAGCTAAAAAAGTCAAATTACTACAGTACAGGTTCCTTCATACAAACTCCATGTTAACAGGACTCCTGGTCTCAGTCACACACTCAGAACACAGACCATTGTCAAGTACAGAATAAGTGAGGATAATCTAAAGTGAAAATAAAATATGTAGACAAAAATTAAACTGAAAGCCCAAGAAGACAATGCCAGAGAAATGCAATACCAGAGAAAGAAAAGAGACTTATTTCTCTATACAGTGTAAAATATAAAAATAGTGCAAAGTCCAATCACTCATTTGAAAATAAAATTATTTTTCTACCTTTGTTGCCTGACCATTTTGTACTCTGATCATGCTGGTCCTGATCTGAAGCTTCTGCTTTCTTTTGTCTTCTCTTAGCTCTCTTTCTACTGTCTCGACTCTATCTGCCATTTCTTGTCTCTCCTTTTGTTTTCTTCACTTCCTTCCATCTTGGATATTGATTTTTTTTTCTTTTCACCTTTCTTCCATGTATTTCTCTCTCTCTCTCTGGCCACTCAGATTTCACTACTCCTTACTATCCAGTTCTCAATTTACCTCTTTTTTTTTTACGCAACTTACCTACAGCTTTTCAACCTTAACCCCCGGTCCTTCCATTCACCAGCTCTTCTTGTCCTCTGTGTTGTCCAGCATTTGTCCTCCTATCTCCCCCCACCACTGTCCAGCATGTCTCCCTACTTCTCCCCTCCAGCATGTCTTCCTGACCCCCTCCCCTGTTGTCCAGCATTTGTCCTCTTGTCTCCTCCCCCCCATTGCCTAGCATTTGTCTTCCTGCCTCACTTCCCTGTTGTCTAGCACTTGTTCCCCTGTCTCCCCCTTTGTCCAGCATTTGTCCCCTACCTCTCCCCTTTGTCTAGCACTTGCCCCCTGTCTTTCCCCTTTGTCCAATATGTCCCCCATCTCCCCTCTGTCCAGAATTTGTCCCCTGTCTCTCCCCTTTGTCTAAAACCTGTCCCCCCTGTCTCCCGCTTTGTTCAGCATTTGTCCCCCTGTCTCTCCCTTTGTCCAGCATCTGCCTCCTTGTCTCTCCCCTTTGTCTCTCCTTGTCCTCCTCCTTTCCCCACTTCCTCCACCTGCACTTCTCAACCAGTGGCAGCAGTGGCAGCACTCCGGTTATTTTTATTTTAGATTTTGCCTTCCTGCTGCTTTTTCTTCCCTCAAGAATGCTTGCAGTGAGAAAAAAAAGTGATGGGAAGGCAGAGGCAGGTCAGAGGCAGCAAAATCTAAAATAAAAACAGCTGGCGTGCCGCCACCGCCACATGAATCCGCCTGATCTCTTGTGGAGTTCCTGCAAGCAATCAGGCTGATTTGTCTGACGACGGCCCTCCGGTTCTGTTTTAATTTTAGATTTTGCAGCCTCTGGCCTGCCTCTGCCTTCCTGTGCGGGAAATCAGAGGCCGGCGTTCTGGTGTCGGAGTGCCGCCCCCCCCCCTCAGAGTGCCGCCTGAGGCTGTCGCCTCAGGTGGCTAATGAAAAGAACCGCTCCTGTGTCATAGAAAACATAAGCTAAATGACCTTCTCGGTGTTTTCCCTTTTTCTTTTTATAGATTGTGGCTAGGTTTACTTCCTTATATTCTAAAAGGCAGAGAGCAAAAGGTATACCCTAGCAACCTGTATTTAAGTATTCATAGCATCATACCTGCCTGAGAGATCTTGGGGCGAGAGTTGTTATTGGGTGTGTTAGTGCCTGAGACAGCCAAACATATTTGCCCACCCCCAGACACATACACATTTACCCTGATACCTGTTTCTCCCTTCATCCTCTACAACCAGATCCTCAGTCTTTTTTGTTGACTTTTCATTGCTCTGGCTTCTCTTTGTATTTTAGTCATATTTCTGCACAAAGTGGCTTAGAATCTTGGATGGCTGTCCTTCTTGCCCACTCCTAATATATAGCCCTGGTTGGGGCTGTCAGAATATGTGACAAAGTGATTAATTTATTGAAAGTCCAATAGTTAAAATGGTACTTATAACTTTAAAAAAATTATCCACAGTAAGAAGTGAAAAAAAGAGGGAAACTGTATCATCATACAATCTGCAGGAATCGATAAGAACCAATATAGATATAATTTATAGTATTTAACATACCTCAAATATGACTGGCACTTAGATTCAGGATTATAAAATTCAAAAAATATAACAGGTATTTTTTTATGCAGCACATTGACACCGTTCCAAATATTGAAACAAAAGCTGAACTTGCAACTAAAACTAGGGTTGCCAACTGGCTGGTTTTCAGCTCGCCTGGCTGGTTTTTATATGGCTAGGCCAGCTGCTGACTGAGCCGTAAAACCAGCAATAGAAAAGCCGCTTTTTGTGACTTACACAGGGCGGCAATTTTCAGAGGGTGGCAGTGGCAGGAGGAGGAGAAGAAATAGGGGGGGGGGGGGGGAAGGAGCCTAGTGGTTTGGGCAACAGCCTGGGGCCAGAAAGTATTCCTTGTGGCCTTGGATAAGTCACTTAACCCTCCACTGCCTCAGGTACCAACTTACAGGCCAATGTTGAAAGAATAGCACACTCTGCACACAGAAAAAACAACTTATACACAAGTTCTCCATGGACAAGCAGGATGTGTCAGCCACACCTGGTGACATCCTCTGGGCAGCTCCATAGACAGAAGTGCTCTCCAGAGCTCAGAAAGGTAACCCTTTCTGAGCATATGTAGGTGGTCCCACCTCCCTGGCCTGCCCCTAGCCAAGCCAGTCTTTTTTCTTCTGCCTTGCCTCAAGACAAATTCTAAGCTTTCCAAACATCCAAATTAATTAACAGAAAGGAAGATTACAGAAGAATGTCCAAACCCAGGTTTAAAAAAGGCCCACAATTTGCAAGGAACTTGAACAGCACAGATACCCACAATCAATGTGTCCGGTGCCTAGGAGCCAGCCATTAGGTGGAAGACTGCTCCCACTGCTCCAAGATGTCACCCAGGGCAAGGAAGTCAAGAAGCCACACTCTATAGGATTTCCTGGTCTCTATGAGCGAACCCTCACTGACAAACCTACCTGCAGAGCCCAGCCTGGTGCCCCCTGGACCATCACCTACCCAAGTCAGACATCTGAGCACGTGCGGACTTCACCTGCACGGGATGCTCCTGGCAATGCCTCCATCCCTGGCTATCCATTGGGAGAGAGACAACGCTCAACTTCAAAAAGAGCTCCTGCTTCCTCCCGGGTTCCCGCTGCAGCTCCGGCATCCTCCGAGACCCCAGTAAGGTGTCCTGAGCCCCACTCAGCTCCCCTGTACAGTGGCATGGCCCCCATCACGTTGATGGCAACATGGTCACTCCTGGCTACACCCATAGACCAACGATTGGACAGAAGAAGAGGAACTCACAATGGCATGGGAAATCACATCACTGCATGGAGAGACTGATTTTGAAGCATGCAGCCCTCGCCGCCATCACCAGAGGGACTTCCCGTTGGCACGGAGAAGAAGTCTGCAGCAGCAGAAGTTATGGGCTCTGAGCACGGCTGAGCGGGAGCAGCAGCAGGCAAAACAGAAGGGGCAGCAACAGCAAAAGGCACAGCAGGAGCAGGCACAGATACCAGGACAGAAGCAGTAAGGCTGACAGTGGCAACCGTGGGGACAAAACGCACTACAAAAGCAACCACAGGCGCAGAGAGTGCAGCAGCACCAGCGGGAGAAGTACCAGCGGGAATAGCAGAAGCAAAAGGCAACACAAAAGGAGGAAACACAAGGGGCACCTCCCGCTCGAGCTCCTCCAATTCTTCCTACAGGCGAGAGAGATGCCAGCACCGGGACCCAATAGGAATGGACAATTCTGCTGTCATACTGCAGTTCCTCACACATCTAGTGGAACAGACAGCTCCTTCACTGTCCACGACAGAGTCAAGCCGCTCACTCTCAAACATCTCATGCCTGTCTTCTCTAGCTTAATTCCCCAAGTCCCGCACGGACACCCTCCCCCTCTCCAGATTGAGAAGAGCGGAGAGGATGAGATAAAATCAGCTGCCCTGGGTTCCATGGCCTCAATGGATTCTCCTGCTGATGAAAACTCCACAGCCGACACGGAAGAGCAGCTGTGTAAAACCCTCCTAGAGGACCTTACCTACCCAAAGTTCCTATGGAAGGTAACAGCAGCCCTGAATCTGACACCAGCAGACACATCAGGCGAGCAGGAACCAGAGGTCCTTAAGTATCTCAACGTGTCCAAATCTGCTCTCATCTTGCCCATCCACCAGAAGCTCTGGGACAACCAAGTGAAGCTGTGGCAGACACCTGCCTTGGGCCACGCCTGCTCCAGAAAATTCGATACAAAATACCAAGTCCAACTCACGCTGGGCTTCACCAAGCTGCAACTTCCCCATCAGTCCATCATCATGTTGTTAGCCCTAAAGAAAGTAAAATCCTCATGCACTTATGCCAACAACCCACCAGGAAGAGACACAAAATTCCTGGACGATGTTGGAAGGAAAGTCTTTCAAGGAGCCATGCTCAGTGCCAGGATCGTGACGCATCAATTCCAGCACATCCTCTTCCAGGATGTGCTGATGGCAAACCTCAAAGTTTACATCTCAGCCCTGCCAAACAAGTCACAGGCTGCAGCCTTGGCCACTCTCACAGACCTTGCAGAATGTAGCAAATATCTGGTGTGCACGGCCTCTGACTCCTCTGACTCCTTCGACACGGCCATCAGGACCACCGGCACAGCAATCTCCACCAGGTGATGGGCATGGCTAAGGGCCTCTGGGCTACGGGAGGACATGCATGACAGAATTGCAGATGCCCCCTGCATGGGTGAATCACTCTTTGGTGACAAGGTCACCGACACAGTGAACGACCTCAAGGAGCATTGCACCACCTTACAAACATTGGCAGCAGATAGTCTTGAACATCACTCCAGCTCATAAAAAGGAGGATACTATCGCAAACCATACTATTCCTCCAAAACACCACCAACCATAAGTGGCAGGCCCCTTTATACAAACAGTCCTACCAAGACCCTTCCCACCAGAGGCAGCACCAGAAGGAGCACAAGCAAAAGAAGTAAACATTGCAGACAGGAAAGAACACTGACTCCTTTTGACAGGCGGTGTCAGGCTGCCTTCCTGCTGGGTGTCAGACAGCCCTTACGGTTGGGAGACACTTGCCAGCCTTCCTGCAGGCCTGGGAGGCCATCACATCTGACAAGTGAGTATTGCAGTTCATCCAGGAGGGCTATCGCATACGCGTCTCCTTTCCACCCCATCAGCACTTCCAGCCTTTCAGTGAGACACCACCTTACCTCGTGACTCAGATGACAGCACAACTCTTGCATCTCTTAGCATCCCAAGCAGTAGAAAGGGTGCCCGCTGACAAAATCAACACTGGATTCTATTCTAGGTACTTCCTCATCGCCAAAAATCAGGGGGAGTACACCCCATCCTGGATCTACGCAAACTGAACAGATTCATAACCAAGGAAAAGTTCAGGATATACTCTCTCAATTCCATCCAAAAACTTATACAGACTGGGGACTGGCTAGCCTCCCTGGACCTGCAGGAGGCCTACCCATATCCCCATTCACAAGACGCACAGGAAATATCTACGCTTCCAGGTGCTGGGACATCACTATCAGTACTGAATCCTCCCCTTTGGCTTGTCTTCGGCACTGTGGATCTTCACGAAATGTGTAGCCATAGCAGCAGTGCACCTCCACAAGCAGGGCATCACCATTTTTCCGTATCTGGATGACTGGCTACTCTCTGCTCCCTCAGCTCAAGAGTCACGGACTGCAGTGCAGAAAACAATGGTCCTGCTGTCCACACTAGGTTTCCAGATAAACGATGCAAAGTCACAGTTGCAACCATCCCAGAGCCTAGAATTCAATGACACCTGTCGACACCTGTGCCTCAAAGGCCTTCCTCCCAGAGCAATGAATATCCATGATCACATCCCTGGCCCAACAGATTTCTGCGACCAAACAGACCACCACATGATCCATCCATCCACGAGCCTCTTAGGACACATAGTGGTGGCAACGTCAATCGTCCCTCTAGCAAGGCTACATATGCACAACCTCCAGTGGCACCTACACGAGCACTGGAGAAAACACTCCCAGCCTCTGACCATGTGCATTCCAATAGACACTGAGGTTATGAAGGGTCTCTGCTGGTAGACCAATCTTGCCAACCTCGCGGGGGCAAACCAACATCACATCGTGGTGACCACGGATATGTCCTCCGCAGGGTGGGGAGCCCACGTGCTACACCTCAGCACCCAAAGTTCATGGTCTGTGGGGGGAGAGAACTCTCCACATCAACCTGTTCAAGCTCAGAGCCATCAGATATGCACTAAAGGCCTTCCAGGCACAACTAATAGGAAAATCAATGTTGGTCTAGCTGGTCAATCAAGTGGCCATGTTTTACATTGACAAGCAGGGGGAAACAGGATCACGCTCCCTCTACAAGGAAGCGCTGGCGACCTGGTCCTCACACTGGCTAGCGGTTTCCTACTACGGGCCTCTTGCCTCCCGGGTGAGCAAAACACCCTGCCGACAGCTGGAGCCTCACAAGTGGACCCTACACCCAGAAGTCACTGACTCTATCTTTTTTTTTTTTTTAATTATGAAAACTTTTACAGCTTATACAGTAAAATTTACAATTTGAAGCAAATAAAACATACCAATAAAGAATATAAAGAAGCAATCATTGAAAAAAAGAAAGCAGCCCACATCTCGGGGAGACGTACATACAGTTGATATAAGTAATAATTAATTTCCCTGTTCAATGTAAAACTCAATGTTACCTGTATGCATTGTAGTATGTTCTTGTTCTATTGTACACCGCACTGATTATAATAGCGCGGTATAAAAGAATTGTAAAATAAATAAATAAATAAATAAATAAGGCAAGGAAAACGCTCCTTAGAGAGAAATCCATAGCCTACTTAACAGCCTGTTGAGACACCTCCTTTCCCTGTTACAAAAAACAAAAAAGTAAAACATAACCTAGATGGTCAATGAGTCCTTTCCTTTTCCAGGATCCATTTCTCCAATTCCAAAGGAGACAAGAAGACAAATCTTTCATAACCAATAGTAATACAACATTTACAAGGATATCTTAGAAAAAATGTTGCCCCCAGAGCGAGGATTCTGGCCTTAAACATAAGAAAAGCTTTTCTATGCGATTGTGTAGAACGTGAAACGTCAGGAAAAATGGACTCCTTGTCCCCACAAAATTTTATTTCTTTTTTCCTAAAATAAGCTTTAAGAATGGTGGCCTTGTCCTCCTCAGAGGACAGAGTCACCAATAATGTAGCCCTAGCGGAAATATCATCTTGCGTTTCCTCTAAGAAAGCAGTCAAATTAAATTTATCCGAATTCAGAGGAGAAGCCACTTCTTCATTTACCGCATTAGACAAAGTTTTAATAGAAAATAACACTTAACAATAGAAAATGATTCAGCCTGTGAAAGAAGAAGGGCATCCTTCAAGAACTTTCTAAAGAAGATTAAGGGGGACAAAGAACAGATAGGAAAATTGAGCAACCTTAGATACTTGCTCCGTGAAAGATTCTCCAGATTCTCAAGTTTCTGGTGTAAAATAAGGCTATCTTTCACGTTAGACACATGAAATTCAGAGCAGGACTTAACCTGAGATTCCATGTTGGTCACCACAGAGCTCAAGGCCCCAACCTGAGAATCCAGAGATTGAAATTTCACAACAGTATCCTTAGTAAATTGACAGAGCAAAGGAACAGTCTCTGCAAGAATTTGTTTCAGTACGAGAAACAACTTGCCAAATATCCAGAAGTGAAATTTTGGTAACCTGCGAGTCCTTAGATAGAGCAGTGGGCTCCTTCCACAAAACCACTTTGGGGAGCTCACCGTCCCGTCGACGACTCGTATCGGGAACGGGCTCATCAGACAACTCCAAAAACCCTGGGGGAAGCGAAGGGGTTTGCTCCACTGAGCTTAAACTCGCTCCCTCTACTGAGAGATTGAAAGGCACAGTACCTGAGTTGATAACCCACGGCATGGAAATCACATGCTTCTCTATGGCTCCTGCTTGAGATTCATCCTGAGGAAGTTTCTTCTTTCATTTCCCGCCAGGCATATCCACTACTCTCCAGGTGCCCTTGCTCCTTCTGTGCTCCTAAGGGGCTCACAAGGGGCGCATAATGCCCCTTTGGACACACCCCTTAGGAAACACCCACCGAAAGCACCGACGGCTAGCGCCGTAAAGAAACACCGAAGAAATATTGGGGCTCAAACGATGACATCAGCTGGGCTGGCCACACAGGTGGAGGAACTCAGACCGGCACTCTCACCCTCTGTGGGAACAGGACTGCAAGGTAGACGCTCCCCGCTGACTCTATCTTTTGACGGTGGGTGACATCCCGGCTAGATCTGTTTGCCACAGATCAGAACACAAAGTGCCCCCTCTTCTGTTCAATGCGCCAGTCATCCAGGAGCCTGGCCATGGATGCATTTGTCGTGTGTTGGGGGGAGTGGTCATTAATGTATGCCTATACCCCCCCACCCCCTGATCACAGCAACACTGCAACAAATCATCATGGACAAGGCACACATCATACTGATTGCACCCCACTGGTCACACCAGATGTGGTTCACCCTACTACTCCACCTCACTCAGGAACCGCTGATGAGGCTACCCCTGAGGCCAGAACACCTCACCCAGAACACTTCACCCAGAACAGCAGGAACATGTTACATCACAACCTCCAAGCCCCTCACATTGACTGCCTGGAGATTGAGCGGATGAATCTTTCAGCCATCGGCCTACCCATGGAGGTACAACTGGAGATCCTAGCAGCCAGACATCTATCCACATGGAAATCCTACAGACTCTTGTGGAAAAGCTTCAGTATCTGGTGTGCAGCCCATGGATTAAACCCAGTCTCCTGCCCTGTACCAATTGTCCTTCAATATCTCACCTCCTTCTTTGAACTCGGCCTGAAGACCCTATAAATTAAGGTCCATCTGTCAGCAATAGTGTCCCTCCACGATCGCATGAACGGAGCTGGCAAAGGCTCTATTGCAACACTGCCAATCATGGCATGATTCATGAAGGACCTGGTGAACCTGAGACCCCTGGTCAGGCTACTGGTACTAACCTGGGACCTCATCATCCTGCAGCAGCTAACACAGGAACCCTTCAAGCCGCTCCAGTTGGTGGACATGAAGTTTGCATCGTGGAAAACTCTTCCTGGTTTCAATCACATCCGCTAGGAGAATCAGTGAACTGCAGGCCCTTGTGGCCCACCCTCCATACACTCAGCTCCATCAGAACCACGCCTCCCTCCGCATCCACCTGAAATTCATCCCGAAGTTGCCCTTAGCGTTCCATGTCAACCAGTCTATTGACCTGCCCACGTTTTTCCCAGAAACACATTCGTTCACAGAAGAGTGGAGGCTGCACACCTTTGACTGCATCAGAGCTGACTACATCAGCAGGACAGTGGCCATAAGACAAGGAACTCAGCTCTTCATATCCTTCGATCCCAACAGGCAGGAAAGACCATCGCGAAAAGAACACTCTCGCAATGGATATCAGACTGTGTCGCCTACTGTCACAACAAAGCAGGTGTACAACCAAGGAATAGAGTAGGAGCAAATCAGCTCCAGGCACTGGCCTCCACTTTCACCAACCTGCGTTTGGTACCGGTGAACGACATCTGTAAGTTTGCCACCTGGTCCTCAGTGCTCGCCTTCCAAAAACACTACTGCCTGGACCTCGAGGTGCAAATGGACAGCTCCTTCAGTCAGGCAGTCCTCTCTGTGGCCACCGAGGCAGGGGCAAGCATGTGGCCTCAGGACCTACTCCCAGGCAGCACCTGATGTGCCAGGCAAAAGTTGACAGCCAGATGGCTATACCCCGCTGTACCATTCATATGATTTGCACAACTACATTTGAACAGATCAGAAGGTGACTTGATCACCAATCCTCCTATGCAACGTGTTCTCACACTATATGTTGAATTGTTGCGCCATGTTGCTCTATATGTCGATTGTTTGCACTATGTTGCGCTATTTGTTGAATTATTTGCACTATGTTGCACTGTATGTTGAATTATTTCGCACTGTTGCACTATGTGCTGAAGCTTGAGTACTGTTGAGTTGCACGTTTCTAACTATGCAATAAATGGTCTTGTACTGAAGTTTTCAGAGCATTTGAGTTTGTTTGTACCATCTCCGCCTCCCTTATCCACCTCAGCGCGCACAAGGCGCAGCTAGGGAGGCACCAGGTTTGGCTGACACATCCTGCTTGCCCATGGAGAAAGCGAGGTTACTTACCTGTAATGGGGGTTCTCCGTGGACAGCAGGATAAGTCAGTCACATGAACCCACCCACCTCCCCTGGATGAGGTTGGACCGGACCGGCACACAACCTAGTCAGAAGGTTACCTTTCTGAGCTCTGGAGAACATTTCCATCTATGGCGTCACCCAAATGTGGCTGGTTTTTATTTATTTAACATTATTTCTATACCGCCTTATCCTACAATTTATCCTGCTGTCCATGGAGATTTATCCTGCTGTCCATGGAGAACCCCCATTACAGGTAAGAAAACTCGCTTTCTACCACACCAAATGCAGAAAAAAAAGCTTGGCACATGCATAAAGAGGGAGTAAAAGTATGCACGCACAGCAACATGAAATGTATTTAAATGCACTTCTGTTTCTATTTTTCCATTGTTAAACTGCAATTAGAGTCTGACTTCAAAGGGCATGTATGCAAATGAACTGTGCACAAAACTTCAGCATAAAGTTGAAAGGAGGGGAGCTACTGCATGTGCAAACAGATACGCTATAAGTGGCCATGTGTACATGTGCATAAATGTCAAACGCTCACGTAACATGCACATGATGTGCGGATTTTTTTGGCACTCAGCACATAATAATCGACACTATTTTGCCAGAAACATTATTTTATGAAATCACAAAAGAGACCTAACACTAAATGGAGAATGCTGCATTTGAGTAAAAGAATAGTACAGTTTAAAGAATTAATAGATAAGAAGAGGGAGAGGGGTAGGTGCTTTCTGGTTTGCAGTATCAGCAAAATTATCAGCATTAATTATTATTACTGTTAACTTTCTAGCCACTACTAGAAGAGGAAATTCACTTTACGTAGATGAAGAGATTTCTGCCTCTCTTACATTCCATATATGGTATAGCGAAGAAAGATTACCAGAGAAGACCCATATATTACAGATTCAGAGTCGGACATTCTGATGCATTATATAGCCATCTCCAAACTATGCTGAATTAAATTCTGATTTTGAAATTGACCCTCTGCTCAGTTCCTTTATTTATTCATGCCATCTTACTGCACTGGGCTTTGTAATGCAATAATAACTCAGCTCTTCCCCTTGTGTTTTTTATAGGTGCCTTCAATACCACCGGGGACAGGAAAGAGATAGGAAACTCCTTTAATTTTTTGAAACAATATGATATAATCCTATATTAGAGCTATATTTTTTGAAAAGTAGGGAACTGGGACATACAGTAATGGAAACTTCTAGCCTGACAAAAGCTGTCCAAAAGACATTGTGCACTTTTTAGAGTGGAACTGAGACTAGATGCAATACTTCCCCTCATCCAAATACATGTTGGTGACGGGGAAGGTGATTTCCAGTGTGATTTCTCAGGTAAAATGTGTTTTATTCACATTTATCGTCTGTCTGAATGCTTTCCTCCCTTGATGCAGTTAAAAACCTCCACATCATGGTATAGCGTGTATACTTTTATTCAAATTTAGAAGATGTATTCTAAGGATCTTGTTTTGGTCAAGGAAGAAAGCTCGCACATGTAGATGAAATTTTCATATCTATACATCTACTTTTCCAACAGAAAAAGATGCAAGTGAGTGTGGTGGGGGCGGTCAATATTCAGAAGAGTTTATGCAGTTTGCAGGATTTGCAAACCACATAAACCCCGTCAACAGCACTAATCAGTTAGTGTTGCCAAATATTCGTACTGTCCGCTCTGTAAATGTCCAGTTAGTTTTGAGGTGGTCCATAGGGGTTGCTGAGGGGTCGATGGGTGCTCCCAGGGACTATCCAGTTAGTGGTGATATTGAGCCGATAACTGGATAAGAAAATTGTATAAAGTTAGGAGACGTCAATGGCTGCCCTAACTAAACAATTGTGTTAGCCGGTTCATGACTGAATATAGCAGCTAACTGGATAGCCACAAAGGTCAGCGGCAAAACCCAATATACAGCACCAGATGCTGGATAGGCTCCTGTGCAGAATATCCAGTTTCATTTTTGGCTGTGGCAGTCAGATGCTTTAGCAACGCTGATTGCCATGGTCTGAATATTGACCCCTAAACATTGAAGAAGATCTTTAGACACTACTGAATTGCAGCTGATGAGCGCAGTTCTCCAAAATACAATCTTAAACATGTTAAAACAAATTATGTGGGTTCAGTCATACACCTCACACTGGGGCATGAGCATTTTATTTTGATAAGAGAACAAAACAGAGGTAAAGAGAAAACAAGGGAGAAAAGAAAAAGAATGTTTAGCTATTAGTTTAATACATTTATGATCTTAACATTATATTTATCACCATGTGTTCCTTGTTAACTTATAACAAACGGATGTCTTTCCTAATGTTTCCATGCTAGATGCAAAATACTCCTACTTGATTCCTTTTGATTGTGGATGTTTGTAATGGATTATATAGACTGTTACCTGCCCCTCTCCAAAGGGATTATCAACAGTCCCCTTTAAGAGAGTCTGCAGTCCAGAGTTCAGGGCTGGGAGGGAGTAGCTCAGAGGGAGAGCTTAAGAACCCAGCAGGCTACAGGAAGGAGAGAGGCCCGTGAAGCCAAAAGTTCTTCCAAGACAAGCCATGCAAAGGAGTTCTGAGGTAGGAACTTTAACAGGGGCTGGAGGAAGGGCCGGGAGAACCAGCTTCTGGAGGTTTAACAAGCTGGGACTGAAGTAAAACTGCTTTTATTTTCCCTGAACTGCTGTCTGGCCTGTGTTCTAAAGAAAGCCCCTTCCCACCACACGCCGCACTACCAAAATTTTCATTAGAGTATTTTGAAACCTCTGCAATCAAAGTAAGACTTTTGTGCAATTGCTAGGCTCTCAAAGAGAGCAAAATCAGCATTCATGCCTTTCTTTGTATTCAAAAAGATTAACTTAGAGTCTATTTAATCATTCCATGCTCTTCTGCTATCACTTCCCTCTATTAAACTTCTTCAGTTGTGTTTTTCCCTCATTTCTGGGATCACTTACCTCTTGAAATTTATCCCACTGTCTTGACCTACAAAAAAGAGTGAAATTTCATCTCTTTTCTAAGTCATTTATAATTATCAATTCTAGTTTATTGTACACAGTCTCTTGATTCTCTCTCAAGATCATCTTTTCTGTATAAATGAAATATCTAGCTTAAAAACTCAACTATGTCTCATTTGGCTTTTCCCCCACTTTGTGTCTGTCACTCATATCTGTGAGGCACCTTGAAAAACTATCCATGAAATGCAATAATAATAAAAACATAACAGATGTCAGAATGTTTATTGCCTTAATGATGTTTTCATAGAACAATCTGTTCTTCCCTGTGTTCGCTATCAAAACAATCAAAACTGAGATATATTTCATTGTATAGAAAGTGGAGGTGGTAAGGGTTGGGAAACATTTCATTGCAAGAGAGATTATAAGAACATAAGAAGTCACACTGAGTCGACCAAGGTACATCAAGCTTAGCATCTTATCTCCAACAAAAAGTATTCAGCACATCCTAAAAACAGAGATCAATTTATTTTTTTCCGGGGACTAACAATCTTTACCTGGCTAATAATTTTTAATAAACTTTTCCTACAAAAACTTAGCAAAATCTATTTTGGACCACGCTATGTTAGTCACATCCGATGCCAACAGATTCTACAGCTTGATTGTGAACTGTTAAAAAACAAACAAAAAAAACCCAAAAAACCTCTTTATATAATTTGTCTTCAGTCTGCTAGTTGTTAGTTTCATGGAGTGACCATGGATGTATATTTATTAGAATTCATTTGGTTCATTAGTGAACTTTATGGGAAGGTTTATGAAGCTGTGGTAAGGTTATTCACCAACTGCACTACATGTGCCAAAATGCTGGCTCAGTAAGTACAAATCCTGTGTGGTAAAAGCAGGTAGCATGGCAAGCATCTGCCATGCTTTTACCACACAGGGCCGACACTTACTGCATGGGCCTGAGGCAAGGAATGCGGGCCTATGATGACAGCACAAGGAGGGACAAGTAGGGTTGCCAACCAGCCGGTTTTCAGCCGGCCTGGCCGGTTTTCCTGTGGTCGGGCCGGCTGCTGGCAGAGAACTGAAACCGGCCATTGAAAAGCCGTTTTTTTGCTCTGGCTGCGAGATTGGGAGCTGCCAGAGCAGAAAACCGGCTTTGCGCTTGCGATCACGATTGCGATCACAGTCCTGGCCCCCCCTTGCAGCCGCTGCTGCTGCTTCTTACAGAGCAGCGGCTGCAATAAAGTTAATTTAAAAGTAAGGAATCCTGTGAGGGGCCTTCCGGCCCTATGAAACTCCTTCTGCAGTGCCCGCCCCTCTGATGTCACTTCCTTTTCAGCCAGGGACCCTGCAGAAGGAGTTTCATAGGAGCTGAGGGTTTCTCACAGGTTTCCTTATTTTTAAATTAACTTTATTGCAGTTGCTGCTCAGTAAGAAGCAGGAGCAGCAGCTGCATGGGAGGGGGGGACTACAAATGGGCTGTGATGGGGGGGGGGACCTGTACTGGAAAAGGGCTATGGGGGGGGGGACTTGGACTGGAAATGGGTTGTAAAATGCTTGTATGCAAATGCTAGAAGTCTAAAGAATAAGATGGGAGAGTTAGAATATATAGCACTAAATAAAAGGTTAGATATGATTGGAATATCAGAGACATGGTGGAAGGAGGACAACCAGTGGGACACTGTGATACCTGGGTACAAACTATATCGTAATGATAGAGCTGATCAAATTGGTGGAGGGGTTGTGCTCTATGTTAGAGAGGGCATTGACTCAGAAAGGATTAAAGTTTTGCAGGAAACAAAATCTGCTGTAGAATCTATATGGATTGAAATTCCATATAAAAGGGGGAAGGCAATGGCAGTGGAGGTGTACTATCGAGCACCTGGCCAGAATGACCAAATGGATGATGAAATGCTCAAAGAAATCAAGGAAGCTAACAAAAGTTACAGCGCAGTAATAATAATGGGTGATTTCAATTACCCCGGTATCGACTGAGTCAGTGTCACGTCAGGACATGCTAGGGAGATAAAGTTCCTAGATGAAATAAATGACTGCTTCTTGGAGCAGTTGGTTCATGAACCGACCAGATGGGAAGCCATATTAGACCTAGTCCTTAGTGGAACACCAGATCTAGTGCAAGAGATAAGGGTGTTGGGGCCACTTGGCAATAGTGATCATAGCATGATCGCCTTTGATTTAATAAGTGGAGGAGGGATAGTAAGGAAATCCACAGTACTACCTTTTAACTTTCGAAAGGGAGACTATGATAAAATGAGGAAAACAGTTAAGAAAAAACTAAAAGGAGCAGTTGCGAAGCTTAAAGACGTACATCAAGCTTGGCTGTTGTTGAAAAATACTATCTTGGAAGCCCAGACCAGCTGTATTCCACGCTTTAAGAAAAGTGGAAGGAAGTCCAAAAAACTGCCAGCATGGGTTAAAGGTGAGGTCAGAGACGCTGTTGTTGCCAAAAAAGCATCTTTCAGGAAATGGAAAAAAAGAGCCAAACGACGAAACCTGGAAACAGCACAAGCACTGGCAAGTCAAATGCAAGGCATTGATAAGGCAGGCAAAGAGAGAATTTGAGAAGAAGCTTGCTGCAGAAGCAAAAACGCGAAATAAAGACCTTTTCGAGTACATTCGTAGCAAAAAACCTGTGAGAGAGTCAGTTGGTCCATTAGATGATAAAGGGGTTAAAGGAGCACTAAGAGGCGACAAGGCGATAGCGGAGAGAGACTGAATGAATTCTTTGCTTCAGTCTTTACTGAGGAAGATGTAGGGATGTTACCCATGACTGAAGTGGTATTTAAAGGTGCGGAAGAATTGAAGGAAATATCGATACATCGGGAAGATGTCTTACAACTATTAGATAAACTGAAGAGTAGCAAATCACCTGGGCCGGATGGTATACATCCAAGGGTATTGAAAGAACTGAAATATGAGATTGCAGACCTGCTATCAGTAATCTGTGAACTATCATTAAAATCATCTCTAATACCTGAAGATTGGAGGATCGCCAATGTAACACCAATTTTTAAAAAGGGTTCCAGGGGTGATCTGGGAAACTACAGACCGGTGAGCCTGACGTCAGTACCGGGAAAAATGATAGAAACCATCATAAAGAATAAAATTACTCAGCATGTAGATAGTCACAACCTAATGGGAGACAGCCAACATGGCTTTAGACAAGGAAGATCTTGTCTTACTAATCTGTTATGTTTTTTTTGAAGGAGTGAATAAACAGGTGGACAAAGGTGAGTCGGTTGATATTGTGTATCTGGGCTTTCAGAAAGCCTTTGACAAGGTCCCTCATCAGAGACTTTTGGCAAAACTAAAGAGTCATGGGATAGGAGGCAGTGTACTATTGTGGATCAGGAACTGGTTAAAAGATAGAAAGCAGAGGGTAGGGCTAAATGGCCAATTTTCCCAATGGAGAAAGGTGAATAGTGGTGTACCTCAGGGATCTGTGCTGCGTCCGCTGCTTTTTGACATATTCATAAATGACCTGGAAAGTGGAATAACGAGTGAGGTTATCAAATTTGCAGATGACACAAAACTATTTAAAGTTGTTAAAACCCAAGAGGATTGTGAAAAATTGCAAGAGGATCTTGATAAATTGGAAGACTGGGCATCAAAATGGCAGATGAAATTTAATGTGGACAAGTGCAAGGTTATGCACCTAGGGAAGAACAACCCAAACTATGGTTACACGATGCAAGGTTCCACATTAGGAACCACCACCCAGGAAAAAGATTTAGGCGTCATTGTGGATACCATGTTAAAACCCTCGGCCCAGTGTGCAGCGGCGGCTAAGAAAGCAAATAGAATGCTAGGTATGATAAGGAAAGGAATGGAAAATAAAACAAAAGATATTATAATGCCTCTATATCGTTCCATGGTGAGACCGCACCTTGAATACTGTGTGCAATTCTGGTCGCCGTATCTTAAAAAGGATATAGCGATTTTAGAAAAGGTACAGAGAAGAGCCACCAAAATGGTAAAGGGGATGGAAGGATACTCCTATGAAGAAAGGCTAAAAAGGTTAGGGCTCTTTAACCTGGAAAAGAGACGGCTGAGGGGAGATATGATAGACGTCTATAAATTAATGAACGGAGTGGAACGGGTAAACGTAGATCGATTGTTCACCTTATCAGAATATAGAAAGACTAGGGGACATGCAATGAAGCTACAGGGTAAACTATTTAAGACTAATAAAAGAAAATATTTTTTCACTCAACGTGTAATCAAACTCTGGAATTTGTTACCGGAGGATGTAGTAGAGGCTGTTAGTGTAGATGGGTTTAAAAAAGGTTTGGACAAGTTCCTGGAGGAAAGGTCCATAAACCATTATTAAGAAGTGACCGAAGATATCAATGCTTGACCCAGTACAAGCATTGTGGAACTTGTGTCTCTTGGGGAAACTGCTAGGTACATATGACCTAGATTGGCCACTGTTGGAAACAGAATACTGGGCTTGATGGACCTTGGTCTGACCCAGTATGGCATATCTTATGTTCTTATGGGTTGTGATGGGGGGACCTAGACCAGAAAAGGACTATGGGGGGGGGGGACTTGGACTGGAAATGGGCTGTGATGGGGAGGGGACCTGGATTGTAAAAGGGCTATGGGGGGACATTGACTGGAAATGGGTTGTGATGGGGGGGACCTTGACTGGAAAAGGGCTATGGGGGGGGGAACTTGGACTGGAAATAGGCTGTGATTAGGGGGGCTAGGACTGCAAATGGGCTGTGATGGTGGGGGGGGGGCTAGGACTGCAAATGGGCTGTGATGGTGGGGGGCCTAGGACTGGAAATAGGCTGTGATGGGGGGGCGGGGGCTAGGACTGGAAATGGCCTGTGATGTGAGGGCTAGCACTGGAAATGGGCTTATGAAGAGCTGGAATAGGACTGGAAATGGGCTGATGTGGCGCATGGGAGAATGGGACTAGAAGGGAGTGGATGCTGGGTGGGTCTAGAACTATAAGGGAACTGATTTTGAGGGAGGACTAGAATGGATGGGGAATGAGAATGGAGAGGGGAAAAGATATTTTGTGTGGAAGAAAAGTCTATGATGGGTCGGGTATTGGGAGAGTAAGAGGGGCTTGAGAATGGAAGGGTGAAATTTAAATGGATGATAAAGGATAAGGAAAGAATTGGGGGAAAGAGCAAAAGGGAAACAATCAGTATGTTAAAGCAGATATATAGAGAGAATGGAAAACATCTAAAAGAGAAGAAAGGACAAATGGATAGCTCGCAGAAGACACGAAGAAACCAGAAGAAAGTGACTGGAGCAATTGCAACTGAAAAATGAAATGCCCAAACACAAGGTAGAAAAATACTTTTTATTTTGAATTTATTAACTGGAATATGTCTGGTCTGGGAAGTGTGTATTGCTAACATCTTTGCGTTTTTGTTTAGTGCAAGAGGAAATTACTTTATAGTTTTATTTCTCCAGTGTTGTACATTTCATGTTTGGATTTTGGGGTTCCCAGTTTAATTATTATCTGACCAAGGAAGTTAGCCTACACGTATCCTCGGTAATTTTTGTGGGTGGGGCTGGGGCGGGGCAGGGGTGGGACTAAGGGAGGAGAATGGGTGGAGCATGGCGAGCCAAAGGTGTCGGGTTTTTCTCGGTGAAAAAGTTGGCAACCCTAGGGACAAGAAATTACAGCTGTAATGTTCCCTTGCAGCCAAGGCAGCCGGATTCCCTCCCTGGATCCTGACACCCTTTCTGGCTTATTCCTCCCACAACAGAGGAAAGCTGAACCCCCAGATAAAGACTTCTTCACAAAGTTCTTTCTCTACCAATCCTTTTAACATCAGTACCTTCCCCTTCCCAGACAGCACTCCAAAGCATTACCATCTTTCCTCACCCTTCCCAATTTAGCCCCCTAACAGCAGGATCTTTGCCCTTACCTCTTCCCACTCCCAATCCCACCCCCAGAGCTTACCAGGTGTTCCCTGGGGTCCAGTGGTTATCGGAACAGCATCAGTCCCCCTCTGCTTCTGCCCCATCTCTGGCAGCATTCAGAATGTGCCAGTCTTGTGGTAGTGGCCCCTAATAGTAACATTTGCTACCACTATGGGTCAATACCATGAGACCGGCACCATTTTGAATGCCATGCAGCCTGCTAAGATGCCTTTCTCCTATCAGTCATGCTGCTGGGTTGCCATTAGTGCAGCTAGCATGTGGCAATATGCCATGTGCTGACTATCACCAGATGCCATGTCCTGTGGCATGCTAAGCAGACAGCATAGATTTAATACCACACCAACTGCTTACTGACCATGATAACTGTCAACATGCCTCTTAGTGAGTGGTAAATTAAGGTCCACATTTGTTAACTCGCAGTCTAACATGTGTTCCGTCAATTAGCATACATCAAACAGTTCTAATGCACATGAAAATTTTTATTAAAATATTAAAATGGAAAAAAAATCCAAAAATAACCAGAAATGTTCAAATGAACCAAAAATGTTGCCCTGTGAACATTCCTTGTTTTAATGTTGTTTGAAAAGTTAAACCACAATTCCCTATTAAACTTCTATCACATCCCTTCTCTACTACATTTTCTGTTCAACCTCTCCTTTTAATTCCACTTTTGATGATAATTTTTTACTATGATCCCTTTTCCATGTACAACAGTGGGTACACAATCTAGGCAACTACTTAATGCCATTTTCCCTATTAGGTGTCAAAGGAGTATATTTACTAAAGAGCGTTAAGGGAGCACTGGATAATGAGCGTAATTGGCAGCATTAAGGGTGTTTTTGTGTGATAAAGAACAGAGCGGGGAGTAGGCATTCCGGTGTTAAGGGCACTTGGTTCCATTTATCGGGCATTGACAGGACATCAGGTGCTATGGTATCAAGCGTGCAACATAATGCCCAAAAATGGCAGGGAACTTAATGTAGGATAAGGGAGCCCCAGCGAATGTCACCTTATAGCTGATGGATAGAAGAGCTGATTGATCTATCAGATCCATATGTATCCTACATGTCAGTCAATAAGTGGGACGAGCATGTGGGATGAGCATGTGGGAGGCAGCTCTACCTTATCAGTGAGGAGTTTCCAAGTAATACTCTGTAATGTCTGTGTGGCATAAGATTGGGAAGACGTATCCCCTGGCAGAACCAGCATCGCCAAAATGTGGGCATCAAAAGGATGACCAAGTAAGAGCAGTGACGTGCAGATCATTCACAGGAGAGGTGTGAGTGATACCTCCAAATGAATAAACTGTTCCTTTGTGGGCTATGGTGTTGCAGCTGGCAGGATAATATACGACTGCATATAATGGATATTTGCCAAAAGATGGGCTGAAGGATGGATTGCGGCAGATGAGAGTGCTTCATGGCCTTGCCACCCCAATGTACTCAATATGACAACACAAATGCCAGTGTTGTGTTTGTAAAAAACTTGTAGCTGTACCATGGGGAAGTCTCAATACCAGATATGTGGGTATGACAGCCGTGTCAGCTTTTCTAACCACCATACAATCCTCATGACACATGTGCAAATAACAACTATACAAGCGTCGCTCATATTGGCCACATGGAGCAAGTAGGGATGTGTGATGATCCCTGCAGGTGGCCATCCCAGGAGTGGGATATACCTACATGTACTGCAGACATGTGTTGCAGCCCAAGATGTTCAGTCACAGTTATGATGAAATATTCCAATCATGGACAACTCATGTGTCATACATCTGCTCTTTGCACTAGGCTACAGCAGAGCCAAGAAAGTCATGCTGTCAGATGGGCATGAGTGAAGTGTGCACATTTGCAGACACAATGTGCTATCTAACACTTTTAGAAGTATAAGAATGTGTGTCCTCCAGTCAGTGCAGACCCCGGACAGTTTCTGGCAGTATATTGAAGTGCATAACCCACAGCCACAAAGAGAACAAGTGGGAGTCAAATCCTGGTCTGTTGCTCACCAATACTCTAACCATTAGACTACATCTCCACACACCTCTCCATAACACTGTCTAGAAGCAAAGAGACTGCAGCTCCCTGCCTGCAATGAGTGAAACCTTGGGCAAGCAACAACGTGGCTGGCAAAGTCTGAGACAGTGGTACACTACACCTAGGACCTGCCTACAGTGGCACAGATGCAGTACACACATTATAATAGCTGCATAACAGACGCTCTGCTGCAGAATACATCCCTTGTCCAAAGGCCAAACCACATGTGAGGTCAAGATGCCGTTCCCCCACTGTACTTCTAATGCCAAACAATATTCACAAGCAGGGATCCTCTGCGCTGCAGTGTGGCAGTAACCACTGAGGCAGCATATATGCAGGGTGTCACCAGCTGTATACAGCAAGATAGGCACACATGTACATACCTCTCTAAAGAATCCCGAGCTCAGTGATAATCAATCAAAATAATCCAAAAATCACCAAAAAAACCCCTGTGAAACTGTTTATAATAGTTTTTGTTGGATATTACTGGAAAGGGACATACACTGAATTCTATGTCCACCACTCAGTTCTATCCTTTTTAATCAATTACATCGATTTTTACTACTTAACTGAATCAAAAAAATGCGAGTCTCAAGATGCCGGGCACGACGTGCACGTTTCGGGACTATCGCCCTGTTTCAAGTGCTGTCATCACAACGTGTGTCAACCGTCATAAAACGCTGAAAAATCAGCTGTTTCTTCAAAGGGTCAAACTTCTCTGAATGGCTGTTCATTGCCTTCAATCAAAAAAGTCAACCAATAGGGATAAGAGGGATTCCCCACCAATTCAGGGAAAACCCTGTGCCTATCGGATGACGTTAGATGATACTAGACCAATCAGCATACACCTAACTCAAACCACATGCATGACCCCTGCGGTCCATCGCAGACCATTCTTCCCTTCTCGGAGGGCAGTGTACATGCCTACCACCATCATAGACGACTAGCAAGAACTGGGCAAAGCTCCAGTGATCACAGTCACTGTTATGGCTGCGACTGGGGCCCTGGGTGCCAGTATTATTTAGCCCTTCCAGTACCCATGATGCACTGCAGAATCTGAGCATATATATGCAACTGAGTAAACAGGATTTTTGCTTTGCGTGAACCCAGAGAACAATTAGACTACTTGCCAAGTTAACCTAAAACTGTATAAATGAAGTGGTAGAATGAAATGTAAGAGGGCGGACAGTATCTGAAGCTCATGAGAGTGATGTTATCTCTATTCAACAGGACTTCTTGAAGGCATTAGACTTATTTTGCTGCACTATTGATCTAATTTGCTTTTGCAGACCTTGATTATATAATAAAGCTGTATTGAAAATACAGACTGGTTGTCCAGTTTAAATAAATTGAGTCTGAGGTCAGTACTTATACTGAAGTGTCGCGCAGCAGTAAAAACAGAAAAACCTCAATGTGCCTCTCCATGCGATTCACAGAGTAATCATTTGGAACACTATTGCCATTCTGGTGTTTTTCTCCTTAACCACTATATCTGGCTTCCTTGCATTCAGCTTTTTATTGGCATGGCATTGGAGTATCCCAGGTGATCATAACCACCTCATTCTCTGTAATTCTCTTAGGGTCATGACCCTATTGAAGTGCTTTTCGGGTTCAGTGATATTGTAGTGCTTACAGCGTTTCCAATGGATGGCGTGCACTACACAGTCAGCTATGAGGTGAGTCACAGTTTCCAGGTCTTTCTTACAGAATCGATATGCCTGTGTTGCCAGATTTTTCAATGCTTGCTGTAAACCATCTTGTCCGTAAGCTGCTGTCCAATGTTTACTCCTCTTATTGTGGAGCAGTGAGTTTCTCTTATTCACCTGGTTTTCACTCCAAAATACTACCGGGAGGAAATCAGGTAATTCTTGCTGATCATCAGAGTATTTAGCAATTACCAATGTGTTGTACCGTGGCTGCTCTGGATATTACAGATTTTTACTGGAAACTGGTGACATGCCTAGAAACACATCTTTTCATCTTTTTTCTATATTACTTGTTGTCAAGAACATCCGTTTTTGATTTATTTGACTAGCTGTGACCTAACCTAGCTTTGACCGTACTGTGCGTACGCTACTATATAATGTTGTAATTTTCTACTTTGACTGTGTTTATTTTATATTATGGCATGTTAGCAGAAACCCAAGTAAAATGTAATTCAGTTTTCTCTCATAAGGGTAGGAGTTTTCTGGCAAGGGTTTTTTAATTCATCAATGCAAAACAAAGCCTCAAGTTTTTCAAATTTGTAGAGAAAAGGACTCAGCATAGATAGAGAATATAATTTTCAAATTGATATTTACTGATGAAAGGGTTTTTCTCTGTTTAAAGGTGAAATTAATATCTGCTTTTCATCCGGTTGGTTACTTCTGCTCCATTTGGATTTTAAGCTCAAATCACAACTGGGGCTGAGAGCTATGAGCTTCCATTACAATTCTCCAGGAATTATCCCATACTGTATACAATATCTCCTCTTAAATCACACAACCCATTCATTAGAGTAACAATTTTCAGCTGGATACCATGTACCAGGGTCATTCTGGAATCCGATAATCATAAGTCCTAAGTTTGGCCACTAGAGTTGTCATTGTGTAAAGACTAGGGGTATGTTTACTAAGGAGTGATAAAGGAGCACTGGATAGTGAGCGCAAAGGGCAGCATTAAGGGTGTTTGCATGCAATAGAGACTAGGGTGGGCAGTAGGCGTTCTGGCAGTAAGGGTGCTTGGCTCCACTTATCGGGTGCTGACAGAGCATCGAGCATTTAAGTATCAGGCATGCACATTAGAACCCGAAAATGTCAGTCACCTTAATGCAGGATAAGGGAGCCCCCTGTGAAAGTCACATTTTTGGTGATGAATGGAAGGAAAAGTAAGAGCTGATGGACCCGTCATGTCCATATGTATCCTATGTATCAGTCAGTAAGTGGGATGATCATGTGGGAGGCAGCCATACTGTATCAGTGAGGAGTGCCCACGTAATATGCTGTAATGTCTGTGTGTGGCATAAGATTGGGAAGAAGTGTCCCCTGATGGAGCCAGCATCACCACGATGTGGGCATCAAAAGGATGACCAAGCAGGATGATAACATGCAGATCATTCACAGGAGAGGTATGAGTGATGCCTCCAAATGATCAAACTGTTCCTGTGTGGGCTATGGTGTAGCAGCTGGCAGGAGAATACATAACTGTATATAATGGACATAGGTTGATGGATGGGCAGAAAGGATGAATGGCAGTAGATGAGCGTCGTATGGCTTTGCTGCCTCGATGTACATGATGTGACCACACAAATGCAATTGTAGTGTGTGTGAAAAAAGTAGCTGTGCCATGGGGAAGTCCCAATACCAGCTATGTGAGTATGATAGCTGTGTCAGCTTTTTTAGCCACTATACAATCCTCCTGGCACATGTGCATATAACAATTGAATAAGGGTCTCTCATATTAGCCATATGGAACAAGTAGGGATGTGTGATGATCCCTGCAAGTGGCCATTCCGAGAGTGGGATGTGCCTGCATGTACTGCATATATGTGATGGAACCAAAGAGGTTCAGTCACAGTTATGATGAAATAGTCTGCTTTGAAATGTAAAAAGGCAGTATAAAAATAAATTCAAATAAATAAATAAATAGTCCAATCATGTACAACTCATGTGTCATACATCTACAGGATGAACATGTCCGAACCTTTGCAATGTGTTACAGAACAGCCAATAAAGTCATGCTGTCAAATGGACATGAGTACAATGTGCAAGTTTGCAGATCCAATTTGCTATCGTAACACATAAAGTCTAAGAATGTATGTCTTCCAGCCATTGCAGACCGCAGACTGTTTCTGGCAGTATATTGAAGTGAGTTTCCCACAGCCACAAAGAGAACAAATGGGGATCAAACCCTGGACTGTTGCTTACCGAGCCAGTGCTTGAACCATTAGTTTACACTTCCACCCACTTCTCCATTGCACTGTCTAGAATCAAAGAGACTGCAGGTCCCCTGCCTGCAATGGGCAAAATCGAGGACATGCAACTATGTGGCTGCCACAATCTGAGACAGTGGTACACCACACCTAAGGCCTGCCTACAGTGGTGCACATGCAGTATGCTTTGCACTGCATACTCAGTACATTATCTGCAGAATACATCCCTTGTCCAAAGGCCAAGTCAAATGTGAGGTCAAGATGCCCATCCCTGCACTGTACCTCCAACGACAAACAACAATCATGCAGAGTTCCGCTGCACTTCAGTTTGGCACTAACCCCTGAGGAAGCATATGTGCAGGGCGTGCAGTTCCTTGTCACCTGCTTTACACTGCAAGACAGGTACAGCTGCACATACACCTAACTCAAACCACATTCATGACACCTGAGGTCCATTACCTTCCATCCTGCCCTTCTCTGGGGGCATGCACACGTCCCCCGCCACCATAGAAGACAAGCCGGTACTAGGCAATGCGCCAGTGATCACAGTTGCCACTATGGCTGCAATTGTAGCCCTGGGTGCCAATATCGGTTAGCCACTACATTACCCATGATGCACCGCACAGTCTGAGCACATATATGCAACTGTTGGCCATATGAAGAATGCAGTGATCCATTACATCAGCACTGTACTATTCAGGGACAATGTGTGCTTCTTGCACATGACAGCTGCAATATTTGCAAATGACCTGTTTCTGTTATCACCCTGAATGTGAGGGAGGACACACATCTCCTGGTACCCAGAGCAAGTCCTACAGGTTCTGGAGCAGATGTTTATCACTGCTAGTGTGCTGCAGATATTGCTTGTAGTGTGTAATGCTAATCAGTTGGTATTCTGTACAATTGCAGCATACCGGTGTGGCCTGCCTTATCTGGGCCTTTTGTCCTGCTCTTTTTGGCTAGGGACTCTCCTATAACATCTATGTCATTCCCTAAGGTTGTGGCAGCAGCTGACCATGATCTGAAATACAGTGAGTGTTTTCTAGGCAGAAAGTAGGAGTGTTGACACCAAGCTGAAGGGCTTGCCAAGACCATAGTTACCAGCAGGTTGCCAAGAGCCCAGGAGCAGTTGATAGCTTCACTTTCTGGGAATTCCAATCAATCAGATCAATCTCAGACAGCCTGCATATGTTGGACAACACCACCCTGTGTCAGCCACTCGCATACCATCTGTGCCAAGTCTGCTAGTCACCACACTGCATGTACACATAACCACCATGAACACATTGACTTCTTACAAACACCATGTGCATACATAGCCGTGACATGGTCAGAGTGAGAATGGCCTCTCAGCATGAACAGGTGTACGTACCCAGGCCATGCCTGTGTCACACCCATGCTAGGATGGCTCAGCCATTGACCTACCCTCTGACACATATACATCCTGTGCAAACCGCTCTGTTTTAGGCAATACCCAGAATCCTCTGCTCCACATCATGTACCCTTTTATCTTTGACTTGGGGATAGCTCATGCAATGCGAGAAACAATGGAAAGTGGGCCAGAGACAAGCTGAGAGTGCATGCTGGCCCACAGTGGGCTATGTCTGTCACATACACAAATACGGTGTCCCTCTACACATCTCTTGGCAGTGAGCATTGAACCTAGTTCTATGCCTCTACTTGGTTTGATGTCATGTCCCTAGCCATGGACGCTCCAAACCTGGCCAGTGCAGCACATGCACGCTCCCATGCTGCAGGCACATTGGCCCCCCACCAGAGTACTTGGAATCATGGCATATTGGACATGGGGTTGGATGTTGGAACAGTTGCTGGAGACACATATGCATGCCCTGCCTCTTTATACTCCTAACACCATCCTTGGGGATCCAGTGAGGTTGTCATAGTAACATAGTAAATGACGGCAGATAAAGACCAGTATGGTTCATCTAGTCTGCCCAGTAAGATGGCAAGAGTAGGTGCACCTGTCGCTCTGTGCAGGCCACCCCTCCCCATGTCTTTGTTTAGGGGTGAACCCACCGCTCCATGTAGGACACCACTATTTGTTGGGAAATTAGATGGTTAAGTTTATTTTGATTTTATCCTGTTGCTGTAAAGGGATCCACTGTCTGTCCCATGCCATCTTGAATTCTGTCACAGTATTTGCTCTCACCACTTCTATCAGGAGGGCATTCCAAGCATCCACCACCCATTCAGTAAAAAAGTATTTCCTGACATTGCCTTTCAATTTACCCCCTTCAGCTTCATGCCCTCTAGTTTTACACCTTCCCCGTCTTTGGAAGAGGTTTGTTTGTTCATTATTTCTCTTTAAGTATTTAAAGGTCAGAATCATATCTCCTCTATCCCTCTTCTCCTTCAGAGTGTATATATTTAAGTATTCAAGTCTCTTCTCATAAGGCTTCTGACGCAGGCTCCAAATCATTTTGTTTGCCTTCCTCTGAACAGTTTCCAGTCTTTTTACATCCTTAGCAAGATATGGTCTCCAAAACAGAACACAGTATTCCAAGTGAGGCCTCACCAGTGACATACAGTGGCATTACTACCTCTTCCTTTCTGCTGGTAATTCCTCTTTGTATGCAGTCCAACTTCCTCCTGGCTTTTGCCACTGCCTTGTCACACTGTTTTGCCACCTTGATATCCTCTGAAATAATCACATCAAGATCTGTCTCCTGGTCCGTGCACACCAACCTCTCGCCCCCTATCGCATACAATTCCCTTGGATTTCTGCTTCCCAAGTGCATGACACTGCACTTCTTCACATTAAATCTTAACTGCAAAGCATTAGACCATTCTTCCAGCTTTTGTAGATCTTTCCTCATGTTAACCACTCCCTCAGGGGAGTCTACTCTGTTGCAAATTTTTGTGTCATCTGCAAAAAGACAGACTTTTCCATTCAGTCCTTCAGCAATATCACTCCCAAATACATTGAACAGTGCCGGGCCAAGGACCGAACCATGGGGCACCCCGCTAATCACCCTCCTTTCATCCGAGTGAGCTCCATTTCCCATCACCTTCTGTCATCTGTCAGTCAACCGATTTCTGATCCAGTTCACCACCTTGGGACCCATCCCCAATCTACTGAGTTTATTGATAAGCCTCCTGTGAGGAACAGTATCAAAGACTTTGCTGAAATCCAGGTAGATGACATCCGTCACATGCCCCTGATCTAGCTCTCTGCTCACCCAGTCAAAGAACTCAATCAGGTTTGTTTGGCAAGATCGTCCTTTGGTAAAACCATGTTACCTCGGATCATGCAACCTGTTTGTTTTGAGAAAGTCCACTATTCGCTCTTTCAGGAGCGCCTCCATTACTTTTTGTGCCACCGGTAAGGCTCACATGCCTGTAGTTTGTCACTTCTTCCCTGTCACCACTTTTGTGAAGAGGTACCACATCAGCCATTCTCCAGTCCTGAGGAACTTCTCCTGTTTCCAAGGATCTGTTGAAAACATCCTTTAACGGCCCTGCAAGAACCTCTCTGAGCTCTTTCAGTATCCTAGGATGTATCCCATCCGGTCCCATGGCCTTGTCCACTTTGAGTTTTGCAAGTTGTTCTAACACATCATCTTCTGTGAATGGTGTGGTATCTACTTCATTCCCATTTTTATATTTGGGAGTCACAAGTGGTCCTTCTCCAGGATTTGTTTTAGTAAAAACAGAGCAGAAGTATTTGTTTAGCAATTTCACTTTTTCAATGTCACCTTCCACGAGTCCGTTCCCAGCACTTTTGAGTCCTGCAATTCCACCTCTGATTTTCCTCCTTTCCCGAATATACCTGAAGAAAGTTTTGTCACCACAATTCACATCTTTAGCCATCTTTTCCTCTGCCTTTGATTTTGATTTCCTTATTTCTCTTTTTGTCTCTTTGAGTTTGATCCTGTATTCCTTTCTCTCTTCCTCTGTTTGCAAGCTTTTGAATTTGTGAAAGCTGTGGTTTTTGCCTTTATTTAAGCAGCCACTTCTTTGGAAAATCAAATAGGTTTCCTTCTCCTCTTGTTTTTATTTATTTTTCTTACATATTTATCTGTTGCCCCTTTTATTGCCACCTTTTAGTTTAGCCCATTGCAATTCCACTTCCCTTATCCTCTCCCACCCTGCCAACTCCTCCTTCAGTTACTTGGCCATTTTACTGAAGTCAGTGTTTTTGAAGTATAGGACTTGGAGCTTGCTATGATTGGACTGAACCTTGGCTTGTATCTCAAACCACAGCGTGTGATGATCGCTGCTGCTCACAGGGTCACCCACCCAGAAATTTGACACGCTATCACCGTTAGTGCGCACTAAATCCAGCATTAAGCTTTCCCTGGTTGGTTCCATCACTATTTGTCTAAGTAACGCATCTTGGAAAGCATCCACAATTTTTTTGCTTCTTTCCAGATTTGCAGAAGGAGTAATCCAATCCACATCAGGTAGATTAAAGTCACCCAATATGATCACTTCCCTTTTGTGGCTATCTTGGCAATATCTATAATCAATTCGTTATCTATCTCTTCGATTTGAGTCGGAGGTCTGTAGACTACAACAGTATGGACGACAGTGCCCTCTCCTCTTTCCAACACAATCCAGAGCGCTTCTTCTTTTCCCCATGCATCCTGCATCTGAGTAGCTTTAATATTGCTTTTGACATAGAAGGCTATTCCTCCTCCTTTTCCACTTTCTCTGTCTCTTCTGAATAGATTATAGCCAGCTATGGCTATATCCCAATCATGTGATTCATTAAACCATGTTTCTATAATGGCCACAACGTCCAAGTCCATTTCCATTAAGGCTTCCACGTCCGGAACTTTGTTGGCTAAGCTTCAAGCATTTGTGCTCATTGCTTTCCAGCATTTAACTGGCTTGCATGTATTTTGCTTTGGTTTTGTTTTGCCCAATTCTTCCCACTTGTCTTTGATGTGTGGTTTAAAAGTGTGGCTGTTTTTGATATTCTGCTTTTGCTGGGGGTGACGTCCTGAACTTGTCCTTCCCCATCCATCACCCCCTTTTTCTAGTTTAAATGCATATCCACATACTGCCTTAATTTTTCACTTAGAATGTACATGCAGACACTGAATAGGCCTGAAGAGGTTCTGGCCATATGAACATAGGTTTTGGCCAGCAATGCCACCTATGAAGTGTACATATGGTTCCCTGCACCCCTACCCCCACCCCAACATTCACCTCCAGGCACTGATATTGTGGCAGGCAATGCAGAAACGAACAGGACATCCTATGCCTCATTTCAGCAGCTAGAAGTGTGCACACACCATTCAGAGGTCAGTTTCCCACTGTCCTAATCAGACTCATGGGTGCATCTGGACTCTCATTTGGGGTTAGAGGTAATGTAATGTTGGATGATTTGGCCAATGTTCATTAGACAGTGTTGAGATGGTGGTTCTTCTGTGCAGATTTGCCTGATATGTACCTCCTTGTATGTGTACACACTGCAGGGAGAAAAGAGTCCCCTTGTTTGCATTCCACAAACGCAGCATGGAACAAGAACAACGTGCATGCAGGACAATCACAGATTCCTGCCAAATAAGTGAATAGATTGGACATTCACAGAGGTCAGCTCCCCCCCTGAGCCTAGTTCCCTATAAACTGCAGCTGCACCAGGTGGGCTGACACTGTTGCCACGGATACAGCTGTTATGGCAATTGGCTTTAATCAGACCTCTCACATGTGCAAATTGGTGTGTTCTGAGGCCTGGAGGCTGAGTCTGCGGTGAGGGTTGTAACACAGACATGTGTTCACCCTGCTCATTCCAGTCAAACCAGCAGTTGATTTGGGAGCTGCACAGCAGTGTCATGTTGGGAAGTAAGTGTGGGGGACTGCTGTGGGTATGCACTTGACAATGGTGTAATTGGGAATGCATTATAGTGTCACAGCTATAGGTAGCAACTGCATATTGAAAACAGATCTTCTGCTTGTAAATGATGTCACATACAGTATGCGGAGTTGTATAGCTGTCGTGCATCATGTTGTATGCACAGCCAGAAAGCCTGGGCACCACATGCATGCACAGTACATTGCTGAAACTCACACTACTCTGGACACACACACACACACACGCGCGACTCAGCTGTCCAAACTTGGTGCAGGTTGGCATTCTTACCTGACCCTTTTAGCCTCCTTTGATCCTCCACCATTGTCAATGCCTGCTCAGTGTGCAGGAGCTGTTAGTGTGCTTTGCAATGCTGGGGGGATGCAATGCTCTGGTGGTGTAAAAGCTCACTCAGATTGCAGGCAGTATTAGCACACTCTGCAATGCTTTGGCACTGTCAAGGCCTCCTCAATGTACCAGTGCTATCTATGTGCGCTGCCATTCAGCCGTGGGGTGTGCAGCTTCTCAGTGTGGCAGCTGAGCGTGTGAACTCTTGCTGGATGAAATGTTGAAGGTTGCACATGCTGATACTGTTCTGGAAATGTAGAATAAAATTAATACACCTGAACATACATTTCCTGATCTATAGGCTGGTCTTGAACCTGTGATCCTTCTTTCATAACACACATTAGCCATGTGTTTGGAGCCACTTAGTAGCTCTATGGGTTTATCAATCCATGGGTATATATGTGGTCATTGTCAGGATGCATTCGGGCATGAGTTGGGGTATGCCTATGATTGCTTTCTTCCATACTTGTCTGACAATAACTAGTGAGGTTATCAAATTTGCAGATGACACAAAACTGTTTAAAGTTGTTAAAACCCAAGAGGATTGTGGAAAACTGCAGGAGGATCTGGATAAATTGGAAGACTGGGCATCCAAATGGCAGATAAAATTTAATGTGGACAAGTGCAAAGTTATGCACCTAGGAAAGAACAACCCACACTATAGTTACACGATGCAAGGCTCCACATTAGAAACCACCACCCAGGAAAAAGATTTAGGAGTCATCGTGGATAACATGTTAAAACCCTCCGCCCAGTGTGCAGCGGCGGCCAAGAAAGCAAATAGAATGCTAGGTATCATAAGGAAAGGGATGGAGAATAAAACAAAGGATATTATAATGCCTCTGTATCGCTCCATGGTACGACCGCACCTTGAATATTGTGTGCAATTCTGGTCACCGTATCTTAAAAAGGACATAGAGTTATTAGAAAAAGTACAGAGAAGAGCCACCAAATTGGTGAAGGGGATGGAAGGCTACTCCTATGAAGAGAGGCTAAAAAGGTTAGGACTCTTTAACCTGGAAAAGAGACGGCTGAGGGGAGATATGATAGAGGTGTATAAATTAATGAATGGAGTGGAACGGATAAACGTGGATCAATTGTTTACGCTATCAGAATATAGAAGGACTAGGGGACATGTAATGAAGCTACAGGGTAAACTATTTAAGACAAATAAGAGAAAATATTTCTTCACTCAACGTGTAATCAAACTCTGGAATCTGTTACCGGAGGATGTAGTAAGGGCTGTTAGTATAGCTGGGTTTAAAAAAGGTTTGGACAAGTTCCTGGAGGAAAGGTCCATAAACCACTATTAAAAAGGGACCCAGGATATCAATGCTTGACCTAGTACAAGCACTGCAGAACCTGTGTCTTTTGGGGAAACTGCTAGGTACGTATGACCTAGATTGGCCACTGTTGGAAACAGGATACTGGGCTTGATGGACCTCGGTCTGACCCAGTATGGCATTTCTTATGTTCTTATGTTCTTAATGTATGTTTGGGAGGTGTGGGACATCTTGTATGTTGCACTGCCTTACTATGCTGCTGGTTCAAATGACATTCATGTCTTACATATGGGATCTATCCATTCAAAGGGGCAGGTCATTATATATTAGCACACATATTGCAGAACATGGGTGTACTAGCAGAATGATCAATGTTTCCATTTCCTGGTATGTGCTTGTGAAACAGTCATGGAATAATCTCATATCTTGCATACCAACATAGCTTATTTGGATTCACGTGTGGATCAGATGGTTGTAACTGACTATGCGCTTGCTCACAGAGGGGTCATAGATTCACACACAGATTATGGTTCTCATTTGGCAGGTGAGAGGACAGGATGGGCATTATTCCTCTGACATGGGCTGTTATGATATTGCAAACTATCCTTTCCTCAGTGGCATATTTTTCCTCCCACATGTACATATCCACTCAATATGAGCTGGCGCGGGACATCGTGATCTCAGGGCAAGCCCATCCACTCAGAATTCTAGTCTGATCCCAGGGTCCAACGATCATGGTCGACAGCATCCCTGCTGTTCCCTCCCTCCCTGCATGGTGGCATAGATGCTTCTTCAGTGCTGCAGGTGGCCTTATTGAGGTTGCACACATGCAGCTAGGCACACCTTGATGTTCCTGCCCCCTCCACCGGAGGATGTGGGCACGCATGCTGCTGCCTTTAGACCTCAGTAGGGAGATATCACCATGTGCTCCGCTGTAGCTCCTGCTGACATGCTTGTCATGCAACTGACAGTGACAACTGCAGTGTTGCACTAGATACACAGGGCTGGGACAAAGTTTTGTCTGCAGAGACCACTGCCTCTGTGACTGCCACCACCACCCTCACACAATGCTGACAAGGCAGCATGGTGGCAGTGGGGGTGGTGTGACTCCTTTTTGACTGCAGCAGCATGTATGTGTGCTGCCACTGTCACAGCGGAGTCATATCAGACATCATAGATGTACACCCTAGCCAATGGCCTTGTCAGCCTAGTGTGCCAGCTCCACTGCATCAGCCATGTGACACCTCCTTTGCTAATTTGGCAACAACATAGTGCCCTTTCTTAAAAGGACACCATGCTGTTGCTGCCAATGGAGCACCACTATCACATATTTGGGAACTCCAGTGGGTGGAGCACATTGCATACAATAAAATGGGCTCTTACAGAGACAGACTAACAGAACTATAAATGCATTATGATTTCCATTATGCTAATGTCAGGTAAAATTGATTTCACCACACCACAAGATCATAATTTTCCACACGTAGACTGATTTCCTTTGGGCAAAATGTTTCATGGTATGATTTAATGTAAAATCTTTGATGCAAACAATTAAAATCTATTCTTATTTTTACAAAGGTGAAAATTCACTACTATAATAGCCAAGGGAAAAAGGAAAACAGGAACATGGGGAATTCTTGCAAATTCTTATAAAAATAATTGAATCATTATGTTACTGTAAATATTCATTTTTTAATTTACAAAAGCATTTCAGCTTTTAAGCTTCAAACTTTCAGAGTGAACATTTTTGCACATTTCCAATAAGACATATCTCAAAAATAAGTCACAGGAATGGTGAGAAATTGAAGATCATCATAGGAAAAGAGAGAAAATATTAAAGGGACCAATGTTCAGCAGTGGCGGTTAGTACTTTTAAAGCTCCTGATGCCAGCTGAAGCCTATCAGGCATCCAGCACTGAATACCAGTTTCGCCAGACAGAGCATTGGCTATCTGGTTAGTGGTGATATTCAGCCGCTAACTGGATAGAGAAAACCTCATAAAGTCTTGATAGCCATTGATCTGTCCTAACTTTATGCGGTTTAGGTATCTGGTCAGTGGCTAAATATCACTGCTAATTGGATAGGTGCCATGACCGCTCCCTGTTCTGCCCACAGACTGCCCCAGTTGTAACCGGGCCTCTTTTCTGCGTTCTGTGTGAATATTCGCGGTGCTATCCAGATAGTGCCACTGAATATTGAGATCCTCATGGTTTATCCTGCTAACCAGCTAACTCTTTTGAATGTGCTTCCCAAAGTTCTTTCCCAACATAATAATATTTTCATAAACGAAAGCAGGCTGAAAGCAAATAATATTCAAGCAGTTTGGTGAATAAAAATAGTGGCTATATAAAGTTAGAGCAGAGACTGCACAAGGCACTGAATAAGAACAAATAGAACAAAAAGAGGCATAATGAGGGAGAATTTCAAAGACATTTCTATGCATAAAACAGAATTATATAAAGAAATGAGCTCTTTGGAAGTTGTTCATCACATGCATGCATTGACACGTATATAGGGGTCATGTTTACTAAAAGGCACACCATTAGCATTCAGAAGAGCTACATAACTAGCGCAGAAGTCTATGCTAACCGTTGGGGCCATGTGCACCCATCCCCCTGCCATTAGCACTTTAGTAATATACCACCCTGTGCTAACCAGCACGTGGGTGCACTTACCACTACCCTTGAAGAGTGGTTAAGTGCACCCAAGCTAATGGCAACATTCCTGATTAGTGCCCACCCATAATGCCCATGCTAAATATGATGTACCATGAAGATCCATGTTACATCTCTAACCCACCCATTCCCTACTCATTTGCATGCTAACAGGTTAACATGTGATTTTTATAATGGGATCCCATGCTAACAGTTAGTGTGGCACACATAGGGCACAGCAAACCCCTCACTAATGGTTAGCACAGCTTGGTAAACATCCTCCATTGTGTCATTATGTGCACAAGTTTACACATATATGGAGGAGGTGTTTTTGGCTATGCGCAGGATCAGAGCAGGGATTACACCTGCATGCATATTTGTGTATTTCCAAAAGTATGCATATAATTTTACCAAAAAAAAAATTGCTTGCACAAATATTGGGTGCAAATGTGTGCATGTTTTTTCATCTTGGCAATTTTCAAAGGGACAACTTTCTCTCTGACAATTGGTTTAAAGTCTGTGGGTATAAGCTACTCACAGGCTTTTCATTTGTGTACGCAGTTTCAAAGTGGCCTCCTTAATGTGAAATATGAGCTCAACCTACTTAAAGCCATGGAATTCATTTAACTACATTAGTTGCCTGTGCACGAGACTCAAACCTTTCAGGCTATGGAAAGCCATTTGGGTGAAATTTTGTAACTGTATTTTGTAATTCCTCTCATCATTTGTATGCTCTTTTATTGACCCTAAGCTATCCACTTATATTAACTCTTTCTGAACCCCTGCTCCCTCCTCCTCAGGATCTTGTAGATGTCTTTTATGATAAAGTAAGGTCTCTTAGGACTACCTTTCAGAACTGCCCTCCTCCCTTATCACCATCATCTTAGGGCTCTCCTTCAAACTCTGTTGACCCAGACTTCTCTTCTAATTCCTCTCTTTCCTACTCATGGTCTTCCTTTGCAAATGTCTCCTCTCCAGAGGTCATCAACCTCCTAATGTCTTCTCACAAGACTACATCTCCTGTTGATCCCATCCCCTCCTCTTGGCTTGCTGTTCCTTCTCTAGGTCTTCTTCCTCCAATTGTCTCCATTCTTAACATTTTATCTTCTGGGGTTTTCCTTCAGTTTGGAAACATGCCATCATTTGACCCATTCTGAAGTCCCCCTCCCTTGACCTCTTTACTCCAGCCCATTATTGTCCAGTTTCCACTCTTTCATTTCTTTCTAAACTACTTGAGAAATTGTTTTTTTTCTCAGCGTTCTTCTCATCTTGATTCTATTAATGCCCTTCACCCTCGTCAATTTGGATTACGACCTACTCACAGCATAGAAACTGTTCTTCTTGCTTTTCTTAGTGAACTTCATCAATCACACGACTGGGGTGATATTTCGGTGGTGGTCTCTCTTGATCTCTCAGCAGCTTTGACCTTGTTGACCATGCCACATTACTTAGTTATGTGACTTTGGTTTTTGGGGTACAGTTCTTAATTGGTTTTGTTCTTTTCTAATGCAACAGTCATTCTCTGTCTCAGTTGACACCTCTTCTTCTTCAACCTTACCTCTCACTTGTGGTGTTCCTCAAGGCTCTGTTCTTGCGCCTCGTCTGCTTCATATCTTCCTTATCTCCCTGGTTCTCCTGATACAACAACATGGAATTTCTGCTTATTTTTATGCAGATGACATTGCACTACTTCATCACCCTAGCCCACTTACTCCGGATCTTTTACCTCTTAATTCTTGTCCAGACAATTTGGACAAGGTGTGAATATTAATCCTCAGTCAAAGAACAAATCCAAAAATGCAGACTGTGCTAGTTTGGCCACATTTTCAGAATGAACACCAGTTGGCTGCCATACAAACTCCTCTGGTGAGAGTGACCTGTCCACTGGAGGGTTCAACAAGCAGCACCAAAGAAAATGTGGCTCAAACACATTAAGGAAGACCTAAGAAACCGACTGACCATCAATGAGGCCAGAAATGTTGTCACTGATCTCCAAGGTTGGAAGCCTATTGTGAGCAACACATGGAATCCAGTGACACCTACAGCAGCATATTGGCTGAGAGGATGACCTTCTCTCTAAATGCCAGCTAGGGATTAAAGAAGAAGAATTCTTGTCTTTCTAGCATCTCTACTTGGTTATTTGAGAATTACCTCCACCTCAACCCTAAGAAATCTGCAGCTGTCTGGGTTACTTTTGGTAGACCTGTCTCCACTATGACTCCTTTGCTCTCTTCTTCTATCCCAATTGTTGACTCTCTGCTCTATCTTGGTGTTATTCTGGATTCATCATTATCTTTCAATGCCTATCTCTCTTCTTTGGTAAGTCGCTGTTTCTTTCTGCTCCCTTCGCAAAATTTGTGCAGTTTGCCCTTTTCTCACCTTCCCCTCCCTGTCTATCTTGCTTCTTACTCTTGTTATTTCAAAGTTAGACTGTTGCAATACCATTTACCTTGGTCTTCCTCAATATCACTTACACCGACATCAACATATTCAAAATACTGCCTTTCCTTTACTTCTCAGTTTGAACATATTTCACCTCTCCTCATCCGTTACCATTGGCTCCCTGTAAAATTTTGTATTCAGTACAAACTTCTCGCTTTGGTACATTATGCACTGCACTCTGGTTCCCCCAGTTATTCTGACTTGTTAATCCTTCACTCTCCCCACTATGCCCTCCATAGCATTCATGGCAATTATCTGCACCTTCCCTCATCTTCTCAAGCCCATTTAGCCTCCGCACGATCATCAGCCTTCTATGTTATTGCCCCTGCATCCTGGAATTCACTTCCCCCTGCCCTTAGACTTGCACCTGTATTCACCAAATTCAAATCACTTCTAAAGACACATCTCTTCAATGCTACTTTCGAATTATCTATTTCTTAGTGTCCCCCTATTTCCCATTTTCTAGTTGCATGACTTCTTGTTTGCCTGCCTTTCCTGTCCTATGAATTTATGGAGTTCTTTTCCTCTTCTTATTTATTTATACTGTTTTTAATTGTACATAGACTTGCTGGTCCCTATGAAAGGTAGTTAAGCCAAAATAATAAACATAAACATATAAAAACATGAAGAGATCACACTGAGAATGCTTCAGTCATGATAATATTTCTTTCTTTAACAGTTCTTTTATACCTCTTCATCTAGTAGCCGGGGTGGTTTACAAGGAACAAGAGCAGAACTTTACAAAGAACATGAGGTTAAAATATAACTAGTTATATTACAACATTTTCTAAAGTTAAGGAACTATATACAGTAAGGTGTTGAAGGGAGAGTGGATACTGGGGGGGAGGGGTAGTGATGTCTTTGAATGGGTGAGAGGGGATAATGAGTTGGTTAGGTCTTGGAGGTCTTCTTGAGGTTAGGCGCCTCTGCTGAAATGGACTTTGAACAAATGAGTGTGATTGAAAGCCAGAAGTCAAAAAAGCCTACCCACAGTACATTTGCAAATTCTAAAATATTACTTGTCCTAGACCCAGAAGAATCAATGGTTAAATAATGCTTATTTCACTTAGAAAACAAATAAACAGTGCTTTGGCAAACTACAAACTAGCATGTGTTCAAATGAAAAAAAAAAAAGTACTCCAATCTGCACAATCTTTATTCTTCATTAGCTGCCCTTTCGCTGAAGGGAAAGAGTTTATAGGACACTATTTCCTTCCCCTACAGATGTACTTTGCAGTCCTCAAACTGTGCACAACTCACATCTGTAATGACTTTACAGTCGTATGATCAACTTTGCATGCATTTGCATGTGACACAATTGATTGATACTTTTATCATGTTAGTCTGCATTAATGTTATTAATGCAGACTAACAAACGAGTGTGTTAAGACCAATGCAATATTAGTGTGAATTCACATTCATTATCTCATGTTTAATATAAAACACTGCATTTGTTGTAATCCTCTTTTGCATTGGACACTGGAATCTCATCTGCCACATAAAAGGTTTATATCACTGCATCACCTGCTGTGCACCTCCAGCACTTAGGACATGATACAGGTGCAGTAAAGACTGGTCTAACTGTTGCCACCGCAGCTAAGTGGACAGTGGATGAATATTGCCACGGCCCAGTTAACTTCCTGGTGATCTGGTTGATACAGATATTCAATATCGGTGGCTGGATATGGCCCCAGCATTGAATATCTGAGTCTAGGGTTGAGCGGTGAGTGATAGTCACTGTAATTTCACTCTTGTTATTACAAAGTTAGACTACTGCAATACCATTTACCTTGGTCTTCCTCAATATCAGTTACAGTGACTTCAGCATATGCAAAGTACTGCCGCCGTGTCCTTTCCTTTACTTCTCAGTTCAAACATATTTCACCTCTCCTCATCCATTACCATTGGCCCCCTGTAAAATTTTGCATTCAGTGCCATCTTGCATGGTGCCACATCTTGGGTCCACACAGGGCAGGTGTTAGACATACAGGGGCCCAGGGCATAAACTGTGAAGGGGATCCCAAAGTCCACCTTCAAGCTATTCCTCCTTCAAACTGAGGCAGGCTTGGGGCCTCTTGTGGCATGGGGGCCCAGAACAATTGCCCTGTTTACCACCCCCTAATGCAAGCTCTAGGTTAACATTAAGCCGTCACCACTGCTGAATATCGGGCCCAAAAAACAAACAACATGAGCATGTGCCTCATCTGATAATAGAGTTTTTCCAAACAGCTCTCATCAAAATAGGAAAGCCACAGCTGTGCTGACAACTGCATTTTAAAGGGAGGAAACTTACAGAAAACCAAGCCCCAGCATCAGGGCTAAACCATGTTTATGGGTGGAACTAACATTGATCAGAATAGAGCTTAAACTAAACCCATCATTAAGGAAACATTAAATATTTTTTTAAAAAGTGCCATTTTACATCTGGTTTTGTAAAGTTTTTTGGGGGTTAGCAAAAATATTATTTGGTTGATTACACAGGTACACTACCAAAAAACTGCCTCCAGTTTTGCAACTGATTCCTATAGATTTTGGGGTGCTGAATCCAGGAAAAATAGCCAAAATGTTCCATCACGTCACGTTTTCTTGCAAAATTAGATTTCTTACCCATATAAGGAATGTTCACATAATTTCTTTTTAGCTGACTGCAGTTTATTTTCTTGGCCCAAAATAGAGGTTGTAATGGTTAACTGGACAGTGGACAGTGAAAAAGATAGACAGGAAGAAAATTGATGCCTTTGAATTATGGTGCTGGCGGCGAATACTGTGTATACCATGGACTGCCCAAAGAACAAACCAGTCGGTACTAGAGGAGATCAAACCTAAGCTTTCTTTAGAAGCTCAGATGACAAGACTTCAACTTTCATACTTTGGACACATCATGCGAAGAGAGAGATCATTAGAGAAAGACATTATGCTTGGCAAGATAGAAGGTCAACGCAAAAGAGGAAGGCCAGCAATGAGATGGATCGATACAATAACAGCAGCTACGGGTATCAGTCTGTCAACAATGAGCCGCCTGACTGAAGACCGAACACAGTTTAGGATAGCTATCCAGAGGGTCGCCATGAGTCGATTCCGACTCGACGGCACTTAAGAACAACAACAATGGTTAACTAACTAGAAACACTCCCTCATGATATTTTAGAGTGTTTTGTATTCATTTTATACATTAACAGGACAATTGGGAGGCGGGGGGCTAAATCCAGTACTCGCGCTGGCGCATGTTCTTTCCTGTTCGCCTCGCATCGTTCGTCGCTCGCTCAAACACGGTGGTTGCGACATGAACGTTCCTGTCAAATTTCAGTTTCTTGCAAGTTCATTATTACCTTTTGTTTGCTCAGTCGTAATCCAGCTTTATTCCGAAGTGGTTCACTACAGTTGTAGTTTGCAGTGCTGTGTATTTGTGATGGCTCACAGAGCCAGAGGTTGCGTCAACTCTCCGGACAGTTTTTGTTTTATTTGTGGGGAATATACCGTGAAAAAGCGGCAGAGGAACATTTCTGCATTTATTAAAAAAGTATATTTCGCCTATTTCGGTTTGAAGTTAGGTGATCAAGACAAACCGTGGGCTCCTCACAAAGTGTGCAAGACATGTGAGGAAGATACGCTTATGGATGAAAGGTAAAAAACAAGCATTTCGTTTCGGAATACCTATGATGTGGCATGAACAAAGAGACCACAGCAATGACTGCTATTTTTGCTCTTGCATTGTGAAGGGATACAACTTAAAAAATAAGAATGTAATAAGTTACCCTAACCTTCCCTCAGCAATTAGGCCTATGCCTCATAGCAACGAAGTACCTGTGCTTGAACCACCAAAATCTTTGGATCATATTTGTGTGGACGGTTCTGATCATGATGAGACTCATCAGATGGCTTTTCCCGATGAGTCCAGTACTTCCGAGTTTGAAACTGAACCAGATCCGAAACCTGAACTTTTCTCTCAAGCTGAATTGAATGATTTAGTCCGGGATTTAGGACTCCCAAAAGATGCTGCCCAACTGCTAGGTTCTCAGCTTAAACAGAAAAATCTATTGTCACCAGGAACAACTTTTTATTGGCACCGCAACCGCGAGACACAATTTTTGAAGTATTTCAGCAAAGAGGAAGATTTGGTATTTTGCAACGATATATACAGAGTGATGGAAAAGTTTAAACTCAAGTATGATCCTGCTGAATGGCGGCTGTTCATTGATTCGTCAAAAGACAGCATAAAAGGTGTTCTTCTTCATAATGGCAACACATTCGCTTCAGTTCCTATTGCTCACTCTGTTATTCTCCAAGAAATATATGAGAATTTGGCCCTGATTCTTCAGAAGATTCGTTATGATGAGCATAAGTGGATGATTTGTGGAGACTTTAAAATTCTATCCATGCTATTAAGGCAGCAATCCGGTTTCACCAAATATCCCTGCTTCCTTTGCTTGTGGGATAGCCGGGCCCGCGACCTACACTGGGGGAAAAAAGACTGGCCAATTCGGGAGTATTTGAGACCCGGTGAGAAAAATGTTCTTCATGAGAGCTTGGTACCTCGTGATAAAATTCTATTACCACCTCTCCACATTAAGTTGGGTCTCATTAAGCAATTCATCAAGTCCCTTCCAAAAGATGGTGAGTGCTTTCGGTACCTTTGCTCAAAGTTCCCCCGACTTTCTGAAGCAAAGCTAAAGGAAGGAGTGTTTGTTGGCCCTGATATAAGGAAACTCATTTCAGATGGAGTATTCGCTGAAACGATGTCTGAGAAGGAAAAAGAAGCCTGGGATTCCTTCAAGGATGATGTTCTCAAATTCTTGGGGAACAGGCGGGATGAGAACTATAAGGATATTGTTGCCAGGATGCTCAATGCCTTCAAAGAACAAGGCTGTAACATGAGCCTGAAAGTCCATTTCTTGCACTCCCATGTGAACTACTTTCCCGAAAACCTGGGGGCGTACAGTGAAGAACAAGGTGAAAGGTTTCACCAGGACATCAAGGACGCAGAGAGAAGGTACCAAGGAAGATGGAACACCACTATGATGGCTGATTTCTGCTGGTTGCTGCTGCGGGAAACCCCAGATGAAAAATACGCCAAGCAACGCACCAAGAGAAGCATTCGGGGGAAGAAGAAACGTGCCCACCAGGAGATTGATTGACCCAAGAATGACTTTAAAATCTAAACTGTGTTGACAAATATCGTGTTTTTACTAAACTTTGAAATAAAAATTTGCTAGTTATTACCACAGTGTCGGATCTCATTTATTAGAATTTTATTTTCACACCATTGGGTGTTTGTCTTCATGTATTGCAATGGTGCGGTTTGCGTTTTCTATTCTTACATACATACCTGTATAACATTTTTTGCACATTTCTTTGCTTTGCTTTGTGTCTAACCTCGCTCTTATATGCTCAATGTTTGTGCACATGTATGTGGCTGTTTTAAGTGCAGACAATTTTGCTACCATCACAGTGTGTTTTGTTGACATTACTCTATTCTTATGTGCTGCCTTGTTACAATTTTCTTTATTCTTATTTGAATAACTACTAAACAATTAGTATAAAGAATTCATCCAAGAAACCTTTATCTCGATCACACTCAATCTGAAACGTTCACCTCAAACTGCTTACCCAATGTAGCAAAAAATCTGTACGTGATGGAGCAAATTGGTTACCAGATTTGGATTCAGCGCACCAAAAAACGTAAAAATCAATCGAAACATTAGAGGCAGTTTAAAAAACAATTTTTTTAGTGTACCTGTGTTATTTTTTTCTTGATGATTTAGATTCCCCTTTTTGAGGCTGAGGAACATTCTGGCATTACAGTGGCAAAGTGCATCTAGGAGCATGTTAACTAAAGTGTGCTACCCAGTAGTGTGGGGTTTACCAGGCAGTTTGGGCATGGCACTAAAAAGTCATGTAGACCTTAGCACCAAAAATTGCACGTTACTCTGGAACTGCACATCAGGTCAGGACAGGGGTGGAATGTAGGCACTGCTTGTCTGTCATGGCTATAAAATCATCTGAATCTGTGCAGGATAGTTTACCTTACATATGGAGGAGTGGCCTAGTGGTTGGGGCAAGGTACTTCAGGCCGGAAGGTCAGGGGTTCAAATGCAAAATAGTGTGGTATATAAGAGAATGTAAATAAATAAAATAAATAAATATGAACACCTAAACTAATATCCCACCAATAAATGCTCTTGTGATACAAATAGGCTGGATTGAGGTATATACTGGAGTGGTGCATTTGTTCAAATACAGAGATTGCAATTTCCAAATATAAGAACTGAGCAACTGACCAAAAATTAAAAAGTAAAAAATTTAAAGAGAAAAAGGGAATATTAAGCTAGAAGCAGCTGAAGATAGTGGTTTTGATGAATATAGTCTGACAAATATATATGAAAAAAATATTTGTATCACAAGAGCATTTATGGGTGGGATGTTAGTGTTGATGTCTGTCATGATTAGCAGGTGTGTCAGTGGGCTGCACTAACCACACTTGCTGGCCTTGGTGAATTTGCACTTAACACTCAATGGGTTGCATTAAGTGTGAATATCAAAAAGCACCACCCTCTCAGTAATCCACTAATCTAAAAATCAACTGTAATTTAATTTAATTTTCTATTTGGTTTACTAGAATTCCAAACTCTATTCACAATAGCACACTAGGTAATAATTGGACCTCAGGATTTATACACCCTCCATCTGGCGAAATTTATCACCATAGGGAAATGGTGGACACTTGCATCATAGGTCCTATACCTTGACAAACTTCAACAAATTTTAATTAATATTTAATCAAAACCCCTCAAAGAGAATAAATTACTATACTTTCCCTACCATCGACTACACATAAGGATTCATTTCTCATTCATACCAACATCAAAAAATAAGAATTCACTAAACCATTCATACCAACGTATCAAAACCTACATAATCCATACCATACACAAAACATATCACCAGTACTAAAAGTGTCCAATATATTTTCCGTAGTTACTATAGAGCAGAGAGTACAGCAAATAGCTTCTAATGCTTATTTGAGGCGTAAGAATCAAGATTTTTCATAAGAGTATCCAATCTCGATATCCACAGAAACTGCAAGAGAAAGTTGAAAGAATCTTAGGCCAATATACTGCAGTTACACCATACAAAGAGCAAGCTAGTACTTATCTGCTATAGAGCTAATGACGAACATCTCTGCACGGCACTGTTAACTCCGGCAATTTGCCCATAAGACCACTCGCCACTGTCCCACTGTCCTGGCGAGTGGTCTTATGGGCAAATTGCCGGAGTTAACAGTGCCGTGCAGAGATGTTCGTCATTAGCTCTATAGCAGATAAGTACTAGCTTGCTCTTTGTATGGTGTAACTGCAGTATATTGGCCTAAGATTCTTTCAACTTTCAACTTTCAACAGAGATTTTTTCGCCTGTCTCTTGTACAGCTGTTCGGGAGCTTCTCTGGGGAGTGTCCAGCAGTAGTCAGCCAGCATTGTAGTGGACCATTTTCCTTGGTATCTTTGCTCCATCATTGTGATATCCTGGTGAAAACATTTGTCCTCTTCATCACTAACCATACCACAGTTGTCAGGAAAGAAATCGAGATGGGAATCAAGGAAATGGATCTTTAGAGACATATTGCAGCCAAGTTTCTGATACTGCATCAGCATGTCTTCTACTAGTTCCTTGTAGTTTTCTGTCCTAAAATTCCCGAGAAAGTTTGTTGACACTAGGTGAAAAGCATTCCATGCTTGTTTCGCATCACCCTGCAGCAAGTTGTTGAACCGGTCATCTTCGAAGAGTTCTCAAATCTGAGGACCCACAAAAACTCCCTCTTTAATCTTTGCTTCGCTGAGTCGAGGGAATTTTTGATGCAGGTATCGGAAAGCTGGCGAAGTGCGGTCCATGGCTTTCACAAAGTTTTTCATCAAACCTAGTTTGATGTGAAGGGGTGGTAGCAGGATTTTGTGAGCCTCAACCAGAGCTGGGTGCTGGATATTCTTCTCTCCAACTGTTACATTTTGTCTGCGATTCCATTCCTTCCGCAAGTAGTGCCAATCCCTTACTCGGCTATCCCACTCACATAAAAAACACATGTATTTTATATATCCCTGCTGCAGTCCCATTAAAAGGGCAACTACCTTCAAGTCACCACAGAGGTGCCAGCTGTACTTGTTATAGTTAATGGAAGTCAGTAGATGCTTTAAGTTATCGTATGTCTCTTTCATGTGGATGGCATGCGCTACTGGAATAGATGGAAGACGGTTTCTATTGTTCAAAAGAACAACCTTCAGACTCAGTTTCAAAGAGTCTATAAATAGTCTCCAGTCTTGTAGGTCATGAGTGATTTTTAAGGCATTCATGAGGCTTTCAATATTGGAACAGAATACCAGATTACTTTCCTTTCCGACTGCGTATAGTACACTGCTGAAGTCAGATGGCTTCAGCAGCCGTCTGGCAGTAGTATTGCATTGCATTCCAACTCTGGATGATGTGTGCATGCTGGCATTATGCGATGTGATGCAATATTACATCATTCAAGGCTTATTTGGGATGATGTTGATGTTCTACTGGATAAATTTACACAGTGAAACGTGGAGGGAGGAGTAGCCTAGTGGTTGGGACAAGGTACGTCAGGCCGGAAGGTCGGGGGTTCAAATCCCACTAGAGGACAGCAACCTTGGGCCGGAAGGACTGGGGTTTCTAGTCCCACAGATGCTCCTTGTGGTCTTGGGCAAGCCACTTAACCCTCCACTGCCCATGTTCCCTGTAAGTATTAGTGTATGTGTCTCATATCCCCACGTGTTAAATGTATCCCCCAATTGGGTTGTGACCGCTTTGATTGAAGGATAAAGCGGTATACAAAAACTGTCAAAATAAATAAAAATAAAAATGGAACAACATGCAATATCTTCAAAACAAGATCCAATACAATTTTTTTAATGTTATATTCATGTTCAGCTCCAAGATACTACAGATTAGGGCCTTTTAAAGTCAGTAACGATTTCAGTGTTGACCAGTGTAATTATATAACAGAATACTTGGCAGCATGAACATATTGTGACAACATAGCAAGCAGAGCCAAAGTAAACTAAAAACAGCTGGAATGAGTGTATGGAGCAGGAGCCAGTGTAAAAGTGGTGTAATCATATATCTTATATATATTAAGCAGCAAATGCATGAAAGACATTAGAGTGATGTGGAGCAGGGGCCCACCATCAAAGATTTATTTCAAAAACACAGAGTAGATGAAGAGGTACTGAACTGCTTAATATATATCAGATACATGATCACATCATTTTTATGCTCTTGTGCTCCATACACTTGTTCCCCCTGTTTTTAGTTTACTTTGGTTCTGAAGAGTATGTTGGCACCACATGTTCGTGCTGCCAAGTATTCAGCTGTATGTATGCACACAATGTTCTCCTTTTATTTTCTTTTATAACTATTTTATATGTTTTTCATGTACATTTTGTATCATATTATTTATGGTTTATGTTTAGGTTTACAGTATTCTGGGGCCATGTGGTATAGGGCTTTGAAGGTGAGAAGGAAGATCTTGTATTGGGCATGAAATCTTACCGGGAACCAGTGATATTGAAAAAGGAGAGGAGTTGCATGGTCATACTTATGGGCCTGGGTAAGCATATAGATGGCTGTATTCTGTACTGTCTGGAGAAGGGGTCTCCAACTCCAGTTCTGGAGGGCACCAAACTAGTCAGGTTTTTGGGATATCCCTAATGAATATGCATGAGATATATTTTCATGCACAGCCCCATTTTATTCAAATTTATTTTCATTCATATCCATTGGGGCTGTCCCGAAAACCTTACTGGTTTGGTGCCCTCCGGGACTTGGGCTGGAGACCCTGGGTGTGAAGTCTCATATCTGGCGGCGGACAGGCCAGCAAGCGTAGAGTTGTAATAATTGAATCTGGAGATTATTTTGCTGAGGATGATGATGAATTGAGCTGGGGACTCTAAGAAAGGTTGAATAGCCCAGAAGCGATGTATAGAGTTAAAAGAGGATTTGACCATTTGACTAATGTGACAGGTGAAAGAGAGATCCAATTGAGGAAGATACCAAGATTTCTAAAGGATGAAGTTAGAGCAATAGGCATCCCTTGGATCACTGGGGCAATGTCTGGAGCAGGGATGTCCCCTGTAATCCATGTTGCCGTGGATTTTTCAAGACTAACTAGTTTCCAAACTATCTGAGATCAGAAGCAGGCAGTGATTAATTGCAGCTAGATCGGGGGTGATGCTGTCAACAACAAAGATGAGAAGAATGTCATCTTCATAGACATACATCATAACCCCCATGCTCTGTATCACAATGAATAAGGGATTAAGAAAGATATTAAATAAGATTTGGGTGGGATTAGAACCTTGAGAAACCCCACACTGAAGGGGGAAGGAAGAGGAGGAGTCACCAGCAAAAGAGTGGCCTGGTAAGAAGGACTGAAACCTCTGGTGCACACTCCCACAGATACCAATAGATGAAAGATGTGAAAGTAGAAGATGGTGATTAACAAAAACAAAGGCACAAGTAAGATCTAGGGATACCATCAGGATCAGGTTACTGGAGTCAAGAGAACTATAAATGTCACTTAGAAGAGCTAAAATGATGGTGTCAGTACTGTGGCCTTCACAAAACCCCAACTGACGGTAGTGCAGGGCACTGGTATGTTCAATATGACTGGAAAGCTGATTGAACACAATGGGGGTTATTCTGTGCTATGAATAGCGAGGAAGGATGGCCTGATGGGACGTCCATCCCTACTATTCATGCCAGCTCTTGCCCCCGACTAACTTCACTTCCGGTTGTGTGGGGAAGTTAGACAGGGCGGGGAAGGGGCAGCCTGGGGGCGGAGTATGGACAGACAATGGGCAGTCTCTGGCCCTGGATGTACAGGGCCGATTCTAATGTCGGCCCTATACATCCAGGGCCAGCGACATCTGTGGGGAAGTTATTCCACCTCTGAGATGAAATAACTTCCCTAGACGTGCCTTAATTTTAATGACGGGGCACAGATGGGGCGGGAGGGGTCAGTGGACATTCCCTGCAGTCTGACCTTGGCCTTAGGAGGCCAGATCAGGGGTCAGGCTATGGGGAATAAAACCCTTTTTCAGGCGGCCGGCATTGCGGCTCTTCAGTGGCGTCATGTTGCCATGGCAAAATGATGCCATGGTGCTGCGGCTCCATTGAAGATCCTTGACTGAGTTAGCCGGGGGAAGTCCTGCACGTGCAGGCCAGACTGAATCGCAGTCCTGGCCTGCATAAGCAGGACTGTTCGTGATTCTGATTCCGTGGGTTTAGACATGCTCCGCGGGATCAGAATCGCGATCCATTCTGTGTGTCCGATTCAGACCGGACGAACAGGGGATCTACGTGCGGGATGGAATCAGGCCCAATGTGTTCCACATCTATGGAGAGGAATGGGAAATTAGAGATGGGCCGATAACTGGCGGGGTCTTGCAGATTCAGAACAGGTTTCTTCAGAACAGGCATTGTCAAGGCATATTTGAACAAAATACACCACCGCTGCTACAAAGAATCAAACAGTCCAGGAGCAAATGGATCACAGTGGACTCTGGTAGGTTGCGACCTGTAACTCGGAGACACCCTATAAATTAAGAGATATCCCTGCATGATGCCTTGGATAATAAGGGTGCTCAATCTGTGGAAACTGTAGTGCCTTTAAATGAAAGACTCAATGCCAAATCTATTGATAATGTACCAAACAAGAAGAATAAATCACAAAACAGAAAACTACTACTACTTGGATATTGCAACATCAGAGGCACCAACTTGGGAACACAGTTCAAGGGAGAGAAGATGGTCAGATGCCTCTCAGGCTCTTCAGTCAGCAGGAATACGAACCAAATTTTTGGTATAGCTAGTGCAGAAAGTGAGCACTCCAAAACTGATGATGTCATCCACTTGGGTAAATAACCTGGCTAGAAACAGTGCCTTTGCAGTTCAAAGGGACTTCCAGACTCTGGGCGAGAAACTCAAGCCCATTGTTAACAATGCAGCATTCTCAGAAGTTCTACCTGTTCATGGTAAGGGGGCAGAAAGTCTGCATCCCATAAACAACTTTAATACATGGCTCCAAACCTGGTGCAAACAAGAAGGATTTAGATATACAGGTGACTGGGGAAACGGATCAACAAGAGACTATACTGTGCTGATGGGCTACACCTCTCCATTGCAGGGAAAAGGATCCTAAGTGAAAAATTCAGGCAGTATTTGGACAGGCATTTAAACTAGGGAAAGGGGGTGACGGATGGAGAAGGAGAAGTTCAGGATGTCACTCCCAGCAAAAGCAACATGACATTGGAAACAGCCATACTTTTGAACCATACATCAGTAGTAAGTGGGAGGGGACATGTAGAACAAAATCCATGCAAAACACAGGCAAGCCAGTCAACAAATGCTGGAAAGCAATGAGCACAAATGCTCGAAGCCTAGACAACAAAGTTCTTGATCTGGGAGCCCTAATGGTAGAAATGGACCTGAACATTGTGTCCATTACAGAAACATGGTTTAACGAGTCACATGAATGGGATATAGCCATAGCTGGCTGTAATCTATTTAGAAGAGATAGAGCGGGTAGAAAAGGAGGAGTAGCCCTATATGTCAAAAGCAATATTAAAGCTGCTGAAATGCAGGAGACGTGGGAAAAAGAAGAAGCGCTGTGGATTGTGTTGGAAAGAGGAGATGGCACTGTCATCCATGCTGGTGTAGTCTACAGGCTTCGAACTCAAACCGAAGAAATGAATAGTGAATTTATTGCTGATATTACAAAGATAGCAATGAAAGGGGAAGTGATCATATGGTTGACTTTAATCTACCCAATGTGGATTGGAGTATTCCTTCTGCAAATCTGGAAAGAAGTAAAAAAACTGTGGATGCTTTCCAAGATACATTACTTAGACAAATGTAGAGCTCGGTGCTGGACTTAGAGCTCACAAACGAAGATAGTGTGTCAAATATCTAGGTGGGTGCCCAGGTGTGTAGCAGTGACCATCACACGGTGTGGTTTGAGATAAAAGCCAAGGTAGAATCCAATTGCAGCAAGCTCAAAGTCCTAGACTTCAAAAACACTGGTTTCATTAAAATGGCCCAGTACCTAAAGGAGGAGTTGACAGGGTGGGAGGGGATAAGGGAAGTGGAATTGCAATGGGCCAAACTAAAGGAAGCAATAAAAGGGGCAACAGATACGTATGTAAAGAAAGTAAATAAAAACAAGAGGAAAAGAAAACCTATTTGGTTCTCCAAAGATGTGGCTGCACAAATAAAGGCAAAAAACATAGCTTTCACAAAATTCAAAAGTTCGCAAATAGAGTAACACAGAAAAGAATAGAGGATCAAACTAAAAGAGACAAAAAGAGAAATAAGGATAGCCAAATCAAAGGCAGAAGAAAAGATAGCTAAAGATGTGAAGGGGGGCAACAAAACCTTTTACAGGTATATTGCAAGAGGAGGAAAATCAGAGGTGGACTTGCAGGACTCAAAAGTGTTGGGAATGGCTTTGTGGAAAGTGACATTGAAAAAGCGAAAATAATAAACAAATACTCCTGCTCTGTTTTTACTAGAGAAAATTCTGGAGAAGGACTACTTGTGATTGACAAATATATTAATGGGAATGGAGAAGATGATGTGTTAGAGCAGCTTGCAAAATTGAAAGTGGCCAAGGCCATAGGACCAGATGGGATACATCCCAGGATACTGAAAGCGCTCACAGAAGTTCTTGCAGGGCCAGTAAAGGATGTTTTTAATAGATCCTTTGAGACAGTAGAAGTTCCACAGGACTGGAGAAGGGCTGATGTGGTAACTCTTCACAAAAGTGACTGGAGGGAAGAAGCGACAAACTACAGGCCAGTGAGCAGGCAGGAAAAGTAATGGAGGTGCTCCTGAAAGAGCGAATAGTGGACTTCCTTGAAACCAACAGGTTGCATGATCCGAGACAACATTGTTTTTACCAAAGGATGATCTTGCCAAACAAATCTGATTGAATATTTTGACTAGGTGGCTAGAGTACTAGATCAAGAGCATGTGATGGATGTGATCTACCTAGATTTCAGCAAAGCCTTTGATACTGTTCCTTATAGGAGGCTTATCAATAAACTCAACAGTTTGGGGATGGGTCCCAAGGTGGTGAACTGGATCAGAAATCGGTTGACTGACAGACAACAGAAAGTGATGGTAAACGGATTTCATTCAGATGAAAGGAAGGTGATTAGCGGTGTGCCCCAGGGCTCTGTCCTGGGGCTGGTACTGTTCAATGTATTTCAGTGGTATTGCTGAAGGACTGAATGGAAAAGTCTGTCTTTTTGCAGATGATATGAAAATTTGCAACAGAGTGGACTCCCCTGCAGGAGTGGATAACATGAGGAAAGATCTACAAAAGCTAATGCTTTTCAGTTAAGATTTAATGTGAAGAAGTGCAGTGTCATGCACTTGGGAAGCAGAAATCCAAGGGAATTGCATGCGATAGGGGGCGAGAGGTTGGTGTGCACGGACCAGGAGAAGGACCTCAGAGTGATTGTTTCTGAGGATCTCAAGGTGGTGAAACAATGTGAAAGGCGGTAGCAAAAGCCAGAAGGATGCTGGGTTGCATACAGAGAGGAAGTACCAGCAGAAAGGAAGAGGTACTAATGCCACTGTACAAGTTGCTGGTGAGGCCTCACTTGGAATATTATGTTCAGTTTAGGAAAACATATCTTGCCAAGGAAATAAAAAGGCTGGAAACAGTTCAGAGGAAGGTGACGAAAATGATTTGGAGCCTGCGTCGGAAGACTTATGAGAAGAGACTTGAAGACCTAAATATGTTCACTCTGGAAGAAAGGAGAGACAGTAGAGATATGATTCGGACATTTCAATACTTAAAGAGTATTAATGAACAAACAAACCTCTTCCATAGACGGGGAAGCTGTAAACCTAGAGGGCCTAACATGAAGCTGCAAGGGGGTAAACTGAAAGGCAATGTCAGGAAATACTTTTTCACTGAAAGGGTGGTAGATGCTTGGAATGCCGTCCCAATGGAAGTGACGGGGGCAAATACAGTGACAAAATTCAAAATGGCATGGGACAGATACAGTGGATCCCTTTATAGCAACAGGATAAAATCAAAATAAACATACCTATCTCTTATATCTCAGCAAACAGGGGTGACCTACACAGAGCGGTGGATACACCCCTCAACAAAAGCATGGGGAGGGGTGACCTGCACAGAGCGACAGGTGCACCTACCCTTGCCACCTTGGTGGGCAGACTAGATGGACCAATACTGGTTTTTATCTGCCATCATACACTATGCCACTATATATTACTATTTCCACTTGCTGGGGGCATGTCCAATTGAGAGATTTCTACTAATGATCATACGTGCAATGGGAAGAAGACCCAGGGAATTTTCTCTATCCCAGGCAGAAGAGAGTCAAGAACACTATAAAGATCGTTCAGAAGATCAAAAATTAATTTATAATTGTATCATATTTAAATATATCTCTATATTTTATGGTTTATTATATTTTGCACATGTTTTACTTGAGTATTATTTATGCATTTGTGTTAGAGTTTTTACAGTTAAAGGTTCTGCACACTCCTGATGAAGATGCATGCTGAAACATTGCCATGTAGGGTGAACCCTTTAAGTGCCTATTATATCTGCAGTGGTCATTCATAAGTAGTATTTGCCTTAGGTTATGTTATGTATGTATATATTTTTTTACTGTTTTAGTATGAAGGCACATTTTAGAAACAATGTCTAGGTTCAGTTGAAGATGTCCAGGCCAACATGTATTAAAAAAAGTTGGCCACATGCAAGTTTCAGCCTGATTTTAAAAACTTACATATGCCCATAATAGACCACAGTAGACACACAGACATACATGTGACAAACATTTGAGATGGGAATGTCTATCCCATGCTGCATGCATGGCCCTACATGCTCTTTAGAAAGCGGAAATGTGCATCGGTGTGTTTCCTTTCAGTTTTCTTTATGTTCATGAAAGGTATAAGAGACATCAGAGTACCTTCTCTACTCCCTCCAGGTGTTTTGATGGCAGGACAAGAATTTTTCTGATGCCTCTTCATTCCCTGGATCAACAATAGACATGGATGTTACTGCTAGTGGGTTTAGATATGCTCTGAAATTGAGCATGCATATGTATCTTTACTGGAACACCCTGGACATGCCTCTGCTGTGCCCTTGTGTGACATGGAAGTTTTTGCATTGAGAACGTCTATATCCCTAGATTGCAAAATGACTACAGGGACATCTCCATGATTTACACATCTAAATGTCCATTTTCAGATGTCCAGTTCATGAATAGGGCTTTTAAAATGGCCAGCATATTGATTTAGAATAAATTTAACAGATTTATTACTCATTGTACATAATTTGTATTTATTTGTGCTGCAATCTCAATTATACAATTTCTTACTTTTTAATCCCACTGCTTTGTTGTTCTTTTATCTTCTTGAGCAGTTAGACATGCTTCCGTTCTGTTGTTGGTAATTTTATGAAGTCATTTTTGCATGTGTGTGGCATGAACATGCATACGTTGCTGCTAAGTATGGCTAAGGGTGCAGTCTGGGCAGAGAGGTTTCCAAGTACACACATTCATTATAAAACACTTTCACCTACACATGCACTTGCAAATAATATGTGTTCATTTTGCCTTCACCTACTGTAGAAAAGACGCAAATGCATGTGCCTGAATTTAAGGTGCAATCTCTGCCACTTTTGCTAGTATTATATAAAAAGAAGTAGGAACCTGCTTCTCTTCATGACATAGGATTAAAATTGGTGTATTTTGGCTGCATTGACCTAAGCACCCCATTATAAAATTACCATCCACATGGATAATGCATCCATTTAAAGCCATGCTGTTGGATGCTAGCGAAAAACTAAAAACACAAACCCCAAACTAGGCACAAAATAAATGAATGGACGTGAGACGTACAAATCAGAACTGAACACCAGTCCACAGAAACCTGCCCTGCTGGAGGAAAAAAGACCTCAGCAACCCTCCAACCTATGGCCCGGGGAGGGGGGGGGGGATCGAGTCTATCAAAGACATAAACATGTCATAACAGATGATCAGACTCTGCTTACATCAGGGGTCAAAAAAACCTCCAACCAGCCAGGACAAAGCAAACTCAAGACTGGTGCAGCCAATTAATCAACTGCTGAATCCAAAAAATGGTATTGCAGCTACCTAGCTCAAAAGCAAAAATAAACATAGGCAATAGCTCCAGACGAAGAAAGCATGAACGACTTATCTGTTGAATGAATGATGACAAAGTGATGAAATGATGAAATGGAGCCAGTCAAGCCAGATGAAACCAGTCAAGCAGAGGTGGCAGAGAGCAGGTTCCTACTTTTTTGTCATCATTCATTCAACAGATAAGTCGTTCATGCTTTCTTTGTCTGGAGCTACTGCCTATGTTTATTTTTGCTTTTGAGCTAGGTAGCTGCAATACCATTTTTTGGATACAGCAGTTGATTAATTGGCTGCACCAGTCTTGAGTTTGCTTTGTCCTGGCTGGTTGGAGGTTTTTTTGACCGCTGATGTAAGCAGAGTCTGATCATCTGTTATGACATGTTTTATGTCTTTGATAGACTCGATCCCCCCCGGGCCATAGGTTGGAGGGTTGCTGAGGTCTTTTTTCCTCCAGCAGGGCAGGCTTCTGTGGACTGGTGTTCAGTTCTGATTTGTACATCTCACGTCCATTCATTTATTTTATGCCTTGTTTGGGGTTTGTGTATTTAGTTTTTTGGAAAGTTTGGCTCCTTGGGGAGATTTTGTAAGTATAGGTTGGATGCTAGCGAGCAGGTGAAGGGAATTGATGTACAGTCGGGTGCTCCATCTCTTTTTGATAAGGATATTGCTCTTGACATCTCTTCTGTTTTACAAACTTCGACACTCAATGATTGTTAAAGAATCAAGTATCAGGTCAGGCACAAAATCTTCTAAGGGTGAACCAGGCTATGCAGTATTGTCGGGGATAATGAGGTCAAAGCAAGACCCTTCAACCCCTGAAAATATGGAAGCCTGGGCCTGTTCAGCATGATCTTGTATTAACAGAGTTGAGAGGAATGGAAGTCTTAATAATGTCGCGCTAGAAAAAGACCTATGAAGTCAAGGAGGATGTAGCAGAGCATGCAGCAGTAATCAATACCTTTCAACAAAGACTAAGTATGTAGAGCGGTCTGCACAATCGGTAGAAAGTATGGCTGATGTGCAAGCTAGGCTCTGGTGGCTTGACGTGGCGGAACATGAGCTTAAGCACTTGGCAAATAGGAATCACCACAGCAATTTATGCAGCCTTACTTTAAAGAATGGTTGGAAAACCTGAGTATGATTGCTTTTCTCAAAAAATGGTTGCCATTAGTGCTCAATGTTATCTTTGAGAAAGACTTAGAAATAGAGAGGGTGCATCACACTCCATCCAGGCCTCCCAGACTAATAGTTCTTAAACTGCTGCATTATCCCCAAGTTGTTCAGATATTGGAAATGGCATGAGCTAAGGGGAATCTAGTGCTCGATGATAAACATGTGCTGATGGTACCAGATCTTGCCATAACAATAGAGATAAGAAGGAAGGTGCTCGTTTTGGCCTTATGTATTCAGCACGCATAAAAGTCACTTATGCAAATGTTACTAGAACCTTTGATTCCCCAGAGCCCATGGAATATTTCTTGGTGGAACATACTAATGTTCACATATCCTACCTGCCTAAGAAAGCCTTCTGCCCTTCATGTACTATTGCTGAAATTCAGGGTCGACAACACCTCTGACTCATCCTTTTCTGTTAGACTGTGAACTAATAACTGCTTTTACTTCTGCTGGTTATATTCCATGCAATTTATGCTGGGTTTTTCAGTTTTAAGTAGTGTTTTACATCTTCCCGCTATCTTTTTCATTCAGGGAGGAGGTCCTCACTTCCCCAAATTGAAGCAGCTATGGTTTGGTTGGTTTTCAGCCTCTTTACCTGTTTGTTTGTTTTTTTCTCTCCTTGAGATGCTGTTTTTCTTAGTGATTATTGTGCAAGAGATGATGATGAGTGTTTATACTATTGTAATGAAGTATGTATGGGTATCTAAGTGCTTGAGAAGAGGTCAAGAGAAACTTACTTTAATAGTGTTAAATGGCCAACAGGAATAAATTGCACATTGTGTCACTGAACCTGCATGGGCTCAGACACCCTACTAAAAGAGAAAATATGCTAGCTTATGTTAGAAAGATGAAGCCCTCTGCATTTATTTATTTATTTATGTATTTATTTATTCGTGTTATAGTAGTCCCATCTGTCTGTGAGGAAGCAAAATAGGTCACAGACAAATGGGATGGTCAGATGGTTAATTCCCCGGCTTAGGGAAAAATTGGTGCTATAATGCTTTTTGTTAAAGACCAGAACATACAAATCATTAGTCAACTAACTTAGAGGGTAAATGGATCTGTTCACATGTTTCTATTGACAATAAAGAGTTGGTTTTGCTCAACATCTATGCCCCTAGTATTGATGGTCCAGAATGTTTTATTCGACTGATGTACCTTTTGTTGGAATATGACACTACTCTAATAATTACTGGGGGCAATTTAAACAATCTCACTGCAAAGTGTGATTTTCAAGCCATTAAAAAACAACATCATCCTTTTTTTTTTTATCTGTGGCACTTACTTCATTCAGATGGGCTGGAGTAGACCTATTAGTCTAACCCTCACATATTTTATATCCTGTATTGATATTTGTTGTTTTCTAGATGTTGCCTGATAGAGCAGTAAGTGCTGCTATTCACCCCACTGGGATTTCTGATCATACTACAGTTTCTTTGGTTCTGCTTTGGGGACAAGCAGAGCATAAGAGAAGCCCTTTATGGAGACTAAAACTGTACCCAACTCTCAATGGATCCAGTGGCCTTAAATAAGATCCAAGAGGCTATTGAGTTTATTTTTAGCCCGTATTTGTTAGAAGATTTCCCTCCATTTTCTATATGGGAAGCCTTTAAGGCCTTTATACATGGTGGGTTTAGTAGCTTATCCAGCCACAAGGATAGGGAAAGGCATGCCCAGTTAGGGGATCTAGCAACTGCTATTGCCTCTATGGAGGATGATTTTATCATAGCATAGCATCCCCTCCCCCTGACATCCTCTGACTGAAAAAAGCCCCTCAATGCCCCTTGACAGACCCCTCCTCTACCATTCCTGGCCTCCAACCTTGGTTTCTACCAGGGTCTAATTGCCCTTGGTATCATCTAGGAGCAGAAACAATCCCCAGTTGGTCCTGTTCCTTCATCTCTGGGTTCCAAAATGGCTGCCTTGATCCCTTAGCAGTAATCTTGTGGTATTATCGCTAGGGTTCGGGCTGAAAAATAAGATGTTGGGGTACACTATTATGTATCATGGGGATTGCCTGTTGGGAGGTCAGGAGGGTTATCAGATGTTTTGAGGGTTTGGGGAGGTAAGAAATCAGAGGAATCAGGAGGGGGAATACTGTTGCCTGGGTGCAAGTGTAAATGTCAATATCTATATTCTTCCTAATCAAAGTGTATTCCCCTTGTAAGATGGGGAATCCACACTTATATGTTAGATCTGCTCCCTCTCCCTGCTCCTAACATGCCTTCTGGCACAGTAAATATGGTGAGCATTGCCACGTGTAAGTAGCCCCCTTTCTAAAATGCCATTTATATTTGTATGCCGATCTAGACTTGTAAATGTTGCTACTTATTCGTGGGGATGCTTCTAAAAAACCCCACTACTAAACTTATATCCTTTCCCCCTGAATTTTCCTGTACCTGTTTACAAAAGACTCTGCAGTTGGCAAAGCTTCTTATAAAATACTATGGAAAATTTTCACATCACCTCTCTACATTTAAAATCTCTCCATGTTTTCTCCTTGGTGTCACATGACAGAAGTATTTGGGAGTGGGTAAAAAGGAAAGCAAAAGGTAAGAAGGAAGCAAGTCAAAGTAACATATCAATTTCCACACCAGCATTTGCTGTCTGTACTTTTCTCATCTCTTACTCATTCCCTGCTCCTCCTGTTCCTCTCCACTGTCTGTCATGCATTACTCACTACATTTCACAATCTCTGTTAATTCTCCACTGATCATCCTTATATATGTGCGTTTGCTTTTATCTCTCAGCCCTATACCACATTTCCCATTTATACTGGAGCCCCCCTGTTTTGCACACATTGATTTCACTTCCCTCCACAATCTCCCATTCTTATTCCCCTGTACTCATATCTCCATTATCACAACCCCCAGCCCATGGCTCACACGGGCTCACACTTCCCAGTTTGATATTCTTTAGTGTTTGCATGCAATTTCTCATCATGTACTTTATCCCAACCGATGTCTCCTTGCACATGGCATTGTGAGGAATGGAAAAAGAGACAATTGATGTAAATTAGATTTACATCTGGAAAAAATGAGTAGCTGGGCATACGGAAAATAAAAAGGATGACAGAGTAGAAAGCATAAGAGACAAAGGACAGAAACGTGGTATAATCAAAAGGCCTTACATAATACAATGAACATGAATTGGCTTTTGAAAGAGATCATTCTACATGTTGTTGTAGCCACCAGGAATCAAGCCTGAACAATATCATTACTGCCAGCCATAAGACCAGTGCCAGCTGAGGACAGAGATAAAAACTGGAACTAGGCCCAGAAAGTTGTAGAGAACCCCCCGCAGAGAGCTTCTATGTTCCTGCAGAGACCATTTGATCTGTTGCAATAGCTGCCAGAGCTCAGGCTTCAGCTCTGTCTTGCCATTACTGCTGTACGGAAAATCATTGTTGACCTGGGGCAGTAGGTCACAGCTGTTGGGACTTTTCTGAAGGGGTAATCCAAAGAAGATTTCCCCTGTTGGAAATCATTTGTGAATCATTTGGAGTCATTGGGGGGGGGGGGGGGGGGGGGCGGCTTTGGGTCTTTATTTGTTAGCAATATTATGGTTATGAGTGTTTAGGTGTTAGGGCCCTAGTCCACTGAAGGAAGGAAGATGAGTATGGAAGGAGTTAGGAACATATTTGGTTTTATTTTTAAGCTGTGCTTTATTAAGGAGGGCAATTTTCAAAGCCCACCTTTAAGGCTGCTAAAAGGATACGTAGGGATTAACAATGCAGGTTCCTTTATTCATAGGAAAAGCAAGCAGGATCAGAGGCAAGGTTATATTAGAGGAGGCAACAGTGTATATAGTTTTGTTTTTAAAACCACGCATGCTGTTTTTCAGGTAGAATTATCCTAGGTAGATTAAGGATATGTATTTGTACCTACATTTATAAAAATGTAGGGCTCAATATTCTGTTGGGCAGGCAATGCATTGCTACGGCGCATAGCCATGCCTGCTGACCCCGAACCCTGGGTATTCAATGCTGCAGTGATGGCATTGAATATCCAGGTTTGCCGCACAGAGGAAACCACCACAGAGCCTAGCCGGGTAGCAGCAATATTGCACTGTTACCCAGTTAGCTCCCGTGAGTAAAACTAGCTGTAGCAAAAGCTGGCCTAGTTTTACCTACAGGTCATTAACCAGCTAGCAATGCAATATTGCCATTACCCGGTTAGCGACAGTCTCCGCCTCTGCTCTGCCCCAGAAAGCCCCTAACATGCCCCGATGCTAACCACATAGCACCGGGGCGTGTAGCGGGGTTAGAAGGGGATATTTAATGGCACTAACCATGTAAGTGCCATTGAATATCCAGATCAAAGGCATTTACACGGTTTACTTGGCTGTAAACTACGTATGTAATGCCTTTTGAATATCGGGCCCTTAGTGCTGAAAATCTGTGATGACCAGTTACATCAAAACACCCCCACCCTGGGAATGTAAGATATGCAAGAGGTGTAAGAGATGCATTTCAGAGTAGCCAACTTGTATGTGCCAAATTACTACCTTTAAGGTACTTAAGAGCTCAGGGTGGGACTAACAGAAATCGCGTTGGACTACAAATGGACTAGGAAACACAGAAGTCATGGAGCTGCATTTAAGTAGATTGAAGTATAAATCTGGAACTTGCAAGTAGCAAGACCTGGAGCAGAAATAAAGTTGGAGCTTGGCAAAGCACAGCTATTGGCAATGCACAAATGAACACTAATCAGGACCCCTAATGAGCCTGCCCAACACAACTCCCAATCCCCTCACTTGATACTCCATAATGACACCCCACACTGGTCTTCATCCTGACACCCCCTAGACCTCTTCAGGCCCTCCAGCCATTGCCATCCCCCTGGGGCCTACCAGTCATACCTAATGTCTATTAGGGAGCAAGAACGATCCACAATCACTCCTGCATTGTCTGTCCTGTGTTCAAAATGGCAGCTTTGACTTCTAGTGGTAGTCTTGTAGTATTACCACTAGTGCTCAAGTTACCCATTATTTATTTAGCTGTGCTTATATACTGTTTTTTTCACCTGGTCAAAGTGGTTTTACAGATATATGCTAACAGGTACTATTTATTCCCTTGTCCCTGAAGGGCTCATAATCTAAGTGTACCCGAGGCAATGGAGGGTTAAGTGGCTTGCCCAAGGCCACAGGGAGTGGCCATTGAATTGGAGACCCCAGTTCCTCCAGCCTGAGGTTACTTGTCCCTATGTGGGAATTGAACCTCTGGCCCTCCAACCTGAGGTAACCTGTTCCAACCACTGAGCCACTCCTCCCCCATTAGATACCAGGTTGGTAGGACCCAAAGGTTGTCAGAGTTTCAGGGGGTCTGGAAGGTTGGAGATCAGGGGTGATGGCTCACTATTGGGTGTTGGGACTGGGCATAGGGAATCACTATGGACTGTTAGAAACATAGAAACATAACAACAATAAAAGGCCACAAGGCCAATCTAGTCTGTCCTTCCATATCAACAATACAACAGTCCCCTTTTTTCCTTTAGATATCCTCTGTGTTTGTCCCATGATTTTTTGAATTCAGATACTGTCCTCATCTCTACCACCTCCACTGGGAGACTATTCCACGGATCCACCACTCTTTCCATAAAGAAATATTTCCCATTTCCCCTCATAGCAGAACTTGCTTTCAATCAAAAGAGGCTCTCCCCCTGTGCATTTATGCCATAAAGGTATTTAAACGTCTCAATCATATCACCTCTATCCTGCTTTTTCTCTAAGGTGTACATATTAAGATCCTTAAGTCTGTCCTCATATGCTTTATAATGAAGACCACTAACCATTTTAGTAGCCACCCTCCATGCTGTCTCCATCCTGTTTATTTAACCAGATTTGTATACCATTTTTTTCCTTCAATCAAAGTGGTTTATATCCTTTTGAAGGTGCGGTCTCCAGAATTGCACACAGTACTCCAAATGTGGTCGCATCAAAGACTTATACAGATGCACTATAACCACCTTTTTTCTGCTAGCCATTCCTCTCCGTATGCACCCAAACATCCTTCTTGCTTCTGCTGTCACCATTTCTGTTTAACTACTTTAAGATCATCAGACACAACCACTCCTAGGTCCCACTTTTCTTTAGTGGAAAAAAGTACTTCACCCCCTATACTATATTGCTCCCTTGGATCGCTGCAGCCCAAATGCATGACCTTACATTATTTAACATTAAATCCCAGGTGCCAAATTCTAGACCATTCTTCAAGCTTAGCTAGATCCCTCCTCATGTTATCTACACTTCCCTGCGTGTCTACTCTATTGCAGATTTTGGTATCATCCGCAAAGAGGCAAACCTTACCCGTCAGCCCTTCCGCTATATTACTAACAAAGATATTGAAAAGAATCGGACCAAGGACAGATCCCTGGGGCACATCACTGGTAAATTCCTTCTTCTCAGAGTGAGCTCCATTTACCTGTACTCTTTGTCACCTCTCACTCAACCAATTTCTAACCCAAACAGCAACTTTAGGGTCCATCCCTAGGGTGCTCAGTTTGTTTATAAGTTGCCTGTGAGGAACAGTGTCAAAGGCTTTACTGAAAATCTAAATACACTACATCTAGGGCTCTCCCTCAGTCCAACTTCCTGGTCATCCAGTCAAAGAAATCAATCAGATTTGTCTGACAAGACCTGCCTCTGGTGAATCCATGCTACCTCGGATCCTGTAATCCACTGGACTCCAGAAAACACACTATTTTCTCTTTCAGCAGCATTTACAGTAATTTACTCACCACCGAAGTTAAACTAACTGGCCTGTAGTTTTCACCACATCCTTACTTCAGCTTTTGTGTAAAGGCACCACATGAGCCTCTCTCCAGTCCTTTGGCACCACTCCCGACTCCAACGAGGTATTGAAAAGGTCAGTCAGTGGAGCTGCTAGAACGTCCCCAAGTTCCCTCAGTATCCTAGGGTGGGTCTCTTCCAGTCCCATTGCTTTGTCTACTTTAAATTTAACTAGTTTTTCATGAACACAGTCTTATGAAAATTGTTCAAGATGCCCCTCACTTCTGTTCCTGTTTGTTGGTGTTTTCTGGGGTCCTGTTCCTGGTTCTTCATCTGTGAACACAGAACAGAAATATTTGTTAAGCAATTCCGCTTTATCCTCATCAGCTTCTACATATACCTCCCCTTCACCCTTGAGTCTGACAATACCACTTTTGCCCTTCCCCTTCTCACTAACATATCTGAAAAATGTCTTATCCCCCCATTTTATTGCATTGGCAATTTTCTTCTCTTTCTGAACTTTTGCTTTCCTGACTACTTTGTTAGCTTCTCTAAGTTTTTCAAAATATAGATGCCGGTCTTCCTCTCTCTGTGATCTCTTGTATTTCATGAAGGCCTCACTCTTTTTCTTCACCTTTTTAGCTACTTCTTTCGAAAGCCATAGCGGTCTCCTTTTCCTTTTACCTTTATTTACAATTTTAACAAAAAGCTTGGTTGCCCTTATAATATCCCCTTTCAGTTCTGCCAACTGTTTTTCTACATCCCAGCTGTTTCTATCCCTCTAATGACTCCCATCTTGGCAAAGTTAGTTTTCCTAAAATCTAAGACCCTCAGTTTTGAATGGATTTTATCAGCCCTAGTCCTAATACTGAGCCTCACCATCTGGTGATCACTGGATGCAAGATGATCTCCCTCTATAACATCAGAAACACTTTCACCATTGGTAAGCACCAAGTCTAGTATGCTCCTTTATATTTGGATTCTGTTTTCAGCTGCCTGATTAGTTCTGTAAAGAATCCAGGATTTCCTTACTTTTAGATGACAGAGCAGCAGGGATGCGCCAATTAACATCCGACATATTGAAACCCCCTATCAGTAGCACTTCTTTCATGGTAATACTGCATATATCTTCTATTAAATCTCCTTCCACTTCTTCTGCCTGTGAGGGGGATCTGTATATCACTCCAATACAAATGGATTTTCCTTTCCCTCTTTCTAGTTTAACCCACAGTGCTTCCTTGCTCCCTTTTAAGCCTTGTAATTCTATGGCTTTAATATTATTTTTTACAGATAGTGCCACTCCTCCTCCCCTCTTCTTGCTACCCTGTCCTTCCTGAATAAAGTATAGCCCAGTATAATTACATCCCAGTCATGGTTGTCTGCGAACCATGTCTCAGTAACCGCCACTAAATCCAAGTCAGCCTCTCCCATTAAAGTCTCAACATCTCGGATTTTATTTCCCATGCCATGGACATTTATAAACACCGCTTTCCAGATGTTGTCCCTTTTACTCATTTCTATAATGTTTCACTTACCTGGGGGCTTTCTTCATCGATCCCCAAAGAATCTAGTTTAAAACCCTCTTCAATAGGTTTAGCCAGTCTGCTATTGAAGACAATCAACTTGACCCTTCTTGGACAGATGGATGCCATCTCTTCTCTGCAGCCCTTGGAACATCATACCATGATCCAGGAAACCAAACACTCTCAGTAACACCATCCACACGGCCAGGACATGAGCTTCTCTGCCTTGGCCTTTATCCTCAACAGGGAGGATTGAAGAGAACACCACTGCGCATCTATCTGCTTCACCCTCTGTGCCAGAGCCATGAAGTCACTTTTGATATGCTCAGAGGTATACCTGGCAGTATCATTTGTGTCAACATGGATGAGCGACAAACACAGGAGAAGAGGGTATCCGCAAACTGACAAGGCCAAAGCAGAAGCGGACCACCAAAGACCAGGCCTACACACAAGTATAGTAATATATAAAAATTGTTTATTGAGGGACTCAATAAACAATTTTTATATATTACTATACTTGTGTGTAGGCCTGGTCCTTGGTGGTCTGCTTCTGCTTTGGCCAACATGGATGAGCAACATTGGGTAATAGTCAAAAGACTTGATGAGTCTCAGCAAACTCTCCATAAAAACCCAGATTTTGGTGCCTGGCAGGCATCAAACCTCTCTGGACATCAAATCTGGTCAGCAGATGGACACCTCAGTACCCCTCAATACCCCTCATTACCCTTTGCTTCCTTGTGGTCACTGATTCTACAACTTTGTGGTGCATGAGCACTGGTTCTTCTCTTTTCTGGGATGATTTTACGTCCCTAACTTCCAGGGTTGCATACTGGTTCTTCAGCTCAAGGGCTGGAGGTGTTAGAGTGTGGATTATGCAGGCTCTGGTGACTCGTGTCCAACTTTCTTCATTCTGCAGCCTCCCATCTTCACCTCTGTTGGAGAGCTTGGATGTTTCAAGGAGTATCTCATCAATGTACTACTTACTGTCAAAAATGCTTCTCAGCCTCCCCACCTCTTCTCTGAGCTCCTCCACTTGTTTCATGAAAGCTTCACCTTACAGGCATCCTGCAGTTGGATCTAGTCCTTCAACTGGCATTGGCCTCTCTGGACAGAGGCAGAAGCTGTAATGGGGCAACAGCTTTGACAATACGATTTTTCCAAGCCATTTTTCAGTTGGTGGAGCTTTGGTACCTGTTGAAGTAAAAGACAGAGATCTACCAAAGTATGAGTCTTTCAGAGAAAAAGTAAACTTCTTTTAAGTGTGTTGACAGCTTTATTGCTGCAAACCTCCATGCAAATAAGATAGGGGCTCTTTTGCTAAATTTCTTTAAGGTTTTGCACTTAAGGCACTTTTTTAATACATGCTAAGTGCAAATCCTTTGCAGTAAGTGCTGTGGACATGACCAGAATGTTCCTGAAATTAACACGCAAATGGGTACATTAACGTGTGGTGCAATAACATGGGTGCACCTAACAATATCCATAGAGGTATCATTAGGTGCACCCATGCTAATTGGCGCATTGACAGCGAGCATGCAGTAATGATACTTCTGTTAACTGCAATGCTTTCTCTGGGTCCATACTGTGCCCCTAACCCACTCTCTGCATTAGTGTGCAATTGTCAGTTAACGTGTGTTTTGGCAGCCAGTAGTTGGCATGCTTGCATGTTAGCATTTGCTGTGGCCAATTAAAGGGCCTCATAGTTCAGAGAGCAAGTAAATGTGAATAACACTATTCTGTCACTGGATGCCATTGCTCATAAGCATTGCTTTTATCAACTGGTTAGAACTGTTTATTTGCATACTTTTAACTTTCAATCAAATGGCCATTCAAAACCTTGCAAACAGCCTGACCTTCCTTTCTGGGTGTGGTCTATATCACGGCCAGAACATTTTGGGCCCTCATTTAGACTTAGAGTATTCCTCCATTCATACTTACAGAGGGGACACTAGTTCATCCACCAGACATTCTGAGGATAATTTTATAAGGAGTTATTTGTCTTTATAAAATACTAGTCTGAATGGCAGGAATGGTGCCTTAAGTTAAGGTGCGGACATGTACACGAGTCCGAGAATTAGTGTAAATGTTCACGCCTAGATGTTTGCAAGAATGTGCATAGATTATAGTATTTTATAATCTTCATATGTGTGCGCTTTGCCCAAACTCCACCCATGTACATGCCCACTGCTAAAGTATGTGCCATCAAGCAAAATTTACACTGGTCAGTATTTTATGAGGTCATTAATTCATGGATGTGGCCACAAATGCAAGTTAATTAAAATAACTCTCAGTCAGGGATCTATTTGGTGACTTAAAGTATGTGCCCTCTTATAGAATTATATCTTCTGGGGCCAAAGGTTTATAGGGATCCCTCAACTACCCTGGGCCTAACTGCAATAGCCTCTTGTCTTCCAAAAATAGCATCACTAATCCTTTTACCAACCCAGTCCATCAAAAATAACCATAGCCCCAGGTTTTGTTACGTATTCTAAGACGGAGGTTTCAATTGTTTCTGACAAAGTCACATTAAATATATCTGTATTTAGCTCTCAAACCATTCCATCTTTTCTGGACAATCCTGCACATTCTACATTTATTAAGTCGTGGCTAATAACCATCATACCATCTGCACAAATGATGAAGGCATTAATTTCCTAATTTATTTTTATTATAGTCTTCCATACTTTCTTTGAACCAAATAATAGTCATGTGCACAGCCCAAATAAACTTTGTTTTAACTGGAAATGAGCCAAAGGATTTTTTTGTATGCATTGTATTTATGTGCCTACTACATGCACAAATTGCTTGTGCATGCATATACTTATAAATTAATGCATGCACAATGGATATATACTGTGTGCCCGCACAAGCAAATTGCACACAGGCTTATTTTCAGATTCACAAACAAATGCCAAAGTGAGCCTGAAATGTGCATGCTACCAAATAATACGTGGGCTTTTTTCAGCTGCAGAATTATCTTTGATGTTTAAGTAAATGCCTGTAAAATGAGATATGTTATTGCCGCCAGGTGAATTACTAAAATCTGGCATCAACCATGAACTCTAGTAACAGCCAGTATTAGTTGGTCCCATTATATTCTTCTTATATTAAAGGTCAGGTCGAATTTTTTATTTATTTATTTATTTAATTCTCTTATATACCGCGCTATTCTGCATCAGTGCGGTTTACATTGAACAAACTGAAATTACATTGAACAGGGCATTATAACTTGGAGATAACTATTTTACAGGGAACATGGGCTAACCTTTATAGGAAATGTTTCCTATAAAGCAATTTTAGGGTTTGTATGGGCCCGTACCTGCCTAATTGTAGGAACCTAAGTCTTCAGATCTGAATTCTATACACTCACTTTGTTCTATACTTCCCCTCTACAAATGAAAATGATGTTTAAAAATAGTACATTTTATTTTGTAGTATTTAGCTTATGCCTTTCCAGTGGTAGTTCAAGGCGCATTACTTTCAATTGCATTTTCCTGTCCCCCAAAGTGTAAACTGACTTGCCCAAGGTGTACCATTGGGATTTCAACCCTGTTTTTTCTGGTCCAGGCTGCTGCCCTAACCACTAGGCTACTCCTCTACTCCCCAGTTAAAAGCTAGACTGAACTTGAGAACTCTATGATACGATACTAGCGAGTGGGAAATACCGCTGAGGCTTTCAACATTTTATTGTTGTGCTGATCCATTCAAGTTTACATGGAAACAAAAAAACAGAAAATGACAGTAGATAAAGATCATAAGGGTTATTTTAGAAGTCCTCTTCATGCTTTGGATGTCTGAAAGCTGGTATAGAGAGGTACAAATCATGGAGTCTTCTCCAGAGGCATTTTAGCAGCCGGGATTGTGGGCATTCCCAGTGCCAGGATGTCCAAGTTTGAACAAGGGTATGGTGAGGCATTGCTGGGGTATTTCCTACAACATGGACATCACCATCTGATCTCAGAAATGTCCGGAGCCGTGTCTAAGGTTAAACCTGCTCTAGGAATCAATAAACATTGAGAAAGTGCTTGTTTTGGCAATAAAACATTTAGCGGGTGTAGAAGAAATAACACTCCATTATCCCCAGTACTCTGCACAAACACAGTGATAGAAGCAGCGATTTCATCCCTGGCTTTTATGGTCCTAGCTCACTACTCTAATCATTTGGCTATTCCTACAAGTCTGTGGTTGGGAATGCAGTTCTGGGGATGTCTATGTAGATGGCCCCACAGATATCCATATTGGGAATGTCCATTTTGGTGAAATCTTGCCTGAACTTGGATGTGTCTGCTTTTTTTTTTAGAGATGTTCTGGCTTGAAGGTTTCAGATTGCACTTGGATGCCATTTGTAAAATGCCACTTCATATGGCCTATCTAATCGGCCTATCCATAAGACCTGTTAAGCTCTACAATCATTTCTTGTCCCTCAGGAATTCTTCTGTATTTGTCCCATGTTGTCTTGAATTCAGCCTCTGCTTTCAGCCACCCTTTCCATAAAGAAATATTTTCTCAGATTACTCCTGAGTTGATCCCTTTTCACTTTCATCCTATGGCCCTTTTTCCAGAGCTTCCTTTTTACTCATAGGACTCTGTGCTGTCCTCAGCTGTCTTTTCAGTAAAAAACTAGCCATATTTGTTTGAAAACTAATACCTTTATTCAGCTTACCTGTACATAGTCTTACTTGTTTGCTCACCTATTACTGCAGTCTGCATTAGTTTTCTTTATATCTTCAAACTGTAAAGTGTTCATATTAATCTAGTATAGTATGCCCCCTTTGTAGATTTACCTTAAGGATTTATTAAGATATTACTAATCAAAAACCCCATGAGATTTATTATATCAAATTATTTCCACTGAGAATCTAAATTTAGCTAGCATTTCTAATTCTCAAATCTGCCTACCCAAAACTAAAACTATTTAATCTAACCCTTTAATTGGGAGATCAAGTCAAGATTTAACACTGCTGTGAGTGGGATTCGGGGTGGGAAGGGAGAGATCAAATACTTTGGCAGTGCAGTGACTTCAAAGAATATTTGCTACCTTCCCTCCTCTTTGAACTTTAAGACTAGAGGAAAGGAAAAAAAAAAAGCGGCAGACAGTACACCCCCCTGGGACATCATGTCTGGTTGGCAGATGGATGCTTCTGTACTCCTCAAGGGAGTCGCCAACACCACTACCCTTCACTTTCTAGTGGTTGCTGATCCAACAGCTTTGGAATTTTTGAGCACTGTTACTTCCTGTTCCTGGAATGTTGTCACTTCTTCCACTTCCGTACATGCTGATTCCTCCGTTCTAGGAAAGGTGGTCAGGGTGTCAATTATGGAGGCACTATTTATAGCTGCCATCTTTCCATAGAGTGTCATCTTCACTTCTACTGGAGATCTTAGATGCCTTTAGAACAGTGGTCCTCAACCCAGTCTTCGGGATACACCTAAACAGTCAGGTTTTCAGGATAATCACAATGAATATGTAAGAGAGAGATTTGCATGTACTATCTCCATTATATGCAAATCTCTCTCATGAATATTCATTATGGTTATCCTGAAAACCAGACTAGCTAGGCTTGTCCCAAGGACTGAGCTAAGAACTCTTGTGCTAGAAGCTTTTCATCAATGTACCTCTCATTTTCACCAATGTTTTTAGCTTCACTACCTCTTCTCTCAGTTCTTCAAATTGTTTCCTGAGGGATTTAACCTGCAGGCTTCTTGCAGCTTTTAAACAAGTAAGGAAGCTGTGGGTTTAGCAATCACTTTCCAAATACATGATTGTTTGCAAACATCAGGATGACACATTTTAATTGGATCAGAGGTGTGTTGCCTGTTTTCCAATCCAAATAACATATAACATTATCTCCCTTGTAACCCAGTATGAGTAATTTGTTGTATGAAGCAAGTTGTTTGATATCTAGTTCTATCTCATTCTCTTTCTGATTTCATTTCTCAGCTGTCCCTACGCAGAGTGAGTGATTGCACTATCTGTGGGTTAATAAGTTGATTCTGTGAATAATTTGTGAATAAATGCTTCATAAAACCAATATCTGTTCCTTCTAAAGATTATGGAGAAATCATGACTTAAAAGATTTTACTTTTTCATTTAAAATTTTGTTAACAATTTTTTTTCTTCTATGGTTTCCAATTGCTTTTGTTGTTAAGTGTTGTTAAGTTGATGTCAACTCTTGGTGACCCTGTGGAAAGTTGTCCTTGTTTTGTTTATCCCCTGGGTTTTCTTGGCAAGATGTGATTGAAAGTAAATTACCAGACCTTACTTCTGCACAGTAAGCCTACACCACCTGGTATCCTAGCCATGTACTAACCAGGCCCAGCTCTGCTTAGCTTCCAAGATGAAATGAATTTAAGTACACTCAGGGTGGAATGGCCATCCAATTACTTTTAACCATCAAACCCCTCTAACAGATGTTATTGAAAAGGATATATAAAGTGACATTTTAGAAAAGGCAGCCAGGTGAAATCTGGGGTATCCAGGGCAAAACATCAGAAAACCCCATCAAGGATGTTTGTTATACGTTTTGCCCTATTATGGAAACATAGACGTCCCTGAAATTGACAGCCACACAGCAGCTACAAATACGTCTCCTCTGGGAAAACCGGGGTCAGGGATGTCTGTCCTATGCTGAACGCAAGCTATTTTGCATTTGGGGATGTGCATTAGCGCACCAAACTGAAATCAGCGTGTCTTGGTTTCCCTGCCACTTTTGTTATCATTAGTAAAAATAAAGGAGGTATCAGATTGCACTCTTCTCTATTCCCTCCGGGTGTCAGGATGGCAGAACAAGAGCTTTTCTGATGCCCTGGATCAATTTGGATGTGACTTAGGTTACACGGGGCATTTCTGAAATCAGGTGAGGACATCCAAATACTTGGGAATGCCTTGGAGATGCTTGCACCATGTCCCATTCAGCCTTGGACATCCTCACACCAGGGACTGCTTTCTAAAATAGCTGCAGGGACATTTCCATACTTTGAACATCTGTATGCCCACTTTCAGACATCCAAAGCATGAACAGGGCTTCTAAAATAACTCCCATAATACAGATGGAAACTTTCATACTCTGCATAGATTTTGCAGTCATTCAGATTTAGGCACATGTTTGGGCAGAATTTCCTTTTGAAACTACAGCCAGCAAGCATGCATAACTTGGTCACATTTGTAACCATTTGCTTTGTACCTGCATGAAAACAGGTGCAAGGTGCACGAGTGAAAGGATATATGAAGATTTGAAGATGAAATCACCATGCATATTCACACTGCATCAGACACACTCAGCCCGATTTTTTTCTTTCATGTGAAACCGTGTGCATGTTTTGATTTGCATAGTGTGGGGGGGGGGGGAGGGGAGGGTCACGGGGAGGGCAAATTTCTAAATGTGTTTAAATGGTTAAACACGTTTACCTACATAAAATATGTGATTATTGCACCCATATTGTTTATATAGAGGAGAATTTTAGAAGGGACGTCCAAGTGCAGTCTGGGACGTCTAACCCGGAAGATCTGAAAGAAATGCAGGCACGTGCATTGTGACATTGTGCTTAGTGCTGGGGATGATGGAGTGCTTTCTCCTCTACACCCTCCAGATGTTTTTCAGCCAAAACCAGCACTGTTCATGCCTTGTGCAGGTCTAAACTTAGATGTGATGCTGGTCATCCATGATGTTCCTGAAATTAGGCGGGGATGTCCAATTTCCTGGGAATACTCCAGCCATGCCTCCATCGTGCCCCCATTCAGATTTAGAAGTCTCCAGAGTCAGCATTTAAAATGGCTCTGGAGTCGTAGCTATGCCTGTTTCGGATGTCCAAAGCATATAAGGCTTCTAAATTGAACCCCATAGTGAATATAGCTCCTTATTACCATATTATTGATCTATTCTGAAATGCATTTTTTATGGCATAGTTATGACAAAGTTGAAATAATGACTGCAGTAGAACACTGGAGTAGATTATATAGAACAATATTTAAGAGATAAAGAGTTAACAAGGATAGAGCTGTCTAAAATGTATTTGTACTTTCCTAAACACCAAAGGCTTTTTTAAGTCCTTCTAAATGTGCATTTTGTTTTTCCCATGAAGAGTTTTAGTGATGTTATTCTGAGGATTGCCAATAATCACAAATCTTTGCCCACAGAACATCCTGTAGCAAACCCCAGGGTATGTAGAATTGTTTTAAATGCCAGAACTTTAACATATTCCATTCTTTCATACTAGCCTCTTATTCTCATGTCACTGGGGTGAGTTCTTCAGAGAATGCTGAGAACAGGCAAACAATAATTGCTATATGAGCATAGAATATAATCCTAGCAAACAAGATTTTAAGTTCCTCGGAGTTCTTTCGAAGGGAAAACCCAAGCCAGAGACAGCCCCCAAGGATTGTCAATAGACAGAGAGCCACAGCAATTGGGAAAGCTACAGTTAAGATATTTTTGAATTTCTTCATGCTATTATATATTTTTAACATTTGAATTTAGGTGATAACTTTATATTTAAGTGTCAAGGTCCTTTAATTACATAAGAACATAAGATATGTCATAATGGGTCAGACCAAGGTCCAGTACGCATAGGCGTAGATTCTGATCCCCGAATAGTGGGGGTTGGACATCCGGGTTGTACGTGTATCTCTCGCTATTTGCAGGGACCATATTCCACACCTTTGCCTCACCACACATACTGTGCCATTGTGTGGGGAGTGCTGGACTGGGGTGGGATGGAGGTGGAGCAGGGAAGGCTAGCTGGATGTGCAGGGCCTGTTCAGGTCAGGACCCAGTACATCCGGTGGCATCTACATGGATGCCCGGATTATTCTACCTCTGGGCGTTCCTCCGATCGCGGGGCCCCCGCCCTCCCTACCCTAGTGTGCCACTGTTGGGGTGGTTCCTGTGGATGATCCCTGCCTTGAGGGACCCCCCGAGGACTGGGAGGAGGGCTGAAGGGGCTTTACCGCAGCAGGGGACTTTGTTGCTCTGGCTGGACATGCCATCGCCATGGCGACAGGATGACGCTGCACCGGCACACCAGCCAGAGAGTTGGAAGGGCTGGCTGGGCAGTGGGCAGGAGGTCTCCCATGGCAGAATAGGAGGCATGCTAGGACATCTAGATGCCCTGATTCTGCACCCTTGGAAACGTATGCTCCCTTGGTTGCAGAATCGGGTACAAAACGTCCCGTCTATCTTTTGGCCATCCCGACAGCCCAGACATGCCCTTGTCTGAATCTGGCTCATAATATCCTGTTTCCAACAAAAAATGGCAAGACTCTACGCTGCTTACACCCAAGATTGAGCAGTGGCTTTCCCTAAGTCTATAGGCTACTATTCAGCACTTGCTAATTGCCCTTTTAACTATGATATTCAGTGGCACAATCCAGATAGTACCTCTGAAGATTACCACAAACTGTCTCAACACTATCTGGATTGTGTCAGGGAGGTCTGGGGTGAAGTCCAGAAAAAGCAAAATCTTCTCTGGATGGCAACCTTTCTCGGTATCACTTAGTACCACATGGCCAGCATTAAATACGGATATTCAGCGACAATCATTATCCAGTTACCAGCACTCAATAGTCAGATTTTGTTTACCCTCAGTAGCTGGTGTTTACAAAAAACCACACTGACTGTGATGGTTTATAGACTATGACTATGTCATATGATGCTTTATAGACTATGATTATGTTGAAAGTTGTAAGTTAGATATACTCTTCGTCACGGAATCATGGCTCACCGACAGATTCCGTACTTGTAGGTAAATTAAAGCTCCCTAAGTATGACCTCTTTAACTGCCCAAAAACAAACAGAAGAGGTGGAGGTATCTTTATCATGGCCAGAACTGATCCACAATTCCAATGCCTTATGTCACAGAGCATAAACAAACTGCACGCCATCATGATCTCAAATAAGCATCTAGTAGCATCTCTGTTCTACTGAACTCCATCTACATGCATTGATGACCTCTCCACAATCCTCGACCTAGCTTTCAACTGATCTACGAAGAAAAAAACATTTTGACTTCTGGGTGATTTCAACCTCCCTGAACTTTCAACAAAGCATTCCACATCCTTTCTTGACGCAATGACCATTTTAAGCTATGAACAACTAATACACGCACCCACCCACACAAGAGGAAACAGCTTGTGCCTTTGCACCCTCATCCACGCTCAAATCCAGCAACCACAACCAACCATGGGTCATTCCTGTCCCATGGTCAGACCACAATGCCATTATTTTCCACATCCCCATGGGCACAGCAGAGAATGGACCCCCTGTGAACCCTCCACCACCTGCTTGTCACTTCCATCTGTTTAACAGAGAAGCCTTACTTGAAGAAACACCACTCAACCTTAATATCAACACCACCAAGCTGGATGAGCTTGTAGACACATGGAATAGCACCTTAAGCAAAGCCACACTTTTACCACAGTTCACGAAATTCATCTAGAAGAATCACACAGTCATATGGTTCATAGCCAACTTTTGTGAGTCCTTACTACAACTCAGGAAGCTTGAGCAGAAATGGCGGCATTCTAGACTCCCCCAAGATCGTGTCACATACATGAAGACCCTGCAAGAACACCACAATGCAATTAACCAGAGATGAATGGAATACCACACAAATATCCTAATGCACTCTCTTAACAAGCCACGAGTGCTTTTTGGGATCATTAAGTCTCCCATATGCAGATGCTATTTAACGGATCACCTGCAACTGGTGCGCATGGGCACTCAGGCATCATCCACATACCAGCAGATGCAAGGAGTTCTACAACATCCATTTCTATCTGTCTTGCTCTTCCAACATCTACATCTAACCAATCTGCTTGATAATCCAATCATATAACATACTATATCACATCTCTGCCGATGATGTACTACTATACACCCCATTCGCCACGGACAGTCCCAATTACACCAAGATTATGGAATGCTTTAATGCAGTCTCCGACTGGCTCTGTACACACAACCTGAGAGTGGCCTGCAAGAAGACTGAAGTGTTGTTTATCACAAAGGACCCAACCTTCATCCCTCCTTCTTCTGTACAGGTAAAATATGCAGAGCTGATGACGAAGCAAGAAGTGTGTTACCTAGGAGTCACCCTGGATCAATGTCTAAGTATGAAAACACAAACAAAGTTAGTTACTAAGGCAGTATACCATAAAATAAGGATCCTACATCATCTATGTCCACTGCTGGAGGCTGCTGACTTCTGCACTGTATTCCAGGCACTTATCCTTCCATACTTTGACTGCCAGGCTATGCACATCATCCTCTGCAGATGGACTTGAACACCACGGCCTGAACTCTGTATGGAGCCTCCAGATTTGAACATGTCATCCTCATCCAAAGGCAATTGCATTAGCTTACAATAGTGAACTACCTAAATTACAAAGCTCACCGACACAGATTCCGTACTTATAGGTAAATTACTAACCCTAGGGTTAGGTTTAGGGTTAGGGTTAAGTACTACATAACCTCTCTGTAGTCTCGCGTGCGGAAATCATACAATGGACACTGAACAACAGAATGAGAAGGAAAAACATGGCAAGCACACTCACCACCCCTTCAGCAATAAGAAAGAGTTCCCAAGCTGCTAAGAACCAAGCTTTCTCATTATACGCACCAACTCTTTGGAACACCCTCCCTGACCCAATCCGATCCATCTCTGACAATAAAGACTCATTTGTTCCAACTATACTATGACCATATACCATCACTACGATAAAGACTTTGCCTGCTGCCAGCCCTAGCTCCAACCACCCTAACTGTTTAGAGACCATATACCAGCTTGTAACTTGCATTTTTTTCCTGACTACTTTCTTGGCTTCTCTTAGTTTTCCCAGATAATTGTTACTTGTCTTTATCTTTGTGCTATCTCTTGTAATTTATGAAGGCTGACCTCTTTTTCCATATTTTCAGTATCAAGAACCATAATGACCTCTTTTTCTTCTTAAATTTATTCATTTTCGTAATAAAAAAATTCCCCATCTTGATAAAGTTAGTTTTCCTGAAATCTAGGACCTTTTCTTTTGAATGTAGCATCTCCATCCATGTTCTAATAGTAAACCACATCATCTAATGACCACTGGATCCCAGATGATAACTCAGTATAATATCAGAAACACTCTCCCCATTTGTAAACACCAGGTCCAGAATGGGTCTTCCTACATAGGTTCTACTATCAGTTGCTGGAACAGTTCTCGCTGTAGGTAATCCAGAATCTCCTACTAAATTTCTATTCACCTCCTCTGCCTATATAGGAGGCCTCTTTCTTAGATTGCATGCCCTGCAATTTTGTTGCTTTAATATTATTTTTAATATATTTTACATGTGGCGGGTGATTTGGTAAACCTCTACACAAGCAATGCGCGTTACCACATGCATGTTACAGGTCCATTTTATAAAGTGACACACATGCATGCTTTACTTTATAAAATAGCAGCATATCAACATGCCGTACCCTAGGTGCAACAGTTACACCTACCCTATAGCAAGCATAGTTGGCTGTGCCTAAAACAGCACAGAGACATGCCTTAATCATAGTACTTTAAATTATACCTATGTCTTTCAAGGTCTTGCATGATGGCCACTTTTGCACACGCTTACTGAATAGCCATCGACGAAAGCACATGCAGAAGTGCCCATTCGCGTGCATAAATCTTGTAGAATAGGGATTTACATTGTAAGTATGAACATAAGAACATAACATATGCTATATCAGGTCAGACCAAAGATCTGGAGGGCTCAGTATCCTGTTTCCAACAGTGGCCAATCCAGGTCACTAGTACCTGCCAGGTTACCAAAAGATGTCACATATCTTTCCACCGTGTCCTTATAAAATCATCCCCATATGCCACTCCTCATTCCTTACTTCCTACTTTGTCTTTGCCAGATAGGTTATAGATAGGTATAACTATATCAAGTCATGATTTTCCATGAACTCCGTGACTGCCAGTAAATTTAAATCAGCCTGTTCCATTACAGCTTCTCAGTTCAGAACCTTATTTCCCATACTATAAACATTGTATACACAGCTTTCTAGATGTTGTCCTTTTATCATTTCTATATAGGTTTTTAATGGTATACTTACCTGAGGGCTTTTGCTTACTTGGAGGGGTTTGTTCACCCATCCTTGATGAGCCTAATTTATAACCCTCTTTAGTAAGTTAGACAGTCTGCTGAAGAAGTCATTTTACCACTTCTTTGATAGGTAAACACCATTTCTGATCAACAGCTATTGGAAAATCATCTCATGGTCCAGGATGCCAAAACACCATTGATGGCCTATGGATTCATCTGCAGGATGCAAGATTATCTTGAAATGTTATTGTGGAAGACCAGGAGCTACTGGGGATCATTCCTGTACAACACAGAATTCTGGACTACATGGATAATGATAAAGATATATCTGAAGGAATGGGTGGCTGGATAGGAGATGCTGGATTTCTTTGATGGGAGAGCATTAGATGAGCCATATATTACCCTTCCCAAATATTAAATTTGGATAACATATTAAGAATTAATGCCAAATGAGGTTAACATTTATTAATGGCCATTTGCATGCATGTTAGTTTTGTAGTTAGGGAACTGGTGGCAATCCCAACAGATATGTAAATAATATGCATTAATACCTATAATATATGGATGCTAGCTAATATCCATGATAATTTGGGCATTAGAATAGAATGGCAAATACAGACCAGATGCCTATCAAATCTGTCCATCCATAGAACTATTAAGTTCCACTGACTCATTTCTCTCCCTTAGAGATCCTCTGTACTTGTCCCATGTTTTCTTGAATTCAGATACAGTTCTCATCTCCACAACCTTCACCGGAAGGCTGTTGCATTTATGTTTTCTACTCTGGTAATCCTTAATTTATATCTCCGTTCCTGATTCCTAATACCCCCTCATGTGCTCTATGGTCAGCTTCACAGAATCTCTTGGTTGTCCCTGGCCCTCAACAAGTTTGTTCTTCTGCCGCTCCTCCTTCTTCTTTTGGATTGTTGCTCTTCTGGAATTCTCTTGCTTTCCACCTTCGCTGTCAGCTTTCTCCTGCTTCAAGGCTCAGCTTAAGGGTCACTTTTTCATCCAGGCCTTCCCTTTAGCTGCTTACCTGTGATTCTGGTTTTCCTGTCCTTAATGTGCTTGTGGTTACATCTCAGCTTTGGTTACATCAATCTCATGTCTTGTCCTGGTCTGTTCTCACAGTTCCTTCCCCCCCTTTTGTGTTTATGACTGCACTGCTTGTAACCTAGGTTCCCCCCCCCCCCCTTCATTGTTCAGCTTGTCTCATTTGTTTGTTCATTGTTGTTTGTTCTATTTTATTTTATTTTGATGCTTTTATTGTTCATCACCTAGACATGCTCCATAATAGGTATACCAAATAAGCTTAACTGTAACTTTACTATTTCCATAAAAAAATATTTCCTCAGATTACTCCTGAGACTATCTCTCTTGTAAAGTGCACATATATATATATCTTTAGGTCTATCCCACACATGCCTTTGGACAAAGACTGCTGGCCATTTCAGTAGCTACCCTCTGGACCAACTCCACCCTGTTTATATCCCTTTGAAAGTGCAGACTTCTAAATTGTGCACTGTGTGCCAAATGAGGTATCATTAGAGACTTATACAAAGACACTACCACTTTCTTTTTTCTGCTGTCTATTTTTCTGTCTTTTGCACCCAAGTGTCCTTCTGCTTTTGCTATTGCTTTTTCTACCTGTTTGGCCACTTTCAGATCATTGGATATGATAACCCCCAAGTCCTGCTCTTCTTTCATGCATTGAATTACTTCTACACAGCTCACTTGGGTTTTTGCAGCCCAAATGCATGACCTTGCATTTTCCAACATTAGATTTTAGTTGACAAATTCTAGACCATTATTTAAACTTTTCTAGATCCTTCCTTATGTTATCCACACCTTCCAGGGTGTCTACCCTATTGCAGATTTTGGTATCATCTGAAAAGAGGCATACCTTTCCTGACAGACCACCTACAATGTTGGTTCTAAAAATGTCAAAAGGAACAAGACAAAGGACCGATCCTTGTGGCATGCCACTGGTAATTCCACAAATACCCTCTGGCGCCTCACACTCAACTAGTTTCTTACCCATCACTTTGGGGAACATTCCAACGGTACTCAGTACAAGTTGCCAATGTAGAATGGTGTCAAAGGCCTTGCTGAAATCTAAGTATACCCCATCTAGCACTGTCCCCTGATCCAATTATTTGGTCACTCAGACAAAGAAATCAATCTCGTTTGTCTGACAAGACAAGCTATGCTGTCGCAGATTCTGTAATTTCTTGGATTCCAGAAACCAAACCATTCTCTTTTATTAGTAGTGTTTCCATTACTTTACTCACCACAAAGGTCAGAATAATCAGTCTATAGTTACCAACCCTTTCCTTACCTCCTGTTTTTTAAACAGAAACTACATTCACCCATTTCTAGTCTTCCATGATCACTCTCAACTCTAAAAAAGCATTGAAAAATCAGCCAGTGGAGACATTTATGTTACCGGCTGATTTTGTAACATGGTGAGAAATACTCCCTATGTATAAGCACCAAATCCAGTATTGCCCCTACCTGCATGGATTCCATTATGAATTGCCAGAGCAGTTCTCCATGTAGAGAATTGAGGATCTTCCAACTTCTAGCTGACACTGCAGCAGTGATATCCCAATCAACATCTGGCAAATTGAAATCTCCTACTAATACCATTTCCATTTTCATAGCAATATTGTGAATGTCTTCAATTTAACCTCTATTTCTTCTGCCTTCTGTATATCGTAAGCACTAACCACTCTTATAACCCTGCAGTTATGTGGCATTTTAGAAAGGATTGCCAAGTCAAATCTGGGACATCCAGGGAGGAATGTGCAGAAAATGCTGGGGACATCTCTTCAACGACTGATTTCTGTAATATGGATGTCCCCACCATGGATGTTCATGCCGGTGGCCACATAGCTAACCTTCTTAGGAAAGCAAGGGTCAGGGACATCCATCTCATTCAAGCCGGGATAAGGGGACATTCAATGGTGTAGCAAAATGGAAAAATGAGCTTCCATTCCCTGTCACTGTTTGTTGTCCTATTGTAAAATAAAGGGGTATTAGTGTAACTTCTTTCCTACACCTTCCAGACATTTTTCTGACAAAGCAATCACTCTTCAAATGACTATTCATGCCTAGAACATGCTCTGTGTAACCTTAGATGTAATTCTGGACATCCCTGAGATCAGACAGGGACATCCAAGTTCTTGGGAACACCCCAACCATGCCTCTGTTCAGACTTGGAAATCCTCACACTGGAGACAGCTTCTAAACTGTCTTGCTTTGGACATCTCTATGCCCATTTCCAGGTATCCCAAGAATGAATAGGGCTTCCAAAATGACTTCCTTAATATTATTTTTTACATATAGCGCCAGTCCTCCTCTCTTTCTTCCTACCCTGTCTTTCTTGAATAGATTATAGCCTGGAATAACTTTGTCCCAGTCATTGTATTCTGTGTTTTCTGTGACTGTCACTATAGCCAAGTCAGCCTCTTCCATTATAGCACCTAAATCTGGAACTTTATTTCATATACTATGGGTATTGGCATACACAGCTGTCCGGAAATTGCTCTTTTTTCCCCTTTTCTATATTATGGTTTAGTGTTTTACATACCTGAGGGCTTTTACTTATCTGGGAGCTTTGTTCTCTCATTACCTATAATCCTAGTTTAAAGTTCTCATCGGTAGGTTAGCCAGTCTGTTACGAAAGTCTGTATCAACTTTGGCTTTATTGCACTTAAATTATTGAAATTATCTCAAAATGCAGCTGCACATGAGATAAAGGGCATTGGTGAAATGAACATATTACATTGGTTGCCAGTTAGGCAATGTGTGAATTTAAAATGTTTGTGCCTTGTGCATAAACTTTTAAATGATTACAATGAGTTGATGACATTGTTAAAGAGACATGAGTCCCAAAGACCGGTGAGGCAATATCAGATGGTCTCCTTATGTGCACTTCCTATCACTGTTACTCTAAAGGCTCTTACAAGAAAAAAGGCCACTCAGGTCATGGCTCCTTTAACCTGGAATGCACTGCCAGATGTAATTTGAATGAAACACAGTTATTTGCTTTTTCATGAAAAATTGAAAACATATTTATTTCAACAAGCCTATAGTAAAGTTGAACCAGCTGGAGTAGGATGCCCACATAAGGTTTGAAGCTAGACTATTTTAATTGTTTTAGGTTTCATTTTATTTTTCTGTTAATGATTTTATGTATATGCTGTTGAAAGTTGCCTAGAAATAAGAGTAGGCAATCCATAATGAAATTACTGAAATGTTAGCCACTTCTCCCCTTCTTTGATAGGTGGATGCTGTCTTTGCTCAGAAGCCTTTGTAACATCATTCCATGGTCCAAGAAGCCAAAAAGCTCTCTGACACCATCTGTGACATTCATCTCCAGGATGTCGGCCTCTCGGCCTTGGCCCTGACCCTCGACAAGGAGGATTGAGGAGAAAACCACATGGCACCTAACTGCTTCACCTTTTCTCCCAGAGCTGCTAAGCCACTTTGGATATACTCAGATGGGGACCTAGCAGTATTAATGCTAATGCCCCTTAGTACATAGGCTCCATAATGTATCTCAGCAAAATGAGTGGAGTCTAAGAGTCTAATGTTAGAGCAGCCGCCTCAGAACCTGATAAGCCAGAAATCAAATCCCATTTATGATCTTAGGCAGGTCCCCTAATCCTCTGCATTAATTACAAACTTCAATTATAAAGCTTCCAGCAGGGCTGGTTCAAGGATATGAGGTGCCCTAGGCAACCCTCATTCCTTGTGCCCTCCTGCTCCCAACCATTCCCATTCCCGCCACAGCTGCCCCTCTTTGGGACCTGAAGCAGTGGTGATAGCTTCAAACAGCCCTGCTGTGCTTATCTAAATATCTGGTAGTGCAAAGCTGTTTGCAGTGCAACTAATCAGCCACTTCTGCCCCCATGCAAAAGGAAGTTGGCATCGGGCATTGGAGGGGCGGAAGCACAAGCAACTCTACAGTCCCAAAAGTTTAGGTAAGTGCTGTGGGGCTGTTTGAAGCCATTGACATCACTGCAAATCACGGGGAGGGGCAAAAGTGGTGGCAATGGGCCGCCCTTGGATCATTGACACTCTAGAAGACTACCTAGTTTACCCATTGGTAACACCAGCCCTGGCCTTCAGGCTTCAGGAAAAAAAAAAAAAACAGCTGTGCCTGAATGAACTTGCTCTGAGTACTTACTGAAAAAAAAGGTGTGAGCTAAATCTAGAGCAGAGTTAAGACACATTTCAGAAAGACACAATTATGTATTTAGAAATGGAATAATGTAACTTCATAAAGAGCCTCAGTGTAATCATTGCATTTCAGTCAGGGTTTTGTTTTGAAATGAACATACCCTGCTAAAAACAACTGCAACAGAAAAACCAGAACTAAATAAATATTTCATGATAGCATGGAATTAAATAGTCAGCAGCAAACATTTGTAAATCATCCAGTGAGTCAGTGACAATAAAAAGATGTGGTCCTGGCAATTCAAGGCTCTTGGATCTTCTCTAACACACTGTACAATTATATCTTTTAAGGAAATGGTCAGCTCTGCAGGATGGAAAGTTTTTGTATTTAAATCATTTGTTTTTCATTTTGCCTCACCATTTCAGCAGTAGGGGACAAATAACAAGATCACAGAAAAATGTAGCCTTATGACCTACTCATATGCCCACCCTGTTTTTCAGTTTCTATATAAGAAACATTTAAAATGGAGCCAAGGAAAATAAATACAGATGTGAAAACTCAGAAAAAATACTACAATGCATGAAGTCTTTTTATCTCAGGGTAGTAGGCTCGGTGCTAGGCAAACTATGGTCCAGGGCAGAAATTAAGGAGAAGATCATTGTCGGGTGCCTTCAAGCACTGTTAGTGACATCACAGTTTTGCTTTGTAGTGCTGGGTCACTGGGCTACTGCTCTACTTAACACCCCTCCTTAATTTCTTTATGTTCGATATTCAGTGGTCCTATCTATACAGGAAGAACCACTTACTATGCAATCCTAAGCTAGGCCTGTTATTTGTGCAGTCCCCTTAAAACAGTGGGAGCACTGAAGAATCAGTCTTGGAACCCTTGGCTCTTTTGAGGATAAAGTCAACTACCATAGACTGCTAAACGTAGATCGACTATTTACGTTATCAGAATATAGAAAGACTAGGGGACATGCAATGAAGCTACAGGGTAAACTATTTAAGACAAATAAGAGAAAATATTTTTTCACTCAACGTGTAATCAAACTATGGAATTTGTTACCGGAGGATGTAGTAAAGTCTATTAGTGTAGCTGGGTTTAAAAAAGGTTTGGACAAGTTCCTGGAGGAAAGGTCCATAAACTATTATTAAAAGGGACCCAGGATATCAATGCTTGACCCAATACAAGCATTGTGGAATCTGCGTGTTTGGGGAAACTGCTAGGTATGTATGACCTAGACTGGCCACTGTTGGAAACAGGATACTGGGCTTGATGGACCTTGGTCTGACCCAATATGGCATATGTTATGTTCTTATGCTACGGGAGCTGGAGCGTCTCAAATGTGGGAGCCTTTAGAATTTGATATTTGGAGGCTGGAGTGGAAGAACAGCCTACTGGCTAGAGCACTGGCTTGGGAGCCAAGAGATCAGGGTTTAATTCCCACTAGTGCTCCATGTGGCCTTGGGCAAGTCACTTAACTGTCCATTGTTTCAGAAAAACACAAATTATTAATGTCCCTGTTTAAAGTTACAATGTAAACAGGTTGGTCAGAAATGATAAAGCTTTTAAATACAGACTCAACCTTTTATTGACAGGCTTCACAGATAGGAGGTTCTCCTGCCTTTTCCTCTATATTATTTGAAGGATGTAGGGCACATGCACTGTCACTGCTTGCTTAGGGAGATCACAGAACTGGATGATTTCTAACTCTTCATCCCTGGGTTTCTACTCCATCTCAAATTGAAATGGAATGGACTGAGCCATTACCCAAACAAAATCGATAAAAGAGAATTTCCTCTGGAGGGAATCTACATCTCTTGTGAACCGGAGAAGGATCTGAAAGAAATCTTTCCTCCTAGAAACCCCCCAGTCATGCTCAAAATCACAGGAACACTCAGATGCAGACTCAGAAATGTACTCAAATAAGGTATAAACCTCTGCCTGGGTCAACCTCTGCTCCTTTTGAAGTGCTGAAAAGCAGGGGCGGCCCAAGGGGGGTGCGGGGCCATGTGCGGAGACTCGGTGCGGGGCCTCATTTGCATAAGTGGCCTTATTTGCATAAATATTTGCATAATGCTAACATACACTAACTTTTAGTAAACATGTCTCTTAATGAGTGTATGGATAAAGACAGACTAAAAGATTTCTACATTACTATAATCCAGTGCCAACCGCCAGGCACATTAGGAACTACTACAAACACTGCCCATTTAGAACCCATAGCAAACCCGCCGTATCCTAACAGCACTACCAGGACTCACAAAGCACCATACCCTACCTATCAAAAGGCAACACTGCAAATATTAAACCAATACATTTCAGAGAACAACAATACATGACCTACTGGGGAAAGAGAACAAGTGGCAATGTCAAATAGGAATTACATAAACAGAATACCTCAGCTCAGTTACACCTGCAGAACATAGACCATCACCAAACAAGGAATCACAATTTAGAAACAGGAAGGCAATAATTAAACTGGGAACCCCAAAAGCCAAACTTGGAATGTACAACAACACTGTAGAAATAAAACTATAAATTAATTTCCTCTTGTACCAAACAAAGCGCAGACGTTAATGATGCACATTTCCCAGAGCTTTCATATTCCAGTTAATAAATTCAAAATAAAACAATATCTTTCTACCTTTTGTGCATTTTTTTTCAGTTGCAATTGCTCCAGCCACTTTCTTCTGGTTTCTTCATGTTTTCTGCTAACTCTCCATCATCTGCTGTCCATTTGTCCTTTCTTCTCTCTTCTAGTTTTTTTTTCCATTCTCTCTCTACATCTGCTTTAACATACTAATCTTTCTCCTTTTGCTCTTTCCTCATTCCTATTTCATCCACTCAAATTTTACCCCTCCATCCTCAATCCCCACTTACTCTCCCAATACCCGGCTAAATGTAGATTTTTTATCCCTCCCACACAAAATATTTTTCCCCTCTCCATTTTACTCTCCCAGCCCCATCCCATTCTAATCCTCCCCCAACATCAGCTCCCTTCTAGTTCCAGCCTCACCCAGCATCCATTCCATTCTAGTCCCTGCATCAGCCCATTTCCAGTCCTAGCCCCACATCAGCCCATTTCCAGTCCTAGCAACCCCCCAACCCAATACCAGTCCTAGCCCCCCCATCAACCCACTTCCAGTCCTAACCCCCCCATCAACCCACTTCCAGTCCTAACCCCATCAACCCATTTCCAGTCAGCCCCCATAGCCCACTGCCAGTCCTAACCCCCCCATCAGCCCACAGTCCATTATCAGTCCTAACCCCATCAGCCCACCTCAAGTCCTAACCCTCCCCATCAGCCCATTTCCTGTCCTAGCCCCCCAATAGCCCATTTTCAGTCCTAACCCCCCCCATAGCCCATTACCAGACAGCCCCCATCAGCCAACAGCCCATTACCAGTCTTAACCCCCCCATAGCCCATTATCAGTTCTAACCCCCCAACAGCCCACAGCCCATTTACCAGTCCTAACCCCATCAGTCCACCTCAAGTCCTAACCCCTCCCCATCAGCCCATTTCCTGTCCTAACCCCCCATCAGCCCACAGCCCATTACCAGTACTAACCCCATCAGCCCACCTCCAGTGTTAACCCCCCCATCAGCCTATTTCCAGTCCTAGCCCCCCCCACAGCCCATTACCAGTCCTAACCCCATCAGTCCACCTCAAGTCCTAACCCCTCCCCATCAGCCCATTTCCTGTCCTAGCCCCCCATAGCCCACTCCCAGTCCTAATCCCACCAGCCCATTTCCAGTCCTAATCCCCATCACCCAATTTTCAGTTTAAGGCCCCCATACCCCATTACCAGTCCTAACCTCCCCATCAGCCCACTCCCAGTCCTAATCCCACCAGCCCATATACAGATTTAGCTCCCCCATAGCCCATCACCACTCCTAACCCCCCAGCCCCCCATAGCCCATCACCACTCCTAACCCCCCCATAGCCCATCACCACTCCTAACCCCCATAGCCCATCACCACTTCTAACCCCCCCCATAGCCCCCCCATAGCCCATCACCACTTCTAACCCCCCCATTGCCCATCACCACTCCTAAGCCCCCAGCCCCCCATAGCCCATCACCTCTCCTACCCCCACATAGCACATCAACTCTTATAACCCCCACAGCCCATCACCACTTCTAACCCCCCAGCCCCCCATAGCCCATCACCACTTCTAACCCCCCCAGCCCATTACCACTTCTAACCCCCCCATAGCCCATCACCACTCCTAAAAAACCCCCAGCCCATCACCACTCCTAATCCCCCAGCCCAGGGAAAATTTAAAAACAAAAACGCTGTCTTCTCCGGCTGCCGGGGCCGCCGCGGCAGAATCGAGTGTGCCGTGGGGCCCCCCTGCCTTGCCTAGCAGAGCCTGCCCTCCTCTCCCCTGTATCACCTCTCTCTCTCGTTGTAGGTTCAGCCACACGTGCCGGCTTTCAGAGCGCGAAAGGATTAGTTTCCCTTTCGCGGCTCTGTTAAGCCCGCGGGGGCTGATGGGAACTTCCCATCAGCCCCCGCGGGCTTAACAGAGCCGCGAGGGAGAAACTCTCTCGCGCTCTGAAAGCCGGCGCGTGTGACAGAACCTACAATGAGAGAGAGGTGATACAGGGGAGGGGAGGGGAGGGGAGGCTCTGCTAGGCTAGGCAAGGCAAGGCAGGGGGGCCCCGCGGCACACTCGATTCTGCCGCGGCGGCCCCGGCAGCCGGAGAAGAAAGCTTTTTTTTTTCTTTTAATTTTACTTTAAGGTTAAGAATGTTTTTTGCGCGGGGCCCCCTGAAACGCGGGGCCCTGTGCAAAAAACATTCTCGCTCAATGGACGGGCCGGCCCTGCTGAAAAGAGACCAGGGTTCAAATCCCACTGGCACTCCTTGTGGCTTTGGGCAAGTCACTTAAACTTCCATTTCCTCAGATACAAATTTAGATTGTAAGACCTCTGGGGACAAGGAAATTCTTACTGTACCTGACTGTATTTAACTCAAGGTGAGTTACATTACAATCAAATAAATAAATAAATAAGTCTCCTCTAGGTATTTTCAATAACGTCATATTGGATGCAAAAGATAGACAGTGAAAAAGATAGACAGGAAGAAAATTGATGATTTTAAATTATGGTGCTGGTGACGAATACTGTGTATCTCATGGACTGCCTGAAGAACAAACCAGTCAGTACTAGAGGAGTTGAAACCTAAGCTTTCCTTAGAAGCTCAAATGACAAAACTTTGACTTTCATACTTTGGACACATCATGTGAAGAGAGATATCATTAGAGAAAGACATCATGCTTGGCAAGGTAGAAGGTCAACGCAAAAGAGAAAGGCTAGCTATGAGATGGATCAATACAATAACAGCAGCTATGGGTGCCACTCTGTCAAAAATGAGCCACCAGACTGAAGACCAAATACAGTATAGAATAACTATCCAGAGCATCCCCATAAGTCAACATAGACTCAACAGCACTTAACAACAATAGGAGTGTTGTGCACTGATGTTTTCTGATGTCTTGATGAGCAGTCACACCCTGATGCACTGGAGATGGACATGGGTTGGACAGTTATTGATGCCAAGGCCCTTGAAGATGTCAATAATAGCAACTTACCCACAGGCAGGCAAAGGGACTCAAGGATTGGCTTGATGCCTTGATGCACTGGTCTTAAAGTAGTCAAAGCAGCATTGTGTAGGAGGAGGACTCCATCTGTTCTTCCAAGCTTCTCATGAGATGTTCCTCAAGGATTACTATTGACATGAAAGGCGGGCTACAGTAGCTTTGGCTGATCTGCAAAATCAACAGGCTGGTCTCAGTTCCTTGAAGGCTGGTATGGCCTCTTGAATAGCAGGGAAGTAGAGCTGCCCTAACTCCAGACCATTTCAAAAATACTGGTACCTCTGGGCATCTTTCTATAATGAACTGCAATATCAGTGCATCTCAGCTTCTGCTCAATGCTGAATGTCCCAAGATCTCAATGTCGAGGAAGTTGAGGAGGAATCCTTCCGCTTCTTCGGGCATTAATCAATGGATTAACTTCTCATGGCCTAACCGTGAACACTTTCATTGTGTTTTATGTTTGCAGATGACAAAGAGAGGGCTCAAGGGTCATGAAGAACAGCACAAAAGTATTTTTTGTACAGAGAAGTCCAGTCCATCCACCTCGGCATCTGAGGCATTGACCCAAGAGCTGTATCGAATGCTGATGGTGCATCAACATCAAAGGATCTTTGAATTCACTCAGAATCTAGCATTGATAGGGTGTTCTGGGAGCAGTCATCCACCAATTCTTGCCCGTAGAAGAGGAAGGTTTGAATTTCTCAACTAGCCAGATAACGTCAAACTGTCCATGGACTGCCCTGGAACTATCTGGGTAATGCCATGGCAGTCAAAAGGAATTTTCAGCAGTGCCACATATTAGCCCCTCAAGTTTTAAGCTATATTCTTTCCAAAATTAGAAACTTGATAACTCTCACCAAAGTATTCTGCACCAAGTGCAATTTGCGCAACTGTTCATGCCTGTATAGCCTCAGGGGATTATGTCCATATCTGGATTCTAACTATCTTCAATTTCTAGTGGACATTCATAACCACTGCCTGCACATGAAAATCTAGGTTAAAATGTTCAGCCATGGTAACTCCAGGATTTTGTACCATTTTATTTATTTATTTAACAGGTTTTATATACCAACTTAAGACCAAGACAGTTTACAAAGAACAATTAACAATCTCAATTGATAAACAGCTACAAAGTACGTAAGGGAGTACAACTTGGATTTAATTTGCTGCTGTATAGCTATAGTATACCCCCATCTATTTTGAATTTAGAGCAGGCTAAATCTTCTTCCTTTCTTTTTAACTTCTCTGTCTGGAAATGTTCGCTCTGCCACCAGAATGCCCCTGGTTTCTTCTAAACATGTGTCGTGCCCTCTCTGGCCAAGCGGTAGCCACTGGTATTGCAAGGCTCTGGAGGGTGGTAGTTGTGCCTTCACTGATATAAACCAGAAAACACTTCTTTCCAAATTAAAGGGTTTTATTCCCCGTCCCTTGAGGGTACTTTATCTTCAGGAACATAAATCAAATGCCTTGCTTGGACATATAACATAAAGTAACAAAAGCAAACAGAACTTGCTTCCTTCAGCTTCCAAAACAACAAATAAATGAAAAGAACAAAACAGCTTAAATATTTCAATATGGTTCTTTCTCCTGTAGCTGACAGCACAGCTTATATCTGCTTTACCTAGAGAGAGCTGCAGCCTGTTGCTTATAACACTAAAGCTAGGACACAAACTACTTATCTGAGAGAGAACTCAGGTTCAATCAAGGTCAAAGAGCAGTCCATCAATTCTGGCATATCATTTTCTTCTGCATTTTGATATTCCATTAACTCCGGCTGACTGGAAGGTTCATTCTGGACCTCAGCAGTAACGTGGGAGAATGGCTGGTTAACCTCGTCAGACAGGAAGTTCCTCTCTTCCTTAGAGCTAGTGTCTCTCTGGGAATTACCATGTATTCTAGAGTTGAGCTTTTCAGGGCACTGCCCCTGCTGGTATTTTAGAATATAGCTCAACTCCTGGTTTGCTCTGCTAGTGGGATAATTAAGGGAATTTCTCTGCCGGTTCCGGCTTCCCTTTTGTAACCCAGCTGAGCTAGATTGGAGAGCTCGTGACGGAGTTTCACAGGGAGCTGTGAGCTTACAATGACTACAAAACTCTTCAGCTTTATCTGGTAAGTAAAACCTTTTTCTTCTAGGGTTTTTAAAACCAGAAGAAGGGATATTTTCAGCCTCTAGATAGTGGGACCTTGTGTGCCTATTTCCATACCTCCAGGGTTGTCTTCTTTCATATGGCAAATCACTCTTGCATTCACTCTGTGCACTGGAACCTGCAACTGCAGTCTTCTTGCGTCTCTCTGGCTCAAACACACTATCTGGCTGTTGATATCTCTCTGCTTCACTCAGGTCTTTGGTTCCCCTCTGACCTTCACGCTGGCTCTCTAGTTGCTCCAAAGCCTCATTGTCACTCTCTCTTGCATTCTCATACCTGCTCCATGCTTCCCAGGGTTTTAGCTGCCTTTGCTGTATTCTCTCAGAGTATGTCCGTGGCTGCTTCAGCTCCTCTCCCTCTCTGATTGCCTGGGAGCCTATTTTATCCCAGTGTTTCCTTGCTCCACCCCCACCCAGCTGAACCCTGTCAGGTAAAGTGAATTCCCTTCCTTTGCTGGCTGGGTGTGTCCTCATTGGGCTTTTGCACGTGTTTCTAGGTTGCTCACGGTAACCATCTGACCTTTCCTTGTTTACCCTGTCACTTTTTCTGTGCTCCTTTATACTGAACTGCATTTTCTCGGGTTGTTCGGGGTCTGCACTGTTACACATGACACTGAGTTTTCTGGCCAAAAGTTATCCATTTGGTGAGTTTGAACTTTTAACCAAAGCACTCATTTTATTAGTATCAGAAACATTTGAATATCATCCCTCTAGTTTCTCTAGACTTCTAAATACAGGAGCCTTAAAAGAGTGTGTGTGTGCCCCTAAATATCCCACCTAGTGATTTAATTACCCTATCGCTATCCACTTAGTGTCAGGGCAGGGGCGGCACAGTTAGCTAGCCAAATAGCAGCAATATTCAGATGTTCACTGGTTAGCTAAAGTGTCTAAATTTAGGACAAGTGAAAGGCTGCCCTAACTTTAGCTGGTTTTGCAATTTGGTTAGCAGTTGAGTATCTCTGCTAGCCGGCTTATAAAGGGGCAGTCTGTCAGAACCATATATTCAGTGCTGGTAGCTGGGTATGCCCCGGCACTGAATCTAGGTGTGAATTACATCAGCAATGGCCAACCACTTAAGCAGCACTGGCTGCTGCCACTGAAAATGTCTCTAATGTAGGGTAGAGAAAAACACATTGGAGCTTAGCACTAGTTTTCAGCATTAACAACTTTACCATGGAGCCTAAATCTAAGCAAACAGTGGTCCTAAATTTAAGTGCTGAAGTTTTTGGTTTCTAAAAAGAGATACATTTTAGTTGAGAACGTCCCAAAATTTAGGAAATAGACTTTTCCTGAATGTTGGTCTGGGCTTTCAGCTGAAAGTTTACCTAAATTTAGGATCTTAAACTTAGACTATAAAATTTAAGCTTGCTACTCGTTTGCCTAGATTAGAAGTACAATTTGGAATAGATTAGATAAAAGAAGGGATTACTGTAAGTTAGGGCATTCACAATTTAAAGTGCATTATGCCAAAGACTTGCTCAGCCCAGATCCTACTGTAAAATACCTATAGGGCTGCAGGAGAACCCCATGTGGTTGGCAGCATGTATAGCGGGAACAGCCATTTTCCAAAGAAACACATCCAAAAATAAAGAGCAGCGCCACTTAGGGATTTGAACATGTAAGTGCCAGTCAGGGCCAGCAAAAGGAGATGAGGTGCCCTAGATGAACCTCATTCCTCGTCTCTCCTCCCCCTCCAGCACCCATTGTCACCACTTCCCCCCTCTCCGGGTTGTGCAACAGCAGCAACGGCCACCAGAGTGCTCACTTTTAAATTTCAGCACCATGGGGCTCTTTGCTTCTGCTCTGTCTCTCTAACTCCTGATGCCGACTTCCTAGTTGCCCTGTTCCTAACCCACTATGCTAACCATTAGGCTATCCTAGATGGCCAGGTTCTCAAATACAGTTCTTGAGATATCTATGTAGATGGAAACCTCCACATTTGTGAAACTGTGTCTACACCTGGATGTGCCTGCCTTACTTTTCAGATGGCTTAGACGTCCTAGAATGCACATGGGCATCCCCTCTCAAATTCCTCTTTCCATGTGCTTTAGTAAAAGGGACCCAAAGTTAGGTACCAAAACTCTTGGCTTAAATGCTGTTCCAATGGAGTATGTTTACTATAGTGTGATAGGCTTCTGCAGCTAACACCGGGCGTTAGTGGAAAAAGTGTTGCAGTAGCTGCAAAAGTCACACATTGCCTGTTGGGGGAACATCCAGAATTTCCTTAGCAGATAATGTGATGAAAATGCAGAGATCATGACAAAACAGCCCCACTAGTGCAGCTAGTACCACCTATAGATTTTGTGTTAGCTGCATCGTGATGTCTGCAAAATGTGCAGCTGCAGTGCGCTGTCAATGCCTATGGTAACCACATAGTACAGGCAAATCCACTTTCCACTTACACCCCACCTACCCTACACATGTCACTAATGCACAGCATGCAGCTCTCACAGAAAATTGTCCTCGGTAGTGGTGTTTGTCCCTTATTAGTTGTCACCCTGGCAGAATTTTCCCACATTACAGCTGTGATGACAGTTAAAGCCCTTCTGTAGCTGTACCCCTATGTTTTTTCCCCCTTTTACTAAAGGTTTCAGCATGCCTTGATGGAGTTTTATTTCTTTTATTTCTATGGGCACAATGACTTTGACATGCATAACGTTTAGTGAAAGGGCCCCTAAGTATGATTTTCTAGCGGTTAGCGTTTTATCAGTGGGAATGGAAATGTCCAAGGCAATTCCAACATCTTCATTCTTTTAGGGTTCTTGTCCCAGTGTTTTTCTAGTATAGTGATGTCCAGTGTCCAGTGGATGGACTTTGCAACCTTATTTTGCCTTTCTGTATGCAGACCTTCTGACATCAGTATGTTGCTTTCAGCAATAAGATGTGCAACCATTTACAGTTCTGTGCTAATGAATGTGCATTTGCCTATTTTGTTCCTTTGCATAACAGAGTTCTTATAATAACGGAACCAAAAGCTGTGGTCAAAGAAATTGGCTTTGAAAGCATCCCTGGGTACTTATTATTCTAGATTCTAACAAAGGGTTTATCTGTAGAAAGATAAACATGCTAGAGGCCTCATTTTTAAAAGGTTTTCTCTATTACTATATATATATGCAAAGATCATTTCTAAAATACATTAAGGCTCCATACGAGTTGTTGGAAAGAAATCATGCATATTGTTTTGAAGCTACATTAAAGACACAGAAGTAGGTAGATTGTCTTACTGTCTCTCTCTGTTTCTTTTGATCTTATTTCAAGGCCTTCTTTCTTGAATTGCTATATTTTCTTGGAACCATACACTTCAGCTGTTAAAAATCAGCTTCCCAGAATCCACCATTCATTTACATGCTTAGAAAAACAAAATACAAACTGTAAAACCATCCACTTAACACATGAAGAGAAACAGCACTACAGATGACTCAAACCCATGAAAGACTGGAACCAACTGAAAGAGCTTTCATATCTGCAAGATACTCTACTGCATATCATTTTGCACCGTTGTCAAATTTTATTTATTTATTATTTTGGGCATTTAGTCACAAAGGATTAAAGTTTTGCAGGAAACAAAATACACAGTAGAATATCTATGGATAGAAATCCCATGTAAAAAGGTGAAGATGATGGCAGTGGGGGTATACTACCGACCGCCTGGCCTGAATGGATGATGAAATAGTAAAAGAAATAGGGAAGCTAACCAAAGTTACAACACATTAAGAATGGGTGATTTCAATTACCTCTATATCAACTGGGTCAGTGTCACAGCAGGATAGGCTAGGACGATAGCGTTTCTAGATAAAATAAATGACTGCTTCTTGAAGCAGCTGGTTCATAAACCAACAAGAGAGGAAGCTATTTTGGAGCTAGTCCTTAGTGGAACACAGGATTTGGTGCAGAAGGAAAGGGTTTTGGGGACACTTGGCAATAGTGATCATAGTATGATCACATTTGATGTAATAAATGGAAGAAGGATGGCAAGGAAATCCACAGACTACCTTTTAACTTTCAAAAAGGAGACTATGGAAAAATGAGGAAAATAGTAAAGAAAAAGCTAATAGGAGCAGCTGCAAAGACTAAATATTTACATCAAGCATGGACGTTGTTTTGAAAATACCATCTTGGAAGCCCAGACCATCTTTATTGCATGCTTTAAGAAACATGGAAGGAAGTCCAAAAAACTGCCAGCATGGTTTAAAGCTGACTTCAGAGAGGCTGTTGTTGCCAAAAAAGCATCTTTCAGGAAATGGAAAAAGGAGACAAATGACGAAAACTGGAAAAACATAAGCACTGGCAAATTAGATGCAAGATATTGATAAGGCAGGCAAAGAGAGAATTTTAGAAGAAGCTTGCTGTGGAAGCCAAAACGCGTAATAAAGACTTTTTCAAGTACATTCATAGCAAAAAACCTGTGATGGAGTCAGTTGGACCATTAGATGATAAAGGGGTAAAAGGGGCACTAAGAGGGGACAAGACCATAGCAGAGAGTCTGAATAAATTCTTTGCTTCAGCCTTTACTGAGGAAGATGCAGGGATGTTACCCATGACTGAAATGTTATTTAAAAGTGATGCTGCAGAAGAATTGAAAGAAATATTGATACACTGGGAAGATGTATTTCAACTATTTGATAAACTGAAGAGTAGCAAATCACCTGGATCAGATTATATACATCTGAGACTGCATATCTACTAAGTAATCTGTGAACTATCATCAAAATCATCTGTAATACCTGAAGATTGGAGGATGGCCAATGTAACGTCAATTTTTAAAAAGGGTTCTAGGGGTTATCCAGGAAACTACAGACCGGTGAGCCTGATGTCAGTACTGGGAAAAATGGTAGAAACCATCATAAAGAACAAAATTACTGAACATGTAGATAGTCATGGCTTAATGGAAGACAGCCAACGTGGCTTTAGCCAAGGTCTTGTCTTATTAGTCTGTTATGTTTTTTTGAAGGTATGAATATACTGGTAGACAAAGGTGAGTTGGTTGATATAGTGTATCTGGATTTTCAGAAAGCCTTTAACAAGGTCCCTCATGAGAGACTCTTGGCAAAATTAAAAAGCATGGGATAGGAGGCAGTGTACTATTGTGGATCAGGAACTGGTTAAAAGAAAGAAAGCAGACAGTAGGGCTAAATGGCCAATTTTTCCAATGGATAAATGTGAATAGTGACGTACCCCAGGGATCTGTGCTGAGTCCGCTGCTTTTTAACATATTTGTAAATGACCTGGAAATAGGAATAATGAGTGAGGTAATCAAATTTGCAGATGACACAAAATAATTCAAAGTTGTTAAAACCCATGAGAATTGTGAAAAATTGCAAGAGAACCTTGATAAATTGGAAGACTGGCCATCCAAATGGCAGATGAAATTTAATGTGGACAAGTGCAAAGTTATGCACCTAGGAAAGAATAGCCCACAATGCAAGGTTCCACATTAAAAACACCACCCAAGAAAAAGATTTAGGTGTCATTGTGAATAATATGTTGAAACCATCTACCCAGTGTGAAGCAGCAGCAAAGAAAGCAAATAGAATATTGGGAATCATAAGGAAAGGAATGGAGAATAAAACAAAGGATATTATAATGCCTCTGTATCGTTCACTTTGCATCAGATGATCACATGGTCTACTATGCTGGAAATGAAAGACAAAGAAGAAATGGTGTTGCATTTATAATAAAGAAGAAACTTGCAAGAACTGTAATGAAATACAATGCAGTCAGCGAACGCTTAATCTCTATTCGTCTACGAGGAATGCCTATCAACACAACTATAATTCAAGTATATGCCCCAACAACAGCTGCAGAAGAGAATGAAATTGAAGAGTTCTATGAACAAGTACAAGCTGAAATTGACAGAACATGCAAACAGGATATCCTGATAGTCATGGGTGACTGGAACGCAAAAGTTGGCAACAAAAAAGAAGGCAAAGTAGTTGGAAAATATGGACTTGGCAACAGAAATGAAGCTGGAGAAAGATTGATAGAATTCTGCAAGACCAATGATCTATTCATCTCAAACACCTTCTTCCAGCAACACAAGCGGCGACTGTACACATGGACTTCACCCAATGGATTGTATAAAAATCAAATTGACTACATCTGTGGAAGTCAACGATGGAAAAGCTCTGTAACATCAACAAAGACAAAACCTGGAGCTGACTGTGGTACAGATCATCAACTACTAGTATGCAAACTCAAGCTAAAGTTGAAAAAGAGCAAACCACTCATGAATGCAGCAAAATATGACCTTGAGAATATACCACTGGAATTTAAAGACTGCCTGCAAAATCGATTTGCTGCTTTAGATACAAATGACAGAGCTCTGGAAGAGTTATGGAATGACGTCAAGAAGGTTGTGCTGGAAGAAAGCGAGAAGTCTCTACAAAAGGTGAAAAAGCAAAAACGGCCAAAATGGATGACGGAAGAAACTCTGAAAATTGCCCAGAAACGCAGAGAAGCTAAAGCCAAAGGAGAAAGAAAGACAATCTCAGAACTCAACAGAGATTTCCAACGTGCAGCAAGACAGGACAAGGAAAAGTACTACAATGACACTTGCAAGGAAATAGAAGCAGAAACTATTAGAGGAAGAACAAGATTGGCTTTCCTAAAGCTGCGAGAGCTAAAGAAAAAGTTCCAGCCTCGAATTGGAATGTTACAAGATGCTCAAGGTTCTATGTTGAATGATGCTGAGAAGATCAAGAAAAGGTGGAAGGAATATACAGAGTTTTTATATGATAAAGATCAAGTGGACCAACAGCCGTTTCAACCTATACCTTATGATCAGGAACCATTGGTGATGAAAGAAGAAGTTGAAGCAGCATTGAAAGCCTTATCAAAGAACAAAGCACCAGGCATTGATGGCATTCCCATAGAAGTATTGCAGCAATCTGATGCAGCTGTTACCGTACTTACAAGGCTCTGCCAAGAAATATGGAAGACAACATCATGGCCAACTGACTGGAAAAGATCTGTGTTTATACCAATACTAAAGAAAGGTGATCCAACTGACTGTGGAAATTATCGCACAATCGCTCTGATCCCACATGCCAGCAAGATTCTACTGAAGATTATTCAAAAGAGACTACAGCCATACCTAGAACAAGAACTACCTGATGTGCAAGCAGGGTTCAGGAAAGGACGAGGAACGAGAGACATCATTGCGGATGTGAGATGGATCCTTGAAAAGACTAAAGAATACCAAAAGGATATCTATTTGTGCTTTATCGACTATAGCAAGGCTTTTGACTGTGTAAACCATGAGAAACTCTGGGCCACGTTAAGAAGCATGGGTATACCAGAACACCTGATCGTTCTCTTGCGCAATCTGTACATTGATCAAGAAGCAACAGTTCGAACGGAACAAGGAGAAACAGAATGGTTTAAAATAAGCAAAGGTGTAAGACAAGGCTGCATACTTTCCCCCTACCTGTTTAATTTATATGCAGAACAAATCATCAGAGAAGCAGGACTGTATGAAGACCACAGAGGTGTGAAGATTGGTGGAAGACTCATCAACAACCTTCGCTATGCTGATGATACCACATTACTGGCTGAAAGTGAAGATGATCTGAAACATTTGCTTCTCACAATCAAAGAACATAGTCTCAAAATGGGCCTGCACCTTAATGCAAAGAAGACAAAGATCATGACAACTGGCATAATCAACAGGTTCATCGTTGAAGGAGAAGAAATTGAAATTGTGAACAACTTTAACCTACTTGGATCAACTATCAATAAAGAAGCAACAAGCAGTCAAGAAATCAGACGACGTATTGCTCTTGGCAGAATGGCTATGAAAGACCTAGATAAGATTCTCAAGAGCAGAGATGTCTCTCTCCATACAAAGATTCGACTTGTTCAAGCCATGGTATTTTCAATAACATCATATGGATGTGAAAGCTGGACAGTGAAAAAGACAGACAGGAAGAAAATTGATGCCTTTGAATTATGGTGCTGGCGGCGAATACTGTGTATACCATGGACTGCCCGAAGAACAAACCAGTCGGTACTAGAGGAGATAAAACCTAAGCTTTCTTTAGAAGCTCAGATGACAAGACTTCGACTTTCATACTTCGGACACATCATGCGAAGAGAGAGATCATTAGAGAAAGACATCATGCTTGGCAAGATAGAAGGTCAACGCAAAAGAGGAAGGCCAGCAATGAGATGGATCGCTACAATAACAGCAGCTACGGGTACCAGTCTGTCAACAATGAGCCGCCTGACTGAAGACCGAACACAATTTAGGATAGCTATCCAGAGGGTCGCCATGAGTCGACTCCGACTCGACGGCACTTAACAACAACAACAACATCGTTCCATGGTGCGACCACACCTTGAATTTTGTGTGCATTTCTAGTCGCCATATCTTAAAAAGGATATAGCATTATTAGAAAAAGTACAGAGAAGACAAACCAAAATGGTAAAGGGATGGAAGGATTCCCCTATGAAGAGAGGCTAAAAAGGTTGGGGCTCTTTAATCTGGAAAAGAGACGACTGAGGGGAGATATGATAGAGGTCTATAAATTAATGAATGGAGTGGAACGGGTAAACGTAGATTGATTGTTTACGCCATCCAAAAATAGAAAGACTAGGGGACATGCAATGAAGCTGCAATGTAACCTATTTAAGACTAATAAGAGAAAATATTTTTGCACTCAATGTGTAACACAGGTACACTAAAAAAAATTTTTTTTAAACTGCCTCTAATGTTTCGATTGATTTTTACGTTTTTTGGTGCGCTGAATCCAAATCTGGTAACCAATTTGCTCCATCACGTACAGATTTTTTGCTACATTGGGTTAGCAGTTTGAGGTGAACGTTTCAGATTGAGTGCGATCGAGATAAAAGTTTCTTGGATGAATTCTTTATACTAATTGTTTAGTAGTTATTCAAATAAGAATAAAGAAAATTGTAACAAGGCAGCACATAAGAATAGAGTAATGTCAACAAAACACACTGTGATGGTAGCAAAATTGTCTGCACTTAAAACAGCCACATACATGTGCACAAACATTGAGCATATAAGAGCGAGGTTAGACACAAAGCAAAGCAAAGAAATGTGCAAAAAATGTTGTACAGGTATGTATGTAAGAATAGAAAACGCAAACCGCACCATTGCAATACATGAAGACAAACACAAGATGGTGTGAAAATAAAATTCTAATAAATGAGATCCGACACTGTGGTAATAACTAGCAAATTTTTATTTCAAAGTTTAGTAAAAACACGATATTTGTCAACACAGTTTAGATTTTAAAGTCATTCTTGGGTCAATCAATCTCCTGGTGGGCCCGTTTCTTCTTCCCCCGAATGCTTCTCTTGGTGCGCTGCTTGGCGTATTTTTCATCTGGGGTTTCCCGCAGCAGCAACCAGGAGAAATCAGCCATCAAAGTGGTGTTCCATCTTCCTTGGTACCTTCTCTCTGCGTCCTTGATGTCCTGGTGAAACCTTTCACCTTGTTCTTCACTGTACGCCCCCAAGTTTTCGGGAAAGTAGTTCACATGGGAGTGCAAGAAATGGACTTTCAGGCTCATGTTACAGCCTTGTTCTTTGAAGGCATTGAGCATCCTGGCAACAATATCCTTATAGTTCTCATCCCGCCTGTTCCCCAAGAATTTGAGAACAACATCCTTGAAGGAATCCCAGGCTTCTTTTTCCTTCTCAGACATCGTTTCAGCGAATGCTCCATCTGAAATGAGTTTCCTTATATCAGGGCCAACAAACACTCCTTCCTTTAGCTTTGCTTCAGAAAGTCGGGGGAACTTTGAGCAAAGGTACCGAAAGCACTCACCATCTTTTGGAAGGGACTTGATGAATTGCTTAATGAGACCCAACTTAATGTGGAGAGGTGGTAATAGAATTTTATCACGAGGTACCAAGCTCTCATGAAGAACATTTTTCTCACCGGGTCTCAAATACTCCCGAATTGGCCAGTCTTTTTTCCCCCAGTGTAGGTCACGGGCCCGGCTATCCCACAAGCAAAGGAAGCAGGGATATTTGGTGAAACCGGATTGCTGCCCTAATAGCATGGATATAATTTTAAAGTCTCCACAAATCATCCACTTATGCTCATCATAGCGAATCTTCTGAAGAATCAGGGCCAAATTCTCGTATTTTTCTTGGAGAATAACAGAGTGAGCAATAGGAACTGAAGCGAATGTGTTGCCATTATGAAGAAGAACACCTTTTATGCTGTCTTTTGATGAATCAATGAACAGCCGCCATTCAGCAGGATCATACTTGAGTTTAACTTTTCCATCACTCCGTATATATCGTTGCAAAATACCAAATCTTCCTTTTTGCTGAAATACTTCAAAAATTGTGTCTCGCGGTTGCGGTACCAATAAAAAGTTGTTCCTGGTGACAATAGATTTTTCTGTTTAAGCCGAGAACCTAGCAGTTGGGCAGCATCTTTTGGGAGTCCTAAATCCCGGACTAAATCATTCAATTCAGCTTGAGAGAAAAGTTCAGGTTTCGGATCTGGTTCAGTTTCAAACTCGGAAGTACTGGTCTCATCGGGAAAAGCCATCTGATGAGTCTCATCATGATCAGAACCGTCCACACAAATATGATCCAAAGATTTTGGTGGTTCAGGCACAGGTACTTCGTTGCTATGAGGCATAGGCCTAATTGCTGAGGGAAGGTTGGGGTAACTTATTACGTTCTTATTTTTTAAGTTGTATCCCTTCACAATGCAAGAGCAAAAATAGCAGTCACTGCTGTGGTCTCTTTGTTCACGCCACATCATAGGTATTCCGAAACGAAATGCTTGTTTTTTACCTTTCATCCATAAGCATAGATCTTCCTCACATGTCTTGCACACTTTGTGAGGAGCCCACGGTTTGTCTTGATCGCCTAACTTCAAACCGAAATAGGCGAAATATACTTTTTTAATAAATGCAGAAATGTTCCTCTGCCGCTTTTTCACGGTATATTCCCCACAAATAAAACAAAAACTGTCCGGAGAGTTGACGCAACCTCTGGCTCTGTGAGCCATCACAAATACACAGCACTGCAAACTACAACTGTAGTGAACCACTTCGGAATAAAGCTGGGCCAAGAAAATAAACTGCAGTCGGCTAAAAAGAAATTATGTGAACATTCCTTATATGGGTAAGAAATCTAATTTTGCAAGAAAACGTGATGTGATGGAACATTTTGGCTATTTTTCCTGGATTCAGCACCCCAAAATCTATAGGAATCAGTTGCAAAACTGGAGGCGGTTTTTTGGTAGTGTACCTGTGTAATCAAACTCTGTAATTTGTTACTGGAGGATGTAATAAAAGCTGTTAGTGTAGCTGGGTTGACAAAATGTTTGGACAAGTTCCTGGAGGAAAGGTCCATAAAATATTATTAAAAAGGACCTGGGATATCCACTGCTTGTCCCAATACAAACATTGTGGCATCTGTGTCTTTTGGGGAATCCGCTAGGTACTTGTGACCTAGATTGGCCATTGTTGGAAACAGGATACTGGGCTTGATGGACTTTGTTCTGACCCAGTATTACATATCTTATGTTAACCGTTACAAAGTCTATATATCACAAGATCAAAACGTTACGTCACCTCCGCCCCCTACTGGAATCCAATGACTACCGGACAACCTTTCAGGCATTAGTCCTCCCACACCTGGACTTTGCGAACATCGTCCTGCACGGCCTGCCTCAATCAACTTTAAATCCGCTCCGCCTGGCTATGAATGCCGCCGCAAGAGTTCTCTCTGGATCATCAAGAACTGACCACATAACACCAATCATGAAAAATCTGCATTGGCTGCCGTTACACGCCAGACTCCAATATAAGTCACTAGTCCTTACTTTCAAAGCCCTGAATAACTACCCACCTACACCGATTAGCAAACTAATCCACAGCACCCTGGAAAACAGAGACAGGAGATCAACTTCAATGAACACCTTAATAGTCCCCAAGATGATGACGTCATGTACTAAGACCACTTCCAACAGGGCTTTCTCTATATTCGCTCCCCTAAATTGGAATGCCCTTCCACATGAAATCCGTGGCATCAAAAGCTTAATCCTATTCCGTAAAGCTCTGAAACACCACCTATTCACAATATACTACCCTGACACCAACCCTGACACCCACACATCTGGTAAACTTCCCTCATGTCTCAGCTACCATAGCACCTTATTACAATCAGAAAATGGTTAGACTATACTACTGCCCACCCTCCACTTTTACGCCTGTCCCTCCCACACCAAATGAAGATGATACTAAATTGGCTTAGAGTATTGGTGACAATACTAATTTAACCTGTAAATAGTTACCCTGTAAATAGTTACCCCGGTTATCCTATGTTTTTTTTCCCTGTTCTATGTAAAACTCAATGTTGCTTGTATGCATTGTAGTATGTTTTGTTCGATGTACACCGCGCTGATTGTAATAGTGCGGTATAGAAAAAATGTTAAATAAATAAATAAATAAAACCAGGCAAGTGGACTCTTGGTTATGGCATGCTAAATGTCCATATTAGAGCCGCCACCCAATGATGTTATCATAGCACAGATATGCTGAGGTATCAGCTACTTTGGGATAGTCTGTGCACCAGGCAAACAAACCATGCTCCCTCTGGATAGGTGTGGGTGGATGTACACTGACCACTGGGCCATTATAGTGGGAGGATCATACCTGTACCTTATGAAGTATGTGTCTACTGGGTGAGATACAGGGGTGTACGGCTAGCAGTGTAGTCTGAGAGGAGGACACAGGGAGGCTGATTAGTGTGTGCACTCACAGAGTGACCCACAACTTTGTGCAATGGAATGCTGTGTGTGGGGGACAGGGAAGTGAAAGGGAGTCATAGCTCTAGAGGGGAGATACATGACATGTCACACAAGTGACTGACCTGGGAGGCCAGGAAGGCAACATGAGGGAGTGCAGCCTATGACCCTCAACAGAACCACTGAGCCATGGCAGGGGGCTGCAGAACGAATACCCCTGGAGGCACCTCTTGGGCTTGTCAGGACTACTGTCAGGTGCCACGTGCCCTGGACCCCTGCCTCACCACTCAGATTACCACACCTTGTTTCCTGACATATGAGTAGGGGGCCTGTCACTGTACTAAACTCCTGTCCAGTGGCCCAAACCAAGGTCCTCCCATAACCCTGTCACCCAGACAGAGACAGATCCTAATTGTGTAGTGAGGACACAGCTATTGCCTACAGCAGGGGCAAGATAGGTGTGCCATTATCACTGGCTAGTCTACTCCACAGCACGTTTGTAACATGATTTCCCTGCAATTTGCTTCTGTATTCTGTGTATGTTTATAGCCAGTGGAACTATGCACTCATTACATCTGGGCAGTTGTACCAGGCCACAGGGCAGTAGGTACAAGAGTGGTGACATTCCCACAACATGCAAAATCTAGAATTGCCCCCACAACAGGCCTGTCCAACACAAGGAGCAAGGAAATGGTAATATTTTTTGTGCACATTTGCTTTCCCTGCTCATAGTTTTGCTTTTGCATAACAATTCCCCTGGGTGGTCTTGAACCTGTGACCCATGCATTTTCAGGATATTCTCTAACAGATGACACAAAATAATTCAAAGTTGTTAAAATGCAAGAAGTCTGTGAAAAATTGGAAGAGGACCTTGATAACTTGGAAGAATAAACATTCAAATGGCAGATGAAATTTAATGTGGACAAGTGCAAAGTTATGCACCTAGGAAAGAACAATGTAAACTACAGTTACATGGTGCAAGTTTCCATATTAGAAACCTCTAGCCAGGAAAAAGATTTAGGTGTCATCATGGATAATATGTTGAAATCCTCTGCCCAGTGTGCTGCAGCGGCCAAGAAAGCAAAAAGAATGCTAGGAATCATAAGCAAAAGAATGGACAATAAAACCAAGGGTATTATAATGCCTCCGTAAAATTCCATGGTGTGACCATACCTTGAAAATTGTATGCAATTCTGGTCACCATATTTTAAAAAGGATATTGAGAATTAGAAAAGGTGCAGAGAAGAGCCACCAAAATGGTAAGAGGAAGGAAGGATACCCTTTGAGGAAAGGCTTAAAAGGTTAGGGCTTTTCAATTTGGAAAAGAGATGGCTGAGGGGAGATATGATTTAGGTCTATAAATGAATGGAATGGAATTGGTAAACATCAAAAAGTAGAAAGAGTAGGGGACATGCAATGAAGCTATAGCGTAACCATCTAAGACTAATAAGATAAAATATTTTTTCACTCATTTTGTAATCACACTCTCGAATCGTTACTGGAGAATGTAGTAAAAGCTACTGATGTAGCTGGGTTTAATAAAGGTTGGGACAAGTTCCTGGAGGAAAGGTCCACAAAACATTATTAAAGAGGACCTGGGAAATCCACTGTTTGTCCCAGGACAAGCATTGTGGAGCCTGTGTGCCTTTTTGGGAACCTGCCGGGTACCTGTGACCTGGATTGGTCACTGTTGGAAAGAGGATACTGAGCTTGATGGAGCTTGGTCTGACTCACTATGACATTTCTTATGTTCTTAGCTCTTGTGTCCCCTTGTCTGCAGCTGCATACTGTTCTAGGATGGGGCATCCTAGGATGGAAGGGAAGTGCATTTGAACTGTGTAACCTGGCAGTGTCAGTGATCTAACGCATGCCACTGTCTGCAGCGACTACCATGGACCATCCCTACTGTTTGCATGTGCAATCCCATAGCCAGACCTTTGCCAGGTGCTCTTTTCTAACCTACTGTTCTGCCCATCTCCCTCTCTCCTCTCTGGTGCTCAATTTCCCATTGGCTACTCCCCTCTGTAGGAGGGGCTGGATCCCTCTCCAGATGACAGTACCTAGATGCAGGTTAGCCCTGCAGTGTCCCCTGGGGTACGGCACCCTCTCCCATCTGAGGACCATTCTTGCGAGTGCCTCAGCCTCTGCGGGGCAAAAATTGCTTGCTCTCATTGCTGCCATTCTGCTGCTGTGTATCTGCCCAGTCAGAGGGGACTTCTGAACGTACAGTACACAATCGCGTATGCAATATCATAACCGGTTATCAGCTCTATGGTGTAGGTCTCTGGTACAACTGGTTATCTGCTGGTGGTAACATTTTCTACAGTATATGGTTATTGCATGACTATTTGGGTATAATGGGATATTGACCTTGCCTCTCTTTCCATCACTGCACTGTTATGGGCTTCCCTCTGCACCTTGCGCTTCTTATCTGTGCATTTTGCATTTACCTCTACCTTTGTGCGGGTATGTCAAATAACGGCACATGATTCCCATCCGCATTTCCAGATTTTGCCACCAGAATTGGATCTTCTATATCTGGCCATTTTCCATCTGTGCCCGCGTGTCCGGCAGCTAACTCGCTAGTCACATCCTTTTCTGTATGGATTTCTTTAGCCAGTTATCAGCTCCTTTGGTGCCTCTTGCAATATCAGGTCCTTAAACTTTATTTTATACATATTCTATATTGTTCTAAAATTTCTTCTCTTTTTTCAGAAAAGATGTTAATTTTACATCTTCTACCAGAATTGAGAAGACTGCGTTAGAGGGGTATGCAGGAGGAGCAATCTCTCTTGCCTCTGTCTCCACTGAAATCGGTGACAGGAAATGGTTATAGTCTATGGAATCTGGAACAGGACCTCAAAATCAGGGACATCTGGTAACCTTACAAAATACCATCCTAAGTGACAGCAATCATGCCTTAATTTAAGGTGTGGTCATTTACATCAGGCAAAGGGCTGATATAAAAGCTTGTGGCTTGATTTTCCAAGAACATACACAAATTATAATCTAGCAGCTTGTGTATTTTTACTCTGGTTGGTATTTTATAAGAAGTCATTTAATCAGGTATGTGGTCACTTATACACGTAAATGACTAAAATAACCCCTAGTTAGGAGCCTACTTAGCCCCTAAAAGTACTGTCACAAGGTAGACCTATTGGAACCTGAGAAAATGGAAATCAGCAGCAGTGATCAGAGAAGAGATGACAGGATAAACAAAAAACTGTCAGATGGTTGCTACATAAACAAAACCAGGTAAAAAATCACCAGGGTAGAAGCAATAACTTTTTTTGTCGGGATAGCCAGCCCAGTAAGGAGGAAGGAAACCTCGTACCGCCGTGGCAATTTCCCTTTTTAATAAATATATTTTAAAATTCAGTATGCACTTAACTGAATTGTTGGTGATCCATCTCATCCAGTCAGCAATGTAATAGGCACGACGTGGCACGTTTCGGGGCCGTAGTAGTCAAGCCCCTGCTTCAGGTACAAGACATTGCTCGGCAGCTTGAAATGATGTGTGATTCTGCTTCAGAAGCCGGTTTTTATCATGACGTTGAACAACGTAAACCCAGCTGTCTAATATCAGCTGGTAGTAGTAATCACCGAGGAAGCCAATCAGAGCTGAACAGGGAGGAGGTCACTAAATTCAGACCAAACCCCTAGTGCTCAAGATGGCCAATTGTAGAAACTATACGATCGTATACCAGTCTTGTTGTTGATTAAGTCCATGTGGCGAAACCGAGTTTAAACGGTAAATCCATCGCTGTTCGCGATACTGTAAGGCTTGCAGTCTATTCCCCCCACGTGGATTATGAGGAATATGATCCAAGATTCTCCAAGTAAGTTTGTCAAAAGAATGAGAGTTCTGAAAGCAGTGTTCAACCAGAGGTGCCGAAAGTGTCCCTGTACGTATTCTAGAGGCGTGCTCTCCCAGACGGGTTTTAAATGGCCGAGAGGTACGTCCTATGTAATATAAGGTGCAAGGACATATAATAAGATAAACCACAAAGGAGGTGGTACAGCATGTATTCCATCGGGTCTGGTAGGTAGTGTGAGTATGAACATCCAACCAAGATAAACCCGAAAGGGTATTGGAACAGTAAAGACAATTACCACAGGGGAAGTGTCCTGCATTCTCATGAGAGCGGACTGGGCGATCCAAATCTCCTGAAGTTTGCACTAACATGTCACGCAGGTTTGATTGCCGAGAATATGCGATCTGTAGTTTTTTCCTGAAACAAGGATGCAGACCTAAAATAGGCCAATACCGATGCAGGATTCCTACTACTTTGGATGAACCTCTCATATAGGGAAATACCGCCGTGACATTATTAGACTCGGAGGAAGAAGAACCTTCCAAAAGCCATTCTCTATGGACGTAACAAGCTCTCTTGTAAGCCTTCCTGATAATATGGGATGGATAGCCTCTATCTCTCAATCGCAGGCTTAAATCATCAGCATGTTTCTTATATTCAGCTAGATGGGTACAGTTCCGGCGAAGACGCAGGAACTGGCCAAATGGTAAGCCGCGTTTCAGAGAAGGGGGATGGAAGCTGTCAAAACGTAGAACTGTACCCATCTAGCTGACAAAACGTAGAACTGTACCCATCTAGCTGAATATAAGAAACATGCTGATGATTTAAGCCTGCGATTGAGAGATAGAGGCTATCCATCCCATATTATCAGGAAGGCTTACAAGAGAGCTTGTTACGTCCATAGAGAATGGCTTTTGGAAGGTTCTTCTTCCTCCGAGTCTAATAATGTCACGGCGGTATTTCCCTATATGAGAGGTTCATCCAAAGTAGTAGGAATCCTGCATCGGTATTGGCCTATTTTAGGTCTGCATCCTTGTTTCAGGAAAAAACTACAGATCGCATATTCTCGGCAATCAAACCTGCGTGACATGTTAGTGCAAACTTCAGGAGATTTGGATCGCCCAGTCCGCTCTCATGAGAATGCAGGACACTTCCCCTGTGGTAATTGTCTTTACTGTTCCAATACCCTTTCGGGTTTATCTTGGTTGGATGTTCATACTCACACTACCTACCAGACCCGATGGAATACATGCTGTACCACCTCCTTTGTGGTTTATCTTATTATATGTCCTTGCACCTTATATTACATAGGACGTACCTCTCGGCCATTTAAAACCCGTCTGGGAGAGCACGCCTCTAGAATACTTACAGGGACACTTTCGGCACCTCTGGTTGAACACTGCTTTCAGAACTCTCATTCTTTTGACAAACTTACTTGGAGAATCTTGGATCATATTCCTCATAATCCACGTGGGGGGAATAGACTGCAAGCCTTACAATATCGCGAACAGCGATGGATTTACCGTTTAAACTCGGTTTCGCCACATGGACTTAATCAACAACAAGACTGGTATATGATCGTATAGTTTCTACAATTGGCCATCTTGAGCACTAGGGGTTTGGTCTGAATTTAGTGACCTCCTCCCTGTTCAGCTCTGATTGGCTTCCTCGGTGATTACTACTACCAGCTGATATTAGACAGCTGGGTTTACGTTGTTCAACGTCATGATAAAAACCGGCTTCTGAAGCAGAATCACACATCATTTCAAGCTGCCGAGCAATGTCTTGTACCTGAAGCAGGGGCTTGACTACTACGGCCCCGAAACGTGCCACGTCGTGCCTATTACATTGCTGACTGGATGAGATGGATTACCAACAATTCAGTTAAGTGCATACTGAATTTTAAAATATATTTATTAAAAAGGGAAATTGCCATGGCGGTACGAGGTTTCCTTCCTCCTGACTGGGCTGGCTATCCCGACAAAAAAAGATATTGCTTCTACCCTGGTGATTTTTTACCTGGTTTTGTTTATATAGCATTCATTTTTTCCGGGTTTGGGTATTATATATTTTGATTAGATGGTTGCTACAGACAACCTAGGCACACGTGGGTAAGGGCTGAGAGGACACACCCAGATAGCAAGCAAAGGGAGTTTGCTTTGCCTGATAGGAATCAGCTGGGTAGAGGTGGAGCCCAGAAACACAGAGATATAATACGCTCCCAAATAGTTAGAGAGGGAGAGGAGGTGAACCAGCAAGTCTCACAGCCAGGGAGACAACGGTCAGCGCAGCAGAAGCTGGGAAAAGTATGGAAGTGGAATGAAAGAGAGTCTGAATTACTGGGACAGCATGCAAGCCCACACGAAGGTCTGAGTGAGTCTCAAACCCAGAGTGAAACATTTGGAAGGCAGAAGCCAGATATTGAATGCATGTGTGAAGAGCACGAGAGACGTGGAAGAGTTGCAGTACAAGGTAACAAAGCCAGAAGTGTTGATAGTGGCTGTTTTCTACCCGAGTGGGTAAAACCCTGCAGCAATAGAAAAAGCCACCCAGAAATAAGCTTTGGAAATAATCCCTTCCCTTGTGCTAGAAAACCCAGGAGAAAAGAAGCTCACTTACTTGGAAAAGCTAGAGATTCTAGTATCCACTTTAAACTCCCAGAGTTTGAGCAACCTCCGTATAGAGCAGTGCAATCTAGGGCAGCTGTGAGGCAAAAGCTAGACCCGAGCACGCTCAGAGTCTACCGTAATCACTCTAACAGCAGAGCCAGGGAAGTTCCTGAATGTCCTTATGATTACCTGCAGGGGCTGAGTTCTCATAAGCCTCATGCAAAAGTATATGGTAGTTCCCAGGGAGGCTTTGAGAGAGAAGGACAGCATAACTTCCTGCTTGACGAGGGAAAACCTACCTTATCCTTTTGAAACAGCTGACCTTGAAAACGTGAGTGTTAATGAACCAGAATCTATGGAATATGAGAATACAGAGTTAGCAACAGTTCCTGAGCCCATGGAATGCTCAGTCTCGGTAATTGACCCAGAGTTTTCCTTAAGGTGAAAAGGGTTGAAGATAACCTGAATAAGAGTCACAAGGTGTGGGCTGTAAAACGTGTCTCACAGAAAACCATGTGAATAAGCTGTGCTCTGTCAGCAAAAAGGAAAGCCTGTGAAAAACATTGAGAATGTTTAATTCTTTTCTTTTTGCATTTAAGCTGAAGTAAGCTATTTTTGTTTAACCTTTTGATTTCTGTTATATGCCCGAAGTGGGTTGTTTGCTTTGTTTTGCCAAGGAGAAAATACCTCACGGACGGGGAAGAAAACCCTGAGTTTTGAACTCGAGTGTCTTTTGTGTTTTATAGAGAAGGTACAACTACCACCCTCAGGGGAGTCCTCAGGCAGTACCAAGGCCTCACCGGTAGGGCACCTGGGGGTGCAACAGTACATAACCCTTCATAAAATTACCCCCTAATGCTTTAGCCAAATGCTTATGTGAGCATTAATTGGGCTAATATTCCAAACTTATTATACATTCAGTGTCAGCTGGTAATTGTATAACTTTTCTAATAACATATTTTAAAAACTTGGACAGTTGGAGGCCAGTTCCAAAGTGTGCACGCCTGGGCCATCTACACACCAAAGATGCAGAACCATCTACATGCCAAAGATGCAGAATCTTTCCTACAAGCGATGAGTTCCCTTCAATTCACCCAAATAATCAACACCCCAACACACAGACATGGATCATCACCAGACCTCATCTTCGCACCCAACTACCTAACCACGAGAGGACTAATATCAACACCCACCATAACACCAGTACCATGGTCCGACCACCACGTAATTAAAATAAACATTGTACCACAAGAAGACAAACCAGACAAATTCCCAGACAACACACCCACACAAAGAAGATTCAAGAGCTTCAACAGGGTTCAGTTCCTACAGGATACGATTCAACTCCTAACAACAGAAAAAGGTGACCTAGAAGCCCAAATCACCAACTGGAACAACATCATCTACAACGCTGCCAAAGCAACAGATCACAGACTCAGGAAATGTCGCTGCAACAAACTACAGCACAAACCATGGTACTCAAAAACCATACGAAGCGAAAAGAGGGAACTCAGAAAATTAGAATGAAGATGGAGACAGAACAAGTCACCCGAGACTCAGGAATTATACCTTACAAAGCAAAAACAATACAATGAACGCATCAACCAAACTAAGAGAGAATACCACACAAACATCATACGCAACTCCAACAATATACCTAGAGAATTATTTGAAATCATGAAAACCCTCACCAAGGAGCAGAAAACAGAAGACAAAGTGCAAATAGACCCACAAAAATTTGCTGATCACAGCCAAGAAAAATTCCACTCAGCAGAACAAATAAGACCCAGCCCAGCCACAAAGCATAACGCACCCCCGAAAACTTGAGACACATTCAGCACCCCATCCACAGAGCAGCTCTCCCAAATCATCACAGCAATCAACACAAGCACGGCTTCTTCAGACCCCTGCCCAGTGACTTGGATCAAAGCCACCAAATCAAGCTTCATCCACACCATACACAAAATGGTGCAAAGCTCACTAACACAAGGGCTCATGCCAAATCAACTAAAACTCGCCACAATAAGACCTATCCCGAAGAAATCCACACTCGACAAGAACAATCCAGCAGCATACAGACCAATCTCCAGTGTACGGCCCTGTTTCGTACAAAAATGGACCACAACCTAATTATTATTATTACTATTATTACCTGAAATGATCAGATCCAAAAAGTCAGTACAGGTGCAATCAGAGTCTCTGTTTATTAGATAACTGATGACCAAATACAGGCAGCAAAGTGGGGAAGAGAGTTCTATCGGGCACTAGGCACCTCAAGAATGCAACTCTCCCCCTTGAATATAGAAAGCATATTACAATTTATACCTTTTTTCCTTCCGCATTTTTTACATACAGCCCCGTCCCCAGAGCTATTCCTTTGTGTTCTCTCCCCCTCCCCTATCTTATTTCCTATTATTACTCTTTGCTCCCCTTAGTTCCTGTTGCAAAATCCCCCTGGCCCCCCCTCCTCCCATACTCACCATGATCCAGCTAATCTGCTTTCTTCAGAGCCGGGCCCAGCATATATGTTGGTAGCTTTGTGGTTTCCTGTGTATGCATTTCTTTGCACTTAGACCTTACAGGCCTATATCTGATATCCCCTTGCAGGTCCTAGTCTAGACTCTCCAGCCCAAACTGGCCCCTCACAAGGCTCATGATATCTCCTTATATGGGTGCTGGATCTCTTCTTGAAAAGGCCTGAATGCTGGCTCACATGTTATAGCAGCATGACTGTTCTTTTTTGTGAGATTCAGGGTAGCCAGTAAGTGATTATGAATCAGGAACATTATTAATCCTTAGCACTTAAAAATTAAAAGCAAATCTATCATACTAAACCCCAAATGTATCATACTTAACCTCTACCTCTACAAGCACTTAAACCCTACAAACTCCCCCATTTTTTTTTTATTTTTTTATTTTTATTCGGCTGGGGAATGGGAGAAATCCAAGTCTGAATAGTCTGACATGGGGACGGCTGCATAAGAAACATTGACAAGAGTAGGGCTAGTCTGAACAGGCAAAAAAGAGGTAGATATTTTGGTGAGTTGTTTCTTACAGCAGGATATAAAAACAGAAACAAAACAACAGAAGAGTAAAGCAATGATTAAAATAATGCCAGCAGAAATCAATAAACCTTTCAAGCCAGAGCCAAGGGAGTGGAACCAGGAGGAGAGAGATGAAAACCAATCTCCAATCTGGAGGCCACCCTTAAAATCATCAATATGTAGTTCAGATAAATGCTTAATCTTATTCATAGCATCTAATACAAATATCGTATGGTTCGCTATCACAGTGCAGCAATTAGTAGCGTTGATAAAGGAACAAGTCCCTCCTTCTGCCGCGAGCAATAAATCTAAAGCCTGTCTATTCTGTAGAGTCATTTGATTATTTTGTTCAAGTGATTCAGCTAAGCGAGAAATAGATTCAGTAACAGCTTTCATTTGTATATGTAGCAAACATTGTAAGCGGCGAATAGACATGCCAAGCTCTGCTGTAAAGGCGGGGGTAGCCCAAGGAAGCCAAGAAGTAGTGCTAAGAGCTATAAGGCGGGCTTTGGTCATAGGGTAAGTGGAGTTAACATATTCATAGGAAGCTTGTAGTGCAGCATCTTCAACCATGGTGGAATCCCAGGGACTAGCAGAACTGCGCTTATGGCGCTGGTGCAGAGGAGTAGAGGGAGAAGGCGGGGTATTATGTGAGACATTCAGGGGAATAAGGACTGAGTAAGGGGACACTTTAACTAGGGCACAGGGTAAATTGGACAGTGAAACTTTCTGGTACAAGACATCACCACAAAGCCAGTAATGGCCCACAATAGCAGAAAGAGAAAAAGAAGGTTTCCAAGTAAAGTATGTTTTGATAGGATATGCAATAGAAGTATGAGGTTCACAGGTTAGTTTACCAGTGGTAGGGGAGTGAGCACAAGGAGTCTGACAGAGAGGATGATCATCACGGGATTTACAAGGTTTCCAGTGGAGGCAGCCAGGAAGTTGGTGGCCAATGACAGAGGTAGGGAACCTGCGGCCCCGATCAGTGTTTTTGGCACCACATTGAGTTAAATCAGTACAGTAGAGAACAGGAGCATAGCAGGAAGTGAAAGGAGATTGTGAGTAAGTACCCTTACGGAAAAGGAGAGTATGTGTGGAATCTATAGGGCCAACATTAAAGGTTGAAGCCCAAAAGTCAGGACCCCATACCTGAGAGTGTGCTTTAACTCGCGGGCCCCAGTGGGTGGTGTTGACACGGTTATTACGGATTTTTGAGTAGAACCAATCTACCTTAGACATATTATGCCCATAATAGAAAGGGCGCATGGTACCGTGCAAAAAGTGAAAATTATTTGTTTGGACATTCCAGGAAACATTACAGTTGTTGGCAAAAGAAACAGAAGAGTTGGTAATAAGACAGTAATAAAATATCATAGGGGGCACAGAGACACGGACAGGAAAGGAAGCAGCTTGATGGGCTGCCCAAGTATCATTACAATATAAGGGGCCACGCTCTATACATCCTTTAATAAGGTGGGGGTTATTCCAGCACGGGATGGCACCTACAATTTCTTCAAATGGGACAGGGAGAACACGGACAGGGGCATAATTACCTCCTTGGGGCAATGGGGTACATATAATGCAATCACTAATATTCAGAAGATCAACCACTTCTAGAACGGTTGTTTTCCAAGTATTAGTGAGGGGGAGAACTGACCTACGGGAGCGGTTCAGAGAAGGGGGAGATAGAGAGGAGATGGGAGCAGTGGGAAAAGAGTGGGGACGGGAAGAAATAAAATATAGAAACCATCCAATAAAAATTGTCAATAACATAGCAAAATATAGAAAAGCAAACTTATACGCAATATGAGGCATGCTGAGAAAAGGTCACTTAAAAGTCCAAAAACCAGAAACAGTTCAAGGTACCCAAAGATGGGCAATATGAGTCCAAGTTTGGCTTGCGTCCAGCAAGACAGCAAATGGAGTTGATGCAGAAACGATGTGGGGTCCTGAATATGTTGGATCTTGCCAGGAACTCCGATGAGGATTTCTGCGGTAGACAGTGGTTCCAATTGGGATTAAGGTATCCTTTGGGGACTGTGGATGTTGGTCACGGATGGCACAGCATCTGGAAATCTCTGCCAAAGCCAGGCGCAGACCTGCAAGGTAAGGGGACAAAGAATCCGGTAAGGAAATAGCATTGTCAGTGAGATTGTATAGCAGCAATCGCCTTCCTGTACAAATCTCATGAGGTGTCAGAGCAATATTTTTTAGAGGACGATTTCTCAATTGAAACAGTGCCATAGGCAAGGCCTGCAGCCAGGAAATACTTTTATCTGATTGTATCAGACGCAGAGCTGTCTTGAGCAAGCCATTGGTTCGTTCGACGAGGCCGTTGGAGGTGGGGCGGTACACAGAAACATACTTCCACTTTACACTCAGAGCTGTGGAAAAAAGATGTATTAGATGATTCCGGAAATGAGAACCATTGTCAGAATAAACAGTTCGTGATATGCCAAAGCGAGGAGGAAACAGATGCTTAGAAAAACAATTGAAAACTTCGGAGGCCCTTTCCTGCCTGCATGGGAAAGCTTCAATCCACTTGGAGAAGGGGCACACGCAGACTAGAAGGAATCTGTAGCCATCTACACGAACCTGCATATCTGTGAAATCAACATACCAGGAAATGAAAGGACCCTGAACTGTCGGAAGATGACCTTGGAGAGTATGCTTGCCCTTCACTGGGGAATTTTCTAAACACTGGGGGCACTTTTGGCACCACTCCTGTATTCGGAGCTTGAGACGCGGATGCCAAAAAAGTTCAGAGATCTGTACAGACACGCTGGAAGCCGGCGCGTGTCCAACAGAATGCAACAGAGAACACAATTGCTGCAAAGACCAAAAGGAAATACAAATTTTTCCAGAGGGGTGTACCCATAACTTTTTATGCTCAGTGCACCCTAACAATTTCCACTTTTGAACCTGATCCCGTGCAAGATTCTGCTGATAATCATGCAGCGAAGGTAAGGGGTAAGTTCTTGCTCGTGTAATAACTAAAATGGGGACAGTATCTGTGACTTGCTTTGCTGCCTCATCAGCTAGGGCATTGCCAAACTGCAGGAAACCATAATGGCGGGAATGGCCAGGGACCCAGTTACAGGAAGTTAGAATATTTCTCTCACAGCGCTGTAATAATAAATCATAGAGGTACAAAATCAGGGACTTGTGTATTAATTGGCTGCTAGATGAATTAACAAACCCACGCTGTAGCCAAATCTGAAGGTATTCTCCACACAACTTTTGAACATACTGAGAGTCAGTGTAGAAAATCAGGGGCGTTGCCGGACGTTCTTCTAAGACTGCCAAGATGGCGCACAGTTCAGCTGCCTGCGCTGAATATCCCTGATCTGAGTCCAGAGCATACTGTAAACGATGCTCAGCCACTCCATCAGGGGTCAGCAATACCGCAGCAAATCCTACTATACCTTTCTGTGCTGAACCATCTGTAAACCAAATTTCACTGTCTGGTGGCATGTCAGCGGGGGATACCATAAAGGATAAAACTTCCTCATAAGATGAATCAGGAACTGGGGTATAAACATCTACTGCTGTCTGTAGCCAACTAAGTGGACAGGTGGAGGCAGTGAGAGGACGAAAGATCACTCCACTATTCAGAATAGAAGCACAAGCTTGCTGCAGCTTAGATGGGGACAAATGTAGTGTATCTTTATTCAGAATAGCCTTCAATTCAATGGACTGATAGAGAATCAAGGTCGTAGGAGTGAAAATAGATAAGACTTTCTCTATTGCTGCTGCCACTGCAATAACTAATTTTTCAAGGTCAGGCAATGGGAGCTCAGTACATCCAAAAGTACCAGACAAAAATGACAAAGTGGAAACCCTATCCTGAAATAGTATGGCTGCCCACGCCTGGGAACCGGTTACCACCATCAATTGAAAGGGCTTGTGATGATTTGGCAGATGTAAGGCTGGAAGACACTTTAAATCTTCCAAAATAGACTGGAGCACATTTACATGACAAGGATCTAAAGTGATTCTTTCAGAGTTCTTTACCCCACCCTTCAAATAAGGGCGGAAGCAAAGGGTCCGAGAGCTAAAAGCAGGGATCCAATTTCTGCAAAAATTAAGTGTGCCCAAAACAGAGCGAAGTTCTTTCACTGTACTGGGGACTGGTAACTGTAAGCCATGCTGCACTGTCTTATCTCCCACTTCAATAGAACCCTGGCTTAGCTGAAATCCCAAAAAGATGACTGTTGTCTGCACTAATTGTGCCTTCTCGGCATTCTATTTATAGCCTTTGTCCTGTAGCTCGTGTATTAGTTCCTGTGTGAACTTCTGCATTTGCTGATAATCTGATCCTGACAGTAAGATATCGTCTACATACTGCAATAAACACATTTCTCCAGGGAGATGTGAATTGAACTCCTGCAAATCTTGTGATAGAATCTGAGAAAAAATACTGGGACTGTCAACATATCCCTGAGGCAATCGCGTCCATTGATAATGCACTTGATCAAAAAGAAATGCCAGCAGGGGCCTCGAGTCAATATCAATTTCTACACTAAAAAAAGCATTTTTTAGATCAAATACTGTGAAATACTTGTACAGCTGTACTGTATTCAATGTGGTAGCCGGATTGGCAACTGCAGGGAATTGGGTTTCCACTACCTGGTTCAAGGCTCGTAAATCATGGACAATCCTCCACTTCCCATTAGGTTTACTGACCGGAAAGAGCGGGGTATTATATGAGGAAGTACTGTGTTCTATAATGCCATGCAGTTTGAGCTGATCAATTTCTTCTCGTGCACCCTCTATAGCTGCCCGCTGTAAGGGATATTGTGACAATTTTGGTCCCTGTTTCCCTTGTTTCAGTCTTATGTGGACTGGTGCCCCCCGTACTCGGCCATAAGGGCTGAGTAGATATGTACCAATTTCACTAATTCCTGCAGACTGAAATTCTCCTGCCACTAGGGTAACCTGGGCCTTAACAATTAAATCTCTCCCCATCAAATTAATAGGACAATGAGAGGCATACAGAAAATAGTGATAAAGATCAAATTCTGGCCCCACTACGTGAATTGGATTGGTCACTGGGGTTTTTACTGACTTACCATCAAACCCAGTAGTCATTACACTGTCTCTGCCAATAGTGCTACCTGCAGGCATGGTATTTAGGACAGACAATGTGGCTCCAGTATCAATTAGAAATTTCATCTCTTGGCCATTCAATGTTAATTTTATGTGGGGCTCCTCTGTTCCCAGTGTCACCTGCATATTATAGATGCCTAGTCATTGTCCATCTCCCCTATTACCATAGCCTGCTCTATTTGGGGGCTGCCAGGTAGGATACTGCCGTGGCCTAATAGGTGGAGGTGGGCCTTGGTTATACTCTTTCCGCCCTCGTGATGGAGGGGGAGGGGCACGGCAGGTCCGTTGAAAGTGTCCCTTTTCACCACACTGCCAGCAACAAAAATCTCTCTCTCTTTCCTGTTTTTGTCTGGGGAAGGACCGTGGTCCCTGACCCGAGAGCTGACCACGTCCTTGAACATTCAGAGCACGTGTCACAGGTTTGTGTGCGTCTTCCGAGTCACTGTCAGTGTAACTGTCACCAGAGGACTCGTATAAACGTTCCACACATTCCTCAAATAGTTTTCGTGCAGTTTTAGCCTGCTGCTTTGCTTCCCTAACCTCTTGCTGCAAGGTCTTAATAAGTTTCTTGTCAGCGGAGGATACACTGACTAATCCTTCCTTTTTTCCTTGATCTATTTCTTTTAACTGTAAGTTAAACAGACGGGCTTGAGCAGCCTTCCGGTCTCTTTCCGGTTTAGATAATTCCTCTTCTGCCTGCCTGACAAAGTGAAAATATGTGCTTGTTGTTTCTGCCATGTTTCTGATTCTAGTGCAACTATATTTTTCAATTTCAACTGGATAGGTAGTGGTAGGGTATTGCACAGAGTTTGGAAAAACATAAGGGCCATATGAGGAGCATTATGGGGTACACCCATTTGTGCTTCCCATAGATCTTGGAACTTAGCCAAATAAGCACTAACATCTTCCCCTACCTTAAATTGCATCGATGTAAGGGGTCCCATACTTCTTTGGGTGGGATATATATCTCTTAGTGACTCCCAAATTAAATTACGATAAGGGTTAAATAAAGCCCCATCGTATTGTGGTTCATGGACCAATACCCCATTTATATGTGCATTATTAAACACTTGATTGGCAGCATTATTGCCCAAAATCCGGGCTAATAGTGCTTTTACATCACCAATTGCCAAAGTATACCCTGCTGTCAATCGTTCAAACTTCTGTATCCATGCCCCTGCACCTTGATTTAGGGGAGGGAGTTGTTCTGACAGGTTGGTCATGTCAGTGAAACTCCAGGGAACATATACTTCTGCCCTTCCCTGTCCTTGTTTAACATGTCGCACAGGAAACACCATGTAACCCGGTAACTTTGGGTTATCGGGATCTTGGCCCTCATACTTTTCCCACACTCTTAATCCTGCTTCCATGTATTTATAGTCCCATTGTGGGTCCCCTTCTCCTCCACGAATACACCTACTGGCTAAGTTTAAATCTCTAGTTTCCAGTGATCCTTGTTCTGGCCAAATTCTCATTTGTGGGGCACATGCTGAGGTCCATCCATGTAGGTTGGAACTCCAATGATATACATAAAACCCTTCACCCCCCTCTTCATTAAAAACAAACTCTACAGGGGTTTTCTTAGGCTGAACTGGTTCTTTAGTGCTCTGTACAGGACAAATACGATAGTCATGTGTGCGGGTCGTTCGAGTCCCAAGATCACACAGACTTTCAGGGCGTCGGCTAGAGTAAGGGAACCATTGACCTGCTGCCCTATCGGTGGATTTATAGTAATCAACGGGTCCACGACCAGGAGGGGTCCCAGACTTAGTTGATAACTGAGCCGGGGTGGTATTACTCAGAATTTCCGTCGGTTCCTTGGGAAAATAGTCAGGCCCCGACTTGCCCGCCCCAAACTTGGAGGGATTATCCTCTGTTGTGACCTGACAACTGTCGTTAGGGGTAAGATTAGGAGCAGAGGGAATGGGACGCAGGCGGGGTGGAGTGTTACCTCCCGTAGCCCCTAAAACTGATTGTTCATATGATCCTGGGGTCTGAGAATTTATGTCAGGAGTCAAATGTAATTTACCTGTTACTTGAACCCATCCCCTATGTGGTTCCCGGTGGGGGGATGCAGATCGGGATCTCCTAAATGGCTGGGAGTCCTTATGGTGAATTATATCTTCCATTTCCCTATACAGTGGCTTATATAAGGAGGTATCAATGTAAGGTGCAGAAGGCTCAGCTTGTTTTGTCTTTCCCAGATTCTCTTTTTGTTTTTCTGTCACCTGCTTATCATTAGGGGTTTTCTCAGATTGTTCCCTTTTGGGGTCTGTGTTTATCTGCGGGTCTGAATACCCTATTGCTGCCATGGTACGGTTCACTGTTCTACAATAAGGGGGAGGAGCCTCACTACCAAGGGTATCTGGGTTTGCCTGTTTCATCCACATAGAAATGTATTGCAAATGTTTTAACTGACTAGCATTGGTCTTATGGGACAAAACATAATCCCTAATCCTTGCTAAACAACCACCATCAAAAGACCCCTCCGGTGGCCAGCCAAGAGGGATCCCAGGAGCATTGCTCCACTTTGCCCATTTAAGGCAAACTTTCAAAATTTCCTTTCCTAATATGGGATTATCTCTCATCATCCGTTCAACCGGAGTCATTGGGGAAACCTGATTTATCATTATTCCCTGATTGTCACCTTTCTTTCTTCTAAACAGAGACATAATTTCTACGTGCCACCTGTTATTTTAAGGATCTCAATATCCAACCTTTTTATCTACAAAGGAAGGTAGTGCACGAAATGTCCAGGACACCTTTCAAACAGAGATTCGCTTCGTTCAGACCCAGCCAATCTCCTCGCGGAGGTATGGAACCGTGAGTAAGAACACACACACAGTTCGTATCAGCCGATACGTAGCTCAAACACACACACCATTCAGTCCTGACTAATAGCAGCAAAAATATCTTTACACTTTATCAATACAATAGAACAACAAATAAACAACACTTACCAAGCTTGGTCAAAAATAAGTATACTCACGGCTTTGTTGTCACAAAGGCGCCTTCCTAGGGAAATCAATCACTCACTGCTTCGTCTCCTCCGGTCTTCACTCAGCACCGGGAACACACCTCCCTCAACCTTTTAAGGGGAATCCAAAAATCTTTAAATTTATATCTTGGTCCTAGAGACCCACCCGTAGGCCAATCCCGGGCGTTCAGCACCAATTTGTACGGCCCTGTTTCGTACAAAAATGGACCACAACCTAATTATTATTATTACTATTATTACCTGAAATGATCAGATCCAAAAAGTCAGTACAGGTGCAATCAGAGTCTCTGTTTATTAGATAACTGATGACCAAATACAGGCAGCAAAGTGGGGAAGAGAGTTCTATCGGGCACTAGGCACCTCAAGAATGCAACTCTCCCCCTTGAATATAGAAAGCATATTACAATTTATACCTTTTTTCCTTCCGCATTTTTTACATACAGCCCCGTCCCCAGAGCTATTCCTTTGTGTTCTCTCCCCCTCCCCTATCTTATTTCCTATTATTACTCTTTGCTCCCCTTAGTTCCTGTTGCAAAATCCCCCTGGCCCCCCCTCCTCCCATACTCACCATGATCCAGCTAATCTGCTTTCTTCAGAGCCGGGCCCAGCATATATGTTGGTAGCTTTGTGGTTTCCTGTGTATGCATTTCTTTGCACTTAGACCTTACAGGCCTATATCTGATATCCCCTTGCAGGTCCTAGTCTAGACTCTCCAGCCCAAACTGGCCCCTCACAGGGCTCATGATATCTCCTTATATGGGTGCTGGATCTCTTCTTGAAAAGGCCTGAATGCTGGCTCACATGTTATAGCAGCATGACTGTTCTTTTTTGTGAGATTCAGGGTAGCCAGTAAGTGATTATGAATCAGGAACATTATTAATCCTTAGATTTGCTTTTAATTTTTAAGTGCTATCATACTAAACCCCAAATGTATCATACTTAACCTCTACCTCTACAAGCACTTAAACCCTACACCAGCATACCCCTACTGGCAAAAATAATTGAAAAAAAAAACAGTACAGCACCAACTACAAGAGCACATCGACAACCACGCTCCACTGGACAACAACCAACACGGCTTTCACCCCAACCATGGGGTGGAAACACTTCTGCTATACCTCTTCAACAGCATTCTCTGCCTCATAGACAACATCAAGAAAGGAATCATAATGATCTTCCTAGACATCTCATCAGCATTTGATACAGTGGATCACAAAACTCTTCTGAACAGACTACAAAACATCGGGTTACATGGTCCCACCCTGCAATGGTTCCACTCATACCTCACTGACAGACAGATACAGGTCAAGGTAGGCCACAACACCTCCCATCCCATAAAAGTACTTCAAGGAGTACCACAAGGATCGGCCTTATCATCACTCCTATTCAACATCTACATCCAGCCAATATATGACATCATGAAAGAGCACAACATACAATATACAATCTACGCAGATGACATCATGATATACACACCTATATCAGTTATACAACCCGGACTACTCCAAAATAACAAACTGCTTCATACAAATGACAAACTGGTTTCAAAACAACAACCTATTCATAAACTATAACAAGACTGAGGCACTAATAATCACTCGAAATTTTGACTTCGTTCCCCTACCCAACATCAAGATAAAAGACACAACCATACCTATAAAATTGGAAGTAAAGTACCTCGGAGTGACCCTGGACAAGGAACTGAACCTCCAATCACACATAAGCAGAACCACCAAAAGCGCTTATCACAGAATGAGACTCATCAGACGACTGAAGCCCCTCCTCGCTCCTGAGCACTTCCGCACAGTCTGCCAGGCACTTATAACCCCACTACTAGACTTCTGTAATCCAATCTACCTGGGTCTAACAAAACAAACACTAAAACCGCTGCAATTGGTACAAAACACAGTGGCCCGCATAATAGCCGGCACAACAAGACAAGAACACATCACACCCATACTGAAAGAACTACACTGGCTCCCAATCAGCTCATGCATAAAATACAAAACAATCATAAACATATTCAAGATCAAACAACACTCCTCAGCCATCAGCCTACACACACTCATACAAACTGACACAAGCACACGACCAAGGAGAAGAGGCACCTCCAACCGATTAAACACCCCAAAAGACTTCACCAAGACACGCAAGGACACCGCGGAACGAGCACTCTCCCTGGCCGCCCCAACAGTCTGGAACACCCTCCCAGACGAGTTGAGACTAACGACAGACCTCAAAGACTTTCGCAAACAGCTGAAGACAACTCTATTCATTGAACACTATGGACACGTCACATGACATACTGATCAAGCAAGAACAACTGACCTACCCACACTCTGACCCTTGTATATAAGAATGTATAATAGCTCAAAATGTATAATAGCGCACATTGTAGAAAGAGTAAATTAAATCAAATGCACATCACCTCAAACACACAACACACATCACTGCATGAGAGCACATGAACACTTTTATGATTGTTTGCTGTGGAGACCGCCTTGATTGAAGGAGAAGGCGGTATAGAAATACTGTTAAATAAATAAATAAATACGTGGATGGGACCAAGTTGGACCCAATTCCACAACCGTGGAATCTGTATGCAACTGTGATTGCAAAATCAGGCAGATAGACAGCTCGGTGTGCACCGTATGCTGATGTGGGACATGTCTCCGAAGCTGGCCGTCCCCAGCACACAACACTCTGGCTGGCATGTCGGTGCAGTGGCGTCCCATCGCCATAGTACCAACATGTCCAACCGGCAGCATGGAATCTCATGATGGACAGCAGCCCCAAACACAACGCTGTTGGGCCTTCAGCGGGGGACCACCAGGGCAGGCCATGCCAGCAGGTTCCATCCCCAGGCATTGCCATTGGGTGCGGGGTGCTGCAGCCCACCAACAGTGCAGTGGCCTGCACCTATTCAATTTCAGGGTGGAATAGTGTGGCTGTCCATGTTGGTGCCAGGGTACGTACAGAGGCCTTAACTGAATAGCCTCTGTATGTCCCAACATCTGGCCACTCCATCACTCTGCCCCCACTCTGCCCTCTCCCATTCACATACAGCACTCTCTGCACAAATGTTGTGTATATGCAGGGGACGCTGGCGGCAGAATAGGGTTGGGGAGCCATCCAGTCTGAATGTCCAAAGCCACTGTTCGTGGATCGGAATGCCTCCCATAATATCAGGCCAGATATTTGATTGAATATCCGATGCCATCCATATAAAAGAGTCTGGGTTTGGGGAGGGGTGAGGATGGGCTACCATATTACCATTTTAGCAGCAATATTCAATCTGTAAATAGATAATTTATGAGGCCGATATTCTGGCTAAGTGTGTTCTCCATGAAATTCAGCAGCACTATCCAAATAGTGCCACTGAATATCCTGACAAACTGCCCCAGTATTTTGGCTGCTGAACATCCCGCGAATATTTGAATATCGGCCTTTTTGAATATTGGCACCTAAAATAAATAGGGCCCAATATTCAGTGCTAGCATTCCTACAGCGACTTTAAACGCGGATATTTAATGCTGGTGCTATATCTGCGTGCCGCCCAGGAACACTCCCGGCACACTCTGACGCTAATCGGTCAGCATCAGGACGTGTAACAGCAGCACCCACTGATATTCAGTATATCCCACTGAGCAGCATTTATATGATTTGCAGGACTGCAAACCCTGTAAAATGCCTTTGAATATCACCCCCCCCCCCAACCAGTGCCAACATAGTAACTGAATACCAATATATTCAGAGGCACTGAATACCAGGATGAGGTTAAATATCATGGCCAGTGTTTAACTTAAGTTGGTCACTGTGCTGGCTTAGTACAGACTGCAGTGTTTTTAACTCTCTCCTTAATAACATAAAATTCTTTCTGCTCTGAACTCCAAACGTGAACCTGCAACTGAAAATACAGAGTTGCAGCGAAATAAATGTCTAATGGTTTTTAAAGATGGGACCACCAATTTTTTTGTCACCTGGAGAACAAAGTATATGGGATAGGAGTATAGTTCAAAAGCATTCTCAGATATGTTGGTCCTAACTTATTTAATACTTGGAAAATCAATGCATACATCTTAAAATAAATCCTAAATTTTACTGATAATCAACAGAGATCTTCAACTTTGGTGTTATATGTTCTCAAAGAGTACTTTCTGTCAGCGGCCTCACTGCAGTATTCTGGACTAATTGCAGTGACATCATCTTTGAATATCCAGTTAAAGATAATCAGTTGAATGTATCTGGTTATTTTTAATCAGATATACATCAATTGAATAAACCAGAAAATGTATAATAAGCAACAGGTTTATGGCAGTCTACCCGTTTTGAACAGGAAAAAATAATTTCACATTTGAATGTTCAAATCTATTTGAATGAATAGGTGCTTAAAGGCAGGTCTAAACATAGAACAGAAGTATGCATGAGAAAGGACACCGCTAAGTACTGAAGAATAATTCTCCACAGGCATCTACTCATTATATTTCATCTTTCCACTTTGTAGTAGTTAACACCGCAGTAGAAAATTTACACATTTTTTAACCTCACAAAAGATCCTAGCTATGATTAAAATGAATTGTTTTTGTGTAATAGGTAGGTCAAAATATAAAAATTCTGTGTTGTAGCCAAAAAGTGTTTTAGACAAGTGATAAATGCAAAAACCAAACCTGAGTTAAATATCCCTTGGAAAGAAGAAAGATCTATGATTAACCTTTTTTTTTTCAGTAAATAATAGATGAAAATGGCAACTAAATACATTGGATTGTCTCTTCTAACTGTGTCATGAACTATGACAATACATTTTTGATAGTTGGATTGAATATATTTGGTCTTTCAAGTCTTTAAAACTTAGCTTGCTAATGAAAACAGCAATCATAACATGGGTGGTTCTCGTAATTAGCTTATACATATTTCAGACATACTCATTAACATCTTTAAATAATTAGATAATAGTGACTTAATCTGGCACATCTGGGCATAGAGCTAAATGTGCTAATAAGGCTATCTTTATTCATTTTCCACCTTTGCGTTTTTGTTCTTGTTGCAGTGAAATATCTCTGATGAGACAAGGAGTATTAATAATAGCAAAATGATTGGAATAGAAACAGTTGTAGCTGGGATGGGTCCTCTACCACTTGTGTATCCCAATAAAAACACACTGGGCTCAATATTCAAAAGACATTTACATGGTTTACAGCTCTGTAAACCATGTAAATGCCCTAGATGGGAATATTCAGTGACCCTTACAACTGATCACAACCCTTCCAAAAACAATCCATAAATGGACATCATGGGGGTTATATTCAGCAGCAGCGCAACTAAAGTGGCTGGTCGTCACTTCTTTAAATTATGGCATTGAATATCCAGGTTGACTGGATAGCAATTTAGCTAACCAGTTAATGACAATATTCAGCCACTGGCTGGATAGCTAATCAGACTGAGGTTAGTCCTGCTTTTTTTGGCTTAACTTTAGCAAGTTAAGGTTAACCGGATAGAGACTATTGCCACTGATCGTCTGTCCTTTGGTACTTCCCCTGCTCCTTTTCTGGAATGCCCCATTGCTACGCAGTTAGCATTGGGGTGTTCAGCAGCACTCAGAAAGAATATTTACTGGCACAGTGGGAGTTAAATGGGCTGATGGGGGGCTTGCACTTGAAATGAGCTGAGGAGGACTAGGACAGGACTGGAAATGGCTGATGGGTAGGTAGGATTGGAAATGGGCTGATGGTGTGGCTTGGACTGGAAATGGGCGGATGGGGCCTAGGATAAGACTGGAAATGGCTGATGGGGGGCTAGGATTGGAAATGGGCTGATGGGAGGGCCTGGACTGGAAATGGGTTGATGGGGAGCTAGGATAGGACTGAAAATGGGCTGATGGGGGGATAGAATTGGAAATGGGCTGATGGGAGGGCCTGGACTGGAAATGGATTGATGGGGAGCTAGGATATGACAGTTAATGGCTGATGGGGGGGGGCTAGGACTGGAAATGGGCTGATGGGGGGCTAGGATAGGAATGCAAATGGGCTGATGTGAGGGGGTGGGAGAATAGGACTAGAAGGGAGAGGATGCTGGGTGGGGCTGGAACTAGAAGGGTGCTGATTTTGAGCGAGGACTAGAAGGGGATGGAGAGGGAAAAATATATTTTGTGTGGGAGGGAAGAAAAATCTATGATTAGTCAGGAAGTGGGAGAATAAGAGGGGATTCAGGATGGAAGGGTGAATTTTGATTGGATGAAAAAGGAATAAAAAAAATGGAGGAAAGAGCAAAAGGGGAAAGATCAGTATGTTAAAGCAGATGTAGAAAAAGAATAGAAAAAATAACCTAGGAGAGAAGAAAGGACAAATGGACAGAAGGCAATGGAGAGTTAGCAGAAGGCACGAAGAAACCAGAAGAAAGTGATTGGAGCAATTGCAATTGAAAAATAAAATGCCCAAACAACAAAAGGTACAAAATACTTTATTTTGAATTTATTAACTGGAATATGTCAGCTCTGGGAAATGTGCATCATTAACGTCTGCGCTTTGTTTAGTACAAGAGGAAATTAATGTATAGTTTTATATCTCCAGTGTTGTACATTCCAAGTTTGGTTTTTGGAGTTCCTAGTTTAATTATTGTCTTCCCATTTCTAAATTGTGATCCCTTGTTCTTTGTTTGGTGACGATCTATGCTCTGCATGTGTAACCGAGTTTAGGTATTCTGTTTATGTAGTTTCTATTTGACAGTGCCACTTGTTCTCTTTCCCCAGTAGGAGATGTATTGGTTTAATATTTGCAGTGTTGCCTTTTGATAGGTAGACTTTGGAGCTTTGTGAGTCCTGATAGTGCTGTTATGATACGGCGGGTTTGCTATGGGTTCTAAATGGACAGTGTTTATAGTAGTTCCTAATGTGCCTGGTGGTTGGCACTGGACTATAGTAATGTAGAAATCTGGTAGTCTTTCTTTATCCAGACACTCATTAAAAGGCATGTTTACTATAAGTTAGTGCATTTTATTATGTAAATATATATGCAATTGTGGTTCCTTATGCAAATAAGGCCCCACAATGAGTCTCTGCACATGGCCCTGCACCCCCCCCCCCCCCCTTAGGCCGCCCCTGACTTTGCTGATGGTTCTTGGGCTGCCCACACTCCGCCCCCTCCTGCCCCCCTCTTGCCCACCCCACACTGCTGCTCTGGGCATGTGGGGGGACTATGTTGTGGAATATGGCTGGGACAGTTGGCGGGACTGTACATCCCACCAGCTAACCCCCTCACAACTCCGCTATCCGCCTCACAGAATCAGGCCCTAAATGAATATTTTAGAATTACAATGCCCAATTATGTGTTTTTACTGGCTCATTCTTAGAGGTAGTGGAGGGTCATAATTATTTGCTTTAATAATCAAAATTTTGAGCGGGGGCTTTATGAGCTTAGCCTCTGATTCTTTTAAGAACCTATTAACATCCCTGCTCACTACTCATAGGTGCTTCTGTCACCTTTCTTCCCTCCTCTTACCATGCCGCCCAATCCCAGCTGACATAAGGAAAATGGAATCTGTGGTATGGCAGGCCAGGTGCTTCTCTAACCTGTTTTGCCTGTTACCAGTGTGTCTCCAGTTATGTAGTAGAGATCTGCAGAACATCAAATAGTTTGAAGGGCTGATCTGAGCTGAGAATTGTGTGAGCAGCAAAAGGAAGAGAAGATTAGAGAAGCCCTAGGACTGCGGCACCACCAACTACATTCTCCTGCTGTCAGCTGGGATTGGGTTACTTGGGGGGAGAGGAGGACACTAGAGATGGTGTGTGTGTGTGTGTGTATGAGTGGAGGGGCAAAAAGAAAACATTGGCTCTTGGGCACTGGAGGCCCATGGTACATGACTAGATATTTGTAATGATTTATTAACGAGCACTGGTCAAACACTTGCCTAGTAGGAAAACAATAAACATTTCCATCTTAGAGTATGTATCCTTTTGCTCAAATCTTGCAATACCAATATTAATTAATCTTGTAGCATAATTTTGAGTGTCTATAATTAAGTCATGAGATGCTTATCAAATGTAAGTCAACAATATGCAGGCCTTAATTATAATTTGCAGTAGTCGTATAATGAGAAATCAATAATAGATTAAAACTCATTTCACAATGCTTGAAAGCTGCATGGTGCTATTATATTCATTTCCCCAAAAGCATATGTGCTTCATGTCATAATGCTGGAAAAATGAGTACGACTTTTCTGATTAGATGTGTAAAAATAATGAAGAATAGTAAATAGAGGCTGATGCAGGAAAGGGATCAGGGTTAACCTGGAATTAGTCTCCACGGAGAGCATTGATGCAGACAATTGTTGAAACAGAAAGATTTGGCATGCCAAAGAGACCATCATTAGACATATAAAGATAAATGCATTAATCATTTTTGATGCCTTAAAGGGAAACTGACAGGTACTTGTGACCTGGATTGGCCACTATTAGCAACAGGATATTAGACTTGACGGACCTTGGTCTAACCCAGTAGAGCATTTCTTAAGTTCTTATGTGGGACCGATGATGGCTGGATTCTGATTAGCCAAGTGAACTCTCTTAAGATGCATATACACTGGACGATCCAAACATGTAATGCAACCTGCAACAAAACTCTAGCTAATTGGGACGCAGAGTATGCACAAAGCATGCATTCTTGGAGACAAACTCGCGATCCACTTAGTTTGCGAGCACATACTGATCAGAGAACTACTCCTTCATGTTTGCGGCAAAAATTGACAATGTTGGGATACAAATGAGCACGAAATAAATGCATGTAGTATGCAGGCAGGATACATGTGGGGCCATTCACGAGCACGTCCCAACTAGGCAAATAGGTTGCAGATTAGGTTGCATTGCATGTTGCACTGCACCTAGTGTATACACAGCTTTAAAGACTTAGCTGTCATAAAGTCTACAGGGATATATAATGAATGATTTAATGAATGGCAGGAGATCTAAAATTGTTACAGTAATTTATAAAGACAACATACAATGGCGCCTATGTATCTTTATAAAATAGCTGCCTCGTATTATCCCCCAGTAACAAATTTACATTTGCTTTAAAGGTTTATAGGTGTGCATCTATGTTATGCCTCTACTAGTGTATTTTAGAAAATATTTGAGGACACAGTTCTACGACAGTCTTTCCCACTTGTAAAACATGATTTGCATGTGGAAATTTCTTTGCAGTACCCACATATCACATAAAAGTAGGCACTATAGCACACTATTACAATTTGAATGCTAAATGATCTCCAAATGTTTTTCTTCTTTTAGAGTATCGATCTCATTGTCTTATTTCTTACAGATAGCAAAAAAATATTTTTCAAATGAGAAAACAACATGTAACAAGAAGCTTTTTCTAAACTATAATGTGCTAGAGCCCCACCTTGTTGAAGTAGTTTGTGGTTGTGTATACTGTACAGGAAATTTGATACATCTTCACTCATCTGGAATTCATTATTTGTTGCTAATTGGCAGTCAGTTAAATCCAAATGTTCTGTGATACAGTTATAGTTGTAGCTTTTGGATGTCTTTATTGGCATAATCCCTATAAAAACTAGCCAGTCATAATTAGAAACATGTGAACTGGATGGATTTCAGCTTGTCGTTAAGTTTAAGGTATTCCAGCCACTATAATAGCTGAGAGTTCACTGATCTTTCAGTGAAACGTCCATGATGCATGGTTCTGAGCAAGAGCCCATTAAATCCTGATCTGAGGTAGAGGATCTTAATGCCGGGCTAGTCAAACAAAGGGAGTCGATTTAAAAGCCTTAATAATGATTTAGGACATCGTAAGACGTGCACATGGGCGTTGAAATCACAGAGACGTCTCCGAAGACATTCCACAAATGACATTTACAGATGTCTTCAATGCAGGGATGTCACAGTAGGCAAGGGGGTATGTGGAGGCGTGTCTGAGGAGGTGTCAGGAATGACAGGGACGTCTGCAGGCACGTCCACAGGCACGTCCCCATTTAGACCTGCTGCAGGCACAAATGGGCATCAGGAAAGTGATTGTTTTGGCCTTAAAACATCAAAAGAGTGTGGAGAATATAGAGAGTTAAGTGACTAATCTAAGTTTACAAAAAAGCAACACTGGAATTTGAACCCTGGCCACCCTGCTCCCAGCCTATTATTTTAACCATAATATTATGAGACATCCATGTTCAGCAATGCTGTTCTGGGGATGTCTATGTAGACATCTCTATAGATGTCCATATTGGGCATGTCCATGTTTCTGAAATCATGGCTGAACTTGCATGTGCCTGCTTTTTTTTTTTTCTGATGTTCTATTATTTGTTATCCCAGATTGCACTTGGATATCCCATTGTAAAATGTGCCTTAAACTACGGGGCTAGCTACTAATGTGTTAAGGGAATAATGCCCGATTTTGGCTAAATAATGCAAGTTAAATGTCAAAATAGTGTATTTGTACCCTTAAAGCATGTTTCGGCAATATAGTATGAGCTAATAGTGAGATATAAAGCATGCAAGTGCATTCAGAGTACTTTATTATTATGCAGCTTTAATTTAGCAGATTCAATTTATCTTCACAAGTTCTTCCTTCAAATATGCCAATTATGAGTTGGCATTATTTTGCTCCTTGGGAACATCATGTTCCTAATACATGGCCAAAAGTTCAGAGTGCCATCTTAGAAGGACTAGTCTTCTACAAATGATACCACCCAACCTCCAATCCAACAAGCTCCCCCTCATGAGCACATCCCTCCCCCCTCTCCAAATCTGGACCCTCTGACTCAGAAACTCTCTCTCCAGTTAGGTGCCCCCCCAACCCGAACCTCTGATCTAGAACCCCACTCAATCTAGCCACTAAATGCAGAACCCCCCAATCTGGCAACCCATTCCCAAAAACAACTCCCCCATCTCCCTCTTCCCCATCATCTACTGAGGGTCTGCCTGGTGTCTAGCAGTGGAACAAAGATGATTCCCAGTAACTCCAAACCCATGGGATGCTGGCTTCAATATGGCACTGATCTTCCTTTAGTGGTAGGAAATGGAAAAATGAGCCAAATGACAAAAACGGGAAACATAAGCATTGCCAAGTTAGTTGCAAGGTACTGATAAGGCAGGCAAAGAGAAAATTTGTAAAAATGCTTGCCGTGGAAGCAAAATTGCGTAATAAAAACTTTTCAAATGCATTTGTAGCAAGAAACCTGTGAGACAGTCAGATGGACCATTGGATGACAGAGGAGTAAAGGGGGCGCTAAGTGAAGACAAGGCCATAGAGGAGAGACTGAATGAATTTTTTGCTTTGGTCTTTACTGAAGATGTAGGGAATTTATCCATGCCTGAAATGGTATATAAAGGTGATATATCGGAAGAACTGAAAGAAATATTGATAAACCGGGAAAATGTATTACAACTATTTGAGAAATTGAAGAGTACCAAATTACCTGAACTGGATGGTATAGAGCCAAGGGTATTGAAAGAACTGAAACATAAGAACATAAGATATGCCATACTGGGTCAGACCATAAGAACATAAGATATGCCACACTGGGTCAGACCAAGGTCCATCAAGCCCAGTATTCTGTTTCCAACAGTGGCCAATCTAGGTCATATGTACCCCATCCACCAATTTGATCAGCTCTATCATTACGATATAGTTTGTACCCAGGTATCACAGTGTCCCACTGGTTGTCCTCCTTCCACCATGTCTCTGATATTCCAATCATATCTAACCTTTCATTTAGTGCTGTATATTCTAACTCTCCCATCTTATTCTTTAGACTTCTAGCATTTGCATACAAGCATTTAGAGAATGTATTTTATTCATGTTAATTTGGCTATTGTTAGACATGGGTAAATTGGGATCTTTAAGCTCTGTCTGCTCCATACTTGAGGGCATTTGGGCTACTTTACTCTTTTGTGGAACCTCTCTGCTTTTGGTAGTATCCTTCAAGGATACATTCTTCCGAACCATCCGCTCTTGGGCGACTGTCGGCTTTCCCCTAATATCTAGTTTAAAAGCTGCTCTATCACCTTTTTAAAGGTTAATGCCAGCAGCCTGGTTCCATCCCGGTTAAGGTGAAGCCCATCCCTTCGGAAGAGCCCCTCCTTTCCCCATAATGTTCCCCAGTTCCTAACAAATCCAAAACCCTCATCTCTGCACCATTGTCTCATCCACGCATTGAGACTCCGAAGCTCTGCCTGCCTTTTGGGTCCTGCACGTGGAACAGGAAGCATTTCGGAGAATGTTACCATGGAAGTTCTGGATTTCAACTTCCTACCTAAAAGCCTAAATTTTGCCTCCAGAACCTCCCTACCACATTTTCCTATGTCATTGGTACCGACATGTACCAAGACAGCAGACTCATCCCCAGCAATATCCAAGACCTGATCTAGGTGGCGCATGAGGTCCGCTACCTTCGCACCTGGCAGGCATGTTACCAGGCGATCCTCACGTCCACCAGCCACCCAGCTATCTACATGCCTAATGATCGAATCACCAACTATAACGGCTGTCCTAACCGTTCCCTCATGGGCACATGGCCCTGGAGAAACTTCCTCGGTGCGAGAGGGTTTTACATCACCTGGAGGACAGGTCCTAGTTACAGGATCACTTCCTGCCACACCAGGGTGATGCTCTCCTGTCACGTGACCTCTCTCCTCCATGGCAACAGGGGTGCTGCCAGACTGGAGGTGGGACTTCAGGACTATATCCCTGTAGGTCTCGTCTGTGTACCTCTCTGTCTGTCTTATGTTTTCCAAGTCTGCTACTTTGGCCTCTAGAGAACGGACTTGTTCCCTGAGAGCAAAGAGCTCCTTGCACCTAGTGCACACGTAAGACCTCTCACCAACTGGGAGAAAATCATACATGTGACACTCAATGCAAAAGACTGGAAAGCCCCCATCCCACTGCTGGACTGCTGTTTTCATCCTAGTTTTAAGCTTGTGTCTAGATCTAAGTTCTTACTTACCAGGGGTTGCTATTGGTATTTATACCAATAAAACTGTACCTAATATGTTTAATATACCTTGTTCACTCAGGTCCTTAGTGTATGACTGATTTGGGTAATGAGCTTCACCTGAAAGCACCTCCTGTCCTTTAAGATGCGTAAGTACCTATAAAGCTATGATTATCCCAGGGGTGGGTGGGTGTGGGGAGGGAGGGAAATAACACTTATTAAAAGAGGGCTGCTACACAGTACCCTGTCTTGTGCTGCTGAGGTAAGCTAAATTCTGATTTGATTTAAATTATAGCTCTTAGCTGCTGCTAGCCTCTAACTTCTTATGAAATTTAAACTACAAGCTCTCTGCTGGGTTCTAAATTTAACCAGAAAACTCTCTTGTGTGTTTTAAAACTAAAAGTACTTTTCTGATGCTAGGCCCTGAGTGACTATTAAATGTACACTATAAGCTCTCTGCTGGGTTCCAAATGTAACCAGAAAGCTCTCTTCTGTGTGTTAAATTTAAACTAAAAGTACTTTGCTGTTACTTGGCACTGAGTGACTATTAAATTTAAACTACAAGCACTCTGCTGGGTATGAAATGTAACCAGAAAGTTCTCCTCTGTGTTTTAAATTCAAACTTTAATTGCTGCTACTAGGCCCTAACTGATCCAACAAAAAACAGTGGGTTCACAGATTAAGTACCTTTAATACAAATAATTCTTTTTAGAAAATTACCAGAAGTATATACTCACAGTTGCAGATTTCTCTCCAGAAGTAACAGTCCCCCTTTCTAGTCCTTCAAGACCAAGGTCCATCAAGCCCAGTATCCTGTTTCCAACAGTGGCCAGTTCCCCCAAAAGACACAGGTTCCACAATGCTTGTACTGGTCAAGCATTGATATCCTGGGTCCCTTCTTAATAATGGTTTATGGAACTTTCATCCAGAAACTAGTCCAAACCTTTTTTAAACCCAGCTATACTAACAGCCTTTACTACATCCTCCGGTAACAAATTCCATAGTTTGATTACACGTTGAGTGAAAAAATATTTTCTTTTATTAGTCTTAAATAGTTTACCCTGTAGCATCATTGCATGTCCCCTAGTCTTTCTATATTCTGATAACGTAAACAATCGATCTACGTTTACCCGTTCCACTCCATTCATTAATTTATAGATCTCTATCATATTTTCCCTCAGCCGTCTCTTTTCCAGGTTAAAAAGCCCTAACCTTTTTAGCCTGTCTTCATAGGGGTATTCTTCCATCCCCTTTACCATTTTGGTGGCTCTTCTCTGAACCTTTTCTAATAACGCTATATCCTTTTTAAGATACGGTGAACAGAATTGCACACAATATTCAAGGTGCGGTCTCACCATGGAACGATATAGAGGCATAATATCTTTTGTTTTATTTTCCATTCCTTTCCTTATGATAACTAACATTCTATTTGCTCTCTTGGCCGCCACTGCACACTGGGCTGAGGGTTTTAACATGGTATCCACAATGACGCCTAAATCTTTTTCCTGGGTGGTGGTTCCTAATGTGGAACCTTGCATCATGTAACCATAGTTTGGGTTGTTCTTCCATAGGTGCATAACTTTGCACTTGTCAACATTAAATTTCATCTGCCATTTTGATGTCCAATCTTCTAATTTATCAAGATCCTCTTGCAATTTTCCACAATCCTCTTGGGTGAAATATTGTATGAGATTGCAGACCTACTATTAGTAATCTGTGAGCTATCATTAAAATCAACTGTACGTACCTGAAGAGTAGAGAATGGCCAATGTAACACCAATATTTAAAAAAAGTTTCAGGGGTGAACCGAGAAACTGCAGACATGTGAGTCTGACATCAGTACCAGGCAAAATGGTAGAAACTATTATAAAGAATAAAATTACTGATCGTGTATATAGTCATGGTTTAATGGGAGAAAGCCAACATGGATTTAGCCAAGGAAAGTCTTGTTTTACTAATCTGTTATATTTTTTTGAAGGTGTGAACAAACAGGTAGACACAGGTGAGCTGGCTGATATAGTGTATCTGGATTTTTAGAAAGCCTTTGACACAGTCCCTCATGAGAGATTCTTGGCAAAATCAAAATGTCATGGGATTGGAGGGAGTGTGGTATTGTGGATCAGAAACTGGTTAAAGGACAGAGAGTAAGGCTAAGTGGCTAGTTTTCTCAATGGAGAAAGGTAAATGGTGGAGTACTCCAGGTATCTGTGCTGGGTTCGCTGCTTTACAACGTGTTCGTGGATGACCTTGGAATGGGAATTACAAGTGAGGTGATCAAATTTGCAGATGACACAAAATTATTAGTTGTTAAAACCCAAGAGGATTGTGAAAAACTTCAAAAGGACCTTGATAAATTGGAAGAATGGACATCCAAATCATCCAAAGTTATGTACCTGAGAAAGAACAACTCAAACTTTGGTTACATGATGCAAGGTACCACCTTAGAAACCATCACCCAGGAAAACGATTTAGGCATCATCGTGCATCATATGTTGAAACCCTCTGCCTAGTGTGCAACGGCAGCCAAGAAAGCAAATGGAATGCTAGGAATCATAAAGAAAGGAAAGGAGAATAAAGCCAAGGATATTATAAATCTTCTGTATCATTCCATCATTCGACCGTACCTTGAATATTGTGTGCAATTCTGGTCACCATATCTTAAAAAGGATATAGCAGAATTAGAAAAGGTACAGAGAAGAGCCACTGAAATGATAAAGGGGTTGGAAGGATACCCCTATGAGGAAAGGCTTAAAAGACTAGGGCTCTTCACCTTGGAAAAGAGAAGGCTGAGGGGAGATATGATAGAAGTCTATAAATTAATGAATGGAGTGGGACTGGTTAACATAGATTGTTTGTTTACACCATCAAAAAGTAGAAAGACTAGAGGACATGCAATGAAGCTACAATATAACCAATTTAAGACTAATAAGAGAAAATATTTTTTCACTCAGCACGTAATCAAATGTTGGAATTCATTATTGGAGGATGTAGTAAAAGCTTTTAGTCTAGCTGGGTTTAAAAATGGTTTGGACAAGTTCCTGGAGGAAAGGTCAATAAACCATTATTAGAGAGGACCCGGGAAATCCACTGCTTACCCCAGGTTGAGCATTGTGGAAGCAGTGGACATTGGGTACTTGTGAGGTACTTGTCACCTGGATTGGCCACTGTTGGAAACAGGATACGGGGCTTGATGGACCTTGGTCTGACCCAGTATGGCATTTATTATGTTCTTATGTTCTTATAGTACCATTAGGTGTTATGTTGCCATATAAGAGGATAGGGACATATTTCAGGGGTGGGGAACTAGATCAGAGAGCTCTGGATTAAGGAAACTAGATTCAGGGAGTTCGAGATTGGAGAGGGCCTGATTGGCGAGAGTGGTTCTGGTTTGGACGGGAAGTTGGTTTCAGAAGGGAGTGTGTTCAGTGGGAAATTTGTTGGGGGGAGCGGGGGGGTTAGGTTGGATCATGTATAGGCCATTAGCACCTTTAAAAGACAGCAAGTCTGACAGAGACCGCTATCTTTGCATTACCTCAGTCAGGGTGCACGTTTCTGGCTGCTGTAACACAAATTTATATTTGCTGTGGAAATGACTAACCTGCAGGTGACATTTGCAGTAAATAATGTTGCATTAAGAGATCTTATTACAACAGCACCCTAATTTTAATGTGCATTAATTCATCATTAATGTTATTAGAAACTAGGTCCCATTAAATAGAATGGGACCTGTATTAAAACAGCATATGTTAATGATGAATAAAAGCACATTAACGTTAGCATACCTTAGTAACTAGACCCCTAAATGTGTGGTGGTGTTTTTTTTACAATTTAGTAACTACTTTTACATCCATTTTTCCTTTAGAAATCTTCTGTGTTTGTCCCATGTATGTAGGTGTATTCTAGGGGGAAGTTGGGTGTGTATGAGTAGAGTTGCAAAGCATGCACATTCTTTATTAAATATGTGTAGTCACACAGATTATACACATGTACCTGTATCCCTGACTTCAATCTAGTTTACCCCTAGTATTTTATGAAGACACATGGGGCCACTTTACTAAAGTCCGTTAGGCCAGTGGTTCTCAACCCAGTCCTCGGTGCACACCTGGGCCAGTTTGGTTTTCAGGATTCCCACAATGGATAAGCATTAGATAGATGTGCATACAAAGAAGGCAGTACAGAGATCTATCTCATGCATATTCATTGTGGGAATCCTGAAAATCCAACTGGCTCAGGTGTGCCCCAAGGACTGGGTTGAGAACCACTGCACTAAGTGGCTAATGAACATTTCAGGGAACACTCACATTCTGTGGTGACACCTAACATGTGGCCATGACAGCGAGCTATTGCTAAGATGTGTTTTAATCAACCATCATGCAATGGAACAGGAAATGGAAAGGTTAGGGGAGGGATGTGAGTGTTGACTGTGTACTGAGGTGAGCTCAGACATCATTAGCATGCGCTCGTGTCAATATGGCAATTAGCACGGCTATTCGTAGGTGCACCTGCGTTAATTGCGCAGCACATGATTGTACATATCCATGTATTAATTGCCTGAAACATGCCGATCAAGCTCTTGACAGTTACTACAGATGCCTTGCGCTCATCGTGCATAGAAACATAGAAACATGATGGCAGATAAAGACCATATGACCTACCCAGTCTGCCCTTCTATAAAAACTACTAAGCTCTACAGTCCCTTTTTTCCTTTAGAGATCTTCTGTGTTTGTCCCATGCTTTCTTAAATTCAGATACAGTTTTTGTCTATATTACCTCCACTGGAAGACTATTCCACATATCTACCACTCTTTCCATAAATAAATATTTCCACAAATTACTCTGGAGTACATCTCCTTTCACCTTCATTCTATGCCCTCTCATTGCAGAGGTTTCTTTGAATCGAAAGAGGCTCTCCTCCTCTGCACTTATGACACGGAGGTATATAACATCTTAATCATATCTTCCCTCTCCCATCTTTCTTCCAAAGTATACATATTGAGATCTTCAAGTCTGTCCCCATATGCCTTATGACAAAGCCCATGGAGCATTCTGCTTATATCCTGCTTATATTCTGTACTGACTCTATTCTGCTTATATCCTTTTGAAGGTGTGGTCTCCAGAATTGCAAACAAAACTATAAATTAGGTCTCACCAAAGACTTAAACAGAGACACTATCAACTTTTATGACTACATAAGTTTTCATATTTTGCCTTACTAGATCTCAAGTATAAATATCCATAAAATATACCAAAATAGCCATTTATTTTAGATTCAAAAAGCAAGACCCTGAAACAGTCCCACAGTGAGCTCCCTATTGTTTTTTTGTCAGATCACATTGAGAGAGGGTAAGATATTCAACTTAATCCCACAAGTCAGATGAGATCCATTTTATTCAATTGAAAGATCCTTTTGTGTGACAATATTGATATAAAACCAAAAAAGACTTATATCAAGCTGTACTGAAACAATGAGCATGTCCTCATCACTGCAACAAATCTGAAATTATGAGCACGACGTGCACGTTTCGGGACATATATATTCCCTGTATCAAGTGCTCCAATGTAGATCGTGTTCAATGGCGTCCTTCCACCTCCGACAGCCGACTACAAACCAGCATGAAATCACTATATAGGACTGGAAAATTCAAAATTGGCTGGTCGATGATGTCAATCACAGAGGAAAACCAATCACAAACAGAGGGTGGCAAAATAGCAGAAACCCCGTGCTGGTTGGATCAAACCGACTGCTCTCCGAGATATACTGGTGAATCCCATTGATGAAAAATCATGTCAATCACAAAAGAACCACCAATCATAAAGGGGATAACCCATTAAAATGGGGAAACCCCTTACCTGATTGGTCCAGTTTGTTTTTAGCATACACCAATCGATTTCCCGATTTAGACCAGTAGGTTGCACAGAGTTTAAATCATGAATCCATCTTTGCTCACTCCATTGCAGATGAGCTACCCGATTACCCCCTCATGGATCCTCTGGGATATGATCAATAACTGTCCAAAATAAGTCACCGATCTGATGACCCTTCTCCATACAATGCTCCACTATGGGTGCCGAAACCACCTGTTGCCGAATACGGGAGGCATGTTCGCCTATCCGAACCTGTATTGGCCGTGTGGTACGTCCCACATAGATCAAGGAACATGGACATTGAATCAAATACACAACAAAAGTGGAGGAGCAGGTGGTCAACCATCTCCGATGGTAAGCCCGATTAGTCTAAGGATTAATCCAAGTGATCCCTGAAATGGTATTTGTGCAAAAGCCACATTTATGACATGGGAAATGGCCCCGTAACTCTCCAGGACCAGTGGGTCTGTCAAGCAGAACCGTGGATTTCACCAATATATCACGTAGACTCGATGCTTTAGTAAAGGCAGTCATTAATGGTCGAGCAAAACAAGAGTGTACAGACAAAACTGACCAATGTTTACGAAGAATCCTCATGACAGCAGTACTGTGAACCATGTAAGGAAGAACCCCCACAATCCGTGGTTCTTTTGTGATTGACATGATTTTTCATCAATGGGATTCACCAGTGTATCTCAGAGAGCAGTCGGTTTGATCCAACCAGCACGGGGTTTCTGCTATTTTGCCACCCTCTGTCTGTGATTGGTTTTCCTCTGTGACTGACATCATCGACCAGCCAATTTTGAATTTTCCAGTCCTATATAGTGATTTCATGCTGGCTTGTAGTCGGCTGTCGGAGGTGGAAGGACGCCATTGAACACGATCTATATTGGAGCACTTGATACAGGGAATATATATGTCTCGAAATGTGCACATTGTGCTCATAATTTCAGATTTGTTGCAGTGACGAGGACATGCTCGTTGTTTCAGTACAGCTTGAGATGAGTCTTTTTTTATTTTATATCAATGTTGTCACACAAAAGGAACTTTCAATTGAATAAAATGGATCTCATCTGACTTGTGGGGTTAAGTTGAATATCTTACCCTCCCTCGATGTGATCCGACAAAAAAACAATAAGGAGCTCACTGTGGGACTGTTTTAGGGTCTTGCTTTTTGAATTTTTGAACGTCTCTGAATTTGGGATTATTGCTTTTTGATTTATTTTAAATTGACAGAACCAATATTTAAATGTTTATTTTCTTCTGTTAATCTTCTTTAATTGGTTTAATTAATTTTGTCATGTGTTGACACTTCTTCTCTGCCTTATTTTCCAAAGTAATCTTCCCTAGTTGTTACTTGTTAAGCTTGCTTTTCAGATGAGTCATAAAGTATGGGGTTGGTGTTGGGGGGGGGGGGCATTTTCAAAAACCTTTAGCTGGTTAGCAGGACCTGCTGACCGGCAAAAATGAGGTGATTACGTTATCTGGATAGTGCCACTGAATATCTCCACAGACCACAGAAAAGAGGCCCTGTTAAAACCAGGGTAGTCTGTGGATGGATCAGGGGCAGCCCCTGCAGCTATCTGCTTAGTGTCAATATTCACTCACTAACTGGATATCTAAACTTGATAAGATTAGGACAGGTCAATGGCTGTCCTCTTTATCCAGTTTATGCTATCTGGTTAGTGGTTGAATATCAATGCTAACTAGATAGCAACAGTGCTGCCCAGGAAAACCGGATATTCAGTACCGGATGCTGGATAGGCTCTGGTGCTGAACATCTGGGTCTAATTAAAGCGGGGGTGGCCAGATGCTTTAAAAGCACTGATCACTGCTGTTGAATATCAGCCCCTGTATATCTAGATTTGTTTTAGTTCCAACTGGTTGTATTTATGTTCTATCAACAATTGTACAGAAAATGTACTTCACTTCCACACTAAATTTTACAGTAGTCTGTTTCACTTAAAATTACTTCACATTATCTTCAATAGTACTATAATCCTCTTAGGAGAAGTAGTTCAACTTCTGCACAGTGATAGTACTTAAGTAAAGCACTTCAGCCTAGTTCATTTCAGTTTATCTTCAATGGTGTCAACTTTTAATGTCAGAACTAGTCCATCTTCCGCATAAGGTTAGTACTTCAAATACTACTTCTTGACTTCTGGAATAACAAGCATTTTGACTAGCAAAAAAACCCATTCCATCATATCATATGTACAGAAAGGTTCAAGGCAAGGTAGGCAGTACTAAGTTTCTACCTTAGGCAGGATGACACTAGTTGGTCTTTACAGCATTAATTCCTGAAGCTCTCAGAATTCTCAGCCAAAATCCACAGGGTTATGTCTCTAGGAATGGACATTGACTAAAGATTACAAAGCTTTATGCAAATGCCCTGTTGTACCTTGAGCCTAGCCAACAGAAATCCTATCACTGGGGTATCATGAACTTTACAAACACCAAAGACAATGCAATTACACAGTTTTAGATGTACATCAGAGATCACACATGACAGCATAATTGAAACTATATTGAGAAATCTCTTCACAAACAATGTCTAAAGAGATAAAATTATGACTACATGCATACAGAAATGCATTTAGTGGGGCCCACCTTTCTGGCAACTCAGAAATGGACTCAGGCTGTAATATGTCTGAGCCACATGCTTGAGGGGAAGGAAAGGACAGACGTTTGTGTGGGAAGGTGCTAGGTAATGGTGAGGCACAGATCAAGGAAAGAGGAAAGGTCTGGGTAGTGTATTTGGCAGGCTCCTGAATGTGATGGAGCAGTGGTGTAAGGGCATTCCAGGTAACCTTCAAGTGCATGTCTGTTATGGCTGGGTGCCTTTCAGGCTTTGGTCAATGCCCTGTAGTCATTGCAGCTGGTCTTGAGGCCAGTTTCTGGGCTTGGCTGTCCTTGTGACGGATCCGAGAAGCAGGTGGGGAGACAGCATGGAGAGGCAGACAGTAAGTATTGTAAGGTTGTCAGGGAGCAGCTGGGAACCAGTGATGTAGCCATTAGACACCACTCAGCATGGTGGAGCCTGCAATTGTCAGTGCAGACTGTCTGTTGTGCCCATGGTCGTACATGTGGTCATGTCAGATTGCACCTGATGGCGGCACAGTGAGGTGGGCCCTGATGGGACCAAAAGAGTTTGGAGGGGCTAATAGTAATATGACAGCAGGCTTTTTAAACAGCAACTATTTACATCTTAATCCATCAAAATCTGATGCCATTTGGTTTACCTTCTGTGCCCCCTTCCTCTCGCTTGCCCCCACCTTTTTTGGTACCCCTGTACCCCTTGTCTCATCTCTTCAGTATCTTGGAGTCACCCCGGATTCCTCCCTTTCTTTCCATCAACATATCTCCTCACTTGTCCAATGCTCCTTTGATTCTCTATGCCAAATCCATGCTATCCAACTATTCCTCCCTCTCCCATCACTTGTACTGTCACACATCTAGACTCGACTACTGTAATATTGTCCTTGCAGGTCTGCCCCAATATCATCTCTACTGATTACAACTTCTTCATAAAACCGCATCCTGCCTTCTCACTCACTCCTCCTGCACAGATCATGTTACTCTTCTGCTTATGCATTTGCACTGGCTCCCCATCAAACTTAGGGGCTTGTTTACAAAGCTGCGGTAGCGGTTCGCAATCGTTATCGGAGCCGCGGCTCCGATAACGACTGCGAACCGCTACCGCGGCTTTGTAAACAAGCCGCTTAGGTTCAGTTTATCGATAGCTGCATGGTCAGGGGCAGCGCAGTGGTGTGTGCAGGTTTCAGGATGTTCGCTGCATTTTCCATTGGGCAGTACAGACAATAGTGGGGCCAGAAGTCATCTGGTATTCTTTAGTCACTTCCTTGGGGGCTCCCATTGGAGAGAGAATTATGCAAGTTTGGTGATTTTTTAATTTTTTTTTTAAACCAGCAGAGGTATGTGGGCTCCTATTGGTGGCAGAGAAAGCAACAGGGCCTAGCAACATATTGACAGGGGTATCAACTTGGATTTCTCACAGATGAAGTCCCCTTTGCCGAGAGACAGCATTCAGAAGTTGATATGGTTGATTCATCAGGCACTGGCTTGGGAACCAAAGTTTGATTCCCACTAGCACTCCTTGTGGCCATGGGCAAGTCACTTAACCCTCCATTTCCTCAGAAAAATCAAAGTAATCAATGTCCCTGTTTAATGTACATTACCAAGTTTGTTACAATATAAATCACTTTGACTGAAATGATAAAGCCATATAAAAAAAAAAGCCCTGTTAAATAAATAAATAAATATAGAGGGGTTGATGGGATGCTTTAATTTTGCCTGCCATTTGACCCTGATGGGAAGACTATATTTGCAAGTGTTGGCATTTCATCTAAGAGGCATGAAGAGAAAGCATGCTTTCATCCGGTTGAGCAGACAGATACTGGGGACATAGAGTTTGATTAATCTTTTTGAGAGCCTTTATTGAAGTAGGGGTGAGACTGCACCCCTCTATGACATATCAGCAGGGGCAGCTCAAGGCAATCTGCTGCCTGAGGTGAGGGATGAGATGGCACCCCCCCCCCCGAGTCGGGTGGGGGGAGGCTTTCTCAAAACTGCAGTCAGGGACTGAACCAAATCAAAAAGTTTAGATAATGTGGAGGAAATAAAAAGATGTTCAAACACCACAAAACTAAGAGAGCGAGAACCACTGCACAGCTTATAACACCATATTAAATAGCTCATTTTTATTTTGTTGTTATAAACTGTGTTACGGTTGTTGCTTTTTCTTTTTGAAAATATATTTTGCATTCACATAGCCTCTCCCCCCTCAACAATGGGTGCAGAGCAGAACTAGGACATCCACCCACAAAACTAACCTAATTTAAAAAAAAAAATCTGATTCTGGTCATCTCACTAACAGTACCAGGCATATTGTGGCCCTACAAAAGTCACAGATGATCTACAAGGCCAAATCAACCATATCATACTAGCATAAACTTCCAAAACCCATACAATAAGGGGCCTACCCAGATAAAAGCAGCACTATAAATACTGTAGCAGGCCCTAGAACCTCCATACATCGATTGAAAAGCTAAACAAGTCAAATTACTACAGTACAGGTCCCTTCATACAAACTCCATGTTAACAGAACTCCTGGCCTCAGTCACACACTCAGAACACAGACGCTCACCAAGTACAGAATAAGTGAGGCTAACCTAAAGTGAAAATAAAAAAATGTAGACAAAAATTAAACTGAAAGTCCAAGAAGACAGACTCTGCATGCAATGCAATACCAGAGAAATGAGACTTATTTCCCTGTACTGCGTAAAATATAAAAATAGTGCAGTCCAATCACTCATTTGAAAATAAAATTATTTTTTCTACCTTTGTCGTCTGACCATTTTATACTCAGATCATGCTGGTCCCGATCTGAAGCTTCTGTTTTCTTCTGTCTTCTCTTAGCTCTCTTTCTATGGTCTCTACTTCATCTGCCATTTCTTTTCTCTCTTTTTGTTTTCTTCCCTTCCTTCCAGCTTGGATATTGATTATTTTCTTTCCACCTTTCTTCCATTTTTTCTGTCTCTCTCTGGCCATCCAGATTTCACTACTCCTTACTATCCAGTTCTCCATCTCCCTCTTTTTTACGCAATCTACCTACCGCTTTTCAACCTTCACCCCCAGTCCTTCCATTCCCCAGCTCTTCTTCCCCTCTGTGTTGTCTAGCATTTGTCCTCCTGTCTCCTCACCCCCATTGTCCAGGATAGGGTTACCAACTTTTTCACCGAGAAAAACCCGACACCTGTGGCTCGCCATGCTCCACCCATTCTCCGCCCCTAGTCCCACCCCTGCCCCGTCCCCAGCCCCACCCACAAAAATTACCGAGGATACGTGTAGGCTAACTTCCTTGGTCAGATAATAACTAAACTGGGAACCACAAAATCCAAACATGAAATGTACAACACTGGAGAAATAAAACTATAAAGTAATTTCCTCTTGCACTAAACAAAAACGCAAAGATGTTATCAATACACACTTCCCAGACCAGACATATTCCAGCTAATAAATTCAAAATAAAAAGTATTTTTCTACCTTCTGTTTGGGCGTTTTTTTTTTCAGTTGCAATTGCTCCAGTCACTTTCTTCTGGTTTCTTCGTGTCTTCTGCGAGCTATCCATTTGTCCTTTCTTCTCTTTTAGATGTTTTCCATTCTCTCTATTTCTGCTTTAACATACTGATTGTTTCCCTTTTGCTCTTTCCCCCCAATTCTTTCCTTATTCCTTTATCATCCATTTAAATTTCACCCTTCCATTCTCAATCCCCTCTTACTCTCCCAATACCCAGCCCATCATAGACTTTTCTTCCACACAAAATATTTTTTCCCTCTCCATTCTCATTCCACATCTATTCTAGTCCTCCCCCAAAATCAGTTCCCTTATAGTTCTAGACCCACCCAGCATCCACTCCCTTCTAGTCCCATTCTCCCATGCCCCACATCAGCCCATTTCCAGTCCTATTCCAGCTCTTCATCAGCCCATTTCCAGTGCTAGCCCTCACATCACAGACCATTTCCAGTCCTAGCCCCCCCCCCCGCAATCACAGCCCATTTCCAGTCCAAGTCCCCCATCACAGCCTATTTCCAGTCCTAGGCCCCCCCACCATCACATCCCATTTGCAGTCCGAGTCCCCCCGCACCATCACAGCCCATTTGCAGTCCTACCTCCCCACCATCACAGTCCATTTGCAGTCCTAGCCCCCCTAATCACAGCCTATTTCCAGTCCAAGTTCCCCCTCCCTTCACCATAGCCCATTTCCAGTCCATGTTCCCCCCCCCCCATAGCCCTTTTCCAGTCCAGGTCCCCCTCCCCATCACAACCCATTTCCAGTCCATGTCCCCCCCCCCACATAGCCCTTTTACAGTCCAGGTCCCCCTCCCCATCACAGCCCATTTCTTTCCAGTCCAATGCCCCCCATAGCCCTTTTCCAGTCCAGGTCCCCCCCCTTCACAACCCATTTCCAGTCCAAGTTCCCCTAATCACAGCCTATTTCCAGTCCAAGGTCCCCCTCCCTCCACCATGGCCCATTTCCAGTCCAAGTCCCCCCCCCCCCAATAGCCCTTTTCCAGTCCAGGTCCCCATCACAACCCATTTCCAGTCCATGTCCCACCCCCCTAGCCCTTTTCCAGTCCAGGTCCCCCTCCCCATCAAAACCCATTTCCAGTCCATGTCCCCTCCCCCCCCATAGCCCTTTTACAGTCCAGGTCCCCTCCCACCATCACAGCCCATGCAGTTCTTGGCCTCCTCCCCCCCCCAAAAAACAGCGGCTGTCTGAGGCTTTAGAGGGAGCCGGGGAAGCCAGCGCGAGGCCCCGGCTCCCTCTGTACAGCCGCCAGCGTGAAGAGCCTTTTCCTTCACGCTGGCGGCTGTTCCTGTGAAGCCGCGAATGCTGGGAAAGGTTAAAGGGCATTGCCTTTAACCTTTTCCACCAATCGCGGCTTCACAGGAACAGCCGCCTTTAACCTTTCCCAGCATTCGCGGCTTCACAGGAACAGCCGCCAGCGTGAAGGAAAAGGCTCTTCACGCTGGCGGCTGTACAGAGGGAGCCAGGGCCTCGCGCGGGCTTCCCCGGCTCCCTCTGAAGCCCTCCGATGTGTGGACCGCCCCGGGGAAGGTGTTTTTTTTTTACGGGTTGGGAGAAAAGCCGTTTTTTTTGCTCTGGCCGCTCCCGATCTTGCGGCCAGAGCAAAAAAACCGGCTTTTCAAGGGCCGGTTTTAACTCTGCGCCGGCAGCCGGCCTGGCCATGGAAAAACCGGCCAGGCCGGCTGAAAAACGGCCAGTTGGCAACCCTAGTCCAGGATGTTTTCTTATGTCCCCCATCCAACAATTTTCTCCCTGCTTCCCCCCTCCAGCATGTCTTCCTGCCCTCTTCCCCTGTTATCCAGCATTTGTCCCCCTGTTCCCTCCCAGTGCTGTCCAGCATTTGTCCTCTTGTCTCCCCCCATTGCCCAGCATTTGTCTGCCTGCCCTGCTGTCTAGCATTTGTCCCCTGTCTCTCCCCTTTGCCCAGTGTGTCCCCCATCTCCCCCTTTGTCCATCATTTGCCCCCTGTCTCCCCCTTCATCCAACACTTGCCTCGTCTCTCCCCTTCATCTAGCACTAGTCCCCCATCTCCCCCTTTGTCCAGTATGTCCCTCTGTCTCCCTCCTTTGTCTAGCACTTGCCCCCTGTCTCTCTACTTTGTCCAGTATGGCCCCCTGTCTCCCCTTTTGTCCAGCAAGCCCCCCTATCTCCACCCTTTGTCCAGAATTTGCCCCCCCCCTGTCTCTCTCCCCTTTGTCCAGCACTTTCCCTCCTCTCTATCCCCTTTATCTAGCACATGCCCCCTATCTCCACCCTTTGTCCAGCATTTGTCCCCTTTCTCTTCCCTTTGTCTAGCACTTGCCTCCTGTCTCTCCCCTTTTCCAGTATGTACCCCTGTCTCCCCCTTTGTCCAGCATTTGCCCCCTGTCTCTCCTCTTTGTCCAGCTCTTGCCCCCTGTCTCCCCCTTTGTCCAGCATGTCCCCCTGTCTCCCCCTTTGTCTAGCATTTTTCCCCCTTTGTCAAGCACTTGTCACCCTGTCTCCCCCTTTGTACAGCATTTGCCCCTGTCTCTCCCCCTTTATCCAGCATTTACCCCCCTGTCTCTCCCCTTTGTCTAGCACTTGCACCCTGTCTCTCCCCTTTGTCCAGTATGTCCCTTTGTCTCTCCTTGTCCTCCTCCTGTCCCCATTCCCTCCACCTCCACCTCCACCTCCACCTCTCATCTGGCAGCAGTGGCGGCACTCCGTTTGTTTTTATTTTAGATTTTGCCGCCTCTGGCCTGCCTCTGCCTTCCTGCCACTTTCTTTTTTCCTCAAGAATGCTTGCAGCGAGAAAAAAAAGTGGTGAGAAGGCAGTGGCAGCAAAATCTAAAATGTAAACAGCTGGAGTGCTGCTGTCACGGCCGCACAAATCGGCCTGATTACTTGCAGGGTTCCTGGCAAGGAGGTGAGCACATCTGGTGCTTGGTGGAAGACTCGGTATGCTTGCCTTATGCCATCAATTGGGGGCCCCATTTAGGGGTGATGACAGTGGTTGCAGGGCTCATTGATATTCTGTGGTGGTGCATGGGGGTGATTGTGTGGCAGTTTGCAGTCTGAGTTGCTGTCCTACCTGGTTGGAGTCTCTGGGCATGGTTGGGCCTGCTGGCATCTGTGACTGATCCTGGGGGATGTCATGGTGCAGGCTGGCTTTGGTGGCTGGCATGGTTGGCAGGGTGATATGATTTCAGGAGGGTTTGTGTCTGCCTCCAGAGCCTTGGGGCAGTCTTTGGCAGAGACAGGATGGTGGTTGCAGCTGGGCCTGCAATGGTGTATGATGACTGGCACGAATGTGCAGACAGCACTATGAGGACCTAGGGGTGTGACCATGGCCTTTGATCCCCATGCGCTGTCAGACAAGAGAGTGCATGTTCCTGCTCAGTGCACCTTGCCAGTGCCCAGCCTCTTTGTTCATTCAAAGGACAGGATAGCTCCAGGGAGAACTCCTTTTGGTGGCCCTGGGTTCTTTGAAGACAGCACAATCTAGACTATGGACTGTCCAGTTCTGGAGGGAGGAGTGTGGATAATGGTGTATGGTGGCCACAATAGTGCTTCCTGCAGGGTTTTGCTACCTGTGTGGTCCATGAATCAGATGCTGGGGGAGCTCTGTGGTAGTAAATGCTGAGGGAACCTGGGAGAGATGACTTGATAGAGTTATGGTTAATTAAACGGGGAACACTAGGGGGGCTAATTTGGTGTGAGTGGGATGCAACATGTGGAAGCTGAAGGACAGATTTGGAGACAGAGGGCTTACCTTATTGTGGGGACAGATGGTGCACAAGTTGTTGCCGCTGCCGAATCCGCTTCTTGGCAGTGGCAGACTGGCTCTCTCTTTTCTATGGCAGCCGCCACTCCTGCCTCTTAGAGCTGTGACTCTGCTACTGCTAGCGATTGTCAGTTTAAACAAAATTCAAACCGGTGTGGAGCCTTCTTGTTGCATCTGTGAAGGAACCCGTGCAACTGCGTCCCGCCCCCAAAGGAAGTTACAACAACAAATTCCTTTCAATTGAAAGCAAGCTCTGATATGAGTGGATATAGGATGAGGTTGAAAGGGGATACACTCAGGCGTAAAATGCGGAAATATTTCTTTACAGAAAGAGTGGTAGATGTATGGAATAGTAGTCTCCCAGTGGAGGTAGTAGAGACAGTGACAGTATCTGAATTCAAGAAAGCATGGGATAAACACAAAAGATCTCTAAAAGAAAAAAAAAAGGATTACTGTAGTTGACATGGAAGGGCAGACTAGATTGGCCATATGGTCTTTTGCTGTCTTCTTGTTTCTGTGTTTTTCCATTTTCTGATAGATTCTTTTTGGGGGCTATAACAGCCTCTTTGCACTCACCTTTAAACCATGCCAGCAGTCATTTGGCCTTCTTTCTACCTTTCTTATAGCAAGGAATACATCTAGTCTGGCCTTCAAAGATATCGATGTAAACAATGCTCAGGCCTAATGTAAATTCTTAACATTTGCAGCTGCCCCTTTTAGTTTTTTCATAACTATTCTCCTCATTTTATCAGTCTCCTCTTTGAAAGTTAAATGCTAACACAATAGATTTCCTTGTTGTCCTTCCTCCTTTACATCAAATGGGATCATGTTATGATCACTACTGCCAAGTAGCCCCAGCACTGCTATCTCCTACACCAGATCCTGTGTTCCATTATGGACTAAATCTAAAATAGTTTCCCCCCATGTCGGTTCCTGAACCAGCTGCTGCATGAAGTAGTCATTTATTTCACCTAGAAACTTTATCACCCTAGCTTGTCCTGATTTGACACTGATCCTGTCGATACTGGGGTAATTGAAATCACTCAGTATTAATTTTATTAGATTTCCTATTTTTGTTAGCATTTCATCATCCACGTGTTCACCCCCACTGCATTCCCTTTCCCTTTCTACATGGACTTTTTTTATCTATAGAGATTCTACAATGTATTTTGCTTCCTGTAAAAATGTTATCCTGTTTGACTCAATGCCTTTTCTAGTATATATTGCCAGTCCTCCACCATTTTCATCTAATCAATCATTGTAATGTAATTTGTATCGAGGAATCACAATGTCCCGTTGGTTATCCTCTTTCCACCAGGACTCTGAGATGCCAATTATATCTAATGTTTCATTCAGTGCTATATATTCTAACTCTCCCATTTTATTTTGCAGGCTTCTAGCATTGCATACAGGCATTTCAAAGTTTGTTTTTGTTCATATTCACAATTTGGTTTATCAGCTGACAGGGGAAATTTGGAATCTTCCAATTCTGTCTGCTCTTTTCTTATAGGTACCTGGGTTACTTTTACCTTTATTGGAATCTCTCTATCAGAATGCCCCAACTTCCCTTTTTGTTGGTATCCTTCAAAGAAATATCATTCCAAACCATGTACTTTTGGGAGATTGTCTTCTTTCCCCCTTTATCTAGTTTAAAAGCTGCTTGATTTCCTTTCTAAAGGTTAGTGCCAGCAGCCTGGTTCCACCCTGGTTAAGGTGGAGCCCATCCTTTCAGAAAAGCCCCACCCCTCCCCAGAATGTTGCTCAGTTCTCAACAAATCTAAAATCTTCTTCCTAGAACAATCTTCTCATCCATGCATTGAGATTCTAGAGCTCTGCCTGCCTCTTGAGTCCTGTATGTAGAATGAGAAGCATTTCCAAGAATGCTACCCTGGAAGTTCTAGATTTCAACTTTCTACCTAAAACCCTAAATTTGGCTTCCAGAAGCTCCCTCCCACACTTTCCTGTCATTCGTACCAACATGTACCAAAAGAGCAGGTTCCTCTCCAGCACTGCCTAAAACCTTATTTAGGTGATGCTTTAGGTCCACTACCTTCGCACCAGGTAGACCAATGACCAGGCCACCCAGTTATTGACATGCCTAATGATTAAATCTGACAAAATCTTGAACGTTTCTCTCAAATCAATTGTTTAGAACTTTTACAATGAAACAAATCCATAACCATAAATTGAAAATTAAATCCATATGATGACTTGATGTACAGCCAAAATTAAAAACTTTTTCTGTAAACCCTTCAAACTATCCTTTGCCTAATCTCCAGAGGAATGGAACACTAATAGATTCATCTTATAGTGAAGCCAAACCATTCCCAGCTCATTTAAATCACTCAAAACGGCCTCTGTTGGAAGCCAAATTCTTCTGGTTAACCCAAGGCCACAGAGAAGGAAGGAAAGGTTACAGCTGTACATTCTATACAGCAAACATCAAACTAACAAAACTACATGTTAGATTTTCTTTAAAAATATATCTGCCCAAAGGAAGAGCAAAAAAAAGTGTTTAAATATAATGGATTCATAATAAATGTAACCCATTTTCATCTCTTAAAAATAACTTTAGTTTCTATCATAGACCATATTCTAGAAACCAAATCTAGTAATGAATTTAATTACAATAAAGAGGTCTGCTTCATATCAATAAAATGTTGATGTCAGAAGCAGAGGAATATATAATTGTATAAAACAAAGATCTTAGGAGTAATTTAGGAGTGAACTGGGGTTGACTTTTTGCCTAGTGATGCAAGTTGCCCTCATTTCTGTCTTGCTATTTCTTAATGTTTATCCTTGATGATTTTTGCTTTGGCATCTTTAGTTTACTATTCAGTTTGTTTATATGTGAAGAGAGTATGTATATGCCAAGGACAGATTATGGTAGTAGATTTAGAAGCATATCTGGAGAGTAATTTTATAAGGGGGTGGTTAGTTATAGTATGTTTTAAAGTGCCTCTTTATAAAACATTAGCTAAATGGCCTAACGTGCCTTCATTGCAGGCACTAGGGATGTGCATTTAGAGCTCTTCTGGGAAATTGTTTGGGGTCCTAAAAATTAAGGGCCTGATATTTTTCTAAGATTACAATGCACTGCTATGGCACATAGCCGTCGCTGCTGATCTTTAACCCCAGACATTCAATGCTGGGCTCATATGCAGCCCTGACATTGAATATCCAGGGTCGCTGCACAGCCCACAAGCTAATCGGACTGCAGTGATATTGAGCCACTGCTTGGTTAGCTCCCATGGGCTAAGATAGACGCAGCAAAAGCTAGTCTATCTTTTACCCATGGGTGCTAACCGTTAGCGACTGATGCTAGCCCTGGAACGCCCCCAACACGCCCCAAAGCTAAGTGATTAACATCTGGGCGTGTAATGGAAAAGAGAGGGGATATTCATTGGGGAATGGGACAACTCAGGGCGACTAACTCAGTGTGGGCCAACTCAGTGCAATAGTAAATGCAATAGTAAAATATCCAAAAACAGTTTATTAAGCTATCTGATAATTTTGGATTTGTCAAATGAAATCTGGAACATTCAAAGTGTAATAGGAAAACATCAAAAACAAATTTGTTATACTATCTGATAATTATTCTATAGGGTGATAATATTCTATAGGGTGTCTAGTGCCATAATCCAACACAATCTTTGAAATACGTTGATCAGCTTTGTGGTATTTCCTCAACTAGGCTATCAAACAGATTCCACATAGATGTTGAAAACAGGAGATCGTCTACCATTTCCTCTCCTATTTGGGTGACTGATGTAGCTGTCCTCGGACCAGTTGAGCAGAGGATGAACCTCTTTGGGCATGTGTCCTTCTAGAGCAGCAACATAGTAACATAATCTATGACGGCAGATAAAGACCAGTATGTTCCATCTAGTCTGCCCAGCAAGGCGGCAAGAGTAGGTGCACTTGTCACTCCGTACAGATCACCCCTCCCCATTCCTTTGTTTAGGGGTGTACCCACCGCTCTGTGTAGGTAACCCCTATTTGTTCAGATATTAGAGATAGTTATGCTATTTTGATTTTATCCTGTTGCTATAAAGGGATCCACTGTGTCTGTCCCATGCCATTTTGAATTCTATCACTGTATTTGCCCCCACCACTTCCATCGGGAGGGCATTCCAAGCATCCACCGCCCTTTCAGTGAAAAAATATTTCCTGACATTGCCTTTCAGTTTACCCCCTTGCAGCTTCGTATTATGCCCTCTATTTTGTGCAGCTTTCCCGTCTTTGGAAAAATTTTGTTTGTCCATTAATACTCTTTAAGTATTTAAAGGTCTGAATCATATCTCCCCTGTCCCTCCTCTCCTCCAGAGTGTACATATTTAGGTCTTCAAGTCTCTTCTCATAAGGCTTCTGATGCAGTCTCCAAATCATTTTGGTCGCCTTCCTCTGAACCGCTTCCAGCCTTTTTATATCCTTTGCGAGATACGGTCTCCAAAACTGAACACAATATTCCAAGTGAAGCCTCACCAGTGACTTGTGCAGTTGCATTAGTATCTCTTCCTTTCTGCTGGCAATTCCTCTCTGTATGCAACCCAACATCATTCTGACTTTTGCCACCACCTTGTCACACTATTTTGCCACTTTGAGATCGTCAAAAACCAATCACTCCAAGGTCCTTCTCCTGATCCGTGCACACCAATCTCTCGCCCCCTTTCACAAACAATTCCCTTGGATTTCTGCTTCCCAAGTGCATGACACTGCACTTCTTCACATTAAATCTTGACTGCCAAGCATTAGACTATTATTCCAGCTTTTGTACATCTTTCCTCGTGTTTTCCACTCCCTCAGGGGAGTCCAATCTATTACAAATTTTGGTGTCACTTGCAAAAAGACAGACTTTCCCATTCAGCCCTTCGGCAATATCACTCACAAATATATTGGACAGTACTGGACCCAGGACCGAACCCTGGGACACACCACTAATCACCTAATATAATCTTCCAAGTCTGGGACAGGCAAAAATGATAAGGCCACAACCATTTTGGCTTTAAGGGCAAACTCCATGTTCATATCACATTCTGGAACAGCACCTGTTAACGCCAAATTCTTCCTCATATTCTGAACCAGATGGAAGAGCAGCCTTTTAAAGTTTGCCCTTAAAGCCAAAATGGATGTTCCAGATTTCATTTAGCAAATCCAAAATTATCAGATAGCTTAATAAAATGTTTTTGGATGTTTTACTATTGCATTTATTATTGCACTTTTTTGACATTTCCAAATTTCACCTCATATATGTGACCAGTAATGGGTCTAGGGCAACTCAGCGTGGCACACTGAGTTGGCCACGCTGAGTTGTTCTAGACCCTGTCCATTGAATATCCCAGATAGCAGCATTTACAAGGTTTACATTTAATATAATCCAATGAGGTAACGGTAAGTGCATTTGTGCTAAATACAGAATTGATGCTTAGCGTGTGTTAAAGGCAACTGTGCTAACTGTAATGTGCATACTGCGCCCTACCTGCGCTAAGCAATTAGTATATGATTCTTAACATGTCCGCATGGTAAAGGCTACTGCAGCACACTTGATGAATTCTAAACCTCGCTTTAACCATTACCATGGTTTAATAAACATGCTCCATGGTATATTATTATCTAAGCCTGTACTTGCAGTCTGCCCAAATTTCTCCCATATTCCACCTATGTGCACACCCCCTGGCAAAATACATGCCATCATGTGAAAAAGTGTACTTTTATGCTCATCGGTATTTTATGAGAGGCCATTCATACATGTATGTAGCCATAGATGCATGTAAAGGGCTAAAAGACTCTTAAAATAGTAGTGTGCTTAGTGCTTAAAGTATGCACCTCCTGATAAAATTACCCACATGGTGGATTCTGTTATCAACTTATTTATTTCAGTTATTTGCTTTACCACAAATACGACAGAAGCCAGAAACATGGTTATAGTAATAAAAGTAAAAAGGAGGAGACGAGGCAGCGCAGGACAGAAGAAAAATAATTTAAAAAAGGAGATATATCAAATTTCATTGAGAACGGAAAGGGAGGGGGTAGAAAGACAGGTACTGCCAAGTGAGGGTAAGGGAGGAGGTTAGGCAGAAGAGGAATGAGGAAAGGAAAGATGAAAAAGCCAGGTCTTAAGGGTCTTTTGAATCTTCATAAAAGAAGTTTCCTGCCTGAGGGATATAGGAAGTGAGCTCCAAAGACAGGGTCCTAAGTAGGAGAATGAGGAGTCTCTAGAGACAACCAGGCAGAGGACAGAGGGGAGGTGGAAGGGAAAGTAGGGAGGCTTTGAAGGACCAAAAGGTATGGGGAGGATGGTTAAGGAAATAAGGGTTGTAAGGCAAAGAGAGGTGCATGTCTACAGTAAGAATCTAGAATTTGAGTTGGGCAGAAATGGGCAACTGCAGTAGTGGTGAGAGATTAAGAGGGGAGAACTGTGATTGGACCAACATGCACTAAAAAAATGTTTGACAGCAGTGAACAGAACTAAGTAATACATTTAAGACAAATCATAGAAAACATATTTTTTACTCAATGCATAACACAGGTACACTACCAAAAAACTGCCTCCAGTTTTGCAACTGATTCCTATAGATTTTGGGGTGCTGAATCCAGGAAAAATAGCCAAATTGTTCCATCACGTCACGTTTTCTTGCAAAATTAGATTTCTTACCCATATAAGGAATGTTCACATAATTTCTTTTTAGCCGACTGCAGTTTATTTTCTTGGCCCAAAATAGAGGTTGTAATGGTTAACTAACTAGAAACACTCCCTCATGATATTTTAGAGTGTTTTGCATTCATTTTATACATTAACAGGACAATTGGGAGGCGGGGGGCTAAATCCAGTACTCACGCTGGCGCATGTTCTTTCCTGTTCGCCTCGCCTCGTTCGCTCGCTCAAACACGGTGGTTGCGACATGAACGTTCCTGTCAAATTTCAGTTTCTTGCAAGTTCATTATTACCTTTTGTTTGCTCAGTCGTAATCCAGCTTTATTCCGAAGTGGTTCACTACAGTTGTAGTTTGCAGTGCTGTGTATTTGTGATGGCTCACAGAGCCAGAGGTTGCGTCAACTCTCCGGACAGTTTTTGTTTTATTTGTGGGGAATATACCGTGAAAAAGCGGCAGAGGAACATTTCTGCATTTATTAAAAAAGTATATTTCGCCTATTTCGGTTTGAAGTTAGGCGATCAAGACAAACCGTGGGCTCCTCACAAAGTGTGCAAGACATGTGAGGAAGATCTACGCTTATGGATGAAAGGTAAAAAACAAGCATTTCGTTTCGGAATACCTATGATGTGGCGTGAACAAAGGGACCACAGCAGTGACTGCTATTTTTGCTCTTGCATTGTGAAGGGATACAACTTAAAAATAAGAACGTAATAAGTTACCCCAACCTTCCCTCAGCAATTAGGCCTATGCCTCATAGCAACGAAGTACCTGTGCCTGAACCACCAAAATCTTTGGATCATAGTTGTGTGGACGGTTCTGATCATGATGAGACTCATCAGATGGCTTTTCCCGATGAGTCCAGTACTTCCGAGTTTGAAACTGAACCAGATCCGAAACCTGAACTTTTCTCTCAAGCTGAATTGAATGATTTAGTCCGGGATTTAGGACTTCCAAAAGATGCTGCCCAACTGCTAGGTTCTCGGCTTAAACAGAAAAATTTATTGTCACCAGGAACAACTTTTTATTGGTACCGCAACTGTGAGACACAATTTTTGAAGTATTTCAGCAAAGAGGAAGATTTTGTATTTTGCAACGATATATACGGAGTGATGGAAAAGTTTAAACTCAAGTATGATCCTGCTGAATGGCGACTGTTCATTGATTCGTCAAAAGACAGCATAAAAGGTGTTCTTCTTCATAATGGCAACACATTCGCTTCAGTTCCTATTGCTCACTCTGTTATTCTCCAAGAAAAATACGAGAATTTGGCCCTGATTCTTCAGAAGATTCGTTATGATGAGCATAAGTGGATGATTTGTGGAGACTTTAAAATTCTATCCATGCTATTAGGGCAGCAATCCGGTTTCACCAAATATCCCTGCTTCCTTTGCTTGTGGGATAGCCGGGCCCGCGACCTACACCGGGGGGAAAAAAGACTGGCCAATTCGGGAGTATTTGAGACCCGGTGAGAAAAATGTTCTTCATGAGAGCTTGGTACCTCGTGATAAAATTGTATTACCACCTCTCCACATTAAGTTGGGTCTCATTAAGCAATTCATCAAGTCCCTTCCAAAAGATGGTGAGTGCTTTCGGTACCTTTGCTCAAAGTTCCCCTGACTTTCTGAAGCAAAGCTAAAGGAAGGAGTGTTTGTTGGCCCTGATATAAGGAAACTCATTTTAGATGGAGCATTCGCTGAAACGATGTCTGAGAAGGAAAAAGAAGCCTGGGATTCCTTCAAGGATGATGTTCTCAAATTCTTGGGGAACAGGCGGGATGAGAACTATAAGGATATTGTTGCCAGGATGCTCAATGCCTTCAAAGAACAAGGCTGTAACATGAGCCTGAAAGTCCATTTCTTGCAATCCCATGTGAACTACTTTCCGAAAACTTGGGGGCGTACAGTGAAGAACAAGGTGAAAGGTTTCACCAGGACATCAAGGACGCAGAGAGAAGGTACCAAGGAAGATGGAACACCACTATGATGGCTGATTTCTGCTGGTTGCTGCTGCGGGAAACCCCAGATGAAAAATACGCCAAGCAGCGCACCAAGAGAAGCATTCGGGGGAAGAAGAAACGGGCCCACCAGGAGATTGATTGACCCAAGAATGACTTTAAAATCTAAACTGTGTTGACAAATATCGTGTTTTTACTAAACTTTGAAATAAAAATTTGCTAGTTATTACCACAGTGTCGGATCTCATTTATTAGAATTTTATTTTCACACCATTGGGTGTTTGTCTTCATGTATTGCAATGGTGCGGTTTGCGTTTTCTATTCTTACATACATACCTGTACAACATTTTTTGCACAATTAGTATAAAGAATTCATCCAAGAAACTTTTATCTCGATTGCACTCAATCTGAAACGTTCACCTCAAACTGCTAACCCAATGTAGCAAAAAATCTGTACGTGATGGAGCAAATTGGTTACCAGATTTGGATTCAGCGCACCAAAATACGTAAAAATCAATTGAAACATTAGAGGCAGTTTAAAAATTTTTTTTTTAGTGTACCTGTGTAATTAAGTGCTGGAATTCATTGATGGGGGTGTGGTAAAAGCTGTTAGTATAGCTAGGTTTAAAAAAGGCTTGGACAAATTCCTGGAAGAAAAGTCTATAAGCCATTATTAAGGTAGACTTGAGGAAATCCACTGCTTATCCTTAGGATAAACAACATGGAATCAGTTTGCCTCTCCGGATCCTGCCAGGTACTTATGTCCTGGATTGGTCACTGTTGAATACACTGTTGAATACTGGGCTTGATGGACCTTTGGTCTGACCCAGTATGGCAAATCTTGTGTTCTCATTTTCTTATGGAATGGGAATGCCCCATTAATCACAACTACGTCATACTCTGGATATTATCATCTTTTTCATTTCTCTATTTCACTTCCTGCTGCAGTAGGTTCATAAACTGGTTAACCATGACCTATATGTTCACCAGGCAACTAGCGTATAAAGTTTCAATTTATTTTCACAGAGGGGGTTATGCACATTAACTGCATACAAAATGTTTGAAAATGTGAAAAATGCCGACATAATTCATGTTTATACATGAATACTTTTTCAGTGGAAAAAATTACAAATTTTAGGATGGTCCACTGTATACTGTGCTAAACTTTCACGCATAGGGCTTCATTTAGTAATGTGTTAATGAATTAATACATACTAATTCACATTAACATACATTATTTCAACTTAACAGCATATATAGGTCTATTGAAAATAAAGGGCTTACATTATTTAATGTGCATTAAATCTCATTGCTGCATGTTATAAATCTGTGATTTAAATTAAATTAAATGAACACACAGGGCCCGGTATTCTAAAGGCATTTGCATGGTTTTCTGACCTGTAAACCATGTAAATACTGCTGAATGGGTTATTGAACAACATTAACATGGTTAGTGCCACTGAATATCCCCAACTAACATTGCTATATGCCCTGATGCTAACCATTTAGTATTGGGGCATGTCGTGGGCATTCGGGGTCATGCGGGTAAAACTAGGTGAAGCAAAAGCTGGCCTAGTTTTGCCCACGGGAACTAACCGGGCAGTGGTGCAATATCACCGCTACATGGTTAGCTTCTGTGGCACCGGAAGCTGTGCGGTGACCCTGGATATTCAATGCCAGGGCTGCATATGACCCCGGCATCGAATATCCGGGGTTAGAGATCAGCAGCGACGGCTATACACCGTAGCAGCGCATAACCATCCCAATTGAATATCTGGCTCGCATTATCTTGTTAATTCACATTAGTAAATGAGGCGAACTACATGTGAATGTTTATGCAAGTTTGTAAATTAGGAGCTGCTTTGATGTAAAGTCGTCAAAAAATAGCTCATTGTTTCTGAAATGTTTGAAAACTAACACATGAAAATAGCTGTAGAAAAGAGAAGTAGTTATCTTTTCTTTTTCATGCAAGATTTCTTGTAAATGTTTGCTGCAGAGTACATTTGCATCCATAGCTAATATGCAATATCTTGTAGGTTTCTATGTTGGGCTTCCGAGGGATGGTCTGTTTTTCCTACCCTTGATGCCTTACTTTCACTGGAATTCTGATGCTGGTGTTGTGCCCTAAGTTCTTGCTACTTTAGAACTGGATGAAGTGCAGCTTTTTAGCCATATAACCAGAATCTTTTCTAGGAAGATGCATAAACTTGACTCATCTGCTATCAAAAGCAGAGTGAAAGAATAGCCTAGTGGTTAGCACACTGGCTTGGCAACCAAGGGACCAGTGTTCAATTCCCACTAGCACTTCTTGTGGCCTTAGGCAAGTCCCTTAACCTTCCATTGACTCTGAAAAATCTAAGTTATGAATGTCCTTGTTTAAGTTACATAGCCAAGTTTAAGTTACAATGTAAACTGCTTTGACTGAAATGATAAAGTGGTATAAAAATACCTGTTAAAAAATCCTAGCTGCTGTGTGCTTCAATCTAAATTGGCTGCATCAAAAATTCAACATGGTTCACAAAAAAGCCTATAACAATGAAGCCAAACAAACGGAGACTAGTTCAGAAATAAGAGATTTTTGTATCAGTCATGTTGCAACTGAATTAAAATTATGTCAGTACAATATTGTGCTCAGTATTTAAGCCACCCTTTTGTTTTCCAACATGCATAGCCATGCTACTAGAATAAAAGGGCATGCTTAATAACATGCATTACCAGGGTATTGTGGGGTTAGCGCGCGGTATCGGCACCATGCTAGAAAGTAGTACGGGTCTCCATGCTAAAAACCCAGCTCTATCCTTGTAGTGTGCATCTGAACAGCGACTGGGTGGAGTGGGTAGTTCCAGCTAATAGGGGTGTTTGGAGCCCACCCTACCTGTGTTTGGCATAAATAATGTGGGAACAACTAACACCACCTCAATGGGTGACATTAGTTGCACCTGTGGTCGGTAACTGAAGGGATACGTTAGTATACGCCTCCTGCAGTTAGCGCACAGCCCTGTGTTGTAACGTGGGCCACACACATGTTACCGGCATGGGGCTTAGTAAAGATGCCCTAAAGTCATTAGTGGAACAGAAATATAATAGATTAGAAGAAAGATATTTAGCTGCCATTTTATGGTGTAGATCTTAACAGTTGAAGAACTCTGCTTCAGTCCACGGAAAATTCAGATCATCATTGTGAAAGAATATATAACACAATCTGTCCTCTATGGAAGGCATTTTGATTGAGCCCAATCCCAGAAGGGGCACATCCAGACCGTGTGGATTCCCCTGAGCAGGATGGGACTGTAAGAACCCGATTCTGCACCGTGGGATCCAGATGTTTCCACAGATGCAGGATTGGGCCCTGAGACGGCCCGGCATGTCCTGGTATCTGTGCAGGGATGTCCTCCCAGCATGCCATTCTGGCCATCACAGCGTCGACCCCCTACTTACCTCTGATCCTGGCCCTGACAGTGGTTCCCTGACTTGTTCTCCAACATTTCTGCTGCTTATTCCACCTCAGTGGTCGAATAAACAGGACATCCGTCCCCCACCTGCAGAACATACAGGGCCTTGACCTGAAGTGGCCCAGTAAGTCCTGCCGCCTCAGCTCCCCCCCACCCCCGCACCGCCCACTCTCTGCCCTCTCCCACCTCCATCTGGTTCTGCACGCACTGCAGCTCAGGCAGTACAGCCCTGCTACAGTAGTTGCCTTGCAGAATCGGGCCCTAAGTGTATGTGCGATGGCTATTTTGCATTTCATTTTGTTTTGATTTAGGAGGTTGTCTATTTTTATTTTGTTTAATTATTTTTTCATGTTATTTTGTTCCATTTTACATGCAGTCTTATTGTGAATAACACAAGCTATTTGCAAATATCATGTGCTACAATATAGACAGAATATGAAAAACATTTCATTGTGTTCTTCTTTAATTTCATCTTTAAATGAATGCATTGAATATACTGTCAGTAAAAAATAATTTACAGTCCTTTATGGTCAATACTTTTTTATTAAAAATGACCAAATACAACTAAGATCTACGTCCATACAGCTGAGAATGCTTTGCAAAGTAACAGTCAAGCACGCTTAATAATATTATAAGCAAATTACATCTGGGTTATTGCCACGTTTGAAATAACCATTCTTTGATATCGTAAACCTGTTGAAGCAAACATGTTAACATTTTTCATTTTTGAACACTTATTGTGAGACCCCCACCCTCCCTTCTGCTCCCTCCCCCAGGACTCTGTGACATAACGCTCATTAATGCAGTATGACAGCATCTCCTTGCAAATTATTAAGGGTGTCAAGACCTGCAGATGTGAGCTCTTTGCCCTCCAGGGCTCGTCCATTCTCCCGAAAACCACTATCCTATCCACTCCATCCACCCAGTCCCCTCTGTGTCCCCCTACCCCCCTTCCCCTCCCCCGGAACCCATGGAGCCACCTTCTGCCATCCAACCTCACCTGAACACAGTCTTCATTCTATAATTACATGCAGTAATTGAGTATCCTACTGTGTGCTCAAAGTGCTAAAGACTGGAGGTGCGGGCCCCATGCATCAAGGAATGTCCCCCACTGTTTGGCATGTCCACATGCCTGGTCCATCTCCAATAGGAGCAGAACATGCAGACGAATCTGCCACTGCCGATAAGTTGCACCCCCTGGGGAAAGCCAATTATGTAGGACAGCCTGCTGGGCCACCATCAGGGGCAAGTGTAGCTAGGCACGAGCAGTTTGTCCCTGACTTGCCGCACTGTCCTGCTCCCAGATGTCCAGGATGAATGCAGCTGGTGAGAGGCCCAGTGCCATCCCCAAACACTTTTCTAGATACCACAGCACTTTATGCTGGTAAATCTCTACTCACTGGCAATGCCAAAACATGCGTCCTAAGTCGCAGCGTCCACTCCACATCTAGGGTACTTGGATACCCCAGCCTGGGTAGATCATAAGGGGAGGATCTACAGTATGTTATGAGACTAACACATCCTGCCCTGCCATTTCAGATACTCAGAAGTATGGCGGTGAATTGGTAATATTTTTGGAGTATGTATTTATGGGCAAGTTTCTTCGTCCAGGAAATATTAACTGTGGCGATGAAAGCACATTTGGCTCTTCCCCATGGAAGTGCTGCAGCCATGAAAGAAGCACTTTTTTGCAACTTATTCATGGTCAGGAGCATATTTAGGCATGGATGCTTCAACAACCAGGGCCTGACGTTCTTGTACCATTCTGAACTTACACGACAATATTCAACTGCCTTGCTATGTGCAGGGAACACTGCCACCTCGCCCCTGTGAAACCTGGACGTTCTCGCACCAGGGACATCTATATCTCTCGTTTGCTAAAGTAGCTGCAGAGATGTATCTGTGAGTATGTTTTACATGTCTAAGTGCCTAATCTCCAGGAACAAGCAGGAATGAGTCTTCACATATGGGTATCATCGGTACCGACGGAGCCTGCGCGGGAACGCTCCCCAGCGTCCAGTAAGAAAGCTTTTGGGAGCATCCCACAGCGCCTGCGCGCTGCCTTCCCGCCTTTCCCAACCGCCTCTCTCCAGTTCTTCTTTTCCGCGGAGCCAGCAGGTCGTGTTCCTGTCACCGCAGAAGAAGTTCTTTATTTTTTTCTTTATTTTTCTGTGTCGCGTCTGCCTTCTTCGACGTCAGACCGGTACTGCCGGTCTTTTCTTTTCTTTCATTCTTAAGAAAAAACAAACAAAAAAACCTTTTCTTTCTTCAACTGTGCATTTTCAGTTTGGGCCTTAGGCCTGAACATTTTTCTCCTCATGGAGAAGCCCGCTTCTGGGTTCAAAAAATGCACGAAATGTGGCGGTACTATTTCTGTCACGGACACCCATGATTGGTGTCTAAAATGTTTGGGTCCTGACCATTCCATCACGGATTGTGTGTCCTGTACCATGATGTCTAAAAGAGGTCGGCAGAACCGAGCAGCCAAGCTCAGTACCCTGTTTCCCTCTGATGCAGCCTCGGTGGCATCGACGTCTTCCAGGGCTTCTTCTTCCTCCCATAGATCTCAGGTAACCAAACATAAATCCAGCCGGTCCTCGAAGGGCAAATCTCCCTCTAAGCATCGAGATGCCTCCGGGCTTGTCCTCGAGGAATCCGCACCGGCAAAATTACCCTGGCGAGAAGTTACGGCTTCCAAAGCATTATCTATGGGGTCACAGGTTGACATCGATGGCTCGGCCTCGACCGATCACCTGTTGCCGTGTTCTGGGGTACCGGTGGTTCCCACTGGTACCGACATCCAGACTCTGGTGGCGTCGTTGGATCAGAAGATTCTGTCCATACAGCGCACTCTAACGGCGTTCATGCAGGCTTCGACGCCTCCGGTACCGCAACAATCTCCGTTGCCGGTACCGACTCTGTCACCGGCATCGTTCCCGGTGCCGGTACCAATTGCATCGACATCGGCTTCGGTGTCGACTGCAACGGTACCCTGTCCTATGATGCCCATCAGTACCGAACCGGTACCGCTTACTCCCGATGTCGATCCCTCTCGGTACGCGTATCGGGCTTTACAGGAGCATCCGGACAGGCGATACTTCGATTCCTACGAAGATTCTGATGAGTCGGAGGCTTCTGTCGAGGCACCGGTACTTCTTCCTCAGGAGTCTGCTTCTCCAAAACGAAGAATGTCTCCTCCAGAAAACTTGTCTTTTCAAGACTTCATTAGGGAAGTGGCTAAGGGCCTCTCCATTACAGTGGCCCCTGAGTCAGAGCCTAGAGCCAAGCAATTAGATATTTTGCAATATCCTAAGGCTCCTAAAGAAGCAGTTACCTTACCTATTCATGAGATTCTTTATGATCTCATGTTGAGCATGTGGGAGACTCCTCTTACCACCTCTCCTCATTCTCGTAGGTTAGACACCATGTACCGTGTCCCTCCTTGTCCTGGCTTTCATAAGTCTCAGCTTCCTCACCACTCTATTGTGGTAGAGTCTGCCATGAGGAAAATAAAGAGTGCAAAGAGACACTCATCTAATCCTCCAGGACGTGAATGCAGGACCCTTGATGCTTTTGGCCGAAGGGTCTTCCAAGCTAATATGCTTGCTGCCAGAATCAACTCCTATAGTCTCTATATGGGGATGTTTCTAAAAGAAGTCACAGATCATCTGCAGACTTTAGCCCCTTTTATTTCAGAAGATAAAAGGCAGGAATTTCTCACTTGGCTTAAACATGCCGAAGATGTTTCCAAATTTTCCAACCGTGCAGCCTTTGACTCTTTTGAGTGTGTAAGCAGAGCCTCGGCTATTGCCATAGGTGCACGCAGAATTGCTTGGTTACAAGCCTCTGATTTGGAACTCTGGGTCCAAGATGAACTGGGAAATCTTCCTTGTACAGGTGAAAACCTTTTTGGCAGGGATTGGCAAGCAAAGGCCACTCAGATGGATGCTGAGAACTCTGCTTTGGATCGACTTTCAAAGTCTACCTCTGCTCCTGTCAAGAAAAGATTGTTCAAAAAGACACCTTTTGCTAAAAAGGGAAGATATTTTCCTGCTTATGGTCAGCAGGCATCTTCTGCAGGTCGTTTTGCTGCAAAGCGTCAGCAACCACCTAAACAGGCCAAGTCAAAGGCTGCCAGGCCTCCCACGGCCCAGCAGCCTCAGCCTCCTCAGGGCCTTTGACTTGCAACTAGAGAACTTAGCCTTTCTGGCTCTGGAAGAACCAGAGCCCTTCACCATTCCAGGAAGGTTAGCTTACTTTGCTCCCAGATGGGAGCAAATCACAGCAGAGCAATGGACCCTCTCCATTATAAGGGAAGGGTACAAGCTTCATTTCTTAAACCTTCCTCCCCACACCATGGTGAAACAGTTCAATTCTCCAACATCTCTCCTCAACCTTCTGGGGCAGGAGATTGCTACCCTTCTTGCCCAAGGGGCAATAGAAGAAGTACCTCTTCTTCAACAGGGCTCAGGGTTCTACTCCCCTTATTTTCTTATTCCAAGAAAACAGGGGGCTACAGACCCATATTAGATTTCAGAGAATTGAACAAGTTTCTATTCAAGGAGAAATTCAAGATGATTTCTCTCGGTACTCTGCTGCCATACTTTCAGAGTCAGGACTGGCTTTGTTCTCTAGATCTCAAGGTTGCGTACACCCATGTCCTCATCCATCCAACACACAGAAGGTTCCTTTGGTTCCTTTTTCAAGGAAAGCACTACCAATACAGGATGCTTCCTTTCGGTCTGGCCTCTGCACAAAGGGTGTTCACGAAATGCATGGCAGTAGTAGCTGCATTTCTGCGCACTCTAGGAATATTCGTTTTGCCATATCTGGACGACTGGCTCATTCGAGCTCCATCCCAGTCAGAGGCCCAGATTTGTCTAACCTGCACAATGCGTGTCCTTCAGTATTTGGGACTGGTAATAAATATCCCAAAATCCCATCTCACCCCTACTCAGTCTCTGGAGTTTATAGGGGCCTTGCTGGATACCACAACTGCAAGGGCCTATCTTCCTCAGGCCCGTTGCCTATGCTTGGTGCAGTTAGCCTCCCGGATACAGTTAAAATCCCATTTAACTGCTCGAGAAATGTTACAACTATTAGGCCACATGGCATCCACCGTGCATGTGGTTCCATATGCTCGCCTTCACATGAGGGCAGCTCAATGGACTTGCCTGTCAGGTTGCCTGTCAGACAAAATAGCAAACTCCAGTCATCTATTTTGGTCTCTCCAGTGGTGGAAGTCCCCTCCAAATCTGTTGCTGCGGTCCCCTTTTCAGCAGTCGCTACCCCAAGCAACTCTGACAACAGATGCTTCTCCAATGGGTTGGGGAGCTCATCTGCAGGATCTCTCCACCCAGGGCATCTGGTCTCCACAGGAGACTTCTCTGCATATCAACCTCTTGGAACTCAGAGCAATATTTTTAGCTCTCAGAGTGTTCCATTCCCTGCTCAGCTACAGGACAGTCCTCATCCATACGGACAACCAAGTAGCCATGTTCTATGTAAACAAGCAGGGCGGGACTGGCTCTCTGTCGCTTTGCAACGAAGCTTTGCAACTGTGGGCCTTCCCCAGAGAGCATCACATCCATCTTCTGGCAGTATATCTTCCAGGTGTTCAAAACTCTTGGGCGGACAGACTCAGTCGAGTTCTGCTTCCACACGAGTGGTCCCTCCACATGGACCAGGTAGCCAGGATTTTTCGAATTTGGGGAACTCCGGACATAGACCTCTTTGCAAGTCCGTGGAATGCCAAACTTCCCCGGTTCTGTTCCATAATTCCATGTCAGGGAGTTCAGGCCAAGGATGCCTTCCTCCTTCACTGGGGTCAAGACTTCCTTTATGCCTTTCCACCAATTCCCCTAATTCCCAAAACACTATTCAAGCTTCAGAGAGATCAAGGGACCATGATTCTCATAGCACCACATTGGCCACGCCAAGTGTGGTACCCTCTACTTCTGCATCTCTCTCAAGCTCCTTCCCTGGACTTGGGCTCTGCACCAGACCTTCTGTCCCAGGAAGAGGGAACCTTGTGGCACCCAAACCCCCCCAGTCGCTCCATCTCAGGGCTTGGTTGCTGAGGGCCTAGACCTTCAAGATTTTAATCTCTCTCAGCAAGTCAGAGATGTTGTTCATGCCTCTAGAAAGCCTTCTACTAGACGTTCCTATGCTTTCAAATGGAAAGGATTTACCATTTGGTGTTCAGAGAAGGGTCTAAACCCTCTTGCAATACCTCTGAATTCTCTACTAGAGTATCTCCTGCATCTATCCCATGCAGGGCTGAAAACAAATTCAGTAAGAGTCCATTTGAGTGCTATTGCAGCGTCCCTCAAGCCTCTCAATGGACAACCTATTTCCTCTCATCCTCTTATAGCATGATTCATGAGAGGCCTTTTAACTAAACCTCCCATTAGATCACCTCCAGTGGCATGGGACTTAAACCTGGTTCTTGGCCAGCTTATGAAGCCACCCTTTGAACCTTTAGCCACCACCTCCTTGAAATTTCTTTCTTGCAAGGTTGTTTTTCTCATTGCAGTCACCTCAGCACCTGCATCAGTGAGTTGCAAGCTTTGGTGGCTAATCCACCTTATACAAGGTTCCATCATGATAAGGTAATCCTCAGGACCAATCCACACTTTATGCCTAAAGTAGTCTCGCCTTTTCATCTGAACCAAGAGGTATATTTACCTGTCTTTTTTTCAGGACGTCATGCATCAAGTGCAGAGAGGAATCTTCATACCTTGGATTGTAAGAGAGCTCTCACTTTTTACTTACAAAGAACACAGCAACATAGGAAGTCTTCTCAACTCTTTGTTGCTTTTGATCCTTCTCATTTAGGACTTCCAGTCTCTAAGAGAACACTGTCCAACTGGATTGCTCAGTGTATTTATTTCGCCTACCAGAGTAGGAACATTTCTCTGGAGGGCCATGTCACAGCTCACAATGTGAGAGCCATGGCAGCCTCAATGGCTCATCTAAACTCTGTGTCCATCGACCAAATCTGTCGAGCGGCCACCTGGGCCTCGGTTCATACCTTCACAGCCCATTACTGTTTGGACAAGGACTCCCGCCGGGATGCCTCTTTTGGTCAGGCTGTTCTCAAACACCTGCTCCATTCCTAATCAACTTCTACCCACCTACCCTGGTTGGATGCCAGAGATCCATGGGAGGAGGTAGAGTCCTTTTCAAGGACACACAACCTGGGGTTTCTCCCTGGCATCTACAGCTAGGGAGTCCCCATATGTGAAGACTCATTCCTGCTTGTTCCTGGAGATAGCACAGTTACTTACCTGTAACAGGTGATCTCTGGGAACAGCGGGAATAAGTCTTCACAACCCACCCACCTCCCCTAGGAGTTGTATCTCTCTATCTATCTTTCCTTTCCTCTCTCTCTCTTTGTCTCAGCTTTAAAACTTGAACTGGAGAGAGGCGGTTGGGAAAGGCGGGAAGGCAGCGTGCAGGCGCTGTGGGATACTCCCAAAATCTTTCTTACTGGACGCTGGGGAGCGTTCCCACGCAGGCTCCATCGGTACCGACGATACCCATATGTGAAGACTTATTCCTGCTGTTCCCAGAGATCACCTGTTACAGGTAAGTAACTGTGCTTTTTCAGAAGTCAAACTCATGATTTGAGCTTCTAAATTGCTGCTCATTGTGTATTGATTTAATTCATTTGGATTTTTATTGGATTTTATTTGTTATTTTACTGCTACTTTATTTATCTGGTTTATGTCTATTAGGTTTATGTTTATTGAAAAATCTTGTTATATTGCCATAGACCTGGGCAGGTACCTCAGTGGTTTGTATGCATTTTAAGTATGTGGAGTTTATAATCTGCCTAGGGCATTGTACAGTGCAGAAAATAAATACTCTTACATAAATATATATGGTTTGTCTTTGCATATCATGCAATAAGAAGGACTGCAAAGACAAAAGGCAAAGAGTAGCTGTGGGGTAATAGCATTTTTGGTGAGTACCGTAAGTCTGATTCATCTGTCTCTGACAGTTTAGTCTGAATTTGTTGATGTGGTTTCCTGCTTGCTAGTAAACTTCTCCAGATTAGTCATCCTGAAGGAATTCTATGTCCATATGGATCATACAGATTCTGGGAAAGCTCATGATTTTTTAGCAGCTAGGGATGTTCTTGTTTTCTCAAGAGATAACATCTTGCACTCATGTGATAGGCCATATTTTAGGCTTGGTATTTACTATTTGAAATTACTTTTTTTGTCAGTCTCTAATATGGTTCTTCAACCAGTCAACTGGGCAGATGCAACTTGTGTGTTTACAGTTTGTGTGGTTTCCATTTCTGACAGATAATCTTGTGACAACCCAGGAAAAAAGTGCAGTCTCACTGGAAACAATATTAAAAAAGGCCATATTCAAATGACACGGCAGACAGCCGAGGTACTTAAATATTGGTGGGATATTCAGTGGCAGTATCCAGATAGGAGCTGCCGCTAAATATCCTAGCTGAAAGTCATTATCCAAATAAATACTGGAATTTATCTGGTTAGTGAGATATTGAGTACTAAGATGAAGAATGGGCAGATTAGGGTTTGAGTGTGGGCATGGAGAGAACAATGTCATTAGTGTGAGACAACTGTCATGCTCTCAACGGCAATGTGACAATTAGTGCAAATGCATCTAACGATGCCTCTAGCAGTATTTTTAGATGAGTCTGCATTAATCATACAACATGTCGGGTATGTGATTGTGCACTAACTACCAGAAACTTCCTGGGCACACCCCAGACAATGCACTATGATTGCAATAATTGAATGTAAGTTTTGCTACTAATTGCATGATAACCGCACATCTTTAGTAAAAGGGCCTCTTAATTCATTCCTTTAAGCCTACACTTACCAATGGCTAATTAAGATAATACTACAGTTGTTAGCCTTTTCTAAGGTAGACTACTGTAACTCCATTTTTTGGGGTTTACTGGTTACAAATTTACATAATCTTCAAATAATCCAGAATGCTGCTGTACAATACAAGTCCAGCTATTCAATAAGGGACTGTATCACTCCTGTTTTAGTTAGGTTGTAGTGGTTTCTAACTTTCATAGTGAAGTTCAACAATTTTTGCATTATTTTAAAGGCCCAATTAGGCTTAGTTCCAGTGAAACAGTATATCCCTGGACACTCACGACACTGAAACGATGGCATATGTCTTTGCTGCCCTTCAGTTAAGGAGCACAGGTTTGCAATAACAAAGAATCAAGTATTTACTTATTACATATTATTATTTCTATTTAACCCTAGTCCGTGGCGATTGATCAATCTCGTACAACAAAAGCTGTGAGTGTATTGGTATATTGTGGTTGTAATCTGCTGTTTCCTTTCCCTTTTGCTTCTTCTTTTCCTTTGACAATCACTGTGTCTCTTATTCTGTCCTATCTTATAAATGGCGTTCTTTTCTTATTTTCCGTAACTTGTGATAAGGAAGCTTATCATAGCTCAGGTAGGAGCTATAGAAAAGATGATGTGACTCTGAACAAGCAACCTGTCAGTTCTGGTAGAAGTAAGAAAACAGAGTTTTCACATAAAAGACTACCAGTCCCAGAATGCACCAGGTTTCCAGCAGCCATGAGAGGGGCTGAAGTGAGAAAACGTGTGTGCAATCAAGAGAGCTATGAGGTAATCCCTAAGCACTCATCTCAAAGGGCAGGGCCTGATTCAACACAGCTGCGCTGTGTTAGGGAGGAGCACACATTAGGACAGAATAAGAATAGAGCTGCTTCTACAGATAACAGCTTCAGGAAAAGATACAGCAACAGCTTCAAGCTCAAGCACCAACATCATCTCGAGAAGCAGAAGCCAAGCCAAGCGGATAGAGAGAGAAGGAAACTCTCTGGAAGGAAGAGAAGAAAGGCCATTGGAAGGTCTGGGAGATTCCAAGGCAGTACCTATACTGGGAGGTATTCCAAGTGCCAGCAGAGTCCATTGGACTGGAGTCAGCCAGAGGAATGGATTGGCAGAGATAGGAATCACCAGTGGCTACCTGGAAGAGAGAAGACTGCACGTGGAAGGGACTTTCAGACCAAGGCCAGAAGGTATGTGAGAGGAGATCCAGTGTCCAGGGATCAAGATTGGAAGGCTGGACATCAGAATTGGATTACATACTGGCCAGGCTATACAGAGAGGAATTATGATAGCAGGAGAGGCTCAGGTATGAACACTGATCCAGACCCTATCTATAATAGTGAATGGCAGCAAGGGAATAAGCATTCTCATGATAGTGCCTTATTGAAAGACTCATCGGTGCCAATGTATGATAGTGACCCTATGCTGGTTGATGAAGGGGAAATTACAGCAGATGAGACTATAAATTACATGGACTGTTCTCTATCCCAATGCTATTGCTAGCTTTCTGTGAGCAAACACATCAGCCATCACAAAGAAACCTAACTTTGTTCTTTATTCCACTGCAAACAGCTCTTAAAGCAGGATTTGGGTTCACACAGTAGCAGCCAGCCAGCTAAAGGGTTTCAGCTGGACAATTGATAGTAATTAAAGCTGCACCTGATTGTGTGTGTGAGCAAGGGAGAATCACTGTTGGATCTGCGTGGAAAATAAGCAGAAGTTAACCTAACAAGCAAAGTTCATTTATTTCTTTGTGCCTTTTCATTTGGTAATTATTTGCTAAGAAAACATTAGCTAATTGCCTGACAAGCTGAAGGTTGTTTTTCTGATTTGCTTTGTGACTTTATGTTATCCATTTAAACACTGCCAGCAAGTAACCTCATTTATATTGCTACCAAGCATACTTGTGCTGGGTGAATTAAACCCCATCAATAAAAGAAGTATTTTATTGGCCTTACCACTGGTTTCACAACTCAATTATTGTCTTCAGCTGTGTTTGGGAGTGAATGAACTACATTACCCACAATACCTTGCAAGAATCATATGAATATATGCATCGTCAAGATTGTGTAAGTTCTCACCCTAGGCAGCCGTCTGACAAACTTTAATATTGTATTGTAAACAGCTCTGATGCTTCGGCCTGAGCGGTATATCAAATGTAATAAATAAATAAACCCCACATATTTTTGTTAGTAGATTAAGGGAAGCTATGCTCAGGCAAAGTAGAGTAGATATTTCCCTGTCCCAAGGGAACTTACAGTCTAAGAGACATGTTTACTAAAGTGCTGCAAGTAGCAAAGAAATACTGCATGACTAGCCAGGCAAGTTTAGATTAATCCACAAACTTGGTGGAACACAATGTGAATTCTTTCACCAATCCCAGATTCTGCTTGGTGCTGTATGATTCTTTCAGGGAAGTTTCTCCAAATGGATTAGTTTTGTGCATACCATGACAGGCGCAAAACTCACTTCTAAGCTAGGGCATGGGGAGTATGATATCAGTCTCTCAAATTTACTGCTAAGGCTTGGAGTAATACTTGCATCATGCCAAAGAGAGCCTCCTGCTGGAGTTCGTAAGATGTAACATGTATAGGTAGTTTGTAAAGATGGGCTTGGAAATTCTTCTTTATCAAGTTTGTGGCACCCAACATGATGGAAAATATTTCAGTATCTTTCTGCCACATTTTCTTGGTCTCTGACTGTATTTCCTGGTATTTCAGGATCTTCTGCCTTTCCATGTGATTCACAGAGTAGTCGCTTGGAACTGACACTTCTATTGTCAATGCCATTCTGGTGTTTTTCTCCTTAACCACTATATCTGACTTCCTCGCATCCAGCTTTTTATCAGTCAGAATGGGAGTATCCCAGGCAATCATAACCTTCTCATTCTCGGTAAGTCTGTTAGGGTCATGATCCCAGTGCTTTTTGGGTACAGTGATGTTGTAGTGCTTTCAGAGTTTCCATTGGATGAGGCGTACTACTTTATTATGTCTTTCTGCATAGAAATTTTCTGCCATCAGAACTGCACAGCCAGCTCTGAGATGAGTCAGTGATATGAGGCAGTGGATATGCTGCATCAGCACTTATTACCAGGACATCCTGGGTCCTTCCATCTTTTGGGTTTGAATTTGATGGAAGGTTTTATTTTGACAAGTGCATGCCTATGGATTACTCCATATCAGGGACATGCTTCAAAGTTTTCAGAATGCTTGTGCATTGGGTTGTCCAGAGATTTCAGGGAGAATCTCACTGGTGCATTATTTGAATAATTTCTTGTTGAGGGTGGGTCTGGTTTGGATGACTGTTCCCTCTTGGGTGCAGCCTTCCATTGCGTGTCAAATGAGCTCAGCATTCTTCTAGCTGAGGAAAAATCAAAGGGACTTTAACAGTCCTCCTTTCTGGGAATTGAATTAGACACTGTGGGCCTGATTCCGATCCCCACGTACATCTCCTTTGTATGTACGGACTGACCTGGATGTACAAAGGAGATCACGATTCTAATCCCATGGGGCACGTTTAGCCCTGAGGGATCAGAATCGCAAACAAGCCTGTACGTGCAGGCCGGGACTGCAATTCAGTCCCGGCCTGCATGTACTGGCACTGTCTGGCTAACTCAGCCACGGCTTTTAAATGGAGCTGCGGTGCCATGGCATCGTGTTGCCATAGCACCATGGCTCCATTTAATAGCCATCATGCCGGCCGCCTGCCCAAAATGTTAATTCCTTGTAGCCTGACCCCCTATCCATCCTACTAAGGTCAGGGTTGGGCTGCGGGGAATTAACCCTGCCCACCCAGCTTCTGCCCCCCGGAGCAGCAAAATTGAAACATTCAGGGAAGTTATTCCACCCCGGGATGAAAACTTCCCCGGCCATTTTGCCGGCCCTGGACGTATAGGGCTGACATTAGAATCGGCTCTGTACATCCAGGGATGGCGACTGTCCACTCTCCGCCCTGTACCGCTCCTTCCCCACCCCCATATAACTTCCCCGCACAACCAGTGGGCAAGTTATATGGGGGCAGGGGATGGCACGAATAGCAGGGATGGATGTCCGATTGGGACATCCATCTCTGCTATTTGTGCCTCAGAATGAACCCCTGGGCATATGGAGTCCAGATTGCCTGGACAAAGATGTCTTGGGCTGTAGGAAAATCATCCTGTAGTAGATCCAGTCACTCTTGGAGAGGTTTAACTTAGCTTGCCGGGTGAATACCATGGGCCAAGCGTTCCTGAGTTGCTTGGCATACCTAATACAGGGGCTGGTACATAAGCATTACTTGGTGCAGGTGCCCCGCGATGGGTGGGATGATTTCAGATTGTGGGATTCATTTTTAGAGCATTTCAATAGGCTCCAGGTGTGACGCCTTTAGTATTGAACTGGAACCTGTAATTATTTTCTGATGCTGCAGGATAGATGGGCATTAGCTTTTATTTCTGAGGTGCTTGGCATTCACAAACATGTTCTCAGACCTGGCAGGCAAGTTTGTGGTGCCTTTTTGGAGTTGTTCCTAATGTGGGTGGCATTGGTGGTCTGGGATGGTAGGTCATCCTCATCTTCCTCGACATCTCGGCAGCGTTCGACTCGGTTAACCATGTGCAACTTCTTCACCGTCTTCAAGAAAAGGGAGTCCAAGGATCAGCTTGGGAATGGTGTAGATCCTATCTAACTAACCGCTGGCAACAGGTGCGGATAGGATCTTCAACTTCGGATCCTTTTCAGCAACAACAGGGTGTACCCCAAGGATCCTCATTATCAGCTCTTCTATTCAATATATATATGCAACCAATCTGTGACATCATCAGGTCTTTTAACGCCTCCAGCTTGATCTATGCAGACGATGTACTGATATTCACTCCAATAAAAATCAATGCCCCTGACTTCTCCAAAATAATCACTTGCTTCAACGCAATTGCAGATTGGCTCCTAACCCAGAATCTGCGAATAAACTTCAAGAAAACGGAAGTCCTATTCGTAACCAGGAATAAGAAATTTTCCCCCCCTGCAACATTGAAGGTGAGAGATGCTGAACTACCGTGTAAACCATCTATTCGCTACTTGGGAGTCACCATCGACCAAGAACTGACCTTCAAAGATCACATAAAGCAGACCGTCAAATCCATTTACTACAAATTAAGAACGCTGAAGCCCTTAAGACCTCTACTCGCCCCTAACGACTTCCGAACAATCTTCCAAGCCCTTGTAACACCACATTTTGACTACGCTAATGTCATCCTGCATGGTCTACCCAAGAACACCCTCAGCCCACTCCAAATGGCAATGAACTCAGCAGCCCGCATCCTATGTGGCACCTCTAGTAGAGACCACATCACCCCCATATTAACAGAGCTTCACTGGCTACCCCTACAAGCCAGGATAACTTACAAAGCACTCCTGCTGTCCTTTAAAGCTATTAATCAAATTGCCCCACCGTCACTCTCATCACTTATTATCAACACCCCACGAACAGACCGAGAAGATCCGCAGCCACTAATACCCTTGTCGTACCTAAGGAATACACTAAATGTAACCAAGCAACCAGAGACAGGGCCTTTACCTTATTCGCCCCAACTTGTTGGAACAATCTCCCTCCTCACATCCGATCAATAAAAGACCTCTCCCAATTTAGAAAGGTCCTTAAACATTACCTATTCTGTCATCACCTTTTAGGCCCCAACTCCACGCCTCCTCCACTTACTTCGCAAATCACCCACACAGCCGCAGACATCCCAAAAACTTAGTCAATACAGAACACGAACTAGTCTCTCTGCACCCAAATTTATGACCCCAACTTGAACTGTAATTGCCAGAGGTAATATATGTTCTGTACATAACTTGTATATAGTTTCCCATGTTATCTCCAAGTTACTGACCCTGTTATAATGTAAGCAAAGGATTGTTCTAATGCGAAAATTTGTTATCTGTAAACCGCGATGATACCAAAAAGCGCGGTATATAAAAACTGTAAAATAAATAAATAAATAAAATAAATAGGAGGTCTTGCAGTCTGACAATATAGCAGTGGTACAGGCCATCAACTAAAATTATGCCTGTTGCTTGCTGTTTTCTGAGTTCCTTAAGTTGGTAGTCCTACTTTGTGTACTGCTGAACATAACTTTGACAGTGTGTTATGTCCTAGGCATCATTAATATGATTGTGGGTGCTCTGTCTCATTTCCAGTGGGTGAAGTTCAGGGTGTTGACCCCTGACATGGATGACAATGCAACCAAGATGCCTGAGAACCTGTGGACAGATTTTCCCGAGCTTTTGGTGGCTAGTTGAGGAATGCTCTGGCTATCAATACCCAGAAGGTTTATAAAGTAGGATGGAAATGGTTTGAGAACTTTTTGAAACAGCAGGATTTGTGAGTGCATTTTTCTTTCAGGGAGCAGTCTGTTGTAAACTTCATTGTCTTTGCCAGGCAGGAAGGCATGTCAGCAGGCATGCTAGAAAACTCGCTGGTCAGCATGGAATTTGTTAGTAAGGTGAGAGGGTGTAGAAATCCCACCACTTCCTTTCTGGTAAGGTAATTGCTGTGCGCCTTGGCCCTACGGCTGGGTGGCCACCTCAATGTCTGATTGTGCATGCAGTCCTGAAGATACTGTTTGATACAGTCTAGCAGGTATGCTTCTTTTGGGGGTGATTTTATTCCAGGTTGCATTTTCCGGGTTTTTTTTATAGCTCATTGAGAGTTAGTGAACTAATGTCACTGGTAAAGCAAGTACTCAGTGAGACTGGGCTGCTGCAGAAGGATGTTTGGGTAGAGTGCCAGAAGATACTTCTCTGGATTCATCAATCCAAGATGGACCAATTAGGAAAGGGTGTATGAGTGGCATTTGTCAGGTTTGGTGATCTGCCCTGTGGGCTGTGCTCATGATTTCCTGCACAGAAGACTGAAGAGTGGGTTGTATTTGTTACTTCACATGGATGGCTTCCCTTTAAATTTCAATTCAAAGCTATACTAAAGAAGAATCTGCCCCATGCAAAATTTGACCTTGGAGAGTATGGAACTTATTATTTTTGTACTAGCACTGATAATTGGGCTGCTGAGAATGATGGCTCAGCAGCGCTTATTTGAAAGATTGGGCACTGGCGTTTTGAGTGTTATTGGTGATAAGTTTGCCAGCTGGGCTATCGGTTCATGTTTGTCTCATTTCTTTGTCAGTTTCTGCTCCAGTGTCATTCCCTCTGGAGATCTGTGTGTGGATGGGAGGGCATTACTTCACCTTCTGGGTCCTGAAAGGTGGTGAAGAGTCCCAGTGGAGAATTCATCTGAGACTGGCAGCCTTTGATATCCAAATTCGCTGGCTGGGCATTTGGAATATGACCTGGAGTCAACTCGACCCTTCCCTCCTGCAAGCAACATAACCACATTTGATGTTGGTTCATATGGGGCCAAATGATATGTGTGTTGTTAAAGCTGTGGATTTAATTCAGCACATGAAACAGGGCTTTGATGTTGGGGAAGTGTTCTTTCCTATATGCGCACTTTGTGTGGCCCCAAATTATTCACCAGTTGGTCTGGGGGGATGCCAAACAAACAAAGGCGGTGCATAAACTCCACTGTTGGGTGAATGCTGACATTTCCAAATTCATGGTCTTACTGGGAGCTTGGAGCTGTCACATCAGTTCATGAACATGGCTTGTCCAGGTTTATATTGATGTGATGGGTTCAATTACTGGATATTAGTTTAGATGTTTTCCTGAGTATGATACAGGACCCATTGGAGACTTGTTATGGTGGTTGCTTTGGTGAGGGGATCAGTGACTAGCTAAAAACTACCACTTATGATGAGGTAGGTGGGTCTGGTAATACACAAGGTTTGGCTAAAGTTGCGGGGACAGGTTAAGATCAGGGAAAGTGAAGAATAGAATGCCTGGCAGGCGAAACTGCATGAGCCACTGGTCATAGCTCAGCGTAACCATGGAATATGTGGAAATGGGAGGGTGGCACCCCATGACTAGGTCTGACACTAACTAGCCGGATAGTGGAGATGGGCATGGGAAGAAGGGTGTTATATAACTCATGTGGTTGGCTGACTTGGTCTAAGATGTTCATGTTATTAATTGGTTGGAGATGTTTACATTTAAATAAAGCTGTGGTCAAGTTATTGTCATCATGTCAGTGTTGGGTGGTTTATTTGGAGTTGTATGCAAGGCAGGTGGTGTGATAGCCAATGTCAGAAGTGCCCCCAGACTTATACTGGGGTACCATAACATGGTTGAGCCTTGCTGAATGGACTATAAGGCCAAGGTAATTAATGAAAGAGGTATAACGAAAATAAGGAGGAAGAGGATGAGGCAGCAATTGGGTTGGATGAGAGGGGAGGGAGGGATATGGTGTACAGGAAGGTGGGAAGACTTTTTTTGGCGGGCAGATCATGTAGGACTGCTAAGGGAGCAGCAGAGAGAAAGGGTTTTATGGCTCATTTACCCTATGGTTGGGTGAGTGTAAGGGTATGGGAGGTGTGGTTGCACTCACAGCTGGGTTAGTTGGCTAGGGTAAGCAGGTATGGCAGTGCCCCGGGTTCAGGCAAAGTTGTGGGGACAGGCTAAGATCTGGGAAAGTGAAGGATATAGTAGCTGCTGTGCAACACTGCTACCAGACATTGAGCATAGCTCGGCCTTACCATGGGCTATGCGGAAATAGGTGGGCTCACCATGACTAGGTTGGCACTGACTAGTCAGGTGGTCAAGTTAGGCACATGAGAGAAGGGTGTTTGGCTAATGGGGTGGAATAATCTGAGTAAGCTGTTTGTGTTATTAACTGATTGGAGATTTTTTAAGTTAAAAAAGCTGTGGCCAAGTTATTGCCATCTTGTCAGAGTTGGGTGATTTATTTGGAGTTGTATGTGAGGTGGGTGGTGTGGGTGCCGATGTTATGCACGCAATCCTTCACTGAAACAATGTTACAATAACTGATAAGGAATTCTCAGGCACTAACAGTTGGAGGAGTAGCCTAGTGGTTAGCGCAACAGCTTAGTACCAAAGGGATCTGGGTTTGATTCCCTTTGGCAAGTCACATTACTCTCCATTGTCTTGGAAGAAAAGGCTTGGCAATCTACTTCAGGTCATACCTTATTGCTGGTTTGCCAGGAATCAGCACTGACTTGATGGCACTTAAAAAAAATTAGAAAAACACTTATTCATACTAATCTCTGAATAGGTATATAAGGAAAGAACAAGTTAAACAAGTATTTCAAAGAAATAATAGGGGTAAGCAAGTTCAGTCCTTGATGGACACACAGGTTTGCAGGATATCCCCAATGAATATGAATGAGACAGATGTACATACAGTAGATATATGCATGCCATTAGGGTTATCTTAAAAATCTGACCTTGTGGCCCTGGAGGACTGGACATGTACAGCCCGGTGCTATGATGATCTTACTGGCGATAATGAAAATATACAAACACATTGTTTCTTAAGCGTTATTCGTATCTATCCCAATATACTGTAATACTGTAGGTACAGTAACCTATATCCTTTGGAGGATAGCTCCTCCATTAGTAAATCCTCCCAAATGTTTTCAGGCTATAGAATGCAAAACAGACTAATATCCTAGGAAAAACTAAACTTCTGATGAAAAAAAACAGCTTAGCCAGAAGGCATTGATGGATCTGCGGGGCACTAGCATGAGAAAACCGTGCAAAATTGCACATTTGAACCCTCTTGTGAATTTAGTGTACCAAAACCAAACCAAAGCAGATTAATTGCATTTAGAGCCAGATGTACTAAGCATTTTCTAATAGACACAAAATGGGAAAAACCCATGAGTATGTCTGGCCCTCAATTAACTAAAACTAAATTCACTTCTAAAATGAAAACAAAACTAAAAACTATTCAAGTTTAGTTTTTATTTGCCTACAATAAACAGAGAATGTCGGGCCTGATTTACTACAAAATTGCTTTCAATTTTGAATCAGTGAGGGAAAAAAACTCTTTTCTATATCTGTTCCATGGACCTCAAAGAGATTCATCTATGGCACACAGCAAGAGCTTCAGATTCAACCTAGAAAATATGGTTGATTGAACTGCTAAGATTCTATTCTTGGCTTCTAGAGTCATTACAGCGTCCCTTGGTACATATTGTATTCCTTTTTATTATTGCCTCTTGATTTCTATGTGGTGGAAATGTACAGGACTAAATGAAGATCTCAAAACAAAACTAAAGCATTGAAGTGGGTTATATTGTTCTGCAGCAGTATTGGTCTCATAAAAAATGAGCAAAAAATGTTTTTTTTAAAATATGTACAGATATTTTTGTACATATATCTTCAATCATTCATAGATCCCCTTTTTCGATGTCTACAATATGTATTCAGCTTTTCCATGCATAAATTAATAGGGACAATCCTAGCACTCAAAAATAGTTAAAAATACCTATTCCAGGGCAAACATTACCATCTGTGGGTTTGGAAGGTACAAAATAATTGTGTCCTGAAATGCAGCAAACATAAATGCAGACCGTATCTCTTTGCACTGATGAATGGCTGTCGTAACTTTAGCCGATTATTCCATCTGGCTAGGAGCTGAATATCATCACTGACTGGATTACAAAGAAGCAATCAGGCCAACCCCAATATTCAGATATGGCCCCAGCAATGAATATCTAGAATATAATAAAAGTGGCACCCCTATATGTATTAACACCAAGAGCCCAATTTTCAAAAAGGCGGATATTCAAACACTATGGCGGACAGCCGTGGTGCTTAAATATCAGACCATAAATATGAGAGAGAATTTTTTGTATGTGTCCTAGTCTTTATGAAAAAATCTAGACCAGCTGTCATAATGACAAGAAAAAGACCTCAGCTCCTAGAGAGCATGGGCTATTAATCAGGCCATTCACATAACCATATCATTGATCAGAACAAATTTCCTTTCATTTTTTTATTAACATTTTCTAATTTTTTTAACCTTGAATTTTTCTTTTCTTTTTTTTTAAACATTCATTAACCGGCACTTTTCTTACGCATTTATTTTCTCATCTGTTCCAATGCTGTCAGCATTTCACATAAGCTGGCTCAGGGAATATGCCTGCCATCAATATTGCAGTCCAATGCTGAAGTCAGGCGAGCTACTATCTCAGGTCTCGCAACAACATGTGGGACCGCGATATTGATTGCAGGCATATTTCCCTGAGGCAGCTTATGTGAAACACTGACAATATCAGAAGAGATGAAAAATAAACACAAGTTCAGTTACTGAATGGTTTCCACATGTCCTTCATTTGATCTACAACATGCCTAAGTGATTCTCTGCTCGTCTCCCTCAACATCTTCCAAGATGATCTATTACATCTCCTAGGAAGATGGTTCTAGCCAGCCTACTCTTGTGTCTTGTATTTTCTGGTGATCTTCATTCCTGCTTTCTGACTGGCCCAAAACTTGATTGTTCTTGAACTCTGGAAAACCCTTCCTAGCTTTTTTGCCTTTTGAATCTATTGACTCTTGCTCTGGAGACTTACTCCAAAGACTTTTTTCCCTGTGTTCTTGTGCCAGAAATACTGTGAAACAATGTCTAATATACTATCAGAGACATTTGCCAAGCCTATTCTGGATCACATATTGGACAACCAAGATCTGGAATAGGCTTGGTAAATGTTAGTATGTGCTACTGCGATAGAGCATTTAGGAGCAAATTTACTTAAATGCGGTAGCTTACTATGCATTTAGACCTAAAACATAGCATAGGGGTGCCAGACCGACACTACAAATGGAGGTGTGTTTGGCATGTCTCCATGGTTCCATGCTAAGCTTTTTGCTGCGATTACCTGAGTGCACTTAACACCACTCATCGAGTTGGTGGTCAGTACAACATTGTTGATTAACATTAAATATGCCTGTGCTAACCGCAATGCACAAGTTCCACCCCTGGACGGAGCAGTCTCTGACCTAACCCAAGCAGTTAGCATGGGATTCTTTGTGCTTCTGCATATTTGGTACATGGTAACAATTACCACAGCACACTTGGCGCATGCTAAACCCACACTGTTGCCAAGGTTTTCGTTAAAAATGCCCCTTAATAAACCCAGCCCTATGAAAGGTATCACTAATAGAGTGAAATAATATTATCTTCCCATAGATCTCTGAATAAAGTCCACCTTTAGTACTTGATTTGGTTTTGAAGACCAGATTACAAATGGAGGTTCACCAAAATGGTAGATAGCTTCTACTCTAATCCATAAGCTGAAAGAATGAACTAAAGATATGCTCTAGAGAAGAAAGAGGGAGATGTCATATACCTATGAAAACATTTAGCAAGCTTTAATCGAAAGGTAGAATTTCATAGAATGAAAAGCTCAAGAACAATATGGAGGAAGGGAAAATCAAAGCCAAAATGTGAAACTATAGTTTCACAGAACATTCACTTGAAACAAACATTCAGCAGAGGATATAACCGGGTAGCCAGACCCGGCGCTCACCCTTACCTTATACCTTGCTTCCCCCCACCTCCATCTCTTGCCCCAACAATCAATAGCATTTCTCTTTCTTTCCCACAAATTACTCAAACAGCCAAGTATGGTAACAACTGGTCGCAGCTTTATTTCCCAAAACAACAATACCATAACAGGAACAATGCACTTCCAACCCCCCCCCTCCCCAGCGGAGCGATGCGTCACCAGCCATGCGACTAGCAAAGCGACCTCTCCTCCGCTGCAACCATGGTCCGACCACCGGCAACATTCCGACCACCCCTATCCGACTTCGCCATATTACTAGCAAAAGTCTTCCAGGGGTAGTCCGGGTCGAGGGCACCCCGCCCCGTCCCGAGTCGCCTAAGGCTCCGGACCCCGGAAACCTCCGGGATCCCCGACACCCCCCCCCCCCAGCTGCGACACCCCAACACCAGCCCCGCAAACCGCGAAGGCTGGGTGGGCGGGTGGGCTGCCGCGCCTCCCGCCTAACAGCCTGTGCTCTGGAGAGTCACCGCCACACCAGAGCACATGGCTGCCTGCACCCTGATTGGCTCCGCTCGCCCGACTCCACGAGCGGAGCCAATCATTTTAAATAATGCTCCGCGCGCACGGCCCTGCGCGGCCCCGACCTCCTCCCCCTCTTCCCTGAGCACGAGCAGGGTCCCGTGCCGGGCAAGCACCCGGTTATGCGCAGGCGCCGGGACCCTGCCCGCGCCTTTATTTTAACCGGGTAGCCAGACCCGGCGCTCACCCTTACCTTATACCTTGCTTCCCCCCACCTCCATCTCTTGCCCCAACAATCAATAGCATTTCTCTTTCTTTCCCACAAATTACTCAAACAGCCAAGTATGGTAACAACTGGTCGCAGCTTTATTTCCCAAAACAACAATACCATAACAGGAACAATGCACTTCCAACCCCCCCCCCCTCCCCAGCGGAGCGATGCGTCACCAGCCATGCGACTAGCAAAGCGACCTCGCCTCCGCTGCAACCATGGTCCGACCACCGGCAACATTCCGACCACCCCTATCCGACTTCGCCATATTACTAGCAAAAGTCTTCCAGGGGTAGTCCGGGTCGAGGGCACCCCGCCCCGTCCCGAGTCGCCTAAGTCTCCGGACCCCGGAAACCTCCGGGATCCCGCCACCGGCACAGCGAAAATTTAGCTGTGTCACCCCCCCAAGCTGCGACCAGTGCTGCCACCCTGAACAACACGTTCCAATACCTCCTGCCAGTCGTTCAAGAGCAAGTCCATCCCCACTGGCGAAAGATGAACACCATCCGCCCTATACAACCCTGTACAGGCTACATCAACCCACCCATGTTGCACCTGAAACCCCCCTCTTTCACACACCCATCTCCCAATCTGACGATTTATCTTGGTAAGTCCGCGGGACCATCTCCGCTGGCCCCAGGAAGCCGGACGCGGAATGATGTCCGACCAAATCAAGACGACTCTGTCCAGCAAACGTAGCAGAGTCGAAAAGTCCTCCTTCGCCGCCCGTATAAGCTGCTTGCAGGACCACTCCGACAAATCGTTGCCTCCAAGATGGACCAGCACGACCGCTGGTCGTCCTCGAACCCGCAGGTGATGACGAAGCAAGGGCAACAATTGGGTCCACCTCAGCCCCCGCTCGCCCAGCCATGAAAGCGTCAATGCAGCAGGGTCGAGGCCAAGATTAATCCCGATGGGCCGTACCGCTGCTCTCTGACCAGCCCAGAAGACAAACGAGTGTCCCAGCAGCCAACAGCCCCTCTCCATAAGACCCCCACCTGGAAAAGAAAATAACAGCATTAGTAAACCCCCCCCAACCCTAACAGGACTCCTCAGAGCCTCACATAACCACAAAAGGCCTTAGAGCGCCAGCGGCCAATGCCCTGGATCTCAGCCCCCGACATACCCGCCGCAGCCGCACTAGTGGCCGCGCCAATGCGAAAAGAGTGCGCCGAAAACAACGCCGGATCCCTGCCGATCCTACGCAAAGCCAGTCGTAACACCGCCGTCACTGGATACCTAGTCAAATACGAAGAGTCCCTATGCACGAACAACGCTTCACCACCACCCGGGCGTACCCGCAAGTAGTCTTCAAGGGCCGATACCGGGCAAGTGAGGCCACCAATACTCCCAAGCACCACCCACAAACCTTTTCCCCGCTGATCCGTTTTTGACTTAGCTAAAAGTACGCGCACCCGACCCGGCTCCTTCCACACATGCTGTAACCGCAAACAATTACCTAAAGCCAACTTCCCCGAATCAGCCGCCAACTCGCCAACCCGAAAAGCCCCAAAAACGCTAAACAAAACACCGCCCGAAATAAAACACCCTCCGATGCCACCTCCGACAACACAGAACACAAACTCTGCAACAAATCATGGGTAATCGGGAGCCGGCGATCCCGCCGGAACGGCAGCGCCCGTTCCCACCCTTGCAGTAAACGCCGAGCCAGACGCCCCCGCCCTACGCCCAGCCACCCGACCGCCCGGGCAAAAAATTCAAACCCCGCCAGATGGCCCCGAACTGCCGATCTCGGGAACCCGCGTTCTTTCGCCCACCCCACATAGCTCCCAAGCAGATACTCAGACACCTCACTCCCGTCACTCCCCGCCCCATGCAGATACTCCCACACTCGCGCACAGCCTCGCTGATAAGATTCCCACGTGCGCTCAGCTACTGAATTCTTTAACAGGTTCTTCATCTCGGTAGGCCACAGCTCCACAAGTTCCAAGGGACCCCGAGCCCCTTCACGTCTGCCTCCGGCGCCAACTGCCGAAACCGCTCCCACTGCAAACGAGAAAGAGCATCAGCGATGGCATTAGTACGACCAGGAATATGTCGAGCCTTTAAGTCGACGTTCAAACGCAAACAAGCTAGAACGACTTGGCGCATCAAAGCCGCCACCGTACTGCAGCGTGGAGTATAACGATTCACAACGGCCACCACCGCCTCGTTATCACACCACCACACCACCCTACGGTTGGACAAGCGCTCCGGCCATAACGCAAGCGCCACCAAGATTGGAAACAACTCAAGAAAGGTAATATTCCGCAGCAGCCCGGCATCCTCCCATTCCTGCGGCCACCTCTCAGCACACCAGGCCCCGCCGAAATATATGCCCAGCCCAACCCCGCCCGCAGCATCTGAATACAGCTGCAAATCCTCACTGGAGATCTCGGCATCCCGCAACACCGACGTGCCATTAAAGTCACTCAAAAAGAGCGCCCAGATCCTCAAATCCTCTCGCATAACCTTAGACACCCAGATACGATGGTGAGGCTTCCGAGCCCCCGCAGTCGCTGCCGCCAAGCGCCGAAGGAAGACCCTACCCATAGGAATGACCTTACACTAAAGTTAAGGGACCCTATTAAAGCCTGTAGCTCCCGCAGAGTCAATCTGGAAGATGCCAAGGCATTCGCCACCAGCACTCTCAATCTCTCCACCTTATCTGAGGGCAATCGGGCCTCCAAACTTTGCGAATCTAACTCCACACCTAAGAAGGTCAACCGTGTTGTCGGACCTACCGTCTTACCCTCAGCCAACGGCACCCCCAACTCACAAGCCAGACTACCAAAACCAGCCAACAGCTCACTGCACCCGAAAGACTCTGCTGAACCTACGAAGAAAAATTCATCCAAATAGTGGACAACCTCCCTTCTGCCCACGCGCTGCACCAAACACCAGTGCAAAAAAGAGCTGAACATTTCAAAATACGCGCAAGACACCGCACACCCCATGGGCATGCACTTGTCAAAATAGAAGGCATCCTCAAACCGAAACCCCAACAACCTGAAGGAAGACGGATGAACCGGCAACAAACGAAAAGCCGACTCGATGTCCACTTTCGCCATCAATGCCCCCTTCCTGCTCCCCTGACCAACTCCATGGCCATGTCGAAAGACTGATAACGCACGGTGCACAAATCCCGCGGAATCAAATCGTTCACGGACGATCCCGCTGGGGAAGAGAGATTGTGAATTAGCCGAAACTTCCCCGACTCCTTCTTGGGAATAATACCTAACGGTGAGACAACAAAATCACGGAACGGCGGCTGCTGAAAAGGCCCCGCTATCCTCCCTAACCGTAATTCTTCCTCGATCTTCCCCCGCACGATCGCCCCCCACCGCCGGACACTAGGGGAATTGCACGGCGACGCAACCGCGACCACGCCCTGCACTGGAACCACAAAACCCGAAGTAAAGCCCAACTGTAAGACTAACCTATCCCGCCTCCGCGGATAAGAACACAACAAAGAACATAAACACGGAACCCGAATAGGCGAAGGGACCAGATCAAAAAGCCCCCTTTCATTTGAGGACTGATGGCGGCTGAGGACCTGACGCTTTTTTAACACATTTTGCTGCTGGATGTGGACCTCCACAGCTTGAGCAGGCATGCCGGAATTTACAATCCGGAAAGGGACACATCGATCGATTAAACCGCCAGCACACATCGCTCCCGCTTCCAGGGGCCGGGCGAGCCTGACCTGTGGCGACTGCCCCCCGAAAGGAACGAGCCGCCCCCCCAACAACAACCGCCCCCATCTTCCCCCCGCTACCCCCGAGCCCTCCTCCCTTAACCGACATCTGTGTTAGCCACAGGTTGATGTCTTGGGTGCCCCAGGTTAAAAATTTATTCTCCTCCATTTTATCCCTGAATTTCTCGTCGTAGTTAAGCCACGACCAGCCTTCATGCATTTGAGACGCTTCAAGAATCGAGTCGGCATAGGATAACAACATCCCAGACTGCTGAGGAAAATGATGCCCCCATACGCTCGCCAACCGCAAGAAAGATCGCACCCAATTAATGACATTGCGCGACACCTTCCTTAACCGACCCGCCTTTTCGTCTTCCTTCCTCTTCTTCTTGCTGTCCCCCGAACGTTTCCTCCCTTCTAACAATCGAAAAATATCAATATATTTGCGCTTCCTAATCTTTCGCCGCAGCTTCCTGGGGACACCTTCCCATAACTCCGACAAAGGAACCAAAGATGCCGCAGCCCCCCCAGCCGAACTCGCTGCGACCCCCCCACTCATGGTTGCCCCTGCCCCGCCACCCGCAGCCACCGAGGCGCGAGACGAATCCGAAGACGATGAGGAGGAGGAAGAAGAAGAGGTACGTCGATAACGACACCCCCTCTTCCGCTTTCCGCGGGCCTTGCCCGGCCGATCGGACCGCTCCGGCAATGCGCCACTATCCACCGCTGTCGACTCACCTGGGGTGCCATCGCTGCCACGAGTCCTGGATGAAAGCAGGTCATCGCCCCTCGGCTCCGCCAACCGCTGAAGATCCGCCGCTCCTGCCACCTGGCCGCCACTTCCAGCTGCACCCACTTCCACACCGCCGGACACCATCGCAGACGTGGCAGGTCCCGTCACCGCCATATGGGGCACCTGTGAAGACAAAAAAGGAAAACCCAACGAAGACAAGCCCAGCGCACCTCTCGAAGGCCAAGCTCCAGACCAATCCGCCCTCGAGGAACCTTGACCCCCCCCTAACCAATGCTACCATCCCGACCGCTGCCCTGACGATCCGGACCAACCTGTAGGCGAGAAACCCACTGCAGGAGGAACAAAACCCCACCCCCACGCATCCCCCCCAAGTACTTGCCCGGGTCCCCCCCCGCCCCCCATTGGCCCAAGGGGTTACTTCCCCACCCTTGCCCCAGCTCCCCAACCATCCCACGGAGCCCACCCCCTACGCCCTCCACCTGCCCCCCCATGGGACCGGACGCCCTATCCGGGGTCTCATGATTGCCAGCCGCAGGGGGAGAGGACGACTGCGGAGGCCCACTACATTCAGCCTGCCCCGCGGACCTTCCTCGAAGCCCCGATCGTGTCCTTGTCCCCCTACGCCCTCCAACCAAACCCCCAGCCCCCCTCGTCCCTTTATCCCGCACCCCGCGTTCCGGAGCACTCTCGGACCGTGACCCCGCCGCATTTGCCACCCCTTTTGTTTTCTGCCCTCTGTTTTGCCTACCCCGGGCTGCCTGCCCCCCCTTTTCCACCCCCCCCCGCCGGCCCGCTTCTGCCCTGCCATTCCAAATTGTTGGCAGTCACCTTCTTTAATGGAAGCTCTTTAAGGAGCAATTTATTTTTAAGTTAGTGAGTGTGAAAGCAGGCAAACACAGCAGACACCCACACAACCTCAAGGCACACACAGCAGGCACCCACACAGCCTCAAATGCACAGCGCAGCACTCCCCGTGACAGCCCCCCCACCCCCGATGCAGAACGCTGCCCCCAAGGCCCACCTCGCCGCTGCCAGACAGCCGTGGCAGGCAGACGCGAGTCCACCCTGCCCAGAAGGAGCTTGCCTGCAGGTCAGTTGCTCTCCGAACCTTATCGCCGCCACCGGGAACCGCTCCTCGCACTTTTACCCAGACCCGACTTCCTCCGCCGCTGAACACCGCGCTGCCCTGACCGACCAAAATTCGCTGACGTCCTGCCGCGCCTCCCGCCTAACAGCCTGTGCTCTGGAGAGTCACCGCCACACCAGAGCACATGGCTGCCTGCACCCTGATTGGCTCCGCTCGCCCGACTCCACGAGCGGAGCCAATCATTTTAAATAATGCTCCGCGCGCACGGCCCTGCGCGGCCCCGACCTCCTCCCCCTCTTCCCTGAGCACGAGCAGGGTCCCGCGCCGGGCAAGCACCCGGTTATGCGCAGGCGCCGGGACCCTGCCCGCGCCTTTATTTTAAGATACAAAACAGTGGAATAATTCAAGCATACTCGTATGTTACATAAGGGCCTTCATGGAAGAAGGTAAAAGATGCAGATCAAGAAAGACTTGTGACAGCACAGTATGAAACAGGGACAGTCCTACCACTAGGTGGCTTAGGCATCTTCATAGGACGGCAGACTTCAGGAGAAGCAATGCATTTCCCTCCCCTTCCCTCTGTCACTGCTGCTGCTGTCTGCTACTACTCTACCTCTGCAGGAATGCAAAAATCGGACTTCAGAATAGCATCAACACAGACAGCACAGCCCTTTAAAACCACTCTCAGTGGCAGGCTTTTCAGCATCTATGCATGAAAATGCACATGCACAAGGCTTTCCACATCGCCCTGACAGTGGAGTGGGTGGGACATGCCAGACCTTGATTGTGCAGGTGCACGTGCACAGAATATGCAAAGATTTGCTGCTGACAGAGATTTTAAAGGGCTATTCTGCACTGTGCTACTGCCCCCTTGAAGCCTGATTTTTTTTGTTTGCATTCCTGCAGAGGTAAGGTAGAAAGGGCAGCAGCAGCAGCAGTGATAGGGGGAAGATGCATGCTAGATACTGTGGGGGAAAGATAAGGAAAGAAAGAGACATGCTGGATAACTTGGGGGGGGGGAGGGAAGAAGAGAGATACTGGATACCTGGGGGAGGGAGGAAGGGAAAGAAAGAGAGATGCTGGAGACTTGATGGGAGGGAGGACGGACGGGTAGATTCTAGAGACCTGGGAGGAGTTAGGAAGGGAAGATGCTGGACTATGCATGAGGCAAGGTGGGGGCATATGGCCAATGGTTTACCTAGGGTGTCAGATAACCTTAGCCAGCTCTAGTACGAAGACACAAAGGGGTAGAATGAGTGGGCCAAGTGGTCAGTTTTGCTAATATCTTCTTTATATACTTGCTTTTATTGCACTGTCTTGCTTATCACCCTTGTCTTACCACCACCTACTGTGTTAGAGCTATCACCCATCCTTTTGGTACCTGCAATGATCACATTTCATTCTTAAATAACCTGGAAATGCAACCAAACCATCCTAAGGCTAAAAAGAATAAGGAATGATCTCCATCAAGGAGTCGAGCTTGAAATGTGCAATAGATTTTGACCTGAGGAAACTCATTCTTTTTAGCTAGAATTCCTTTACTTCAGTGGTGGCAATATTTTTTTTTTTCATTTGACATACAGCTCCATGCTAGTTTCTGCACTAAGTGCATATTTTCTTTGTGTTCTACAGCACTGGAATTATATTAATTCACATTACATTTTTAATTATTTGATTGATAGTTTGGCTTGAACACTGCTTGTTATAATTTATATAATATTAGAATGAGTGAATGAATTTCATTCATGCATTCCTGAAATAATACTGGGAACACGGCTGGCATCATAATGAATTTGAATCAATTGAACTGTTCCTGAAAAATATTAAGGGGTAATTTTGAAAGGTGTCACCAGGTGTACATTGGTGCATATAATCCATCTATATTGGTTGTGTTTAAAAGTAGCATGTGTTTCTCAAATTTTGGGCACATAGCATTGGATATACATGTACAGACTGCAAGATCACTTGAGGGATGAATGAGTGGCATTTGGCATTTTGTGTTATGTTAATACATCATTCTCCTTTGTGTGAGTAGAAGGAAGCAGAGGAAGAACACATACAATCCAGAAAGGGTTTATAGGCCCAAGATCAGTTCTAAGAATTTATCTGAGAAGTAAGTGTATTAAATAATGAACTGGCAAACAATTTTATATCTCTGCTAGGAATTAAACGGGGATTTAGAGAGTCCAACAGATGGACATCATGTGCTGCCTGTAGATTTAAATCATCAAGGTGCAGCTTTTGTTTTGCTAAAGACAGCTTCTAGGCCGTTTTCGTAACACCACAGAGATTAGTCAAGCAGCCTCTTCTTTCTGCCTCTTACAGTCTATTGATGCTCTTCTCGGGAAAAACACAGCATCCACAGCAAACCATAAGAGACTTTTATGACATGACTAATTTCCCTTCTGTCCTAAGGGTAATTAGACTTGCACTGCTATCAGACCCGGATGCTGCTTGAGAGGATCTATAGGAACAGGAAAATCTTCCACCCTCTCAACATGAATCTGATATGCAATGTCAAAGCTCTCATTACTGATGTGGCAGCTAGGATTATCCTGATTTAAACCACAATCGTAATCAAATCAAAGATATATTGGCTCTTTGAGAGTGACCAAATTGTGTGTGGTTAGTTTCTATGTAAGTACATTCCTTTAGTTCACTAACTTGCAATGTTCACAGCTTTTTTCAATTGATTGACATGCATAGTCTACTCAGCTTAATTATAACTACTTATGTTTGTTTGAGAACCTGGTGTCCTCTTCACAGCACATATCTTGTCTCTCCCCCCTAAAGTGACTACAACTAACTCCTGGCAGTTTACTGATGTCTTAGCTACAAAATCCTACAAAAGAATTTTATCATGAAGTTCAGAAACTCATCAGATCAACAACTGAAAAGACAAGTGGCATATTATAATCACAATTTAGATGCCTTCGTGAAGCTAGTAGTACATACTGCATAACCCCATGAAGGCATGTACAGTTTCCTCACATGTAGTATCACTATTACTATTACCATTACTACTATTACTACTGCTTATGATTGTATAGTGTTACAAGGCATACTAGATTCATTGGGGATGGGTAAAGAAAGCCCCCAGGTAAGTGAAACATTAAATACTTTTATAGAAATAGGTAAAAGGAGCAACATCTGGAAGGCAGTGTCTATAAATGCTTATAGCATGGGAAAAAAGATCCCAGATGTTGAGGCGTTAATGGGAGAGGCTGACTTGGATTTAGTGGCAGTAACAGAGACGGCTCATGGACAGCCATGACAGAGATGTAACTATACCAAGCTATACTTTATTCAGAAAGGATAGGGTAGGAAGAAGGGGGAGGAGGAGTGGCACTATATGTAAAAAATAATATTAAAGCTATGGAAATACAGGGCTTAAAATGGAGAGAGGAGGCACTGTGGGTTAAACTAGAAAGAGGGAGAGAGAAATCTATTTGCATTGGCATGATACACAGACCACCCTCACAGGTTGAAGAGGTGGATGGAAAGTTAATTGTAGATATACGCATCATTGCCAAGAAAGGGGAAGTGCTACTGATAGGGGATTTCAATAATGCTAGATGTTGATTGGAACATTCCTGCTGCCGTATCATCTAGAAGTAAGAAGATCCTGGATTCTCTACAAGGAGAACTATTCAAGCAACTGGTAACAGAACCCACACTTGAAGGGGCCATAATGGACTTGGTGCTTACCAATGATGAAAGTATTTCTGATGTTATAGCGGGAAATCATTTTGCATCCGGTGATCACCAGATGGTATGGTTCAGTAATGGGACTAGGCCATTCAAAAGCAAGAGTCTTAGGGACTTGTTTACAAAGCCGCGGTAGCGGTTTCCGATCTTTATCGGAGCCATGGCCCCATTGAAATCAATGGGGCCGCGGCTCCGATAACAATCGGAAACCGCTACCGCGGCTTTGTAAACAAGCCCCTTAGACTTTAGGAAAACTAACTTTGCCAAGATGGGCCAATACCTCAGGGAATCATTAGTGGGATGGGAACAGCTGGGGGATGTAGAAAAACTGGGCAAAACTAAAAGGGGAAATTTTAAGGACAACCAACCTTTTTGTTAAAATGGTAAATAAAAGGAAAAGGAAACCGCTATGGTTTTCAAAAGGAGTAGCTAAAAATGTGAAGAAAAAGAGGGAGGCCTTCTCGTAGGAGAGATCACAGAGAGAGGAAGCCAGGCATCTATATTTGGAAAAACTTGGAGAAGCTAGCAAAGTAATCGGGAAAGCAAAGATTCAGAAAGAGAAGGAAATAGCCAATGCAATAAAATGGGGGATAAGACATTTTCCAGATATGTTAGTAAGAAGAAGGGCAAAAGTGGCATTGCCAGACTCAAAGGTGAAGGGGAGGAATATAGAAACATAGAAACGTGACAACAGAAAAATACCACATGGCCTATCTAGTCTGTCCTTCTATATCAACCACTAAAATGGTCCGCTTTTTACCTTTAGAGATCCTCTGTGTTTGTCCCATGCTTCTTTAAATTCAGATACTGGCCTCATCTCTACCACCTCCACTGGGGACTATTCCATGGATCGACCACTTTCCATAAAGAAATATTTCGGCATATCACTCCTGAATCTATCCCCTTTTACCCTCATCCCATGTCCACTTGTAGTGGAACTTGCTTTCAATCGAAGAGGCTCTCCTCCTGTGCATTTATGCCACAGAGGTATTTAAACGTCTCAGTCATGTCACCTCTATCCCGCTTTTGCTCTAAAGTGTACATATTAAGCTCCTTAAGTATGTCCTCATATGCTTTATAATGAAGACCACTAACCATTTTAGTAGCCACTTTCTGTACTGACTCCAGCCTGTTTATATCCTTTTGAAGGTGCGGTCTCCAGAATTGCACACAATACTCCAAATGAGGTCGCACCAAAGACCTATACAGAGGCACTAACACCTTCTTTTTTCTGCTAGCTATTCCTCTCCCTATGCACCCAAACGTCCTTCTAGCTTTCGCCGTCACCTTTTCTACCTATTTAGCTACATTAAGATCATCAGACACAATCACGTACTTCACCCCCTATAAAAAAGGGGACTGTTGTTGTGGTTGATATGGAAAGATAGATTAGATAGGCCATGTGGTCTTTTTCTGCCGTCATGTTTCTATGTTTCTATACATAATACTGTACATGTACGAGATAGTCCCTACTCAAAGAGCTCATATAATCTATCCAGGACAAGCAAATACAACAAACAGGAGCAGGACTGCTGTTCCCATCAGGCAAACTAGGCAGTCTCCTATAGCACAGGCCCTCCTGGACTGCTCGCTGTTGCCCATTGCTGCTGCTGTTGCCCCTCTCTGGAGCCAACAGTGGCAGCAATTGTGCCTGAAACCTGATACAACACTTGCTCTCTGCCTCTAGGGCTGCATTGGAAGTCTGCGGTGGAGAGGGGGACCAAAACAGCAGAAGAGCAGAAAGAAACCAGAACATAGCCCCAGAAACCTACTGTAAGTATTGCATTGCAGTGACAGGGACAATTGCTCCCACTGTCAGCCCCGCAATGGGTGTGGGGGGAGTAGCAGGGGGTGTCAGAATGGAGGGCCTGCCTAGGGCTCTTCCAGTCCTTTTACCAGCCGGAAAAAGGAAATAGGGTGAAATTAAGGGGAATTAGTTATAGTACACATTGGGGATAAACAGAATAAGGGAGTCAGGATCTAAAAGCAGCCTCAAAGAGGTAGGATTTTAGTGAGGGTGGTATTTTTGTTTTGGAACGAAAGCGGCCAACTGGGTACAAAGTTAAAGCATGCCCTATTGAGGAATAGTGCATACTATAATGCAATAGTATACATTATTATGTAATAGTATGCACTGTTTGTGCGTGCCTGAATAGGGCATGCTATTGTCTAATAGTACATGATGTTGTGTAATTGTTTATTTTATTGTATTTATTTAGCTAGGTTTATATACCGCTTTTCACCAGGTCAAAGCGGTGTACATGGAACAAAGAACTGTTAACAGATACATTGAACTACCTGATTATATACAGCATGCTTTGGGTTGAGAAGATATATATAAATGTACAATTATCTGAATGGTTAAAACTATATACAATAGATGTCAGTTGGAGAAATGTTTGTTACTGAAGAATAGACTGGGGGGGGGATATGGGTTATGTGATGGGGTTGAAATGTTCAGAGAAGAGTTGGGTCTTTAGGTGTTTTTGGAAGGAACTAAGGTCAGTACTGTTTTTTAGGGTCCAGTAGTGTGTTTCAGATAGTGCGTAGAGTTCAAAGGCTTGTCTGAATGCTTGTTGGCTATATATAGTTCTGGCATTGAGCAGATGTCAGGAGGTTTGAGGAGTGGTCAGAAGCATTGTAGAATCCTTGCTTTGTAGTGTATTGCCTTGGTGGTTTTGCTTATGTGAGTTTTGAAGGAGAATTGTTTAGCAAGGGTGATGCCAAGGTACTTCACTTCTGATTGGACCTTCACTTGTGTGTTGTTTAGGGTCATGGTGGCTGGTGGAGAGAAAGAGTTGTCTTTAGTTATGAATAGGGCTTCCATTTTTTTGTAGTTTATTGATAAGCTGTTTTCTAGCCAGCTGGAGACATCCGCAAAGCATTCTTGGTGGCTGGAGTAGGATGGTTGTTTTGTGTTAAAGGTACCAGGAAACAATATGACACAAGAAACAAACAAACAACAACAACAGAATGAAAAGAAAAAATACAAAACAAATATGTTTGGCTGTATAATTATAGTTTTTAGCCTGGATTTGAATAGACCACTCAAAAAAAAAAAAATCCTTCACCACTAATGACTCAAGAGAAGGAACCCTGATAATCCACCTAATGCAAAAAATATTAAAGGGGGTGTTAGGGAGCCATCAGAACTGGGCAGTGCATGAAGTATATTTGTTTTAATGCACATTTGCCCCTTTTTCAGTCATAAGTTCCCAAATTCACCTCTATTCAGCCACTCAATTTTATATATTGGAGTGGTCTATTCAAATCCAGGCTAAAAACCATTCCAACCCAATCTAATTGTGTTTTTGTACATATGTTTATAGTTACCCTGTTGCTCTTGTACATATGTTTACAGTTACCCTGTTGCTCCTAGTTTAAACTCCTGTTCAATGTAAGCACAGAACAGTCTTCTGACTGTGCAACCTTTGTTATATGTAAACCGCACTGATAACAGCGCGGTATATAAAAATTGTTAAATAAATAAAATAAATAAATATAATCATTACTTTCTGTATTTTCCTACTTTGTTTTTACTTTCTTCAATATAGTTTCAATTAAAAATGCTGGGCTTCCCCACTTGGGTTTTTCACAAAACTCACATTTGCTAATTCTCCTGCTACACATTCACTTTTACTTTTCAGCTGCTCCACATATCAGCTTCAAGCTCTTGCTGCTCCAATTGACTGACTTCAAAGAACTTATCATTTCATTATTTTGAACCAGGGAACACTTATCTTTTCTGATCTGGTTTGCCATTTTCATGATGTCCCAATTCTGAACTCAGCACTGTCCTCCCTCTCACTGCAATACATCCAACATGGCCGCTCGGCATCCTCTGCACTGGTTTCGCTGCTTCTGTGTCGGGGATTTGGCGTGCACCAGCAGAGAGGAGCCACAGTCTGCAAAAGAAATTCTTCTCCATAGCAGCTGCTGAATATCCAGGGATAGTTTAACGGGGTGGTGGCCAGACACTGTATGTGCCCCCCACCATTTACAGTATAAGCACCTAAGAATTGAAGCCTTAAGGATAACCAATGTAATTTTTTTCAAAATTCTTTAGTTTGCACCAACGCATTCTTTGCTAGAATTTTTTTTACAACTTCAAGAGAACTTTATAACTCCTTGACCTACATATGTGGTCTTGCAGGATCTCATACATGAGTGGTTGTGTATGTGAAGAGGAGGGCTGTGGAATTTGTGAGTGTGTATATGGCAGGATTGGGGAACGGTGGAAGAATATGGGTCAGTGACAGGTGTACAGGGGCATTGTGTGTTTACATCTGTCTGTGGAGAAAACATTATAGGATATTCCATATTCTCTCTTCAACCCTTTTTAGTAGGCAAGAACATAAGGAAAAAAGTAGTTTGTTTCAGTTAATTCAGTTCAGTTCATATTTGTTTGATTGTCAGACATTCTTTTCAGTTCATTTCACACATCCATTTAAAAAGCAAAACAAAACATTTTATTATGCATTTAAACTTTTTAATGTGCACTAATAGAGTTAACACACTATTTTGTTAACTTGCATTAAATCGATTTTAGCATGCATTGATGGACTGAATGCACACTAATGACTGCATGCTGCTACTTTTTACCTGACGCTATTATCCTTTTTCAATCCAATTCTTGCCTACTATTCTCTACCCTTTCCGCACTCTCTACTTGCTAGTTCAGCTACCTCCCTCTTCCTCCTCACTCCATTCTTACATTCCTAACTTGTTCTTCCAGCCAAACTCATTCCCATGACAATGACTTATCATACTTGAATAGATATCACCATTGTAAAGTGATATGTCACTTCCTTAATTCTTCTTATGCCTAGTTCTTTGTTACAGGGGCTCTCTTCTTAGACACTGTCCAGCATCTCTTTCTCTCTCTCTCACACACACACACTGCATAATTCAGCATCTCCCTCTTTCTTTTACTGCTTTTTATCTCTCTTTCTTGCCTACCATTCCCTTCCCCTTCCATCTTCTCCCTTCTTTCCCTCCAAACTGGATGATATTTAATATTCCCTAGTCACAAATCTTCCAACTACCGGTAGCAGTTATTCCCAGATCAACAGAACTTTCCATGAGTCCTTCCTTATAAAATAAGCACAGAAAAATGTGCCAACCACTTGAGACTTTATAAAATGTTGTTCTATACTTCTAGTGTATTTCTGTTCTCTATGCAGCTGACCATGGCTCACTTTTGAATGCTTATTAGTTTGAATGGACAACACTAGAGAAAGAGATAAGAACATAAGGGTCAGACTAAGGGTCCATCAAACCCACTATCCTGTTTTCAGCAGTGGCCAATCCAGGTCACAAGTACCTATCAGATTCCCAAAAGGTACGGTAAACAGATTCTATTGCTTGTCCGTGATAAGCAGTGGATTGCCCCGGTCCTCTTTAATAATGGTTTATGGACGTTTCCTCCAGAAACATCCAAAAACCTATTAAATCCAGCTACACTTCACTACACAAAGGAAAGATTTTCAACCTGTCAGCTTTGAGACAAAGTCTGCAGGTGCTCTTGGACATTTCCCCATCTTTTAAATAACAGTTTTTCACATACCGTTGGCTTTTGCACTTGCCTTTGCTGCAGGTCAATTTTGCAAAGAAAATAGCACATATAGACCTGAAAATACTACCTATGTTTATTATTATTTAATCCTGCTCAGAAGTCACCCCTGGAAATATCTATTCTAAATGCAGTTAAATTACATATACTATGACATATACATGTAAAGTGGCATTTTAGAAAGGACGTCCAGATGCCACGTGGGAATATTCAGGGCAAAACCCCTGTGACGTTTACATTTCGGCCTGATTTTAGAAACTTGGACAGCCTCAGAAACAGCTTCTTTGACATCCTGACAAACATTTTCCATAAAGCGTATGCCCATGTTCATGACATTTCAGACAGATATGCAGTGGCAGGTTAGTAATATAGTAACGTGGAGGCCTATTCCAATCTGTATGTCCCGGCCCAATGTGTGTCCGGTTGGAACAGGATGCACAGAGGTAGATGGGATTCTGATCCCACAGGGTACATCTAGCCTCTGCGGGATCAGAATCACATCTAAGCCTGTACGTGCAGGCCGGGACCTGATTCCCAACAGCCTGCATCTACAGGCCTCTGCCCGGCTAATGCAGTCAGGTTCAGGAATGGAGCCGCAGTGCCATGGTGTCCGGTTGCCATGGCACTGTGGCTCCATTCAAGAGCCACAATCCCCAGCCACTAACTGCTTTTTTCATTCCCTGCTGTCCGACACCTGATCAGGCCACCCATCCACCAACGTCTAGGGGAACTTATTCCACCTCAGAGGTAGAATAAGTTCCCCATCTAGTCTGCTGTCCCCAGACGTACAGGGCCAACATCAGAATTGGCCCTGTACATCTGGGGCTGCGGACCACCCACTGCCTGCCCTAACTCCGCCTCCATACCACCACCTTCCTGCCCCCATCTAATCTCCCCATACAAACTCCTGTTCGTATCAGGAGCCTTTGGAAGGGGACGGCAGGGGGGAGAATAGCGGGGATGGATGTCCCAATGGGACGTCCATTTCCGCTATTTGTTCTTCAGAATAGACCCCATAGTAACATAATATATGACAGCAGATAAACACCAGCATGGTCCATCTAGTCTGCCCAGCAAGGTGGCAAGAGTAGGTGCACCTGCTGCTCCGTGCAGGTCACCCCTCCCCATGCCTTTGTTTAGAGGTATACCCTTCTCCGTGCAGTTCATCCCTATTTGTTGAGATAATCTATTTGGAGTCTGTATTTACATGTAGGTTTCTTTGCCCAGGATATATTGACAGTGATGATTACAGCACCTTGTGCTCTTCCCCCTAGTACCATTGCCACCATAAAACAAGCACTTTTTTTGCTCCTTATTGGTGGTCAGGAGCAGGTATGGACATTGATGCCTCAACAACCAGTGCCAGATGTGCTTCTGCCATTCTGGAATTGCACTGTGATGTGCATCTTTGTTGTTCTGCCCCATTCTACTTGGACATCCTTGCGCCAGGGATGTCTATATGCCTGGTTTCTAAAATGGGTCCAGGAATGCCCGTGTGCATTGGACATCTGCGTGCTCGTTTTCAGACATCCAAAACACTAATAGGACTTCTAAAATAACCCCTTAATCCATAGGGAAGGAGAGCAATTTTCAGATATCAATTGGCACATGTAAGCTGCCATTTCTCTGCTTCAATGGCTTTGAAAATGCATCGAAAATAAATGGATAAAGAATTCAAGATAGCTCACTGGGCAAGCCTGGAGAGACAGACTCCTTCATTTCTTCAGCAAGGCAAAGCAAGTTGTGTCCTCTAAATCAACTTGATCTTGTTTGCTAACTAGATATGTAGTATTAGAAATAAGGAACAAAATAAGTCAATAGAAAAAAGAATAGAATGATATCATTTTGTGCATATGCACTTTAATGAACTAAATCGTTCATTCTTTCATCCTATTACAGATTTATTTCTCTACATGTTGCAAGATGCACAGTGTGTTATGTCTGAATTTATACCACAGAAACTATTCTTGTTTGAACAGCACACCATGCATTTGCTATATTTCATTCGGTTACAACATAGAACAAAGTAAACTGAAAAAAAGAGATGAAAATTCAAACTAAAAATCCACAAGTACTCTAGACTTTAGTCATAGCTACATGGAGGCATGAAAGCAAAGGAACAATCTGTTTCATGTCACTGCAACTAAAGCAAAATCAGGGGGAACTGTAAGATAATATGCTCAAATACACATGGAAAGCTCACAGCATCTGTGTTTTATAGGACCAAGATTTCAGCATGCAGAATATAAACAAGTGGCTTTTGTTCAGGTTTTTGTTCTGCAAAGTTCACATAGTTGATTTATTCATTGTTTACAATGATTTAGTCAGCATCCTGCAAGCTGCAGGGAATCTGGAAACCAACAAAACTGCAGTAAGGAAGATAAGTTTGAGTTTATGCACTAACCAATATTAAAAGTGGCACTGTAACTTGTGTTAATGTTAGTGTTTCATTGGGCTTTAATAGCTGATATGTAAAACTAAACTATTCATCCGATACTAGAGTAACATTTCTTTGGCACCATTAGGGTATCTTGGACATGCTATTTCGAAGGCGCAGCATGACCACTCTGTGCCACTTCAGTAGGTTCCCACCATGAGGCCTACCCCCCACCCCCCTCCTCCGGTACTGATTGAGCCCAACATCTTGCTGCATCTTCAGGCCATATGGCAGGAGATGCAACAGGATTATGTTATGCTTACCTGGTCCCAGGACCTCATGGTGGAACACTTGGAGGGAATAAGTACAGAGATACATGCCTTGTCAGAGGCAGTACATCATCTACTAGCATGTGCCTCTGCCCTTATTCCCTCTGCAGAGCAAGCTATTTGCTCATTAAACCACTATTCATCTAATCGCACCCTGTTGGATGATTATAAAATAAATGTCATTTTCTTTGAGGTTACAAATGTGTCTGTGTGAAATCATTTCATTTCCATGCTCTGGAGGTGGAAGGGCCTGGGAAGGAGCTATATGTGCTAGGTGGTGCATATATCACCGAGGGGAATCGTCAGGTCTTGTAAGCCCATAGGTACTTGAGGGGGTGATGTCCACAACCAGACCTATAGGAACATCATTGTGGCTTTCCATCATCAACCAAGGACACCAAGTGGCAGCAGCTAACACATGCCAGAACAACCCTCCCTCCTTCCCCTTAAGTGTCCAGCAGACTGACTCTCACAGCAGCAGCAGCCCTCCCACACTCTACAGGGCAGGGGCCATAGGCCGCATGCCGCAGGGCAGATTATGGAAGAAACGTGTGGGTGTGTGAGGGAGTTCTGTCAGCTGGCAGCAGTGCTTACAGAGATGGGTAGCAAGGTCAGAAGGAGCCATGTGCCACAGACTTGGGAGAATACGTAAATGCCCTGCATGGCCCCTATTAACACCAAAGCTCCCAGAGGCTTATAAAATCCATATGCACTGGTATCCCTGACACCCACAAACAAGAGAAAGTCATATGGATATAGTGAAGGAAATGAAACATCTAGGGTCTAGTACTAGTGCCCTTGAAACTACATGGAATGGACAGTTTAATGCAGAAGTGTCAGACACAGACCCACCATCAAAGGCTGATTCCTAGACATGATGCTGGATGTGGGTCCATGTTATTCTGGTGGCATATTTGGTGCAATATCCACCAGACCAGCCCATCTCTTGTGATGGCTATCACATCTACATGCACAGGTGACATATGTAATTCTTACAATCCTTCTCCAAGATACAGGCCAAGGACAGCAGTGTCCCACAGTCAGGAGACACTCAAAAGGCAGCTGAACAGATCCCCAATATAAATGCAACAAATGCTGTAGGGGCATCTCCCATTCCCAGAACATATCATCAACCAGCCTTCCTACATCCACCATCAAAGGAAATCTTAAAAATAAAGAAGGGAGAGCACAAAATCAGCAGTGAATGAGACTGTCCCACAACATTATTGCATAGTACAATCTACCTCCAGCAGCCCCAGATATACAGCAGATTAATGTGGAGACACACCCACCTTTATTGAAAATGCATGTGCACACCAGAGCAGCTGGTTGTGTGAGATTTTCTCTGTCTGTTTATGTACAGCGGCAAGAGTGGTTGGGAGCAGAACTGAAACCTGCATTTCGAAAGAAGATGATATATACAATAAATGTAATGTTACTATGTTATATTTTAGAATGATGTGCTGTGGTTAATATTACTTTTTAGCATACGTACCTATAGGGTCTGAGTAACTGGCAAGCCGGCCATCTAAATCTACAGTATGTCATAAGGAACAGGATAATCCACATCCTGGTTTTATTCTATTGTATGCATCAGCGTCTTTTGATTTTCTTGGGAAACTTAATGCTGAAGCTAGAGAAAACAGCTGTGGGAGGCATGCATATTTGGCTGTGATATACCAGGAAATAGTGATGATGTGCATGTGAACTGTTCCAAATTTGGGTCTGCAGCCTTCTGTCCCACATGAAGAGTTACATGGATGGGCCTTTTTGAATATGTGCATGTTTAAATCTGATACATTCTGGGCCTTCCTACTTACACACTCAAAAATGTGAACCCACGTCTACAAATCACATTTTACAGCAGCATCCTGAAGTGACTTCTGTTGTTCAGGCAACATGGCCCCCAAGACAAAAAAATCCACCCCTAAAGATAATTTTAACTTGAGGGCGGTAGAGATGCTGCTTAGGGAGGTCCTGGCAAAACAACATGTGCTGTTTCACAAGCAGCATCGGTGGCATGGCATCTGCCATAAATTGAATGCCATCTACCACCACAGCAGGGACACTGAGGATGTGAAGAAGAAGTAGCGGGACATGCAGTGTCAGGCAAATAGAAAGGCAATAGCAATGGCAGCAGATGGGCAGCCTACAGTCCTTACAGAACTGGAACACTGTTTCTTGGCCATCATGGATGAGGAGTCCCTAAGAAACATAGAAACATGATGACAGAAAAAGACCACTTGCCTATCTAGTCTGTCCTTCCATATCAACCACTACAACAGTCCCCTTTTTTCCTTTAGAGATTCTCTGTGTTTGTCCCATGCTTCTTTGAATTCAGATACTGTCCTCATGTCTACCATCTCCATTGGGAGACTATTACATGGATCCACCACTCTTTCCATAAAGAAATATTTCCGCATATCACTCCTGAATCTATCCCCTTTCACCCTCATCCCATGTCCCCTTGTAGCAGAGCTTGTTTTCAATTGAAAGAGGCTCTTCTCCTATACATTTATGCCACTGAGGTATTTAAACGTCTCAATCATATCACCTCTATCCCGCCTTTCCTCTAAGATGTATATATTAAGATCCTTAAGTCTGTCTTCATATGCTTTATAATGACGCCAACTAACCATTTTAGTAATCACCCTCTGTACTTGACTCCAGTCTGTTTATATCCTTTAGAAGGTGCGGTCTCCAGAATTGCACGCAATACTCCAAATGAGGTCGCACCAAAGACTTATACAGAGGCACTATCACCTCCTTTTTTCTGCTAGCCATTCCTCTCTGTATGCACCCAAGCATCCTTCTAGCTTTTGCTGTTGCCTTTTCTACCTGCTTAGCTACTTCAAGATCATCAGACATAATCACGTCTAGGTCCCACTCTTCTTTAGTGGACAAAAGTACCTCACCCCCTATACAATATCACTGCCTTGGATCGCTGCAGCCCAAATGCTTGACCTTGTATTTTTTAAGATTAAATCTCAGCTGCCCAATTCTTCTTCATGCTTAGCTAGATCCCTCCTCATGGGTTTGGGATCTTGACAGCTCCAGGCCATCACGTTCCTAAAGCGAGAGCTGCACGCCTGCAAGAAATTACATGCGTGTGCACATGTATACATTAGCTGTCACTCCCAGCTCCATGCACTGCCAATGGAATGACTGACCTATAGTGATAAGAGAGTTTCACAAAGCCCTGTCACTCCTCCAAATATCCCATTATTTGCCTTACCAAATGGCTCCAGCCTCTCTGGGACAAGGGTAGGCATTTCGACTTCTTATCTCATTGAAGTCTAACAAATCTTTCTGGAAATTTCAATAGATGTAAAACCAGGACAAGCATGGCTGGCATTGTGGACCTGGAGCAGTGTGGTCACTGTATGCCATTGTGGGTCAGACCAAGGTCCATCAAGCCCAGTATCCTGTTTCCAACTGTGGCCAATCTAGGTCACAAGTACCTAGTAGTTTCCTCAAAAGACACAGGTTCCACAATGATTGTATTGGAACAAGCAGTGGATTTCCTGGGTCCCCTTTAATAATGGTTTATGGACCTTTCCTTCAAGAACTTGCCAAAACCTTTTATAAACCTGGCTACACTAACAGCTTTTAGTACATCCTCCAGAAATGAATTTCAGAGTTTGATTACACGTTGAGTGAAAAAAATATTTTCTCTTATTAATCTTAAATAGTTTACCCTGTAGCTTCATTACATGTCCCCTAGTCTTTCTATATTTTGTTGACATAAACAGTCAATCTACGTTTAACTGTTCCAATCCGTTCACTAATTTATAGACCTCTATCATATCTCCCCTCAGCCGTCTCTTTTCCAGGTTGAAGAGCCCTAACCTTTTTAGCCTCTCTTCATAGGGTATCCTTCCATCCCCATTTACCATTGTGGTGTCTCTTCTCTGTACCTGGTATGGAGACTGGTGGTGGGACACTAATGTGCCTGAAGTCATCTCAGCCTGGCCCTGGCTTTGTGATATCACTGTGGCTAGGGTACACAAGAGTACAAGCAATGTGTTTACATCACCCCTCATAGGCTATGTAACACTCACATCACTGGTACTTTCTGATGTACAACCCCGCTGACGTCTTATAGCTGTGAAAGCATAGTGATGGCAACAGTGTGACATGATAATATTACATAGGGCATGTGCATGCAAATATGATACAACTGATGCATCATATGCAGTGACTAATGACAGCATGTATACCTCTTAATCCATTCCGGCAGGTGCTGAGGATACCAATGATGCTGCGTATGATACTTGGGCAGAGGGCAAGCAGCATGGAAACCAGGTCATCACAGAGGCACAAGTGGGCACCACAACTGCATCAGAGTTCCCCAGTGAGGCATCTCAGTAGCATTTGTCCAGAGCAGGGATAGAGCCAGGCAACACCAGAAACAGTGAGGTAGAACCAAGGGAAGAGTTGGAGCAGGAGAGCCTGAAGGGAGATGGTATTCTGTTGCCACCACCATCCCCATATTGGAATGTTTACCCATCTGCTGAGAAGGGGGAGTTGCCACAGGAGGAAGGGATCTGTGCTCAAGCTGGCATAGTCAGCAACTACTCTGATGCAGTGAAAGGCTGTTGCAGCAGAATTCTGAACAGTTTCAGCAGCATGCGGCAGCCACTTGAGGTGAGTTGGGAGCAACAGGAAGCAATTGAAGAAATTTGGGGATTGAGCCAAGACCTGAGGGAGTTTTTGGGTGGGCTGAGATCTTCCTCCAATAATGTCCAGCTTCCAGCCAGTGGTCAGTGAAAGTGTACTCTGCTCCTCCCCTCACCGGTAACAGCACGTGGGCTCTTGGGTAACGGATTTCCACACTCAGAGCAATGAGAAGTAAGTAATAACCATTAATAATACAATTCACACACAATTGTATTATATACAATACCAAAGCTTTGGGAGAGAGAGTAAAAGCTTGCACCTTGTTTCTCTGACCGCAGCTACATTGGTCACTGTTTTTATTGGTCAAATTTCCATCTCACAGCATAATTTCCACCTTATTATTCTACATTATACATCATGAATATTCATAATGTGCATCTCTATGTCATAGGTCAGATCTTATTCGTATAGGTCATCAGGAGGAGACATACATGTATTCTCAGACGTAACTTCTTAAACAATAATTCTAACACAAGCAGTTTTCACATGTATGTTTCAAGACTGAAGAGAAAGTTCTTCCCTGCACTTTCTGTATTATAAACAAACCTAGTTTCTCTGTTATGTGAAAGTTCAGCATAGTTTTTCAGTAGAGTCTCTCAAGGCCGTTAGCTAAGTAATAGGCCCTGGAATGTCTGAGCTACTGAATCTGTGGTGTTAACTCTTTCTGAGGGCTTTCTGTGATATACTATTATTAAGCCCCCATTCTGTGGAACAATATCCCAGCTGAACTACGATCATTACCCCAAATCATGGAGTTTAGGAAAAAACTCAAAACATACCTATTCTCAACACACTATGCTTCTGTATCAAACTCACCAACACAACATGAAAAGGGATAGCTGCACCAACAATGATAATCAACCCTCGACCGGGAACAAGTACTAATACATTGTAAGATATCCAGAGATTCTATGTAAAACTGTATTTTAGTTCTAAACATGTTCAATGTATATAGTTCTCAACTATCAACCTGTTTCTGATAGTTTGAACCCATTATTGTTATTATAGAAATTGATTTTATTGTTAACACCGTTATATGTAAAAACAGCATGATGCTTATTACCGTTCCTTGTAAAACAGCCTTGCTTGTTAATTGTTGTTCATTGTAAACCGCAACTGATCCATGGAAGTGGCGGTATATAAAAACCTGCTAATTAAATTAAATTAAATTAAAGTACCCTCACAGTGTACACAGCCCTATACAGACAAGCCTCCTTTCAGTCAAAGTACAACCCAGGCAGAGGTATCTAGTCATCGGCCTCCTCCCCTTCCAGCCTGCAATAGAGGTGACACAAATTGATCAGTGGCAGATCCCATTCACTGCAACTCAAACACCTAGCAATTATCCTGGGAGCCATGTCCCATGGCTCTGGGCCCCTTCTGTGCTGCCATGCTTTCCATAATGCCAGCCAGGGAGCAGATGAGGACTAGGAGAAGGATTCCTCCAGCTCCTTTGATAGTATGGTACAGGATGCTGCACTGCTATCATAGTCCCTACAATCCTGCCGGGGGCAGGGTGCGAGGGGTAAGGGCCCATAAGGAAGAGGGTGGGGACAGCGTACCTCTTAAATACTATAGCACCAGAACTGGTGATGATGTCTGTGGGTACTGCACATCCTGTGGCCTGGAGGCAATATGTTCTTTATGCTTGGGCAAAGGGGGAGGGAAGATATATTGATCTTTGGTGGGAGGAGGCTGAAGAAAGGGAAGGGGAGAAAGGGGCAATGGGATAGTGGAGTGATCATGTGGTGTGCATAGATGGGTGTGTGGGTGAGAGTTCTAGTGAAGTGGTGCTCTGTGATAGGTTCAGCTGTGCAGCGTGTTTGAGAAGCGGGGGCAGTGAGGCAGGTGCAGGGAAGCACTACCTGTGCATGTGTATGTTTTTATTTATTTATTTAACATTTCTTTTATACTGCCCTTCAAGGTATCTATGTGGTTATGTTGATGTTCTGAAGGGCAAAAAACCACTTACTGCCGCATGAATTGTCTGTGTATTATTCATTTTTGGCTGTCAGGCCCTGTCTTTATACCTTTTCCATCTCCTTGAAACTGGGGGCCAAAACCTCCTCTTTATCGATTTTTACAGATTCCTTTGCAGCTTTCAGGTTTTGGCACCTCCACTTTGTTAGGTTGTATAGTATGCAGTATGCCATGAATATCTGGCAAACTCTGATGGGGCTAGAGAGTAGTTCTTCTCTAGATCTACTGTAATAAGGCATCTGAAGCATCTCTTCAGCTGTCCAAACACTATCTTAATAATTTATTTATTTATTTATTTTATTTATTTATCATTTTTTATATACCGTCTTTCTACGAATCAAGACGGTTTACATAGAACAATAAAAAGCAGTATATTTCAATAATAATAATAATAATAATAATGGCTTTGGTGTTCCTATGGGATTTATTGTATCGCTCCTCAGCCTCTTTGCCACTATGGGGTCATCAGCCAACTCCTTAATGAATATCTTCTGTCATCTGCAACGGAAATTGGTAGAGAGGGCATAGAGTGAGTGAACTATTTGCAGCTAGCATATCTGCCTCATGGTACATTCTATGTCTGGTCACATATTGACTGGCTCTGCTACAGACTACTACTACTACTATTGAGTACTTGTATAGCACTACAAGACGTACACAGTGCTGCACAGACATGTAAGAGACAGTCTCTGCTCATCAGAGCTTACAATCTAGTCAAGACAGACAACACAGTAGATGTAGACACGGGGTACATCTATTCTAGGGGGAATGGTAAGGAAATACAAAGGAGATCAGGTAAGTTAAGACAGACATCTGCTAGTCCATGTCCACCTGTGCCATCGCCCAGCTCTGCCCTGACTCTACCATCCACCTCACCCCTTCCACATGCGTTGCAATGCTGACATTCATCCATCTACGTTTACAACCTTTCTGCCTTCTCTCTCCACCCCAATCAACATGCATACATGGCCATGGAGATGTCCTCTAAAACACTGCGCTTGCTATCTCATGCTTTTCCAGCACCTGCTCCAAATATGTCCAAAATTAAACCGGTGACCAATCAGTAAAATCCTTAAACAAGAAGAGGGCAGTCATAGAGTACTACCAAACAAACCATGCTAATATATTTATATTTATTTATTTATTTATTTATTTATTTATTTAACAATTATTTCTATACCGCTCTTTCCCAAGTATCAAGTGCGGTTTACAAGGAACAGTAAGTTATATGGTATGTGAAAGAGCATACCTAGTCGTTTTACATAGAACAGGTGGAACTATTTACAAGTAACAATATAACATTTGAACAGTAAAATGTTAGAACGTATTTACATTATAGGTACTTACAAATTATATCATGGATCAAAATTGTGATGCATAAAATATTTTAAATGTGACAGAGCTTCAAACAATATTTTAAATATGTCAGAGCTTCAAACAAAAGGGGCCAAAGAACCAACTTACCCCCTCGCTTTAGCAGCTCCGTTTTAATTTTTAATAATATCTATAAGAAAAGTGTTTCACAATACTTTATAACTTATCTGTATCTGTGCTGAAATGCCATCAAACCTCAACACAAAATCAAGCTCCTTCCATCTATAGTGCAACACTAACCGGGTAACACTACAGATGGAAGGAGCTTGATTTTTGCAGTGTGCTTGAAAGTTTATCACGAAAATGTTTATCTGCAACCTGAAGCAGGACCGGATTGTTCGGTCTGAAACGTGGCACGTTGTTGAGGTTTGACAGAGTTTCAGCACAGATAGAGATAAGTTATAAAGTATTGTGAATCACTTTTCTTATAGATATTATTAAAAATTAACAGGGAGCTGCTACAGCAATGGGATTAGTTGGTTCTTTGCCCCCTCTACCAGCTCCTGCAGCAAATAGGTTGCAGCTGTTGGTTCAAGCAGTGATGTACATAAAGGAACACCATTAAAATAAGATGCAAAGAAAATGTAACCAGGAGAGGAGGGGAAGCAGATAAGGAAGGAGGGGGGGAAAGGGGAAGGAGAAGGTGCAGAATGCTATACTAGGAGGAAGTAGAAAACCTATTGAAAGAGATACGTCTTCAGAAATGTTTTGAACTTGAGGTAGGAGAGCTCAAGATGGATATCCAGGGGCAGGGAGTTCTACAAGCTGGGGCCAAGAAAGTAGAATGCTGAGTGCCCCGTGGATTCATATTGAGCCCGGGAGGGTGGAGGTAGGTAAATCTGGTTCGTGTGAACAGAGCGAAATAGAAAAGGTGGGGCATGCAGGATAATGTGCTAGGAAAGATAAACAGGGGTGCCAGAGTGTAATGTTTTGTGAATCAGGAAGAGAAGTTTAAACTGAATGACCTGCCACTTCACTCCATAGGATCATTGTGAGATTGGAACCTGAGGCCACTGCTCCACAGGCCATTTCTCCCTCTTTAGAGCTACACATCCTCTCCTGTATGGAAAGCCTCCTGCTTTCTCCCTTGAGACATAGTCCTGGTGCTGCTTGTTTTCAGGTTTGACACCCTTCAAGCACATTTGCAATAAGTGAGCAAAGATGGCATGCCACATATCTAGCAGCTAGCCTCCGGTGATCTCTCCACTTGTGAATCTCTCTGGGAGCTCTGGGAAGACATCTGTGATTTTGCCCTAGACATTGCAGTCTACCTGCATATTCAGGCGTAAAATGCCTTCCTATTGTAGTAGGTGGCTTCTTTCTCTTGTGAGGGCTTGCACACATGTGAGGACCACATGTGTGCAGTCTATGACACCCAAGACTGCAGAGAATTGTGCAAAATCATGGAACTGCAACATGATTTGCTGCTTCTGCTGAATTTTGGAGGGGAAGACTACTGTGCGAGTTAGAAAAGTTGTCAGGAATTGGTATATGAACAGTGACATAGTTGACTAGTAATGCCTGCAGTGGCAGTCAACATGGATTGAGAGATGCTTGTGGCCAGGGATACTGGAGCTGTGGTGATGTTTAGATGCATGGGCATGGACTAGCCCCTCTGTATGGCTGAGCAGAAGAGTGGTTCCAGCTTCTGACCTAGATGGTGAGTAGCAGTCTTGTCAAATCTGAACCGGGTTAGACACTGTTCATATTGGATCCTGGCCCAGCAGACCCTGTGGTATGGGTGCCCTCTTCTCTCCTTTCTTTCATCCTGATGGGACTCCTCCTGAAAGACTAGCACAAACTATGCAGATGCACATGCCACAGGTCAATCACACACACCCTCCATACTAGAATACACAGGCACACCCTCATTCATAGTGGCACCAGCAGAGACATAAATAGAGAGATGCTGGAGCAAAGGGGGACACGTAGATGACAAGTGAGGTAGGGAGCACAGAGTTTGGGGTCAGAGACCAGGAGGGTAGTTGTGGGCTATTACTTTGCTAATGGGCAGCAATTGGATCTAGGAACCATGAAAGGGGGAGAGAATGCACATCCTGCATGTTCCCATGGCTATGTCAAATACATCAACTAACAGGGCTTTGTGTGGTAGCCAGGTTAACTGTTCATTTTAAATTTAATCTTTCTCCCTGCTCTCCCCCCTGAACCTGCTGTGTTTTTAAATTTTGTTTTCCTACCTGAGTGAACCCCCCTCCCCTCCCCCCTGCTGAGGTATTGTGTAGCCTTCTTCCTGTCTCCACCACGTGTGCATAGTCAGTTTTGTTTGCTTCTCTCTGCTCTGGGAAGAGCAGTGCTCTAACAGTACTCTGCTAGAGAGGTGGATATTACCTCCTGTGACAACTTGCAGTGAGTTCTAGCTGTTTATTTAATTATTTATTGTTTATTGGTGTGCTGCTTCAGCTTTCTCAGCTGTATAACTTACCTTGCCTCTCTCAACTAACTGGGCTTTGTGTGGTTACCCCCTCCCCCCCTGCTGAGGGTTCAGGACAGGGTACCTTGTAACTGCCCTCTTTAATAGGACTTATTTCCCTCCCTCCCTCCCCAGCACCCACCCCTGGGGTAATTGTAGCTTTATAGGTACCTACCCATCTTGAAGGAAAGGGGCTGCTCTCAGGTGCAGCTCTTTATCCAAATCAGTCATACACTGAGGACCTGAGATTCATTAAGCTTCAGGTGAACAAGGTGTATTGGGGGTGTTAGATACACTTTTATTAGTATAAGCATCTACACCAGTCCTTATTATATACAGAATTTAAAAGACCTAAACACAAGCTTTAAACTAAGATGCAGACAAAAGTCCAGCAGTGAGATGGGGGCTTTCCGGTCTTTTGCATTGAGTGTCACATGTACGATTTTCTCCCAGTTGGTGAGAGGTCTTACGTATGCACTAAGTGCAAGGAGCTCTTTGCTCTCAGGGAACAAGTCCATTCTCTAGAGGCTAGAGTAGCAGACCTGGAGGACATAAGAAAGACAGAGAAGTACAGGGATATAGACCTGAAGTCCCACCTCCAGTCTGGCAGCATCCCTGTTGCCATGGAGGAGAGAGGTCACGTGACAGGAGAGCATCACCCTGGTGTGGCAGGAAGTGATCCTGTAACTAGGACCTGTCCTCCAGGTGATGTAAAACCCTCTCGCACCGAGGACGTTTCTCCAGGGCCATGTCCCCATGAGAGGATATTCAGGACAGCTGTCATAGTTGGTGATTCAATCATTAGTAATGTAGATAGCTGGGTGGCTGGTGGACGTGAGGATCGCCTGGTAACATACCTGCCTGGTGCAAAGGTAGCGGACCTCACGCACCGCCTAGATAGGATCATAGATAGTGCTGGGGAGGAGTCTGCTGTCTTGGTACATGTTGGTACCAATGACATAGGAAAATGTGGTAGGGAAGTTCTGGAGGCTAAATTTAAGCTTTTAGGTAGGAAGTTGAAATCCAGAACTTCCAGGATAGCGTTCTCCAAAATGCATCCTGTTCCACGTGCAGGACCCAAAAGACAGGCAGAGCTCCGGAGTCTCAATGCGTGGATGAGACAATGGTGCAAGGATGAGGGTTTTGGATTTGTTAGGAACTGGGGAACATTCTGGGGAAAGGAGGGGCTCTTCCGAAGGGATGGGCTTCACCTTAATCAGGATGGAACCAGACTGCTGTGCTCCTTGTAGTCCCACAGGTGCTCCTTGTGGTCTTGGGCAAGCCACTTAACCCTCCATTGCCCATGTTCCCTGTAAGTATTAGTGTGTGTGTCTCATATCCCCGCGTGTTAAATGCATCCCCCACTTGTGTTGTGACCGCTTTGATTGAAGGATAAGGCGGTATACAAAACTGTCTAAATAAATAAATAAATAAATAAATTAACCTTTAAAAAGGAGATAGAGAAGCTTTTAAACTAGAAAATAGGGGAAAGCCGACAGTCGCCCAGGAGTGCATGGTTCAGATGAAGGTATCCTTGAAGGATACTACCAAAATCAGTGAGGTTCCAAAAAAGAGTATAGTAGCCCAAATGCCCTTGAGTAAGGTGCAGACAGAGCGTAAAGATTCCAAATTACCCATGCCTACCAATAGCCAGATTAATATTAATAAAATACAGTCTCTAAAATGCTTGTATACAAATGCTAGAAGTCTAAACAATAAGATGGGAGAGTTAGAATATATAGCACTAAATGAGCGGTTAGATATGATTGCAATCTCAGAGACATGGTGGAAGGAGGATAACCAGTGGGACACTGTGATACCTGGATACAAACTATTTCGTAATGATAGAACTGATCAAATTGGTGGAGGAGTTGCACTCTATGTTAGAGAGGGCATTGAGTCAGAAAGGATTAAAGTTTTGCAGGAAACAAAATTTGCTGTAGAATCTCTATGGATTGAAATTCCATGTAAAAAGAAGGCGGCGATGGCAGTGGGAGTGTACTATCGACCGCCTGGCCAGAATGAACAAATGGATGATGAAATGCTCAAAGAAATCAAGGAAGCTAACAAAAGTCACAGCAGAGTAGTAATAATGGGTGATTTCAATTACCCTGGTATCGACTGGGTCAGAGTTACGGCAGGACAAGCTAGGGAGATAAAGTTTCTAGATGAAATAAATGACTGCTTCTTGGAGCAGCTGGTTCATGAACCGACCAGAAGGGAAGCCATACTGGACCTAGTCCTTAGTGGAACGCCAGATCTGGTGCAAGAAATAAGGGTGTTGGGACCACTTAGCAATAGTGATCATAGCATGATCATGTTTGATTTAATTAGTGGAGGAGGGATAGTAAAGAAATCCACAGTACTACCTTTTAACTTTCAAAAGGGAGACTATGATAAAATGAGGAATATAGTTAAGAAAAAACTAAATGGAGCGGTTGCAAACGTTAAAGACTTACAGCAAGCTTGAGTGTTATTCAAAAATACTATCCTCGAAGCCCAGACCAGCTGTATTCCACGCATTAAGAAAAGTGGAAGAAAGTCCAAAAAACTGCCAGCATGGTTTAAAGGTGAGGTTAGAGAGGCTGTTGCTGCCAAAAAAGCATCCTTCAGGAAATGGAAAAAAAGAGTCAAACGAAGAAAACTTGAAACAGCACAAGCACTGGCAAGTTAAATGCAAAGCATTGATAAGGCTCGCAAAGCAAGAATTTGAGAAGGGACTTGCTATGGAAGCAAAAACACAAAATAAAGACTTTTTCAAGTACATTCGTAGCAAAAGGCCTGTGAGAGAATCCGTTGGGCCATTAGATGATAGAGGGGTAAAAGGGGCAGTAAGAGGAGACAAGGCTATAGCAGAGAGACTGAATGAATTCTTTGCTTCGGTCTTTACTGAGGAAGATGTAGGGATGTTACCCAAGACTGAAGTGGTATTTAAAGGTGATACTGCAGAGGAATTGAGAGAAATATCGCTACACCGGGAAGATATATTACAAATATTTGATAAACTGAATAGTAGTAAATCACCTGGACCGGATGGTATACATCCAAGAGTGTTGAAAGAACTGAAATATGAGATTGCGGACCTGCTATTGGTAATCTGTGAACTTTCATTAAAATCATCTGTAATAACTGAAGATTGGAGGGTTGCCAACGTAACACCAATCTTTAAAAAGGGTTCCAGGGGTGACCCGGGAAATTACAGACTGGTGAGTCTGACGTCAGTACCGGGGAAAATGGTAGAAATCATCATAAAGAACAAAATTACACAGCATGTAGATAGTCATGGCCTAATGGGAGACAGCCAACATGACTTTAGACAAGGAAGATCTTGTCTTACTAATCTGATATGTTTTTTTGAAGGTGTGCATAAACAGGTAGACAAAGGTGAGTCAGTTGATATAGTGTATCTGGACTTTCAGAAAGCTTTTGATAAGGTCCCTCATCAGAGACTTTTGGCGAAACTAAAAAGTCATGGGATAGGAGGCAGTGTACTATTGTGGATCGGGGACTGGTTAAAAGATAGAAAGCAGAGGGTAGGGCTAAATGGCCAATATTCCCAATGGAAAAAGATGAATAGTGGAGTACCCCAGGGATCTGTACTGGGTCTGCTACTTTTTGACATATTCATAAATGACCTGGAAAAGGGAATAACGAGTGAGGTTATCAAATTTGCAGATGATACAAAACTGTTTAAAGTTGTTAAAACCCAAGAGGATTGTGGAAAACTGCAGGAGGATCTGGATAAATTGGAAGACTGGGCATCCAAATGGCAGATGAAATTTAATGTGGACAAGTGCAAAGTTATGCACCTAGGAAAGAACAACCCACACTATAGTTACACAATGCAAGGTTCCACATTGGGAACCATCACCCAGGAAAAAGATTTAGGAGTCATCGTGGATAACATGTTAAAACCCTCTGCCCAGTGTGCAGCGGCGGCCAAGAAAGCAAATAGAATGCTAGGTATCATAAAGAAAGGGATGGAAAATAAAACAAAGGATATTATAATGCCTCTGTATCGTTCCATGGTACGACCACACCTTGAATAATGTGTGCAGTTCTGGTCAACTTATCTTAAAAAGGACATAGCATTATTAGAAAAAGTACAGAGAAGAGCCACCAAAATGGTGAAGGGGATGGAAGGCTACTCCTATGAAGAGAGGCTACAAAGGTTGGGGCTCTTCAACCTGGAAAAGAGATGGCTGAGGGGAGATATGATAGAGGTCTATAAATTAATGAATGGAGTGGAGCAGGTAAACGTGGATCAATTGTTTACGCTATCAGAATATAGAAAGACTAGGGGACATGCAATGAAGCTACAGGGTAAACTATTTAAGACAAATAAGAGAAAATATTTTTTCACTCAACGTGTAATCAAACTCTGGAATTTGTTGCCGCAGGATGTGGTAAGGGCTGTTAGTGTAGCTGGGTTTAAAAAAGGTTTGGACAAGTTCCTGGAGGAAAGGTCCATAAACCACTATTAAAAAGGGACCCAGGATAATCAATGCTTGACCCAGTACAAGCATTGTGGAACCTGTGTCTTTTGGGGATACTGCTAGGTACGTATGACCTAGATTGGCCACTGTTGGAAACAGGATACTGGGCTTGATGGACCTCGGTCTGACCCAGTATGGCATATCTTATGTTCTTATGTTCTTATGTTCTTATCATGGATGTACGCTACATGTGCTGCCCTAACCATGCCCAGAAATGCCCTCAGACACACCTCCTTTGGTTCATGCAGAACTGTCACTTTCTAAAATCAGGTTCTGAATGTCCCCACCTTTTCAGTCCTTGTCAGCTGTTTGGTATGTCCATCTGCCAAATATGTCTTCTAAAATGGCCCCCATAATGTGTTTGGTTACTATTCTCTAAGTAGTCCAGTTAAACCAATGGTGCATGCTTTTACTGTGGGCATGCATAGGGACGAAGTTTGGGTAGCGTGTGGGTGCAGCACAAATTTAACAATGTAATTTATAAAATTTAGCACATTTTTGATAAGTCTATGCACCGGAACTTAAACCTGAGATAGGAGAGACGTGTCTCCTTGTACCTAATTTGACAGGTGTTTTTGACCAGATATGCCCCTATTATATACCTTACTTTATAAAATAGACTTGAGATATGCTCATGAGAATATGCATAAATCTAAGCAACCTTTACAAAATAACTCTTAAGCACTTTAGCACAGGCCATATGGAAGGTAAACCCTGAATAGTGAATACTGTGTTAAAGTCTAATGAGTCTATTAGAATACATTATTTAGGAATTTATATGCATTATCTTCAGGGAATGTACAGCAATGCCAGTGTGCATGCAAATATCACTAATTAGCACTCTTTGTACACCGGCATTGGCTAATGCATATATCAAGACTAATGTCCATTAGCACAAAGGTCCTTTAGTTTTATGTGAAAGGATATACAAAATAGTTTGTAGAAGTGCAGGAGTAGTGAATGACTCTACCAATTCACAAATTTAGTTGATTGTAAATTCACTTACTGTTGCTGCAAGTCCAATCTGTTTCCAATTTGAATATGTTTATACAAACAAATATGCCCTGATTCATGGAATAACTTTCTATTTCACAAAGTCAGTTTATTGAAAAAGCATTACCCTTTTGCAGAGAACTGTCATAGACACTCAGAAAAATCTATTGTAATGATATATGAGAATATGTAAGGGGGTAAGGTTGGGAGGGGGGCCAGAAAGAGAAAAACATTGGATGATAGCTGGGGGAAGGCAGAGAGATGGAGAGAGATCAGGTGATGACTTGGGGGACAAGAGAGAGACACACTGCATGGTGATGGCCTGGGATGGGCAAGAGACAGATATAAGGTGATGGCTTGGGGGGGGGGGGGGCGAGAGAGAGACAAGCATTGGATGATGACTTGGAGGGGCAAAAGAGAGAGAGAGAGAGACAGACAGACAGACGGGTTATGGCTTGGGTGGTGAGAGAGAGAGAAACAGACATTGGGTGATGCCTTGGTGGAACAAGAGAGAGACACTCTGTGATTGCTGGGGGGGGGGGGCGGGCTATAAGAGGGAGACACTGTGTGATGGCTGGGGGAGGGGCTATGAGATTTTTTTTTTTTGCTTCATATATTACCAGGCCATGGTGATATGTGAAGCAGAAAAGGAAAATGACTCAGGTGCAACTATAAAGGGTCAACAATATGCTGCTGACAACATACTCATTGGGTGGTGGGAGGGGGAGGAGAAGGAGGAGGAGGAGGAGAAGGGTCATTGCCTTCTGTTGGCACTGTGTAATTGCAGATTAAGGACCTAATTTATTAAGCTGTCTTTCTCCATAGAACATGGGAAAACAGTAAATTGGGCCCTTAAAAAACAGAGCTGCAATGCACCTTTTGGGATGTAGGGGGTGGGGCACTGTGACTGAGGTCTATCTCTTTTTGAATAATGCCTAACATTCTATTTGCTTTTTTAACTTCTAGTCTCACAAGATATTTATATAAATCCTCACAATCTTCGGTTGTTTTAATGACTGAATAATTTTATGTCATCTACAAATGTGATCACCCCACTCATCACTCCTATCTCTAGATCATTTCTTAAGGTGAAAAACACTGGTCCCAGCACATACCCTTGGGGCACTCCACTACTGACCCTTTTTCATGTGAACAGATAATTAATCAAGTAGAGGGGTAGCCTTGTGGTTAGAGCAACAGCCTAATACCCAGGAGTTAGGAGTTTGATTCCCACTGGCATTTCTTGTGACTTTGGGCAAGTCACTTTGCCCTCTTTTGCCTCAGAAGAAAAGGCCTGGCAATCTACTTCTGGTCATAATTTGCCAGGTGTTAGGGTACCTGATTTAATCTCCCTTTCTAAATACATTCAGGTGCAGTCCTGGAATACCATTCTGACCTCCACCCTTGATCAGCTAGCCCCTCTGTGTCTGGCACCAACATCACCCACCCGTGCTTATCATTCTTGGTACTACCCTGGCCTCTTGCTTTACCGTGCCCATCACTGTCATGCTGAATGCCACTGGCGCAAACATCCCTCCCCCAAATCTCCTCTTCAATTTCACCATTGTCATCATGAGTATTGCTCCAAGATCCATGCTGCAAAGCAAGCCTACTATTCCAACCAGATTTCATCATCTTCAAACTCTTCTTGTCAGCTTTATTCCATTCTCCATTCACTCTCTGCCTCACATACCTCTCGCCTTCCATCCCCCATTCCTCATCCAAGTGCCCTAGCCACTTTCTTCCCCAACAAGGTTCACTCACTATGCTCCACATTCCCAGTCTGCCCTCTGCCTCTCTCCCCAGATCTCCCCTCATCCCCTGCATCCCCCCAGTCATTGTTCTTGCTGGCTCCTTATTTATCATATACATAGTCCTCCTTCCATCTAATCTCTGCCACAGTATTGTCTAAGGCCCTTATCTCCTCACACAATATCACCTGTTCCTTGGATCCTATACCGTCTCATTGATTGCTGGAGCCCTCTCTTTCCCTCCTCCCCTTTATCCTTTCCATCTTTAACTCCAGTCTCTCTTCCGGTTCTTTCTCTACTTCCTGGAAACATGCCCTGATCCGCTCCATCCTCAAAAACTCCACACTTAACTCCACTATCCTTTCTCACTGGCATCCTGTCTCAAATCTTCCCTTTCTATCAAAAGTCCTGGGGAAGCTGGTCTTTGCACAATGATCCTCACATCTCAATTCCACTCATGCTCTTCAACCCCATCAGTCCAACTTCAGCACATCACATAGCATGGAAACCATCCTCCTCTCCCTCTTGAATGAATTACATGTCCCACATGATCATGGTGGTTTTTCTACAGCTGTCTCTTGGACGTCTCCTCGGCTTTTGATCTGGTTGATCACCGTACCCTTCTCTTATCTCTCTGTAACTTTGGAATCTTTCTCATTATGAGATCAGTATGATACAGAATAATTCTATCATTGGCATAGTAATATGTCGAAATGCTACATTGTTGAATAAGCAGTGAGAGAGGAAGATATTGAAGAGAAGAGGGGCCAAGACAGAGCCTTCTGGGACACCATAGATTCTTCCACTTCTCCTGCCACCCACGCTTGAAGCAATGTCATCTGTTAAAGTTCACAGTTTCCAGGCCAGGTAACATACCAGGGTTTGGGTTGAGGAAATAATTGCACTAATAATGGGTCATAGTGAGATGTGTGGTTTGTGCATCTTGGATAAGCCACAGAATCTTGAGGTCCAGTGGGTGCTTTGTTTCAGACTGGGTTCCATTTTCATCTCAATGGAAATGGCATGGTTTATTTGGTTTGTTACTTCTCTGTGGATTTTTCAGAGAGGATTGTTAGGCAGCAGGTTTCTGTTAGGAGGTTGCATATATTTTGGTGATAATCTTCCATATCCATCACTATGGTCGCATTGTCGTTGTCTGCAGGCAAAATGTCACGCTCATAGGGATCATAATGCTAGTCTTCTTTACGTGATAGATTATGACAAGGTGCTTTATCCCAAAGCAATATCATGGTGGTTTCTCTACATATGTGATCTGCTTAATCTTCTGATAATCTCAAGAGAACACTTTCAATTTCAGCTATGATGTTAGTGTTGTGAACCCCAGGGCTTTTTTTGAGCAGGTACTTGGTGGTATTGAGTACTGGCACTATTTTCATTGCTTGCTAAAACTGACTCATGGTCCTCATGCATTAATGAAAGAGTCCTACATATGAGTACCGGCACCTTTTTGCCAGGAAAAAAGAAACACTGAGAAAAACCTTTATAAAATTACCCTTTAAATGCATAGGCAATTTTGGGGATGGAAAACAGGTAATGTGGGGAGGAAACTGGCACTTATTCATGCATTTTATAAAATGCATGCATTTACTCTAATTTCTACAGGTGTGTTCATACTAAAAGTTACCGTTGCCTCAGAGCAGGTGTAACTTTCTGCAGGAGCTTTCGTGGAGGCAATTTTATACAGGCACATAATGCACATATTACCTTTATAATACAGACAAACATAGGCATCCTTGCGCCTTCTCTGCTTATCTTTCCTTTTTAACAAATTACCCTCTGTATAACCATGTATATTAGGAAGATGGTTTACCGTCTGGTACTGAGATTTAAGAACTGAACTGATGTGTTTTCAGGTTCACTAACAATTATAATTAATGAACGTCTCCATTTCAATCCCGCTTGTATTTTTATTCCAATGAAGGAAGCTTGAATCATTAGATAATGACACCATATTGTGCAATATTAGTTCCTAAAGAATCATTCGGAACTTCATACCCCTTTGTAATTACTTTTGCACTAAAGGCTTAAATTGAGGATGAACTATTATACCATGAAAGAAAGAAATTGCTGCATACCTCCTGATTTTTAAACACTTCAATGTCACCTAGGATATTTTATTTTTAACTTTTCAAGGAAGAAAGGTTAACCGATGCAGTTTCATTATTTTAAAAGCTTACGACCCTATATCTGCATAAAGGTGCTGCTGTACTAAGGTGTGAATTATTTTTTTTTTAAATGGGCACACTACATGTGAAAAATTATGCAAATTGACAAGAAAAGCAAGAAAATACTGGTATTTTAATATTTTGCATGCTTTCTGCATGTAGTGTGCCTCTTGAAAAATGTTTTACAAAACAAGAACTGGATTTGTAGTAAACTTTCATGACTACACACAAAAGTTAAAGTAGATTTAGCATTAACTGTGTCCTACTATGCTGATGAACAATGCACTTTTTTCCTATGCTGTTTTTAACATGTTTTTTGTAAACCACCTTGATAAAGTTACCTTCTGAAAGATGGTATATCAAATAACAAGATAAATAAATATAAATAATGAATAAAATTGACGAGCTCCTATATTGAAAAATAATGCAAACGAGCTCGTTAAAGTGCGCTAAGGGTTTGCACTTTAGCTGTGGACATACAATGGCTACATGCTACCTGTTGGGGCATGCTGAGCAGGCTCTCCCCTGCAGCTATTGTACTAAGAAGTACCTCACTGTGCTAAAACGTCAAGCGCAATTAATGCGGGTGCAGTTAATGCCACATTAGATGCAGCTGCACTATTGGCAATCAGGACACCTAACATGTGGTACCATACCACATGCTATTTATGATTAATGTCTGGTAAAACCCGTGCTAAAAGTATGTAGTGTAGTAAAAGGTCATCTTAGAGTTAAAGAGGATGTCTGCCTAGTTTGCTACTCTTACACAAGCAGGTTTACAAAATTCACCAGTTAAGTGGGACCACTCACATGTATAAATTGCAAAATTGCACCATTTATAAATGTGGAGGCCAATTCAGACCATGGCACAAATGGCCCATCCAGACATCCAAAATCTGGCAAGGCTGGATTTGCATCCGATTCTGCCCCATGGGAGCGGAATCGGGCCTTAGATGGGCCAGACTTGCCCCAATTCAGCAGACCTGGATGTGCAGTGATAACCCTGTCTAGCCCTCCCACTGCCCTGGCATGGCGTCTCAGTGCTGTGGTGTCCTGTTGCCACAGCACCAGGACAGCATGTAGTAGCATTGGGAGGGTCTGACCACCAAAATATCCCTTCCACCACCCAAGCCTCGATGGGAGATGCCAGAGCCACTCTTGGGCATCAGGTGCCTCCCGGATACTGCGCTGTGGGTTGAGGGGGAGCCCTGGCTTGATCGCCGGCATCGGTCTGGCTTATTCCACCTCCAAGGTGCAATAAGTCAGATGTGCATTCCTGGCCCTCCAGATGTACAGGGCCAGGTTGTATGGCCCATCCTTGCTCCACTCAGACTCCTCTTCCTGCCGTCTCCCTCCCACCCACATGCACAGCTCCCCACACAAAGCTGTACTTGAGGGGAGCTCCATGGGCAGAACTGGCACACAGCTGATAGTGGGGGATGTACGTCTGAAGCGGATGTACATCCCTGCTATTCACTGTGCAGAATCTACCCCATAATCCCCCTTCCTCATTAATGCTGTTATTTTTTCTGGATGCATTCTTCTATAAAATAGACTTTAAATTGTATGGTGTTGCTTTGGTGGTACTGTATCTATTTTATAAACGGCTCGAAGCTTGCATACTTTTAAATGGACTACTTAGACATTCATTTCCCCATCTAGACAACCTATACAAAGCTATTTTTTACATCTGTCTTTCAGTCCTGAAAATGTAAATATTGTTCCAATTTTTCATAATATTTATTATTTATTGGCCACTATTTTTGTCTTTGTTCATGCTATTAAAGTCCACAAGGTAAACTTCATACACTAAATCCAAAAGAACTAATTATTTATCTCCAGGAACAAGCAGGAATGAGTCTTCACATATGGGTATCGTCGGTACCAAGGGAGCCTGCGCAGGAACGCTCCCCAGCGTCCAATCAGAAAGCTTTTGGGAGCATCCCACAGCGCCTGCGTGCTGCCTTCCCGCCTTTCCCAACTGCCTCTCTCCAGTTCTTCTTTTTCCGCGGAGCCAGCAGGTCGTGTTCCTGTCACCGCAGAAGAATTTCTTTATTTCTTTTGTATCGCGTCTGCCTTCTTCGACGCTCTACCAGTACCGCCGGTCTTTCTTTTCTTCTTTTAAAAAACAAACAAACAAAACTATTTCTTTTTTCTTCAGGTGCACGTGCATTTTGGGCCTTAGGCCCAAAATTTTTTCCTTAACATGGAAAAGCCCGCCTCAGGGTTTAAGAAGTGCACAAAATGTGGCGGTACCATTTCCGTCACCGACACCCATGACTGGTGTCTAAAATATTTAGGTCCTGACCATTCCATCACAGATTGTATGTCCTGTACTATGATGTCTAAAAGAAGTCGGCAGAACCGAGCAGACATTCTCAGTACCCAGTTTCCCTCTGATGCGGCTTCGCTGGCATCGATGTCTTCCAGGGCTGCTTCTTCCTCCCATTGATCTCAGGTAACTAAACATAAATCCAGCTGGTCCTCGAAGGGTAGATCTCCCTCTAAGCATCGAGATGCCTCTGGAGTTGCCCTCAAGGATTCTGCACCGGCAAAATTACCCCGGCGGGAGGCTTCGGCCTCCAAAGCATCATCATCGGGGTTCCAGGATGATCTCGATGGCTTGGTCTCGACAGATCACCTGGTGCCATGCTCTGGGGTACCGGTGGCTTCCACCGGTACCGACTTCCAAGCATTGGCGGCGTCGGTGGACCAGAGGATTCTGTCCATAGAACACAGTCTGGCAGCTTTCCTTGTGGCATTGACGCCCCAGGTACTGCAACAGACTACTCCACCGGTACTGGCTCTAGCACCGCCATCGGTACCGATGGCATCGACATCGGCATCGGTGTCTGCTATGCCGGTACTCTGTCCTCTGAAGCCCTCCGGTACCGATACCGATCCTTCTCGGTACGGGTATAGAAACATAGAAACATGACGACAGAAAAAGACCACATGGCCTATCTAGTCTGTCCTTCCATAACAACTACAACAGTCCACTTTTTGCCTTTAGAGATCCTCTGTGTTGGTCCCATGCTTTCTTGAATTCAGTTACTGTCCTCATCTCTACCACCTCCACTGGGAGACTATTCCACGGATCCACTACTCTTTCCGTAAAGAAATATTTCCGCATATCACTCCTGAATCTATCTCCCTTCACCCTCATCCCATGTCCCCTCGTAGCAGAACTTGCTTTCAATTGAAAGAGGCTCTCTCCCTGAACATTTATGCCACGGAGGTATTTAAACATCTCAATCATATCACCTCTATCCCGCCTTTCCTCTAAGGTGTACATATTAAGATCCTTAAGTCTGTCCTCATATGCTTTATAATGAAGCCCATTAATCATTTTGGTAGCAACCCTCTGCACCGACTCCATCCTGTTCACATCCTTTTGAAGGTGCGGTCTCCAGAATTGCACACCATACTCCAAATGAGGTCGCACCAAAGACTTATACAGAGGCATTATCACCTCCTTTTTTCTGCTAGCCATTCCTCTCCGTATGCACCCAAGCATCCTTCTAGCTTTTGCTGTCGCCTTTTCCACCTGTTTAGCTACTTTAAGATCATCAGACACAACCACGCCTAGGTCCCGCTCTTCTTTAGTGGACAAAAGTACTTCACCTCCTATACTGTATTGCTCCCTTGGATTGCTGCAGCCCAAATGCATGACCTTACATTTTTTAACATTAAATCCCAGCTGCCAAATTCTAGACCATTCTTCAAGCTTAGCTAGATCCCTCCTCATGTTATCTACCCCGGTATCGGGCTTTGCAGAAGCATCCGGACAGACGATACTTCGATTCCTCTGAAGAGTCTGAGGATTCTGACGTATCTGTCGATGCAGCGATGCTTTTTCCACAGGAGGAGTCCTCTCCTAAGCGAAGGATGTCTCCTCCAGAAGACTTGTCTTTTCAAGACTTCATCAGGAAGGTGGCTCGGGGCCTATCCATCACGGTGGCCCCTGAGACAGAACCCAGAGCCAAGGAGTTAGATATTTTACAGTATCCTAAAACTCCTAAGGAGGCAGCAACCTTGCCTGTTCATGAGATTTTGTATGATCTCATGTTGAGGATGTGGGAAACACCTCTTACCACCTCTCCTCATTCTTCAGGTTAGATACCATGTATCGTGTCCCTCCTTGTCCTGGTTTCCATTAAACTCAGCTTCCTCACCACTCTATTGTGGTTGAGTCTGCTATGAGAAAGATTAGAAGTGCTAAGAGACATGCCTCTAATCCTCCAGGACGTGAATGTAGAACCCTGGATGCTTTTGGACGTAGAGTCTTCCAAGCTTCCATGCTTGCTGCAAGGATTAATTCCTATAGTCTTTACATGGGAAGGTTCCTAAAAGAGGTCACTGATCATTTGCAGACTTTAAGTCCTTTCATTTCTGAGGATAAAAGACAGGACTTTCTCACTTGGCTCAAACATGCCCAACATATCTCCAAATTCTCCAACCGTGCAGCTTTTGACTCCTTTGAATGTGTAAGCAGAGCCTCGGCTATTGCCATAGGTGCATGTAGAATTGCTTGGCTTCAAGCATCTGATTTGGAGATCTGGGTCCAAGATGAATTGGGAAATATCCCTTGTACTGGTGAAAACCTGTTTGGTAAAGATTGGCAAGCAAAGGCCAATCAGATGGATGCTGAAAATTCTGCCTTGGATAGACTGTCCAAGTCTACAGCTGCTCCTGTTAAGAAAAGGTTGTTCAAAAAAGCACCTTTTTCTAAAAAAGGAAGATTTTATCCTGCTTATAGTCAGCGGGCATCTTCTGCAGCTCAGTTCGCTACCAAACGTCAGCAACCATCCAAACAGAGCAAAGCAAAGGCTGCTAGGCCTCCACCGACCCAGCAACCTCAGCCTCCTCAGGGCCTTTGACTTTCTGCTAGAGAACTTAGCCTTCCTGGCTCTAGAAGGACCAGAGCCCTCCACCATTCCAGAAAGGTTATGTCATTTTGCTCCCAGGTGGGGACAAATTACAGCAGAGCATTGGACACTCTCCATCATAAAGGAGGGGTACAAACTTCATTTTTCAAGCTTGCCCCCTCACACAAGAGTGAACCAGTTCAATTCTCTGACCTCCCTCCTCAACCTGTTGGGTCAGGAGATTGCCACCCTTCTTGCCCAAGGGGCAATAGAAAAAGTGCCTCTTCATTTACAGGGTACAGGGTTCTACTCCCCCTATTTTCTTATTCCAAAGAAAACAGGGGGCTACAGACCCATTTTAGACCTCAGAGAATTGAACAAATTCCTAGTCAAGGAAAAATTCTAAATGATTTCTCTGGGAACTCTGCTGCCATACCTTCAGAGTCAGGATTGGCTTTGTTCTCTAGATCTCAAGGATGCGTACACCCATGTTCTCATCCATCCTACTCACAAAAGGTTCCTTCGGTTCCTTTTTCAAGAGAAGCACTATCAATACAGAGTGCTTCCTTTCGGTCTGGCCTCTGCACCAAGGGTGTTCATGAAATGCATGGCAGTGGTAGCTGCATTTCTGCGCACTCTGGGAATATTTGTCTTCCCTTATTTGGACGACTGTCTCATTTGAGCTCCCACTCAGTCAGAGGCCAAAAATTCTCTATCCTGCACAATGCGTATCCTTCAGTATTTAGGGCTGGTAATAAACATCCCAAAATCCAATCTCACCCCTACGCACTCCCTGGAGTTTATAGGGGCGTTGCTGGATACCACAAGGGCAAGAGCCTATCTCCCCCAGGCCCGTTGCCTTCGCTTGGTGCAGTTAGCTTCTCAAGCAGAGTTAAAGCCCCATTTGTCTGCTCGAGAAATGTTAGTTACTAGGCCACATGGCATCCACCGTGCATGTGGTACCATATGCTCGCCTTCACATGAGGGCAGCTCATTGGACTTTATCCACCCAATGGACCCAGGCATTAGACTTCCTGTCCGACAAAATAGCAAACACAAGTTGCCTCATTTTGTCCCTCCAGTGGTAGAAGTCCCCTCAAAACCTGTTGCTGGGGTCCCCCTTTCAGCAGTCTCTACCCCAAGCAACTCTCACAACAGATGCTTCTCCAATGGGTTCGGGAGCTCATCTGCAAGACCTCTCCACCCAGGGCATCTGGTCTCCACAGGAGAGTTGTCTACATATCAATCTCTTGGAGCTAAGAGCAATCTTCCTTGCTCTATGAGTGTTCCACACCCTGCTCAGCTACAAGACAGTCCTTATCCACACGGACAATCAGGTAGCCATGTTCTACATGAACAAGCAGGGCGGAACAGGCTCTCTGTCGCTGTGCAATGAAGCTTTGCGACTGTGGGCCCTTGCCAGAGAGCATCAGATTCATCTCCTGGCAGTTTATCTTCCAGGCGTTCAAAACTCTTGGGCAGACAGGCTCAGTCGAGTTCTACTTCCACACGAGTGGTCCGTGCATGTGGACCAGGTGGCCAGGATTTTTCAAATTTGGGGAACCCCAGACATAGACCTTTTTGCAAGTCCGTGGAATGCCAAACTTCCCCGGTTCTGTTCCAGGACTCCGGCTCAGGGGGCTCAAGCCAGGGATGCTTCCCTCCTTTACTGGGGTCAAGACTTCCTGTATGCCTTTCCACCCATTCCCCTAATTTCCAAAACCCTATTCAAGCTTCAGAGAGACAGAGGTCGCATGATCCTCATAGCACCACATTGGCCACGCCAAGTGTGGTACCCCCTGCTTCTACATCTCTCTCGAGCTCCCTCCCTGCATTTAGGGTCTGCTCCAGATCTCCTATCTCAGGAGGATGGAACATTATGGCATCCCAATCCCCAGTCTCTGCATCTCAGGGTTTGGTTGCTGAAGGCCTAGATCTCCAAAATCTTGATCTTTCTCAGCAGGTGAAAGATATTCTTCATGCTTCCAGAAAGCCTTCCACTAGACATTCTTATGCTTTCAAGTAGAAAAGGGGCTTAACCCCCTTGCGATACCTCTGGAATCCTTACTAGAGTATCTTCTTCATTTATCTAATGCAGGCCTTAAGACAAATTCGGTAAGAGTCCATTTGAGTGCTATTGCAGCTTCCCTTAAGCCTCTCAATGGACAGCCTATTTCCTCTCATCCTCTTATAGCAAGATTCATGAGAGGCCTTATTTTAACTAAGCCTCCCATTAAACCACCACCGGTGGCATGGGACTTAGACCTGGTTCTTGGGCAGCTCATGAAGCCACCTTTTGAACCATTAGCTACCACTTCCTTGAAATTTCTTTCTTGGAAGATTATTTTTCTCATTGCAATCACCTCAGCACGCCGCATTAGTGAGTTGCAAGCACTAGTAGCTAATCCACCTTATACAAGGTTCCATCATGACAAGGTAGTCCTTAGGACTCATCCACACTTTATGCCTAAAGTGATCTCACCCTTCCATCTGAACCAAGAGGTATACCTACCTGTCTTTTTTCCAGGACCTCATGCATCAAGTGCACAGAGGAATCTTCATACCTTGGATTGTAAAAGAGCTCTAGCCTTCTACTTACAAAAAACACAGCAACATAGAAAGTCCTCTCAACTCTTTGTTGCTTTTGATCCTTCTCATTTAGGACTTCCAGTTTCCAAAAGAACACTGTCCAACTGGATTGCTTGGTGTATTTCTTTCACCTATCAGAGTAAGAACCTCTCTCTGGAGGGCCATGTCACAGCTCACAATGTGAGAGCCATGGCAACCTCAATGGCTCATCTACATTCTGTGTCTATCGGCGACATCTGTCGAGCAGCCACTTGGGCCTCTGTTCATACCTTCACAGCCCATTACTGTTTGGACAAGGACTCCCGCCGGGATGCCTTGTTTGGTCAGGCTGTTCTCAAACATCTGTTCCATACCTAGTCAACTCCTACCCACCAACCCTGGTTGGATGCCAGAGATCCATGGGGGGAACTGCAACCCTTCTTAGGGACACACAGCTCTGGGGTCTCTCCCTGGCATCAAAAGCTAGGGAGTCCCCATATGTGAAGACTCCTTCCTGCTTGTTCCTGGAGATAGCACAGTTACTTACCTGTAACAGGTGATCTCTGAGAACAGCAGGAATAAGTCTTCACAACCCACCCACCTCCCCTAGGAGTTGTATCTCTCTATCTATCTTTCCTTTCCCTCTCTCTCTCTTTGCCTCAGCTTTAAAACTCGAACTGGAGAGAGGCAGTTGGGAAAGGCGGGAAGGCAGCACGCAGGTGCTGTGGGATGCTCCCAAAAGCTTTTTGATTGGACGCTGGGGAGCGTTCCCGCGCAGGCTTGGATAGTAAAGGGATCAAATGTACTAAGGTGAATAATAGAGATGGAATTTAAACAGAAATTTCCAGATATCTCATGTTTAAATTTCAGTTACAGAGTTGGTTTTTACCGTAACTCCTTCTTATCAGAGGTGTATATGGAAAAATATTTGGTTCATTTTCCATTTATTTGCAGATATTTTGGCTGATTCCTAGTCAGTTTTCAGTCTGTTTCAGAAATTAATGTATATAAAATATGATTGATGTTTAAAAATCGTTTCAAACCTAAACCACTAATTATAAGAACATAAGAACATAAGATATGCCATACTGGGTCAGACCAAGGTCCATCAAGCCCAGTATCCTGTTTCCAATAGTGGCCAATCTAGGTCATACGTACCTAGCAGTTTCCCCAAAAGACACAGGTTCCGCAATGCTTGTAACTGGGTCAAGCATTGATATCCTGGGTCCCTTCTTAATAATGGTTTATGGGCCTTTCCTCAAGGAACTTGTCCAAACCTTTTTTAAACCCAGCTACACTAACAGCCTTTACTACATCCTCCGGTAACAAATTCCAGAGTTTGATTACACGTTGAGTGAAAAAATATTTTCTTTTATTAGTCTTAAATAGTTTACCCTGTAGCTTCATTGTATGTCCCCTAGTCTTTCTATATTCAGATAATGTAAACAATCGATCTACGTTTACCCGTTCCACTCCGTTCATTAATTTATAGACTTCTATCATATCTCCCCTCAGCCGTCTCTTTTCCAGGTTAAGGAGCCCTAACCTTTTTAGCCTTTCTTCATAGGAGTATCCTTCCATCCCCTTTACCATTTTGGTGGCTCTTCTCTGAACCTTTTCTAATAACTCTATATCCTTTATAAGATACGGCGACCAGAATTGCACACAATATTCAAGGTGTGGTCTCACCATGGAACGGTATAGAGGCATTATAATATCTTTTGTTTTATTTTCCATTCCTTTCCTTATGATACCTAGCATTCTATTTGCTCTCTTGGCTGCCACTGCACACTGGGTGGTGGTTCCTAATGTGGAACCTTGCATTGTGTAACCATAGTTTGAGTTGTTTTTCCCTAGGTGCATAACTTTGCACTTGTCCACATTAAATTTCATCTGCCATTTTGATGCCCAGTCTTCCAATTTATCAAGATCCTCTTGCAATTTTCCACAATCCTCTTGGGTTTTAACAACTTTAAATAGTTTTGTGTCATCTGCAAATTTGATAACCTCACCCGTTATTCCTCTTTTCAGGTCATTTATGAATATATCAAAAAGCAGTGGACCGACTTCCGGTGACGTCACCCACCCGAATGGCGGCGTAGCGCGGGAGCTCCGCCACCAGCAAGCTTTTAAATGATAAATAGCCCCTACGGGCATCGAAGGGGCAGTTCGGAGTGTGGACGCGATCGAGGGGGGCACCAACTTACCCCAACGGAGGTCAGCGAAAGTGGGGAGGCGAAGCGGAGAGGCGAGAGCAGACCGGGAGCGGCAGCCCAGTCACCCGCGGGCTTCTTAGCCAGAGGCGGCGGGGAGAAGGAGGCGAGAGAGCGGTGCTTGCAGGGCTGCAAACGGCCTGTGAGAGGGCAGACGGATCGTGCACGCAAGCGGCAAGAACCAGCACAGCCAGGCTACAAACAAAGCGCTGCTGCACGAAGAGGCGAACCGCTGCACGCCGTGCCCAGACGAAGCGTGGGCCGTGAAAGGCCTAACACGTGGCTGGTGCAGCACAGAGGCAGACATACCAGCGACCCGCTCCTACAACAAAGAGCGGGAAAAGCGGGAGAGCGGACAGCAACGGTGAGTCTCCAAAGCCCCAGAAATATCAAGGGCTGGGATAGAGGCTGAGTGAGCCTGGGTGTGAGGCCTACTTACTGCACAGGCCGCAGAGAGGAGAGAGGGCGGTGAGCCCGGAGCACAGGCAGTGAAGACAGCAGAGGGAAGTGTGAGCCGGCCTGCAATGGAGAAAGTCAGTAAAAAAGAGAGCCTGATGAAAAAAAAATTGGCCGAGTTCCGCTCCCCATATGCAGCCTCCAAAGGCGGGAAGGAGGGGGAGAAAGCAGGAAAACCAGCGATAGAGGCCCCGCAGAGTCCGGGGGGGAGTGACGGTGGAGAAGAGTGCCTGACTGCTGCAGAGCAGATTAAACAATGGCTCCTCGAGTTGAAGGAGGAATTGAAGGTGGAGCTGAGTGAGGTGAAGAATGAGATTAAGGAGATTGTGCAGACCATGCGCCAAGATATACTAGAGCTGGGAGAACGAGTTGAAGAGGCGGAAGCCAAGCTGGAGAGTCAAGGGGAGACTCTGACGCAGGTCCAGAGAAGCTGGGAAGAGCTACAGTTGGCGCAGGAGGTACTTAAAGCCAAAATTGAAGACCTGGAAGACCGCTCACGAAGATGCAACCTCCGGGTGCGAGGTGTGCCGGAAGAGCCTAAGTATAAGAACTGTGAGGAGGTGGTCCAGCGGATCTTTAGGGATCTCCTAGTAACAGCTGAACAAGGGGTGGCCGAGGAAGATACTCGCCCTGGAATAGAAAGAGCGCACAGAGGTCTGGGGCCCATTCGAGAAAATAGGCCGAGAGACATAGTCGTATGCCTGAGATCCTTTAAGAGCAAGGAACTCCTGCTGGTTGCCAACCGCAAATTGAAAAGCTTCCACTGGGAGGGACATAAGGTGGAGTTGTACCAAGACCTGTCCCAGGGAACGCTGCAGCGAAGGAGAGAGATCAGAGAAGTCACAGCGTATCTCAGAAGAGCTGAACTGAGATACAAGTGGCTTTTCCCATTTGGATTACTTATCACGGTGATGAAAGGGCGATCGAGGACGGTGAGATCCAGTGCGGAGGCTTGGAAGGCTTTGTGGGAGCTTGGAGCAGAGCAATTACCGGAGATGGCGGACGGTCCGTCTACTCCACCGAGAAAGGAATCCAGGCTCGGACGAGAGGAGACTATGAAATGGCAGAGGGCAAGCGGTCGGAGATTGGCCAGGACGGCCAAGGACAACCATCAGAGTCGGGAGTCAGAGCAAGAGACTGGATGAGCTGTGGCATCTCATTAAAGGACTGGTATTCTTGAATGAGTATTGTTAGCGGGCGTGGGGGAGGAGCCGGGCTGAGTAGCAGGCTAGGAGGGGATAGGGGGGGGGGAGAGGCTGGGGTAGAGCTGAAAGGGAGGAGGTATAATGAGGGGAGAGGAGAGGAAGGGGTAAGGGATGTAGGGGGTAGTGGGGGGAACTGGGTTCGGTTGGGGAAAGGAGGGGCTGAGGGGCTGCTGGGGTAGAATAGGTGGGGAGGTGGAGAGGGTCACTGAAATGGAAGTTGAATCTCTGCAGAGGAGAGTCATGATGGGGGGAGGAGGGGGAGGGGAGGGAGGGGGGAGGGGGAGGGGGGACAGTGAGGGAGGGGCGGTCGGATGGGTTTACGGGTGAGAGGAGGGGGAATGGGGGAAGGAGGGGTGTTGAAAATTCTAACGTTGAATGTTAAAGGATTAAACTCACCAATGAAAAGACAGAAACTGTACAAGGAATTAGCAAGGCTTAAAGCGGATATAGTAATGTTGCAGGAGACACATCTACAGAAAAAGCATGAGGCATTGGTGCAACCCCGGGGGTATAAGCATCGAGTGTTTGCCTCTAATCTTAAAGAGAAAAAGAAAGGAGGGGTGGTGGTCTTCATTAGCGGGGAAGCTCCAACAGAGGTTCAGGTGATATCCCGAGATAAGGGGGGAAGATATCTCCTGCTGAGGGTAAAGCTGGGGGAGGAGTGGTTTTGTGTGGTAAATGTGTATGCACCTACGGGTACCCAAACTGAGTTCTGGAAAGAACTGGGTGAGCAGGTGGCGGCAATGGGGGATGGAGTGCTGATTTGTGGAGGGGATTTCAATGTGGCCTGGGAGGTTAGGAGAGACACGACAGGGCAGAGGGAGGGGAGAGGAAAGGATAGGAAGTGCTATCACAGATTTGTGCAGGAGAATGGCCTGATTGATGCGTGGCGGATATTAAATCCAGGACGGAGGCAATTTTCCTTTTATTCGGCGGCCCATGGAACCTACTCCCGCTTAGATGCCATATGGGTGGGGAAGGAGCTAGCAGGGAGGCTTCAGGGGGGCGATATAGAACCAATCACATGGTCCGACCATGCTCCGGTGGTGGTGCGAGTGCGTGTGGCAGGGGAGGATAAGGGACGTCAATTTTGGAAATTGAATGAGGGTCTGCTGGAGGATGCTAGGGTGGTGAAAGAGATTGAAAGCTTAATCCCGGTGTATTTTGAGCAGAATGGCGGCGGGGAGGTAAAAGAAGGAGTAGTCTGGGATACCTTTAAGGCTGTTGTAAGGGGGGTGCTCATTAAGTGGGGTGCACGTATAAAGCGGGAACGGGCAGAGCGTGAGGAGCAGTTGTGCCGGCAACTGCGGGAGATGGAGGAGAGGGATGGGCAGGGAGGAAGTGGACAGCTCCGGGGTGCGGTCTTGGAACTACGGGCCAAAGTGAATGCACTTGAGGTGGAGAAGATACAGTTCCGCCTGCAGCTGTTGAAACAGAGGTTCTTTGAAGGGGGGAACAAAGCCGGGAAATTCCTCGTGAGACAGTTGAAAAAGCGGAGGGAGTGGAATAGGATTTCACAGATTAAGAGTAAGGGGGTGGTGGTGCGGGAGGATCAGCGTATTAGGGAAGAATTTGTGTCCTTTTATAGCAACTTGTATGCGGCACGAGAGGCGGGGTCGGGGGAGGATATTCGGGAGTATGTGAGGGGAGCAAGGCTCCCGGCCTTGACGGGAGACGAGCAGGAGGGGCTGGATGGGGAAATACAAACCGAAGAGGTCTTACAGGCCATTAAGGCTTTAAAGGCCGGCAAAGCCCCAGGGCTCGATGGCTTGACGGCAAGGTTTTATAAACAATTTGGGAGTCTTTTGTTGAACCCGCTGACCAGGGTATTTAATGGGCCGCGAACGGGGGAGACCTTGCCAGATACAATGGGTTGGGCAGGTATTACTCTTATCCACAAGGAAGGGAAGGGAATGACCCTCAAGATTGTGCATCCTATCGCCCAATCTTGTTGTTGAATATTGATGCGAAATTACTGGCAAAAGTGTTAGCGACGAGACTTAATAGATTGCTAGGGAAATTGGTGCATGAAGACCAAGCTGGGTTTGTGCCAGGCCGGCAAGTGGCAGACCACATTCGGAAAGTGTTAAATGTGATGTGGTCGGCACAAAAGAAGGGAGCGGAGGCTCTGTTGGTATCATTGGATGCCGAGAAGGCCTTCGATCAAGTGTCCTGGAAATTTCTGTATTCGGTATTGGAACTCCAAGGGTTTGGGCCTGGTTTCGTGCAGTGGATAAGGGCTCTATACGCTAGGCCGACAGCCTGTGTCCGAGTGAATGGGGGATACTCGGAGTTTTTTCCGCTAGAACGAGGGACTAGGCAGGGATGTCCCCTGTCCCCTTTATTGTTTGCGCTCTCCCTCGAACCTTTAGCGGCAAGGTTGAGGAGTAGCTTAGACGTCGCGGGGGTTAGGGTGGGACGCCAGGAATGTAAAGTGTCCATCTTTGCGGACGACATACTCTTGACCATCACGAAACCTAGAGAATCATTGAAGGCAGTGATGAGGGAGATTCAAGAATATGGCGAGAGGGCGGGCTTTCGGATTAATTGGGGGAAATCAGAGATCTTGAATATAGTGGGGGAGAAGGATGAGCAACGGGACTGGCAACAGAGTTTTCCATTTAAATGGGCAAAGATATCGATTCGTTATCTAGGGGTACAGCTGGGGAGAACTTTGGAGGACTTGTACGCTTTAAATTATAAGAAATTGGTGGGGCAGGTAGAGGGGCGCCTACAGGGCTGGAGTAGGGGGTATTATTCGTGGTTCGGGCGCATGGCGTCGGTGAAAATGATGCTTCTTCCCCAGTTTCTGTTCCTTTTTCAAGTCTTACCTGTTTAGATACCCCGGAGAGTGCTGAGGAGGATACAGCAGCAGGTGGAGCGATTCATCTGGGGGGGGGGAAGCGGCCACGGGTGGCGGCAAGAACGATGCAAGTGTCGGTAGGAGAGGGGGGGATGGGGGTCCCAAACTTTAGCCTATATTATGCGGCAGCCCAGTTGCGAGCAGTTTACGCGTGGCTGCGGGAGCCACATAAGCAGTGGGTACAGATGGAGGTGGACGAATATAGGCCAGGAGAATTAGAACGTATAGTATGGGAGGGGAGGGGTGAGAAGGGGAGGAATCCCATAGTGGGGCACACATTGCAGGTGTGGCAACAGTATAGGAAGCGGTTGGTGAGAGATAAAAGGTGGTCGACTACCATGTCACTACAAGCCTGTTGTGCGGAGAGTACGGGGCCAAGTACAACAGTGCTTCGTAAGTGGGCGGAGCTAGGCTTGACCCAGGTGTCCCAGATAGTGGTAGGGACACAGTGTAGAGGCTTTGAGGGAGTGCGAGATCTCTATCGACTGGGGGAGGCGGATAGGTTTGCATATACGCAGATATGCTCGGTGGTGCGCCAAAAGGGGAGGGAGAAGGGGGGAAGGGGGGAGGGGAGTGGTTTGAAGGAGCATGTTTAGGTTCCATGGGACGGCAGAGGATGCTCTCTAGGATCTATAGAGGTCTGATTGCAAGGGGGAAGGTAAGTTGAAGTACATGGAAGCGTGGGAAAAGGATTTAGGGGTAAAGTGGGGGGTGGAAGAGTGGGAGGCCATTGCAATGGGCATAGCTAGATTCTCCATTGCCACGTCATTGCGAGAGAATGGCTTTAAGGTGCTGAGTCAATGGTATCTCACACCGGAGAGATTGTGTAAGGCGGGTGTGTTGCAGACGGATGAATGTTGGCGAAAGTGTGGGGAAAGAGGATCCTGGATGCATATGTGGTGGACGTGTCCAGTTGTTGGAGAGTATTGGAGCAAAATAGGGGAGAATATTAACAAAATTGTGGGTGTGAATATTGCGCTTGGACCTGAGATGTGTCTCCTGCATAGACCAGATGGGAGGTGGGATGGGGACTGGAGAATCATTTGGTATTGTGTAACAGCGGCACGGTGCGAAATAGCATGGTATTGGAATAGGCCGATTTTGCCCTCCATAGCGAGTTTTGCATGTAGAGTGTCGCATCTTTATGCCATGTATAAACTGACGGGGGAGAGGGTGGGGAGAGGGGAGCAAATGGGGAAGCGGTGGGCGGGGGTGTGGAAGTGGTTGCGTGAAGAGGGGTGGAAGTAAGGGGGAGACGTAGGGGTAGAAGTAGGGGGGAGGGGGGGCTTAATTTTGGGGGCTAGGAAGCGGGAGGGGGGGTTTTGACTGGCTTAAGAGACGTTGGGGGAAGGTAGGGGAAAAAAAAGAATGACTTGTTCATGTTAATTATTGCTACTGTTATGTTGGTTATATTGGTGGTTCGCTGTATGGCATTTCCATCCTTATTTATATAGCATTGCTTGAGCATAAGGGCAGGGGAGGGGAGGTTGGGTGGAGGGGATAACCTATGCTGGTTCTGTATATCAGGTATTGTGTACAAGATGTTCGTTCTCTCTTGTGTTGCCTGCAGAAAGCTTGGTGTACTGTAGCTGTTGTTCAGATGGAAATGTAAATGACACAGATGATAATAAAAATTAAAAAAAAAAACAAAAAAAAGCAGTGGACCCAGTACAGATCCCTGGGGTACACCACTATTCACTTTTCTCCATTGGGAAAATTGGCCATTTAGCCCAACCTTCTGCTTTCTATCTTTTAACCAGTTCCTGATCCACAGTAGTGTCTGCGCCCATGCTTGCCAAAAATCCACCCATGTGCATGGTATGCACTGGCTTGCAAAATGCGTAACTTTAGGTATGATCAAATTTTGTAACAGCCCATTTGTGCACATAAAAAAAATGTTGTAGCTATAAAAATGGTTTCTAAAATTACCCTCCTACTGTGATTTATGACAATGAAGAAGTGATAGTCAACTTTTCATTGCAGACTGTGTCTGCTTATATCAATCTTCCATTGAACAAATGCTGATTTTATTTGACATCAGAAGCAAAATCATGATTGAATAAGCAGAAATATGTTATACACAAGATCATATGCACTTGAAACTCAATTTTGCAGAAGATCCAAGTTGCATAAATGAGTACATATCTAGAAATAGCCAAGGGGGCCATTTTTCTTAAGATATATAAAGGACAGTAGGCTGGCTGGAGGGATACTCTTCTCTATCCTGTGGTAATGTAATCCTGTGCATAATATTTTGCACACTTCTGCATTTTGCAGAATTGAGGGTACAATATTTGAAGACCTGCCATAAATGCTGAACAAAAAAAGATTGTATGGCCGCAATATTCAGGCCGCAGCAGTCAGCACTGGTAAAGTGCTTATTCACCGCAGGCAGAAGTGAAACCAAATATTCAGCACCAGACCCTTTCCAGCATCTGGCACTGAATATCCGCCAACTATTTTTGCTATCCAATCAGTGGCGATATTCAGCCACTAATAGGATAGCAAAGTCATATGAACTTAGGACAGCCATTGACTTGTCCTAATTTTATGCGGTTACTTATATGGTTAACTGGTTGAAAATCTTCTGAACCATCCTAACTCCACTCACAGACCACTTTGGCACTATCCAGTTAGGCCACCATTCCAAAACACAAATAGCAGGGTTGGACGTATGGCCTGGACATCCAACCTGTGCTTAGCCTCAGAACGCGATTCTGAGCCCAGTGTACAGAGTGTTTGTGCAGGGAGCACTGGACATGGGAGGAAGGGGACAGAGCGGAGGCAGTGCGTGGAAGAGCCAGCTGCTGGGATATAGAGAGGCAACTCCAGTCATGCCTCTATACATTCCCAAGCTCTGACTTATATGCCTGACTTAGTCCACCCTGAAGGTGGAATAAGCGTCGGGTGCCCCCCACATCGCGTGCCGCACACCCCTGCAAAAAGCCATCCTGCCATGCTTTGCCCCTACAGCCACGATTCGGCCCACAGAAGCCACTGGTAATGGCCGGACAGTGAGCTGCAGGGGCAAATGAACGCCACGGCATTCCGAGCCATCCTATGGATGGCTTGTTGCCGTGGTGCCAGGATGTCACTGCTCTCTCGTACGAGTAGTGACATTCTGGAATCTGGCTTGGCAACTCCCCATACATCGATCTGCTCGGCATACGGGAGCACCTGGGCATCGAAGTCCCCAATTCTGCCATCTCAGGTACATCCAAAACAAGGTGGCAGAATCGGGGACATCTCTGGCATGTCCATGTTTTGACTGGGCAATGTGGCTGGACGTGCTGGATACAGAATGGGGATATTCAGAGGCACTAGCCGGTTAGTGACTCTCAGGCTCAGCAGGGCTTATGTGGTTTGCAAGTCCTGCAAATCAAATAAACCCTTTTGAATATTGAATCCTGTGTATTTATTTATTTAAGCACATTTTGAATATCATTATTTTGGCAGAAAGCACAGCAAGGCAGTTCAAATGTGAAAAAAATAGTTCACAATAAAAGACACAGATTAAAGGGTAGACAAGGGAGTATGAGATAGATGGGAGAAAGGAGAAAGAAGATAAAGCAGGCTGCATCACCCATCTTTGCTAGAGGCCTAAGATAATACAAGCTCAAATAACTCAATTTTTAATCATTTTTTTAGAACTTGGGGAAGGTTGTTTTCTGATGGATCTAAAGTGGGAAAGAATTTCAGAATCAGGGACCTAGAATGTAGAAGGCTAAGTTACAGGAAATATCTAGATGCAGATGAGAAGGAGGTAACAGAGAGAACGGGGAAACTTGAGATGAGTGAAGGGAAAGGTAAGAGGTATGGAGGCCTATTAGAATGCAGGGCAAATCCTGAATTTGATTTGAGCAGTATCGGGAAACCAGTGTTGAGATTTAAAGGGAGAGAGACACAATCATAACTACAGGACCCAAGAAGCAGTAGACTCAACAAAAGAGAAAATAGTGAGGTTTCTGGAATCCAGCAAATTACAGGATCCGGGGCAGCATGGATTCACCAGAGGCAGGTCTTGTCAGACAAATATGATTGATTTATTTGACTGGGTGACCAGGGAGTGGGACCGAGGGAGAGCCCTAGATGTGGTGTATTCAGATTTCAGTAAAGCCTTTGACACTGTTCCTCATAGGTGACTTATAAACAAACTGAGCACCCTAGGGATGGACCCTAAAGTTACTGCTTGGGTTAGAAATTGGTTGAGTGGGAGGCGACAAAGGGTACAGGTAAATCGAGCTCACTCTGAGGAGAAGGAAGTTACCAGTGGTGTGCCCCAGGGATCTGTCCTTGGTCCGATTGTTTTTAACATCTTTGTTAGTGATATAGCGGAAGAGCTGTCGGGTAATGTTTGTCTCTTTGCGGATGATACCAAAATCTGCAATAGAGTAGACAGCCAGGAAGGTGTAGATAACATGAGGAGGGATCTAGCTAAGCTTGAAGAATGGTCTAGAATTTGGCAGCTGGGATTCAATGTTAAAAAATGTAAGGTCATGCATTTGGGCTACAGCAATCCAAGGGAGCAATATAGTATAGGGATGAAGTACTTTTGTCCACTAAAGAAGAGCAGGACCTCAGTGTGGTTGTGTCTGATGATCTTAGATTAGCTAAACAGGTAGAAAAGGCAACAGCAAAAGCTAGGATGCTTGGGTGCATAGGGAGAGGAATGGCTAGCAGAAAAAAGGAGGTGACAGTGCCTCTGTATAAGTCTTTGGTGCGACCTCATTTGGAGCATTGTGTGCAATTCTGGAGACCGCACCTTCAAAAGGATATAAGCAGGATGAAGTCAGTACAGAGGGTGGCTACTAAAATGGTTAGTGGTCTTCATTATAAAGCATATGAAGACAGACTTAAGGATCTTAATATGTACACCTTAGAGGAAAGGTGGAATAGAGGTGATATGATTGAGATGTTTAAATTCCTCTGTGGCATAAATGCACAGAGTGAGAGCTTCTTTTGATCGAAAGCAAGTTCTGCTATGAGGGGACATGGGATGAGGGTGAAAGGGGATAGATTTAGGAGTGATATGCGGAAATATTTCTTTACGGAAAGAGTGGTGGATCCATGGAATAGTCTCCCAGTGGAAGTGGTAGAGATGAGGACGGTATCTGAATTCAAAAAAGCATGGGACAAACAGAGAGAATCTGTAAAGGAAAAAAAGGGACTGTTGTAGTTGTTGATATGGAAGGACAGACTAGATAGGCCATGTGGTCTTTTTCTGTCATCATTTTTCTATGTTTCTATGAGTTGGAGTCATTTGAATGAGAATAACAGAAGATTAACTGTAAAGATGTAATCTTTAGAGTAATCAATACACGCAATTACCAAGGTTAAATCAAGATCCTATGTTAGTCATACATAAGGAATGTGGTGACAGACTTAATGCAATGCAGAGATTAGACGGAAGAGTTTCCCAGAGATTCAAGCTGGGATTTGAAGGAAAGAGAAATCAATAGCGACACCCAAAATGTGGATGGAATCGTGCAAAGTTTGAGAAATGCTGTCAATAGCAGGCGGAAAAGGGGTAGAAATATGGGGGCAGGAAAAGTGAATGGTTTTGCAAATAGAGATCTTGAGGAAAAGATAATTGTCATGCAGCCGTTTGTCAGCAGCCTGGAGACACAATTGAAGGGGAGAGATATCCCTGGAGGAGGATTTACAGTGAATAAGATTTCAGTGCTATCCATATAGAGACAGGGATTGCATCCAAGGTAATCACTGAGAAAGAGCTAGAAAATTTTAAAGAAGGTGGGGACAAACAATGACCCTTGTGGGACACCACAGGAGAAAACGAGTGATGGTAAGAGATGGCAACATGGCAGTAAGCAACAATTCTGTACGACGGCCAGAACTGAAACCGGCCTGCCTAGGGTGAAATACAAGTGGGGAGAGCTGCAAGAGAACAATTTTCTCCAAAATCTTAGAAAGAAAAGATATATTTGAAATGGGGCAAAGATGTCACATAATCTTTAGATTGATGTGTTTCAGCTTTCAGTTTTCCATACTGCTGATTGGAATGAAATTGCCACACCGCAGAGACCTGCTCTATGATATTGTCATTTAGTTCAGCCTTACTAATTAAAAAGACTATTACATGATATAAAACAATTGATTAAATAAAGGGCATGTTTAATCATATGAGCTTGATGTCTTGGTTAGGTGCATACAGCTGAAAGTCCTAGCTATGTTTATTTTTAATTTTTGTCTGTCTTTCTAGAAAGAAAGGTGTTAGCTTGAAATCAAGCACTGTAGTATATACCAACTTCAACAAAAACCATTGCCATCATCAAGGTCCTCTGTGTTAGTTAATTGGTAATTAAATAAAATGAAGGTAATTAGCCAGTGTTTTCAGTCTGTTGGAATATAAAATAAGGCAGGCATTTGAGCTGTGCCAGGAGATTACTACCAGGGAAGTCATCTGTGTAGCAGGTATTTGTTTTCCTATCTCAGCCCTCTAATTTCCTAACATCCCCATCACCTAACACACATGCCTGCACACGCGCGCACAGATACACGCCCCCCCCCCCCCCGCCTTTCCCGTCCAGCTTCCAATTCACCAATTAGTACTTAAAAAATCTAACTAAATATCTCAAAGCTGGAAACAGACAAGGATGGTCACCCAGAGGAATTGAAAAGCTTGCAAACTATAGGTCACAGACTTCCCTAATGGAAAATAATATGACAAACCATCCCATTAGAGAGAATGAATAAAACAAAAAATCCGGAGTATATCTCTCGCACAATATAATCATGATGCTATTTTGTGGCAGGGAACAGTTTTCCCTCTTTTAACTAAATATTCCTCTGAATGTTCTTATTTCTGTAATGACACTGGCAGGGTGAATGCTGCACAGCAGTAAATTTTCCTCTAACAACTGTTAGATTGTTGGTCTCATTCATCAAGGTAAGCCATAAAGTGCCTGGCGCTAACGCACATAGGGCAATTTACGGCGGATCCAAAAATAGCTCTCACAGCAGAATTTATCATACACTGCACTAGTTTTGAACTGTTACATTCAAAGACCTGGCTCATACATCAAGCATATGATAAATAACTGGGCCACATGTTTTAGGAGGGGGAGAAGAGAAAATATACAGAGGACACTTCGAGTGACAAGCACCATGAAGTTGTGAAATTCTCCAGTGATTTCATGCATCTGGCAAGAAGTGTGGGGTTTTTTTGTTGGTTTTTTGCTTTTTCTTTATTATTGCATTTTTAGAATATACAATGTCAAAATAATGTTGTCAGGAAATACATCCACCAGGAAACAATAATAAATTTAAAAAAAAAGAAAAGAAAAGCAAGTGCACATAGAAATATCTCATAACCTGCGGAACCTCAAGATTACGAAATGATGGGGGAGGGAGGGGGAAGATACGAAAGCAAATACAAATACATAAAAAAAAACAACTAATAGTAAAATAATAGCCAAGTGCCCCAAAAGAGAAAAATATAACCTTATTCAATATAAATTCTATTAGTTTTCCATAGCTGGAGTCTTGGCACATTTGAAACCAGTTGTTCCAGTGACTTCAAAAATGTCTTTAACTGTTCAGGATCTACAAAGGAAAATACATTTTTCCTAAGTGGATAATACATGTAACTGGAAGCTTAATAAAGTTTCACCCAAATCTAGCACACTTTGATGTCAATGCAGGAAAGCTCAATGCCTAAACTGGGTTGCATTGGAAAAATCTGGAAAAACCATGACCCGGCACTCCTTGTGATCTTGGGCAAGTCACTTTATCTTCCATTGCCTCGGAAGAAAAGGCCTGGCAATCTATTTCCGGTCATACCTTGCCAAGAAAACCCAGGGGCTGCTGGGTCACCAGCAGTCAGCATTGACTTGATGGCACTTTAAAAAAAAATGAGGAAAGAAAATCCTTAAAGCTTAATCTCTGTCAGGCTCCAATGCAAATGAGACCAAAAGTGTTTCTGAAACAATAATGCCCATTGGAAATTCTAATAGTGCAGTCAGTTCCAAATTGTCCACTCTCAGATCTCCATCCTAATTACTCCCCTCTGCAGCCACTCCTATGAACAGGGGCATACCGGCATACCAAAAACTGGAGATAGGTGGAAAAGCTTAAGGCAGATACTATAATTCCTCAAAGAAATATTTCTTAGGCATATCCATAGGCAAAATATGAGGAGATTTTGGAAAATAAATAAACCTGAAGTTATTTTTCCTCACTGAGTTCTCCAATACGTATCCTTATTCTATAATGTCACATTGTTATTAACTAGAATTCCAGTAAGAGCTTTCACTCTGGTTTGCAAGCATGCACCCACTCATTCTGCTGGCGAATCTCAGCACCATATGAAGTTAGCTTCATCAACATCCCCTTATTAAAATCACATTGCTTTTGAACACATCCAATTAGATAACAAACTTGGCCTAAGGTAACATCTGAGGGTGGATTCAACAAAGGAAGCAAAATAAAGGACATAGGAGTATAAATGGAGGGAGGGGAGCCAGTTACCTCAGTTAATGCCTGATGTTTTTTCAAGCCTCCACTCCAAGCCAACTCCACTAAAATGTACTGGTCTCAGTTTCTCTGAAGCAGAGGATCCGGTAAAGATCGTCCTGAGATCATTTCACTTATGGTAATAACTGTTAAGGCACTTCCTCCAAATGAGGTTTGTAACGCCCTCTCCCCTCCATGATGCTAGTGGCAAACGGTACTTCTTCAAAGGCAAAACCAGAAACACTGCTAACATTATTCAAGCATTCTAGAAAGCCAATTCCAGCTGTTGACTGTCATGACATTTGCAGGGGTGGCAGAAGAACTCAATCCCCTGAGCTCAGAGAGGCTTCCAAGGTCTTCAAACCCAAACATGGCAAAGGCATCTTTGTGGGTGAGGATGCACTGGATACTTCAGCACCCCAGGCCAGACGCTGAAGATATTGCAGGATCGGGCCCGAGGAAGGCAGTGACTTAGCTGGCAACTTGCCTTTCTTTTTCTTACCCAATCCGGTCACGTCACACAGCAGAGTTCAGCAACCCAAGGAGCACACATCGACCATCTTGTGTAGGATCCTCCCCTGATATCCAGCAAGAGGATTTGGACATTTCACAAATTTTAGTTTGCAGTGAAATATGGTACCATTTTGTGTTTGCTGTCATTCTCAGTTTTCTCTAAAGAGTGGGAATGGTTGACTCTGACATCACCAGTTGTATTTCGTAGAATAAAGTTTTCCTTCTACCTGATAACCACTCAGATTAATGCATTTTTTCTGTCTTTAAGGGTCTCCATTTTTATGGTGAAACTTGTATAATGACCATTCCCCTTTATTGTAAAAATGATTTATTTGTTCATTCCAAGTTTATCTATTAATCATGTTTAACCATTATGTGGCCATTTTTACCTGTCTGCTTCTACCACATTCTTTCCTCCTCCCTGTCTTTGTCTTTAATAGCTTTCATTCTATCATTGCCTTCAACTCTGATACTGGAAGTGCCCTTGAAAACTCTTTCTCTGTAGCTGTCTGTCTGTCTTGCTCTTTGAGAACTTCAGAAACAATTACACCAAGGTTCTGCTCCTTTTTCGTGGACAAAAGCACTCTACTCCCTATATTGTACTGCTCTCTTGGATATTTGCAGCCCAAATGAATAACCCTGCATTTTTTAGCATTAAATCCCAGCTGCCAAATTCTCGACCATTCTTCAAGCATAGCTATATCCTTCCACATGTTATTTACTCCTTCCTTGGTGTCCTGGTATCATCTACAAAGAGGCAAACCTCACCTCACAGCTCTTCCACAATATCACTAACAAAAATGTTGAAAAGAATCAGACCAAGAACAGATAACAGTGGCACACAACTGGTAACCACCTCCTTCTCAGAGTGAGCTCCATTTACCTTAGCCTTTTCTGCCTCCCACTCAACCAATTTCTTGCCTAGTCAATCACTTTAGGTTGGTGTCAAAGGCTTTACTGAAATCTAAGTACACCATATATAGGGCTCTCTCTCGGTCCAACTCTAGTCACCCAGTCAAAGAAATCAATAAGATTTGTCTAACAAGACCTGCCTCTAGTAAACCCATGCTGCCTCAGATCCTGCAATCCACTGGACTTCAGAAACCTCATTATTCTCTGTTTTAACAGCATTCTGAGAGTTTCAGCATGCAGGCATCCTGCACATAGAACTGGTTCTTCAGCTAGCATTGGGATCTCTGTCTGGACAGAAGCAGATACTGTAACTGGGGCAACAGCTTTGGTGATACGATTTTTCCCAGCCATTGTTCAGTTGGTGGAGCTTAGGTACCTGTTGAAGCAAAAGTGAGAGACCTACCAAAGTACGAGCCAATTTCCCAGCTGTCATTTCAGAGAAAAAGCTGTTAACTTATTTTAAGTGTGTTCTAAATGTGCTGTTCCAAGTCCCTGTGTGCAGCTAATTGGGGGGGGGGGGGGGCTTATAAAGCAAGACTGCTCACATGGGGTGGGTGGGAGTTTAGGAATAAGGAGGAAATTAACTCCTGATGAGGTGTCAGTAGCTTCAAAGAGCTGAGAAACATTCTAAAAGCACAGCTTTAAACCTATACCACTATAGAAAATCTCTCCCCTTTTGAACTAAAGCACCAAAAAAGAATGTAACTTTGTATTAAAAATGTACAAAACCCTTTTAAGAGTTCTCAGTAAGAGAGCTAGTAATTAAAAGCCCCAAACTCTTACTTTTGCTTGAAATGCAGAGCCCCTGTTAGGAATGCCTAACCTTTTTAGCCTCTCCTCATAGGGGTATCCTCCCATCCCCTTTACCATTTTGGTGGCTCTTCTCTGTACCTTTTTTAATTCTGTTATATCCTTTTTAAGATATGGCAACCAGAAATGCACACACTATTCAAGGTGTGGTTGCATCATGGAACAATACAGAGGCATTATAATATCCTTTGTTTTATTCTCCATTCCTTTCCTTATGATTCCTAGCATTCATTTTACTTTATTGGCAGCCACTGCACACTGGGCAGAGGGTTTCAATGCGTTATCCACGATGACGTCTAAATCTTTTTCCTGGGTGGTGGTTCCTAATGTGGAACCTTGTATGGTGGAATCATAGTTTGGGTTGTTCTTTCCTAGGTGTATAACTTGCACTTGTCCACATTAAATTTTATCTGCCATTTGGATGTCCAGTCTTCCAATTTATCAAGGTTCCAATCATTATAGATATCATCACTGACGAGAACCCAGACTTCCTCTGCCTAACTGAGACTTGGCTAAGCAACACTGATACTGTTTTAACAAACCAATTAAAAATAAAAGGTTATACCTTATCCATCTGTAACCGCAATCAAAGAAAAGGTGGTGGAGTCTTAATACTATCAAAATCAAGTTTGAATTGTTCCACCTCCATTAGTGAATCTAATGATAATACAGATATACTAATGATAGAAAACAGGAACTTAGCAATTTGCCTCTTTTATAGACCACCTACATCAGATACTCAAAATATTACATCTATACTAGAAACAGCATGCAAAACATCCACAAAAAAACCCCCATATAATCCTGGGAGATTTTAACTTAAAAACTTGCAATACTAATCAATCTGCAATCATTCTTGAATCTATGGAAGATATGGGCTATCAACAAATTATTAACCAACCAACTCATAATAAAGGAAATACTCTGGACTTAATATTTCTCCCATTGTCCTTTACTATAACACATGAATATACGCCTCCTATAATATCCCAAATCCCATCGTCTGACCACTTTATAATAAAATTCTCTATTAATATACCATCTACTATCTCCTCTCAACAACATAAAAATCATCACGGACCCAAATATAGACCTTTTTCTCCTGAAGAATTCCTCAACACAGTCATCCCACAATTCTCCACAGAATTAAACAACCTTGACGAAGCCACAACTATATGGAATACAATTATAAAATCAGCATCTAAACCAATACACAATATACAAAAAAAATATCAAACTAGATCATCAGAAAAATGGTATACAACAGAACTAGCTTTAATAAAAAAAAAACCTTCGCAAAATTGAAAAAGAATGGCGAAAAACAAAAACATCTGACCTGAAAGAATTATACTTCACAAATCTCAACTCCTACAGGTCAGCAACAAACAATGCTAAAAAACAATACCATGCGTCGATCCTAAACAAATCTATTAATCGTCCTAGAGAACTGTTTCAAATTGTAAAATCATTATCTAAAAATCCCATAGATAAACAACAATCAGCCTCAATTAACATACAAGATATGGCTGACTATTTTGCTAGCAAACTTAAATCATCTACAATAACTACACCACTCCAAAATATTCCTTTCTCTAATAATCACACCTGGAATACTTTTCAACCTATAGATAAGAAACAGCTACTCAATATAATATCAAATATAAACACAACCACATCCATACTCAATCCTTGTCCAGTCTCATGGATTAAACAAACTAAACAAGAACTAGCACCCTTTATCCTAAATATAGTGAATCAATCACTTCTACAAGGGATATTACCTAAAGAATTAAAACTATCTGCAATCGAGAGGCGGAGCCAACACGGGTTAAGATGGCTGCTTGAATCCTGAGCTCCTTACCCCCCTCGCAGTGCAAATCCCCTGGCTGCAGCACAACTGAGATCTGAGACTCATTCAGTGCCCCGGGTGGTGTGAGTAATGGCGACCAGCAAGCCTACGCGGTTGGAGTTTTCTACAGTGGTGAGTGGTGGTGGCAAGAGAGCAAAAGCCGAGCCACCCTCGCCGCAAAAAATGGCGTCGGCTGGGGAAGAGGTGACCGGCCTAAAAGAAGTGTTGGCCGAAATCCGAGAAGTGAAAAGCATGGTAGCGGTCAATGGTGCAGCTTTGAGCGGTGTGCAGGCGGATATTGCAGAATTGAAGGAGATGCGGGAGCAAATGAACTTTCTGACGGAACGCATGAAGAAGCTTGAAAGTACCGCGGAGGTTCATGAGGAGCGTTTCAAGGTAGTGGTGGCAAACACTAAAAGATTAGTTACTCTTGAACGCAGCCTTGAGGACTTGAACAACCGCACGCGACGAAACAATGTGCGCCTTGTCGGGGTCCCCGAGGGGGCCGAGGGAACAGATATTTTTGCTTTTTTGTGCGCGCAGATACCCAAGCTTCTTAAATTGGATTTTCGCTTCCCACTGGAGATTGAAAGAGCACACCGGGTCCCTACGCAGCCGGGCCCTAACGTTCGGAGGCCTAGGCCGATTATTATGTGCGTCCTGAGGCATGATCAGGCGGTGCGAATCCTTGCGGCTGCAAGAGCACTCCGCTCGACTCAATTTGAGGGGCACAGCATAGCCTTTTTCCCTGACTACCACAAGGCAACAGTGGATAGACGCAAGCAGCTGCTGGCTTACAGACCGCGACTTCAAGCTCTACAAGCCCGATATGGCCTTTTTGCCCCAGCCCGGATGCGAGTGACCCTGCATAATCGGACAAGGATGTTTGAGGATGCAGAGGCCCTGGGGAAATTTTTGGACGAAAAGGAAGCTGAAGTTATGCGTTGAGGCTGGAACTTTATGTGTGAGATTTAATCTGTGCGAACGCTGGTATAGTCCTGCCTCGTTCTATGCCCATGGAACTTTCCTCTTGTAAGAGTTGGGCATGCATCTGCTGGGTAGCATATGGCCTCGAGAGTATCAAGATACAGCGTGTGCTGGTGCTTGTTATTCTGTGTTTTTTGTTTTCTCTACCTTTAGCTGTTAATAGATGTTATAGCCGGGATGGGGGTGTTGTGGGGGGATGGCTAGTGCAAGGGTCAATCATGTTGTTTGTTAAGCAGCGGGGCTGTTGTTTATTGTTCATTGAAAATGATTTTGGTATAATATTGTATTTGGTCAGGGGGTAATATGTTGTTGTTGTTTGTCTGCGGGGGGGGGGGGGGGTTTGAGTGGCTGTCTGAACATGATGGTTCGCCCTTTGGTCACCCGTTTTAGGACGGGCGTGGTGTCTCCTCTGGGGTATGGGGGGGGAGGGCTCGGACATCTGGGGTATTCTTTGGAATCTGGGAATAGCAGCAGATTTTTCTTTGAGCTTGGTGGGCAGTTGCATAGGGCTAGTCGCTCCATTGTGGGTGAACAAAATATCTTATGGCGCCCCTTAAGGTCCTGACGCTGAATGTGAAGGGCATTAACAACCCTATCAAACGGAAGAAAATACTGCAATATTGCAAGAGAGAGCACGCTGATGTAGTCATGCTACAGGAAACGCGCTTGTCCGAGGTGGAAACTAAAAAGTTGGGCCTGGGCCATTTCCTGCTTGTAGCGTACTCGGCTGCGTGTCAAGGCAGAAATGGAGTGGCAATTTTAGCCAGGAAAAATTTGCCCTTGGTCATTGAACGGCAACGAGCAGATGGAGAGGGTAGATGGGCGTCTGGAGTAGCCCAGATTTATGGGAGAAAATTAGCTCTAATAGTGGTGTATGGCCCAAACTCGGATGATGCTGGGTATTTTAGGGGGTTAGCCTTTGAGATTCAGGAGCTCTCGAGTCATGAAGTAATTGTTGGGGGCGACTTCAATCTAGTTCTTGACCCTCTGCTCGATTGCGCCCCCTACCGCTCTCATAGGGGTTTGAGGGCTGTCAAGGTCTTGCAGGAGTTCATAAGGGAGGCCGGGCTGGTAGATATATGGCGTCTTTTGCATCCCAAAGACAGGGAATACTCTTTTTTCTCTCTGCCGCATGGCTCACATTCCCGATTGGATTTTTTCTTAATCTCTCAGTCCCTGGCAGCGTCAGTACTGCAGTCTGAGATAGCACCCATGCATATTTCAGATCACGCGGCGGTCTGGTGCATTTTCCAGTTTGAGGAGGCCTCCCTGCCACCGCAGACCTTCTTTTTTGATAGGACTCTCTTGGAGAATGATGAGTTTTGTGTTTATATGCGTCGGAGTATCCAGGAATACTTTGAGGCAAACCTTATTGAGGACACCTCCGGCTGGGCATGGTGGGGAAGGGTTTAAGGCCTATTCCAGAGCCAGAATTACCAGCTTTCATATTGGCCTTCGTAGGGCGCAGAAAGCGCAGTTGGTTATGCTGGAAGAACAGATTAAGGCTGGTGAGCGCTTGCTAATTAAAAAAACGGAAGCGTGCGTTTTGCTTCGGTTACAGCGTCTTCGCTACCAGTACAACCAGATTTTGAGTAAAGAGGCTGAACAGATATTATCTTTGCAGAGGGCTAGTTGTTATCTAGAGAATAATAAGGCAGGAAAATTACTGGCTAGTACTTTAAAGCCTCGTGCTCGGAGATCCAACATTCAAGTCTTAGTAAATGACAAGCAAGAGACCCTTACGAGCAACGAGGCCATAGCGGAAGAATTTTGAAGTTTTTATGAGACACTGTATACATCAGAATGTCAAGTCACCGAAGGTGATTTTGAAGCCCTGTTTGGAGATTTGGCTCATCCATCAGTCACCTCCCAGCAGGCGGATGGGTTAGATAGAGATGTAACTGTCAAAGAGATTTTAGAGGCCCTGAAGGGGGCAAGCAAGGGTAAAGCAGTAGGCCCAGATGGGCTCCCAATCGAATTTTATCAAGAGTTTGCGCTAGACCTTGCTCCTTTTATGCTTGATTTTTTTAATAGCATAGAGGCGCAAGCGCCCAACACGGGTCTGTTCAGTGAGGCAGTAATAATGGTTCTGGAGAAGCCCGGGAGGGACAACACGCGTGTAGGCAACTACAGACCTATCTCGCTGTTGAACTCCGACTATAAGGTGTTCTCTGTTATTTTGACTAAACGATTAGCTCAGGTCGTGCCAGAGCTGATCCATGTGGACCAATGTGGTTTTGTTACCGGGCGAGCAACCTCAGATAACTCCAGGCTCTTATTAGATCTGTTTTCCTTAGCAGCGTCAAGGGAGGAGCCAATGTTAGGACTCTCACTCGATGCCGAAAAAGCCTTTGATAGGCTAGAGTGGAATTTTTTGAATCTAACGTTGAAATGGTTTGGTATTGGGGAGCGATTTACACGTCTTGTTCAGCTGTTATATTCTCACCCCTCCGCGCGAGTGTTGGCCAACGGAGTTCTCTCGGCTCCTATGCTCTTGTCTCGGGGGTCCAGGCAGGGGTGCTCGCTTTCCCCTTTATTATTTAATCTCGCTTTGGAACCCTTGCTCTTGAAGATTAGGCATTCTCAGGACATTCGGGGTTTGCAAATCAAGGATTTGGAGGTCAAACTCTCTGCTTTCGCCGACGACCTCCTGCTTTTTGTCTGCCCGCAGTCGGTAGAAGGGTTGCTCAGTCTGATCGACCGATATTCAAGACTGTCGGGATACAAGGTTAATTGGTCCAAATCTTTGGCTTTTCCTATGAATAGGCAGATGTGTAAAGCTTTGATAGAGCCGTGTGTGTTCGAGTGGCAGGCTGCTGCGGTTAAGTATTTGGGGGTTCGGTTTTGCTTTGGGCTCGAGGAAACTATCCAATTGAATATTAAGCACGTTGAGGAGATGATCAAATCCTTTACAGTACAGTGGTCCCCTTTGCACCTCTCCTGGTGGGGCCGGGTAGAGTCTATCAAGATGGTGCTGGCTCCCAAAATAAATTATATATTGGAGATGCTTCCATTACGGCTTCCGCAATCCTTCTACCAATCTATTGATAGACATTTGTCTAGATTCTTGTGGCAGAATAAAACCCCCAGGATCGCTCTCCGGAAGCTTAAGGCAGCAAAGAACAAGGGAGGAGTACAGTTCCCCGATTTTTGTAACTACCACCACGCGTTTCGGCTTCGGCAAGGCGCGCTCTGGCTAGCGCCTGAGAGCAAAGGCGCCAAGCCGACTTGGCTAGAGGTCGAGGAGCGGCTCGTCCAGCCTATCGGAATAGAGTGGTTGATTGGTATGCAACTCCCTGACACTTTTCCAGCGGTTAGGGTAGTGCGAGACACCCAAGATTCCGTGTGTGTGTTGGAGCGAGTAGTGCAGGAGGCTAGTTTAATGTCGGGCCGCATGCCCCTTTGGTTTAATTCGCGCTTTAAGATTGCCCACAAGGCGCTTAATTGGAGGGACTGGCAAACGAACGGAATTTGGTCTTTGGACCATTTGCTGAAGGGTAGGTGCTGGAAAAGCTTTGAAGATTTGCAGAGAGAGTTCAGGCTAGCGGACAGTCAATATTTTCGATGGCTGCAACTGCGACACTGCTTATCGCATGCTGGAGTAATGCCTGGTGAAGTCGAAGAAGATTGGCAGCTTCGGGTGCTTTTAGAACAGCATGCGGGGATACGGGGGGCCTCCTCTAAACTGTATGCATTACTGAGAGGGAGTGTCTCCGGAGACCTTTTGAAGTTAGAGAGAGCGTGGGAGCGGGATTTGGGGGCTCCTGTATCTCAAGGGGGGTGGGAAGCGTTATGGGGTCAGGTGGGCAGGGTGACACAGGGGGCCTCGATGCTCCAGTCGCTTTATTTCCTGGCGCATAGAGCTCTCATAACCCCGGCACGGCTCAGCAAATGGGATACGAGCAGTACGGGTAAGTGCTGGTCTTGCAATATTGCACAGGGGACTCTTCAGCATATGCTATTCGCGTGCCCTCATGTTCAGATGTTTTGGCAGTCGGTATGGGACAAGATGCTGAGAGTGCTGGACCTGCAGGGGCGGCTGACTTGGCAGACTGTATTCTTGCGATCTCAAGACCTGTCTTTGCATCTCCCTCGGGATAAGTCCTTCCTATTTGACTTTATGATGGCTGTTGCCATCAAGCTGATTTTGACTTATTGGAAGGACGCATCCCATTTGGGTGAGATTCAATGGTGGAACATGGTCTGCTTATATGCGGGCTATGAGAAAGGGCAGGAGGCACGGAATAGGCGTAAGCTGAAGGTAAAGGTGGGTTTGTCCCAAGGAATGGGGGGTGGGAGACGCGCCGGGAGGGCCAATAAGTGGCACTGTTTAGATGAGTATGCCGCTTTGGCAAGATATTGATTGTTAGGGAGCGACGCCGACCTTATTCAACTGCGCAACGCTGCTGCTATAGAAAATTAGGATGGTTCCGAGCCTCTTCTTCCTGCCCCAGGGGAGACGGGGGGATGGGAGGGGGGGAGAGGGTTGGGGAACTGGGGAGTGGGGGGTATAGAGGGTGGTGAGTAAGGGGGTAGGGGGGGCTTGGGAGGATAGGGGGGTTATTGGTTGAAGTGTGGAGTGTGGAATTTTTTTTTTCTATCCTAGTGTATTGTTGTATTGTGATTGGTGTAGAAAATTCAAATAAACATTTAAAAAAAAAAAAAAAAAACTATCTGCAATCCGTCCCATATTAAAAAACAATACATTAAATATAAATGACCCATCATCTTATCGACCGATCGCTAGCATCCCCTTCCTATCCAAAATCATAGAAAAAACTGTTCAATTACAGTTACAAGATCATATAGATACATTTGCCCCCCTTGACAAACACCAATACGGATTTCGCCCTTTTCATGGTGTTGAAACCTTGCTCATTGCACTACTTGACACTCTTAACAAAGGTTTGGACAATCCAAAACAAGCATTCATCTTAGTTTTTCTAGACATTTCAGCTGCTTTTGACAGCATTAATCATACCATACTTATATCAAGACTTAAACAAATAGGTTTACTGAATACTACTTTGAACTGGTTCAAATCATATATATCCGATCGATCACAATACGTTCATCATAACCAAGCATCTTCATCCCCATTCCCACAAGAAAAAGGTATACCCCAAGGTTCTGCATTATCTGCCTTATTATTTAACATATACCTCCAGCCAATATGTACCATATTCAAAAAATACAAGATTAAATATCATATATACGCGGACGACATCATGCTATTCTCAGAATTTAACATAATCAACCCAAAGCATAACAATCTAACAAATTGCCTAATAGAAGCTGAAGAATGGCTCCGTTTAAACAACTTATCTATTAACATCAATAAAACTGAAGTCATGATTGCGACAAAAAACACGAAATATACCCCCCCCCCCCATCTGACATTAAAATCCTAAACACGACTCTCCCTATCAAAGAAGAAATAAAATATTTAGGAGTCATCATAGACAAAGCTCTCAGTTTCACTACACACATTAGAAAACTAACAAAAACAATATATTACAAATTGCGCTCTATACAACAACTAAGACCACTATTACAAGATGAAGACTTTAGAACCGTTACACAAGCCTTGGTCATCCCACATTTTGATTTCTGTAATAGTATACTACATGGCATAACTAAGAAGAACATCAAAATATTACAAATGGCCCAAAATGTAACAGCAAGAGTTATATTCAAAGCCAAACTATCTGACCACATTACCCCCATTCTATACACACTACATTGGCTACCCATATTCAGTAGGATTCAATACAAAATACTATTAACCACTTTTAAATTAATTAATAACATAGCCCCATCATACTTAACTACTCTTCTTCACAGTCCCCTAGAAACTAGGAAAAGACGGAGAAAAAACCTTAACACACTAGCAGTTCCAGATCTAATAAGAAAATCAAAGCAATCAACTAGTAATAGTGCCTTTTCGTTTGTTGCACCTATACTATGGAACAATCTTCCAGACCAATTAAGAGAATCTAAAGACCTACTAACATTTAGGAAAGATTTAAAAACACATTTATTTTGTCAACACTACAACAATGGGGAAACAATTATAATTTCCCAACCACCATAACTGAATCTATTACATTACCCAAATGTATATCTATAATTAGACATCCTCTACTGCAAACGATACTCATCATAAAATGATTCCTTACACATATATATATAATCAATGTAACATACGATACCTGTTATATAGTTTAAATGTATTATAGTTCAAATATTGATATTGTTGTTATTCCTGTTATATTATAATATATTATCGATATACAGTCTTCTGTAACATAGTCAAATATTGTTGTTATATTGTAATTACATTAATCAATATTGTTCTTTTCAACTCACGTTATAATGTAATATTGTTCAAATTGTTCATAAAGTTCTATGTAACTGTTTAACTGTTTAACTGTTTAACTGTATAACTTTTGTTGTAATGTAAACCGCTGTTGATCCTTGGAAACAGCGGTATATAAAAACTGTTCAAATAAATAAATAAAAAAGGTTCTCTTGCAATATTTCACAATATTCTTGGATTTTAACAACTTTGAAGAATTTTGTGTCATTTGCAAATTGATCACTTCACTCATTATTCCCATTTCCAAGTCAGTTATGAATATGTTAAAAAGAAGCAGACCCAGCTCAGATCCCTGGGATACTCTGCTATTCACCTTTATCCATTGAGAAAATTGGCCATTTAGCCCTACCTTCTGCTTTCTATCTTTTAACTAGTTCCAGATCCACAATAGTACACTGCCTCCTATCCCATGACTTTTTAATTTTGTCTAGAGTCTCTCATGAGGGACCTTGTCAAAGGCTTTCTGAAAATCCAGATACACTAAATCGACTGACCCACCTTTGTCTACCTGCTTATTTATACCTTCAAAAAAATAGAAAAGATTAGTAAGACAAGACCGTCCCTGGCTAAAGCTATGTTGGCTGTCTCCCATTAAACCACGACTATCTACATGTTCAGAAATTTTGTTTTTAATAATGGTTTCTACCATTTTTCACAGTACTGACATCAGGCTCACTAGTCTGTAGTTTCCCGGATCACACTTTTTTAAAAATTTTAAAAATTGGGGTTACATTGGCTATCCTCCAATCTTTGGGTATTACTGATGATTTTAATGATAGTTCACAGATTAGTAATAGTAGGTCTGCAATCTCATATTTCAGTTCATCCGGTCCAGGTGTTTTTCTACTCTTCAGTTTATCAAATATTCGTAATACATCTTCCCGGTGTATCAATATTTCTTTCAATTGTTCTTCTGCATCACCTTTAAATACCATTTCAGGTATGAGTAACTTCCCTACATTTCCTTCAGTAAAGACCAAAGGAAAAAATTCATTCAGTCTCTCCACTATAGCCTTATCCCCTCTTAGTGTCCATTTTACTCCTCTATCATCCAATGGTCCAACTGACTCTCTCACAGGTGTTTTGCTACAAATGTACTTGAAAAATATTTTATTATGTGTGTTTGCTTATGCAGCAAGTTTTTTTTTTCAAATTCTCTTTGCCTGCCTTATTAATGACTTGCATCTAACTTCCCAGTGGTTATGTTGTTTACAGTTTTCGTCATTTGGCTCCTTTTTCCATGTCCTGAAAAATGCTTTTTTGGCAACAGCAGCCTCTCTGACCTGACCTTTAAATCATGCTGTCAGTTTTTTGGACTTCCTTCCACTTTTCTTAAAGCATGGAATACAGCTGGTGTTGGCTTCCAAAATAGCATTTTTAAACAACACCCAGGCTTGATGCAAATCTTTAACCTTTGCAGCTGCTCCTTTCAGTTTTTTCTTAACTGTTTTTATTTTATCATAGTCTCCATTTTGAAAGTTAAAAGGTAGTATTGTGGATTTCCTTCCATCCTTTTTCTATGTATTAAATCAAAAGCGATCATGCTATGATCACTATTACCAAGTGGCCCCAAAATCCTTATCTCTTGCACTAGATCTTGTGTTCCAGGCTCTTTCTTATGTTTTACCACATCCAGGCTTCTATTTCCCCTTTCACTTCTCACATTTCTACCCTCTCCCACCTCCTTCAAGTAAGACCTGCCCCATCCTGTGTCATCCACTACATAGCACTCTGTCTTTTTCAATTGCTCCCCAACCTATCCTCAAACACTTCAGTTCCTTCAAACCTCCCCGCCCAACTTTTCTACATCTGATTTCACAGCACTACTCATACCCCTCACACAGTCACCTTGTCCATATTGTCCTCCTAATCTTTGGTCAATTTATTAGTCCCCACTATCCCCCCAAGTAACTCCAAGTCCACACTCACATTCCCATCTAAGCCCTAAGTCCTTACTGACACTCCCAATACCCAGCCTATCTTAGGGTATTTCTTATGTTTTCTCACCTGCAGTATATTAGAGTCTCCATGTTTTTATTTTATTAATTTATTTTATTGCTTTTATATACCACGCACTTTAAAATCAGTGTGGTTTACAGACAACAGTTTTTGTGCATAACAAGCTCACTGTTGTGCACTTACAATAAAATGGGGTGATACAACTTGGGTTTCAACTGGGGGAACTATCTACAGCTATCTACAGTTATCTACAATATTAACATGAGTTGTCTGTGACTTACAATTACCTGGCAGGGTGTATGGTAGGTGAGGTTGTGTTACTGGGTTGAGAGTAGTGTAGGAGAAAGAGGTGATGTTTTACTGCCTTTCTGAATTGGGCAAGATCTGTGATCACTCGGATGGTGGTTGGGAGTGCATTCCAGCAGCTGGGGGCATAGAACTTAAAGGCTTGGTTCTTTGTTGCCTGGGTGTATTTTGTTATTTCATTGGGGGTCTGTAGGGTATTGGTGGCAAATGCTCTCCTTACTCTGTTCGCTGGAGTGGGGTGGATAAGGTCCGTTAGGGAGGAGGAGGATAATTTGTTGATGGCCTTGAAGGTCATCAGGACCGCTTTATAGGTGAGCCAGCAGTAGATTGGTAGCCAGTGTAAGTCCTTTAGGATTGGGGTGATGTGATCACTTCTAGAAGGTCCGTGTAGGAAGTGTGCAGCTGCATTCATTGCCAGTTGTAATGAGTTGTGTTTTTGGGCAGGCCATGCAGGATCACGTTGGCGTAGTCAAAGTGGTGTGTCACCAGTGCCTGAAAAACTGTTCTGAAGTAATCTGGTTGCAGCAGGGGTCGGAGATGTCGCAATGTTCTTAGTTTGTGGTAAATTTGTTTGATGTTGCTGATGTGCGTTTTGAATTCGAGCTGCTGGTCTAATGTTACGCCTAGGTAGCGGATGCTGGGTTTACTTGGGAGTTCAGCGTCTCTTGTCTTTAAAGTCGGCGGTGGTGAGAAGGATTGATTTCTAGTAATGAACAGAACATCTGTCTTGCTGAAGTTTATCTTGAGGCTCTGTGAGTGGAGCCAGTCGGTTACGGCCTCAAAGCATTTTACTAGTGGGGAGAAGTCTGGATGATCGATTGTGAATGGGGTGAAGAGTAGTACATCATCTGCGTAGATCAGGCATGATATGTTGAATGAGCGGATTATTTCGCAGATGGGTTGCATGTATATATTGAATAAGAGGGCGGAGAGTGAGGAGCCCTGAGGTACCCCGTGTTTTTGTTGGAATGGTTCAGAGGTTGTTGATCCTGTCCGTACCTGCTGCCATCTGTCCATTAGATAGGATTTGCACCAACTGCATGCTGAGCCATTAATTCCCTTGTCCTGAAACCGTATCAAGAGTTGCTCATGGTTTACAGAGTCAAATGCGGCAGCAATGTCTGGGAAAATTAAGGCAAATCCTTGTTTGATGTTGTCAATCCCTGTAATCAGTGTGTTAAGTGTGGTAAGGAGAGTTTCAATGCCATGTGCTTCCCTAAAACCATGTTGGCATGGGTGAAGGGGAGCTGTAGAATTAATGTGGTCCTGTATTTGGCGTTGAATGACTTCCTTAATTATCTTTGCTGGTAGTGGGATGCACGATATTGGTTGGTATGATTCAACCTTCTGGGAATTTAGTTTGGCGTTCTTCAGGAGGGGTCAGAATGATGTTTGCTTGAGGCATAGTGGGAATTGTCCTGTAGAGAAGGATAAGTTAATGATCTTGGCTATTATAGGGCTGATTTCCTTACGTAATGATCTTATCCAGAATGCTGGACAAGGGTCATTTGAGGCAGTGGTGGCATTGATGACAGTGATTGTCCTCAATACTTGCAGCCGATGGTGTCATGAGAGAGGTAAATCGCTTAGGTGGGTTGTTAGTGGGGCTTGACAGCGTGGCTTTGCTAACGTTTTTAGTTTTGGTCAGCAGGTAGTCTGTGTAGTCCGGAGGGTGTATCATGGCTGGTTGGGAGGATGAAGGTTCCTTTGTTAGGGTCTTCACTATATTGAACAGCTCATGGGGTTTGTTCAGGGATCAGCTTAGGAGTTCAGAGTGATGTTCTTTAATTTTTGTTGATATTGTCATAGAGCGGAAGCTGAGGAAAGTGAAGACTTAGAAAAAAACGCTGTCTTTTACAAAACAAATGATCTGCAGAAGATGCAATTGCCTTGCAGCGCAGCCAGATGGAGCAGGCAAGAACTTACAGAGCCTGAGTTAACACACCTGGCTAATGATTCTGCAGGAGTTAATCAGCTGCACCTGGAAAGTAGCCCGGGGAATTCAAAGGTAGAATACCTTTATAAGCAGAGAGCTACTGCAGAAGCTAGGAGGAAGGAGAAGGAAGAAGAAAAGAGAAGTGGAGCTGAGACACCCAGGAACAGCAGCCCAGCCAGGTCAAGCAGTGCAGTCAAGACAAGCAGCACGACAAGGACAGCAGGAGCTGGAAGAGGAGCAGAAAGAGCCAGAGAGAAAGACGGGCCATGGAGAGTCCGTCCAGAGAAAGACTTGGTAGCAAGAGACCTCAGAGGTGAAGAGCTCAGAAGGAGAGAGCCATACCTGGAGAAAGGCCTACGCTCACCAGAAGGTTCTGAAACAGGATTGAAAGGCACAAGAAGGAAAGGTACTGATAGCAGAGTTACCTATACCAGGAAGCAAGGAAGTCTGGATTCCTCACCAGGTTTTCCTAGGCTACAGAAAGCTCAAGCAGTGCCCAGAAGCTCCCAAGAGAAAGTCTGGCAAAGAGATTGTGTCCTGAGAGAAGTGCCTGAGAAGGAAAACTCCAGTTATACCGGCTACAGGAAGCCAAGGTATGGTGACACTTTATTCATAAAGAGAAGCTCATCTCCTAGAAGCTCTTGTAAGCATATATCCAGTTTGAAAGGAAAAGAAGCAGGCCAGAGTTTTATAAGCCAGGACAGAAGGGCATAGGAACAAGCCATGCCTATTGGAGAGCCTTAGAACAGCCTTACTGGAAACAAGGGAACAGAAACATTGACTGGCAAACTATAGCGGCCAGGGAAAGCTCCAACCCTGAGGGAGATAACAAGGATTCAGAGCCCATGCAGATAGAGTTTGAGGATCCTATTCCCTTATCTCAAGACAAATTAATGGATTGCTCCATTTGTATTGTGGGCAGTTTTGAATCACTCCCTGAACTGTGAGTTATACAGACATTGCTTTGAGAATACTCATGTTTGTGCTGAATGAAAGAGGAATGTTCACTCCTGTGTTTTGCTCTAAAGTTTGAAAGAATCCTTGGTTAAATCCTACAAGCAACTGTGAAGTTTGTAACAGTTTACCTCTTTATTTATGTGTGATGGAAGCCTGAAAAGAAGGAAATTCTTTATTTTTGTAACCCATTGAACCTTTTGCGTTAAAAGGGAAATAAAAGCCTTATTTACCCTCTACTTGGCATACACAATTTATTCACATAGGGAGCAGGACTACAAAGACCAAGATACCCTTGGCCTTAAAAGAGCCCTCTACTCCCAGAAAATAATAATATGCTCAACCTACCCTTACAGCCACCAGCCACCAGGGGGGTTGATGACATAAATGGCGTAGTTTTAAGGATTTGGGCCAAAGAATTACATGAGAAAAACCCGGAGGAAAAGAAAACCCGGAGTGGAAGGAAAACCCGGAGTGGAAGGCCGTGGTGTTGCCGGCAGCAGTAGCAGAGTGCTACAAGACGGAGCAGCCGCATCTTCTTTTTCTAAAAGCTGGACTCAACACCTGCATCAGGTAAAATATAGATAGACATGACTGGTGCTGGATGTGGGTGTGAGGTTTAAAAGGGAAAAAAAAAAAAGAGAAAAAAAAAAGGAGAGGGAACTGAATTGGTTATCAGGCCACACTTGGTTTTCTCTCTGATTTTTCTTTTCAGGAATACCATCGCCATGGAACAAAAGGAGATGTTTTCGTGGATGGCCATGTAGTTTGACAAACAGAGAGAACTGGCTTGCCAAACACAGCAGCAGGCAGTATTGGCCATGTAAGAGCAACAGAAGCCCATGTTGCAGATGATGGAGGCTTGGTTAGCCCATCAGAAAAAGTCACAGGAAGCAGTCTCTAGTCGTCAAGGACAGAATTCGGGACTGGGTAGCTGTCTGGTAGGACAATGGTCATGTGAAGCTTTAACTTTGGGGAAGTTAAGTGCCACAGATGATATTGATGACTTCCTGGACTCATTCGATAGAATTGCACATTCGGCGGGCTGGTCGAATGAACAGAGGGGCAATTCGCCTGGCAGCTTCTCTCACGGGGGAAGCGCTGTCAGCTTACAGGGCGATGCCCACGGCATTAGCAAATGATTATACCGAGGTAACCAAGGCCATCAGGAATCGCCTGGGTCTGACTCCTCTAGTGTATAATCGCATGCTAAGAGCCACTCACCTTAAAATAGGCGACACACCAAAAGCGCTAGGACATAGGCTAAGAAGCTTAGCAGCAAAATGGCTAAGACCGGAAGAGAAAACTGTGGACACTTTAATGGATGTAATAGTGTTAGAAAAGTTTGTCTGCGGTACCTAAAAACGTGCAGAGCTTCCTTATCCTGCAGAACTGTCACATCACCGCCGAAGCCATTATGCTAACAGAGTGATATTTGGAGGCGGAATTGGCCACCCAACAAAGTGAGGCAATTCCAAAGACGGCAGCGGGTGCAATAAAGCAGTCATCAGGAAGTCTCTCACGTTATAAAACTAGAGCTATGACAAATGTTAGCCCTCTCTTAAGGAATCACTCTAGGAGATGTTTTACATGTGGGAACATGGGTCACGTAAAGAGTGAGTGTCAGACACGTACTGCTCTCATAGGTGAGAACTTGAAAGAGTCACGGGAAGGGTTTGTGTTAGAGGTAACAGTACAAGGGGTTACTGCCAAAGCTCTTCTGGACTCTGGCGCGGATCAGACCATGATCTCTCGTAAGCTCTAGTCTATGATTAAGGAGCAAGCTGAATCCGCGCCAGATCAAGCAGAAGGGAAGGTAAAGATAAAATGTACTCACGGAGCTGCAACATTTTACCCCGTGTATAACCTGGTTGTGAGAGGTTTGTGAATTGAGAAAGAAATGTTGATTGCAGTGGTACCCAAATTACCCCAAGAGTTGGTGTTGGGCCGAGACTGGCCTCAATTTAGAAGAGGTTTAGAAAAAGGCTTATCACCCCGGAAAGCTTTTGTATCCGCATGCACTCCCTCCAAGATAACGGTAGTTCCGAGTCCCCTTTTGGGGAAAACTAAAAAGCCTGAACGGTAAATACAGGAAGAGTCTATGAAGAAATTCATATTGAAGTTATGCAAAACTTCTAGGCAAGCTAGAAGTCCGCGACGAGCATCGGCCCAGGCCGCCAGGTATGACTTATATAGTGCCGTAAATCAAGTTGTTCTCAAGCATGGCAGAGCCTTGATTGACCCTGGTATCCAAATAGAATTGCCACAAGGGTGCTATGGTCGCGTTGTGCCTCGATCTGGCCTAGCTTCTAAACATTTCATTGATGTAGGCACTGGAGTAGTAGATCCAGATTACAGGGGCGTCCTTAAAGTCCTTCTATTTAATTTCACAGGGGAAGACTTTGATGTAAAAATAGAGGATCGCATTGCTCAGCTAATATGCGAATGGGTTGGTTTCCCAATACTGGGGGAGGTTGCTATGGTGACCCCCACGAGCCGAGGGACCGGAGGGTTCGGCTCTACGGGACACAACGATATGGAAGGTTTTATAGCAGTGGGTAAAGAACAGCCGGACGAAGATCTGGGCCCACTTTTGGATGACTGCAAAACCGGTCCTCAACCACGGGTCAGTGATGAACTCTCTATAACACAGAGGCAGGAATTAGCCAGAGTGTTGGAAGAATTCAAGGATGTGTTGATGCCTATTCCAGGGGAGACGGGATTGGTCGCCCATGAGATAATTACACCCCTGGGAAAAATCATCAGACAGCGACCCTATCATTTGTCGGAGGCAAAAAGGCAGGAGGTGATAACCCAGGTACAAGAGATGTTACAAATGCGCATTATCGAGGAATCACGAAGTCCTTGGTGTAGTCCGATTGTCTTGGTGCCCAAACCGAACGGTACCATGAGATTTTGTATCGATTTTCACCAAGTCAATGAAGTGTCCACCTTTGATGCATATCCAATGCCCCGCATTGAAGAACATCTGGACAGATTAGGTCAAGCAAAGTTCCTCACCACCCTGGATATGACCAAAGGGTACTGGCAGGTGCCCCTGACAAGAGAAGCACGCCCCAAAACAGCTTTCTGTACTCCACTCGGGCTGTTTCAGTTCAGGAGAATGCCCTTCGGATTGCACGGAGCGGCCGCGACCTGACAGCGGTTAATGGATATAGTTTTGCATCCCCATCAAGACTATGCCACAGCCTATATGGACGACATAATCATTCACAGCACTACTTGGGACCAACACTTGCTCCAGGTAAAAGCAGTATTAAGAGCGATGAGACAGGCGGGTTTAACGCTAAATCCTGAAAAATGTATGTTCGGGGCCCAAGAGGTCAAATATTTAGGCCACCTTGTAGGCCAGGTACGGTACGCCCCTTATTAAACAAGGTAGAGTGCGTTAGGACCTTTCCCGTTCCCCAAAACAAAAAGCAGTTACGAAGCTTTCTTGGACTTATCGGGTATTACAGACGCTTTATCCCACACTTTGCAGAGGAAAGTGCGCTGTTTACCGATATGTTAAAAAAAAATGTGCCTGAATACACTACAGTGGTCCTCAGAGGCAGATGAAGCCTTTAAGAAACTGAAAGAGAAGTTGTGCAGGGCACCAATATTGCGAGGGGTGGATTTTCGCCAACTATTTTTGCTTCAGACGGATGCTTCCGAAACCGGCTTGGGTGCCGTCCTCTCCCAGATGCAGGAGGGTGCTGAGCATCCCCTCATGTTCCTGAGCAGGAAGTTGTCTCAAGCCGAGAAGAAGTACTCAACAATTGAAAGAGAATGTTTGGCGATTAAATGGGCAGTGGAGTCCCTGAAATTCTATCTAACTGGGAGAAAATTCGTTCTCATCACCGATCATGCCCCACTTAAATGGCTAAGCCACATGAGGAATAATAATAGTCGCCTAACCAAATGGTATATGACATTAAAGCCATATGAATATAAGGTAGAGCATAGAGCAGGGAAGCTGCATTATAATGCTGATGCGATGTCACGAATTACGTGCTGTAGAGAAGATGAAGACTCAGCCCATAATATTTTAAGAAGGGGGATGTGTCATAGAGCGGAAGCTGAGGAAAGTGAAGACTTAGAAAAAAATGCTGTCTTTTACAAAACAAATGATCTGCAGAAGATGCAATTGCCTTGCAGCACAGCCATAGGGAGCAGGCGAGAACTTACAGAGCCTGAGTTAACACACCCGGCTAATGATTCTGCAGGAATTAATCAGCTGCACCTGGAAAGTAGCCCGGAGAATTCAAAGGTAGAATACCTTTATAAGCAGAGAGCTACTGCAGAAGCTAGGAGGAAGGAGAAGGAAGAAGAAAAGAGAAGTGGAGCTGAGACACCCGGGAACAGCAGCCCAGCCAGGTCAAGCAGTGCAGCCAAGACAACCAGCATGACAAGGACAGCAGGAGCTGGAAGAGGAGCAGAAAGAGCCAAAGAGAAAGACGGGCCGTGGAGAGTCAGTCCGGAGAAAGACTTGATAGCAAGAGATCTCAGAGGTAAAGAGCTCAGAAGGAGAGAGCCATACCTGGAGAAAGGCCTACGCTCACCAGAAGGCTCTGAAACAGGATTGAAAGGCACAAGAAGGAAAGGTACTGATAGCAGAGTTACCTATACCAGGAAGCAAGGAAGTCTGGATTCCTCACCAGGTTTTCCTAGGCTACAGAAAGCTCAAGCAGTGCCCAGAAGCTCCCAAGAGAAAGTCTGGCAAAGAGACTGTGTCCTGAGAGAAGTGCCTGAGAAGGAAAACTCCAGTTATACCGGCTACAGGAAGCCAAGGTATGGTGACACTTTATTCATAAAGAGAAGCTCAACTCCTAGAAGCTCTTGTAAAGCAGATATCCAGTTTGAAAGGAAAAGAAGCAGGCCAGATTTTTATAAGCCAGGACAGAAGGGCATAGGAACAAGCCATGCCTATTGGAGAGCCTTAGAACAGCCTTACTGGAAACAAGGGAACAGAAACAGTGACTGGCAACTATAGCGGCCAGGGAAAGCTCCAACCCCGAGGGAGATAACAAGGACTCAGAGCCCTTGCAGATAGAGTTTGAGGATCCTATTCCCTTATCTCAAGACAAATTAATGGATTGCTCCATTTGTATTGCGGGCAGTTTTGAATCACTCCCTGAACTGTGAGTTATACAGACATTGCTTTGAGAATACTTATGTATGTGCTGAATGAAAGAGGAATGTTCACTCCTGTGTTTTGCTCTAAAGTTTGAAAGAATCCTTGGTTAAATCCTACAAGCAACTGTGAAGTTTGTAACAGTTTACCTCTTTATTTATGTGTGATGAAAGCCTGAAAAGAAGGAAATTCTTTATTTCTGTAACCCATTGAACCTTTTGCGTTAAAAGGGAAATAAAAGCCTTATTTACCCTCTACTTGGCATATACAATTTATTCACATAGGGAGCAGGACTACAAAGACCAAGATACCCTTGGCCTTAAAAGAGCCCTCTACTCCCAGAAAATAATAATATGCTCAACCTACCCTTACAGCCACCGGCCACCATGGGGGGTTGATGACAATATTATGTCCTGGTGTGTCTGCAGGTGGGAGTTGTAGACTGTCTTGTCTGTTGGGGACCATGTACGTCGCCGTTTTCTTTCATGTTTCCTCAGTATTTGTAGTGATGTTCATAGCTTGGTGGTGTACCAGCATACAGGTTTCCTCCTTCTTAGTTGCTTATCTGAGGCCTGTGGTTTGGCTTGGTTAGATCTGTATGCAAAAGCGCTCAGGCTGTTGTTCCATGAGGCCATCACCTCTTCAAGGTTCAGTGATGTAGCTGTGATGTTGGGAGGACATCTTTGATGATCGCCTCTTTGCCAAAGTGTCTGAAACATCTTGGAGGTGCTGCTGAGTTTTCAGTTACTTTTGTTGTCCGTTCACTGTCCTGGTTTATAGGTATTTGGAATCTGATTAGATTGTGGTCCGACCATGGGACAGGGGATATAGTTACATTGAAGTTGTGGTTCGAGCTCACGTCTGGTCGAGGGGTGAAGATAAGGTCTAGTATGTTACCTTTTTGATGTGTGGGGGCATCCACTATTTGTTCGTAGTCCAGGTTGTTGAGTGCTTCAAGGAAGACTTTACAATGATTATCGTGCAGGGCTGGTAGGTTAAAATCTCCCAGTACCCAGTTCGGCTTGCATGTGTTCTTAGGGTTGGAGGCTAGGTTGATTATAATTGCGAGGTCTTCAGGGGATGAAGATGGGGATCTGTAGATAAGGTTGATGGTATTGTAGTTGTTGGATATGGTGATCACATCAAGCTGTGATGAGCTATTTGAGCTGATCGTTTGATACTGGAGGTCCGTTTTTACCAAAATGAATGCACCACCTCCCCTGCAGTCTGCTCTGTGGCATGTCTGGATTGAGAAGTCGGGGGGGGCGTGAGTTGGTTGAGGACTGAGTCTGAAATGGTGAGACACGATTCTGTCACTAGCAGGATCTCTAGTTTGAGGTGTGTTATGAGGTCAGTGATGATTGGCCACTTCTTACGGACAGACCGTGCATTTATAAGTGCACACTTCAGGTTGCATGGGTTTTGGTGTTGCTTGGGTTTTGTGGTGTATTGGAGCGGTATGTGGATTAGGTATGGGTGAGGGTTATGAGAAGTTTCAGTCGATGAGAGGTGTGTGTTGCTGTGATGACTTCTTCCTTGGCCTCGTACGATCGGAATCGGATTGTGATCAGATGCAGTGGAGAGGGAGCCATTGAGGACATTGCTGAGGAGGTATAGACTGATTAAGGTTATAATGGATATAGCCATTTTGGGCTGGGGTTCAGTGTGTTCTGTGTGGCGTGGATTTTCCTATGCTGAGGAGGTGTATGTTGGCGGGGCATATATGCGTTCTACACGGTCTATGAGTATCCTACACAACCCAATAGTGGCTAGCCTGTAATATGGAGTGGAGGAGTGGCCTATTGGTTGGGGCAAGGTACTTAAGGGCCGGAAGGTCGGGGGTTCAAATCCCACTAGAGGACAGCAACCATGGGCCAGAAGGACTGGGGTTTCTAGTCCCACAGGTGCTCCTTGTGGTCTTTGGCAAGCCACTTAACCCTCCATAGCCCATGTTCCCTGTAAAATAGTTATCTCCAAGTTATAATGCCCTGTTCAATGTAATTTCAGTTTGTTCAATGTAAACCGCACTGATGCAGAATAGCACGGTATATAAGAGAATTAAATAAATAAATAAATAAATAAAATATGGGACTAGCTAATGTCAGCAGTGAGAATACTTGTATTCACTCAGCAGAGAACTTCTCCCAGTAAGTTCAGCAACGCAATACTTACAGTACATTCAGCAGTGAAATACTCACAGTACATAGTAAACTTTAGCAGTGAAATACTCACAGTACATCTATGAGTGAGCTGCTCACAGAGCAGTCAGATTGAGAAGTACCGAGTGATTGGAGGTGTCAGATGCTGGCGGTGTCTGGGGTGAGCGATCTCAACCCTGGAGGTGAGCTCAAGCTTCGGTTGTATTTCTGTGTAGTTGTTGTTGTGTCCGGTTGAAGTCTCAAGTCAGACACTAGCTGCTTTAAGCAGGCTTGTGGGGGCTTGGTGGACCTTGAGTCGTGGGCCACCGCATAAGGGCCACGCCAAAGGGCCCTCTGGCGAGGCCCTCTGGCAAGGCCCTCAGGCGCGGGCCCACCTGGCGCTGGTGCCCCTGCTGGTGCTCCTTTAATCAAGTAGGGACTGCCCCAATTGGGTGGCAGAAGTGGCAGCAAACATCTGGAGGTGGAGCGATCGTCGGCAGAGCTCAATCCCTCCTGGGAGAGCTTCTAGGGCTGGAAAGGCAGTCGGCTCGAATGGCGCTCCTTTAATCAAGCAGAGACTTCCCCGATTGGGTGGCCGAAGCGGCAGCAAACGTCTGGAGGCGGAGTGATCGTCAGCAGAGCTCAATCCCTCCTGGGAGAGCTTCTAGGGCTGGAAATGCTTCTAGGGCATGTGTCAGTCTGCTTTCCTACATCCCATGTATCTAGTACCTGCACTCCTACCTCCTTCTCCCTTTCCTCAGCACCCATCCATCTACTTCCTTCTCCAATATGCATTAACTTTGTCTTTCTTCTTCTTACCCCATGTGCTCTTTTGCCCTCCATCTCAACTTTCCCCTGGTTATGACTCTGCTTCTTCCACAATATCTGTCCTCCTCTCCCTTCTCACTCTCCTAGCATCTCTCTCTTTCCCACCCTGACCCTAGCATTTGCCAGCATCAGCCCTCTTTCTGTCCCAGGACCGCAGCTCTATAATTAGCTCCCTTCTATCTCCAGCTCCCCACAACTACTCCCCTCAGTTCCAGCCCATTTCTAGTCTTAGCCCACCCAGCCTTTTATCAGCCGATTTCAGTTCCCCCAGCCCTAGTATCAACCCATTTCCAGTCCCAGCCCTTCAGACCCTGTATCAGCCCATTTCCAGTATCAACCAGATCTCTTCTCCTATATCAGCCCATTTCCAGTCCCCCCAGCCCCAGTATCAGTTTTTTTCCAGTCAAAGCACCTTCCCTAGGCCCATTATCAGCCTGCTTCCAGTCCCAGCCTCCCAGTCCCCATATCAGCCCATTTCTCATATCAGCCTACCCTCTAGCCCCAGTCTCAACCCATTTCCATTCCTAGTCAGCCCCTCTTACAGCCCCAATTTCAACCAATTTTAAGTCCCAGCCACCCCTGCCTCTCACCCCCCACCCCCAGCAACACATCTATGGAAACATTTGTTTTGCTTCAGCAGCTGTATTAATGTTTAAAAAGCATGATAAAAATGCTGCAATGCTGGTGCCTTGAGCATCAAAATCAAAAAATCCCAAATGCTAGTATTCAAATCAGTAACTCAGCAAAAACAGAATACTAATTCCCCCAACGATAATCACCAATTTTTTGTCGGGTATAGACCGCAAGGCAGAGAGGACAGCCCTCTAAACCTCACGCAGTACATGCCCCTTTTTTAATTTATTTTAATTAAAGGCTTGTTCAAACTAGGACAGAGAGCAAGCATTCTAAAACGGTGGTTTCAATACTACGTAAACATTGGCCAGTGCTTGCTCTCTGTCCTAGTTTGAACAAGCCTTTGCAAATAGCATATTCGCGTGGCCGTAATCTACATGACAGATTGGTTAAATCGGTGGTCCAATGCGATCGGCCTGAACTGCCAGTTTTTAGATCAGGCTCTCATGATGTATGTGCCAATTGTAGATACTGTGCTTTAGCCATTACGGGGTCTGCTTGGACTGATTCTTTCTCGGGTAAAAGCTTCTATCGGCGTTGGCATACCACATGTGACTCTTGCTATGTGGTGTATGTCTTGATTTGCCCATGTTTAAAGCAATATGTTGGGAGTACAAATCGAGCCATACGGGTCAGATTGGGTGAACATGCATCCCGGTTACGTCAGTCTGTGGTGACAGCTCCGGTGGTACAACACTGCATCGATTTGGGCCATGTTTTTGAACAGCTTCAATGGACTGTGGTTGATCATGTACCGGTTGATCCGAGAGGGGGAGATCATACAGCTCGTTTGAGACAATTAGAACAACGATGGATTTTTACTTTAAATTCTATGGAGCCTGTTGGTTTAAATAGGGACATTGAGTGGTTGACACTTTAAACACTCTCCAATTACTTGTAGGGATTCCCCTGTGCTGTGGGGTTTCCCTCCTTTGGTGATTGGCTGACGTGATATAGGCGGTCCTATAATAGGCCTATCTGAAGATTGGAATCCTCTGACGTCACCCGCCATAGATTTGGCGTTTTTTGAGGAAGAAAGGAATGGTCACACTATTTTCTCATTGATACACTTGAAACAGGAGCCTGGTGCTTCGAAACGTGCACGTCGTGCTTGAGCAGATAAGTGTGGACTTATTTATGGATTTTAAATAAAACTACTGCAAAGTTGATAATTAAATAAATAAAAAAAGGGGCATGTACTGCGTGAGGTTTAGAGGGCTATCCTCTCTGCCTTGCGGTCTATACCCGACAAAAAATTGGTGATTATCGTTGGGGGAATTAGTATTCTGTTTTTGCTGGGGTGCCTTGAGCATAGCACAGCCATGGGAGCAGAAGCCAAAGCAAATGCTCCCACTGCTTTCCATTGATGATGCCGTGTAAAAGGAAGCCAAAAATTAAGAAGCAGAATGTCCATAAAAGCGTAACCTCTAGCCCAATGAAAAGCACTAAAGCAGCAGAGAAAGCAAAAGATAATGCTTTTTAACCTGTGTCTATGCTAAAATATAGCTGTGGCTCCAGATGCAGGGGCAGGCTGGAAGCAAGCCAGTGAGGCAGGCTTCTTGAGCCTCTATGCTGACATGTCCTGAGCTAATGCCTCACTGGCTCACCTCTTAAGTCAACCCTAAGAAGGTGGAGTACCCTCAAGGGAGCTTAACGTTGCCCCCTCATCAAGAGGAGACAAAGAACCAATCTATGATGGGCCCCTTCTTTAATCAGAATATGCTTTTCCACTGGGCCAGAGGTTACATTTTTATGGACATTCTGCTGCTTATTTTTGACTTCCTTTTACACAGAATCACCAATAGATTAAAAACATTAATCTTACTGTTCCACCTAGTTTCTGAAGGACCTCCAGAGGGGAAGAACCTGCCCCTTCAGGCACACCCAAGATCACACACCCAACAGCCATGTGCCATTCGCAGCCTGATTTTAAAAGGACTTGCAGAGATGACCCAACTGTCCACAGGCGTGCCTGCAAAAAATAGGCAGAGTACTTGTTCCTGGACACTGCTCCTTCTCTCAGCGAGCACAGCCCAGCACACACAGCCTCCTGATGAGGCCAGAAAGCTGCCCGATTTTAAAGGCCCCTGCACAATGACCCAGATGTCCATGTGTGTGCCTGCAAAATCAGGCAGAATAATTGCTTCTGTATGTTGCTTCTTATCCCAGCAAGAAAAGCCCATCACACAGAGACTCCCTCCTCGACATTGTGCAGGAATGTTGTTCACACAGGGGACTGTGCTTCAGGAAGCACTGTACCTACCTCATCCCACACAGGCTGTTTGGCTCATGACCATTTGTAGGGTGGCTTCAGAGGGAGGCCCGAGGCCACGGTTCACCTCTGCACAGTTGCCGGAGTGAAGAGCGGCGTTTTCCTTCACTTTGGTAGCTGTGTTCTCGTGGAGCCCACTGGAACGCCAGAGGTTAAAGAGAATTTCATGTTTCCTGATTCTCAGTGAGCCAGCAGGCTCCACGAGAACACAGCTGATGAAGTGAAGGAAAATGCCGCTCTTCACTCCAGCAGCTGTACAGAGGTGAGCCAGTGCTTCGGTCCTCTCTGGCTCCCTCTGAAGCCGATCATTCAGGTGCAGGGCTGTTCGGAGGGGGAGACTAGGACCGGAAATGAACTGATTTGGGGACTTGGACTGCAAATGGGATGATGGGAGGACTAGCATAGAACTGGAAAAGACTAATTAGGGGGCTAGGACTTCAAAGGGCTGATGGGGAGGCTAGGACTGGAAATGGTTGATGGAGAGGCTGGGAGTGGAAATGACTGATGGAGGGCTTGGATTGGAAATGGGCTGATGGGAGGCTAGGATAGGACTTGAAAGGGCTGAAGGTGGCTAGGACTGGAAATGGGCTGATTGGGGGGGGCTTGGACTGGAAATGGCTGATGGGGGCTAGGACTGGAAATGGCTGATGAGGGGTGTCATGCAGCGAGGGCTGATGAGAGCCCAGTTGAGAGAAAAGAAGGCATTTTTCACAGAGAAAAAGACTTGCAATATTCACAGGAACCAGCTAGAGGGAGCAAGAGTGTTTTCAGGGAGACTGAAGAGCCACGCCCAGCTGGTCACGAGAAAATGCTAACCAGCTTCCAATCCTCAAAAGCAGGAGGGCTTCATAAGGGGAGTGTGGAAGACTGGAGAGGAAGGAGAAGATGCAGAAGGAGCACCGGCAGCCTCGGAGATAGAAGCACCAGCAGAAGCAGCAGCCCAAGCAGAAGCAAGGGGAGAATCACTGGCAGCACCGAGAGAGAGAGGTGGAAGTGGAAACCTGACTACTCTAGTGCTAGAGGATTCCCAAGAGGGAGAGGTAATTTCCCAGGAGCTGAGGAAGGACCTAAGGAGGTGTCAGCTCAAGCCAAACCGAGAGCTGTTTGCCCTCAGAGGCAAAAGCACTACTGTAACTGCAACCCTAAGCCAAACAAGAATCAGCTGGAGAAGCCAAGCCATACTGAGCCAGAAAGCCAGAAGCTGGGCTTGTACAGAGGCAGGCCTTCACCAGGAGAAGGAAGTCAAAGGCTACAGGGTAAGCCTAACCATCATGGAAAAGAATTTCACCAAGCTGCCGCCTAGGAAAGGCAGGCAGTGGAAGAAAGCCGGTTACTTGAGGATTGCTGCCATACAAGGTATGAGAAATGTATGCCTAATAAGAAAGTTGTGAATGGTAAAAGCTATGATAAAGCTGCTATAAAGCCTCTAAGGAAAGAGGGTACTTTAAAGCCTAACACAGCAAGTGGCCGACGCCCTAGGCTAGGCCAAGGACATTGGGAGTTGCTACAGAAAATATACAAAACCCCTGAATGTGTTTTACAAGAAACCAGGGATATAGAATTAGAGCTTTCTGATACCGTGCCAATGCAAGTGGAACTGGCAGGAGATTTGTCTGACCAAGAGATGGACTGTACACTTTGCATTTCTGAAAGTTTAGAGTCACTGCCAGACTTGTGATTGGGTGAATTGCCAGCAGAGCATTCTTTATTTGTTTGAGCACCTCCATTCCTGTGAAGTATAACAGTTTTTGCTTTGAACCCTGAGTTTGTTTTCTACCTGAATTAAGGACATTTGCTTTAAAGTTGTAACCCATTATTTAGAACCACTGTGAGAAAGGGAAATAAAAGCCTTATTAATTCCCACCACTCAGCTTGATCATTTCCTTGAAGACTGGAGCTAAAGCAACTACAAGGACCAAGAGTCATTTGGGCCTTTAGAAGACTCTCCAATCTTAACCTTATATTTTTGTGTCGCACCTGCCCTGGCGTCCACTGGCCACCAGGGAAGTATTGCTGACAGGGGCTAGAATAGAACTGGAAAGGGCTGATGGGGATACGACTGGAAATGGGCTGATTGGGGGGGCTTGGACTGGAAATGGATTGATTGGGGGGGCTTGAACTGGAAATTGGCTGATAGGGATTAGGATAGGACTGGAAAGGGCTGATGGGGGGCTAAGACTGGAAATGGGCCTATGGGGCACTTGTACTGGAAATGGGCTGATGGGGCAACTTGAAATGGGCTGATGGGGGAGCAAGTATAGAACTGGAAAGTGCTGATGGGGGACTAGGATTATAAATGGAGTGATGCAGGGGCATGGGAGAATGGGACTAGAAGGGAGTGGATGCTGGATGGGGCTGGAAGTAGAAGGCAGCTGATGGAGGAGGACTAGAAGGGGATGGGACTGGGGGGTGAGAATGGAGAGGGGAAAATATATTTTGTGTGTGAGAGAAGAAAAATCTATGATTGGCCAAGTATTGAGAGAGTAAGTGGGGATTGGGATGGAGGGATAGAAAAGGAATAGAGAAAGAAATGGAGGAAAGAGCAAAAGGGGAAAGATCAGTATGTTGGAGCAGATGCAGAGAGAAAATGGAAAAAATCAAAAGAGAGAAGAAAGGACAAATGGACAACAGACAATGGAGAGTTAGCAGAAGACACAAAGAAAACAGAAAAAAAATGACTGGGGCAGTTGCAACAGAAAAATAAAATGACCAAACAACAAAAACGTAGAAAAATACTATTTTATTTTAAATTTATTAACTGGAATATGTCAGCTCTGGGAATGTGCATTGCTAATATCTTTGTATTTTGTTTAGTACAAGAGAAAATTAATTAATAGTTTTATTTCTCCAGTGTTGTTGTACATTCCAAGTTTGGCTTTTGTGGTTCCCAGTTTAATTATTGTTTTCTTATATCTAAATTGTAATTCCTTGTTCTATGTTCACTGATGGTCCATGTTTTGCATGTGTAAAGTATGCTGTTCATGTAATTTTATGTGACAGTCCCACTTGTTTTCTTTCCCCAGTAGGAGTTGTATTAGCATTCTCTGAGATGTATTGCATTTGCAGTGTTGCATTTTGATAAGTTGAGTTTGGTGCTTTCTGAATCCTGATAGTGCCATTATGATATGGTGGGTTTGCTATGGGTTCTATATGTCAAAACTGAGAAAAATCACTCTAAATCACAACAAACGCTGCAGTAGATACTTGGAGCCATAAAAAAAATATAAGATAGAGAGGAAGGGAGGTCTCAGAATCAACGGGCTAAAAACCGGCACTCGGAGAAACCAGTATGCTGCTGCCCTTAAACATCAACGACCAGCCCCACTCCTCTTCCACCAAATCAATATATTCAAAACAGCATTATTCTCTAAATAGACAGAACAGCAGACCAAATCATTTGAAACTTAGCTTCAAACACAACTTGATAGAGAAGGTCTGCTTGCCCCAACGCCTACTTCGGCGCCCATAAAGCGTTTTGCTAAACAGCTGCTTCAGGGGGAAGTTTGATCACTGTCAGAAAAAGAACATCTTATAAACCACTAACCCCAAACACTACCCACAGACTCATTAAGCTTAGAAAAAGAAGAAGAAGAAAAAGAGAGAAAAGCCCCACTTACCATAAAATAGCACATTCATGCCTATTCACACAGCAACGGCCACAATTTTACCATGGCCCCAGGACCGGCCCGTCCATTGAGCAAGAATGTTTTTTGCACAGGGCCCCGCGTTTCAGGGGGCCCCGCGCAAAAAACATCTTGCATCCCATTAAAGTTTTAAAAAAATCATAAACCGGCTACGGCTGCCGCTGCCGCCGTGGCAGCGGCAGAATGGAGAATCCCGCGGGGCCCATTTACAGTCCTTACCACCCCCCCCCCCAATCAGCCCAACTAAGTTAAAAAAAAAACCCCAGAAACCGGCTGCTGCTGCCGCTGCCGCCGTGGCAGCGGCAGAATGGAGAATCCCGCGGGGCCCCCCTGTCCGGCAGTCTTCTCTGTGGCCTCCGTCGGCTGTCAGAGCTGCGCGAAGAGAGAGAGCTTCTCTTCTCGCAGCTCTGTTAATCACGCCGCGGGGCTGATGGGAAATCCCATCAGCCCCGCGGCGGGATTAACAGAGCCGCGAGAAAGGGAAACTCTCCCTTCGCGCGGCTCTGAAAAGCCCGCGCTGAGGCCGCATCAAAGACTGCCGGACAGGGGGGCCCCGCGGGATTCTCCATTCTTCCGCTGCCACGGCGGCAGCGGCAGCAGCAGCCGGTTTCTGGGTCTTTTTTTTTAAACTTAGCTGGGCTGGGGGGGGGTAAGGACTGTAAATGGGCTGATGGGGGGGGAGGGAGGGAGGGAGGGGGTAAGGACTGTAAATGGGCTGATGGGGGGGGAGGGAGGGAGGGAGGGAGGGGGTAAGGACTGTAAATGGGCTGATGGGGAAGGGGGGGTAAGGACTGTAAATGGGCTGATGGGGAGGGAGGGAGGGGGTAAGGACTGTAAATGGGCTGATGGGGAGGGAGGGAGGGGGGGATAAGGACTGTAAATGGGCTGATGGGGAGGGGGGGTAAGGACTGTAAATGGGCTGATGGGGAGGGGGGGGGGGTAAGGACTGTAAATGGGCTGATGGGGGGGGAGGGAGGGAGGGAGTAAGGACTGTAAATGGGCTGATGGGGAGGGAGGGAGGGGGGTAAGGACTGTAAATGGGCTGATGGGGAAGGGGGGGTAAGGACTGTAAATGGGCTGATGGGGAGGGAGGGAGGGGGGTAAGGAATGTAAATGGGCTGATGGGGAGGGAGGGAGGGGGGATAAGGACTGTAAATGGGCTGATGGGGAGGGAGGGAGGGGGGATAAGGACTGTAAATGGGCTGATGGGGAGGGGGGGAGGGGGGAAAGGAATGTAAATTGGCTGAGGGGGAGGGGGGGAGGGGGGGTAAGGACTGTAAATGGGCTGATGGGGAGGGAGGGGGGGTAAGGACTGTAAATGGGCTGATGGGAGGGGGTTAAGGAATGTAAATGGGGTGATGGGGAGGGGGGGAGGACTGTAAATGGGCTGAGGGGGGGAGGACTGTAAATGGGCTGATGGGGAGGGGGTAAGGACTGTAAATGGGCTGATGGGGGGGTTAGGACTGGTAATGGGCTATAGGGGGTTCGGACTGGAAGTGGGCTGATGGGGGGGTTAAGACTGGGAATGGGCTATGGGGGGTTAGGACAGGTAATAGACTATGGAGGGGCTAAGACTGGAAATGGGCTGATGGGGGAAGTTATGACAGGTAATGGGCTATGGGGGGCTACGACTACAAGTGGGCTGATGGGGGATTAGGACTGGAAATGGGCTATGGGGGGGTTAGGATAGGTAATGGGCTGATGGGGGGGTTACAACAGGTAATGGGCTATGGGGGTCTAAGACTACAAGTAGGCTGATAGGGGGTTAGGACTGGTAATGGGCTGTGGTGGGCGTTAGGACTGGTAATGGGCTGGGGGGGTTAGGACTGGTACTGGGCTATGGGGGGGCTAAGACTACAAGTGGGCTGATGGGTTAGGACTGGTAATGGGTTGATGGGGGGGGGGTAAGACTGAAAATGGGCTGATGGGAGGGTAAGGACTGGAAGTGGGCTGATGGGGGGGTTAGGACTGGTAATGGGCTATAGGGGGTTCGGACTGGAAGTGGGCTGATGGGGGTTAAGGACTGGTAATGGGCTATAGGGGGTTCTGACTGGAAGTGGGCTGATTGTGGAGCTAGGACTGGTAATGGGATGGGGGTTGCTAGGACTGGAAATGGGCTGAGTGGAAGGGGGGCTTGAACGGCAAATAGCTGATGGGGACAGGGGCTTGGAATGGAAATGGGCTGAGTGGAAAGGGGGCTTGAACTGCAAATAGCTGATGGGGAGGGGGGCTTGGAATGGAAATGGGCTGTGAGGAGAGGGAGCTAGGACTGGAAATGGGCTGAGTGGGGGGGGGGGGCTAGGACAGGAAATGGGCTGATGGAGGGGCCAGGATAGGACTGGAAATGGGCTGTTGGGGGTGCTAAGTTTGGAAATGGGCTGTGGGGGGGGCTTGAATGGAAAGGGACTCATGGAGGGGCTCGAACTGGAAGTAGGCTCCTGGGGGGCTTGGATTGGAAATGGGCTGAGTGGAGGGGAGCTAGGATTTGACATGGGCTGATGGTGGGGCTAGGAAAGGAATAGAAATGAGCTGATGGGGGGCTGGGATTGGAAATGAGCTGATGGAGGAACTGATAGGACTGGAAATGGGCTGATGAGGGGCTGGGATTGGAAATGAACTGATGGATGGACTCGGATAGGACTGGAAATGGATGGGGGAGCTAGGACTGGAAATGGGCTGATGGTGGGGCTAGGATAGGATTGGAAATGGGCTGATGGGGGACTAGGACTGGAAATGGGCTGATGCAGGGACAAGAAGGGAGCAGATGCTGGGTGGGGCTGGAACTAGAAAGGAGCTGATGTTGGGGGAGGATTAAAATGGGATGGAGCTGGGAGAGTGAAATGGAGAGGGAAAAATATTTTGCGTGGGAGGGAAGACAAATCTACAATTGGCCGGATATTGGGAGAGTAAGTGGGGATTGAGGATGGAGGGATAAAATTTGAGTGGATGAAATAGGAATGAGGAAAGAGCAAAAGGAGAAAGATTAGCATGTTAAAGCAGATGTAGAGAGAGAATGGAAAAAAAAAAAAAACAAGACAGAAGAAAGGACAAATGGACAGCAGATGTAGAGTTAGAAGAAGAAACGAAGAAGAAACCAGCAGAAAGTGGCTGGAACAATTGCAACTGAAAAAAAATGCACAAAAGGTAGAAAAATATCTCTTTATTTTGAATTTATTAACTGGAATATGTCAGCTCTGGGAAATGTGCATCATTAATTTTTGCGCTTTGTTTAGTACAAGAGGAAATTAATTTATAGTTTTATTTCTACAGTGTTGTTGTATATTCCAAGTTTGGCTTTTGGGGTTCCCAGTTTAATTATTGTCTTCCTGGTTCTACATTGTGATTTCTTGTTTGGTGATGGTCTATGTTCTGCATGTGTAACTGAGCTGAGGTATACTGTTTATGTAATTCCTATTTGACATTGCCACTTGTTCTTTCCCCAGTAGGTCATGTATTATTGTTCTCTGAAATGTATTGGTTTAATATTTGCAGTGTTGCCTTTTGATAGTTAGGGTATGGTGCTTTGTGAGTCCTGGTAGTGCTGTTAGGATACGGCGGGTTTGCTATGGGTTCTAAATGGGCAGTGTTTGTAGTAGTTCCTAATGTGCCTGGCGGTTGGTACTGGATTATAGTAATGTAGAAACCTTTTAGTCTTTCTTTATCCATATACTCATTAAGAGGCATGTTTACTAAAAGTTAGTGTATGGTAACATTATGCAAATATTTATGCAAATGAGGCACCTTATGCAAATGAGGCCCCGCACCGAGTCTCCGCACATGGCCCCGCACCCCCCTTGGGCCGCCCCTGCATGGCCCGGCAACACAAAACAATGCCACGCATGAGCTCACATTCCAACACCACCCCTTAAATACTCTCGAACAAACTTCTTTAGTTAAAGAGACAGAGGAACCACTAACTTCTCCTGCCTAGAGACATGCACCCCAATCGATCTGTGAGTTCAAACCCCCCGGGATCACTCTCTGCAATCGAAAAATCCGCTGTTGCTCACAAACGATCAACGCCTGCTCCTGGGTTCGTCCTCTAGTACCTGCCAATGCAACATCTATACAAAAACAGCATAAATCATTAAAAATATGCCCTTCATTAAGGCAATGTTGCACCATTGGGGCTTCCTGAACTTTACAGTTCAGTCTACTTCTATGTTCACATATCCTCGTATGAAAGGGCCATGTGGTTTTCCCTATATACAGAGAATCACAGGGGCAAAAAATGCCATATACTACATAGGGTGATCCACACAAAGTCTCCCTTCTCAGTGCATATCTCTTACCATGATAAGCGAAAGATGATATCTCACAGGATACTGAACATATAGAACAGCTACCACATTTCCTGTGGCCAACCTGATCCACTGAAGGGGGACTTAGAGGACGCAAGCAAGCAGGACTAAGCTGTTCTTTCAGGTTATGATCACGTAGCCACACACATCTGGGACGTTTACCTGACAACCTTGGGATTGTCCTCAACACATTGGCATGTTTTCCCACAATCCTCTGAATTCTGGAACTAAACGGAGAGTACTTAGATATAAAATTCACACAATCATCTTCTCCTTCACCACTCCCTTTGTCACGCGGATTTAACAAGAGGGCTCGATTAGCCTGATTAACCACCTTTTCAGGATATCCTCTATTCAGGAAATCCAACCATAGGGATCTAGACTTTCCCTTATAATCCACAATATCTGAACAGTTCCTGTGGATCTAATAAACTGAGAAAAAGGGAGCCCATCCCGTAAATGTAAAGGGTGTGCACTAGAATAGTGAAGGAAAGTGTTCCGATCAGTTACCTTCTGATACACCGAAGTGATCCAGTCAGCGGTCCCTCTTCATATGAAAACATCCAGAAAAGCTATCTTTTCCACGTGATAAGTGTAGGTAAACTGAATACAGGATTCCAAGCTATTCAACCACTCAAACCTTTTAGGGATTCAAGGGACCCCTGTCAGATCACAAAGATATCACAAATGAGGCCCACAGTGAGTCTCTGCACATGGCCCCGCACTACCCTTGGGCTGCCCCTGCCCCTGAATCTTATTCACTTTTTCCTTGTTAGGATCTTTGTTCATGATGTTCACCCCACACTTCATCTCTACAGAAGTAGCAAAGGGAAAACTGCAGAACCTCGTTCTAGGTGTGGTGGCAGAAGTAAATTGTGGGTGAGTACTTTTCTCATGAAATGGCTTAGTGCATAGGTTTTCAACCCTGTCCTCAGGAAACCCTAGGCCAGTGGGGCTTTCAGGATTCCCACAATGAATATGCATAAGATACATTTGCATACAATGAAGGCAGAACATGCAAATCTTTCTCATGCATATTCATTCTGGGAATCCTGAAAACCTGACTGGCCTACGGTTCCCCGAGGACTGGGTTGAAAACCCCTTAGTGGTTTGTGTAGTGAACTGAGAACCAGGGAAACTGAGCAAGTCATTTTCATCCCCCATTGCCTGTGGTACAAAGAGATGCCAATGGTTGACCAGCCCAAAGAGTGAGATTAAAGTGTGTGATTTACCAGCGATGTGTCTATGATATAAACCTAGAAAAATGTATCAAAAAAGCTTCACATATGGAAGATACAACAGAAAATTATATTTAGTTTTCTTTTGTGCTTCTGAAATGATATTGGTAGAGTGGGGGCACTATTAGGACAGCTTTCTATGGGATTTGCACAACTAATTAGTTATCTGAGTAGATTCCCCAGACTCAAAACTTCCTTCCACTTAGTCATTTTCAAAGGGGAACTCTATATGGCACTGGACCCACTAAAAGAAGACACAGGAACACACACACATACTCTCTTAGTGAGTGTCCACATCATCTCTCTGCCGATCATCATGTGTTTGGCAACTCTTGGATATCAATTTCAAAAAGACCGAAGCACTCTTCGTAACCAGAAGTACCACCTTCACCCCTCCAACTTCCATCAACCTTATGAACATTACTCTCCCAGTCAAGTCTGAAATTAAATACCTTGGAGTTACACTAGACAAAACCCTAAGCATGACCAACCACATAAAACAGACTGCCAAAACTATATTTTTCAAACTGAGAACCATACAGCAACTCAGACCCCTCATCGACATCAACGATTTCAGAACAGTTGTCCAGGCTCTCATTATGCCACATTTAGACTTCTGCAATGGCATACTCCAAGGAACATCCAAAAAGAATTTACACATCCTTCAAAGAGCTCAGAATGTCACTGCTCGAATCATTATGAAAGCTAAAATATTCGATCACATCTCTCCTATCCTATACGCTCTCCACTGGCTTCCTATCTATAGTAGGATTCAATATAAACACTTGTCACCACTTTTAAACTCATTAATGACCTAGCCCCATCACAGTTGGCCACTCTACTCCAAACCCCACAAGAAAACAGAATCAGAAGAAAAACTAACCTCAACATGCTATTAATTCCCATTGCAGTGACAAAATCAAAACAAATAACCACCAACACTGCTTTTTCATATTATGCTCCCAGCCAATGGAATAAACTGCCACTAAACCTCAGAGAGATTAAAGATCTTACAACTTTCAGGAAGGAACTTAAAACCTACCTATTTAGTCAACACTATAGCAACATACAACCTGAAATCAAATTTACTACACAAAAACATGCAACAAACCAAACACTAGTCTACCCCACATAATTCCATTTTCATATCCACCCATGTTAGTCTACTCCCAACACTGTACTTATGATCGCAAATAACTATTATAATCTCTTGCTAACCATGTAAAGCTACTTTTTGGTTCTTTGTAACATAGTTTTATGTTTCCTTTTATATTAATAACCCACACATTGTTTTCCATGTAACCTAGTTCTTATGTAATCTAGTTTTATGTTCACCTAATGTTTAATGTAATGCAATATTGCACTGTTATGTTCACCTAATGTTTAATGTAATGCATAATTGCACAATTGCTATATTGTTGTTTTAAGTTCCTTGTAAACCGCCCCTGATCTCTGGAAGAGGCGGTATAGAAAAGCACACAAATAAATAAATAAATAAATAATAAACTCTTATCCTCATCATGTAGCAGCCTACTGCCCCTTTCACTCGCCACTCTCTCATTCATGCTGGTTCTCTGCGCCCTCCTCCTCAGGACACTAACTGTGTTTGCATGTATGTTGGTGAGGTCTCTATGTGAATGTGTAGGCTTTTTTGTATTTATTTATTTAACTGGTTTTATATACCGTTTTTCTACATGGCAAGGTATTTGTGACTGGGAAAAGAGCAATTCGCTAAATGCTATGTTTTACTGCATCAAAGTTTCTTTGATGCGGAAGCTAGAATTGCTTCTTCCATCAAAACACATTGGGAGCTTATTTCTCTGGAACCTCCAGTCCAATCTGGCCTACTTTTGAACTCAATGGGATATGTTTGCTAAAGTGTTCTTGGGTTTTGCAGGCATTGTACATTGAGGGTAGATATAAATGCGCAGTAAGTACAAAAGTCATGTGCTACTCTGTTGAGGGCTTTTAGAGCATGTACCCAGAAGATACCACACTGATTCAGATCCTAACATGTATCTCTGGAAATGAGATGGTGTTAAGTGCATCCGCGCTAACTGCAACATTGACGGCAAATGCGTGTGGTCACACTAACCACAATGTACAGACATGCCTGCGCTCTGCCCCTATCCTGCCCATTTCCCTACCTATTGCATGCTATGTAGATAGCATGGATTTAATCCAATACTGTCTATGCCTGCTAATTATTACCACAGGCTCTTAGCACACTCAAGCCCATGCTGACAACTAGCACAGTTTAGCAAACAAGACCTAATGTGTCTTTTCACCGGATTTCCCCAAGCTAACATTGGTCTGGTTCTGTTAAATATTTAGAGGTATTTTGCCCCAGGCATCCTTGACCCCTTATGTACAATTCTTTCCAACATCCATTGGGGTGAAAAGAATAAAAATAGTGTAAATGCATGCTTAGCTGGAAAATAAAAGATAAGAATCGGATCTGAAAAAATAGGCAGTTCTGGTTTCAAATGCTCACATTTCAGGCAAAAGTAAACACAGGGTCCCAATCCACTGCTTGCAAATCTCCAAAGGATTTCTTTATAGCATATCTTGTCCTCTTCGATAAAAAAAGGAGCAGAGATTTAGAAACCTGCTGGATGGTACTTATATTGATTCTTTTGCTCTGCACAGGGGTGGAGCAGAATCAGAGAAAACAGTGTCAGATGGACAGCCTGTCTCACGTACACTGTCTACAACTGTCAAACTAACTTGTTGGGGAATGCAGTATTTTCATTGCAATGGCAAGTTTCAGCTGGCATGTTGATTCAACACAGTAGGATCCAGCTCCATTGTCAGTTAGTATACTTTGATTTATTGCTTTTCTATTCAGGTCAGGAATCAAAGCACCCAGAGCAGTAAATTTGTAGGTCCTAGCATTTTAGACAGAAGAAAAAGTTTTGCCTTCACAAGTTGTTTATGCTATCATAAGGCAAAACACCAAGAAACTCTCCTAGGTTTTATATTACACAGGTCTGCAAAAAAAATTTTTTTGAGAGCTGTTTTGGTTATTCCATGTAATCGTTATGTTTTTTGGTGCGCTGAATCCGAAAATGACCTCCATTTTGTTATAGGACATCACGTTTCCTTACAATTTAGGTAACTATGTTAAATAAGGCAATACCTCAAAATAAATGGAAATAGAGTTATAAAATTAGTTTTATTACAATATTTTCATGAAAATCCTTTTTTGAACTGAAATGAGCTCACCTACACACACTAAACTCGATTCTTCTTCCTTTTGAGGCTCCTCTTGCTGCATTTACACTTGTGAGTGGCATCTGGAATGTCTCTCTGAAGCATCCAACAGTAGTCTGCCATCATTGTAATGCTCCATTTCCCCTGGTATTTCCTTTCCATCTCTTTAATGTCTTGGAATCGTTCACCTTGTTCCTCACTCACAGCTCCCAAATTTTCAGGAAAGTATTCAAGGTGAGACTGAAGGAAATGCACTTTCAAACTCCACATCAATTTTATGTGGAGAGGTGGTAGAAGAACTTTATGGGAAGGTACCAAAGTTTCTCGGAGGACATTTTTTTCACCGACTGTTAGCACCCTCGGCTGCCAACTCTTCTTGGTCCAGTGATTTTGTCAGTCTCGACTGTCCCATAGACACAGAAAACAAGGATATTTGGTATACCCAGCTTGTTGCCTGAGCAGCATGCACAAGACCTTCAAGTCCCCACACACTTGCCAATCATGGTCTTCATATTTAAGTTTACGAAGAACCAATTCCAAGTTCTCGTAGGTTTCCTTCAAGTGTACGGAATGACCTACAGGTATGGAAGCGTAAAAACCATTGTGGAGTAAAACTGCTTTGAGACATCTTTTTGAAGAATCTATAAAAAGATGCCTTTGCTCTGAATCATATTGGATTTTAAATTGACCCATCAGACCTTCGAGATCGATGCAATAAACCAACTTGTCTTCCTGGGCGAAGTAAGGAACAAACTCCTTTTCACGATGTCTGAACCATGAAGATGACACTCCTGGCAACAATAAATTCCTGCTTTTCAGCCTTGATCCGAGTAACTCAGTGGCATCTTTGGGAAAATTCAAGTCTCTTACCAAATCATTCATCTCCTCCTGAGAAAACAATTTTGGTCTTGTATCATCTTCAAAGTCAGAACTTGATTCGTCATCTTGTTCAGGTATGACTTCACCTTCATCAGAGCTAGGTATCTCTTCCAAGGTAGCAGGGGGCTTGGGTATTGGTATATCTGTGCCATGGGGGATGGGACGAATTGCCAAGTGAAGATTGGGGTATGAAATGGAATGCTTCCATTTGAAATTAAACCCTTTCACATCGCATGAACAAAAGTAACAGTCATCACTATGGTTCTTTTGCTCTCGCCATACCATAGGAATCCCATAACGGAAAGATTTTTTTCTTACCCTTGAACCAGTTTCGGAGGTCCTCAACACACTGTTTGCACACTTTCTGAGGCACCCAGACTTTATCTTGATCTCCAATTTTTAGTCCAAAGTATGCAAAGTATACTTTTTTCACAAAGTCTGTAATATTCTGCTGTTGCTTCAATACTGTATATTCACCACAGATGAAACAGAAACTATCTGGCGAATTAATACACTTTCGCGGAGCCATAACATAATGGTTGAAGAATGACGAGCTAACATGAATTGCGATGAAAAAGTGTGAACAGCCTAGAACCAAGAACCTGATGATGATTCGTGCACAATGTAGCACAGGAGAGAGCAGCTCTGTGTCTGTATACGACACGTCACAGTGCTGGCCACGCCCCCCTGCACTGACCGGAACTGCTGCTATCTGCCCTGTGTCTCCCTCCCACTGGATTCTTCAGGAAAGATTAACCCCTTCTACCATTAGAAGCACGGACTTAAAACTTGCTTAGCTTATGTATATATTGCTGACCATCAGATTTACAATGCTATATTTTTTTTTTTACATAACCCCTTTAAGGGTTTTTTGGCATTTTATATCTTAAATGCACTTATGTGAATTAATTAATAGTAATTTGAATTAATTAATAGTAATTTGAAAAAAATTGATAAATTTGAAGACAATTTTGCATGTTGTGGCAAATCATGACATCTAGGATTTTTTTCAATATTTTATTTGTTTTCAGCACACCAAAATACATGGAAATTAGATGAAAATAATCAAACAGCTTTTTAGTCGCAGACCTGTGTTATTTGTTACCCCAAAACCATAAGCTTTCTCTTCTTCAAATATCTTTGATGAATCTATTAATAAAGTTGGCTAATAAACCCGAATTGGTTCAGTGACCATCCAATCAGTTTACAATATCCCAAAACAATAAATCCTTGTATTGACTATACAAAAACTGCAGCGGGTTTAAAAAGTGTGATCGGTGTAAGAAGTTAATGTCCCTCACCGACACACATGAGTACTGTCTCCGATGCCTCGGGCCCGACCATGACCCGAAGATCTGTGGTCCTTGTGGGAAGATGTCCTCTAAGGCACTTCGAAGTAGGCAGCAGCAGTGTGAAAGGATTTTCTCGGAGTCCGCATCCCCCCAGATCCGGACCTCATCAGCAGCCTCGACGTCTCAGGAGCTGTCTGAACCCGAGCATCGTCGGGGGTCTTCTGAATGGGGGTCTCCCTCCTGGGAACACCGGAGGAAGAATAAACCTGTGAGGGTGGCATCGTTGGATGCCTCCGATCGCCCTGGGCCATCGAAGGCCAGGTCGTGGAGTCCTGACCGCCGCCCCGGGTCCTCGGAGCCGGAGCAGCCTGCAAAGATACCTCACACAGAGCCGGAGACGCCGAGGAGGGTAAGCGCTTTGGTCCTCGTGGATTCCCCTCCAAGAGAGCCAGCGTCGGGCCCGAGCCGGAGGCTGCGGAGTCTTCTGAGCTCGGTCTCAGGATGACGGCCCTGGAGCGTAGCATGTCTGCCTTCATGGAGCAGCAGCGGGCACTGATAGCCAGTGTCACTGGTCCATCTGCCCCGACCACCAGGACCTTGACGTCCAAGTCGACACCGGAGGCTGAGCCGATCCTTGAGACTCTTCGGACTCGAGTCAATCCTCGGCCAAGGTCTCCCTCTACCTCCCACTCGGGACCGAGGTCATCGAGGCCGGTGCTCTCAGCATTGGGGTGGTCAGGGATGAAGCCCTCACGGCCGGAGCCACTTGATTCCTCCTCGGAGGGATCGGCATGGGATATGGAAGATGAAGAGTCCCCAGACAGCCATCGGACCTGGTATGTCCCATCAGACTCACTGGGTTTGGAGCCTCAGAGAAGGTCCCCTCCGGAGGATACCTGGTTCTCAGACTTCATCAGGGACATGGCCAAGGCTTTGGCATTCCCGGTGGATACCGAGGAGGAACCTCGAGCTGAAGAGCTCGAGGCCCTCCAGTATGACTTTCCCCCAAGGGAAGCCCTTACTGTGCCGGTTCCTCCGATGCTGGAACGGCTGATGCTCCACATGTGGGAGTTGCCGGCCTCGGTGCCAGTGCTCAGCAAGTGGGTCGATTCCATTTATCCACAAGAGCCCAGGGTTCCAAAAGGCACAGCTGCTGCACAACTCCATGGTTCTGGAATCAGCCTGCACAGGCTCAAGAGTTGAAAAACGCACCCCTCGGTGCCTCCTGGCCGGGAGGCCCGGAACCTGGATGCCCTCAGCAGAAAATGCTTCCAGGGCTCGATGCTGTCATGCCATGTCCAAACCTACCAGCTGTACATGGGCATGTACTTGAGGGACCTGCAAAAGAGATTGCCGGATTCTCAGCTGGCATCTCCGAGGCACCCTTGCAGCGCTTCAATGCCTTGTCCACCGGGATTCAGGAGTGCTCAAAGTTCATATCTCAAGCAGCCTATGAAGGCTTCGAGGCTTCGGCCCGAGTAGAAGCGGCTGGGATCGGTGCATGCCGCCAGGCCTAACTAATGTCGTTGGATCTGGAGCCATGGGTTCAGGACAAGTTGCTCGATGTCTCTTGCCGAGGTGACAACCTCTTTGGTAAACCCATGACTGAGAAGGCTGCTGAGTTCGAGTCCGAGTACTTGACCCGGACAAGACTCTCAACGAAGACCTCTGCCCCTTCTAAGAAGAAGGGCTCGGGTAAAAAGCCCTTTTCCCGAGGAAGGGCACTGCTTACCGCAACTACCCCACTTACTGGCCACCCCAGCTCCCCAACAGGGGCAGCAGGCCAAGGGACAGGGGCATGGCCCGCGTAAGCAGAAGACCCCCAGGCCCCGGCTCCTACCCAGCCGGGAAGGGTTTTTTGACTCCCCAGGCATAGTTCTCTTCCGCCAGTGGTAAGGCCATGTACAGGAGGCAGGCTAACCCTGTATGCCCACAGCCATCACCTCGGATATCTGGGTCCTGCAAATACTCCAAAGGGGCTATTTGCTTCACTTCAGCCAGATACCACCCTCTTTCTTTCCAGGAGAGCCTCTCCAGACCCCCTCTTCACAGAGACCTCCTCTTGCAGGCATTGGCAGGTCTTCTAAAGGATCAGGCGGTGGAACCGGTGCCCTACCACCTGCAGGGCAAAGGCTTCTACTCCAGGTATTTCCTCATACCAAAGAGAACAGGAGGCCTCAGACCCATCCTCAACATAAGAAACTTAAACAAGTTCCTGGCTGTAGTGGCGGACTTCCTCAGTCAAGTCAAGGGATTTTTGTCTTCCCTTACCTGGATGACTGGCTCATCAGGGGCCAGTCACTTCAGGAGGCCCAACATGCCACTTCTCGCACTATCACCCTGTTGCAACATCTAGGCTTTGTCATAAACCACGCAAAGTCTACTTTGCTCCCCACTCAAAACTTAGATTTCATAGGAGAAAGACTGGACACCCTTCAGGCGAAGGCTTACCTGCCAGAGGACAGGGCACAGAGGCTGCTAGCACTGACACAACAGTTCAGGCGCAGGTCTCAGGTCTCAGCGAGACACTTCTTACGCCTCCTGGGCCACATGGCCTCCACAGTGCATGTGACCCCAAATGCCCATCTCCACATGAGAACAGCTCAGTGGTGCCTCAGAGATCAGCGGACACAAGCCACCAGCAGCCTCAGAGACAGGGTAACAGTATCCAGGTGACTGGTGTAATCATTGCAGTGGCGGAGTCAATCACCCAACCTGCTCGAGGGAGTGTCTTTTCAGACTCCCTCGCACACAAGAGTGCTAACAACAGATGCCTCCTTTCTGGGCTGGGGAGCCCATTGCCAAGGATCATGCATGCAGGGGTTATGGTCTCCCCAGGAGTCTGCACACTAAATCGACCTCTTAGAGCTGCGAGCGATTCGCCTGGCTCTTCAAGCCTTTTGTCATGCCCTCTCACATCAGTCTGTATTGATACAGACGGACAACCAGGTAGCAATGTTCTACATGAACAAGCAGGGAGGTACGGTGTCTCGTATCCTATGTCAGGAGACACTGTACCTCTGCTCCTTTGCCATCAGGCAGGGTATGTCTCTCAAAGCAGTGTACCTGCCTAGCAGACAAACTAAGCAGGATTCTCCAACCTCATGAATGGCAACTGGATCCGGTGGTAGCCCAGCGGATTTTCCACCACTGGGGACATCCGTCCATAGATCTATTTGCCAGTCTGCAAAATCACCAGCTGCCCAGATTTTGCTCCAGACAGCCACATTCTCTGAGGGTGGCTGCAGATGCTTTCCTGATCTCCTGGTCAGGGGGCCTCATGTATGTGTTTCCTCCCACGCCTCTGGTGGGCTGGACTCTGTTCAAAATCCTTCGGGACAAGGCCTCTGTCATTCTGGTAGTCCCCAGATGGCCAAACAGCCTTGGTTTCCGCTTCTCCTCCAGCTGGCAGTGGAAACCCCACTCCCACTGGGGACACACCCCGACCTCCTGTCCCAGGAGCAGGGCTCTCTCTTGCACCCCAACCTCAGGTCCCTCAACTTGATGGCATGGCTGATTAAAGGGTAGTGCTGGCTCCTCTCCTCCTACCTCGGAATGTAGAAGAAAATGTTACTGGCCTCAAGGAGGCAGTCCACCAGAAAATCCTATGCTTTCAAGTGGCGTAGGTTTGAGGTGTGGTATAATCAGCACAATGAAAACCCTTTCTCTTACCTTGTACCAGTGGTGCTGCAGTACCTGCTCTCAGAATTAGGTCTCATGTCTAACTCTGTCAGGGTCCACCTGAGTGCTTTGTCAGCAAACCACTCGCCAGTGGAGGGGCAACCTCTTTTGGCTCACCCCCTGGTGTCTAGATTCCTCAGAGGTCTGCTTCTGCTGAAACCCCCAATTTGTCCTCCGGCAACTTAGTGGGATTTAAATGTGGTCTTGAAGCAGCTTACTCGCCCACCTTTTGATCCAATGTCCTCTTGCCATCTACGCTTCCTCTCCTGGAAGGTGCTCTTCCTGGTGGCACTCACATCAGCCAGACGTGTGAGTGAGCTGCAAGCTCTCGTAACTGATAAGCCATACACACGGTTTTATAGGAATAGGGTGGTCCTTCGCACTCACCCTAAGTTCCTTCCAAAAGTGGTCTCTTCTTTCCACCTCAACCAAGAGGTGATTCTTCCAACCTTCTTTCCCAGGCTGCATTCCAGCCGGGCAGAGGCAGTCCTGCATACCCTGGATTGTAAGAGGGTATTGTCCTTCTACCTGGAGCATACGAGGGGACATCGAAGGGCTACTCAGCTCTTCATCTCTTATGACCCCAGTAAGCTAGGGTTACCTGTCTCCAAATGCACGCTGTCTACCTGGGTGGCAGACTGCATTGCCTGAGCGTACAGGGCAGCCAAACTCCCATTGCAGGGTCGAGTCATGGCCCACCGTGTCAGGGCTAAGGCCGCTTCAGTTCCGCTGGCAGACATCTGCCGGGCCGCAACTTAGTCTTCAAGCCAGACTTTTGCGGCCCATTACTGCCTGGATAGGGAGTCCCGACGGGGCAGTGCTTTCGGCCAAGCGGTACTCCATAACCTATTTGAGGTTTAGGAAACTCCAACCCTTCGACCTTCTGGTGTCAGGCTACCAGGGGTGTTGCGTTCTTGGCTGAATTCCTATTGCATCTGCTGCGGCTCTTCTAGAGGGAGCCATTTTTCAGCTATGGGTTCTCGGTAGCCTATAACTAGGGAGTCCCATATGTGAGGAATGACTTCCTGCTTGTTCCTGGAGAAAGCATAGTTACTCACCTGTAACAGGTGTTCTCCAGGGACAGCAGGAATCAGTACTCACGACCCTCTCTCCTCCCCTGGAGTTGCAGTCCTGTTATTAATTTTTTCTATTCTTGCCGTCTTTTTTAGCTATATCATTTGACAGAACAAGAGGGCACCCTTGGGCAGGAAGGGGACCGCGCATGCGCGATGCAATCCCAAAGGCTTTCTTTGAAAGCTGGGGAATTGCTCTGCACAAGAGCTCTGTTGGCACCGACGTCACCCATATGTGAGGACTGATTCCTGCTGTCCCTGGAGAACACCTGTTACAGGTGAGTAACTACGCTATCCTGATTCAGATATTTTATTTATTTATTTAGCAGTATTTTTACCTTCCTATCAAAAATTGCTAGGCAATTTACAGAAACATACACAATATATAAGCTATATAACAACAACAATTCAGAAACAAATATTTCAAAATCAATAATAGACCAATAACTCAGGGAAAAGCTAATTGAAAAAGATGGGTTTTAACACCTTTCCAAAAATCCAAATAATCACGAATCCCTTAAAGGTCCAAGGGCACAGCATTCCATGGCTTTGGGCCCAAAACGAAGAAAACTCTAACTCAAATAGTCTCATTACAGCCGGCTAAGGCTAAAGGAATTGTCAATAAATGTTGTGATGCTAACCTCAGTGCATGAGTAGAAGCATTGAAAGTCAACAACAAGCAAAGTTCAGATGACATTGACAAATAAAGCTATTTAAACACATAACATAAACATTTCAATTGCAGATGAAATGAAACTGGTAGTCAATGAAGATCATGCAAAACACGTGTAATGTGGTCAAATCTCCTGGGCTAGTTGTAGTAGTCTAAGATCATCTTTTACATCTGCCTGTGCAGCGCTGCGTATGCCTTGTAGCACTATACAAATGATCAGTAGTAGTAGTAGAATTAAGGAGACCTGGGTAAATCACGTTACAGCATCTACACCACTGTACAAAAGTCTGATTGCGCTAGATACAGACGGAGTTTCCGCATAAGGCACAGTTTAAAAAATACTGCGTGTACCATTGTGCTATCTGATCTCAGAATGAATACTTGGAATACGAAATGACTCCAAGATAATTTTCAAAAGAACTTAGGTAGTCTGCAGCTGTTGCAGACCACTTAAGTGCTTTCAACTAAATATGTCAGCCTTGGGAACGAATACGTTTTGACCATTTAAATATCTCGGTGACAAAAAGAGATCCATTTTAATGGAGATTGGCTCAGGCCATGTCAGGACTGGGCAAAAGTTATCCTTCTAAGGACAGGGTAGTTACTAAGCTACAGTAAAATATCAGATTTGGAGGCATACTTAACAAAGTATGCTAACAGTTAACACACTTGGTGCGCTAAATGCAGAGAGCAAAATAAGAATTCCATGCTAACTGCTTAGTGTAAGGCCAGACAGGATTAGGGACGGTTCAAAGTGGAGAGTGGGCATGGTGGCCAATGACAGCTAAAGCATGGGATAGTACCATGTGCTAGCTATCATGACTGCTGACAATATGACTGCACCTAACGCTACCTCAAGAGGTGGTGTTAAATTCAGCCGCACTATCAGCAGTTCAGTAGTGCGGCCACAGTCCATCCGCCAAACCTCCATTTTTGTGATGGTGGCAACCCTTTCCCCCTCAGTACACCCCCCCCCACCTACAAATCACAAACCCCAAGCACCCATCCATGAGCATCCCTCCCTTCAGCACCTCCCCCAAAAAGCAAACGGCATCCATTTAGACCCCTCGCAGACACTCTCCACTCTGAACCTTCCCCAATCCTGTCTGGCCATACACTAAGGCCCCAATCCTGACTCTCCCATCCCCCTCCAAATCTTCATGGGGTCCACCTTTGCTCCTTCCCCACCTTCAGTAACTATCAAAATAGCAGCTTTGACCCCTAGTGTTAGTCCTGTGGTACTACTGCTAGGGATTGATCTGAGTGGAGGGGGACTGCTGCTCCTGCCCTAATAAACACTGAGACCCAGGGAGTAAGAAAGGGAGGGTCAGGGTTAGGGTCTTGTGGGGGAAAGGTGTTTGGTGAAATCCTGGGGTATCCCAAAGGAATGCCATTTGCTTTCTGAGAGGTGATTTTGGGGTGAATGCTCATGGGATTTTTATCGGTGAGGGGGATTGTGGTTAGTGAGAGGTGGTGTGATTGGGATGGTTGTGCAGTGGAGGAGGCATCAGGTCATGAAGGACCGGGACATCATGGCCACTCCCACTCCACCTTATGAGGAAGGGAACATAGGCTCAAGTGTTGGCCCTGTGTGGTACATGTAGGGCAAATACTGGGAATGCCTCCTGCATTTACTACTACGTGTTTGCACTTACTGCACCTTAAATTTTGCAGTTAAAGTGCAGTAAATGCAAATTATCACACTTCTATAAACATGCTCCTTGGTTTGTTAATGTACTTTGATTTTGTGATCATCAAAATGTTTAAACCTGTATTACCGTACAATTTAATGTGCATACAATTGATGTCTGTATGTTGAAAAGTTCTAATGCGTGTTAAAGAAGTTATTAAAATAACAATTAAAAAATGCCTAAAAATCAGGATAAAAAATCCAAATGAATGGAAAACAAACCAAATATTTTTGGCCTAGGCATATTCCTAAAGGGGGTCATTCTGTCACGTGAATAGCTGGGGTGGATGTCCCGTTGGGATGTCCATCCACGCTATTCGCCCCCCTCCCCTCAACCTGCCCTGTCAGAAGCCTCTCCATTTAAACAAGGAGTTTGTACAGGAGGGAGGCTTAGACACTTAGACAGGGGCAGAAGGGGGAGTTGTGGAGGCGGAGTTAGGGCAGGCAGTGGGTGATCCACAACCCCGGACATACAGGTCCGATTCTGATGTCGGCCCTGTAAATCCGGTGTCGGCAGATTGGACAGGGGCTTATTCCACCTTGGAGGTGGAATAAGTTCCCCTGAACATCGGGGGTTGGCAGGGCCGGGCAACTCAAGTAAGGTGAGGGGGTGAAGGGGGTTCCTCGCAGTCCGACCCTGGCCAGGAAAGAGTGGTCGGTGGTTGGGGATCATGTCTCCTGAATGGAGCCACGGTGCAGGCTGATCGGAATTGAGTCCTGACCTACACGTACAGATACTGGATCCAATTCTTATCCTGTGGGGCACATCTAATCCCTGAGGGATCGGAATTGGGTCTACCTCTGTGCATCTGATTCCGATCGGGCCCACAATGTCCTAGACGTCCTCTATGAAAAGTGCCTCAAAGTGAATATTTGTAGAGGTAGAAGAGTAAAAATATTATTCATATCTGGAGCAGCGTTTTGCCCAGAGACTGTATATGCCCAGTTTTGGTGCTATACAATTTCTTATTGTTAGATCTATTTGTTCAAATATAAACGTAATTTATTATGGGCACAATTCAGTTAAGTCCCGCTAGCCGCCTGACCCGTATTTCGCAAAGCGATCTTTCCACATGCACACAATCTCAGTGTGGGAAATCTAGACGAGGGCAGCAAGGGGCGGAGAGTGGGTGGAGCGGGGGCGGGCCAGGCAACTGGAGATGGTATAGGCCCTGGGGGCTGTAGCAGGCGGCCCACACAACCCCACCACACAGCAAGCGGAGGGGCTGGTGAGTCCCTGCCGCCTCATCTGGGCCATGACTGCCCCCACCGAGGGTCAGGCGGCAGGGAAACCGGGATCGGCACTGCGGCAGGCTGACCATGCAGCTGGGAGGATGTCTCCTGCGGGGATGCAGAGGCATGCCAGACCATCTCAGTGCTCGATCCTGGGGCCTTACTGTGTGGGGGCATCCAGATGGCCCGGACGTACCCCTTATCGGATCAGACTCCACCTGTATTGATGATCCCTTGAGGTTTTTTCACTTGGGTCCCACTTCTGGGTAATCCCTGGGCTTTTGTCAATGGGCAAATACTATTCTTTTGTCAACTCCTTTTCATACCTGGGATGGAATCATTTTATTTGCTCTTGTACCTTATTCCCACTCACAACTCTCCTAAGTTTTATATTATTGATACTTCTTTCAACTTTCTCCTTTGGATGAATATCTTATTGGTAGTTCTCCTGCTCCATTTCTCTGCTCATGAAAGATACCAAATGACTATACAGCTCTCCTTGTTTTCTTTGGACTTGTACAAGTTGGGTCTTCCAGACCAGGAGACAACATGGAGAAGAGCTATCTGAAAGGGTTTATGCTAAGAGGTTTTTTTTAAATCATGAGTTGTGTGGGAAAAGCAAGCAAAGAACATATATTTACCCTTTCAAATGTTATTAAATCTAGCAGACACTCAAAGAACTGGTATCAGATTTAAAATACATTTTTTAAAAAATATTATTTTGACTCAATGTGCAATTAAACTGTGGAATGTGTTATCAGAGGACAATTTCAAAGCTAGTCATATAGTTGGATTTAACCCGTTTTGGACAGCTCGCATATTCTTTCTCTGTTCTGGATGATTTATTAGATTTGTTACACTCAAACAACTATGAAATACTGACAATAATAAAAAATATTAAAACTTTGCAGAAAATAAAAGTTCCACATAGTGTATGTTTTTCATACACTGGTCCAATATAGTATATTGTCCGTCTTCAGAAAAGATTGGATTCAGTTCCAATATTCATTGACATAAACATACTGTATGATACTATTGAAACTGCAGTTTTCATTTAAAACACTTTATTATGATATAATATAGTTTGTCAACAGTCCATTCTGATGGCGGAATATGACACACGTGACAACACTTCTGATGCAGTGCGTCGAAATTGCACCATTGAAACACCTAGAACAGAATGCTTGACAGCAATTAGTTTTGACAACATATTAGCCCAGCGTATGAAAAACATACAAGGCCAATATACGCACCAATAACTTTGACACTAAGTAACTTACAGTTATCTAAACCTATTTTCTAAAGTCTACAAATACTTTTATTTGCAAAATAGTAGCTATTACAGCATCATAAGCTACTTACTATTTTTTGTGATCTTTTTATTTTGAGCCACCAGTACCATCAAAATCAGCAAACTTCGAATACCTATTAAACTAACTAGATCTCAGATAAAAAATCTGTATATAACGCTTTTTGACATAACGATAATAGCTAAACATAGTTCCATTGAATTTATAACCATTAATTAGTAAACAGTTGAGTAGTAAGTATGGAAACCTTATGTATGTAAAACATACGCTGGTCCAAAACGGGTTAAGATTAGTAGTATAGTTGGGTTTAAAGACTGGTAGAGTAGCTGATTTAAAAAAAAAGGCTTGGACAATTTCCCGGTAATTATAGAGAATATAGAGCAGGGGCATAAAATCTGAGTGCTCAGGGGCTTCAACCCTATCAGCTTTTCAGGATTTCTACAATGAATTTTGATGATATCTAATGCCATGTACAGCCTCCATTGAATACAAATAAATCCCAACTTTATTCATTGTGTAATTCTTGAAAACCCAAGTGGATTGTAATCCTTGAAGGCCAGGTTTTGACATCAGTCATACAGAGCAGGAGTTCTCAACCCAGTTCTTGGGACACACCTAGCCAGTCGAATTTCCAGGATCACCACAATGAATATGCATGAGAGAGATTTGCATACAATGGAGGCAGAGCATTTAAATCTCTCTCATGCATATTCATCATAGTTATCCTAAAACCCTGACTGGCTAGGTGTGTCGCTAGGACTGGGTTGAGAACCCGGTATAGAGAACAAGACACCAAAGTTACAAAGGTACAGAGAGCCATGGGTGTCATTTTATAACAGGCAGCCTAGTTTAGAAGGTAAGAAGACACCTATTTTTAGCCTATTTTATGAAGATACATAGGCGCCTTCATAAAATAGTAGGGGTAAATTGGCAGAAATTGTGGCTAGATTGAAGCTGTGAACATTTATACTGTCTCAGGAGCTGTTGTAAATGTACGCACATACAATCTGTGCGACAACACATACTTTACAGAGAATATGCATTCTTCAGTATTCCACCCATGCTCCATACAAAGTAGGTCCAAGAACACACCAACACGCGGATCACAGATAAGTATGGATGTTCTTGTCACCATGCATACCTGTATGCTCATACTCCGTGGGGAGAATTTTATAAAAGCCTTTTTATGTTCATAAAACAAGGTTTTGCAGGTGGGGAGAGTTTATAAAATTACCCCCATTATGTGTGTATTTCATCAAGGCAATACATGCACCTATGAACCTTTATAAAATAGCCTTCTCTAAAGTTCCCGCACAAAGATATGCTCTGAATTAAGTGTAACTTTTCTACCTAAGTTTGTTTGTAATTTTAAATATTTATTTTATAACGTATGTATGAATTTCACAACTCCCATTCCAGCTCTGTCCAAACCCATTCCCAAGAATGCCTAAACTTACACCTCAAAAAAGACGCCTACTTTTCTTTAGAGAATACTAGCATAAGTGGTCAAATATGTGCATTAATCTAAGGCGCTATCACATACGCCATCCCTAGAGATGGTATAAATGCCTACATCTAGGTTTGGAAAGAACGTGCATAAGTTGTAATATTTTATAATTTACATGCTTACCTGTGCACTCTGCTCATGCTTCTCCAAAATTCCGCCAATGCGCATGTTCACTATAAAAGTGGGCCATCACATGTACTTTCTGAATAGTAATAAAATCACTTATGTTTATTAATGGCCATTTACACATGTAAATGATAACTCATGTAGCCCCCTAGCTATTTGCTCACACACATCCAGTTATCCATTATCCATACAATCACATACTCGGTGGCACATACTATACATCACTAACATAATCACTCCACCCACCTTTTCATTCATGTGAAATGTGTCCTTATGCTATGCTTAGATCGTGCACTTTTCAATTGTAAACATATTGTAGACTATGAAATGATATTTCATTAATCAGTTGAGTGAATTAATTTATGAAGCTATCTTATATTCTGCAGGATTTCTTATACGAGTACTATATTTCCTATACTCCATACCAAGTTCCCAGAATCACTTCATCCTGAATTCAACACTTGAGGCATGATACTGGCTAGATTTAGTTTCCATGGGTCTTAGGTCCATAGACAAGAAATTCAGAAGAGGGGAATGAATAGATTTACACCAGAAAAGAGAAGACCATGTAGTACCTCAGCCAATTGCCATTGTTGTTAAGTGCCATCGAGTTGATACTGACTGATGACGGCCCTCTAGATAGTTGTCCTAAACTGTGTTCGGTCTCCAGTCAGGCAGCCAATTGTTAATAGAGTGATATCTATAGCTGCTGTTATTGTATCGATCCATCACATTACTGGCCTTCCTCTTTTGCGTTGATCTTCAATTTTGCAGAGCCACTCTTTTTCTAATGATCTCTTACTTAGCATAATGTGCCCGAAGTATGAAAGACAAAGTTTTGTCATCTCAGCTTCTAAAGAAGGATTAGGTTTGATTTCCTCTAGTATCAACTGGTTTGTTCTTCGGGCAGTCCATGGAAAACAAACCATGTACATGTCACTCTGTGGGATATTCAGTTGCACTAACATGGTTAGTGCCACTGAATATTTGCGGATGCTGCCGCTGCACGCCCCAGTGCTAACTGGTTAGCATTAGGATGTGTCGGGAGCATTCTGGGGTGGAGAAGAGGTGATACTTATCGCTAAATGGGTAGCAGCAATATTGGGCTACTACCCAGTTAGTAATATTCGATGAAAGCCAGCCGCAGTAAATACTGGCTTAACATTTGCCACGTATTGCTAACTGGGTAGCGGCTCAATATTGTCACTGCCCGTTAACAATTGGCAAATGAATGCAACTTGGATATTCAATGCCAGGGCCAGATATGGCCCCAGCATTGAATATCCAGGTTTAATAATCATCGCTGATGGCTGGCCACTTTAGCAGTGCTAGCCACCTATGCTGCATATCAGAACCAGTATTCTTTGCCAACACCATAATTGAGTTTCTTCCTGTCAATCTTTTATATTGTCCAGCTTTAGAATCCATATAAAATTATTGAAAATATCATGATAGAAATCAAATATTGCTGTGCAGAGATACATCTCTGCTCTTGAGAATCTTGTCTTTGTCCTTCATAACTATTTTGCCCAGAGCGATACGTCATTGGCTTTCTTGACTGCTTGTCATATCTTTATTGATTATTAATCTAAGCAGGTTAAAGTTGTCTACTATTTCTCTTTTTTCTCTGTTGAGAATAAAATGATTAATTTTGCCAGTGGTCAGTTTCTTTGTCCTTTTCACGTTAAGATGCAGGCCCATTTTAAGACTATTTTCCTTGATCTTAAGAAGCAAATGTTTTGGGTCACCTTTACTTTTAGCTAATAACAAAGGTTTCAGCATAACGAAGGTTGTTGATGAGTCTTCCACTAATCTTCACATCTCGGTTGTCTTCATACAATTCTGTTTCTCTGATGATTTGTTCTGCATATAAATTAACAGGTATGGGAAAAGTATACAGCCTTGTCATACACCTTTGCTAATTTTAAAACATTCTGTTTTTCCTTGTTCCATTTGAACTGTTGCTTCTTGATGAAGGTAAAGCTTGTGCATGAAAACTATCAGGTGTTATGGTATACACATGCTTCCTAATGTGGCCTAGAGTTTTTCATGATTTACACACTCAAAGACCTCGCTGTCATCAATAAAACACAAATAGATATCTTTTTAGTATTCTTTGTCTTTTCAAGGATCCATCTCACATCCACGATGATATCTCATTTATTGTTTATTGAAATGTGATATACCGCCATTGGTAAAATAACATTCAAAGCAGTTTACAATTAAACATTTAATTAGAGAAACTGAAAGGAACTGAAAATTCAAAATAGAAAAAGCAAGAAAGGGGATTGACAAGACACAAACACTTATTACATACAGTACAAAGGTATCTTAAAGAGAGGTGGGGGAAGGCTGGGTGCCAGGGAAGGGAGAAAGAGGAAACAATAAAGGAATGGTATCACTGGGGTTTCTGCTTAGTTTTCCGTGAATTCAAAAGCTTGCTGAAATAGGTGCTTTTAAGAGTGTCTTAAAGTTTTTGAAACTTTGATCTAAGCGAATAGTTCCAAAGAGACGGTGCAATGAAAAAGAATGCTGACTTCCTGATTGAATCAAATTTAGCCCTAACAGGTGAGGGTACGACCTCAGCATTTCTCACCCTTTCCTGAAGCCTATTTGCACTTCAGGCAGTTCTCATTCCAAGTATGGTTGTAGTCTCCACTGAATGACCTTGAGTAGAATCTTGTTGGCATGAGGGATCAGAGCAATTGTGTGATAATTCCTGCAGTTAGTTGGATCACCTTTCTTCAGTATTGGTATCAACACAGATCTTTTCCAATCAATTGGCCAAATTGTTTTCCAAATTTTCTGGCAGAGCCTTGTAAGTTTTATAACAGCTACATTGTGGTAATACTTCAATGGGAATGCCATCAATGCCTGGTGCTTTGTTCTTTGATAATGCTTTCAATGCAGCTTCGACTTCTTCCCATCACCAATGGTTCCTGATCATAAGGTACAGGTTAAAACGACTGTTGATCCACTTGATATTTAGACATAATGACTCTATGTATTCTTTCCTCTTTTGCTTGATCTTCTCAGCATTTTTCAGCATGGATCCTTAAGCATCTTTTAGCATTCCAATTTGAGTATGGAATTTTCTCTTTAACTCTAGAAGCTTTAGGAAAGCTGATCTTGTTCTTCCTCTAATTGTTTCTGATTATATTTTATTGAATGTGTCATTGTGGTACTTCTCCTTGTCACACATTATAGCCTGTTGGAAATCTCTGTTAAGTTCTGTGATTAACTCTTTCTCTCTTTAGCTTCTTTTCTAGGCAATGCAGAATTTCTTAGGTTAATCATTTTGGCTGTTTTTGCTTTTTCACCTTTTGTAGAGATTTCCCATTTTCTTTGAGTATACCTCATCACGTGTTAGTTCCCCTCCTAACCCCCATATCCCACCCACCCCATGTGAGCATTCTTGCTTTATAGGATACACCCAATTAGCTCAATTAGCTACACCCAATTAGCTCAATTAGCTACACCCAGATACTTAGAACAGATTGTTTAGGACACACTTAAAATAGGTTAACGGCTTTTTCTCTGAAAGGATAACTGAGATACAGGCTGGTACTTTGGTAGGTCTCTCTTTTACTTCAACAGGTAACAAAGCTCCACCAACTGAACAATGGCTGGGAAAAATTGTGTTGCCCCGATTACAGCTTTTACCTTTATCCAGACAGAGATCCCAATGCCAGTTGAAGGACCAGTTCCATGTGCAGGATGCCTACATGCTGAAGATCTCAGGAAACAGGTGGAGGAGCTCAGAGAAGAGGTGGCAAGGCTGAGGAACATTTAAGACAGTGAGAGGTACACTGATGAGGTGCTTCATGAAACATTCGAGCACTCTAGCAGAGGTGAGGATGAGAGCCTACAGAACAATCAAGGTTGGACACAAGTCACCAGGGCCTGCAGAATCACCAATCCAACTCCTCAAGCCCTTGAATTAAAGATCCTGGAAGTTAAGGAGGTAGAGAATCCAAGGAAAGGGAAAAACCTGAGCTCGAGCACCCCAAAGTTGCTGAATTAATGACCACTAATAAGTGAAGAGTAGTGGTGATAGGCGACTCTTTTCTGAGGGGTACTGAGGCATCCATATGCTGACCAGACTTGATGTCCAGAGAGGTATGCTATCTGCCAGGTGCCAGATTCCAAGATTTTATGGAGAGTTTGCTGAGACTCATCAAGCCTACTGACTATTACCCGATGTTGCTCATCCATGTTGGCACAAATGTTACTGCCAGGTATCCCTCTGAGTGTATCATGAGTGACTTCATGGCTCTGGGATAGAGAGTGCAGCAGATAGGGGTGCAGGTGGTGTTCTCGTCAATCTTCCCTGTTGAGAGTGAAGGCCAGGGTAGAGAAGCTTGCATCCTGGAGATAAATGCATGGTTGCTTGAATGGTGTCATCAAAAGCATTTTGGTTTCCTGGACCATGGGATGATGTTCTAAGGGCTGCAGAGCAGAGATGGCATCCATCTGCCCAAGAAGGGTCGACATGTCTTCAGTAGCAGACTGGCTAATCTACTGAAGAGGGCTTTAAACTAGATTCATTGGGGATTGGTGAAGAAAGCCCCCAGGTAAGTGAAACATTAAATACCTTTATAGAAATAGGTAAAAGGGACAACATCTGGAAAGCAAGGGAAATACGATCCCAGATGTTGAGGCTTTAATGGGAAAGACTGACTTGGATTTAGTAGAAGTTACAGAGACATGGTTCATGGAAAATCATGACTGGGATGTAGCTATACCAGGCTATATGTTATTCAGAAAGGACAGGGTAGGAAGAAGGGGAGGAGTAGTGGCACTATATGTAAAATAATAATATTAAAGTTATGGAAATACAGGGCTTAAAAGAGAGAGAGGAGGCAGTTTGGGTTAAACAAAAAGAGGGAAAGAGAAACCATTTTTCATTGGCTTGATAAACAGACCTCCATCACAGGAAGAAGACGTGGACAGAGATTTAATAGAAGGCATAGGCAGCATTGCCAGGATAGAGGAAGTGCTACTGATAGGGGATTTCAATATGCTGGATGTTGATTGGAGCATTCTGCGGTGTCATCTAGAAGCAAGGAGATCCTAGATTCTTTACAGGAAGAAGTATTCAGGCAACTGGTAACAGAACCCACATGTGAAGGGGACATACTGGACTTGGTGCTTACAAATGGGGAAAGTGTTTCTGATGTTATAGTAGGAGATCATCTCACATCCAGTAATCGCCAGATGGTGTGGTTCAGTATTAGGACTAGGACTGATAAAATCCATTCAAAAGCAAGGGTCTTAGACTTTAGAAAAACTAACTTTACCAAGATGGGCCAGTACCACAAGGAGTCATTAGCGGGATGGGAACAGCTGGGGAATGTAGAAAAACAGTAGGCACAACTAAAAGGGGATTTTTTAAGGGCAACCAACCTTTTTGTTAAAGTGGTAAATAATAAGATAAGGAAACCGCTATGATTTTCAAAAGGAGTAGCTGAAAATGTGAAGAAAAAGAGGGAGGCCTTCATGAAATACAAGAGATCACAGAGAGAGGAAGACAGGCTTCTATATTTAGAAAACCTTCGAGAGGCTGGCAAAGTAGTCAGGAAAGCAAAGGTACAAAAAAATAGAAGAAATAGCCAATGTAATAAAATGGGGAGATAAGACACTTTTCAGATATGGAGTGGAGGAGTGGCCTAGTGGTTGGGGCAAGGTACTTCAGGCCGGAAGGTCGGTGGTTCAAATCCCACTAGAGGACAGCAACCTTGGGCCAGAAGGACTGGGGTTTCTAGTCCCACAGGTGCTCCTTGTGGTCTTGGGCAAGCCACTTAACTCTCCATAGCCCATGTTCCCTGTAAAATAGTTATCTCCAAGTTATAATGCCCCGTTCAATGTAATTTCAGTTTGTTCAATGTAAACTGCACTGATGTGGAATAGCGTGGTATATAAGAGAATGTAAATAAATAAATAAATGTTAGTGAGAGGAGGAAGGGCAGAAGTGGTATTGTCAGACTCAAGGGTGAAGGGGAGGAATATGTAGAAGCGGAATTGCTTAACAGATATTTCTGTCCTGTGTTCACAAATGAAGGACCAGGAGCAGAACCTCAGGCAACACCCACAAAGAGGAACAAAAGCGAGGGGCATCTCAAATGATTTTCAGAGGACTGTGTTCGTGAGGCACTAGCTAATTAAAAGTGAACAAGGCAATGGGACCAGATGAGATACATCCAAGGATACTGAAGGAACTTGGGGATGTTCCAGCTGCTCTGTTGACTGATCTTTTCAATGCTTCTTTGCAGTCGGGGGTCATGCCAGAGGACTGGAGAGAGAGGCACATGTTGTCTATTTACACAAAAGCGGAAGTTAGAATGTGGTTGAAAACTACAGGCTGGTTAGTTTAACCTCAATGGTGAGTAAATTATTGGAAACTCTGCCAAAGAGAAAATAGTGAGTTTTCTGGAGTCCAATAGATTGCAGGATCTGAGGTAGCATGGATTCACCAGGGGCAGGTCTTGTCAGACAAATCTGATTGATTTCTTTGACTGGATGACCAGGGAGTTGGACTGAGGGAGAACTCTAAATGTGGTATATTTAGACTTCGGTAAACCATTTGATACTGTTCCGCACAGGCGACTTATAAACAGACTAAGCACCCTTGGGATGGACCCTAAAGTTACTACTTGCATTAGAAATTGGTTGAGTGGGAGGCTACAAAGGATACAGGTAAATGGAGCTCACTCTGAAAAGGAGGTTACCAGTGGAGTGCCGTAGGGATCTGTCCATGGTCCGATTCTTTTTAACATATTTGTTAGTGATATTGTGGAAGGGCTGTCTGGTAAGGTTTGCCTCTTTGCGGATGATACCAAAATCTACAACAGAGTAGAGACCCAGGAAGGTATAGATAACATGAGGAGCGATCTGGCTAAGCTTGAAGAATGGTCTAGAATTTGGCAGCTGGGATTTAATACTAAAAAATGTATGGTCATGCATTTGGGCTGCAACAATCCAAGGGAGCAGTACAGTATAGGGGGTGACTTACCACTGTCCACGAAAGAAGAGCGGGATCCTAGGCATAATTGTGTCTGGTGATCTTAAAGTAGCTAAACAGGTAGAAAAGACATCAGCAAAAGCTAGAAGGATGCTTGGGTGCATAGGGAGAGGGGGAGATAGACAGATCGTATCACTCTTTAAAGATTCTTCTGTATAAGTTAAGTTTGAGCTGATACAATCTGTTTTTTGTTGTTTGCTGTTTTGGGATGTTGTGTATGAGGAAGAGGTGGTCATTGATGCAATAGGGTGAAGGCATATGGGTTTCCTGTATGCCGGTAAGCTGCCCGATAGTTCTGAGACCTCCTCGTTTTGTTTAAAAATTTTTGCCTGTTTAAAACTTTCTGCGTTTTTGAATTCATCATAGTTTTTTGATAAATGTGGAGTGCATTTTGATTTTTTGATAGGTAGAGGAATGGCCAGCAGAAGAAAGGAGGTGATAGTGCCTCTCTATAAGTCTTTTGTGCTACCTTATTTGGGGTATTGTGTGCAATTCTGGAGACTGCATCTTCAAAAGGATATAAACAGGTTGGAGTCGGTGCAGAGGGTGGCTACTAAAATGGTTAATAGTCTTCATTATAAAGCATATGAGGACAGACTTAAGGACAGACTTAAGGACTTAAGGACCTTTAGAGGATAGGAGGGACAGAGGTGATATGATGCACAAGAGGAGAGCTTCTGTCAATTGAAAGCAAGCTCTATTATGAGGGGACATAGGATGAAGGTGAAAGGGGATAGACTCAGGAGTAATATCCAGAAATATTTCTTTATGGAAAGAGTGGTAGATGTGTGGTATTGTGATAGGCTATGGCCTAGAATAGCCTGCATAGCCTGTAGGAGTAGAAAAGCCTGTAGGTTAGGCCTGAGTCCCCAACCCCCACTTTAGAATATTATAGCTGAGCAGAGCTGAAAGCCAGAGAAATAGAAATCTGCTTTAGACTGCTTTGATAAGAATGCAGGACTTTTCCATTGAGCTTGTTATGTTATTCACAGATGTATTTGCTATCTCTGACTTTCACACAGTTTCTGTGCTGCAGAGTGACCTTGTAAGCAGAAAGCAAGGCAGAATATGTTATGTCTAGAAACTGAGCCATGGCTAGGAAGGTCTGAGCAGGGGGAGAGCGGTGTGGGCCCGGACAGAGATCTCCATTGGATGGGGGGTGAGGGGGCCACCGGGACCAATGAGGAGTTTGTCTGTATAGAGTTGATGAAGAAAGATATAAATGCTGTTGTTTTACTGAATGCCATGCTCAGGCAATTTTGAATGTGACAAGTGCCTGAGACTGTGCACAAATAAACTGGTTTGAATCCTAGTAAATAGACTCCGGGTGTTATTCGTTGCGTGCACTTCGCTACAACATATTCTTGGTTCCCTGACCGGGAAGGTGGGGTACGTGAATGGTGCGCAAGTGAATACTACCACGTATTACCGCCTCCAGGTTTGGTCCGGCTGGGACTGCAGCCAGCCGACAGCGGAGAGGATCCCAGGTGCCGCCAGTCCCCTTGCATCGGAGGGTTCCGCCCTGCCTCGGCGGCTTGCTGGGTCCGGCTGGCCAACACCTCGAACCCTGAGGGGAGTCCAGGATTCAACCCAAGGTGGAACTGGTTGCGCAGCGCATTAGCTACCGGATCCGGTGAGTAATTAATTTTCTGGTTCTTAGTCAGTTAGCTCTGGGAAAGTCTCGAGACTAATATGGTATGGTAACAGGTAAAGGGAGTCTGATCAACTTCCAGTGCGGTCCTAGTAACCCTGCATGAGTATGCGCGGGGCAAAGCCACTGACCCTTTTGGTTTGGTAAATTTTGGTTTAGTCAGTTAGCCCGGGAATTTGGGAAATGCTAGCAAGTTTGGTTGTGTGAAGTGTGCTTGAGAGGTCTTGCAACACAGGCCGAGCGAGAGCGGACTCCTAAGTAGCGCAGTTCCTGGCCGGGGGACCGCACCCAGGTCACGAAAAGGAGGAAGCGTTTGGTGTTTGTCCCCCTTATTGTTCTGTGGGCTGTGTGGACCCCTTACCCGCAGCCATCCTACCCACCCTTTCTGTTTGCTGTCTTGTTCGTCATATGTCATAATGGGAGGGGCGGAGTCCGTACAAACTCCGTTGAACTGTATGATCACAAATTTTAAGAAGGGGTTTAGTGGTGATTATGGGGTGAAAATGTCACCGACCCGCTTAGAAATATTGTGTAGTAGGGTGTGGCCGGCGCTGGACGCCGTGTGGCCACCAGAAGGTACTTTTGATATTCAAATTGTGTCCCTAGTGCACCAGGTGGTGAGCAGATATAGTTCCGAACAGTTTTCCTATATAGACTCCTGGCTAGCTATCTGTGAGAAGCAACCCCCTTGGATAAAGCATTGCCGTGAGGGGCAGAGTAGAATTATGTTAGCAACTACAACGGGAGTCCCTGTTAAGAAAGAAAAGCCCCCTATTTTTGCAGCCCCAGAGCCTCCAGAGGTCCTGGGTTATCCACCCACATTTCTGTATACGCCAGTCCCGTCAGCTCCATCAGTACCCCGAGTAGAGCCAGAGGTAGTGGGAGTACCTCTAGCCGAGATACCTCCACCCGATCACCCACCTCCAACACCTGAAGACCAGATTCCTCCCCCAAGGAGAAGTCGGAGCCCTAGTCCTGAGCGAGGCTCTGCAGTGGAACCATCATCCCCTGAAGAATCCGCTAGCGGAGAGTCAGATACCAGTCTAGGGCCATCTACTAGTCCAAGCACCAGCAGCAGAACCACCCCCGCAAATCTGTGTTATGCCTTCAGAAGCAAGACAGTGGGCCAGAGAGAAGTTCACCAAATGCCACTGCGGGAGGTCCCAGGATTACCTATTGTAAATGAAGAGGGTCAGGTTGTGGTCGGACTGACCAGTCTAGTTTATGTGCCTTTCACCACAACAGATTTATTAAACTGGAAAATGCATTATGCCTCCTATACTGAAAAGCCCCAAGATTTGACAGAGTTAATGTCCAGTATTATGCAAACACAAAGAAGGAGCAGACGCTCCTGCAAACTGTCCAGGCAAACACAAAAAGCAGGAGACGTGGGATGGATAGGCAACTTGTTTATTAGAACAAAACCCCAACGCGTTTCGGCAACGCCTTCCTCAGGGGGGATAATGCTTTAATAACAAACTTATAAGATAAATCAATCAAATTAAAAACATAAAAATACAATTCAAACAATCGAACCAGTTAAAAACAGTTAAACAGATGGCATATTAAAAAGAAAAACTTGTGCAAGGATAATCATTATAAAACAACAAAATAGAAGAATACATCAAACAAAATAAAAATGGAAAAACGCAGGGCTGAGAAACCACAAGGCACATGTAAACTATACTTAGTGAGAGAAAGTACCTAATAATTGGGACTATAATACACAGCAACTACACACAATATTGTACTAAAAGAGGTAACTAATAATAAAAACATAGGTAATAAATAATTAAGAACTAAACAATACAAACAAATAGATAAGACTAGTTATAAATAAAGTAAAACACTAGGGCAATAAAAGCAATTAAAAAAGGAGACAAACAATTATATCAACTATATGCATTGTTATACGAAATGAAACTAGTTATAGAATAATAAATAAATAAATAATTAAGAACTCAACAGTAAGAACAAAACAATAAACTAATTACTTAAATAAAACATAAAACGCGTGGATGATAACAACAAAGGCAATGCTGAAGCTGAACCTGATATTAAGCAATAGAGGTAAGTAAAACACTACTGGGTGGTGTAAACAACTACTTAAAACAAATAGATTGCTACTAGAGTTCAATGGTGACAATGCATTTAAAATGTACACAGTACACATAAACAAAAGGCTCGATTAAACGCTAGAAAGTACTCAAAAATGAGACTGTATGAGAAGTAGTGAAGTATACAAAGTAATACTAAGTCTCGGGCACTCACCTAATACGAGCGCGTGAGCCGTATGTGTTCTAGCGATAGTGTTATAGAGGAGCTATAACGATAAAACACTGGAGCAAAATTAAAAAATAATGAGTAAGAAGTATTAAACCTTGATAATAAAACACTATGAACATTGGTGTGCAATGTAAGTAAAGAATGTGAGAAAGGCGGCATTCAAAAGAGAAACTAGACAGATACCGAAGCCAGCTTGTGAAATAAATAGAACAATAAACGCAATGCGTCTCTATTGGAAAAGAGAAACAAGGAATGCAAATGGAGTATGCCAAAACTTATGAGAAAAGTCAAAAGACATACCAAATGAAACTCTTCTTGATTGAGAATACTGATGCACAAATTGCACTGTGTGCAGTGGAAGGGAGACTAGGTGAGACTGACTGTTGTTATAAACGCCGACTTCCGCGCCTAAACAAATGTAACCCGATCTGAGGGGAGGAGTTGAATTAAACAGTATTTGTGCAGGCAAGCTGCCACTCATACAATGCAAGAGAACGACAGAAAAAAGCATGTATATAACATTTAAAAGTAAAAAGTATCACACATGCAAATATGATAAATGTAAAATAATATTGTACTGGAAGGGATATTGAAAGTGATCAAGGAACGATAACCCCGTTAGACAGAAGGATAAAGGATATGGACAACCACCTTTATCCACAAATAACTTAAAAGTAATATGTAAAAGAGAATGCTAAATAGAAGCAGAATGTGTAAGTCTACCATACAGAATATATGAAGTTGAAAAACGGTGCCAGAGAATCCAAAAAACATGCAGGAGAAAATTTAAAATACAAAGGAATGGTAGAAGTAAAATTGTATGTATAAAACCATATGGGATATGTATAAATGAGAGATTAGACTTGTCAGATGGCTGCCTGGGTGAGAATCTTCACAGTCTTGACAATGCATATATTTATATGATTTTTGCAAGGTATTGTGGGTAATGTAGTTCATTCACACCAGACACAGCTGCTGACAATAATTTAGTTGTGCACAAGTGTTAAAGCCAATAAGATACTTCTTTATTTATGGGGTTATTTCTCCCAGCACAGATATGCTTGGTAGCACATAAATTAGATTACTTGCTTGCAGTGTTTAACTTGGTAAAACAAAGTCAAAAATCAAAATCAGGAAAACAACCTTCAAACTTGTCAGGCAATTAGCTAATGTTTTCTTAGCATATCTCTAACAAACGAAAAGCCACAAAGAAAGAAATAAACTGTTCTTGTAAGGTTAACTTCTGATTACTTTCCACACAGATCCAGAAGTAATTCTCTCCTAGCTCACAAGCAATTAGGTGCAGCTCAATTGCTATCAGTTATCCAGCTGAAACCCTTTAGCAGGCTGGCTTTCTACTGTGTGAGTCAAATCCTGCTTCAGGAGCTTTTCTTAGTGGAATAAAGAACAAATTTATATTTTCTTTGTGATGGCTGCTGTGCTTTATCACAGAAAGTTACCAACGGAGTTTGGATAGAGAGCAGTCCATATAAACAGGATTCTCATCTGCTATTATTTCCCCTTCATCAACAAGCATAGGGTCACTATCATGAATTGGCACCGATGAATCTTTCAATGGAGCACTTTCAGGAGAACACTTATTTCCCTGCTGTCTTTCAAGGTTATAGCTAGGGCATAGATCAGTGTTCATACCTGAGCTTCCATTGTTGCTATAGTTCCTCTCTATATAGCCTGGCCAGTATGTAGTCCAGTTCTTATGTCCAGCCTTCCAGTCCTGATCCCTGGACACTGGATCTCTCTTCACATACCTTCTGGCATAGGTCTTAGAGTCCCTTCCACGTGCAGCCGTCTCCCTCACAGGTATCCTCTGGTGATTCCTTGTTCTGCAGCACCATTCCTCTGGCTTTCCCCAGTCCAATAGTCTATGCTGGCCCTTGGAATACCTCCCAGTATACGTACTGCCTTGGACTCTTCTAGACCTCTCAAAGGCTTTTCTCCTCTTCCTTCCAGAGGGTTTCTTTCCTTCTCTATCCGTCCGGCTTCTGCTTCTGCTTCTGCTGATTCTTCAGATGAAACTGATGATCCTTCTCTGCATATCCAAGGTGATCATGAAGATGGTCATCTGTAGAATAAACTCTACTCTTATTCTGCCTGAATGAGTGCTCCTCCCTAACACAGCGCAGCTGTGCTGAATCAGGCCCTGCCCTTTGAGATGAGTGCTTAGGGATTACCTCATAGCCCTCCTGATTGAACACACGTTTCCCCACTTCAGCTCCTCTAATGGCTCTTGGAAACCTGGTGCATTCTGGGACTGGTAGTCTTTTATGGCAAAATTCTGTTTTCAAATTTTTACCAGCACTGACAGGTTGCTTGTTCAGAGACACTTCACCTTTTTTATAGCTCCTTCCTGAGCTATGATAAGCTTCCTTATCACAGACTATAAGAGACTACCCCAGAAATACTGACAGATCCACTTCCTGATTTAAACCATGTGGTTCTAAAGTATTAAGCTCATAAATAAAACGTTGTTCAAGCTTGAGTAGGGCTTTATCAATGTTACCACCTCTCCAGTGTGGAATAACTGTTTTGATCACTGCAAATTTAATATCACTAATGATGTGACTCTTCTAACCAGTGTGATACTAGTGGCTTGTCCGACAACTTTCTTAGGATATTACTTCTATGCTCTATAATACGGGAACGGACTTGTCTCTGAGTTTTACCTATGTATAACTTGTTACATGGACATTGGATCAAATAAACAACATTATTGGTTTTACAATTTGAATAATGTTGTAAAAAGGTTTTTGACTAGTGGGTCTATGTATGAAACTATTCTTAATTGTAATGGCATGTATACAAACCGAGCAATTTCCACAGCTATAATGCCCCTTGACCGTAGGAGACGGTCTGGGAGCAGTGAGGGCAGAAGGAACCAGATAATTAGTCAAATTCCAAGAGCGTTTGTACGCGATCATTAATTGTTTAGTTGCAAAGGAAGGTATAGTGGACAAAAGATGCCACTCCTGTTTCAAAATGTCAACGATAGCTTTTGAATGCCTGGAAAAGGTGAGAGCGCAGACAATCTTATCCGTACGTGTCCGTGATGATTTAACTAAAAGAGTGGAACGGTCGGTGGCATATGCTCTATGATAAGCTTTTTGGATGCATGTATTGGGATAACCACGTTGCTGAAACCTACGGGACATGTCAGTGGCATGTTTCTCAGAATCAACATTATCTGTACATAGTCTCTTAATTCTTAAAAACTGACTAATTGGCAAATTCTTCTTAAAGGAGAGATTATGATAGCTGTCATATTTTAAAAGCGTATTCCGATCTGTGGCTGACTGTCGCCAGCTCTTGGCTACCCTCTTTACTACTGAAGAGCGGGCACGGATAGTGCGAGCAACCACTAGATGGTTGGAAGAGAACCCTGAAGATGGGAGAAACCTAGATCCCCGACAGGCAGCAGCCACTGATTTCCCAAATGAAGATCCTGGATGGGACCCAAATAGTGATGACGGAGAGAAGGCCCTCACCCGGTTCCGCCATGCCTTACTGCAGGGCCTAAAGAAGGGAGGGCAGAGAGCTATGAATGTTGGGAAAGTAGCGGACGTTCTTCAACGCCCAGATGAAAGTCCAGCTGCTTTCTTTGAATGATTAACTGAAGCCTATGGACTTTACACCCCATATGATCCAGCATCCCATTGAGCTTGTTATGTTATTCACAGATGTATTTGCTATCTCTGACTTTCACACAGTTTCTGTGCTGCAGAGTGACCTTGTAAGCAGAAAGCAAGGCAGAATATGTTATGTCTAGAAACTGAGCCATGGCTAGGAAGGTCTGAGCAGGGGTAGAGCGGTGTGGGCCCGGTCAGAGATCTCCATTGGATGGGGGATGAGGGGGCCACCGGGACCAATGAGGAGTTTGTCTGTGTAGATATAAGAAAGATATATAAATGCTGTTGTTTTACTGAACACCATGCTCAGACAATTTTGAATGTGACAAGTGCCTGAGACTGTGCACAAATAAACTGGTTTGAATCCTAGTAAATAGACTCCGGGTGTTATTCGTTGCGTGCACTTCACTACAACAGTATAGTCTCCCAATGGAGGTGGTAGAAATGAGGACAGTATCTAAATTCAGAAAAGCATGGGACAAACACAGAGGCTAACTAAAGGAAAAAAGGGGATCATTGTAATTGATATGGCAGGGCAAACTAGATAGGCCATGTGTTCATTTTCTGCCATCAAGTTTCTATGTTTCTAACTTTCTTGATGTTATCCCATAACTCTTTTGGTGCTCTTTCATTTGTATTCAAAGCAGCTTGCTCTTTTTAAGTTTTAGCTTGAGTTTGCATACCAGTAGCTGATGATTGGTACCATAGTCAGCTCCAGGTTTTTGCCTTTGTTGATGTTACTGAGCTTTTCCATCATTGATTTCTACAGATGTAGTCAATTAGATTTTTGTACAATCCATTGGGTGAAGTTCATTTATACAGTTGCTACTTGTGTTGCTGGATGAAGGTGTTTGAGATGAGTAGATCATTGGTCTTGCAAAATTCTATCCTGCAACTGACAAGAGGTTCTGCGAGGACCAGGACCTGGAATACAATGGAGGGGCCCTATCACTGTAGTGGCAGATTACATCTGGGATATGGTGGCGTTGTGTGGCTTTGGACCTAGACTTAATGCGGCCTGTGGATAGAGTAGGCCTTGAACTTCTTTCTATTTTCTGACTGAGGGGTTGCCAGGCTAGGTTGACAGCCCTGTTCAGCTGGAGTGCCCAGGCACTATCCTGGGACTGGTACCACCCTGGGACTTGTTTTATTGTGGACTTGGTTGGAGGGGGAGGGGGTGGTGTTTTGCTTGGTTCTTGGGGGTGCAGGGCTGTTTGTGTTTGTACTTAGTCTGTAGCAGTAGGAGAGTCCCATTGCACTGTTTCTTGTTCCTTCTTGCTTTGGTTTTGTCTTCCCCTCTAGGCCCTTGTTCTGTCTTCCTTCCCCCTCCCCCAGTTGGTTCCCTTCTCCCATTCCTCTCTTTCTCCACTTCTAGTTTCTGGAGGGATTTGGTGTGCATGATGACTAGGGTCTGTGCACAGTTTGCTTTCTGGGGAGGGGGGAAGTAGGGGGCCATATGTTGGCCCATGCTGCGGAGGGGGGGGGGTGATGGAGTAAATTCTGGCCAGGGTTTGTGAATGGGTTTTGTATGGCAGGGAGAGGGCTGGGAGGCATCACTAGTGATCTGGATGCTGGAGTGGTGGCAGGGGGTGTGGTGGGTTGTTGAGGGAGGGAAGGGGGTGGTAGGGACTGGGGTCCCTTATGGTTGTGCTTGACTCCTGGTCACTTTAGGGGGATGGCCTTAGGCAGGGGGGGGGGCACCTGCATCGAGGTATTTTATTGATGGACTGAGGATTCTCTTTAGACTTGTTGGGCTGCAGGCCATAGAGTGCATGGAGTTCAGGTGATAACATGTTGCATGGGTAATCCGATTAAGTCGTATAAAATCCTGCAGTCTCTCCAAGACTAGGGAGTGGGTATCGCTGTCCTCCAGGAAGTTCACATGTCGGAAGTAGAACACCTTAAATTGAAGCAGTGATGAGTGGGAGACTCTTTGGGGGCATCCTTCAGAGAAAATGCGGGAGTGGTGATTTTGGTCAAGAAGGCCCTGGGGTTTCAGATGGATTCAGTACTGCAGGATGTGGCAGGTCAGTATATATTTGTGTTGGGTAAGCTTTTTGGCATGTTTTGTTGGGTAGCATATATGGCCCTAATGGATTTTCACAGCCATTCTTTGAAGGGATGGCACAAGGGTTGGGGTTAGTTAGGGACCATCATGTCCTTCTAGATGAGGACTATATTTGTGTGTTTGATGTCGCTTTCAACTACTCTTTGGAGCGGGGAGAGGGGGATATATGCCAGTATCGCTGGTGGTTGTTGTTGTGTGATCAATGGGATTTGCTGGATGTGTGGCAGGTCCTGCATCCAATGGACTGGGATTATTCCAATTTATCTCGAGCACATGGCACTTGGTCCTGCCTTGATTATTTCTTGGTATCTAGTGGGTTTATGAGTAGGGTGCTGGAGGAGAAGCTGAGGAACATTCACATCTATGATCATGCGCCGGTGCTTTTAGAATTAGATTGCAGTGGAGACACCAGGGGACTGTGTTACTGGTACTTTTCAGTGCACTTATCAGTGGAGATGGGATTTCAGTCCTTCCAGTGGCAATAGTGAGACTGGTATGTGGATGTCAATCTTGGGCATGAGGATAACCCAACTCTCTTTTGGGAGACCACAAAGACAAATCTCTGGGGGATGATATTGGGGTTCTCCAGCAGATGACGGTGGGTAGCACTTAGCTGATATGCAATGTCAGTTGCAGTGGGCTCGATGGGAGGTGGTGCATCTCCAGACTGATGCAACCCAGGTGGACTACTTGGCCCTGCAATTGGAACTTAATACCTTGATCCATGTGTATGCTAAGCAGTCTCAATTGTATTATCAATGTGCCCTCTATCAGCATAGCAATGTCAGGCTATCTGTTGTCATCTTTGATTCAGCTTGGTTAGGAGCCCTGCTTTTTGGGGGCCATTGCAGATGATGAGGAAGTTGTGCTTTCTGAACAAGCGCATGTGGCACGAGTGTTTGGTGACTTCTATTTTAGGCTGTACTCTGCGGAGCAGGGGATTTGGAAGCGGCTCATGGGTTTTTGCAATGGTGCAGCTTGCCACAGGTGACAGGAGAGCAGCTGGAGTTTTTGAATAGCCCGGTTACTGCACTTGAGGTGTGTGCCGTGATTAAGGCATTGCCAACAACGAAGGCCCCTAGGTCTGATGGGTTTAGTGGTGAATTTTTCCGGCTGTTGCAAAACCAAGTTAGTGTTCCAATGGTGTGGATGTATCAGCAGCTTATCCAGCAGGGGTTCTATCTCTATGGGCCTAATGAAGCGATAATTATGTTGGGCCTGATTTTGAACTGTGCAGTGCTATGCGCTGCATCGGCGGATAGCCCGCCCCTTCCTCCTATCATGGATTTTCAATGCAGGGATCTTATGTGGCTCCGGCATTGAAAATCCGGATCTTGACGTACAACCCAGAAGCCACAGGAGCTAGCCGGGTAGCACCGATTTTCAATGCTACCCGGGTTTTCCATGCCTATCTCTAAGGCGCAGAGGGCTAAGTGGGTAGCATTGAAAATTGGTGCTACCTGGTTAGCCCTTTCTTCCGCCCCGCTCCACCCCGTAATGCCCCAACATGCTCTGATGCTAACCGCATAACATCTGGGCATGTTAGGGACTTATTTGAGATTTTCGAAGAGCACTATCCATGTAGGTGCCCTTCAAAAATCCCAGATATGGCAGTTACACAGGTAACTAGGGCAGTTCCCCTTCTAAATGCCTTCAAAAATTGGGCCCGGTACGTCCGAAGCCTGGGAAAGATCCCCTGCTTCTGGGTTCCTATTGTCCGATTTTCTTGATCAACATATGCCAGAAACTGTTGTCCAAGATATTGGTCGACTGACTGACTGGCTGCCTTCTTGCCTTTATTGATCCACCACTCTCAGGTGGGGTTTGTTAAGGACCACCATCTGGTGGTCAATGTCTGCCAAATTTTGGGCACTAGCCACTGTTGTCAGACTCAGGACGTCCCCTCACTCATTAGTTTTGATGTGATTGTGTCAACTGGGAATATGTTGTTCATCATGGAACATTTTGGTTTTCAGGGGCCTTTCTAGCAGATGATTCGGCTGCTCTATTCTGAACCACAGACCACTTTCTTCTCAATGTCTTCAGGATGGACAGTTTTGCCCTGCAGTGCAGTACTGGACAGAGGTGTTATTTGTCCCCCCTGCTCTTCCTGTTGACACTGGAGCCACTTTTGAGTACGATCCAAGCCCGGAAGGACATACGGGGTGTATCTATGGGTGCCTAAACCTTTAAGCTTTCAGCATTTGCTGATGACCTGTTGGTGCATTTAATGGACCTGTTGGGCTCTTTGGCAGCTCTTCTTGGGGTCTAGAGACTTCGGGTCCTTTTCGGGCTATAAACTTAATCTTGAGAAATCCGAGGCTTTGCCCCTCTGGGTGGAGGTACACCGCCAGTGGTTGGGATTGTTTCCCCTGCAGTGGGTGGAGGGTAATTTTTGGTACTTGGGCATTAATCTTCTAGGTGATTTGTCAGAGCCCCTGTTAAGATAGAGTTGTTTCTGCAGTGGCTGTACACACTCCAGCGGTTGCCTCTTTGGGTGTTGGCTAAGGATCTGCAGATTCTAGATAGTCAGCTTTCTAATTTTCTGTGGAGGGGATGGAAACGTTGCATCCTGTTGCAGCAGCTAAAGTGGCTCTAGTCCTTGGGGGGGGGGGGGATGAATCTACAGAATCTATGGAACTATAACCTGGCTCATTTACTGCGGCATCTCAAGGATTGGTTGTTTGAAATAGAAGAGTATACTTGTTTGACGTGTGACCAGGCCCTTTTGTCCCCTCTCTTCCCGGAATGTGTACTTCATGTTCTGTGGAGCTCAGTTTTGGCTCACCCTCTGGTTCGCACCTGGGATTTGATTTGCCATAGGCTAGGTCATTCCTGTTTGCACTTGGTCCTTCTTCCGTTGCATGGAAATCTAGATTTCTTGCCAGGCCAGACTTATAGTCAGATTTGGCAGTGGAGAATGCAGGGGATTCAGAGATTGGAGCAGGTACTCACCGATGAGGGTGGTCTTCGTTCTTTTGCTGAGCTTCAGAAGGAATACGGCCTGGGAGCTTTGAATGCTTTTCATCATGTACAGCTTCAGTTATGTGCCTAGTATGGACTCAGCGCAGCTCTCTAGTGATTTTTGCACCCAGCTGCAGGACGACATCTTGTCAGAGGTATCGGTCCAGAGTAGTATAATGAGTAGTATAAAGAGAGAGAGAGAGAGAGACCTGAGTTCAAATCCCACTACAGCTATTTTTTAGTGGCTTTGAAAAAAAAAACAATATAGAGAAACAAGTCTGCGCTTGCTTCTAGGATATGGTAACATGTGAAAGGTAGAAAGAACAGGCTATACTTTAAAACACACAGGATTTGTGGAATAAATCCATTCTGAAGATGTTAGCAAAATAAAAAGAATAGTCAAAGCACGGCAATCATGAAGGAAACCTTATTGAAGAGCATTTACTATGACCCCAAAGCAATAGGGAGCTTTGGGGGCATAAATCCTCTACTTCAAGCTGCTAAAAAGCATGATAAAAAAAGAAACAATGTAGTTAGATGGGTTACAGGACAAGATGCTTATACTTTACATAGACCTGCTAGAGTCTGTTTTAAAAGAAACAAGATGATCGTGTCAGATGTGGATGCACAATGGCAGGCTGATTTAGTTGATATGGCAGCCTTGTCCCATTATAACAATGGCTACAAATACATCTTAACAGTGGTAGACATCCTATCAAAATATGCTTGGGCTGCAAGTTTAAAATCGAAAACCGGTCATGAAGTTGCTAAAGCCTTTGAAAAAATATTTAATCTAGGTCGTATACCTGAAAAAATACAGACAGACAAGGGTAAAGAATTTTTAAATAGGTCTCTGAAGAATTTATTAAAACAAAGAGGGGTTCATCATTTTGTAACCAATAACAATATTAAAGCAGCGGTGGTAGAAAGGTTTAACAGGACTTTGAAATCCAAAATGTGGCGTTATTTCACAGCACACACCACCTTTAGGTACCAAGACGTACTGCAGGCTTTTGTGCATAGCTATATAATCATAGTTTTCACAGAACAATAAAGACGAGGCCTGTAGATGTGACATACACAAATTCTCTGCAGATCTGGAAAAGAGTCTACGGTGATAGCATCAAGCGTAAGCACACCAAGAACCCCTTAAAGAAAGGAGATCATGTAAGACTTTCAGAAACTAAAGGAAAATTTGAAAAAGGTTATGAGCAAATGTGGACTGATGAGGTATTTATAACGGACATTTTAAACAGGGGACAGAAAGCAACATACAAGATACATGATTATGACGGTGAAGCCATACAAGGTTCTTTTTATCCTGAAGAATTGCTAAAAGTCACACCGCAACAGGACAGAATATGCCATATCGATAAGGTTCTAAAGGTAAAAGGATGTGGCAGGAACAGATTCTACCTCGTGAAATGGAGGGGATGGCCTGTTAAATTTAACAGTTGGGTTAAAGCATCAGAGATTCAAGATATCTGATTTCTTTCTTTCTTTTGAAGCAACATAAAAAAAAAAGAATGATGGTGGTTTTTATATCACACTGCCTAGCAATGCCTCAGCAGGTGTGTTCCCCCAAAATACCAGCTCTAATTTTACCATACAACTAGTAAGGCCGCTGGACTTACAAGGACAATGGGAAGTAGGGCTCGTGTAAATACAATATCCCAACACCTGGGAGAATATTAAGGAAGATCAAAAGTATGTTGTTACCTCCGCAGCAGGAAATATACAGCACCACATTATAGTCTGGAGAGGACATTATGCGACCATGCAGAGTTTAGTGAACTCCATGAATCATGACATTAGCAGCATCTATAAATCTGCACCACCACGAATCATTTATGAGCCCTAGAGCTGCTTCTCAATTATGGTGAAGGATCCCTCAAATCACAGTCTACAAGCGGGCTGTTTTATAAAGACACAGCCGGGCAGCATGAAGTGAGAGAGATAGGATCTCGCAACGTCGGCTTTACTGAAAGGGCCCAATTTATCTATTTTTTCAAGAAAAGCTATTGATTAATGGTGTGGATCTCAAAATTAAATTGACCCGCAACAAAAATTCTTTCTGTTTAATGAGCGATGATGCCGAAGAAAGTTATAAACTCCTTATCCTAAACGCTGCACTCTGTGAAGAGAGTTAGTTTCCCCTGGAGTGTGCTTGGGATATGCGGAAGCTCTGCTGAAAGCTAATGTCAAGTATGCTATTGACCGTGTGGGGCTGAAGGTGTTTAGTATACCAGCCAGAGCCCGGGTGACTAACCAGGAAAATCTCTTTTTGGGGCAGCTACCAAAACCTATTGTGCTGGGATTTGTGGATAATGATGCTTTCAGCGGTAATTATGCTAAAAACCCCTTCAATTTTAAGCATTATGATATTAATTTTGCCGCTCTGTATGTGGATGGTGAACAAGTACCCAGGAAACCTCTTCAACCTGACGTTCAAAATGGATGTTGTGTAAGAGAATATATGCAACTGTTGCAAGCAACTGGCAAACATCTGAAAGACACAGCGTTGCTGATTGACCATCAGGAGTTTTACAAAGGTTATACCCTGTTGGCGTTTGACCTTTCACCGGATCAGGAGTGTGCAGACCATTACTCGCTGATTAAAACTGGTAACCTGAGGGCTGAAATACGTTTTGCCAGCGCCTTACCCTATACAGTTAACATGATTGTTTATGGGGGGTTTTGACAGTGTGATAGAAATTAATCATAGAAGGAATGTTCTTTTTGATCATTCGTGAAAATAAACACCATGCAGATCTTCCGTATTTTAAAGAAGGACCCCTGTGTTGCAGATTTTTTTTTAGATGTGCTACCCAGCGACTGGCTAGCTGATGTACAAATATCAAGGAAGCCCGTGTGTTTGGTGGTAAATACACATCCTCATAACCTACCTGGAGAACACTGATTAGCTCTCTATGTGTGTGGAGATGGAACAGGGGAATTTTTTGATTCTTATGGACAACCCCCAGATAGCTTATTCTTTCCTACCAGCATTATGAGCTTTTTCAACAAGCATTGTAAAGCTGTTTTATACCACAGCAGACAATTACAGCACCCAATGTCCACGGCTTGTGGATATCACTGTGTGTTTTTCTTGCACCACCGCTGTAAAGAGGGTGTCTTTTGAAAATATTTTAGAAATGTATTCTGAAGATTTAATGCAAAATGATGATATGGTGTTACATTTTGTAAAACGCAACAAACAAACTTTGTGTAGATCTTTTAGAAATCTGTTTCATAACCAGCAGGTGTGTGTTTCCTATCGTGAATGTTATGCTGCTTCTAAATAAAAAGTAACCCCTCTAAGGAGGTTTTTGAAAAGAAACCACTATCTAGTCTTTTATTTTTGTTTTTAAACATTTTATTGAAAATACATTTTTACACACTCAGCCATCGGTAGCTATGAGATAATTTACGTTTTTTATGAGGAAGTAGCTCTTTGCTCTTTATCGACTTCGTGTACATTTTAGTAACCTTCACAGATGGGTTCTCCTTGAGGCATGCCAGTACATCTCTGTTGGCTGCATTACCCATCACCATGGAGAGCATATTTAATTTGGCTAGGGTTTGCATGAACTCCACCCAGCCCCTGGGTATTCTTCATTGTGAAAGAGCTTGGGGCTGCGTAGCCCCACGAACGAGGTCAAGTAGGTTAGAGCCATTGACAGGGTTTCCCCGGTATACAAATGTTCCATTTCCCTCCCAGGATGCCACATCCTTGTTTTTTTAACAGTTTATTAAGAAGCACTTCAGCATTTTTCCTATAGTGCATATTGATGCTGTTTAGCACTTCTTGTATTACAGGGTCTGGAGGTATAATATTTTCTAGAGATGCTGCTGTTGATGTCTCATCTTGTGCCTGTAGATACTAGTTTATTTTTTATTTTTCCATATCCCTTTGTTAAGCATGAGATAGCGCTGTAACACTTCTGAGTAACATTTAGCCATTTCATGTTCAGACATACCAACGCTTTGCAGGATGTTTTTAATTTCTTCATCTAACTTATGAATGATCGTGGTTCTAATATTTTCATCCTGATCTGGTGGGTTTCTCAAGCGCTCGAGTTGTTGACTAGGGACTATGTACATTTTTTCAGCGTGCTGCATTAGCGGTTTGTCAGAAGCCCCGTTATCAATGGTAATGCACAACTTAACAAGGGGCCGATAAATCCACCCGACTGTCTCACCAATTGCTTCTTTTTTTTAATGGGTAGTCTTTTAATGCACAGACTCTTTATGGCATGACACTTCCCTTTTAAAACCTTTATCTGGTGTTGTGAAAAAGGAATGTTACCTTTTAGGGTGTTGAGAGCGATTTCAACTATAGCTGCTACCAAATCATTAGAAGCTGTATTCAGGATGGCTCTTCTGTGCTGCAGAGAGGCTTGAACCAAAAGTTTTAAAAGGGGCAGGTTTCTCTTTACACGGTGAGACATGTTGTCTGAGACACACAAGCATGTATGAAGGGCGGGCTACATAGTCATTTCTTTTTATGTGGGATTTGTGTTTTTTCACAGTATACCGTAGTCCAATCTGGCGGGAAGATATCCATCCTCTGTCTGTAAGCCTCAGGCGCTGTGTTTAAATCCACAACGAGATAACCAAATGGCTTTCTGGTGGCATCCTCGAAGACATCTAAAAAGAATTTTGATTTTCCAGGATACATCTGCCTGGTTAGAATGGCAATCTCTAACTTATCTCTAGGGTTCTTAAAGAGCACCATGTATTTGGTATTTAAAGTTATAGTTTGGCTTGCTTTGCCTTGGCAGAAAACATTTTGAACAATATATATGATGCTCAGGTTTCTGTGATGCACATACTTGGTAAAGGCTTTCTCTATTTCATCACTTTTACAGGCAGAATCCATTAGATCATCAACAATAACCAAGTTTACTTTATTGGTTGGAAACATTCGTTCATCATTAAAAGTATCAGGCAAAGTGTCCATAAATGTAATAAAAGGATATTTATTTAACATTTCTTTATACAAAGGTTGCCAGCAACTGTAACACCATACAATATTGTTAGGCATGACAGTCAATACATGCCCAGCGTGTTCTAACAGCTTTTTAACAAAGAAGCTCTTGCCTGAATTGGATGGCCCAGCTAAAATACAAGAAAAAGGATGTGACCAGCGTTAGTATCCGTAGGGTCGTGTGCTAATGCCATCCTCCAACTTCACCCTTTTGTCATACACAACCTTTGTGGGTTTTTTAATCACGCCGGTCTCTATTGTCCAACTCTTTTTGTTTCTTTTTTTTTATTTTTTTTTAAAGTCTTTATTTTGCATTTTATATTCCAATGTACAGAATAGATACGTTCATTGATAGTGTGACTAAATTATTACACTTGATCAATAGTAACAGAAACATACCCCCTAAAATCCCTCCTCCCTGATCTTTGGGTACAGCAGATTCTTTTCATCAACTGTAGATCAGACTCGCTAACCCTAAAAGCTATAGACATATCTTAGGAGGTAAGACAGAGATTGAAAAGAAAAGTAAGGGAAAAGAACTCCGCTGCGGGCACCACCCAGGGCAGTCACTCAGATAGTCCACTCTCAACTAGATTCGTAGCATATCGAGGGTATCCCAATTTGTCAAGGCATGGCCGAAAGGCCGGGTTATAGGATGCATATACGCGTTCACATTCTTGGTGATACAGTACTAGAGTCCACCAGTGCGCAACTCGCAGTACCCGAAAGTCTTTCCAGTGACATAATATGGCTTTCACTGCGAGACTCAATAATAAGTCAAAAACTCTTGCACTCTTCCGTCCTAGGTTTGTCTCCTCTGCCAGAGATTTGTATATGACAATGCGGTAGGTGAGGTCAGTGTGAATATCCAACAGTTGCTTAATTCTGTTCCAAACTCCCTGCCAATAGTCTTTCAAAAATGGGCAATAGAATAGCATATGGCTGAGAGTACCAGCGGATTCTCCACAAGTCCAACACCGCGTATCCTTGTCAGCACTCCATTTTGCCGTGCGCACAGGCGTCAGGTATGCTCTGTGCATTAGAAAGTATAGTGTCTGGCTGAGAGAGGCCGCCCTAGTTATTCCTCGCTGGGTTCTCCATAGCTCCTCCCAAGCGTCCTCGTCAGGCAGCTCGCCTATTTCGGACTCCCAGGCCTTTTGTAATCCTACACAACGTTTCGTTTCCCCATCTCGTAATAAGGCTGCAAATTTGGAGAAAAGCCGAGACTCAGCCTGATAGTTTTGGATGTCTTGATGGAAAGGGTAAGCTGCAAGTAGGTCTACCGGTGATACTCCTGCTCGGCTTAAACAGTGACGCAACTGGCACCACTGGTACATGCATCGCGGAGGCAAATCGTATTCGCTTTGTAGAGACTGGTAAGACTTGTATGCACCAGCTGCTATCAGGTGTCCCAGGCAGTAGATACCCTTGGCTAACCACAAAGGCCACAGGAAATTCCGGCCCGCAATCTTGAAGTCGTCATTATGCCATAACACTGTGGCAGCCGTATATGCCTGTGTTTCTTGCACATATGGTTTCAGTATACTAAATGCGTGCTGTGTATCGCGCAAAATTGCATGCGCTGAGCCATCACTAGTATTCCTGACTCCGAGTCGCATCCAAAGCGGTATAGGGCCGCTCTGAGCGTCTTCCACCTGCAGCCATACGGGATCGGTCGGCGCGGACTGTGCTTCACTCCACAGCACCCCTTGTCGCATTAAAGCTGCCAAATGGTAGTTGTAAAAGTCCGGGAAGTGTATACCCCCCCTCTGTTTAGGAGATTTGAGCTTCCATAACGCAATCCGCGGCGTCTTGCCTCCCCACAGAAAGGATACCAGGAGCTTCTCCAATTTCTTATAGAACTGCCTCTCAAACAGTACTGGAATCATGGTAAGCACGTAATTAACTCGTGGCATAGCTACCATCTTGATGGTCTCTAGTCGACCCCACCATGTCAAGTTCAGAGGAGTCCATTTAGCAGTTGACTCTTTCACTATTTGCATACACTGTTCTTGACCGAGTCTCATTGTGGTCGTTACCGTTGTCCCATAATCTACTCCAAGATATTTGAAAGACTCAGTTCTTATCTGGAAGGGGTACTTTTGCGTCAATGAGACATCAAATGGGTTGTTAATAGGTATCAGCACCGTCTTAGACAGGTTGAGTTTGTAGCCGGACACTCCGGAGTAGGATGAGATAATCTCCATTGCAGCATCCAGCGCAGATGGGCTTAAGAACAGCAATAAGTCGTCGGCATATGCCGATAATTTGATCTGGTGCTCTCCAAAGTGCACTCCTTCCACTCTCTGATGTTGTCGCAAGCTTATAAGTAGTGGTTCCAGCGCCAAATTGAAGAGTAAAGGTGAGAGGGGGCAGCCTTGCCGCGTACCTCTGGTTAGTATGAACTCTGAAGAGACACCCCCATTAGCGGATACTCGCGCCGTTGGGCAGGTGTATAGCAGTTTGACGCTATCAAGGAAAGGTTCCGGTATGCCCATCCATCTCATCACCCGAAAGAGATAGGGAAGTTCCACTCTATCGAAGGCCTTCTCTGCGTCAAGCGCTAGGCCAATCACTGATTGAGACGAACTCTGTGCTTCCCGGAGTACATGCAAGAGGATCCGGCCATTGTCGGCCGTTGTTCTACCCAGCATAAAACCACACTGATCCGCATGCACTAGGGTGCTGAGGACTTTGTTGAGTCGGTTAGCCAGTACTTTAGCGTAAATTTTATAGTCGGTATTTAGGAGTGATATTGGCCGGTAGTTCTCCAACTTTTGATCGTCTCTACCTGGTTTGGGATGGATTACAATTGTTGCCGCTGCTAGGGATCCCACTGCCGGGGCCTCCAATCTAAGCTCCGTGAAGTATACATGGAGCTCCGGCAACAGTTCTTGCTGGAATGTTGAATAAAATTCAATGGGCAGGCCGTCTGGCCCACTAGCTTTTCCCCTTGATATTTGCTTAATGGCCAATTGTATCTCAGAGGAGGTAATATCAGCCGACAGGGTCTTCTGTTGAGACTCCAAGAGTGTGGGTACACTCAATCTCGACACAAACTCAGAGAATTTATCATCATGATAGGTCTTTTCAGAGCTATAAAGTTGTGCATAAAACGCTTCACACTGTTGTAGTATCTCTTTATCCGTGACGCGCAATTTGCCATCCGGACCCCTGAGTCCCGCTATTCGCGAGCTTATTTTCCGGGCTCGGAGAGTGCGGGCCAACAGCGCACTAGCTCGGTTTCCTTCATGGTAGTATACTCCTTTCTGCGCTGCTACTTGTTTACCAGCTTCCGCGCTAAGAATCGCATTGTACTGATATCGCAGCCTTTGCAACCGGACCAGGACGGGTGGATCATGTCGCTTTGAAAGGAGGCGTTCTCCCGCCCGTATCTCACGTTCCAGTTCCACCAGCCATTGGCTATCCTGTTTTTTCCTACGGATACTATAGGTTGTCATTTCGCCTCGGATCGTAGCCTTAAACGCTTCCCACCATGCCCAGGTTGGTGTGTCATGTAGCTGGTTGTAGGTAAAATAGTCTGTGATCTTCTGGCGCATGATTGCTATGAATTCACTATCCTTCAGCCACGCTCGATCAAAACGCCATTGTGGGGCTGTCCTTTCTGTTGATCCCGCATGCAGGTCTATAACTATGCCCGAATGATCCGACACTGTTTGTGCTAGCATGTCAACCGCAGTGACCGTCGGCAGCAGTGATTTAGATATGAGGAAAAAATCAATTCGCGTGCGCGTGTCATGAGGTATTGAGTGGAACGTGTAGTCTCTCCCTGTGGGATGCAATAGTCTCCACGGGTCAACTAGTCCAAGTGCGGTGGTCATTTCCTTGAGCAGCTTACTAGATTTCGGTTTGTGTTGTGGTTTATAGGGGGTGCGATCCATTAGTGGGTCCTGTATTAAATTAAAGTCCCCACCAACAATCACGTTAGAGGCTCCCGAATCTAAGAGCTCATGAGCCACCGCCTCAAAATACTGGGGCTCATCTTGGCTGGGGCCATACACTGTCATAAGAGTATATACTTTAGCGTAAATTTGGACTGTGGCTCTGGCCCATCGCCCAAGTGGGTCTATTGCCGTACTTTCTACCACTGGCGATAGCGTAGCCCGAAGCAACAGTATAACCCCTCCTCTCCTATGGTTCGCCGGTGCCGACACTATGTTTTGATACCCAGCTCCTGCTACCTTCAGCGACTCCGATCGTGTCAAGTGTGTTTCCTGCAAGTATATTACATCTGCGCGGTGTCGCTTACAATAATTCAGTATCTTTGTGCGCTTGGCTGGATTATGTATTCCTTGTACATTCAGGGATACCACTCGGAGATTCCTACTACCGGAAGTGGTTGCTATCGTCAGCTCCTGTGGTGGTGCACGCCATTGCTAGAGTCCTATGAAAGGAAAACATAACATTTACAGTAACTCTTAAACTAAACATCCTATAACAACAAATCAACTTCATTTCTTATATGGTGAAGCTCTTCCGCCCTTTTATCACCTCCCAACCTAAAGTTCCCACCTCACCCATCTGCCAGAATTATCAAATAAAGGATAAGGAATCATTCCTAGTTCCCTACACATTCATATACTCTATCTGAACAAAAAGAAAGAAGTAGTTAAAGTCCTCTGTGCCATCCGCATGACCGTTCCATATGTGAGCTGAGTACTCGAAGTAGAACAGGTAACGAAATGTCCGTGTTTGTTCTTTTCAGGTCGCTACTTCCATATGTGTGAAATCTTCTAAATAGGAACGCAGTGCTGCCCCATTGTCAAAGGCGCGCGTACTGTTTCCAATTGTCACTCGCATCCGCGCTGGGTAGTAAAGGCCATAGCGCGCGTTCAGTTTTTGTAGCAGGGGCCTACAGTCGAGCAGGGCCCGGCGTCTATCAGTGGTCTTTTTGCAAAGGTCCGGAAATATCAGGATCTTGCTGCCCTCCATCCGGAGTTCCGATTTTTGCTTGGCTGCTTGCAATATTTGCAGCACTTGAGGGTAGCGAAGCAGCTTGATAATGAGAGGTCGCGGGTGTTTCTGCCTTTCAACTACGTGCGACGGCACGCGGTGGGCACGCTCTATTTCAAACGGACTGTGGAAGGTAATTTGCAGCAGCTCCGGTAGTAATTTCTGCAAAAAACCCAGTGGGTCTGATCCCTCTCTTCCCTCCGGAATGCCCAGGATCCTTAAGTTGTTCCTTCGGGCGCGATTACTTTGGTCCTCATTGAGGTCTTCTAGCGCTGCTATTCTCTTGTTTAATGGGCCTAATTGAGTTAAGAGCTGTTCATGGCGCTCAATCGCCTCTTCCACTTTGCGAACACGCTCTCCGACCCCTTTCAATTGCTCCTTTACTTCGCTCACGTCCTCTTTTAACTGCGTTAGCGTTTCATTGCTGGATGCTATCATTTCTTTCACCGACCTGAGCTCCTGTAGAATTTCCCGGATTCCGTCGGCTGGGTCTTTTCCCGCCGCCATTTTCTGCGGAGACCCCGTCTCCGGCTTCAATCGTTTCGTGGCGTGTCCTGCTCCTTGCGCATAGTCTAGCTTAGCTGGCTTTAAAGTAGCTTTCTCCGACATACTTTCTCTCCAAAAAGTAGTCTGTTACTGGACTTTCTAAAGTGCAGGGAATCAGGATTCTGATGGCCGGGTGAGAGCTGAGATTCTAGGCTGCCATCTCCGTTCGCGGCTAGCTCCGCCCCCCCTTTTTGTTTCTTATAATACCAGGTTGTTGCACTCCTATCTTTTTCTGGGATAAATCTGCTGCCCCAGGCTTGTAGTCCAAAACTAGATCTTTCAAACTAGTGAAATTGATTTTCTGGCAATTTTCTACATTTAACGTAATCCCTTTCACTTTCATGCAGGTCTTCCCGCTTGACAGCTTGTAACCATATGTTTTAGGCCCCGTTGATACAAACTCTGTGATATGTTCATCTGAGGGTATCTCACTTGTGAGCTCACCTAAATAATCACCCAAAGATGGGTTCCAATCTCCCTCTCAACTTAGAAATATCACAGAATCTGTATCATGGTACAGGCAGCGCTCTTGCAAACTATCTAGAAGATTTACAACTCCAGATGTGCATAAGCCGTTGTAAAACAGGCAATGAAAACATTGGTGCTGCCCAACAATATGCAGTGGTCTTTTGAGTGCCTCCAAGACACACAGGCTGTTTCATTATCAGTAAAATTGCATGATGAAACCTAGAATTCAGGAGAAAACATATTTAAAGAGATCATCAGGTTCTCCCACAATGCTTGTGGTAGGCAGGTTTGTTCTTTGACCAAATTTACCCCACAGGGAATTTAAGAAAAGTTTTGCTATTTGATGCTTAGCAGGGTTTACATTAATATGGTCTGCACGCAAACAACCCCCCCCCCCCTCTTTTCTAAAGAAATCAGCTATGTATACATTTTGTTTTTCAGTATCATTGCACCACCAAGGGCAGCCAGAAGCCTCTTGTTTTTGATGGTGGTGCATTTTGATGTATTCGGAAAATAGATTATCAGATTTTTGCTTGAAATGCCAGATTTCATAGATTTCAACAACCACATACCCTTTTGCAATGGCTAAATTCATCTCCACCATACACCAAGTCCCCACAAAAGCTCTCTCCTCATCCGTGTGGGCACACATTTCCTGTTGCTGTGTGGCAGCACATGTATGACATAGAGGAAACATAAGCTTACCGCCCAGCCGTATGGGTAACAGCGGGAAAAAGAGCTTTTGTGGAGGATATACTTTTGCTTTTATAAAACCAAAGTAATTTGTAGGGGGATCAAATTTGTCATAAATGATTTGTGGATGGCCTATTGGATATTCCTTTGTTTTATTGACAAAAGGGTATAGACTAGTAAAATCATAGTAGTGTTTTTTTCCCCAGGTCTTGTTTTGTGGTACAGACAAATGGCATTTGTTCTACCCCCAAAAAGGGCATCTCGTGGAATCAGAGGTTGCGGTAATGCGGAGTCAGCCAGAAAATCTGCACAGCCCCCGTCATTTTCTTTTACCATCCGCTTCCACTCATGCTCCCATAGACTTATGACCTTGAACCCCCGGCTTTCCAGGAATGCAGCTTTTAGCTGTGTTTTGTAATAAAGAAAACCATAGGTCGTGGCTGTTACAGGATTCTGGTCTTTATCGTTATAACAACTCAGACAGCCGTGATGAAAACAACCATTAAATTCAAAAGCTGTTTCTACCCCATCGGTCACTGCATAGCCGTCAAGAAAATAAGACCCCACCTTTTTTTCACCACCTTTCACAGCATGTGTGATCTGTATATTTTCTTTGGCCTCTACATACATCATCCAGTGAATAGCGGGGGATGAGTATCTCTTTGTTTGCCATTGATAGTTATCTGGTGGAATGAGTGCCACAGTCTTGGGTTCTAAAAACATTAATCTGAACATAGCCATGCCTACAGATGCAAGGGTTATATATTGGAAAGGGTCTAAACAACTTGTTAGAATTTCTGATACATCACTCTGCTCTACAACCACTTCTTTTTCTGTCATTTTCATGATTTCAGCTCGGTAGAGAACACAGGCCTGCCGCAAAATAGATACATCCTGCTGGCAGTAATAAGCCAACTCTTTTTGCAAATTAAAAGTTTTATGCTGATTGTCCTTGTACCATTCTAAAAATTCCTCTCTTTCTTCAGGCAACATGTTTCCCACACAGTAATGTTCAACACCCAGCATGGGGCCCACATAATTTTGATTTTCCAGAGTATTAAAAAAGTATGGAAAGTACCCCTTGCAGCCTGTAAAACCCATGGCTCGTGGAAGTTTTCTAAGTTTCATAGGCAGAAAATTTAGAGAGTCTATAAAACGGATAGTCAAAGGTTCAATGGTAATTTGTAAAAGTTTAGCACCTTGAACCAGCAGCCCTGTGCTCATCTTTTCCTTTAGCAGTTGTTTAAGAACAAAATACCCGTCATAACCTTTGGAATTATGGGCTATGAAGGTGTAGCCTTTAACTTTTTTGTCACAAAAAAAATCTGTGGCAGAAATACATTCGAGACCCTTGAATTCCCTGTTTCTTTCATCATTTAAGTCCGTCGCATATATGTAATTAGGGACATGCCAGCCTGTTTCTTGCATACATTCACAATCATAAAAAATATACTTTTCAGATGTTTCAGTTTTACCAATAGGGGTCATAAAACATAAGTGGACGCCATCCCCGGTTAAGGGTTCACTGCATAGTTTACAATGCTGACCCTTGCACTTATGTTTCTTGTCCACATAAGACTCACATTTGTGGCACAGTATCTTAGATAAACACTCTTCTTTTTTCAGAGCCAAATACGTGTGTCTATCTAAACACTCTTTAGAACAACAAAAGAGCTTGCAATTAGGACATCTCTGTTGTACACTAACATTATTCTCACACATTAGTGTCAAACAGAGACGACAACATAATGTACAATTATGATCATGACTGTACGGCTTCTGACAGTAACTACAGAAGTTGCGCACCCCGTAGAATTTTTTGACATCGGTTATACCATAGAAATGGTCATCGTGTAGCAACAAGAACACAGTCTTTGGGAACACAGGTCTGTCTGATGTCTTAAAACAAACCCATGAATTTGTGTAAAGCACAACACGTATGTTTATCTTTAAATGCTGTTCAAATATTGCTACATCATCGAGCATGACTTTTCTATGTACCGGCCATCCCAACTCATTATGTAGTTTTTTAGCACCTTCTAACAGTTCGACAACTGTCATTTTTACCAGTAACATGAGGGCTGTGAGGCTCCCTGCAAAACACAGGTTATTATCAGTGTTATTCAAGTCTATCAAATACATCCTTTTCTTATGAATAATTTGGCTAAATGGTATTGTCTTTAAGACCCTACGAGCCCCCCCCCCCACCCTGATATCTTATGACAAGTACAACAACATGGAATATATCACAAACCTGGATTTCTCTGCGGCTCTGAAGGAGTTTAGTGATCTGATCTAAGAAATCATTAGCATCCAATGTTTCTGGGTCTTTCCAGAATACAAGGAATTGTGAAAAAGAGATGAATATAGATGCACCTGTACATAATCACCAGATGAAACTCTGCTGCTAACCTCATCCAGAATATGCTGAATACCTTGTTGAATGGCGTATTGAGCCTCAGATAATGTGGTTACCCTGTCTAAATTAATAAACCAAAATTCTTCTGAATAAATTACACCATTAAACTTGTCCAATTTACGATCCCACCTTTTCACAAACTGATTCTGATTCTTCGGAGGGGTCCAATGCAAGATTATTTGTTCTGTCCTCTGAAACACTGTGATCAAAGACATGGTTTCACCACACTCTCCGTATTCTGTATCAGTGTGTGTAGATTCGCCGTCAGAAAAACTTTCGCTGTATGTTCTTTTCCTGTTAGACTTTACTCCCATAGTCACTGATTTTCTAACATTTTCTCGATCTGAAAAAGAAAACGTAGGGGCTAATACTTTTTCTTTTACAGCGGCCTTAAAATTTAGGAGATGGATAAAACCGGAATACTTACTATTTTGTTTATCTTTTGGCTTTCAGTAAGGAGCTGGGTGCTCTTCTGTATCGGCATGTGTAGATTCACAGTCAGAAAAACTCTCGCTGTATGTAGTTTTCCTGTTAGACTTCTCTCCCATAGTTGCTGATTTTCTAACATTTTCTCGATCAGAAAAAGAAAACGTAGGGGCTTGTACTTTTTTTTCTTTTACATTGTCCTTAAAATCTAGGAGAGGGATAAAGCCTGAATACTTACTATTTTGTTTGTCTTTTGTTTTTCGGTAAGGAATCGGCTGTTGATTAGGCGGGTCATCTTGTTTTGTAGCATCATCTTGGTCTAAAATAAAAAAAGGTTAAAGGTTGATACATATTATGAAGAGCATAGCTGCTGAAAAAAAAACACATGACATACCTTTTAACTTTCTTTGCTGCCTTTGTTTTGTGAGAGAGAGCCTATTTGTAAAACCCAGTTTCTGCCCCTGTTTTTAAAGACAATCATAAATTCAGAGACAGAAACATTACATAACCAGTATTTTTAAAAAGTAAGATTCATATCTACTCACAATGTTGGTGTCTGAAGCACATGGTTCTGATATGGCCTCCTTACCATCTATAGACTGTGTAATATGCTTTGTAGCAGCTTCCTGGTCTTTAATATTTAAAAAAAATAAAAAAACATAAGACACATTATAAAGAGCATGGCTACTGGAAAATTAAATACACGGCATACTTTTTAAATTCCTTTGTTGTCTTCGTTTTGTAAGAGACAGCCTATTTGTAAAACCTGGTTTCTGCTCCTATTTTTAAAGACAGTCATAAATTCAGAGACAGAAACATTACATAACCAATATTTTTAAAAAGTAAGACTCATATCTACTCACCATGTTGATGTCTGAAGAGGTGCCCATCTTACAAGCTATAAGAGACTGTGATCTTTTTCTATCAGCTGAAATGTACTGCACCTTTTAAATGAAATTCTTTGATGGGTTTTACAGCCCCCAGACTCTTTAACTGAAACATCTCTGGATCTCTGGCCTATTCTTTTATGTGTCACCCCACCCCCACAGTTAATTCACACCAAACCATTTTTTTTCGCAGACAGTACATTGTAATAGATGCTATATATTGTGTATGTGGACCTATGTGGCTAATACACATTCCCCCATTCCCAGACGCTCTTCACATTCTTATCATATGGTCTATTGTGTAGGCCACGCCAGGATAATTCACACTGCCCCAGTTTTTCCAGACACTGCCCCAGTTTTTCCATTTAATTAACTAGGAATTCCTAAAACACACCACACAAAGCTGTAGGATCAAAATGTTTTATTTCAAATAAAATGTTTTCATCTTGTGAACTGATTCATTTGAGCATTACAAGTTGTTGTTTTTTTAATATATAAAGGCATACATATAATTTTTGTTCATGTTCAGCTAATAGATTCTGGAAATACAAACATTTTCATAAAAAGTCAATTTTTACAGAACTTGGTGTTTTTTTTAAAGAATGATCTATAATCTCTGTCACAGATTAAACCTTCCACTAGCTCCATATCACAGTCTGCCACAGATATAAGCAAAATATTGAGCAGTTGTCCTGGATTTCTACTTGTATTGAAATCTCTGATGAGTTCAAAAAAAAATTCAAATTTTCATAAACTAGGTCAGTTGCTTTTATTTTATGACCAACAATCATGGCAACATTTATAATAGGTCCTAGACAAAATCTGTTACAAGTTTTATGGATTTTCTGTTGTATTTCCTTGTGCCCCCACCTCAAGCAATCATGATGTCTTTGCCATGGAGCATGTATTAGACAAGCTGCACAGTCTCTATGCATAACGTCCTGCCAGCATTTCTTGATAATACAGCACACCGTTGCTTGTATAACAGATTTAAATGTGTTTATTTCTTCAGGTTTTGAGTTGTCCTTTTGGTTAGCTATGACATCAAATGTCTCCCTTTGATATGTACAGAGAAAGCACAAGCAGCGTAGATTGATTGCCTGTATGTCCTCTAGCTCTTGTAGGATTGGAGATTCGTTACTTCCCTACAAAAGCAAAACAGGGTCAGTGTGAAATGAACTACCTCTTCTATAACACCTTTCTACAAAAAAAAAAGAAAAAGAAAAGACTTCTCTTACCTCTGCTGATCCTAGTTCTTCCAGTAAACAGGTTGCTTCTGCATCTGCCGTGGCGTAATATAATTCAATGTCCTCTGGATCCGTTGCGTTGTCATCCGTTAAGTCAATATCAGTGCCTGTGTCACAAAGTTCTTGAGAGTCAACAATTTTTGGGCATCTGGTAAATATTCAATCCCTGTTAATTCATGTTCAGACTCTGCCGGACTCTCCTGTTGTTCAAATGGATTTTCAATCGGTGGATAACCCTCAGCCGTTGCGTCACGATCCTTAAGAAAGTAATTAATGTTATTTGCCCTGTTGGAAATTCTGCTTGGTGTTCCAAAAAGAGCCATTTTTTCTTTTTGAATCCTTGTGTTAGATTTTCCACACACAGCCTTACACCAGGAGCATGCTCAGAACACCTGGAGCATGCTCAGAACATGTCTCTTGTTTGCCAATCATGTGTTACCATATCCTAGAAGCATGCTCAGAACAAGTTTTTTTTCTGCCAATCACATGTTACCATATCCTAGAAGCATGCCAAGACTTGTTTCTCTGTATTGTTTTTTTTTTTTCAAAGCCACTAAAAAATAGCTGTAGTGGGATTTGAACTCAGGTCTCTCTCTCTCTCTCTCTCTGTGTATTTCAGCCTGAAAAAGCTCTGCTGTCAGATTACTTCTCGCTAACAGTGAGGTCTTAAAAGCAAAATTCTATCACATGGACAGCACTGGTTTCTCTAATAAAGATGTGTTAATTGCAGTTTAACATTTTGGAAAGAAAAGCCTGTATACCAAATGCTGTGTCTCTGCATTGTGTTCCTGCTGCTGCTTCTACCAAAGGGTTATTTTTAACAATCAGTTCTAAATAGCCTGCAATACACACAAACAAAAACATTGTACTGCTTTGTGAGAAAAAAGAACTCTGGGCAGGGGGAGAGAAAGCATTTTTCTTTTGTTTTCCAGTGTTCCTGTTTTTGCAGATGTCAGCATTAACCAGAAGCAAAACACATTTCCGGAGTCAGTCACTCTGCTTCTGCAGATGTCATCGAAAAGTGACACTGTCCATTTCTGATGACACCCTGTTTCCGGTGATGTCATCAAAAAGCGACACTGTCCATTTCCGATGACACCCTGTTTCCAGTGATGTAATTTCCGATGATGTAGGCTGGGGCATGGTTGAGGGTGGGAAGACGTGGGTGTGGCACAAACCCGAAAGTAGGCGCTGATTACTAATGTCATCATTGGGGGGCGGGGTGGGGGTGTGGCACAAACCCAGAAGTGGGTGCTGATTGGCTGATGTCATCCTTGGGGGCGGGGTGTAGCTACACCTGGGGGTGTGGATGGGCAGGGCTAGCTCACCATTCACTTCTATGGGAGGGGCGTGGTCTGAGGCGTGACACACACTGGAAGTGAGCACTGATTGGCTCCTGTCATCCTTATCTCACCTGTCTGTCAGTTTTACGAGTAGTGTACCCATTATACTACTGTCCAGGTTACTGTAGCTCGGGCCCAGTCATTAGGGTCAGATACAGGTCCCTACGAAGTGGCTAGTAGATAAATGGAAATGGATATTACTGAGGAACTCTTTTTGAAGGCTAGGTTTAAGATCCTGAAACACATGGTGGTGTTGCGAGATTGGCAATATATACTCATGAGTCGGGCCCATACTCATGAGTGTGGGCTTTTCAAATGGGATGCACCCCTTCACCTGCATGTTGTAAGTGTAGGGAGCAGGACGAGACCCTGGGGCATATGTTGTTGTCTGGTATGAGAGTAGCATTTTTCTGGTGTCAGGTGCACGAATATATGCAGATGGTGCTGAGGTGGTGGTGGCCTTTGGGGTTCCTGTCGATTTTCTTTATTGTCTTTGAGGATATGCTAGTGGAGGGTCAGGGAAGCAGGCACTGGTTGCGGGTTGGGTGGTTGCTGGCTGAGAAGTCGGTGCTTGTGGCCTGGCTGGATGTGGAGCCACTGAGCTACTGGTATTGGTGGAATGCCCTTAATCAAATCATGCAATATGATCGCTTGTGGGCTTTGAGGGGCAGGCTAGGATCCCTACATTGCTCGACATGTGGGGAGACTATATAGACATGTTGTCATCCAAAGTACATAGCCTGGAATTGAATAACTTGTAGAGTGGGGCAATGCAGCTGGCGATGGGGGGGGATGACTGCACAGCTATGAATGGGAGGGGGGGCGAGGAGTAGGGACTGATCTAAGATTGGGTTGGGTTGGTGAAGAGGGGAAGGGAGGTGTGCTGTTGCTCTCTCTCCTTGTCCTTTTCTGAGTAAAAGTCTGCTATAGCCCCAATGTTTGCATCAGGAATCCGCACCACTGGTGGCATTGTTGCAAGAGGATTTGGGGGGAGGGGGAGGAGTTTGGGGGGATATGATAATTGTAAAAGTGCTGTTGTTCAATGCTTATTTCTTTATGTGCCTTAGCTTGATTCAGGTCTTTGAATGTTGGTGGTTTGTATTATGGCATTTTTGTTATTTTAATAAATGCCAGTTGAACATTAAAGTTTAAGGACTAATATAGATCCCTGTGGGATACTAATGGAAGGGCATGCGATGATGACAAGACGGATTTTCAATCTCCCTGAAAAGCTTGATTTCCTAGAAAAGATTTAAACCATTCAAGCATAGTACCCCAAGACTGATCTCCTTAAGATGAGTGAGAAAATGATCCAGTAAATCAAAAAAAGAACTAAGGTCAAGAACAAGAAGCATAGTAGCTTTCCCTGAATCTAGGTTTACAAAAATATTGTTAATCGTAGCAGCCAGAGTAGATTTCATGATATGACCCACATGGAAGGCATGTTATCTAGGGTGGAGTATATTAGTTTCATCAAGAAAGTCCATCAGATGCCTAAACATGACTTTCTCAATAATTTTCAAGGTAAATGAAAGACCAGAGAACAGAAATATTGCAAAACTGGAAATGGGAACAAAGTGGATTTTTTAAGGTAAAGTTTGGTTCTTTGATTGTTCCAACACTTAGAAGCAAAACCTTGAGATAGACTGGCATTTATCATGAGAATGAAAGGAAGTAGACCAAAGATACGATTTTGACCAAATTAGAGAGCATGGGGTTAACACTGCCACTGTCATAAAAAGACGAATTCAGTGTTTCATGACCAAAATGCTTTATCGTGCGTATTTATTTATTTGCTTTTATATACCACACTTTTTAAGATCAGTGCGGTTTACATATAACTGGAACAATAAACAGGTTTACATAGAACAGATTGCATAAAACAGTTTTTATTGAATTGGAAATAATATTAACAGTAAAACAGAAAAACATCAAACAGGTTTGCATAGAACAGTTTAACTTGGGTTGAAAACATAGAACAGTAATATGCAAGTACTGAGGTCAAATGCTTGTAGGTTAAATGATGTCACCACTCTTCTAGTTAGACTACAGTAGTTCCCTATTGATTATAGAATTAAATTCAAAATTTTAATTCTGGCCCATCAAGCATTTTATTCTAAATAGGAGTTTTTTCTTCTCATATTTACTTATATTCTATAACCTGACTCAAACCCTCAGATCATCCCAACATAACCTGCAATTTTCCAAAATTCAGCTAGAGTCTACTTGTCCTGCCTTCATTTCCTTGGCTCCTACCTTATAGGAACTCTCTTCTGTTCTCTCTTCTGGCATTGGCTGCGAAAGCAGTGCATTTTGTTCAATTTAAGAACAAATTCATAATTACGTAGATCTAAGGCTGGTCTTAAATCATGATTTCTTGTTCAGGCTTTTGAGAGATGATGGCTGAGGATATTGTCCAAAGGCAAGGCTGTCTACTGGGAGTTTCTTGTAATTTACAATGTTATTTTTATGAGGGGCCATCTGTTAAATGTTGCTATATCCTGCAATCCTTTGTTGATTACCTATTCTTTTACATTGATACAGTTTGTAAACTGCTTTGCTGTAACTTAAGAAAAACAATCAATCAAGTTTTAAATAAAATAAGCTCAACTAAACTAAACTAATTGGCATTGGAGATAGTACCACTTCTGCAAAGATGGAGTAGGTAAATAAGTTGAAAGCCTGCCAGAAACTCTGATGAATGGAGTGGGAGGCAGACTTTGGCAAAGGGCACGGTATTCTATACCAATGCAGTTGTGCAAGGAGAAACCAAAGGGTGGGACTACTGGCTTTCTCGACGACTCCAGTCAGCTTCCAATTCCCCTCTGTGCTGCTGCAGTCTGGTTCTGTTCGATCAGGTAGACTCTGCTCCCTCAGACAAATGCAGTAGCATTCTGAGTCCCTTAGGACTCCCGGATGACATCAGCAATGAGGGCAGGACTACCGGCTCTCTCCTCTCCTCCAGCTGGCTTTCAGTATCCCTCTGTGCTTCTGCAGTCTGGGTTGGCTTGATCTGGTATGCTGTGCTCCCTCCAACACAGCTACAGATCATGTGCAAATTGCTGGAGTGGGTGGGATATGGCTGGGGAGTGGGCATGGCTTTAATAAACGGATATTGTGGGCATACTCAGCGCATGGTAACTGGCAAAGTTGTAGACAGCACAGGTGCTCATAACTCCACCTCAATGGGTAGCATTAGCTGCATCCACGATGCTACCATGTCAAACTCTGTAATTTCGGTGTGATATTTGCTGGGGAAATATTGTGGATGTTCCCAACAGATAACACAGCTTTTTCAGCTAATGCCATGCTATCTGCACATTTTTTGCCACATTAGCTGCAAAAGCCATCATGCTTTAGTAAACAGACCCTTAGGTCTTTTCCAGCCACTTTGCTGAGAAATTCTTGTGGCTGGAAAAGACCTAAGGGTCTGTTTACTAAAGCATGACGGCTTTTGCAGCTAATGTGGCAAACATGTGCAGATAGCATGGCATTAGCTGAAAAAGCTGTGTTATCTGTTGGGGACATCCACAATATTGCTGGAGGAGAGGAGAGAGCCGGTAGTCCTGCTCATTGCTGATGTCATCCGGGAAGTCCCAAGGGACTCAGAATGCTACTGCATTTGTCTGAGGGAGCAGAGTCTACCTGATCGAACAGAACCAGACTGCAGCAGCACAGAGGGGAGTTGGAAGCTGACTGGAGGAGTCGAGAAAGCCAGTAGTCCCACCCCCATTGCTGATGTCATTGTGGTGATCTGAGGGACTGTTAAAAAACAGTGTACTACTGCTCGGCTGTGCACACGCAGCCACAGGCATGTGGTCAAAGGGGCACCTGATCAAAAGGACATGCCTTTTTGATGCCCCTTCAATGCTACTTGGATGCCAGTCTTGAGTCATTTTTCTGTTTTCCTTGTTTGAACTGTCTAAAGGTGGAGGTAAGTGGAATAACAAAGGGAAATCAGTGGTAGCTCCTGCAGTATGGACTAGTAAGGTGTCTGGTCCAATGGATAAAGATTTTCTTCCTGTGTCTGCCAGAGAGGAGGCTAACATCCGAACTCTCTACTTCCTCATTTTTAGGAGCCTCTTGGAGCCCTATAGCTAGAACTCCTCCTCCTTTACCTGCTCGCAAAGGTACTCCTCCTCCTTTACCTGCTGCAAAGGTGCTCCTCCTCCTTTACCTGCTGCAAAGGTGCTCCTCCTCCTTTACCTGCTGCAAAGGTGCTTCTCCTCCTTTACCTGCTGCAAAGGTGCTCCTCCTCCTTTACCTGCTGCAAAGGTGCTCCTCCTCCTTTACCTGCTGCAAAGGTGCTCCTCCTCCTTTACCTGCTACAAGTACTTCAACCTTAAGTGTGGGCACTGCAGGCCCCTCTGCCCTGGGTATGTTGCCTATTAATGGCAGTTTTGCTGCATTGCTACGGTGTTAAATTTGTCTGATTCTACTACTCAGTTTTTGGACTCCCATGGTAACATTACACTTCAGAATATATGGAAGGTTGTTACACAGACAAACATTTTATGAAAGGAACTATGGAGCAGGTCTCCTTTTCAGAGGAGGTGATTGTCAAATTAAAATCTCGAGATGAGAGATTTTCTTTGTAAGAGCAGCAGGTTGATAAAATGAGTAGTCAGCTCTCGACTCTATAGTTGACTGGGATTATTAATATTAGGGATAGTAGTCTGTAGGACTAATGAGAAAGGCTGCTCTTGCTGGGAAGGATTCTGCAATTGTAGGTAACTGGGTATACATTGATAAATTCTCTTTCTGTTTTAAAGTTCTATGCTTCTAAAGTCACACAGGGCACTGTTTTATCAAACCAACTTCTATTAAGTGTTTGTTTCCCTTCTGCCCACCCTGGCTTCTACCCACACTAGGCATAATCTTAGATTTATAAGTTCTTACAGTTCTTACAAGGACAGAGGTAGTCAAATTCACTTTCAGGTATACTGTAACTGGTAAGCCTCATCAGGCATAGCTTAATTAATTAAGGCCCTGAAATTAATACTGCCATGAACAAAGACCCTTAAACCTATTAGGTATACTTGTGTTTGTACAACTATCCCTAGCAACTTTAAGTATGTAAATAACTCTAATATCTGAACAAAACCTTAAAACTAAGATGCAGACATCAGTCCATCAGTAAGATGGGGGCTATCCAGTCTTTTGCATTGACTGTCACATATACAATATTTTCTTAGTTGGTGAGGTGAAAAGAGCTCTTTGCTCTCAGGGAACAAGTCCAATCTCTGGATGCTAGAGTAGCAGACTTGGAGGAGCTAAGAAAGACAGAGAGGTATATAGATGAGACCTACAGGGATGTAGTATTGAAATCCCACCTCCAGTCTGGCAGCCTCTCTGTTGACATAGAGGAAAGAGGTCACATGAAAGGAGAGCATCACCTTGGCATGGCAGGAAGTGATCCTGTAGCTAGGACCTGTCCTATGGGTGATGCAAACTCCTCTCCCACTGAGGAGGTTTCTCCAGGGACATGTGCCCATGAGGGAAGGCTTAGGATGGCCGTTATAGCTGGTATTTCTATCACTAGGCATGTAGATAGCTGGGTGGTTGGTAGACGTGAGGATCACCTGGTGACATGACTGCCTGGTGCGAAGGTAATAAACCTAATGTGCCACCTAGGCAAGGTTTTCGATCATGCTGGGGGTAGGAAGCTAAAAATCAGAACTTCCAGGGTAGCATTCTCTGAAATGCTTCCTGTTCCATGCGCAAGACCCAAAAGGCAGGCAGAGCTCTGCCTTTTGGGTCTTGCACATGGATGGGACAATGGGTCTTGTGCATGGATGAGATGATGGTGCAAGGAAGAGAATTTTGGATTTGTTGAGAACTGTGCAACATTCTGGGAAAGGGGGGGGGGTCTTTTCTGAAAAGATGGGATCCATCTTAACCAGGATGGAATCAGGCTGCTGGCATTAAACTTTAAAATGTAGATAGAGCAGTTTTTAAACTAGATAATAGGGAAAAGCCGACAGTCACTCAAGAGTGCATGATTTGGAAGGAGGTATTCTTGAAGGATACTAACAAAAGAGGAAAGTTAAGGCATCCCAAAAGAGAAATTCCATTAAAGATAAAAGTAACCCAGAAGTACAGAGCAGATAGAGCCCAAATTAACCATATCAACTGATAACCAGATTAATATGAATAAAATACAACCTCTAAAATGCCTGCATGCAAATGCTAGAAATCTAAAAAATAAGATGGGAGCGTTAGAATATATAGCACTAAATGAAATGCTAGATGTAATTGGCATCTCAGAGATGTGGTAGAAGGAGGACAGCCAATAGGACACTGTGATACCAGGATACAAACTATATCGCAATGACAGGATAGATGAAATTGGTGGAGGGGTTGCGCTGTATGTTAGAGAGGGCATTGAGTCACAGGATTAAAGTTTTGCAGGAAACAAAATACACTGTAGAATCTCTATGGATAGAAGTTTCATGTAAAAAGGGGAGTAAACTACTGACTGCCTTGCCAGAAGAACAAATGGAGGGAAGCTAACAAAAGTTACAACACAATAATAATAACGGGTGATTTCAATTACCCCGGTATCAACTGGGTCAATGTCACAGCAGGACATACTAGGGAAATAAAGTTTCTAGATGAAATAAATGACTGCTTCTTGGAGAAGCTGGTTCATGAATTGACAAGAGGGGAAGCTATTTTGGACCTAATCCTTAGTGGAACACAGGATCTGGTGCAAGAGATAAGGATGATGGGGACACCTGGCAATATTGATCATAGCATTTAATAAATGGAGGGAGGATGCAAGGAAATCTACAGTGCTACCTTTTAACATTCAAAAGGAAGACTATGATAAAATGAGGAAAATAGTTAATAAAAACTAAAAGGAGCAGCTCCAAAAGTTAAATATTTTCATCAAGCATGGGCATTGTTTAAAAATACTATTTTGGAAACCCAGACCAGATGTATTCCACACTTTAAGAAAAATGGAAAAAAAGGTCACAAACTGCCAGCATGGTCTAAAGGTGAGGTCAGAGAAGCTGTTACAGCCAAAAAAGCATCTTTCATGAAATGGAAAAAGGAGCCAAATGACGAAAACGGGAAACAATATAAATACTTGCAAGTTAGATGCAAGGCAGTGATAAGGCAGAGAATTTGAAAAAAAAGCTTGCCATGGAAGTAAAAATATATAATAAAAACTTTTTCAAGTACATTCATAGCAAACACTTTGTGATAGAGTCAGTTGAATCATGAGATTATAGAGGGGTAAAAGGGGCACTAAGGAAGGACTCTCACTTGGTTTGCAGCTTGTCGTGCTGTGAGGGCTTGCGTGCATCAGTGATGCTGAGAGCTAAACTATCGGTAGTTTAACTACTGGCAGGGCTGTGGGCTGTTGGGAGGGGGGTTAGGACTGGTAATGGGCTATGGGGGGGCCAGGACTGGAAATGGGCTGATGGGGGGGTTAACACTGGAGGTGGGCTGATGGGGTTAGGACTGGTAATGGGCTGTGGGCTGATGGGGGGTTAGGACTAGTAATGGGCTATGGGGGAGGGTTAGGACTGATAATGGGCTATGGGGGGCTAGGACAGGAAATGGGCTGATGGGGGGTTAACACTGGAGGTGGGCTGATGGGGTTAGGACTGGTAATGGGCTGTGGGCTGTTGGGGGGGGATAGAACTGGTAATGGGCTATGGGGGGGATAAGACTGGTAATGGGCTGTTGGCTGATGGGGGCTGTCAGGTAATGGGCTATGGTGGGGTTAGGACTGATAATGGGCTATGGGGGGGGCTAGGACAGGAAATGGGCTGATGGGGAGGGGTTAGGACTTGAGGTGGGCTGATGGGGTTAGGACTGGTAATGGGCTGTGGGCTGATGGGGGGTTAGGACTGGCAATGGGCTATGGGGGGCTGACTGGAAATGGGTTGATGGGGGTTAGGACTGGAAGTGGGCTGATGGGGGGGTTAGGACTGGTAATGGGTTATAGGGGGGCTTAAACTGAAAATGGGGTGATGGGGGATTAGGACTGGAGGTGGGTTGATGGGGGGGCTAGGACTGGTATTGGGTTGGGGGGTTGCTAGGACTGGAAATGGGCGGATGCAGGGACTAAAAGGGAATGGATGCTGGGTGAGGCTGGAACTAGAAGGGAGCTGATGTTGGGGGAGGATTAGAATGGGATGGGGCTGGGAGAGTAAAATGGAGAGGGGAAAAATATTTTGTGTGGGAGGGATAAAAAATCTACAATTGGCCGGGTATTGGGAGAGTAAGTGGGGATTGAGGATGGAGGGGTAAAATTTGAGTGGATGAAATAGGAATGAGGAAAGAGCAAAAGGAGAAAGATTAGTATGTTAAAGCAGATGTAGAGAGAGAATGGAAAAAAACTAGAAGAGAGAAGAAAGGACAAATGGACAGCAGACGATGGAGAGTTAGCAGAAGACACGAAGAAACCAGAAGAAAGTGGCTGGAGCAATTGCAGCTGAAAAAAAATGCACAAAAGGTTTATTTTGAATTTATTAATTGGAATATGTCAGCTCTGGTAAATGTGCATCATTAACGTCTGCGCTTTGTTTAGTACAAGAGCAAATTAATGTATAGTTTTATTTCTACAGTGTTGTACATTCCAAGTTTGGCTTTTGGGATTCCCAGTTTAATTATTGTCTTCCTGTTTCTAAATTGTGATTCCTTGTTTGGTGATGGTCTATGTTCTGCATGTGTAACTGAGCTGAGGTATTCTGTTTATGTAATTCCTATTTGACATTGCCACTTGTTCTCTTTCCCCAGTAGGTCATGTATTGTTGTTCTCTGAAATGTATTGGTTTAATATTTGCATGTTTCCTTTTGATAGGTAGGGTATGGTGCTTTGTGAGTCCTGGTAGTGCTGTTAGGATACGGCGGGTTTGCTGTGGGTTCTAAATGGGCAGTATTTGTAGTAGTTCCTAATGTGTCTGGTGGTTGGCACTGGATTATAGTAATGTAGAAATCTTTTAGTCTTTCTTTATCCATACACTCATTAAGAGGCATGTTTACTAAAAGTTAGTATATGGTAACATTATGCAAATATTTATGCAAATGAGGCCCCTTATGCAAATGAGGCCCCACACCTAGTCTCCGCACATGGCCCCGCACCCCCCTTGGGCCGCCCCTGAGAAAGACTGTATAAAAAAGATGTTAAATAAAATAAATAAATATCATAAAACCAGGAAGATGTAATATTTGATAAACTGAAGAATAGAAAATCACATGAACCCAATGGTATACATCCCAGCGTTTTGAAAGAACTGAAATATGAGATTGTAGGCCTAATATGTGAACTATCATTAAAATCATTTGTGTTACTAGAAGACTGGAGAATGACTCGTGTAGTGCCAATTTTTAAAAAGAGTTTCAGTGGTGATACAGGAAACTATAGATTGTTGAGCCTAATGTCAGTATCGAGCAAAATGGTAGAAATCAATATAAAGAATAAAATTACTGAACATGTAAATAGTCATAGTTTAATGGGAGACAACCAACATGGTTTTAGCAAAGGAAAGTCTTGTCTTACTAATCTGTTATATTTTTTGGAAGGTGGAAGAAACAAGTAGACAAAAGTGAGCCAGTCGATATAGTATGTATATCTTCAGAAAGCCTTTAATAAGGTCCCTCATGAGACACTCTTAGCAAAATAAATGTCATTGGATAGGAAGCTGTGTAATACTGTGAAACAGAAATGGTTAAAAGATAGAAAGCATAAAGTAGGGCTAAATGGCCAATTTTCTCAATAGAGAAAGTTGAATAGTGGAGTACCCCATGGATCTGTGCTGGGCCCACTGCTCTTTAACATCTTCATAAATGACCTGGAAATGGGAATAATGAGTGAGGTGATCAAATTTGCAGATGGCACAAATTATTCCAAGTTATTAAAACACAAGAGGACTGTTAAAAACTGCAAGAGGACCTTAAAAAGGATATAGCTGAATTAGAAAAGGTACAGAGAAGAGCAACAAAAATGGTAAAGAGAATGGAAGGATACCCCTTGGAAAAGAGATGGTTGAGGGGGAATGCTCTATCACATCTATGCAGACGATATGGTCTATACCCCAATAAATATGCAAGCACTAGACCTCATCCCCATAACCAACTGCCTGGATGAGATGATCACATGGCTCACTAACAACAGCATATCGATAAACTATAATAAGATGGAGGCCATGTTTATAACCAGAGGAGACAATTTCAATATACCATCTACGATCTACATCTGGAACAAACACATTAAAGTGAAGGATGAGGTAAGATACATTGGAATCACCTTGGACACAAAGCAAAACCTCCGTTCTCACATTATTAAAACAGCTGCAAAAGCATATTGCAAATTAAAACTCATAAGGAAGCTCAAACAGATTCTAAGCCAAGTCCACTTCAGAACTGTATGTCAGGCAATCATCACGCCTTTAATAGACTATGGGAACTCGCTATATCATGTACTCCTTAATCAAACCACACACCCTCTCCAATTGGTGCAGAACACAGCAGCTAGAATCATCACAAACACAGCAAAAAAATGAACACATCACTCCAGTGCTCCAGAACCTCTATTGGCTGCCCATACAAGCTCATGCAAGATTCAAGGCAACTTTAAACATTTTCAAAATTATTAACAATATATCAGCTAATGCCCTTCAGAAAGTAATAACCAGACATACCAGCATGAGACCACTTAGAACCAGCATGGACAACAAGATAGCCATTCCACCTGATTTCCAAAGAACAAATCAGACAACATCCAGAAGGGTTCCATCCCTTTATACACCAGAATTGTGGAACACTCTACCTGACAAATGAGAGCCATGAGCAACTTAAAGGATTTTAGACAAATGCTGAAGACCATACTATTTATACAATATTAATCTGCCAGGTACTTGTGGCCTGGATTCAGGATATTGGGCTTGATGGACCTTGGTCTGACCCAGTAAAGCATTTCTTATGTTCTTATGAACACTGGATGTCTAAATGGCAGATGAAATTTAATGAAGACAAGTGAAAAGATATACACTTAGGGGGTCATTCAGCATAAATCTCTCTACGATCAGCCTAGTTTGCACATGTTCTTACACCCCTATTTTATAAAGTAAAATATGTATATACTTCAGTTTATAAACTAGCCCTCAAATACATGCATAGCAACATGTTAACTCCATGGGAGTTTATAAAATTACCCATAAAGCGAGTACTCAGGAGATATTTTTTAAAGTTCTATAGGCATCTGTGATTTTGTATAATACTAACACAAGAAGCAGACATCACACCTTAAATACAGGCTTGGACCTTTACACCAGCTCATCTGTATGTGCATAGACTAAGGTATTTCATAATCAGCACACTTATTTGCGAACTCTGTCCTTACTTAAACCAGACCACACCTCTAGCTGTGCCCATCATGCATACTTTTTATGCCAGTCAGTATTTTATAAGAGGCTTTTCACAGGTGTAAAAGACTTTATAAAATTACCCCCAAAGAGTCCTTGCACATATTGCCCCTGCCTTGGTGCAAGTGTAAATCTGTGTTAGAGCATTTGTGTCCTACTTGCTATAGTTCTGGGGGCCTATTTTATAGAGATATGGGTGCCTATGTTGCCTTTAGAATGTAGCCATAGATTAGGTACATTTGAGGAAATATTTATTGGTACCTTGTTACAAAATTTCCCCTAAAGTGGTAATTTTATAGTCATTTTCAAACATACAGTACACAAATGGCCTCTTATAAAATACCAACTGGCTTAAAAGTGTGCTTATATACTTTATGCATGTTCACTTATACCTGCTCTTTCTGTAGAGCAGGTGTAAATTGCCATGCTTGCAATTACAATTACAATTTATTTATTTTATTTATTTAACTGTATTTATATCCCGCTTTTCACCGGGTCAAAGTGGCCCAACATCAAAAAAAGGGGGGGGGGGAGTAATCAATTCTTAGGGTGGTGGGGCTGTCACCGGGGAGGCCAACATTAATGATCTGAACAGACATTAAGGACTTAAACAATGGACATCAGTCTCTTAGTAAGTAGATCTGTGGGTATGTTAGAGGGTCTGGAGGGGTAGTCAGTGATGGATGTTTGTTTCTGGTCTGAGGTATTCCTGGAATAGGATGGTTTTTAGTTGTTTTCTGAATGTTGAAGGATCTCTGTTGTTTCTGATTTGACTTGGTAGGGAGTTCCAGAAGGATGGTGCATATAGTTCGAAGGCTCTGTTGCAGGTCCGTTGATTGTATTTGGTTCGTTCATTCGACAAATACAATCACAATCTCAAAATCCCCACTACAAATGCTGTTAATAGTTGGTGTCCCTTCCTCCAAACTCTCTAAATTCTCATTAAATATGATTTTCAATAATAAACTTCTTAAATCATACACAACTGTTATGTTACAATATAGATCATATTCAGTATTCATTTAATATCATAATCCATTAATGAACTATTGGCCACAGTATATTTAAACAAACATTTCTTCCAGGAAACCTCTAATCATGAGCCAGAATGTATTATACTACCATTCGTTCTACATGGAAATCTCTATCGTTGAACTCTCCCCATTGTCGAACACTCCACTTCCTCAAATATGTTGCACAACCTTCCTTCTCAGGAGAACCTCCAACGCTGAATTTTCTGCTCTTCCAAACACCCGTATTTTTCTTGTGCAATTCAAAAGCACTTATGTTGTGCAACCTTGTGTCTCAGGGAAACTTTTTAACATCAAATTCTCACTTTTCAAACGCCCGTTGGTTTCATATACCATTTGAAAGTGTGGTTACACCGATGTCTAACCTCTCAAAATACCATAGAATATTCACTCTTCATTCCCTTCTTCAGGACATGAGTTTTGCTTGGTCTCCTTTCCTGTAGTGTTGGAGACTTCTTGTTTGGCACCTCTTGGACTGGACGGATGCTTTCAACTCCAACATGTTGTTGATTCTCCCCTTTTCAGTGTGAATGTGGTAGGTGGACAGCTGAGGAGAAACAGTCCCAAGTTGGATAGAGTATTGCCTTTTCTTGAGCCGGAGGCAACTAGGAGCAAGTGGAACCGAGCTGAAATTCAAGCAGCAAGCCCTCTGCTCCATCAGGCCCTTCCCCTACCCTAATCATATTAGGGTATATTCAACACCACTGACCATCTGTATTAATGTTGAATACATAATATTTGTTTTAAACACCCCTGCAGACAATTATTAAAACCTGATCACTGCTGGCTTTAAAACTGAATGCATCAAATTTGAGGAGTCTGACTGATGAGCCGGAAACACATGTTGCTACACTACATTCTTGTTTTTTTTGTTTTGTTTTTTTCTCTCAAATGGCAAGATATTTTATTTTGCTAAAAATCAGATCTACAGAGTTGCCAGAGAATTCTAACTCTATAAAACCAAATTCTAAATCATTGTTTAGCTTATGACGCTTATACTTCAGGCCGGAAGGTCGGAGGTTCAAATCCCACTAGAGGACAGCAACCTTGGGCCGGAAGGACTGGGGTTTCTAGTCCCACAGGTGCTCCTTGTGGTCTTGGGCAAGTCACTTAACCCTCCATAGCCCATGTTCCCTGTAAAATAGTTATCTCCAAGTTATAATGCCCTGTTCAATGTAATTTCAGTTTGTTCAATGTAAACCGCACTGATGCAGAATAGTGCGGTATATAAGAGAATGTAATAAATAAATAAATAAGAAGCAACTGCAATAAGGTCAGATTAAATTCAGAATGAGAAAAAAAAACTACCAAAAACCACAAAAAACTACGTGGATTTTGTTGAATAACTGTACAGATCACCAGTCACCATGAAACCAAGAGGTTATGATTAAGGCTTCATTAATACCCCCGTGCTCAGTAACATTTAAAGCACTTTCCTCATTGTGTGCTATCTTTCAGTGTACCAGGTGTGCTCCTGAATGTCTGAAGAACATTAGTTGGATAAAAAAAATGATAGTTACCATGGCAGCAAGATGACAAATATTATTTTATTGTATCCCATATCAACAAAGAACTTATTTCTTTTCAGTTTTACTTTAGAAGCTTTGAAAATGACTTACATATTTATTTATATATATGCACCTAGTTATAAATTATAAGAAACAAAGAAGATCAGATCACAAGATAATCCTCGCTGAGTCAGACCAATGTCCATCAGGTCCATAGTTCCATCTTCAATAGTGGCCAATCTGGGTCACAAAGGGTCGTCAGATCCCCAAAGCAGATTAAAACTATCACTGCATTTCCAGGGACAAAGAATGTTTTTCCCAAGTCTACCTGTCTAATTATTTTTAATAGACTTTTCAAGCAGCAACTTTTCCAAACTTCTTTTGAATCCTACTGTGTTAGTTGTCTTTACCGTGTCCTCTGGCAACAGAATTCCAGAGTTTAATTATGCATTGTGTGAAGAAGCGTTCTATGGTTTGTTTTCAATTTGCTGGTTGTTAGTTTCATGGAGTGCTCTCTTGCTTTAGTGTTGTTTATAAAGTTAAACAACCATCTCCTATTTATCTGTTCCACCTCAACCTTGATTTTAAAACTCCTATCATATGTCTTCTCAGTAAGGATAGGAGTTCGCTCTGCCTCTAAGGAATATAGGGGACATTTTCAAAGGTATTTACATGGTTAGTAGACATGCAAACAATGTAAATGTCACTCTGTGGGATATTTAGCAACTCTAACATGAATATCCCCAATGCTAACCGGGGCGGAGGTGGCGCCCTTTGCTAACTGGGCAGTGGCAATATTGAGCCGCTGCCTGGCTAGTGATAAGCAGTGAAAGTCAAGTGCACGGAACCCTGACCTAACTTTCACCACGTTAGCTAACCGGGCAGCGGCTCAATATTGCTGCTGCTCAGTTAGCCTCACCGCAATCATTTGAACCTGGATATTCAATGCCAGGGCCGGATATGACCCCGGCAATGAATATCCAGCTTTAACTTTCAGTGCCGCCAGCAAGCTGCCTTAGCAACACTAGTTGCCGGTGCTGAATATCCCCCTCATAATACAAAAAAGTCCTAAACAATTAGACTCTTTTTGAATACTTCTCTCACCTCTTGTACTATAGTATTAATGTTGAATTTCCCTTTTATACCAATTGCTCTGCACTTGTAGGCACATTTTGCTAAGGCATAATGCCTATTATCTAGGGTTCAGCTCAAGGGCTCAGAGGCAGGGAAACTGTCTGTCCATACGCTAGTTATATGCTAGCTTAGTAAAAACACTGTGGTTTAGGTTTCCTGCACCATTCTCTGAACAGTAGAGCTGTGTAGCGCAGGAAGTTTGCTCTGATCTCATTGTTTCTGAGTTCAGCTCAAACCTCCTGCCCCATGTCGCTCCACCATTCAGAGAGCCGACCATGGTGCAGGAAGTCTGAACCACGACAATTCTTACAGTATTGCAGGCAGAATAGGTAAGTAAAAGATGGACTTGATGAAGGAGGAGGGGCATGAGAAATAGTGGGAAAAGCCTTGAGGTCAGGGTTATGAGAGAGAGACACACACACAGGATGAAGCCTGGGGGGGGGGGGGTGCGGGCGTCTTAAGAGAGAGAGGGAGACAGAGAGAGAGATTGGTTGAAGCCTGATGGGGTCATATGACAGAGAAAGAGACTGGAGGAAGGCTGGTAAGAGGTTATGAGAGAGACAGACTGGAGTAAGGCTGGGGGGAGGGAGGATTTTGAGAGAGAGAGAGAGAGAGAGAAAAACAGGCTGCAGGAAGCCTGGAAGGGGGGTCATGAGAGAGAGAGAGAGAGTCACACATACACACACATATGCGCATGTGCACACACTCTGACACTCCCCATGACATGTACCCACCAAGCCACTTATACTCCTCAAGACTTCTTATGACACACACACACATGAACCCCCCACATGCATGATTCTGGAAATGAGGGAAGTGTGCCATTGTTTCACAATGCTAGTATGCACTTTTCTACTTGTTTTTGTTAACAAAATTGTGAGTATTCATTCTGAGCTCTTTGTTTCACCCGGACAAGATCAGCTTATATATGATTCTCAGAGTCTACATTTTCTCCTAATCTCATAGAGAATACTTGTACTGAGATTTCTTCTCTAATGAGTTCCTTTTGGGGATTTTACCCATTATTTTTGGTGTGTATTCATGAATGCACATTTGGTTCATTTGGCTGCCTAAAATTTAAACTGCATGCAGATCCTTTCTATGCATGTATAGCTATGAATTAACAGTGCACAATCGTTATATACATTTTTAAGTTCTTGTGCATACCGGGACCCCTTTTACTAAAGCATGCACTGGTAGTGCATGTTTGGACTGCAAAACTTGAGCAGATGCCCATGCCAACTTCAGGGGGCATGTGTGTCCTTCACCTTGCCATTGGCACTTCGCAAATGCACGGCACTATGGTAAGTCAGCATGTGAGGTGGCATTAAGTGCACCCATGCTAATGGCAACAATCGCAGTTAGTGTATACCCATTATGCCCACGCTAAGTGCGATGCACCATCAGCGCCCACATTCTGCCCTCTACCTGCCTTGTTTCCACCCAATCATGCGCTAGCCTACTAGTGTGGCATTTTCAGCATGGGGTGCCATGCAAAATTTTTGTGTGACGCAGTTACTGGCCGCTGTACCCCATGCTAGTGGTTATCACAATTTAGTAAAAGGACCCTATTATTTACTCCTAGAAAAGATAAATAGATCAAATGAACATGAAAAAATGCCCCAAAATCAGGATAAAAATCATTTTAAATGAGCATAAATCACACCTTTTTTTTTTTGGTCTGCACGCTCCTAAAAAACAACTACATCTCACTCCGACCATTGTCCAGCTAAAACCCCCAGAGCTAGGACTAACTAAAGGGCATCTTTACTAAAGGTTAACACATGTTTAGTAATGTTAATGCGTGTCAGTGCTTCAATAGCCATAAAAATGAATGGGCAGTGGCAGCACTTAACACGCGTTAACTTTATTTAACACGTGTTAACCTTTCATAAAAATACCCTTAAGTTTCTATGTGCTATAGTGAATTCCAGCTTTTTGCTGGTGTGTTTCCAGCTTGTAAGAAAGTTACAGTGGTTAAGCTTCTTTTAAAAGAAATCTAACCTTGATTCAGTGATTGTAGCTAACTATACGCCAGTTTTCAATTTACCTTTTATCTCCAAATTAGGGGAGAAAGCAGTTCTTTTGCATTTGGATTACTTTCTACAGAAAACCTGTGTGTTACATCCTAGATAAATGTCGCCGCGCCGCTGGGCAGGGTCCCGAGGCCGGTAGTAACCGGGTTCCCGGGGCCCCAGCCTGGCGGCGGTGGATTCGCGGCGGTTGGCAGGTGGGGGGGGGAAAGAGCGTGGGAGAAGTGCGGCTGGCACCAGCAAGTGGCGTGCACATGTAGTGCCTCACGATTGGTGCTGGTGCCGGTCGGGGGCGGAGCGGCGGCACGCGAGGGAGATCGCTGGCGTGCGCTCTCCCTCTTTGCAGCGTGGCCAGCCGCTGAAAAGGTTTCCCTCCCACCCTCCCCTTGCTCGTGGTTGCCGGTTGGGGGGTGTTGTCGCAGCTGGGTATGGGGGGGGGGTCTTGGTTGCAGGTGTGGCGGGGTAGCGAGCCGGCGCTCGCCGACCCGGTGGGGGCATTGGAGGTGAATGCCGCTTGGCAGAGGAGCGGCATTGCTCCAGGTTGGGGAGACATCACGGTTGTGGTCTCTGCCCGGTGGGAAAATGCCGGCCTTTGCTAATAACATGGCGAGGCGGGCGGAGGGGCAATGGGGGGGTGGATGATGCACCACTTTGCTAGAAATGGCTGGTGGGGTATCATCCGGAATTCGGGAGGTGGAGGGGGGGGGAAACGTTTTGATTAAGAACGTTTGGTGGCCTATGTTCTGCCGGTTTTACAATGTTATAAATAAAGCTGCGACCAACTAATTGTTCACCAATCTTGTGGTCTGTGTGTCTTTGTGGGGGGGGGGGGGAATGTGAAAGCAAAGGGGTTTGGCTCGAGTGGTGGTAAAGTGTTATGACTGCCGCCAGCCAAAGGATGGGGCATCCGGATACTTCAGTTATTTGGGTTTAGATCATCCTAAATACAGAAATCTTTGTAGATGCCCTGCTAAATGAAGTTCTTCTTAATCTGGATAAATGTACATTAAGGAGGCCATATTAGTTCCTTCAAATGTGTCATCAATCTTTGATCATCGGTTTCTTATTTCCATTTATGTGATTTTGGGATAGCAGGCATGGCCTTAGAATACTTTATTTGTTTATAACAGATCATTCATTTTTGTGTTAAAAGGCCATTTTCAGTCTCCCACTCAATGGGACTCCTTCATGGAGTATCAGAGTACAATTTTTTCACCTATTCTTTTTAATATTTGTTTGGCATCATTGACAGTCTTTTGGAATCAGCACATATTTTTATGCTGCTGATGACATCCAAGTTTGTGGACCACTAGCTCTGAATCCGTGTAGATTAAATAAATGTTTGGATGCAGTATCAATTTTGGCTTCAAAGCTATAAACGTTAAGTTGAAGCCATCTAAATGTGAAGCTGTCTGGTTTAGCAGGAAGATGAGCTCTATTTAGGGCTGTACATTCATTACTGTGCATTCAGTACATTAAGGTACCTTATAAAATTTTGTTTATTTTCATGTCATCATAGGGAGCGCTTAATTTCTGGGGGAAGAGCCTTGAACACAGTTTTGTCACTTCCTTCAGACTCCAGAGCAGCAAAGGTATTCTACTCAAATTTCTTCCTTGCAGAGAGTCTGCTGGGAAGGGGAGGGGAAAGGTGAGCTTAAAGGAGAAAAGAGAATTTTAGCTGGACTCTCCAATCCAGTCATTTTTCTGTTGCTCATGACCCTGGCCCATCCACTCCCTCTCCTGGTTTTACAGATCCACTTCCTGTTTGTCTATGAATTAAGCCCTGACTTTCAAATTAAAATTGATAGGAAATGATATAGGAAGTGGAATGTCCTATGTCATTTCATGTAGGGCCGGTGTAAGGACTGGAGGCACCACATCTGCTGCCCCTCCCCCACCACCATTGTCTCCACTGCCACCTCTCTCCGGGGCCAGCAGCAGCAACAATGGTCGAAACTGTGGTGCAATGCTTAGCTAAACTCTCAGTTACTGCATCACACTTTTTTTCTTCTATTATCTGCAACTTTTGCTCCCCTCCGATGCAGCTTCTGGAGTAGCAGATAGTGGAAGACAGAAACTGGAGAGTTTAGGCAAGCACTGTGTTGTGGTATCTGAGCCATTGCTGCTGCTGCTGACTCCAGAGAGGGATAACAGCGGCAGTAATGGATGTCCCTGGAGGGCCAGTGCTCTAGGCAATAGCCTGGTTCACCTAATGGTAGCACCAGCCCTGATTTCATGTGAATCACATTCCTAGTATTCAACCTGCAAAGGTCAGCAGATTTTTTAAATGATGCCAGCCATTGGTGAAAATATTTGGGTATTCGGTGGCAATAGCAACATGGTGGCTGCCACCCAATATTCATATTACGCGGGTACTATCTATATAATTACCACCATTATCCAAATAGCAGTGATTTTCTGGAATTTATCTAGATGTCACTTAAGATAGCATTTTGCTGTCCTACATTATCTGAATAGCTCTCCAAGTGGCACTGAAAATCATTGCTATCTGGTAGTATGGATGTATTTCTTTCCAAATTAAATTTCTGTTCATTTGACAGTACAACTTGCATATTTTTAACATATGTTCCTACTCTTTTTGCCTTGAGATGTGTATCATCCTAGTTTTCAACTTCATAATATATCCAAATAGCAAATTAAGCCCCTGAGCACCAGAACCCAATACACTAAGGTGGGGATATCTCTCCCTTGTAATCCTCCATGAAGTTTTCAGATTACTAGCAATGCTGGTAATTATAGCTGAAACTTTCTCATTTCCAATTACATTTATGACTTCAATAATATCCTGAGTTATATATTATCCAGTATGCTTGCTCATTCTGGATCTCAATAGACCTGTAAAAGAATGGAGTTGGAGCAGCAACAGTAGAGTTAGTTATGCTTTCTCCTTGAATATTAGACCATCCATCTGTGAGAATTGTTACAGTGAGAGCCTTATTCATCTGTTCCTTTATACTTTCTTTTTTTTTTTTTTTAATAGTAGTTTTTATTCAGTTTTAACATATAAAATAACAATACAAACGATCGTGATATAGCAGGATACAAGCAGATGTTATTGATCAAAATAGCAAAAGAATATAATAACTTGAACAAGACAGTACAATAACGTTAACAAGAACTAGTATCAGTCCATGCCAGCACGCCACCCTCCCTCTCTCCGTTCAATGTGGTTACAGCAGAGACCATTCCACAAGGCAGCCTCCAGCAATCATTTTCATCAAACATAATTTTGTAAAGCTGACCATTTCTTACTTAGTTTACCAGACCATGGGTTCTTGGCTATATAGATCTCTTCGTAGGTCTTATGTAGGATTAAGAGACTCCACCAATGCTCGAAACAAGCTTTGTCGAGATTCTTCCAGTGTATTAGAACTATTTTAAGCGCTATCCCGAGCATTAAGTCCAGCAGTTTACCATCCCATTTCATGAGAGTAGGTTCCAGAGCTATGGATTTATATATCACTATCCGATAAGTGATAGGAGTTTGTAAGTTGAGGATCTGTGATATGCGTTCCCAAACTCTGTTCCAATATATTTCCAGGGATTTACAATGGAACAACATATGTGCCAGTGTCCCAATTTCCATGTTACAGGACCAACATCGATTTCCCTCCTGTAGTGTCCATTTCATTTTCTTAGCCGGTGTAATATGCGCTCGGTGTGCTATAAAGTACATAGATTGTGTGAGAGACGCTGCTCTCGTGGCACGTATTTGAGTTCCCCAAAAAGTGTCCCAATTTTCCGGAGGTAGATCTTGACCGGTTTCAGTAGCCCACACCGACTGTATCTTAGAACATGTCTTGTCACTTTTGGATCGGAGAATCGCAACACATCTTGAAACAGCTTTAGCATCTGTTTGTAATTCTTGAAGTTTCTGTCGCAGTGGCCATCCTGTACGTATCAAGACAGGTGACACACCCGCTTTGCTCATGCAGGATCGGAGCTGACACCATTGGAAATAGCATGTATTAGGCAATCGGAATTCCGTTCTTAATCTGTCAAAGGTTTTAAATGCACTTCCATTGATCAGTTGTCCAATGGTGATAAGATCATGTTCCACCCATTTTTTCCATAAGACAGGCTTCCCTCCGATGATAAGGCGCGGGTTCAGCCATATGGGCATATCTGCGGCAAAGTCATCCCCTCCATCGATACATGATGCCAATAATCGACAGGCATGCTGTGTTTCTCGGATAATAGCATTATGTGGTGCAGTCTGGTCTACTACTGTGCCTACCAGTAGCCATGTGGGCAGGGGGGAATGTAGGGCCCGCTCCACACTCAGCCATCTAGGTCCTTTATCCGTGTCGTCAGAGTCGACCCATTGAGCACCCTGCTTTAAAAGAGAGGCAGTGTGTAGCCAGCCGAGATCTGGGAAATGGACACTGCCTTGTGTATTAGGTAACTTCAGTTTCCAGGCAGCTATTCGGGGTACTCGGTTGTTCCATAGAAAGGCTATCAGTTGACTATTCATTTTCTTATAGAAGGCTGTCGGGAAACGTAAGGGTATCATACTTAATATATAGCTGAGTTTTGGTACCAACATCATTTTTATCGTTTCTAGCCTGCCCCACCAGCTCAAATGAAGGGGGGTCCACTTGCAGATGTTATCATGTACAATTTCTTGACACATCTTAATGTTGATTGCGACAGTCTCTTCCAAGGTGGTGCCATAGGTCACGCCCAGGTATCTAAAGGATGACTTCTCATATTGAAAGGGGTATCCACGCATCATTTCTTCGCTGACCTGTTCATTCAGAGGAATAATTGTTGTTTTATTCAAATTTACTTTATATCCGGATATCGCTGAGTATGCATCTATGAGTTGCAGTGTTTCAGGAAGGTCTGATGGTTGTAGAAAAATGAGCAGGTCATCGGCATATGCTGACAATTTACAGGGACCATCAGCTAACTCAATTCCTTTTATGTTTTCCTTCTGTCGGAGCGCTATTAATAAGGGTTCCAGGGCTAAATTAAAAAGCATCGGTGACAGGGGGCAACCCTGTCTGGTCCCTCTTTGCAACTGAAAAGGGGCTGAGAGGTGTGAGTTGACCGCTATTCGAGCTGTGGGTTTGGTATATAACAATTCAACGCGTTTTAGGAACTTTTCTCCTATCCCAAACCACCGTAGGGATCGAAATAGAAAGGACCATTCCAGTCGATCGAAGGCTTTTTCGGCATCCAATGCTAGCCCTATCAGGGGCTCGGCCTTGGTCTTGGCAGATGCCAGTACATGTGCCAATAATCTTCCATTATCTGTAGTGGATCTGTTTTGTATAAATCCACATTGATCCTCATGTATCAAATCTTTTAAGATCCGTCCTAATCGGTTAGCAAGCACTTTAGCATAGATTTTATAATCAGAGTTTAGGAGAGAGATGGGTCTGTAATTCTCTATCTTTTGTGTATCCCTGCCCGGTTTCGGGTGAATTACCACCACAGCCTCTGCCAGGGCTCCAATCTCTGGAGATTCATCTTGCAGGCCACTGTAGTAGATCTGTAGCATGGGAGCCAATTGAATGCAATATTTATTATAGAATTCCAACGGGATACCATCTGGACCGGCGGCTTTGCCACGAGCCATCTGTTTGATCGCATCTTGTATTTCAGTTACTGAGATCTCTTGTTCCAGCGTTCGACTTTGATGACTGGTTAATGTGGGTCCTACTATCTTGGAGACAAAATCTTCAAAGGCTCTGTCACTACATTGGGTATCTGAGCGATATAGTTCCTCATAGAATTCTTTGCAGCGGTCTAGTATTTTGTCAGATCTCAGGAGAAGGCCCCCGGAATTGTCCTGCAACGCCGCTATAGCGGTCTTGCTGGTTTTTGGTCTGAGCTGCCGAGCTAAGAGGGATCCTGAGCGGTTGCTGTCATAGTAGTATATACTACGTTGTAGCTGGATGCTACTCAGTGCTTCTTTGTTGAGGAGAGCATTATATTGGTATCGCAATTTTTGGAGTCTAATCAATATCATTGAGTCAGCTCTTTTGGCTAGTAACCTTTCCCCAGCTTTTATTTGGAGTTCCAATTCATCTTTTTCTTTTTTCCTGGCTTTACGCCGTCTAATGGTGTAGGTGGTAATATGAGCTCGTATGGTCGCTTTAAAACCTTCCCACCAGCTCCAGATGGAGGTATCAGTGGGTGTATTATATTTAAAATAGGTCTCAATTTCCCCTGACAGTAGCTGTACAAAGGAGTCATCTGCTAGTAGGGATTTATCAAATGTCCATCTTGGTGGAACATGCTGTGTAACGTTGGTATTCAACACTAGGGAGACAGCGGCGTGGTCCGATACCGTTGTAGCATATATCTCTGCGGACAACACTTGGGGCATCAGCTCTGTGGACAGTAGGAAGAAATCGATCCTTGTTTGGGTATTATGTGGGATGGAATAAAATGTGTAGTCTCTTTCTTGGGGATGAAGTAGGCGCCAGGGGTCTACCAAGTGTAGCTCTGTTATGATGCCTTTAAGAATCGCCTGCGATTTGACTTTGTCTACAGCCCGATAGGGCGTGCGATCTAACAGTGGATCCAAGATGACATTGAAATCGCCCCCTAATATGATATTGGTGTGAGCCGCGGCTGTAACTTCTTTAGCTATCAGTTTGAAAAAGTTAGGGTCATCGAGGTTGGGCGCGTAAATATTGAAGAATGTGTAAAGCTGTTGATTTATTTTCATCGTCACTCTGGCCCATCGACCTAGCGGATCAATCCGTGTGTCGGTAATGGCGGATTGCAGGAATTTGCGCACTAATATTATTACCCCCCCTTTGCGTTGAGTGGCAGAGGCCGAGGCCGCCACCAGGAAGTATTTAGAGGTTACTTTCTGCGATTCAGTATCTGTTAAATGTGTCTCTTGTAAGAGGGCAATATCTGCTTTTTTTTTGCTGGCAGTACGCTAAAATCTTCTTTCGCTTGACAGGGCCAGTAATACCTTTTACATTTAACGAAAGCATTAAAAGATCACTAGACATCAACGTTGGGATAAGCTGTCTTATAGGTGAAAGCTATCCTATGGATAGGCCTGCCGCGTACTTGCATTTGCGTGTATGTGGAGGGTTTTGTACTGGACTGGACTGACACAAACAACTGCATAACTGGCAAACATTGTATCGCTAAGGTGAACACAATCCACTGAAACAGTAACCAACCCCGACCTCCCGTTGCCACCCCTACATTTCAGGCAGAAATATCTGTTTAATTAAAACTATTTAGAACAACAGAAATACAATCAATGAGGTGTTTAACAAGGCTTAAGGCGTTCTAGAATTTGTGAGAACGCACGGCCGCACCCCCTGAGTATATGCTGAGTTCTCTACACTGCGTGAGAGATCAGAATATTGACCTCAGGTTTCCATACCGCATTTTTCTTGTAGGAAAGTTTTCAGTTTTTCAGCATCAACAAAATTCCTCGTTTCATTATGCAGCGTGACCCGCATGGTTCCTGGGTAGTATAGCCCGTATCTTGCCTGTGCACTTTGTAGCATGGGTCTACAGGCCAGCAACGCTTTTCTCCGATCTACCGTTTGCTTGCTCAAATCCGGATAAAGTGTTACTTTGTGTCCCTGGATTTGCAGTGATCCGGCCTTCCGTGCAGCTTGAAAGATCTGTAGGACCTGTGGGTATCTCAGTACCTTCATTATGAGTGGGCGCGGGTATCGTGTGTTTTCAGCTTTGTGTGCTGGGATTCGATGGGCCCGTTCTAGTTCAAAAGGCCTTGCAAAGACAAGCTGCAGCATCTCCGGTATGGTTTTTTCCAGAAATCCAATCGGATCGGTACCTTCAGCGCCTTCAGGGACTCCAACAAGGTGGATATTATTTCTACGGGAATGGTTATTTTGATCTTCAATCAGATTTTCTATGTGCCGGACTCGTTTGGCCAAAGGGCCCAGCTGTTCTAATGCAACGCCATGCTTCTGGGTTTGTAATTCAACTGCATTAAGTCGAGTGGTGATGGTGAGGAGTTTCTCTTTTACCTCCAGCAAGTCTTCTTGAATCATGTTCAGTGAACTAGAATTGGCTGCAATCATTTCTTTAACGCATTTCAATTCCTGTAGCACTTCACGTAGGCCACCGGCAGTCACTCCCTCCCTCCTTCTCTCCCGCGGCCATTTTCTGCGGGGAACCCACTTCGGGTTTGGATCGTTTCGCTGCTGAGCCGGATCCCTGTGGAAATTCCAGCCGGGCAGGCTTCAGGGATGCCATCCAGCTGTATTGCGGTGTTATTGATGTAGGTAGGGGGTACAAACTTCAATGGAATACCGGGATATGTTCAGGATTCTTGGGCAGCAACGGGAGCAAAAATTCAGGCGTCCATTCTGTTCAGTGGCTAGCTCCGCCCCCCCCCCTTTATACTTTCTTAAAACTAACATACTCGTCTCCAAATAAGTGTCATGAAAAACCATGGTGAAATGGTGAGTTAATGGTGTGCAGACCAAAAGTTTTCATTTGTTTCGTTTCCCATTGTCATTTGTGGGATTTTTAATTATGGCTTTTTTAAATTTCATTTCAGGGTGAAATATCATTAATAGCGTGCATTATTGCTCACTAGTGCAGTGTAGTGTAGAAACTGTATTGTTAATAGAGCTGCTGGCATTCAGCGTGGTGCTGGTTTAGAAGATTGCAACTTCTATAAAATGAAGCAGATGTCTCTTTGAGATAAGGGCAGTTTTCATTATTTAAGCAATTAGATTGTATTGTGGAGTAACGTAGAAATATTTAGAATTATTCTGCAGAAAGGTTGTTACATCAATGATTTTTTTTGTCTTCAATACTGGATGCACTAGGTAGTTTTTGTACAATAGCTGTTGGGAACTTTTTTAAAAAGTTGATGTACTTTTCACTGTTTCACCTATGCACAAAGTGTGGACTGTAAGTAAAATTTAAAAATTCTTATAAAAATTAAAAAGTGTGGAAATTGCAGGGATAAGAAATTAAAAGGTGATCAGACCAGCCCAGTTTATGGTGGGTAAATCTACCTGACCAACTCCTTATTACTGCAAGGCATACAGAGCCCAATCCCAGTAGGGGCAATTCTGGGCCATCTGGCAGCTTGGAGCAGTATAGATCCATTAGGACTGATTCTGCACCATGGGAGCCATACGTTTCCCCACGGTGGACTAAGCAGGACGTCCATACCCTTTCCGAGGGACATACAGGGCCATGACGTGACTATGTCCTCTATGTCCTGCCACCTCGGCCTGCCCCCACGCCACCAACTCTGCACCCCCCCCCTCCACCATCTGCCAGCTGTGCCTGTGAGGAGAGGCAGGGATGCAGAATCGGGGCAAGATGGGATTGTACAGTCCCACTAGGCATCTTGCAGAACAGGCCCATACTGTAAAATGATCTCCTTTCTCATTTATAATATTTTGGATAATCTAAAAAGTGTTTTTGAGTTATTATAGAGTACTGTATATTATCTAGTCTATTTTGTATATGAGACTTTTGATTGTGTGTTTATGGAGTAGAAAAAAAGTCTTGCCAAAAATTATATTCTCAGCAATAAGTGGAGGAAGGTGTGGCCGAGTGGTTAAGAACATAAGAACATACGATATGCCATACTGGGTCAGACCAAGGTCCATCAAGCCCAGTATCCTGTTTCCAACAGTGGCCAATCTAGGTCATACGTACCTAGCAGTTTCCCCAAAAGACACAGGCTCTTCAATGCTTGTACTAGGTCAAGCATTGATATCCTGGGTCCCTTCTTAATAATGGTTTATGGACCTTTCCTCCAGGAACTTGTCCAAACCTTTTTTAAACCCAGCTACACTAACAGCCTTTACTACATCCTCCGGTAACAAATTCCAGAGTTTGATTACACGTTGAGTGAAAAAATATTTTCTTTTATTAGTCTTAAATAGTTTACCCTGTAGCCTCATTGCATGTCCCCTAGTCTTCCTATATTCCGATAATGTAAACAGTCGATCTACGTTTACCCGTTCCACTCCGTTCATTAATTTATAGACTTCTATCATATCTCCCCTCAGCCGTCTCTTTTCCAGGTTAAAGAGTCCTAACCTTTTTAGCCTTTCTTATTTATTTATTTACATTCTCTTATATATATTCTCCTTTCTTAATATGAGTATCTTTCCATCCCTTTTACCATTTTGGTGGCTCTTCTCTGAACCTTTTCTAATAACGCTATATCCTTTTTAAGATACGGCGACCAGAATTGCACACAATATTCAAGGTGCGGTCTCACCATGGAACGGTATAGAGGCATTATAATATCTTTTGTTTTATTTTCCATTCCTTTCCTTATGATACCTAGCATTCTATTTGCTCTCTTGGCTGCCGCTGCACACTGGGCTGAGGGTTTTAACATGTTATCCACAATGACGCCTAAATCTTTTTCCTGGGTGGTGGTTCCTAATGTGGAACCTTGCATCGTGTAACCATAGTTTGGGTTGTTCTTCCCTAGGTGCATAACTTTGCCCTTGTCTACATTAAATTTCATCTGCCATTTTGATGCCCAGTCTTCCAATTTATCAAGATCCTCTTGCAATTTTCCACAATCCTCTTGAGTTTTAACAACTTTAAAATTGAGAACCTCACTCGTTATTCCACTTTCCAGGTCATTTATGAATATGTCAAAAAGCAGCAGACCCAGCACAGATCCCTGGGGTACACCACTATTCACCTTTCTCCATTGGGAAAATTGGCCATTTAGCCCAACCCTCTGCTTTCTATCTTTTAACCAGTTCCTGATCCACAGTAGTACACTGCCTCCAATCCCATGACTCTTTAGTTTTGCCAAAAGTCTCTGATGAGGGACCTTTCAAAGGCTTTCTGAAAGTCTAGATACACTATATTAACCGACTCACCTTTGTCCACCTGTTTACTCACACTTTCAAAAAAACATAACAGATTAGTAAGACAAGATCTTCCTTGTCTAAAGCCATGTTGGCTGTCTCCCATTAGGCCATCACACTTTTAGCGGGTCTCCAAAACAATTTCCATTCTCATTTTTCTAACTTTTAATCTTCTTTTTCTTCTTTTTTGAAATAGTGTCAATGACCTCTGTGCTTAAAATGTCATTAATGTTCTGTGAATCACAACTTTATTAGAGGACTTTCTCTGAAATTCTTCACCCCTGTGTTCCTTTTAATCGAGCGGATCTCGACGCTCTCATAGGGCGCCTTCACGGCGTTTCAATAACTAGTTTTTCTTCAGGAGATCCTTACTTTTGCGATGGATGCTGCCCACGTCCAAGCGTTATTCATTCTTAAAAAGATGCCGCTCATGCAAAAGTTGTGATTCACAGAACATTAATGACATTTTAAGCACAGGGGTCATTGACACTATTTCAAAAAAGAAGAAAAAGAAGAAAAAGAAGATTAAAAGTTAGAAAAATGAGAATGGAAATTGTTTTGGAGACCCGCTAAAAGAGTGCTGAAGCATCATTCTGACTTGCTATATATTTCAAATTGAACGATTTAGTAAAAAGTTTAGCAATACGTTCAAAAAAGTGGACCTAATAGCTTGTCCCATTAGGCCATGACTATCAACATGCTGAGTAATTTTATTCTTTATGATGGTTTCTACCATTTTTCCCGGTACTGACGTGAGGCTCACCGGTCTGTAGTTTTCCCGGATCACCCCTCGAACCCTTTTTATAAATTGGTGTTACATTGGCAATCTGCCAATCTTCAGGTATTAGATATGATTTTAATGATAGTTCACGGATTACTAATAGCAGGTCTGCAATCTCATATTTCAGTTCTTTCAACACCCTTGGATGTATACCATCCGGCCCAGGTGATTTGCTACTCTTCAGTTTATCTAATAGTTGTAATACATCTTCCCGATGTATCGATATTTCCTTCAATTCAGAAGAGTGCCTCCTTTCCCCAGAATGTACCCCAGTTCCTAACAAATCCAAACCCCTCATCTCTGCACCATTGTCTCATCCACTCATTGAGACTCCGTAGCTCTGCCTGCCTTTTGGGTCCTGCACGTGGAACGGGAAGCATTTTGGAGAACGCTACCCTGGAAGTTCTGGATTTCAACTTCCTACCTAAAAGCCTAACTTTAGCCTCCAGAACCTCCCTACCACATTTTCCTATATCATTGGTACCGACATGTACCAAGACAGCAGACTCCTCCCCAGCACTATCAAAGACCTTATCTAGGTGGCGCGTGAGGTCTGCTACCTTTGCACCAGGCAGGCATGTTAGCAGGCGATCCTCACGTCCACCAGCCACCCAGCTATCTACATGCCTAATGACCGAATCACCAACTATAACGGCTGTCCTAACCCTTCCTTCATGGGCACATGGCCCTGGAAAAACCTCCTCGGTGCGAGAGGGTTTTACATCACCTGGAGGACAGGTCCTAGTTACAGGATCACTTCCTGCCACACCAGGGTGATGCTCTTCTGTCACGTGACCTCTCTCCTCCATGGCAACAGGGATGCTGCCAGACTGGAGGTGGGACTTCAGGACTATATCCCTGTAGGTCTCGTCTATGTACCTCTCTGTCTTTCTTATGTTTTCCAAGTCTGCTACTCTCGCCTCTAGAGAATGGACTCGTTCCCTGAAAGCAAAGAGCTCCTTGCACCTAGTGCACACGTAAGACCTCTCACCAACTGGGAGAAAATCATACATGTGACACTCAATGCAAAAGACTGGAAAGCCCCCATCCCGCTGCTGGACTGCTGTCTGCATCTTAGTTTTAAGTTTTTGTTTAGATCTTTAAGTTCTTTACTTACTAAGGGTTGCTATGGATGTTTATACCAATAAAACTGTACCTAATACGTTTAATATACCTTGTTCACCTGAAGCTTAATTAATCTCAGGTCCTTAGTGTATGTCTGATTTGGGTAACAAGCTTCACCTGAGAGCACCTCCTGTCTTTTAAGATGTGTAAGTACTATAAAGCTACGATTATCCCATGGGTGGGTGGTTGTGGGGGGGGGGGAGGGAGGGAGGGAAATAACACTTATTAAAAGAGGGCTGCTACACAGTACCCTGACCTGTGCTGCTGAGGTAAGCTATATTCTTATTTGATTTAAATTATAGCTCTTTGCTGCTGCTAGGCTCTAACTTATTATGAAATTTAAACTACAAGCTCTCTGCTGGGTTCTAAATTTAACCAGAAAGCTCTCTTCTGTGTTTTAAATTTAAACTAAAAGTACTTTGCAGATGCTAGGCCCTGAGTGACTATTAAATTTAAACTACAGCTCTCTGCTGGGTTCCAAATTTAACCAGAAAGCTCTCTTCTGTGTTTTAAAATTAAACTAAAAATACTTTGCTGATACTAGGCCCTGAGTGACTATTAAATTAAAACTATCTCTCTGCTGGGTATGAAATGTAACTAGAATGTTCTCTTCTGTGTTTTAAATTTAAACTTAAACTGCTGCTACTAGGCCCTGACTGATTTAACAAAAAATAGTGGGTTCACAGATTAAATAGCTTTAATAGAAAGAATTCCTTTCAGACAATTCCCAGAAGTATATACTCACAATTGCAGATCTCTCTCCAGAAGTAACAGTCCCTTTTTCTAGTCCTTCAAGACTGAGGATCACAGAGCTCTGTTTGAGCTATTTATGCCTGTGCTGCTGAGGTAAGCTGTGACCAACTTCCTGGATGATTAACAGTCCTTGCTTGGATAGAAGGAGTCTTTCAAAATGGCCTTTTGAACTGCCACCTGATGTTAACACCTATTGAAAAAGTTTCACAGATCAATATTATTTTATTTATTTTAATTATGAGAGTGTATAAGAGATAAGACTTTTGTATGATTAATAACATATAGGTGAAGACGGTATACTGTGGATAAAAACATGATGGCAGAAAAAGACCATATGGTCTATCTAGTCTGCCCTTCCTTTTTTTCTTTTAGAGATCTTCTGTGTTTGTCCCATGCTTTCTTGAATTCAGATACTGTCCTCATCTCTACTAGATCCACTGGGGGACTGTTCCGCACATCCACCACTCTTTCCATAGACAAATATTTCCAAATATTACTACTGAAATTATCCCCTTTCACCATCACCCTATGTCTCCTTTTGCAGAGCTTATTTTAAAATGAAAGAGGCTCTCCTCCTGTGCATTTATGCCACGGAGGTATTTAAACATCTCTCACATATCTCCTCTCTCCCGCCTTGCCTCTAAAGTATACATATTGAGATCTTTAAGTTTGTCCCCACATGCCTTATAGTAAAGCCCACTGACCATGTTGGCAGGTAGCCTCTGCACTGACTCCATCCTGTTTATATCATTTTGAAGGTGCGGTTTCCAGAATTGCATACAGCATTCCAAATGAGGTCTCAAGAAAGATTCATACAGATGCACTAACACCTCCTTCTTCCTGCAGGCTATTCTTCTCTCTATGCACCCAAGAATCAGCCTGGCTTTCAATGCCACCTTTTCTACCTATTTAACCACTTTAAGATCAATGGAAACAATCACCCCTTACTGCTTCCTTGGATTTTTGCAGTCCAAATGCATGACCCTGAATTTTTTAGTGTTAAATCTCAGTTGCCAAATTCTCAACCATTCTTCAAGCTTGCTAGATCCCTCTTCATGTTATCTACTCATTCCTGAGTGTCTACTTTATTACAGATTTTGGTATCATCTGCAAAGAATTGGTCCAAGGAGAGATTCCTACAGCGTACCACTGGTAATATCCTTCTCCTCAGAGTGAGCTCCATCTACCTGTACCCTTTGTTGTTTCCCACTCAACCAAATTCTAACCTGGTCAATCACTTTAGGGTCCATTCTTAGGGTGCTTAATTTGTTTTAAAGGTCACCTGTGTGGGATGGTGTCAAAGGTTTTACTGAAATCTAAGTATACCACATTGAGGGTTCTCCCTTGGTCCAACTCTCCGGTCACCCAGTCAAAGAAATTAATCAGATTTGTCGGACAAGACCTGCCTCTAGTAAACCATGCTTCCTCAGACCCTTCATGCCATTAGACTCACTATCATCTGGTTTAGCAGCATTTCCATTACTTAGCATAGAGGTCAGACTAATCAATCTGAGTTCTTAACCTCACCCTTACTTCCATTTTTGTGTAAAGGGACCATATTCACCTTTATCCAGTCCTTTGGGACCACTCCTGACTCTAAAGAATTGAAAAGGTCAGATGGAGGAGCCGCTAGAACTTCCCCATAATCCTTCAATACTCATGGATGTATCCCATTCAGCCTCATCGCTTTGTCTATTTTTAGTTTATAGTTCCTCACAAACAGTCTTCTGAAAATCGTTCAAGATCCCCTTCACTTCTGATCGTATTTCTGGGTGTCTTCTGTGACCTGCTCCAAGCCCTTCATCTGTGAACATGTAGCAAAAATATTTGTTAAGCAATTCTGCTTTATCCTCATCAGCTTCTACATATTCTTTCCCTTCACCCTTCAGTCTGACAAAACCACTTTTGCACTTCCTTCTCTCACTAACATATCTGAAAAATCTCTTGTCTTCCCATTTTAGTGCATTGTCTATTTCTTCTTTTTTTTGTGTGTAAATCATTTTTATTCAGATCAAAATCAGAGAACTTTCACATTCCATCGTAATACAGAGAGGGTATAAACAGAGAGTAGATGAACAATATCAGGAATCTTCATACAAATCCCCACTACTACATCTATATGTTCCAGTCCCCTACTCCCAAGCTAATATCAGCAAATTAAGAGACAGAGACAGAATATAACATCCCCTCAACATTAGACATGGCAAAAAAACAGAAATTATTATTGTAACAGTATTATCATTAAACAGGCAAGCCCACAAAAATAATTTTGCAATCCTGCCTGTAACCCCCTGAACCCAGCGCCCCCCCCCCATCTTGCATTAGAGGATGTCTAGAAGTCACCTCTCCCTCAACCGTCCCTACACCCACCCCTCTCCCTCCTACCCCCCCTCACCCTGCCTCTTAACCCCTCCACCCTCTTCCTCTAGCAACTCATGAATAGTACATAGGTGAAATTAATGGGGTTACCAACAATAGGCTTAGTTGGGAACCCCTATAGAACAATTATGTATAGTCAGATAAAAATCATACACAAGAGAAACATGTGCAAGTGAATGACACATTGTTGTTCCACAGAGAAAGTCAAACCTCCAGTGGGAGAATAGAAGACCACTGTTTCTGCACCCTTTCCAGATTACCATGCAGGTCCATTGTAAGCTTCTCCATGTGATAAATGTCCCACACCTTGACTATCCAGTCATCCACAGAAGGTTTATATTCTCTCTTCCAGTACCTGCTGACAACCGAGTGAGCTGCTAGTAGCAAGCAGTTAATTATTTGCCGATGGTTGGGTTGAAGGGCGTCCAGAGATAGGTACCCCAAGACACATGCCTCTAGGCATAAGGTGAAGGAGACCCCAAGCATTCTTGAAACACGGCTGTGCACCGAAATCCAGAACTTTTGGATTTTGGGACTTGACCACCATATATGGTGAAAGTCTCCCCGTTGTCCACATAGATGCCAACACAAAGAATCATCAGCATGTCCCCACCAAAATAGGTCCATAGGTACAACAGACATGTGAAAAAGAATTTGCAATTGGGTGTTAACTAAAGATAGAGAAATAGAGCACCAATTATCATAATGATATATTTCCTTCCATAAGTCTTCTGCGTTAGCTAGACGATGAGCATTCTAACAAATCTCATGCACTGGGGTTGAACATCTTGGTGGATAGTCTGCAAGAATAGCAAGGTATAGCCTAGCAAGAAGAGTGGATGAACGCGTGGATGCAAATAATGTCTTTTCCCACAAATAAGGAGTAGCCCACAGTCATGTACACGTTGTGGGTATTGTAGACAATGGCGCAATTGATAATACAGGTAAAGAGCGGGCTTAAAATGCAGCAACTGTTCAACACCTTCCTCATCAATTACTGCTTGGCCATTGAGAAGATGTGCCAATTGAACTAATCCACCCGATTCTATAGCCCGGGGACAGAAATGTCGATAACATGGGAACGCAGCGAGTACTGTATAAGGAGTATAGCTTGGCAACAGCTGGAATTGACAGCACAGGGTGGTCCATCCCTTCCAGAATGGTCCTAAAAGCACATGAGTTAGAGCCCTTTGCTGGTCGACTCGGGAATGTACAAATGGCAAAGACCATAGTGGTATCAGGTGCAGCCATTCTGCCTTCAACGTAACCCAAGCAGCCTTTGGGTTAACTTTCCAGTGCTGCAAGGCATACAAGCAAGGGCAGTGATAGTATAATTTCATGTCTGGGAACCCCATAACTCCTGCACCCCAAGGTCGGGTCATAGTAGACTACCAAAATCAAGGTCAACGGCCCCCCCCCCTCCAATATGAATCTCGTCAGAATGCGTCATAACTCTTGAAAGAAAGATCCTGGGATCCAAATGGGCAGTTGTGTAAATAAGAAGATCAGCTTTGGCAGCAGTAACATTTTAACCGCATTTATACATCCTAACTAGGAAACTGATAATGTTTGCCAAGACCTAGTATCTCGGGATATAAGGCCCAAAAGCCCAGTGTAGTTAAGAGCATATAGTCTCGAGAGGTATTGCGAGATCATAACTCCTAAACAACGGAATTGCGTTACTACTAAAAAATCTTTCACAGAGACAAATTGTGCTTACCAGTAGCCAAGAGGCAAGGTAGGAGCATCAACTTCTGTTTTTTGATTGAGAACCCTGAGACCATGGAGAGTATTTGGAGGATATTCCCAATTACAGGTAAGGTTACACTCGGATTTCGCAAGAAGATTATATATATATATATATATATATATATATATAATCTGCATATAATGAAACAGTGTAATAAGACCCCCCTAATGGGATCCCAAATTGTGAGGCTGCCTTCCACAGATGGGCCGCAAGAGATTCAATCAAAATCACAAACAAAAGTGGGGAGAGTGGACAATCCTGTCTAGTATCCCTGCTTAGCTCAAAGGGTGGCAAAAGAAAGCCATTTACCAAAACTGAGGTCTTAGGGAGAGCATACATTGCTTCAATCCAGTCATGGAAACTAGGGCCAAAGCCAAAGTGCTCAAGAACCATCAGTAAATATTTACACTCAACCTTATCAAAAGCTTTTTCTGCATCCAGGGAAAGGACTGAAAAATCTCCAGGCACCTGCCACAGTCTGAACATAATGTTCACTAGTCGCCGAACATTCTCAAAGCCATAATGGTGACATATGAAACCCATTTGACCCGGGTGGATAATATCATGAATGCAGGAATCAAGATGGGATGCTAGTATTTTTGTTAAGATCTTATAATCGATATTTAGTAGCAAGATTGGAAGATAGCTACTGCACAACAAAGGGTCTTTACCTTCCTTCGGGATTACAGTAATTGTGGCATGGTAGAACAAGTCACGAAGTTTATGCTGCTGTAAGATATCATTAAAAACCTGCACCAGAAGAGGGGCAAAAAGATCCGGGGCTGCCTTATGGGCTAGAAAAATATCAGGGCCCGCTGCTTTGGTAGTTTAAATTTAATACTCACTCAGGGCCTAGTATCAGCAAAGTACTTTTAGTTTAAATTTAAAACACAGAAGAGAGCTTTCTGGTTAAATTTAGAACCCAGCAGAGAGCTTGTAGTTCAAATGTAATACTCCCTCAGGGCCTAGTATCAGCAAAGTACTTTTAGTTTAAATTTAAAACACAGAAGAGCGCTTTATGGTTAAATTTAGAACCGAACAGAGAGCTTCTAGTTTAAATTTCATAAGTCAGAGCCTAGCAGCAGCAAAGAACTTTAATTTAAATAAAATCAGAATATAACTTAGCATAAAAGGCAAAACAGGGTCAGTAATCTTTGAGCAACAAATAAACAAAGAGGCCTTCTACCTAGGGGGCAAGAGACCTGTGAAACTTTTTCAATAGGTGTTAATGCCAGGTAGCAGGTCAAAAGGCCATTTTGAAAGACTCCTTCTATCCAAGAAAGGGCTCTTAATCACCCAGGACGTTTGTCACAGCTTACCTCAGCAGCACAGGACAGGGTACTGTGTAGCAGCCCTCTTTAATAAGTGTAATTTCCCTCCCTCCCTCCCCAACACCCACCCACCCCTTGATAATCGTAGCTTTAATAGGGACTTACACATCTTAAAGGAAAGGAGGTGCTCTCAGGTGCAGCTCGTTATCCAAATCAGTCATACAGTAAGGACCTGAGATTAATTAAGCTTCAGGTGAACAAGGTATATTAAACATATTAGGTACAATTTTATTAGTATAAGTATCCATAGCAACCCTTAGTAAGTAAAGAACTTAAAGATCTAAACACAAGCTTAAAGCTAAGATGCAGATAGCAGTCCAGCAGCAAGATAGGGGCTTTCCAGTCTATTGCATTGAGTGTCACGTATGATTTTCTCCCAGTTGGTGAGAGGTCTTATGTGTGCACTAGGTGCAAGGAGCTCTTTGCTCGCAGGGAACGATTCCATTCTCTAGAGGCAAGAGTAGCAGACTTGGGAGACATAAGAAAGACAGAGGTACATAGACGAGACCTACAGGGATATAGTCCTGAAGTCCCACCTCCAGTCTGGCAGCATCCCTGTTGCCATGGAGGAGAGAGGTCACGTGACAGGAGAGCATAACCCTGGTGTGACAGGAAGTGATCCTGTAACTAGGACCTGCCCTACAGGTGATGTAAAACCCTCTTGCACCGAGGAAGTTTATCCAGGGCCATGTGCCCATGAGAGAAGGATTAGGAAAGCCGTTATAGTTGGTGATTCGATCATTAGGCATGTAGATATCTGGGTGGCTGGTGGACATCAGGATAGCCTGGTAACATGCCTGCCTGGTGTGAAGGTAGCTGACCTCACGCACCATGTAGATAAGGTCTTAGATAGTGCTGTGGAGGTGTCTGCTGTCTTGGTACATGTCGGTACCAATGACATAGGAAAATGTGGTAGGGAGGTTCTGGAGGCTAAATTTAGGCTTTTAGGTAGAAAGTTGAAATCCAGAACTTCCAGGGTAGTGTTCTCCGAAATGCTTCCCTGTTCCATGCGCAGGACCCAAAAGGCAGGCAGAGCTCCAGAGTCTCAATGCGTGGATGAGACAATGGTGCAAGGATAAGGGTTTTGGATTTGTTAGGAACTGGGGAACATTCTGGGGAAAGGAGGGGCTCTTCCAAAGGGATGGGCTTCACCTTAACCGGGATGGAACCAGGCTGCTGGCATTAACCTTTAAAAAGGAGATAGAGTAGTTTTTAAACTAGATAACAGCGGAAAGCTGATAGTCACACAAGAGCGCATGGTTGGGAAGAATGTATCCTTGAAGGATACTACCAAAAGCAGAGAAGTTCCAAAAAAGAGTAAAGTAGCCCAAATGCCCTCAAGTATGGAGCAGACAGAGCTTAAAGATCCCAAATTACCCATGCCTACAAATAGCTAAATTAATATGAATGAAATACATTCTCTAAAATGCTTGTATGCAAATGCTAGAAGTCTAAAAAATAAGATGGGAGAGTTAGAATATATAGCACTAAATCAGAGGTTAGATATGATTGGAATCTCAGAGACATGGTGGAAGGAGGACAACCAGTGGGATACTGTGCCACCCACCCACTCCCTGGACCTTGAGGGTTAAGGGAGGGGCTGGCCTTGATTGCCCTTGAGGGTAAGGTTGTAGTTGTGTTACTGCTCAAGTAGTAAGGCAAGGCAAAGACAATTTCTTTTGTGAGGTTTATTTCCCGCTTTCGCAGTTCAAATGCAGCAGACGTAAAGGAAATAATGTAGCACAAAACAAGGCTGAGAAACTTAACTAAACAAGGCTTTTCACTGCTTGGCTAAATGTCCATTCTGGATCACATTCAATTGTCATGTGACCTCCTTTCAGTAACGTAACAGAAAACTCTGGTAACAGCAATGCTCCTGAATTGCACACAATATGCTTTCACTTATTCTCTTCACATAAGCTTCTTTAGCATAGCAATCAGTGAGGTAAGTTTCTTATATTCCTTCATAAAACATTGGCAAGCATATCATTTAAATGTCCTTTTGAATCACACAAGTAGAGCAGTCCATCGGGACTTCCTGCTCTGTAGACGGCAGAGAAATTAAAGGCATTTCTTCCTCACAGCTGCTCATAGGCTTTGCTACGTTATTGGGAGAAACTGCTCTGCTCTTAAGGAACTCCCTGAATTCAGTGAGAAGTAATTCAGCCTGTGTATTTTCTGAACTAGACTGAGAAATATCCTCCTTCAGATAAATGCTTGTTTACAGTTCTTATCTCTTGGCAATTATCAGTGCTTCTACTCGGACAAGAGTTCAGCGTGTAAGCATTTCCCTTCCCCCACCTATCTCCAAATGAAAGTGCAGGGTAAAACGCTTCAGCTGTGCTTGGAGAGTCTTTCAGAGTTTTAAAAGGAAAACAGTCAGGCTTCTCTTGGCTTAACCAATTACTATCAAACTTTCTGCCTTTGTCCTGTCTTTCACAATTAAAGTTCACTCTTTCTGGCTTCCCACTGTTAAGCTTGCTAGCTGTTCTAAACCCATCAGATACCTTGTGCTGGGGCTTCTTCCAGGGTATTTCTCTCTCCCACTGCCTCCTGTTCCAAGGTTCTGCTTGGTCCTTTAAACTCCTGAGCTGCAGCCTTGGGTCTCTCAGTGCCTTTGAATTCTTCTGCTTACAGAAGTCTTTCTTTGCCCCTGAGTCTCCCAGGTCCTGTCTGCTCCTTCGTGGATCACAGCTGCTTAGTGGTTCTCTCACCAACGGTTCCTGGTCATCTGGCCTGTCCTCGTCCAGGTGCTTGTGTCCTGACTCCTCTTCTCCTTGCTCCACTCCTTGCCAATCTCGCTGATCGTCTCTTTGCCCTTCTTGCTGTCATTCTAACTGTTTCTGTTTCTGGGTTCTTAACAAGCTGCTTGAGTACTGCACTGCCCGCCTCCTGCTTGGGCGTGCCCAATCAGAGACTTGGCTCCTCACCTGCCTTGAGGTGAGGTTTGGTTCCTGATTAGCTCTGTGTTTCTCTATCTCAGAAGAGAAAATCCTGCATTCCCCTGCAGTACCGGTTCTCTCCACCGGATCACTATCAGTTTCCATTGCTTCATAAGAGTCTCCTACATCACAACTGTGATACCTGGGTACAAACTATATCATAATGATAGATCTGATCAAATTGGTGGAGGGGTTGCGCTCTATGTTAGAGAGGGCATTGAGTCAGAAAGGATTAAAGTTTTGCAGGAAACAAAATTTGCTGTAGAATTTCTATGGATTGAAATTCCATGTAAAAAGGGGAAGGCGATGGCAGTGGGGGTGTACTATCGACCGCCTGGCCAGAATGAACAAATGGATGATGATATTCTCAAAGAAATCAAAGAAGCTAACAAAGGTTACTGCATAGTAATAATAATGGGTGATTTCAATTATCCCAGTATCGACTGGGTCAGTGTCACAGCAGGACATGCTAGGGAGATTAAGTTCCTAGATGAAATAAATGACTGCTTCTTGGAGCAACTGGTTCATGAACCGACCAGAGGGGAAGCCATATTGGACCTAGTCCTTAGTGGAACACCAGATCTAGTGGAGGAGATAAGGGTGTTGGGGCCACTTGGCAATAGTGATCATAGCATGATCACCTTTGATTTAATTAGTGGAGGAGGGATAGTAAGGAAATCCACAGTACTACCTTTTAACTTTCAAAAGGGAGACTAAGATAAAATGAGGAAAATAGTTAAGAAAAAACTAAAAGAAGAAGTTGCAAAGGTTAAAGACTTACATCAAGCTTGGGTGTTGTTGAAAAATACTATCTTGGAAGCCCAGACCAGCTGTATTCCATGCTTCAAGAAAAGTGGAAGGAAATCCAAAAAACTGCCAGCATGGTTTAAAGGTGAGGTCAGAGAGACTGTTGCCAAAAAAGCATCTTTCAGGAAATGGAAAAAAGAGCCAAACGATGAAACCTGGAAATGCAAGGTATTGATAAGGCAGGCAGGCAAAGGGAGAATTTAAGAAGAAGCTTGCTGTGGAAGCAAAAATACGTAATAAAGACTTTTTCAAGTACATTTGTAGCAAAAAACCTGAGAAAGTCAGTTGGTCCATTAGATAATAGAGGGGTTAAAGGGGCACTAAGAGGCAACAAGGCAATAGCGGAGAGACTGAATGAATTCTTTGCTATGGTCTTTACTGAGGAAGATGTAGGGATGTTACCCATGACTGAAGTGGTATTTAAAGGTGCGGAAGAACTGAAGGAAATATCAATACATCGGGAAGATGTATTGCAACTATTAGATAAACTGAAGAGTAGCAAAACAACTCGGCTGGATGATATACATCCAAGGGTGTTGAAAGAACTGAAATGTGAGATTGCAGACCTGCTATTAGAAATCTGTGAACTATCATTAAAATCATCTGTAATACCTGAGGATTGGAAGATGGCGAACATAGCACACATTTTTAAAAAGGGTTCCAGGGGTGATCCAGGAAACTACAGACCGGTGAGCCTGACGTCAGTACCGGGAAAAATGGTAGAAACCATCATAAAGAACAAAATTGCTGAACATGTAGATAGTCATGGCTTAATGGGAGACAGCCAACATGGCTTTAGACAAGGAAGATCTTGTCTTACTAATCTGATATGTTTTTTGAAGGTGTGAATAAACAGGTAGACAAAGGTGAGTCGGTTGATATATTGTATTTGGACTTTCAGAAAGCCTTTGACAAGGTCCCTCATCAGAGACTTTTGGCAAAACTAAAGAGTCATGGGATAGGAGGCAGTGTACTATTGTGGATCAGGAACTGGTTAAAAGATAGAAAGCAGAGGGTTGGGCTAAATGGCCAATTTTCCCAATGGAGAACGGTAAATAGTGGTGTACCCCAGGGATCTGTGCTGGGTCAGCTGCTTTTTGACATATTCATAAATGACCTGGAAAAGGGAATAATGAGTGAGGTTATCAAATTTGCAGATGACACAAAACTATTTAAAGTTGTTAAAACCCAAGAGGATTGTGGAAAATTGCAAGAGGATCTTGATAAATTGGAAGACTGGGCATCAAAATGGCAGATGAAATTTCATGTGGACAAGTGCAGTTATGCACCTAGGGAAGAACAACCCAAACTGTGGTTACATGATGCAAGGTTCCACATTAAGAACCACCACCCAGGAAAAGGACTTAGGCATCATTGTGGATAACATGTTAAAACCCTCGGCCCAGTGTGTAGTGGTGGCCAAGCGAGCAAATAGAATGCTAGGTATCATAAGTAAAGGAATTGAAAATAAAACAAAAGATATTATAATGCCTCTATATCGTTCTATGGTGAGACCGCACCTTGAGTATTGTGTGCAATTCTGGTCGCTGTATCTTAAAAAGGATATAGTGTTATTAGAAAAGGTTCAGAGAAGAGCCACCAAAATGGTAAAGGAGATGGAAGGATACCCCTATGAAGAAAGGCTAAAAAGATTAGGGCTCTTTAACCTGGAAAAGAGACGGCTGAGGGGAGATATGATAGAAGTCTATAAATTAATGAATGGAGTGGAACGGGTAAACGTAAATTGATTGTTTATATTATCAGAATATAGAAAGACTAGGGGACATGCAATGAAGCTACAGGGTAAACTATTTAAGACTAATAAAATAAAATATTTTTTCACTCAACGTGTAATCAAACTCTGGAATTTACCAGAGGATGTAGTAAAGGCTGTTAGTGTAGCTGGGTTTAAAAAAGGTTTGGACAAGTTCCTGGAGGAAAGGTCCATAAACCATTAAGAAGAACCATTATGCAGCCCTGGAAGTGGAGGAGGTGAAAGCATCCCTGGAAAGGGAAGAACCAGAGCTCAAGTACCCCAAAGTTGCAGAATCATTGACCACAAGGAAACGAATGGTAGTGGTGGTTGGAGACTTTCTTCTGAGGGGTAATGAGGTTTCCATCTGCCGACCAGACTTGATGTCCAGAGAGATTGCTGTCTGCCTGGTGCCAAAATCCAAGATGTTACGGAGAGTTTGCCGAGACTCATCAAGCCCACTGACTATTACCCAATGTTGCTAATCCATGTTGGAACAAGTGATACTGCCAGGTATACCTTGGAATGTATCAAAAGTGACTTCATGGCTCTGGGACAGAGGGTGAAGCAGGTAGGTGCACAGGTGGTGTTCTCTTCAATCCTCCCTGTTGAGGGTAAAGGCCAAGGCAGAGAGGCTCGCATCCTGGAGATGAATGCATGGCTGCGTGGATGGTGTAATGAAGAGCGTTTTGGTTTCCTAGACCATGAGATGCTGTTCCAAGGGTTGCAGAGCAGAGATGGCATCCATCTGTCCAAGAAAGGTCAACGCATCTTCGGTAGTAGACTGGCTAATCTACTGAAGAGGGCTTTAAACTAGATTCGTTGGGGTTGGGTGAAGAAAGCCTCCAGGTAGGTGAAAGCCCCCAGGTAGATGATACATTAAATGCCTTTATGGAAATGGGTAACAGGGGTAACATATGGAAAGCAGTGTGTATAAATGCCCGTAGCATGGGAAATAAGATCCCTGATGTTGAAGCTTTGGTGGGAGTGGCTTACTTGGATTTAGTGGCAGTTACAGAAACATGGTTCACAGAAAACCATGATTGGGATGTAACTATACCTGGCTATACTTTATTCAGAAAGGACAGGGTAGGAAGAAGGGGAGGAGGAGTGGCACTATATGTAAAAACTACTATTAACGCTTTGGAATTACAGAGCTTAAAAGGGAGAGAGGAGGCATTGTGGGTTAAACTAGAAAGAGGGAAAGAGAAATCTATTTGCATTGGTGTGATATACAGACCTCCCTCACAAGAGGAAGAGGTGGACAGAGAGTTAATTGAAGACATACGCAGCATTGCTAGGAAAGGGGAAGTGCTACTGATAGGAGATTTCAATATGCCAGATATTGATTGGCACATTCCTGCTGCAGTATCATCTAGAAGTAAGAAGAGCCTGGATTCTGTACAGGGAGAACTATTCAGGCAATTGGTAACAGACCCCACACGTGAAGGGGCCATATTGGACTTGGTGCTTACCAATGGTGAAAGTGTTTCTGATGTTGTAGTGGGAGATCATTTTGCATCCAGTGATCACCAGATGGTGTGCTTCAGTATTAGGACTAGGGCTGTTAAAATCCATTCAAAGGTGAGGATCTTAGACTTTAGGAAGACTAACTTTGCCAAGATAGGCCAATACCTCAGGGAGTCGTTAGTGGGATGGGAACAGCTGGGGGATGTAGAAAAACAGTGGGCAAAACTGAAAGAGGATATTTTAAGGGCAACCAACCTATTTGTTAAAATGATAAATAAAGTTAAAAGGAAAAGGAGACCGCTATGGCTTTAGAAAGAAGTAGCTGAAAAAGTGAAGAAAAAGAGGGAGGCCTTCATGAGATACAAGAGATCACATAGAGAGAGGAAGACAGGTATCTGTATTTGGAAAAACTTAGAGAAGCTAGCAAAGTAGTCAGGAAGGTAAAGATTCAAAAGGAGGAGGAAATAGCCAATGCAATAAAAAGGGGGGATAAGACATTTTTCAGATATGTTAGTGAGAAGAGGAAGGGCAAATGTGGTATTGTCAGACTCAAGGGTGCAGGGGAGGAATATGTAGAAGCTGATAAGGATAAAGCGGAATTGCTTAACAAATATTTCTGTTTTGTGTTCACAGATGAAGAACCAGGAGCAGGACCTCAGAAAACACCCACAAACAGGAACTGAAGCGAGGGACATCTTGAACAATTTTCAGAAGACTGTGTTCGTGAGAAACTAGCTCAACTTAAAGTAGACAAAGTGATGGGACCGGATGGGATACACCCTACAATACTGAGGGAACTTAGGGATGTTCTAGCAGCTCCACTGACTGACCTTTTCAATGCCTCGTTGGAGTCGGGAGTGGTGCCAAAGGATTGGAGAGAGGCTCATGTGGTGCCTTTACACAAAAGCGGAAGTAAGGATGTGGTTGAAAATTATAGGCCAGTTAGTTTAACTTCGGTGGGGAGTAGATTATTGGAAACGCTGCTGAAAGAGAAAATAGTGAAGTTTCTGGAGTACAGCGGATTACAGGATCCGAGGCAGCATGGATTCACCAGAGGCAGGTCTTGTCAGACAAATCTGATTGATTTCTTTGACTGGGTGACCAGGGAGTTGGACTGAGGGAGAGCCCTTGATGTGGTGTATTTGGATTTCAATAAAGTCTTTGACACTGTTCCTCACAGGCGACTTATAAACAAACTGAACACCCTAGGGATGGACCTTAAAGTTACTGCTTGGGTTAGAAATTGGTTGGGTGGGAGGCGACTAAGAGTACAGATAAATGGAGCTCACTCTGAGGAGAAGGATGTTACCAGTGGTGTGCCCCAGGGATCTGTCCTTGGTCCTATTCTTTTTAACATCTTTGTTAGATATACAGCGGAAGGGCTGTCGTGTAAGGTTTGCCTCTTTATGGATGATACCAAAATCTGCAATAGAGTAGACACACAGGAAGGTATAGATAACATGAGGAGGAATCTAGCTAAGCTTGAAGAATGGTCTAGAATTTGGCAGCTGGGATTTAATGTTAAAAAATGTAAGGTCATGCATTTAGGCTGCAGCAATTCAAGGGAGCAATATAGTATAGGGGGTGAAGTACTTTTGTCCACTAAAGAAGAGTGGGACCTAGGCATGGTTGTGTCTGATGACCTTAAAGTAGCTAAACAGGTAGAAAAGTCGATGGCAAAAGCTAGAAGGATGCTTGGGTGCATATGGAGAGGAATGGCTATCAGAAAAAAGGAGGTGATAATGCCTCTGTATAAGTCTTTGGTGCGACCTCATTTGGAGTATAGTGTGCAATTCTGGAGACTGCACCTTCAAAAGGATGTAAACAGGATAGAGTTGGTGCAGAGGGTGGCTAATAAAATGATTAGTGGTCTTCATTATAAAACATATGAGGACAGATTTAAGGATCTTAATATGTACACTTTAGAGGAAAGGCGGGATAGAGGTGATATGATTGAGATGTTCAAATACCTCCGTGGCATACATTTTCAGGGAGAGAGCCTCTTTTTCTTCTACGATGGGATGAGGGTGAAGGAAGATAGATTCAGGAGTTATATGTGGAAATATTTATTTTCGGAAAGGGTAGTGGATCCGTGGAATAGTCTCCCAGTGGAGGTGGTAGAGATGAGGACAGTAACTGAATTCAAAAAAGCATGGGACAAACACAGAGGATCTCTAAAGGTAAAAAGGGGACTGTTGTAGTTGTTGATATGGAAGGACAGACTAGATAGGCCATGTGGTTTTTTTTCTGTCATCATATTTCTATGTTTCTATATCACTGCTTGACCCAATACAAGCATTGTGGAACCTGTGTCTTTTGGGGAAACTGCTAGGTACGTATGACCTAGATTGGCCACTGTTGAAAACAGGATACTGGGCTTGATGGACCTTGGTCTGACCCTGTATGGCATATCTTATGTTCTTATGATCTTAAGAGCAAATCGCCATCTGAACTTTGGACATCGTAATAGAACCTTCCAAGATTTCTCGTATCTTTGGAGCTGTACAAGGGAGATCTGCCTCTCTTATCCACCATTGCATGGTCACCTCATCTGCAGTCAATTGCGAGGTGTAGAGTTCTACATAGAATTTTGCAAACAATTTTGCTATAGCCTCTGAGTTCCTTGTCAAAAGTCCTTGCTCAGAGGACAGTGTGGGAATTCTGTGCCTCTGGCGATAACGTTTTAATTGCCATAAAATCAAATGGCTGGCCTTATTACCATGTTCATAATATGTTTGATGCATATGTTGTAAGAGTGATGCAATATTCTCTGTTTCCAAAGATGTCTGCTCACCCCTAAGCTTGACCAATCTGCGCCAAACTGACCTTCCTCCCCCTTTCCGATGCACTAATTCTAATCTTTCAATCTCAGCACACAACAAAGTCTGCTGGGCCAAGCATTGTTTCTTGAAGTTCACCACCAGAGATATTAATTGGCCTCGCAACACAGCTTTCCCCGCCTCCCACAAAGTAAAAACCGAAGTGCCCGCTATTTCATTATAGTCCAAATATTCCTTCCATCCAGTTTTAATAGCATCTAAAAAGGCTGGAATCTTAAGTAGATGGCAGGGTAACATCTATGACTGCAGAGGCTTATCTTCTGCTGCATTACCCCACTCTAAGGATAAGGCTTCATGATCAGAAGGTCCCATGCTACCGACAGTAACTTGCGATATCGATGGTAGGAGTGATCTAGACACAAGCCAGTAATCAATACATGAGTGCAAACTGTGAACAGGTGAGAAGAAAGTATAGTCTCTTTTCATGGTGAAGCACTCACCACTTGTCACATGTCTAAATCCACACATAGTGCCATCAATGGTGCAGGTCACAGAGATTGAGCACTTCCTCTGCCTGTTCTATCGATTTCTGAGAAAACGCAGTTGAAATAACCACCTAAAATGATTTCACCCTGTGAGTATAATTTGATTATCTTCATTAGATTATGGAGTATTGGGGGAGTATAGAGATTAATTTGTGTAATTTGGGTCTCCTGAACAGAGCCCACTAGGATAAGAAAGAGGTCATAGGGGTCGCTATACTGTGATAACAGCTGAAACGGGCAGTTTTGAGAGATCATAATAAGCACATCCCTTTTATATGATGTGCAATTAGAGGCATACACATGCAGAAATCTTTGAGTTACAAAACAGAGATGGCCTTTAGGATGCAAGATGCATTCCCTGAAGAAAGATTACCTCAGCCTGTGTCCTATATATCTGATCAAAGATTCATCTCCTTTTGACTGGATTGTGCAGGCCCCTAACATTCCAGGTCAACAATTTAATCATTGAGCTAGAAATGTGGGTCACAAATACACCCTCTCTGTGGAACTGGATGTAGCTCTAACAAAAACTTGATCAACAGAGCTGCACAAGTGCTTCTTCATTATCGTCCCTTGCACCTTAGATATTAAGAGTGTGAAAAATTCTCTTGCTCCCTAACCATCTTCTCCCCTCCCCCTGGTGTTCCCCCACCCCCTTCTCCTCCCAGATCTCTGTAGTCCTAATTTGTAAGGCTGGAAGCATTTATAGTTAATGTAAGAATGAAAAGAAGATGCTAATGCACCTAAAACAAGACAAGGGGGATTTTGTCTTCTTTTTGTATCTTTGCTTTCCTGACTACTTTCCTAGCTTCTCTGTTTTTCCAAATATTGATGCCTGTCTTCCTCTCTCTGTGATCTCTTTAAATTATAAAGTCCACCCTTTTTTCCTTCATCTTTTCAACTACTTCTTTTGAGAACCATGGTGGCCTCCTTTTTCTTTTACATTTATTTACCTAACAAAAAGGTTTATTGTCATCAAAATATCCCCTTTTAGTTTTACCCATTGTTTTTCTACCCCCCCCCCCCAACTGTTCCCATCCTGCTAACGACTCATTGAGGTATCTTGGCAAAGTTAGTTTTCCTAAATTCCAAGACCCTCACTTTTGAATGGACTAATACTGAACCACACCATCTGGTGATCAGTGGATGCAAGATAAACTCCCACTTCAACATCAGAAACACTTTCCCTATTGGTAAGCACCAGATACAGTATGGCCCTTTCATGTGTGGGTTCTGTTACCAGTTGCCAGAATAGTTCTCCCTGTATAGAATCCAGGATCTCCTTACTTCTAGATGACACCGCAGCAGGGATGTGCTAATCAACATCCGGCATATTGAAATCACCTATCGGTAGCACTTCTATTTTAATTGCAATGCTGTGTATGCCTTCTATCAAATCTTTATCCACTTCTTCTCTCTGTGAAGGAGATCTCTATATCACAGCAATGCAAATTGATTTCCCATTTCCTCTTTCTAGTTTAACCCCTAGTACCTTATCTCTGCCTTTTAAGCCCTGTAATCCTATAGTTTTAATCTAATTTTTTTACATATAGTGCCACTCCTCCTCCCCTTTTTCCTCCCCTGTCCCTTCTGAATAAGGTATAACCTGGTATAATTACATCCCAGTCGTGTTTATCTGTGAACCATGTCTCCCTTACCTAACTAAATCCAAGTCAGCTTTTTCCATTGAAGCCTCAACATCTGGTATCTTATTTCCCATACTATGGGCATTTATGGAGGGTACAAGGATAAGGTTTTTAGCTTACTACATTTCAGCAGTATTAGAATTGTGAAAATAATTAGGGGGCTGTTTACTAAAGTGTGTTAGCTGTCATCACGGCGCTAATGTGGGAAGGCTAGTGTCATGGTGCAATTTTCAATGATATCTGCATTTTGTATGGTAGAGGAGGGGGAGGCCGGATCAAGATGAGGAAAAAGTATAGCGAGCAGAGGCAGCTACTGTGCAAACAATTTTCATGCAATTGCTGCCCATATCTCCCTGATAGTGGCTGCAGATTAGTTGCCCCAGTCTGATCTCCCCCCATGCCTCCTCCAGCCCCCCTTGTAAATGTGTGACAGTGTCTTAGATCTTATGATGGGGGCACTGGCACCAGTACTGATCATTCTCCCTCCCCCTTTTCAGCAACTTCCCAAAAGCAGCAAACCCCCTAGTGCTGCCGTCGTGGGTGGGTTCTCAGAGCACACACCCCCTTCGCCCCTCATCCATACAAACCAGATGCCTGGATAGCCACTTTTAACCCACAGTTTAGTAAACATTCCCCTGAGTGTACAGCAGACCATGTTAGAATTGAAGACAGAAATTAAATTCCTAGATGCATTAGTGAATATTCAATGTATAATGAATAAATGGCATATAGTGGCCGATATTGGGCAAGAGGAAGATTTGGACTGTTAATTTTTAACAGAAACTTAGGGGTACTTTTACTAAGGACAGGTAAGGGTACAGCATTTACAAGCTCAAAATGGCACCATTAAGGGCCTCAATGTGCGTTAAAAGACAAGGTGGGGAGTAGGCGTTCCATCGGTAGGGGCGCTAGAAGCCGGTTAGCAGCCAATAAGAGGACATCAGGTGTAAACGGTGCCAGACTTGCACATCAACGGCTGATAAGCCCAGTTACCTCAATGCAGGATAAGGGAGCCTTTCTTCAAGTGACATATTATATGCTGGATATAATCAAAGGTAATAGCTTTTGACCGTGTCATATCCACATGTCCCATATGTGCTCCACAGTAAGTGGCAAGATAATGTGGGAGGCAGATGAATGGTACTATTGAAGGATGCCCTAATCATTTGGTAAAATGTCACTGAGTAGCATAGAAGTGGGGATGTGTGGGCCACTGAGGAGCCGCAGTGACTGAGCATGAGCATTGACCCGCACATGCTCTGCAGGTGCTGTATGTGTGATATGTGTTACCTAGCAAAGTGGCATTGTGTGGTCCAAGGTGTTTCAGCTGTCCTGTGAATACCTGATAGGACAGCTGTGGCAGGGGATCATGGCTCCATTCAGGAGCCACGATCCCCTGCCACAGAAAACAATCTTCTTTCCCCACAGCCTGAGCCCTGATCTGGCCTTCCATGGCCAGGGTCAGGCTGTGGGGAACCCCCTGCACCTCCTCACCTGTGTTCCCAGGTCCTATGCCATGATCCCTCTCCATATTCAAGGTGGAATAAGTCCCCTATCTAGATTTGAGGCCCCGGACGTATTGGACTGACCTCTGAATCGGTCCTGTATGTCCGAGGTCATGGTCCGCTCATGCTCACCCTCATTCCACCTCCAGAAACCCCCCCCCCCATCCCTTTCTAGGCCTCCCCATACAAACCCACTGTTCATATGGGGAGGATTTTGACAGGGCCGGCAGGGGGACGAATAGTGGGATAGAATGACCCGGACAGCCTGCAACTGATGTTTACTATGGAAGGAGCAAAGAAACCCTGTGTCCACTGAAAGTCATCAAGTGCTGTATCCAGGAAGCCACAGATGTAAAAGAAAAAGCCATGAAGGTTCAAAAAGGGAAGCAAGCATCAAAAGCAATGCATATCCTTCTGTCATAAGAAACATACATTTGGATCTGATTGCTTTCTATGTACTTGTCTCACTCCACATGCTTTGACCACAGTCTGAATCCCTCTAAAACTGGGCTCCCCAACCTGCCTCCCAGCCAGCTCAAATTTGGCCCTATCCACAGTGAACATGCAGGATAGAATTTTGCTGACAGTGCCTGCATCATATGACAGTCTCTCTCTTTCATATTCATTGTGGACATCTGGAAAAGGTAACTTACTGGGGAGTCACCCAGATAGAGATGGGAACCCTAGCTCTAGAGCAGTGGTCTCCAAATGCAGGCCTGCAGGTCTCCAAACCAGTCAAGTTATCAGGATGTCCAAAATGAATATTCCTAAGAATAATGTGCATGTAAATTATCAAAAGCATTTTTATGAAGGATATCCTGAACACATTAGCTCTATGTTATGCCACTGTGGGACCTCATGAGTTTAAGCTGGACTCTCCTTTCACCTCTACACATACCTTCCAGACATCCTGATACATTGCTTCACTTGCACTATTGCCGTGCTGCAAGCACATACTGTCTGGTAGTCCAGGATATGTACTGTAATGGTATGGTAGCATGTCAGTGCTATACCAACAGAATTCAGATAGGACAGCATGCAGCAATGTGGCCACCTTACATGACTATTTGCTGAGAGACCCCTGTCATGCAATACCATTGTGGGACACATGTCCTTGTTACTTGCAGTTGTCATGTTAGGGATACCAGCAGCCCTGAGAATCATTGATGTGTATCACAGATTAGCAGGAGATAGTTGAAATGGTGCCTAAATGCATGTAGTTCCCTAATGCCAAGCGCAGCACAATGATAACTGAATACATAGGATGGTGATGATGTCATGGGCATGTCATGTTAACATGCTGCCATGGTTGTGAAACCTGAATGCTGTGGCCCATGGCTGAAAGAATGCTGGTGGAGGTCAAAAGCTGGTCCACATTGTATGGTTAGGTGTACAATTGTGGGTGAGGGGAGAGGGAGGGGCTTTTCATATTTGTGTCAGCAATAGCACTCACTCCTAGAAAATCAATTCACATCTGAAATTTGCTGGCTGGCATATGTCTGATCTGCCTCAGAAGGTCAAGAGAGATGTAAGCTCATCTCAGCTTTGTGATACATGTCTTTGGAACTATCTTAGTTGGGTCGTGTGACAATCAGAAATACTCACTTAAACCAGCTGTTTTAAAGTGACAGAACTTTAGCTTATGTCCACACTTTTGAGGTGTAATTTGGGAAGGTACACTCCCAAAAAGGCAGTTGAATATGTTCCACTCTGCCATCTGAAAGCAGTATAATGGAATAATAGATGTTCCATGGGGCATGAAGACTATACATCAATTGAACTACATGCCAAATGCTCTACTACATATTTTCCTTGAGTAAAACTGGCCAGTAGAAATATATGTTAGATCAAATGTATGACACCATGTCAAGGGAGAGCCCAACACAGTTATGCACTATATGCAGTATTGACTGAAGAATAGCCAGTGCAAGCATACAGCTCAGAAACAGTGCTGTCAATAATGGCTAAGACCTATCAAGCCTAGGAGCTGAAATGTGTATATGTCAGTCTCTGAACTTCACATTTGCAATATGTATGTGCTTTGATTAAGTCCAGACTTCACATCATTGCCTGAGAACCTTGCTTATCTATAGATAGATGTCTTTGGCTCCTGCATTTATCTTTTATATCAGGATATGTTGTGAAAGGTATCATGGCATGTAGTCATTGAAGTTCTCTCCCTGAAGCCTATCTATGTTCTTATCCTACATTGCAAACCTTGTAGTGCATTTGACGGCACTGTGGAGTACAGTGAGTCTCACATGGAAATGTGATGTACTTACTCATATAAATGTATGATCTTCTGAAGACCATTATGTAAAACATACTGGAAATTGATTGTAATGCTACCTTAAAAGGCCAACCAGTTGCATAATGGTGAACATATTTGAACAGTGGCCCTACATAGGAAGCCACACTTTTTACATCTTTCCATGGCTACTGTCACCAGTGGTCTACCCTGGGTCCTAAGGCATGCAGAGTAGGGCCAAGCTGGTGAATATCCTGGGCTGGGAAGTGGGGCAATGCAGCGTAGTAGTGCACTGCCTTCTGGGTGACGTAGTCCCACACACTCCCCAAGCACATAAATAATGTAATCGAGTGGTTTTAAAGCAAATGAGGTTCTATTTCCCCTTCCCGGAGGATTGGTAAGCACAAAACTTAAGACAAAATATCCATACTTTCTGGCATAAGGAAATTAACTCAGGAAGAGAAGAAAAATAGCTTCTTTTTCTTCTAGCTTTTCAACACACCATCCTTTAACACAGGACTCCCAAAACAGTTCCTTTTAAAGGCACGAAGGTTTATTTTGCTTTCAATGCTGTGCATATAGCTTTGTATATCCAAGTCAGCGCAGAGACTCTCTTATCTGCTATGGACAGTGTACAATCCATGGGTTCACCAATTACACTTTCGTCTACAGATTCTATTTGCATATCTTCCAGCCCTTCCCCCACTGGGTACGTAGGAACACAATCACACAGAGCTTTAAAACAGGTATCATTATTACTGAGAGAGTCCTGGAGAGCCTGGCAATCCCAGAGAAAACTTGTATCTCTAGTTTTCTCCTTATCCCTTCTAAAGGGCTTACCTTCAGGCTTCTGCCTAATAGATTTCCTTAGCAGTGCTCTTTCAGCATTATCAAAGTCCATAGGCCTGTACCTCTCTCTCTCACCGGAGTTTCTGGGCACTCCCAAACTGACCTTTTGGATGGCTTCTCTCTCCAATGGCCCTCAGTATAAGGCTTCAACCGAAAGCTGCTTTCCTGTGGTCTTTGGGCTTGGCCTCTCTGTAACTCCCTAGCTGGAGCATTCTCTGCTCTGTCCTCGGGGCTGCTTGAGTCATATTCAGCTTCTCTGCTCTCAGACCTGCTGATGGCTCTGCTCCTCTGCACCCTCTCTCTCCTTCCTTCTCTTACGTATGTTCCTGTTCTTGTTCCCGAGCCTCCGCTTGTTCCTGTTCCTGTTCTCTCTCTTGTCCCCCTTCTTCCTGTTCCTGATTCAAATGAGTGCTTTTTATCTTCCTTTCCCTTAGGGCTTAGCTTCGCCCCTCCCCCACCCAGGTGTCTACTATTGAGCTCAGAGCACGGGGATAATTTGTAGCTTGGGCGGGGCTGCTGCACTCGTGACTGAGTTTGTTTACATCTCCCCTGGCAACCTGTAGCCATGTGTTTTGCTTGCCTGTCAGAATCTGACGTAACCTCCTCAGTTTCATCTAGCTCCATATCAAGGGACGGGTCTTCCCCATTACAGATCCCCCCTTAAGATATTATGGGCTGCTGACTGCTCAGTCTGCCAGCCCGTAATCCTAGACAGTGCATCAGCATTACCATGTAACTTTCCCGCTCTATGCTGCACTTCAAAGTTAAAGGCTTGTAACGCCAGGTGCCACCTTGTTAATCAGGCATTATTATTTTTCATGTGGCTGAGCCACTTCAGAGGAGCGTGGTCAGTGACAAAAATAAATCTGCGCCCCGTGAGGTAGAACCTCAGTGCCTCCACAGCCCACTTAATTGCAAGGCATTCCCGCTCTACAGTGGAATAGTTCTTCTCGGCGCTCGATAATTTCCTACTGAGGTATGTGACGGGATGCTCTACCCCCTCAAACGTTTGGGACATGACTGCCCCAACCCCATCTCTGAGGCGTCAGTCTGCACGATAAAGGGCAAACTGAAATCAACCCCTCTTAGAACAGGGGCCCTACAAAGCTTTTCCTTCAGAGATATAAAAACTTCTTCCACCTCTGGGGTCCATTTTATATTATTGGGCGCATTCTTTTTAAGCATCTCGGTGAAGAGTGTGCTTTCTTTAGCGAATTTAGGGATAAATCGGCGATAGTATCCGATAAGGCCTAAAAAGCTGCGCACTTGCTTCTTATCGGATGGTCGTGGAAAATTTTTGACACTGTCAATTTTGCTGGCTAGGGGCTTTACCAGTCCATTTCCTACTACGTGCCCTAAATACTTAGCCTCCCTACTTGCAAATAAACATTTCCCTGGGTTCAGGGTTAAACCGGCCTTCCGTAGGGCGCGCAAGACTGCCTCTACCCTGGACAGGTGTTCAGCCCAGGTACTACCATAGATGATAACGTCATCCATATAGGCTAGCGCATAATCGTGGTGGGGCCTTAATACTTAATCCACGAGCCGTTGGCACGTTGCCACTGCCCCGTGTAACCCAAACTGCATCGGGCGAAATTGGTACAATCCTATCGGTGTACTGAACGCTGTTTTGGGTTTTGACTCGCGGGTCAGGGGTATTTGCCAATATCCCTTTGTGAGATTGAGTGTGGTTAAATATTGTGCTTGGCCTAGGCGGTCCAACAGGTCATTGATTCTGGGCATCGGGTATGCATCGAATTGGGAGATACTATTGACTTGCCGAAAATCGATACAAAAACGTAGGGTTCCGTCTGGCTTCGGTACTAACACAATGGGGCTGGACCAAGGGCTTTTCGACTCCTCCACTATTCCCATCTCTATCATTTCTTTCACTTGGGTTGTTACTTCCTTCATTTTGGCCTCTGGTAACCTATACGGCCGTTGCCTAATTATTTTTCCTGGCACAGTGATAATTTTGTGGGCTACCAGATGGGTCTCGCCTGTACCGTCGTTAAGACGTCTGAAACTTTTATCAATAACCGAACTAACTCCTGTCGCTGTTGCTGCGACAGATCCGGGCCTATTCGGGGCTCCGGATTTTCTTTCCAGTCAGTCGGTTGCGGACCCAGATCTTCCTCCTTTTTTTCTTCAGCCAAAGCTGTCAGGCTTTTTACTTCCCCCAACCCAGTAGACCCAAAACCACTTACTCCCCGGTTTGTGGAGGTTAGTGAAGACACCTCTTCAACTGCGGGGAAGCCTACCCGCTCACAAATTAATTGAGCGATCCGTTCGCCAGTTTTAACTTTAAAGTCTTCTTTACTAAAATTAAAGAGTAAGACTTTTACGACACCTCGGTAGTCGGGGTCTATTACCCCGGCTCCAACATCTAGAAAATTCTTGACTGCCAAGCCAGACCTAGGCGCTATGCGCCCATAGCAGCCTTCAGGAATTTGTATCTGTAAACCGGTATCTATAAGCGCTTTTCCCCCTTTCTGGACTATGACGTCTTCAACGCTGAATAGGTCATAGCCAGCGGCGGCGGCAGAAGCCCTTTGCGGACCACGAGCCTTGGGAGAAACTTTGCAAAATCTTAAAACAAACTTCTGCTTTGAGGACCCAGCATCCACCTGTGGCTTTACTGGGGAACTGGCCTTTCGGGGTTTTCCGAATAAGGGACTAGGGAGTTTCTTAGCTAGGGCTTCTGTCTTTGGGCCCCCTTGCTGCACCCTATTTGCCCTTGGGGTTTCTTCCAGGGTTTGAATAGGGACCGGGTCTGGTTTTTTACTAAGGCCTCTCCATTTCTTTAACAAATGGGGGCCAATCCCACCCTAAGATAACATCGTGCGGGAGCCGTGGGACGATGGCCACTTGCACCTCCTCGCTAGTACCTAACCCTTTTACGGACACTTTATATAATGGGTAATAGGAAGACGCTCCATGCACACACCTTACTTTCACTCGCCCATCTGCTTGACTCAGGGCAATCCGGGTATGGGCATTAATGGTCTGCCATAATTTCTGCGAGACCATGCTCTGGTCTGCCCCCGAGTCCAGCAGTGCTAGTGCCTCTATGCCCTCTACTTGGACCTTCAGTAGGAAACCCTCCCTTATGTGTCTCTCTCCCCCTGACACCAGGGCAGTCCACAACTTGCACTCCCTACGGAAATGTCCAACCTGGCCACATTTATAACATTTTCCTTTTGAAAAAGACATTGCAGTATGTTCACCAGATATCTTAACTTTCGGGGTCTTTTCTGATCTCCATAAGTTACACAGGTACACTAAAAAGATTTTTTTTTAAACTGCCTCTAATGTTTCGATTGATTTTTACGTTTTTTGGTGCGCTGAATCCAAATCTGGTAACCAATTTGCTCCATCACGTACAGATTTTTTGCTACATTGGGTTAGCAGTTTGAGGTGAACGTTTCAGATTGAGTGCGATCGAGATAAAGGTTTCTTGGATGAATTCTTTATACTAATTGTTTAGTAGTTATTCAAATAAGAATAAAGAAAATTGTAACAAGGCAGCACATAAGAATAGAGTAATGTCAACAAAACACACTGTGATGGTAGCAAAATTGTCTGCACTTAAAACAGCCACATACATGTGCACAAACATTGAGCATATAAGAGCGAGGATAGACACAAAGCAAAGCAAAGAAATGTGCAAAAAATGTTGTACAGGTATGTATGTAAGAATAGAAAACGCAAACCGCACCATTGCAATAAATGAAGACAAACACCCGATGGTGTGAAAATAAAATTCTAATAAATGAGATCCGACACTGTGGTAATAACTAGCAAATTTTTATTTCAAAGTTTAGTAAAAACACGATATTTGTCAACACAGTTTAGATTTTAAAATCATTCTTGGGTCAATCAATCTCCTGGTGGGCCCGTTTCTTCTTCCCCCGAATGCTTCTCTTGGTGCGCTGCTTGGCGTATTTTTCATCTGGGGTTTCCCGCAGCAGCAACCAGCAGAAATCAGCCATCATAGTGGTGTTCCATCTTCCTTGGTACCTTCTCTCTGCGTCCTTGATGTCCTGGTGAAACCTTTCACCTTGTTCTTCACTGTACGCCCCCAAGTTTTCGGGAAAGTAGTTCACATGGGAGTGCAAGAAATGGACTTTCAGGCTCATGTTACAGCCTTGTTCTTTGAAGGCATTGAGCATCCTGGCAACAATATCCTTATAGTTCTCATCCCGCCTGTTCCCCAAGAATTTGAGAATAACATCCTTGAAGGAATCCCAGGCTTCTTTTTCCTTCTCAGACATCGTTTCAGCGAATGCTCCATCTGAAATGAGTTTCCTTATATCAGGGCCAACAAACACTCCTTCCTTTAGCTTTGCTTCAGAAAGTCGGGGGAACTTTGAGCAAAGGTACCGAAAGCACTCACCATCTTTTGGAAGGGACTTGATGAATTGCTTAATGAGACCCAACTTAATGTGGAGAGGTGGTAATAGAATTTTATCACGAGGTACCAAGCTCTCATGAAAAACATTTTTCTCACCGGGTCTCAAATACTCCCGAATTGGCCAGTCTTTTTTCCCCCAGTGTAGGTCGCGGGCCCGGCTATCCCACAAGCAAAGGAAGCAGGGATATTTGGTGAAACCGGATTGCTGCCCTAATAGCATGGATAGAATTTTAAAGTCTCCACAAATCATCCACTTATGCTCATCATAACGAATCTTCTGAAGAATCAGGGCCAAATTCTCGTATTTTTATTGGAGAATAACAGAGTGAGCAATAGGAACTGAAGCGAATGTGTTGCCATTATGAAGAAGAACACCTTTTATGCTGTCTTTTGACGAATCAATGAACAGCCGCCATTCAGCAGGATCATACTTGAGTTTAAACTTTTCCATCACTCCGTATATATCGTTGCAAAATACCAAATCTTCCTCTTTGCTGAAATACTTCAAAAATTGTGTCTCGCGGTTGCGGTACCAATAAAAAGTTGTTCCTGGTGACAATAGATTTTTCTTTTTAAGCCGAGAACCTAGCAGTTGGGCAGCATCTTTTGGGAGTCCTAAATCCCGGACTAAATCATTCAATTCAGCTTGAGAGAAAAATTCAGGTTTCGGATCTGGTTCAGTTTCAAACTCGGAAGTACTGGACTCATCGGGAAAAGCCATCTGATGAGTCTCATCATGATCAGAACCGTCCACACAAATATGATCCAAAGATTTTGGTGGTTCAGGCACAGGTACTTCGTTGCTATGAGGCATAGGCCTAATTGCTGAGGGAAGGTTGGGGTAACTTATTACGTTCTTATTTTTTAAGTTGTATCCCTTCACAATGCAAGAGCAAAAATAGCAGTCACTGCTGTGGTCTCTTTGTTCACGCCACATCATAGGTATTCCGAAACGAAATGCTTGTTTTTTACCTTTCATCCATAAGCGTAGATCTTCCTCACATGTCTTGCACACTTTGTGAGGAGCCCACGGTTTGTCTTGATCGCCTAACTTCAAACCGAAATAGGCGAAATATACTTTTTTAATAAATGCAGAAATGTTCCTCTGCCGCTTTTTCACGGTATATTCCCCACAAATAAAACAAAAACTGTCCGGAGAGTTGACGCAACCTCTGGCTCTGTGAGCCATCACAAATACACAGCACTGCAAACTACAACTGTAGTGAACCACTTCGGAATAAAGCTGGATTACGACTGAGCAAACAAAAGGTAATAATGAACTTGCAAGAAACTTAAATTTGACAGGAACGTTCATGTCGCAACCACCGTGTTTGAGCGAGCGAACGAGGCGAGGCAAACAGGAAAGAACATGCGCCAGCGCGAGTACTGGATTTAGCCCCCGGCCTCCCAATTGTCCTGTTAATGTATAAAATGAATACAAAACACTCTAAAATATCATGAGGGAGTGTTTCTAGTTAGTTAACCATTACAACCTCTATTTTGGGCCAAGAAAATAAACTGCAGTCGGCTAAAAAGAAATTATGTGAACATTCCTTATATGGGTAAGAAATCTAATTTTGCAAGAAAACGTGACGTGATGGAACATTTTGGCTATTTTTCCTGGATTCAGCACCCCAAAATCTATAGGAATCAGTTGCAAAACTGGAGGCAGTTTTTTGGTAGTGTACCTGTGTTATTAATGCCAGCCACCTTCAACACACTTCCTCTTGAGGTCCCGGCCAACTCCGCCTCAAGGTAACGCTCCGTGAGGTTGGCCGCTTCCTCAGTGGAATGGCAGTTCTGGAGCATTAGAAAAGCCCTTACTTCAGGAGGTACGGCTTCTAAGTATTGCTCCAGGACGATGGTGTCCACTACGGAATCAACCGATCTCCTCTCTGGAGCAAGCCACTTTCCAGCCAATCCCTTTAGCCTCTGAAATAAAGCCTTAGGAGTTTCTTTTGGCATTAGCTTGGCTTCCCTAAACATACGCTTATAATAGGTGGTGTCAATCCCAACCTGTCTTTTACAGCTCTTTTCACCTCTAGATAATTTGATGCTAGAACAGCAGGCATTGTCTTGTAGGCTTCCAAAGCCTCTCCCGAAAGAGATATGGCGAACCTTACGGCCCACTGGTCTACCGGCCATTTAGCTGCCTCAGCAATACGTTCAAATGCCTCAGTGAAATCATCAAAATTATCTTGGGCAGTTAGCTGTCCTAGTGCTAGCGCACTACAGTCGGGTAGTCCTACCCCCTTTACCCTTGAGGTAATAGTCTCCTCAGTGTCCTGAGACTTCTTCACCAAAGCCTCTAGTAGTGTCAGTAGTGGCTGCTGTTGTGCATGCATCGCTGCAGTATTCCGCTCCTGTATCAGCCTCGCCAGCTCGCTCTGCTTCTCCCATTGGGCGCTCATCCAGCCCATTACTTCCTGGGGATCCATCTTGGGTTATTATTCCTGCAGGGACAGAAGAAAAGAGACAGGCCCACCAAGTGCGGCACACAAAAATATTTCTCTACCTCCTAGCTGCAGTATAATTTCTTCCCCTTTCTTACAGTATCCTTCTACGCCCGTGCCCACCTACTATTACCTGAGCACAGTGCAGATTCCAGCACTGAGAAAGGTCTCTCGGGTCCTCCAGGTCAGGCTGCCAATGAATCCAGTCCGTCTTTTCCCTCTTTCCAGGACAGCAGAATATTTCCTTCTTTTGAAGCTGGCGTCTTTTGAAGTTCCCTTTTTATAATGTCCTTGTTTTGCACCAAAAATCCTGCCAACTATGCCAATCTTGTCACCAGTGGTCTACCCTGGGTCCTAAGGCATGCAGAGTAGGGTCAAGCTGGTGAATATCCTGGGCTGGGAAGTGGGGCAATGCAGGCATAGTAGGGTACTGCCTTCTGGGTGACGTAGTCCCACACACTCCCCAAGCACAGAAATAGATGTAATCGAGTGGTTTTAAAGCAAATGAGGTTTTATTTCCCCTTCCCAGGGGATTGGTAAGCACAAAACCTATGACAAAATATCCTACCTTCTTTCATAAGGAAATTAACTCAGGAAGAGAAGAAAAATAGCTTCTTTTTATTCTAGCTTTTCAACACACCATCCTTTAACACAGGACTCCCAAAACAGTTCCTTTTAAAGGCACAAAGGTTTACTTTGCTTTCAATGCTGTGTATATAGCTTTGTATATCCAAGTCAGCGCAGAGACTCTATGTTATCTGCTATGGACAGTGTACAATCCATGGGTTCACCAATTACACTTTTGTATACAGATTCTATTTGCATATCTTCCAGCCCTTCCCCCACTGGGTACGTAGGAACACAATCACACAGAGCTTTAAAACAGGTATCATTATTACTGAGAGAGTCCTGGAGAGCCTGGCAATCCCAGAGAAAACTTGTATCTCTAGTTTTCTCCTTATCCCTTCTAAAGGGCTTACCTTCAGGCTTCTGCCTAATAGATTTCCTTATCAGTGCTCTTTCAGCATTATCAAAGTCCATAGGCCTGTACCTCTCTCTCACCGGAGTTTCTGGGCACTCCCAAACTAACCTTTTGGATGGCTTCTCTCTCCAATGGCCCTCAGTATAAGGCTTCAACCGAAAGCTGCTTCCCTGTGGTCTTTGGGCTTGGCCTCTCTGTAACTCCCTAGCTGGAGCATTCTCTGCTCTATCCTCGGGGCTGCTTGAGTCAGATTCAGCTTCTCTGCTCTCAGACCTGCTGATGGCTCTGTTCCTCTGCACCCTCTCTCTCCTTCCTTCTCTTACGTCTGTTCCTGTTCTTGTTCCCGGGCTTGTTCTCGAGTCTTCGCTTGTTCCTGTTCCTGTTCTCTCTCTTGTCCCCTTTCTTCCTGTTCCTGATTCAAATGAGTGCTTTTTATCTTCCTTTCCCTTAGGGCTTAGCTTCGCCCCTCCCCCATCCAGGTGTCTACTATTGAGCTCAGAGCACAGGGATAATTTGCAGCTTGGGTGGGGCTGCTGCACTTGTGACTGAGTTTGTTTACATCTCCCCTGACAACCTGTAGCCATGTGTTTTGCTTGCCTGTCAGAATCTGACGTAACCTCCTCAGTTTCATCTAGCTCCATATCAAGGGACGTGTCTTCCCCATTACACTACACATATAAAAGCTGTGGGCCAACCATGCACAGCACTGATGCCAGTTATGTGCATCCTCTATTCACCCCCATAAATCAAGCCCCATAACAGCAGCACCTCTGTATTGAAATGCACTGCAGACTGATGGTGTGCATGCCCCAAGATACCCTCGCTCAGGTGTTTAGCAAATATTGCACCCTCACAGGCCTTGTACAATCATAACACACTGCAGCTACTAAACAGGCTTAATGGCACAAGCACAGGGGAGAGCAAAGGCCTACAAAATCATAGAGACATTGATGGGTGAGCCAACTACTACATTCCTACATACACTCTGTCTATGTGACTATTGGCTGTGATGAAAACTGCAGTCAATGGGCCTAAGGCAAAAGTTCCTCACACAACACTGGGCAGCATATATAATAGAGGATGGCTCAGGAAAACATGACATCTGAATGCAGACTTGAGACTCAATAGGAGAGCACCTGATTGAGTGTTATGGAGAAGGTGAGGAGAGACATTCTCCTATTTGTCATATGCAGAATGCTGCCCAGGGGTCATGTGTACTGTGATGATGCTTGTGGCAAAGTGTCATGGTGTGAGTTTGGCAGCACTCTGCCAGGGATTGCTAGGTCAATGGAGTGAATATGAGAGACTTGTCGATGGTAACATAGTAAATGACGGCAGATAAAGACCAGAATGGTCCATCTAGTCTGCCCAGCAAGGCGGCAAGAGTAGGTGCACCTGCCGCTCTGTGCAAGTCACCCCTCCCCATGCCTTTGTTTAGGGGTTTACCCACAGCTCCATGTAGGTCACCCCTATTTGCTGAGATCAAAAAGAGTTAAATTTATTTTGGTTTTATCCTGTTGCTATAAAGGGATCCACTGTGTCTGTCCCATGCCATTTTGAATTCTGTTACTGTATTTGCCCCCACCACTTCCATCGGGAGGGCATTCCAAGCATCCACCACCCTTTCAGTGGAAAAGCATTTCCTGTCATTGCCTTTCAGTTTACCCCCCTTGCAGCTTCATCTTATGCCCTCTAGTTTTACAGCTTCCCCGTCTTTGGGAGAAGTTTGTTTGTTCATTAATACTCTTTAATTATTTAAAGGTCTGAATCATATCTCCCTTGTCACTCCTCTCCTCCAGAGTGTACATATTTAGGCCTTCAGGTCTCTTCTCATAAGTCTTCTTTCAAATCATTTTGGTCGCCTTTCTCTGAACTGTTGCCAATGCGTGACCAATGGTTTATCTACTAAGCCTCTCTTGATACAACTTTTGTGTTCCACAATCCTTACACGTATACTCCGATTGGTTTTCCCTACGTATAGTTTGTTGAATGGACACTGAACTACATAGATAACATGAGTGGTTTCACAACCTGCCGTTTGCATACTTTCATCATTGTCCCACATCCTCATATTGATGTGGAATCCCTGATCACTGCCACTCTTCAGATGATGTTTGGAAACAACAAATCATAAGTGGTATAGTGGCTGTTAACAAGCGAGTACTTGCCAGTTTCAGCCACTTTGTAATGTACGAGAAGTTATTTCCACACATTCTCAGAGAAGATGAAACACTTGTGGAAACCATTTCAATATTATGAATTGGGGCAATAATGATGGAATATCTGTCAGGTCTCATAAGTTGTGGCCTGTAAGATGTCCCATGGAGCCCCAATACTGTGTTCTTTGGCACATAGTTCAGATACTGTTGATGTTTGTGACTTGTCATATGTATGATGTTGGAGATATTTTAGCAACATTATATCAAAGACCATGGAGCAATGAAGAACACAGGATGAGCAATTGGAAAGATATTGAGACATGTTCTCTGTCTACTCTCTAAATAGGGACATAAGTGATGGCCTATGGACTACCTTAGGTGTATTATTAGTCTGTATTGGGGAAAGGTATGGCATGTTCAGGCAGGCGGGGTGTTTTGCAAGACTGTTGGTAGCTGTACTTGGTCAGGTTGCCAGGGCATGCAGTGCCATCAGGTAGATATTGTGAATATAGTAGATGGCAAATGGCACTGGTCATACTCTTATAAATCAGTGCTGCAAATACAATGATGTATCCTGGTAAGATTGTTGGAAATGCAGGAGTGTTCACACCTTACTATTATTGAGGTGCCTAACATTAATACTCTCTCATAGGCCTGTAGGAGTCATATTGCAGCGAGGTGTGTGTATCATTGAAATCATGCAGCAACTACGCTGATGTGTGCACCCACCAATATCCAGGAATGCATGTGTAATTCACAGCCATATTTGTGACAGGACTGTCCTGATGCAATGGGTGGCATGCAGCTGTGGTTCACAACTGTTTGCAGATGTGCCTGACAGGCTTGAAGTAGTCCATGGTTGACCACATTGCATGCAAGGACTTGTATGTTAACTTGCTTTATGGAGTGCCATGGAGGAATCTGAACTACCAATCCCTGCATGCACTGGGTTAAACTCAGGAATGGATCAAGGCAGTATGACACATCTGCAGCCAGGTGCAAAACCTACATGCAGCACTAAGGACAAATGGTTCACATCAGGGAGTACATATGCCATATGGCATTTCAATGTAAGTAGGAGCAAAGAAGTGACAATAACATCCCATAGTGGATATGGGGAATTGGGCTACTCAGACGGTTTGCAAAAGGGCTCAAGATGCATCCGTCACGCTCAGTGCAGTCCTGACTTTATCCCAAGGCATGCAAGACCATGTAGTTCTGATCTTCCAATTGCACTCTATAGGTAAAGGGAAACTACAAGTCCCTGCAAGCAATGGATTAAGCTCTCTAATGATGAAAACATGGTGGGCTCATCTGCAGCCAGTTGGGGAACTTTCCACACCCTGAAGAGAAGTTGTTTGCAGGTACTCACTGCTCTGGGGTACTCTGCGTTCCAATTGATGCCGCGCAGAAAACACTGCCAGCGCAGCTGCAGTTGCTCCTTGTCATGCCTTACCCCTGGGGTGGGGAAAAGACTGCGCTGATAGATGTGATCAGCACAGTCAGCAGATGCAGGTCGGCATCGCAAAACCTGGGATTTCTGGACCTGGCCGCCATCTTAACATGTGATTTCATGTTGCTGACTTCAGACACTGTGTGCAGTGTTAATGAGTGCTGGCCATGCCTATAAAGAATGGACACATGAGCACAAATGCACACTGTAACGGTCGTTGTCCATGCACGTTCCTGTACTGCTGCTACATACTCCAGTGCTAGGACTGAACCACAATGCAATGCAAGCCATGAATCTGAATAGGGGTGATGTTTAACACCTGAGGCTGGGTAGACAGCCAAAGCAGCATCTAAGCTGCCACAAATATGAACATACACACCATGCTGCAACACACAGCATGGTCAGTAGGACAACTACAGAGTGGCCAATGTACACTGGATCCTTAGTGTTATTGTTCTGAGTGTGTGTATTTGCTTGCCTCTGCAACTACATTCTGACTCATAGAAACATGATGCAAAAAAAAAGACCACTTGGCCTATCTAGTTTGCTCTTCCATATCAACTACAATAGCCCCCTTTTTTCCTTTTAAAGATCGTCTGTATTGATCCTATGCTTTTTTAAATTCAGATACTGTCCTCGTCTCTACCACCTCGACTGCAAGACTATTCCATGCATCTACCATTCTTTCTGTAAAGAAATATTTTCTGGATATCAATCCTGAGTCTATCCCCTTTCACCCTCATCCTATGTCCACTCATAGCAGAACTTGCTTTCTTTCGATTGGCATAAATGCACGAGGCTCTCCTCTTGTGCATTTATGCCAAGGAGGTATTTAAACGTTTCTATCATATCTCCTCCATCCCGCCTTTCCTCTAATGTATACATATTAAGATCTTTAAGTCTGTCCTCATATGCTTTATAACAAAGACCACTAACCATTTTAGTAACCACCCTCTGCACCAACACCATCCTGTTTATATCTTTTTTGAAGGTGCAGTCTCCAGAATTGCACACAATACTGCACATGAGGTCGCACCAGAGATCTATACTGAGACACTATCACCTCCTTTTTTATGCTGGCCATTTCTCTCCCTATGCACCCAAGCATGCTCCTGGCTATCACTGTCACCTTTTCTATCTATTTAGCCACTTTAAAATCATCAGAAACAATCACGCCCAGGTCCTGCTCTTCTTTCATGGACAGAAGTACTTTGCCTCTACACTGTAACACTCCCTTGGATTTTTGCAGCCCAAGTGCATGACCCTGCATTTTTTAGCATTAAATCTCAACTGCAAAATTCTTTACAATTCTTCAAACTTAGCAAGATCCCTCCTCATGTTATCTACTCCTTCCTGGGTGTCAGCTCTTGCAGATTTTGGTATCATCCGCAAACAGGCAAACCTTAACTGACAGCCCTTCCACATTATCACTAACAAAGATGTTAAAAAGAATTAGACTAAGGACAGATCCCTGCAGTACACCATTGGTAACTTTCTTTTCCCCAGAGTGAGCTCCATTTACCTGTTCCCTTTGTCGCCTCCTACTCAACCAATTTCTAACGAAGTCAGTCACTTTAGGGTCCATCCTTAGGGTGCTCAGATTATTAATAACAATATAAGAAACCATAAAATGAACCAGAACTATAATCAAAAAAAGAATCTGGTCAAAAAGAGGAAAAGAATACTACAATAGATGCATATGTTGGAAAGTTTGCTATGTAGGGGAAAGGGAAAACCCCTCCAACTGCGAACTGTTCCTTTTTAATCTTTTATGACAAAATGTGTAATTAGTGAAAAACCTTATAAATGGCCACCCAGAGCCAACATGCCAAGAATACTTAAAACCAAACAGGTTTGTGAAAGTATACTTAGCTGGCAACCGGAGCCGAGAATCCGTGATGATACAGTTGAAGAGCAGATGAAACATCCAACAATAAGTTAACTTAGACAGCAGCTAGCAATGTAGCTTCCAAAGTTCGTGTCCAAAGACCACAAGTGTGTGACACGGCACTGTGTTTCATGTCTAAAGACCCTGTCTCAAGTGTTGTGAGGATAAAGATAGAGACAACAAAACTGCTATCAAGATGCTCCTCAATAGCAATTCTTCATGCTCTGTGCCTTACAACCGTTCCCTCAATCGGGATAGTGTCTGATGAAGTCTTGAATAACCCATACTTTAACTATGGAAGCCGAAAAAGGACAAAAAGGAAGAGCAAAAAAAGAAGAAACCAAAGAGCAAAAATATCATGATCCAAGAGTGCTCCACCAGTCAATCTCTGAATTGAGAACATTAGGTATAATCGTATTCAGAGAAAATATCCAGCATTGCTATAAAACTTGCAAGAGATGTTCCCAATCTCCCCCCCCCCCCCGATCATTAGGCACATGATCAATGACACGCCATTGGAAATTCGTGAAAGTATGCTGAAATTGAACACAATGGGGTGCTAAGGGAGCTGTCAAAGTCTTTGTGTGAATTTGTGACTTATGTTCAGATAGATGTTTTTTCACTGGATGAGTAGTATGGCCCACATACTGTAAACCACAAGGACAAGTAAGCAAGTAAACCACATAAATTGAAGTGCAAGTAGTATGCCACTTAGTCACATAATGACGTCCTGTGAAATTATGTTGTCATTGAAGACCGGTCTGAGATTGTTTGCAAAATATGCAACGTGTTGTACCACAAGCTAAATGGCCCAGATCTTGATGAGCAATAAGAGGACAATCCCCAGAGCCTGCAGAATGAACCACCATGTCTCTAATATTGCTTCCCCTTTGGGAAAACAATCATAAGATCCTTTCGGAAGCATAGGTAGGGAGATAAAACATACCATGGTGTTCAACCAAGATACAAAATCCAACAGGGATTGTTCAGTACAAGTCCATAGGAAAAAGATGTCATCCAGAAATCAGACCCATAAGGAAACATGTTGAAACCACACAGATGTAGAAATAAATGCTTCCTCCAACAAGACCATATATATGATGAGTGAAACGGTGTCAAAAGCTTTACTGAAATCTAACTAAATGACATCTAGGGCTCTCACTTAGTCCAACTCACTGGTCATTCAGTCAAAGAAATCAATGAGATTTGTCTTTTTGTATCTTTGCTTTCCTGACTAAATTGCTAGCTTCTCTAAGTTTTTCCAAATATAGATGGCTGTCTTCCTCTCTCTGTGAGTTCTTATATTTTATAAAGGTCTCCCTTTTTTTCTTCACCTTTTCAGCTGCTTCTTTTGATAACCATAGTGGCCTCCTTTTTCTTTTACATTTATTTACCTTTCTAACAAAAACATTTGTTGCCCTTAAAATATCCCCTTTCAGTTTTGTCCATTGTTTTTCTACATCCCCCAGCTGTTTCCATCCCGCTAACAACTCCCTGAGATATTGTCCTATCTTGGCAAAGTTATTTTTTCTACAGTCTAAGACTCTCATTTCTGAATTGATTTTATCAGCCCTAGTCCTAATACAGAACCACACCATCTGGTGATCAGTGGATGCGAGATGATCTCTCACCATAACATCAGAAACACTTTCCCCATTGGTAAGCACCAAATCCAGCATGGCCCCTTCAAATGTGGGTTCTGTTACCAGCTGCCAGTATAGTTCTCCCTTTAGAGAATCCAGGATCTCCTTACTTCTAGATGACACCTTAGCAGGGATGTGCCAATCAACATCCGGCATATTGAAGTCACCTATCAGTAGCACTTCTCCTTTCATGGCAACACTGCGTATGTCTTCTGTGAAATCTCCATCCACTTCTTCTCCTTGTGAGGGGGATACGAATTTCACTCCAATATAAATGGATTTCCCTTTCCCTCTTTAATATTATTTTTTACATATAGTGCCATTCCTCCTCCCCTTCTTCCTACCCTGTCCTTCCTGAATAAAATATAACCTTTAGACCACACTGAGTACTTAACACTTCCATGTGGCTTGGATACATATGTCACATAACTGAGTGCTTGCTTGTGAAAAGGTCAGTGGTTCAAGCACAGGTCATGGTCATCATTTCCCAACTAAGAGGGTAGTGTGTGTGTATTTTGTAAATAGAATGCTAGGTATCATAAGGAAAGGGATAGAAAATAAAACAAAGTATATTATAATGCTTCTATATCGTTCCATGGTGCGACCACACCTTGAATATTGTGTGCAATTCTGGGCGCTGTATCTTAAAAATGATATAGCGTTATTAGAAAAGGTACAGAGAAGAGCCACCAAAATGGTAAAGGGGATGGAAGGATACCCCTATGAAGAAAGGCTAAAAAGGTTAGGGCTCTTTAACCTGGAAAAGAGATGGCTGAGGGGAGATATGATAGAAGTCTATAAATTAATGAAGGGAGTGGAATGGGTAAACATAGATCGATTGTTTATGTCATCAGAATATAGAAAGACTAGGGGACATGCAATGAAGCTACAGGGTAAACTATTCAAGACAAATAAGAGAAAGTATTTTTTCACTCAACGTGTAATCAAACTCTGGAATTTGTTACTGGAGGATGCAGTAAAAGCTGTTAGTGTAGCTGGGTTTAAAAAAGGTTTGGACAAATTCCTGGAGGAAAGTCCATAAACCATTATTAAAAAGGGACCTGGATATCACTGCTTGACCCAATACAAGCATCGTGGAACCTATGTCTTTTAGGGAAACTGCTAGATACGTATGACCTAGATTGGCCACTGTTGGAAACAGGATACTGGGCATGATGGACCTTGGTCTGACCCAGTATGGCATATCTTATGTTGTTATGTTCTCTTCTGTCTAAGTGCTAGAACACTGCTGATTACTGCAAGATGTATGGGTCATGGGTGGATACAGCCAACTTGGCTATCACTTTCACACTGATGATGTCAGCAGTACACACTGCCTGCATATTCATGGCATGACAGAAACAGCGGTTTGCAATACACACTTAACAGTCACTACATCCTATAGTTGCCACATGTCTGCTGTGTATCTGTGCCATCAATTCTGCTTGCCCGCGCATTCACTCACACTAGAGGATAGGAGTCACACAATGTTACCTTTCTTTGGAAAATGCACAGTCAGTCATAAAGCAGCTGCTCATGGCTCACAGTACCCAAGGCTGGGTCATGCATTAGGCTGCCTAGACAGGTGACTAGGTATATAGATCATGGTGGACAAGTGGCCATGGTGGAGCACAGTGTGAGCATGATCAGATCTGCACAGTTGACAAATAGTTCTCGTCACATACAAAATACCTTAGCACAGGATCACCTACCCAAAATTCAGTAGGTCACATAACATTCACCCGTGCTAACACCTCACACAGTGAAAGCTCCATTTTACCTGGCAATGACATGCTTGGCATGCCCTTGACAATACACACAACAGCACTGCAGCTAACACTCAGGGCAGGGCCAACAGTATCTTCTGCAGCAAGCAGACATTGCTGCTGATACCTTATCCACACCCATATGTTGCTGACATGGCTGCGAGGTAGAAGCACCAGTGGCACAACTCCATTGTGACAAAATCAGCATGTATGTGTGCTGACCCTGTCACAGCAGAGTCACACCAGATCTTGCAGATATATACCCCTGTGTGGCTACCTAGTCCACCTAACAGAATAATCAGCCCCACAAAGTTACTCACAAGGCACCACCTTTGCCATTTTGACACCAACAAACATGGTGCTCTTTATTGAAACAGTATCATGCTGTGACTGCCAATGCACCACTACTATCACTAATTTCAGGGCTCCTGTCTAGAAGATGCATATTGCCTACATGTGAATGGTCTCTCTGTGTGCTGTTTAATGGGCGGAAATGAATCTCTCTTTTTCAAAGCAGCCCTTAACACCAGCTGTTCCCAGTGGCTGCGCCTGTAACACACGATACTGGAACAGCCATTAGGGGTACACATGCTGTCTCTGCCTGCACTCTGCCCAGTTAACACCCATTCTCCACCCCTTTGCAACTTTCCGTCCAATGAGCTCACATTATCTGCACTTCCTGCAGTGGTAATCGCTACCAGTCACCAATAACACCTGCTAACAGCACCTTTGCGCCCTTACCAGTCCTTAGAAAAGTTCGCCTTAGATGTCCTGTAAAAACAATCCCATAAATCTTTCCTTTGTCCCCCAAGAATAAATGTTTACATACTCCTTTGATGGGTAAAAGAGAAGGGATAGGTTGCTTTTATTTTCTGAAATTACCTATTTGCGGAATTTTGTGTGGGTGGGTTGGAAAGATGTGAATGTCTAGGAGTAATAAGTTGGGAACATTATTAATTTGCTCTTCACCAGGGTTAGAAAAATTGGTGTGGGCAATGTAATTAAAAGTATTTTAGCTTTCAAGCCATAATTGAAGAACTGCATATTTTGGTTTATTTCACTGCTAATGTTGATGTTGGGATGGATGGGAATGCTCAATTATTATTGACCTCATTAGAAGCTGCAAATATGTTAAAAATGATTCATGCTCTTACACATCTCGGTGGTGACACTTCAGATCTTATTTTTGCTTTGAAGCTATTAGTAACTATATGGAAAAATATATAGAGGATGATGTCGTGACTCTGAAGACTAGCAAAAGACTTGATAGCTTTGAAAAATAATAGCGGACAGAATGCACTGTAAGAAACATTGGGATACTTTGAAAGAAATGAAGCAGGATGTCTCATATTACCCCCCTACTACCTCGCCCATCCCACAACAGATCAACCAGACAATCCTCCAATAACTCCATCGTCGTCCCCCACAAAAGAACCAAATCCACACAACGGACCTGCAACAGAGCCTTCGAACTTTATGCTCCATCCCTCTGGAACTCTCTACCAAACCACATCAGGAACAACGCTGACATCACATCATTCAAGAAACAGCTGAAAACAATCCTATTCCGTGAACATCTTTGAACAGAAATACCACCCTATCCGCATGAACTAATACTTAGATACAGCAGAAGTGTACATGTCTATGTCCACCCAAATCATTAATTGTTGCCCCTTGGTGATGGCCCCACCCTGTAAAATATTGCCCCCCCCCCTTTTGTTATATGTTACACCGCTTTGACCCGGTGAAAAGCGGTATATAAATGCAGTTAAATAAATAAATAAATTACAGTTTGGACCCCAGTAAGAAAATCTGTGGCTACGTTTCCCTCTTCAGATAAATGCTGGACCTGTGGTAACCACTAACCACCAACTATCTCCAACTAAACCCCTAATAGACAACCACTACCTGGCTTAGTGGCCCTACCTCTCCCCCCCTCTGGTCCCCGATTCTTGATGGAACCCCAGTCCGCATTACATCCTCCTTCCGCTACCTCAGGGTAATTCTTGACAGCTCACTCTCTTTCCATGATCATGTCAATGAGCTCTCACAGCGTTCTCTCTTTTTCCTCCGCCGTATCTGAGCTGTCTACCCACTGCTGTCTACTGCCACCTTAACCACCCTTGTTGTCTCTCTTGTTCTGTCTAAATTAGATTATTGTAATGTGGTCCTAGCTGGACTCTCTGAAATGCCTCTGACTCATACAACATGCTGCAGCTGACTAATTCACCATGTATCTAGATTCAACCACATTATCACGCTCTTTATTCACCTTCATTGGCTCCTTGTATCATCCTGCTTTCAGCACAAGATACTCACTCAGGTTCATAAAATGCTTCACACTGGCTCCCCAGATTATTTGGCTTCCTCTCTCATTTTACATGCTCCTCATAGTTCCCTTCCACCTGAACCATCTTTTCTTACCCACTCCTTCACAAGCACATCTTGAATGCACATGTCATTCCACTTTCTATTTCCTCGGGCCCTCACTATGGGACAATCTTCCCTCTTCTTTTTAGTTAGAATCTTTCTTCAATATGTTTAAGAAACAGCTCAAAACTCATCTTTTTGCATTGCTTTCAATCTCTCACAGACGTTCTCAGCTGATTTCCTTAAAGTGTCTTCCTTCCTCTCGCTCTCCTCCTTTTCCCTCTTCTTTTGGTCCCTCATGTGTCATGTTTTGTGTTCCTTCTTTTCTGTATTTTAACTGGCATTCTTTTCTTACTATGGGTTTTATTGTATTTTTATTGTAAACCACTTTGCTGTTTCCATGATAAGTGGTGTATCGAGTTGTATTAAAACAAAATGAAATGAAATGAAACAATTCTGGTCTGATGTCCTATATTTGTGATAAATTAGATTTGCATTTTGAGATTGCCTATAAGATAGTTATTTCAAAATCTGTGGGCTGTTTCTCCAAATGGGTTAGTTTTGTGCATATCATGGCAGTCATGAACTGGGGTATATGGAGTATGATCTCAGTCCCTCAAATTTACTGCTAATGCTTGGCGTAGTATTTGCATCATGTCAAAGAGAGATACTTTCTGGAGTTTGTAAGATGTAACATGTATGGGTAGTTTGTCAAGATGTGCTTAGAAATTCTTCTTTATCAAGCCTGTGGCTCCCAATACAATGGGAAATATTTCTGTTTTTTGCTGCCACATTTTCTTAGTCTCTGCTTTCATTTCTTGGTACTTCAGGACCTTCTGCTTCTCCATGTAATTCACAGAATAATCACTTGGAACCAACACCTCTATTATCAATGCCATTCTGGTGTTTTTCTCCTTTACCACTATGTCGGGTTTCCTCATATCCAATTTCTTATCCATCAGAATGGGAATGTCCCAGGTGATCATCATTCTCTAATTCTCTTAGGGTCATGATTCCAGTGATTTTCAGGGACAGCGATATTTATAGAGTTTCCAGTGGATGAGACATGCTACTTAGTTGTGCCTTTCTGTAAAAAAATTTTCCGCCATCAGAACTTCACAGTCAGCTATGAGGTGAGTCACTGTTTACAGGCCTTTCTTACAGAATCAACATATGTCTGTTTTGCCAGTTTTTTCAATGCTCACTGCAAACCAACTTGTCTGTAATCTGCTATCCTGAGCTGCAAATATTAATCTCTAATCTTATGGTTTCAGTTCACCTCTACTTTTATTTATTTTTATTTATTTAGACAGTTTTGTATACCGCCTTATCCTTCAATCAAAGCGGTCACAACACAATTGGGGGATACATTTAACACACGGGGATATGAGACACATACACTAATACTTACAGGGAACATGGGCAGTGGAGGGTTAAGTGGCTTGCCCAAGACCACAAGGAGCATCTGTGGGACTAGAAACCCCAGTCCTTCCGGCCCAAGGTTACTGTCCTCTAGTGGGATTTGAACTCCTGACCTTCCGGCCTGAAGTACCTTGCCCCAACCCCTAGGCTACTCCTCCCTTAACCAATCATGGGTCTGTTCTAGATCGATAAAGGGTTCCTGGAGTAACATCTTGTATTTTCTACTGTATTTCTGCATTTGCCATTTGTTTTTCCTTGTTTCTTGATCTAATTCTTTTTTTCTCTTGTTTTGTAAATTCTGTTGCTTGCTTTCCTGTGTGTGCTTGTGGATTCTCGCTCAGCCCGTCTAATCATCAGAACACTTGTCCAAATTTGATGATAGAGGTAGATTTTAGAGTGGAGGAGTAGCCTAGTGGTTAGAGCAACAGCCTTGTACCCGAGAGCTAGGTTTTATTTCCACTGGTGTTCCTTTGTTACCTCAGGCAAATCACTTAACATTCCATTGCCTCAGGTACAAACTTAGATTGTAACCTCTCTGGGCATGAGCTAAATACTTTCATATTTCAGCACCTTTTGTGTATTTGGATTCAATGATGATGTTAGGTAGGCCTGGAAGCCTATGATAGTAGCTCTGTAGGTGTAATCGATCTCTATAAACTCTAGGAATGTACAGTCTTGGCATATGCTGTTCTTATATATTATCTCATAGGCATGGAGGAATTTTTTTGTTCGCACATCTGGTTTTCAAGATCTTTAAAAGACCATTCTACAATCCCAAAGCTGTATGAGAGCACAGGGATTGCCAGCTAATTGATGGATTGTATCTTATTCCGTGTTATTAAGGCACTTTCCAATAAAGATTTTAATCTTCTATAGTATTCTTTACTGTTGTTTTCTCTCAGTAATTTCTGCTTGAGTGTCATTCATTCTGCTGCTCCAAGATATGTATATATACCTTTCTGCTCAAATTCCATGATGTCACAACTCTCACCCAGGGAGATGTTTTCCATTTTGCATTGAGTAGTCATCTATGTCTTGCAAAAGCTACATTTTTTTATATCCTTCTTACAGTGGCCACAAGAACTATACTTAGCTGCTGGAAAGACAATGCCTTTCATAACTTATAGTTTATTTTGCTTGATATACCGCCTTTCAATGAACAGCATTGGTGCTTTAAGTGCTCCAGTATTAGAAGATGGAATTGATGTTTGCAGACCATCGAATAAATAGTTGTATGGTACACAAGGTGTGGGCATTCAGATGAGCACTTCAATTAGCTTTTCCTTTCTAATCCTGTACAGCATCCACTTGCATGACAGTTTTATTGATGTAAGTAGTATAATTGTACACATTTGAGCCACTGGTATGGTTTCTTTTTTTTTTGTCATAAACTGAAAAAATAAATTTGGATAAGAAAAGTAAACACAATTTTCAGTAAGCATTTTTTAATTACTGCAGAGTGCTAAATGTAGGTTTTATGGGCCCGATATTCAGCGGTGGTGGCTAGCACTACTAAAGTGGCTGGCTGCCACCGCTGAAATTTAGACCTGGATATTCAGTGCTGGGGCCATATCCGAGCCCCGTCATTGAATATCCAGATTGCTCGGATTGCCATGAATCTAACCGGGCAATATTCAGCTGCTGCCTGTTTACCTTCAGTGGTGAAAGTTAGGCCAGCCTTTACTGTGTCTAACATTTGCCACATTGCAATAACCAGGCAGCGGCTCAATATCGCTGCTGCCTGGTTATCCCCCCTGGAACACCCCAATGCTTACCATTCAGCATCAGGGCACAGATCAGCAGCATCCACAGATATTCAGCGGCACTAAACATGTTAATGCCTTTGGACAGGATATTCAGTAGGCACTAACACGGTTAGCAGGTCTGCTAACTGACTTAATCCCTTTTAATATCGAGCCCATCATCTTTAGTCACTTAGGCGCTTGTTTACAAAGCCGCGGTAGCGATTCGCGATCGTTATCGGAGCCGCGGCCCCATTGAAATCATTGAAATTTGCGTGTATTATTCACATATAAATCTAGGTGGTTTCTTATAAAATTACTCTCTAAGGGGCTTGTTTACAAAGCCGTTGTAGCGATTCGCGATCGTTATTGGAGCCGCGGCCCCATTGAAATCAATGGGGCCGCGGCTCCGATAACGATCGCGAATTGCTACCGTGGCTTTGTAAACAAGCCCCTTAGAGAGTAATTTTATAAGAAAACACCTAGATTTATATGTGAACAATACACGCAAATTTAGGTATTTTAGACATATATGCACATAAGCGGGCAACTGACGCAGCCACTATTCTATAGGTAGACATACAAATCCAATTGTGTAGGCTTTTACTGTGGACGTGCACAGGGGTGGAATTTGGGCAAAATGTGGGTGGATTGCAAGGGGTGGAGTTTGGGCAAAGTATGGGTGGAGTGCAAGATTCTGCATGTAAATATTGTGTTTTCCTTACCAACTGAGATGCAGGTATTAACATCAACCCTAGGACTAATGTAAGTGATTGCACCTTAACACATATTTTCAGCTGTTTAACCAACATTTTATAACTACATTAATGACTTGGGAATGTAAAAAATTACCCTTTTAGGGATAATTCTATAATAGATCCCCTAGGTTAGGTGAATAAAAACAAACTTCTTTTTAGCCTAATTTATAAAGACACATGGGGCCCTTTTACTAAAGGGCACTATGGTATTGTACCAAATGTGCCAATAATGTGCACATCCATGGCATGCTAGGGCAACACTACAGTGCTAACTGTTGGGATCATGGAAAGCATGTTCCTGGCAGTTGTTACAGTCATACAGTTCATGATAATAGAATCAGTGCACTGAACAGCACCTATGGAGGTGGTAGTGAGTGTACCCATGCTATTAGCCCACCATGCAAGTGTGCTACCTGCGCAGTTCTCACCCAGCATGCTCTGCCTTTAGCTCTCCCACTTGCTACCCTAACATGCCATGGAAAGTTTAGCACCAAAATCCAGCAGCACTAAGGGGGTCATTCTGCTAGCTCCAGCAATTTCCTCCCCATATGAACAGCGGGTTTGTATGGTGAGGCCTAGATGGGAGCAGGAGAGGGCATTCCAGAGGTGGAGCAAGAGCGGGCTGTGACCCCAAATGTACAGGACCGATTCAGAGGAATAAGTTCCCCTGGACTGGAGGGGAATCGCCATGCGGAACCCAGGGACGCAGGTGAGTGGGCACAAGGGGCTCCCTGCAGCCCTCCCCAGGCCTTGGAAGGCCAGAACTGGGTTGGGCTGCGGGGAAAAAAGAGCTTGGTTGGTGGCCGGGGATCGCGGCTCATGAATGGAGCTGCAGTGCTATGGCAACAGGATGCCATGACACTGTGGCTCCATTCAGGAGCCTGGCTGAGTTAGCTGGGTATGTGTCTGGGCATGCAGGCTGATCAGAATCGAGGCCTGGCTTGCACATCCAGGCTGTAGACCCGATACTGATCCTGTGGGCATGTCTAGCCCCTGAGGCAGGGGCGGTTCTATCATTAGGCCAACTGAGGCGCTTGCCTCAGGCATCAATTTCAAGGGGGCGGCACTCCGGCAGTTGTGGCTGTGTTTATTTCTGATTTTGCCACTTCTGGTCTGCCACTGCCTTTCCGTCACTTTTTGCCCTGCTCAAGCTTGTCTGAGCATTAAAAAAAAAGCTTCAGAAAGGCAGTGGCAGGTCAGGCGGCAAAATCAAAAATAAACACAGCCGCAGCAGACGGAGTGCCGCCCCTCCCCCTTGCGTTTTTTCACGCTCAAGCTTTAAGAAACAGAGAATCAGAACCAGGAGCTAAGTCAAAGTGTCACGTCTGCCACAAGACCATTTCTACAACAGATCCCTGGATCCAGACCCCAAAATCTCTGTGCTCTCCACCAGTCCCTGACGCCATTTTCTGCAACAGATACAGCGCGAGGCTTTGCTGGACATGGTCACGAACGATGCGTATGAAAGAGGCATGTGCACACGCGCAAGCAGGCAGAGGCAGAAACGGCGGCAAAAGACTCGACACCGTTAGGGAAGGCCGCAAGCCCTCTGATGCACCAGGGAGATAATCACAGTCCTGATGATCACTGCCGAACTATCCACTGCTGTTGAGTCTGCAGGAGATAGCAGGGGGGATTCACTTGGCCTGATAACAATTGAGAGAGCTCTGATGAAGGAGCCACAGCCGTGTGTGCTCAGCCTTAGCAGTAACGCTAAGAAGGTGTTTCTCTACTTTCTTTCTCAGGCCTCTCTCTATATATATTTTTTTAAAAATAACAAAACAAAGGAGCTGTGGCTAAGACTAGGAACCTCTTTCAGCTAGTCAGAAGCTGACCTTCTTGGTCAGAAACTGCGCAGCCTTGTTGGCAGTCAAATCTCTTCCCCATTCCTCCTTCCCTGTACTCTAATTCTATGCATGGATGCATCTTTGTGTATTGTGACATGATCAACTATGGGGTATTCAGTTTCAATTATTATATCAGCAATTGGGGGGAAGGGGGGGGGTAGAAACCTGAGCCTAGCCAGGGCAATAGGTTGACAGGAACAATAGGGAGAGAAGAGGCATTCAAGTGTAACAAGGTTTGGCACAAGTCTGAGCTGGCTCTGGGAGAGCAGGGGTGCTTTCCAAACTATTGGATCTCTTGACTGGTATATGGCCAGAAGGTCTACTGGCTGCAAAAACCTGAAGCACTTGACACTGAGGTTGGGGGGGGGGGGGTGAGAAGAAATAGAGGGAAGAAGGAGCTGCCTTTGAAGACTCTGGCTGGGGGAAGGGGGGGGTAGTATGATAAATGAGAACAATGGCCACGTTTTGTCTGATTGTGTATTTTCTGTTCCTGGGAAGGACAGACTGATTGGCCCAGCAAATGTTAATTTTTATAGTTTTTTTCCACATTTTAGGCCCTCCTGTTTTTGATCTCTCCTTATGAAGTATAGTCATACTTCAGTTTCCTCATTCATTCCTGTTGAGTTTCTGTCATCTAACAGGACACCAAAGCATCTTGGAGGGAGTGGAGGAAGGTTATTGGGTCCTAAAAGCCCTTTCATCCTTGGCCTTGATGAGGGATCTCATTTTAAACACACTTTTAGCAAAGAGATGAATTCTAACCTAGGTAATGCCCTTCAGCCAGTCTAGTGAGAATGAATTTAACAATATCCTACAGCAGAAACACATCAATGCTTGGTCCCTTAGTGGCAAAAAAGGAGTGACATCAGGAGAACTTTTGCTCCTTAGAGAATCCAGTTCTTCAGTTGGCTTTGATAGTATCCCATTCATTCTGCCACCTGTCAAACTATCAGACTTTCATTTCACAGTCCCCCACTAAAAACAGTGGGCCCCCAGCCTGGTCCAGCCAGCCTGTTTTCAGAATAATAGAATTAACTTACATGGCCTCCACCTCCATGCATATTGTAAATATTCTGAAAATCAGTTTGCATGGCCTGCCGTCTTCTTGCAATTCGCATACTGTACAGTAGTAATTTGACTTATTCAGCTTTTCAAATAGGTGTTTGAATGTTCCAGGGCCCACTAGTATTTACAGTGATGCTTTTTTGGATGGGCTCCTTATGGGAGTTTTGGAAGTTTGTGCTGATATGGTATGGTATGGTATGGTAGATTTGCTTTTTGTTGTAGGGTTTTGTATTAGTTCACAATATGCCTGGTTCTGGAGAATGTTTGTTAGTGAAATGAACAGAATCAGATTTTTTTTTAACATATTGAGTTCTATGGGTGAATGTCCTGGTTCTGCTGTGCACCCACCGTGGATGCAAAATATATGTTGAAAAAGAAAAATCAGAACCATAACACAGTTTATAACAAAATAAAAATGAGTTATAATTTAGTTTTATAAACTGTGCTGTTGGTTCTTGCTCTCTTTTAGTTCCTTTGTGTGCAAACATCTTGCATTTCCTCCATATAATCTAATCGGCTTTTTGGTTTGGTCCAGTCCCTGATTGGAGTTCTGAAAAAGCCCCGCCCCCTCTACGGGGGGGGGGGGACCATCTCATCTTTCGGCTCAGGCAGCAGATTGCCTTGAGCCGCCCCTGCCCAGAGGGATCAGAATCAGGTCTACCTCTGTATGCCCTGCTTCTGATCGGCTGCACAGGGGCTGCATGACCTGTGTGGAATTGGCCTCCACTTGCCATTGCCCTGCTTTTAGCACACAAACAATTCCATGCTGACAGCTATTGCCCTTCAGTAAAAGCCAAAATGCTAGGGCAAACCAACAGAAAACACAGCTAAACTGAAATTGTGTCCATTTAAATCAGCTAAAGTGTTGGTGTTGTGGGCCTGGTTTCCCCACAAAAGTTCCCATGAGTGCTCGCAAATCATGAACTGTGTAAATGTACACATGAACAGTCTGTGCGACTGCACATATATTTTTTTTAATTTCTTTATTTACATTTTCAAACAAATTACAACAAAAGCAAAAATTACAATTAAAATGATAATACTCTTTAAACATAAAAGCGAAAAACAAAGCTTTAACAGCCTACCCCAACCTTACCCCTCCCTTCACCATGCGATCTTCGAAAGAAAAAACTTATGAAATGAGCACAAAAAAGAGGGGACGGAGACCTGCAGTGGCTATGACTCCACACCAGCTCCTCACCATGTGATAACATAATGGCATGCCTACATTACCCCTTGATTTACACCATATCGTGCTTTAGAGATGTAAGTATTTAGGGGTTTCCACTTGAGGAGGGTGGAAGGCATGAAGGTTGTTCCATAACGTGTCATTTGTTCGTATTTGCAGCATAAGCACAAACGGTTCCACCATTCATGCCAGCTAAGCTCGGCAGTATGCTTCCAGTTTGCAATAACGAGATGCAGAGCCACTCCCATCATGAAGTCAAATTAAAAATGACAACCCCTCTGTAACAACGAGATGTCAATTGTTGGCCGAAAAACGACCACAGACCAGGAGAGAGTGGCTCTGAATCCCAAAACTTCTTGGATTCGGTTCCAAATCGAAATCCAATAGGACTGAATATTAGGGCAGTCATATACCACATGTCTTAAAGTGCCAACATCACTCTGACAAAACCAACATTCATTACCAACCGTTTTATCCCATTTAGCAACCTTTATTGGGGTAAAGTGACCTCTGTGTACAAAAAAGTATAAAGCTTGTGAAATAGAGGCAAACTGAGATACTCTATTGGTCTTGCTCCAGAATTTTACCCATGATTCCGGAGAAGGAGTCTCCCCTGTATCATGTTCCCATATCCACTGAACACTAATAGCCTGTGGGGTGTAGTTCTGAATGACCAATTTATAAAAGTAAGAAGCCACCCCAGTAGTCATATTGGGCTGAACCTATAATGTTCAACAAACCACATTCTTCAGGTAAAGATTTGATATCAATAGGGGATTTCTCTATACAATGTCTCAGCTGAATCCACTGGAAGTATAAAGATTTAGGCAAGTCAAACTCCCGCTGTAGACAAGCAAAAGACTTCCACTTGCCATCTAATACCAGTTGCCCAATGGCCCAAATACCCCTACTGAACCACTGTTGCCATGAAAACGGACTTTGATGAATTTTTAAGAATGAAGGACATCCATTGTCCACCGCCCGTCTGTATCAGATCTAGTTTGTATTACAGTGGGGGATAGAGAATTCCTTACTAGGATGGCTACGGCATTTTTTTCTATTCAAAATAAAACAATGGTCAGCTGCCAGAGTGATACTGCAATGCCAAAATCCAAAAACACTCCACCACAACAGGACTGGTAGTTAATATAGCAACAAAAAAGAGAAAAAAGACGTCTTTATGTCCCACGGTCTCTGTATCTTTTACCAACCTATAAGGGGGTCTCAGAACTCACAGGCTAATGAGTGAATTACATCAATCTCTGTAAAACATTTGCCCTTTTGCATCAATGACCAACCCTTATGGTGAGCATATACATCAGCAATGTGCAGAAAGAACACAACAGCCAACTTAGCTTCAAAAATCCTTCAGCCTGTCACGATCAATCTGGTGCCCCAACGCCCCACTCAAGCGCCCATCGAGGGTTTCACACTATGTTTCATCAGGGGGTCCACTTGCTCCCAAAGCTACAAAGAAACAAAACCATAACATTAAAACCTCACCTATTCCCACAATCAACCAATCAATTAAAATCCATATACTACTTACCGAAACCACATTGCTCCACCTTTTTTTTTATTGGCAGCAGAAAAAGCCACTAGTGAAAATGGTTTTATATCTAATTTTAACGACTCCTTCACATTTAAATGTGTTTCTTGTAACAGTAGAATGTCAGCACTTTCCTTGCATCCATATAAAAATATCTTTTTCCTCTTTATGGGTTTGTTAATGCCCTTAACATTCAGTGAGACTATTTTAAAGGAAGACATATTGACAATATAGTATAAAATGACAGTCAACTGCTACAGAAACATACCGAGTTGTAACATATGATTTTACATTGTTGATCCACACCTTGAGAGACCTCACAATGATAGCTGCACTTAGAAGAAAAACACAAAAGGAAAAGCCACTGCTTAGCCATTGCCCCTATGGAAGATCGCTCAAAATAAAAAAAACAACAACACATAGTTCTAAATAACAAGCCAGCAAAACCCTGGGGGGCTATAACAGCTCAAAACTTAGTGGGGGGGGGGGCCCAAAGGGACAAGACAGGCATGAAGGTAAAAAAAATTAACTGGTTTACTTCAACTCCTCTGCCATTTAAATCAACTTAAACCACACACTACCCATTCCAAAAACAGGAAAACAGCGTCCTCAAACCTGGAGCGTCAAAAGTTATAGGGAACCTGCCCCCACCAAAACAATTTTTGTTCACAAAAGGCTGCATATATGTAGGCAAGGACCGTCCACTCCTCCAAGCCCCGCTGCCCTCCCAACTACAAGAGACATCACAAACAACACAAAGCACAAAAGAAGAGAGAAAGAAACAAAGTGTAAGACATTATTTACCAATGCAATACCCTGGAGTTCCTCCGAAAGAGTCACATTGAATGACACATCGAATGTCAACTCTGCATGATTGAATGTCAACTCTGTATGAATGAATGAGTCAATACTTCACAACCTCAGACCAGTCAAACCACCTAGATAAGAGAGTGTTGAAGAACCTTTACAAGCCACTGATTGCAAGGCAAGCTTTCACCGCATCAACACCAACTCCTTGTCCTCCAAGAAAGCGTGCAACTCCCCTGGATCATCAAAAGTCCTTGTCTGGTTGTGCAGCGTGACTCTCATGCAAGCAGGATAGAGTAACCCGAAACGGGCCTGTAACTGCAATAAGCATGGATGAAGCAACAAAAAACTCTTTCTCTGATCTACCGTCACCTTCATGAAGTCAGGCAAGATTAAGAGTTTGTGCCCCTAATATTCCAAGGGAGAGTGTGCTCTGGCTGCATCCATTATGTGTTACTTGTTGAAAGCACAAAAGTTTAAGGATGATTGGACGTGGACGCTTGCCCGCAACCACGGACTGAGTAGGAACTCAATGGGTGCGGTCGATCTCAAAAGGCATGGCGAACTTTACCTTCAACACACCTGGTATCATTGACTGCAAAAAAGCAATCATGTCTTAACCTTCAGCTCCCTCTGGAACTCCCAAAATTCTTATTTTTTGTTCTTCGAGCATGGTAGTTACCATCTTCCAACTCTCTTTGCAATGACCGTATCAACTTTGCTTGCTTCTCAACAGCACTGAATCGCTCCCCATGCATAGCCACCACAGTCTCCACCTTCTCCAATCTGATTGTAATTGACTCCAAAGTACTTTTCAAGGTGCTGATATCCTCCTGCATTGTGCACAACGAGTCTCCATTAGCTTTGACCAAGTCCTTAACAGTGTGAACCTCAGCCAGAAGTTCCTGCAAGGCCTCAGGACAATCTCTGATGACCGCCATCTTGTGAGGTGAGAAGGACTCAGTTTTGGTTCCCTTTGCACTGGTGTTTTGAGGTATTTGGTAATCCACCTGTGTTGGCTTGGGGCCAAACATATCCAGGATCGAATGATAACAGATTAGGTAGGAACTACTTAGTTAAAGACTGCAGAATTCAGGATTCTTGACCATTACCTTCCGGAGCACAGCTCTTACGTGGCTATCTTGCCCGATGCTAGGCTCCGCCCCCCCCCCCCCCCACATATTTTATAACAAGCACATATAGTATACTTTGTGACTCTGCCTCTTCTCTGGCCAAACTCTACCCAAGAACATACCTAGACTCAGGTTGCATACATATACATGAGTTCTTGTCACTGTGCATATTTGTACACACATGTTCTGTAGAGTAATTTTATAAAAACCCAAATATGCATGGGAAAACTTTATAAAATTAGCCTCTTAATAAATAGCACAGAAAAAAAAAGATATATACATGACTTTTAGCATTAGGTAAATATTTATAAAGAACATATACTAGGAATGAGTCCCATGGCTCAGGCCGAGGATCTGGCAGTGGATTCCCCATGCATTTGGGCAGGTTGTGCCTGGAACTGAAGCCAAATCGATGCACTTATTGCTGGGGAAGATGACTGATATTACAGACAGCCTCTTGCCAGCCAGCCAACACTGTGTAAGATTCACTCAAAGGCAGTGACCCTCCAGCTCTTCAAGTAATCTTAGAAACTTCCTAGGATGCTGATTAGGGGAAATGATCAAAATGGAGAACAAAGAGAGAGCAAGAAAGAAAGAATAAATTAAAGTACCTAAAATTAAACTGCTGCACACACAGCTACTGTAGCACTGAGGATACACAGTGCTAGAAAAATATTGGCAAAGAATATAAAGGTTGATTTTGAGGACCCTGTTTACAACCATTGCTCTTTCCTGTATTTAGTTATCCTCCACTCATACCTCTTAAAGTATACATTAAGACATTTTCTTACTGAAGTGTAGCTATATTTTTATATTCAATTACCTGCATATTTAATGGGAAAGTGCAAATGGCATAGCAGAAGCACTTTGTGGAGCCCAGCAAATGTAATGAGATATGGTCAGAAGCTTTCACAGGTTTAAGGCAGAGATAAAATATTTTAAAATGTTCTTTCTTCCTTTCTATCATTTTTAAACTTCTATTCTGGTTGTAAAAATGTACAAAAAATACACGGCATCCAGATCCCACGCTGCTTGGCACCTGCAAACACATCTCAGCAGATAATGAAAGCACTGCAGGTGGGTTTTTGAGAGACCCCCAAACGTCTTCCTGTGGCATGTTTATATGCTATAGAAGACGAATGAGTGTGGAATAATGCTTGTTTCTTTGTCCTCATCCCCCCATGAATTCAACAAACTGCATCCTAAGCTTCTGATCCCCCTCTGTAGGGTATTATCAGCACAGCTGCCCAACTTTAAAGCCTTGTGTCCACATACAGATGGTCAAGCTGGAGCATAGAGAGCACGCAGATTTTTCCCTTCATCCTCCTCTGATTTCTCTTGGAGCTTAACTATATGAAACTGCAACAGCTGCATCTGTGCCAGCTTTAGACTTGGCGTGCACTAGCCTTCCAGAAGATGAGATAGCAAAAAAGCAGGGGTTATTTTCATGTTGGAGGCTTTCCAAACTGTAGGTGAAACTATTGAATTTGCAGATTTGTTAATTGTATGTGCACTCTCATTTCCTTTAGTACATGGGGCCATCATACTAATAAATCTGACTGTGTTAAATACATGATGTGAACAACTATGCCGCCACTTTAACTTTAAATCCCAAGTCTGAATTTTGTGAAAGAAATCATAATGAAGTATACTAGGGTTGCTAGTTAAAGGATTTAAATGCTGTAAAATTGATCATTATTGATATACTAGTTAAAATGCATCCCAACTGTGTCTCCACTGTGTCTATTTTCTGGCTTTTTTTTGTGCCTGCTCACACCAACTACTTTGCCCCCTAGTGTCATTGGTCCCCTACATGCTTTGCTTATGATTACACTGGTAGGTCCTTAGTTTTCTCCTAGTCATGCCACTCACTGGGGCCAGCATTGTGCCACAGACCTGCCTTTCAGCTTCTCACAGGCAACTAAATGATGCCTACTGCTTGGGTGAAACAAGCACATTGCTCACCAACCCAACTGGCTATGGCCCAAAATCTTTGAGCAGAATGATGAGATTGTTCCTATTAAGATGCACCTTATTACAAGTGGAGTGGAGGAGTGGCCTAGTGGTTGGGGCAAGGTACTTCAGGCCAGAAGGTCAGGGGTTCAAATCCCACTAGAGGACAGCAACCTTGGGCCAGAAGAACTGGGGTTTCTAGTCCCACAGGCACTCCTTGTGGTCTTGGGCAAGCCACATAGCCCATGTTCCCTGTAAAATAGCTATCTCCAAGTTATAATGCCCTGTTCAATGTAATTTCAGTTGGTTCAACATAAACCACAATGATGCAGAATAGCATGGTGTATAAGAGAATGTAAATAAATAAATACAAGGCATTGCTGCAGTAACTTAAATATTATACTGAAATTACTGCAGTAAGCATAAGAACCCTTTATTTCATGTGACAGGAACCCATGGCCTGTGTAAGAGAAAGCTAGTGAGGCACCAGCTCAGGGCACACAACCTTGTGCTAGAAGCCTGCCTCACCAGCTCACCTCTTCCCAGCTGTGGGAACATTTTCCTTTGCTCCCACAGCTGTGCTATGCTGAAATTACAGCACTGCTGCCCTTCTAAAGTGAAACACAGACACTTCCTGTCTCATGAAAGAGACAGGAAGTGCCCGTGTTTCACCTTTAGAAATGCAATGGTGACAATAGATGCAGTATTGCACAGCCACAAGAGTGAAGGAAAATGATCCATGGCTCTAGAGAGGGAGGGGGAGAAGAAATGGCTGGCTGGGGGGCTGGCACTGGAACAAGACTGATGATGGTGGTGGTATCTAGAAGGGGCTAATGCTGGGGGGGAAAGTAACTAGAAGAAGAATGGTGCTAGAGTATGGGACTGGAAATCAGTTGATGCTGGGGGTGACAGGGAGGTGTGGGGATAGAATTGGTATGATGGGGGGACATCAGAGACTAGAAAAGGGATGATGGTATGGGGGTCAAGGACTAGAAGAGGACTGATACCAGGGGGTCTGGGACTGGAAGACGATGCTAGGAGGAATGCTATTGGAACTGGTCCGATGGTGGAGGGACTGGGATAGGGATGATAGTAGGGGGACTCATACTGCAAGTGGGCTGATGTGGGGGGACACAGACAGGAATAGAAGAGGGCAGATGCTGGGTCAGGGACCTGAGAAGTAAGAGGGCTATTGTCTGGCAATCCAGCAGTTCCTGGGTATTCTAGGTAGAAGAAGTAGATTACCAGACCTTTTTTTCCAAGGCAATGGAGGATTAAGTGACTAGACCAAGGCCCAGAGGAGTGCTAGTGGGAATTGAATCCTGGTCTCTTAGTTACCAAACTAGTGTGCTAAGCAATTAGGCTACTCTTTCACTCAAGAGGAATGAAATCTAACTGTGATTGGACAAAAAGACAGATGAGATAAATAGAGAAATAAGATGAACCAGAAGGATCAATGTCAAAGAGATGTAAGGGGAAGACAGTGAGAGTGAAAAACAGAAAATGGAAATAAAATCCTGGAAGAGGACTTAGGAAAAATCTAACAGAGAATGTGGTAAAGAGAGACCAGGACCAACCCAGTTAGAAAAATAAAATGACCAGACAACAAAGATATTTAAGAATGCCAGTTTTTAGATAATGAAATATTTTGGTTTTGAAAATATGCATTTCTTATAGTTTAGGAAAAAATGCATTTCTGTTTCTCCTTCTTCAGTGTTCCACAACTCAACGTTTGTTTTGGGGTTTTCCATTTTATTTTTTATGTGCATATAATTTCTAATTTGCTGTTCTGTGTAAGACTCTGTAGTTCAGCTTGTTCTCTTTTTTCACACTAGAATATTTGCAGTGATTATTTTGCATAGATAGGACTGGTATACTGTAGCTCGAGTTCTTGGACTTGGTGCTGATATGGTAAGTTTTTGAATGTCCACTTGCAGGGTTTTTGTTTACTACACATAATGTCTGGCAGTGGAGGGAGTTTGTGATGTTGTCACTGATGTAATACCATAGTCATTTTTGTATGTTCAGTTGGAAAGTAAAAATCCTACTTCTGCTCTGCACCACAGGGCCATACCAAGCCATAAATGTGCCCTAACCGACTTGCATATCTGGTGCACCCTCTCCCCCCCAATCACAGGTTTGTCATTAGCCCCATGCATCTCCCCATCTTACCCCCATATCCAGCCGCCTCTCCCCTGCGCTGTCTGCCTTTGCCCAGCCGCCACCGCTTTTAGTATTACCTTGGCGGTGGTGAGGGCAACAGCGACATCCAACTGAAGAAAAAAAAAGTGTGTCTTTCCGATTACACTTGCATGCAGGTCTGATTCTCCCTCCTCTGATGTATGCTCACATCAGAGGAGGGAGGGACTAGACTAACCATTCAAACGTGGGTCTTTGCAACTCTGCACAAATGGCTGGTCTGGTCTTTCCCTCCTCTGACATGAGCATACATCAGAGGAGGGAGGGATCAGGCCAACATGCAAGCGTGGGGTCGGAAAGACACACATGTTTTTTTTTCCAATTGGATAATGCTGCTGCCTCAGCCACTGTCATGACAACACTAAAAGTGATGGTGGTGGGGCAAGGGAAGGCAGCTTGGAGGGGGGGAGCCGAGGCTGGGAGCCCCAAATGTGCCCCTATTTCTTTGCACCCTGTGCAGCTGCACCACTCACACTGGGCTAGCTACGTGCTCTGCACCCATTTTTGGGATAGTTTTATTGGTGAGTTTGGGAGTGTTCCATATGAATGAATAATCATGCTGTACTAGACAGATATTCAAAGGCAATTATGCAGAAAATGCACAGGCTATGTATTTTTTATAGATTTGTAGGCCATATTAGGAAGGAGAGATGGCAAGCCAGAAAATTATTCACATAGCGGCACTATTCAGCTACAATTCAATTAAGTTATACATTTAGGCTGAATAGCAGGCCTAAACTAAATAGATAATGCTGGCATGGTCACTGTACTATATGGTGCTGAATATATGGATAAAGTTAAATAGCAGCACCAGCATTTAACTTAAGACAGTGACTGTGCTGGCTGATAATTTACTGCAAGATTGGCTTCAAAAGAGGGAGGAGTGGCCTAGTGGTTGGGGCATAGGGTTGCCAACTTTTTCACCGAGAAAAACCCGACACCTGTGGCTCGCCATGCTCCACCCATTCTCCGCCCCTAGTCCCACCCCTGCCCCGCCCCCAGCCCCACCCACAAAAATTACCGAGGATACGTGTAGGCTAACTTCCTTGGTCAGATAATAATTAAACTGGGAACCCCAAAATCCAAACATGAAATGTACAACACTGGAGAAATAAAACTATAAAGTAATTTCCTCTTGCACTAAACAAAAACGCAAAGATGTTAGCAATACACACTTCCCAGACCAGACATATTCCAGTTAATAAATTCAAAATAAAAAGTATTTTTCTATCTTCTGTTTGGGCGTTTTATTTTTCAGTTGCAATTGCTCCAGTCACTTTCTTCTGGTTTCTTCGTGTCTTCTGCGAGCTATCCATTTGTCCTTTCTTCTCTTTCAGATGTTTTCCATTCTCTCTCTATTTCTGCTTTAACATACTGATTGTTTCCCTTTTGCTCTTTCCCCCAATTCTTTCCTTATTCCTTTATCATCCGTTTAAATTTCACCCTTCCATTCTCAAGCCCCTCTTACTCTCCCAATACCGGCCCATCATAGACTTTTCTTCCACACAAAATATTTTTTCCCCTCTCTATTCTCATTCCCCATCCATTCTAGTCCTCCCCCCAAATCAGTTCCCTTATAGTTCTAGACCCACCCAGCATCCACTCCCTTCTAGTCCCATTCTCCCATGCCCCACATCAGCCCATTTCCAGTCCTATTCCAGCTCTTCATCAGCCCATTTCCAGTGCTAGCCCTCACATCACAGGCCATTTCCAGTCCTAGCTCCCCCCCCCAATCACAGCCCATTTCCAGTCCAAGTCCCCCATCACAGCCTATTTCCAGTCCTAGGCCCCCCACCATCACATCCCATTTGCAGTCCGAGTCCCCCCGCACCATCACAGCCCATTTGCAGTCCGAGTCCCCCCGCACCATCACAGCCCATTTGCAGTCCTAGCCCCCCTAATCACAGCCTATTTCCAGTCCAAGATCCCCCTTCCTCCACCATAGCCCATTTCCAGTCCAGGTTCCCCCCCCCCATAGCCCTTTTCCAGTCCAGGTCCCCTCCACCCCCATCACAACCCATTTCCAGTCCATGTCCCCCCCCCCATAACCCTTTTACAGTCCAGGTCCCCCCCCATCACAGCCTATTTCCAGTCCAAGTTTCCCCCCCCCCATAGCCCTTTTCTGGTCCAGGTCCCCTCCACCCCCATCACTACCCATTTCCAGTCCATGTCCCCCCCCCCCATAACCCTTTTACATTCCATGTCCCCCCCCCCATCACAGCCTTTTTTCATTCCTAGTCCCCCCCCCTTAGCCCTTTTCCAGTCCAAGTCCCCCCCTTTATCCCTTTTCCAGTCCAAGTCCCCCCCTAGCCCTTTTCCAGTCCAAGTCCCCCCCTTGAGCCCTTTTCCAGTCCAAGTCCCCCCCTTAGCCCTTTTCCAGTCCAAGTCCCCCCCTTTAGCCCTTTTCCAGTCCAAGTCCCCCCCCCTTAGCTCTTTTCCAGTCCAAGTCCCAGTCGCCCCCCCTTTTCCCGTTTACAGTCGATGTCCCCCTCTTTATCCTTTTTCCAGTCCAAGTCCCCCCCCTTAGCCCATTTCCAGTCCAAGTTCCCCCCTTTAGCCCTTTTCCAGTCCAAGTCCCCCCCCCCTTAGCCCTTTTCCAGTCCAAGTCCCCCCTTTAGCCCTTTTCCAGTCCAAGTCCCCCCCCACAGCCATTTTCCCGTCCAACTCCCCCCCCTTAGCCCATTTCCAGTCCAAGTCCCCCCCCCTTAGCCCTTTTCCAGTCCAAGTCCAAGTCCCCCCCCCCTTAGCCTTTTTCCAGTCCAAGTCCCCCCCCCCTTAGCCCTTTTCCAGTCCAAGTCCCCCCCCCCTTAGCCCTTTTCCAGTCCAGGTCCCCCCATCACAGCCCATGCAGTCCTTGCCCCCCCCCCCTGGACCAGCATCGCGGCTGTCTGAGGCTTCAGAGGGAGCCGGGGAAGCCCGCGCGAGGCCCCGGCTCCCTCTGAACAGCCACCAGCGTGAAGAGCCTTTACCTTCACGCTGGCGGCTGTTCCTGTGAAGCCGCGAATGCTGGGAAAGGTTAAAGGTTGCCCTTTAACCTTTCCCAGCATTCGCGGCTTCACAGGAACAGACGCCAGCGTGAAGGTAAAGGCTCTTCACGCTGGTGGCTGTTCAGAGGGAGCCGGGGCCTCGCGCGGGCTTCCCCGGCTCCCTCTGAAGCGGAGAAAAGCCGGTTTTTTTGCTCAGGCCGCTCCCGATTTTGCGGCCAGAGCAAAAAAACCGGCTTTTAAAGGGCCGGTTTTGCCTCTGCGCCGGCAGCCGGCCTGGCCGTGGAAAAACCGGCCAGGCCGGCTGAAAACCGGCCAGTTGGCAACCCTATTGGGGCAAGTTACCTCAGGCCAGAAGGTCAGGGGTTCAAATCCCACTAGAGGACAACAACCTTGGGCCAGAAGGACTGGGGTTTCTAGCCCCACAGGTGCTCCTTGTGGTCTTGGACAAGCCACTTAACCCTCCATTGCCCATGTTCCCTGTAAAATAGTTATCTCCAAGTTATAATGCCCTGTCCAATGTAATTTCAGTTTGTTCAATGTAAACCACCTTGATATCATGAAAGGTGGTATATAAGAAATGTTAAATAAATAAAATAAAAGGAAGACACAGAAGCAAAAGTTGGCTCAGGGTACCATGACCTTCTGAGCCACCCTGCATGAACCTTAAGTTAAAATGGTTTATTCATATGGGTACAACCCAGAAGAAACTTATACAAATAACTACTATATGACATTGTTTTCCAGCTAGTGTAGCATGACCTACTGTTGAGCAGCCCCATTTGAACAATTGTGCCAACAAGAAGTCACCACTGCCTGATGCTCTGATCCAGATCAATACCTGAGATCTTCTCTTCACGCCTTTCAGCAAGAGACAGCAAAGTAATATCATAAATAATAGCAGAGAAGATTAAACTTATTCTTCTAAACTGCCCAGTTGAGATTCATTTTCCAGCTCCCCCCTCATGCGGGCCTATTAATTGTTATCTCAATCCTTCTCGCACCACTGTCCTTCAAATCTGTCCAAGCATACCCACTATCAGCTGGTGGTATGGGGGAATCACTAGAGCCTCGTGACATTTTTAAGTCATGTCAATTAATATCATTATGCACTGGAGAGCTACTTCATTTTGATGAGTCTGTGTATTGACCTTCTTTCTCCTTTTGTTTAAAATGTTTAAGAGATTGGTGGGGCTTTTAATTATTCCATATAGCTCTTTCTTTGGTCATATAGCTGCACTGCTTATTCTGTGAAGGGTGGTGTTCCACACAATGTTTTCTTAATGTAGGTGTGCCTTGCACTTCAAAAGGTTGGGGAATGCTCCTGTACGGGTTTTATTTCTATCCTGCTAAGAAGCCTGTAATGTGCATTCACGTTATTGTCAACAAAAGAAGTATAAAAAAGGGTGGGCACCATGAATCAACCACTCACAGAAAACAGTCAGGACAATTTATTTGGAAGACTGACCTCTAGTGATCATTATATATATATATATATATATATATATATATATATATATATATGATGTACCACTAGGAGTCAGATTCCATCACCTTGCAAAATGGCAACATGGTGCAGGAGTGAGTAGGGATCGCTCTTGCACCCTTTCTGTTCTTTACACTTTGGGGTGAGCTGAAGGATGGGGAGATCACCAATCATCATCCTGTTTTGTTTTGTTTTTTAAATTTTCCAAGGGAACAAAGCTTATGGGGTGTGGCACCACTATAATAGGTTTTGAGCCCCTGATCATGGCTTAGGAGGGTAGATACTAGGATAAAACTAGGTCTCCAGAGATTTGAAGCCTTTCTTGTGGGGGGCCACTAAATCAGGATCAGAAGCTCCTTTAAGACTCTCTGCAGCCACAAAAATACTCTGAAGCGTTTTTCTACATCAATTTTCATAGAATTGCACATTAATGAACCATTTTATATGAATCTGAATCACAGCAACTCATTAATATACAATCTGCTGCTCAAAAGATATCTGCTAAGATGACACTTCTTATGATTTTTTTTTTTTTTTTTACAAATAGGGCTTCATGCATTAGCACAGAAATGTTGGTTCTGTGTTTTTGCAAATTTTCTGGCATTTTTGGCTTTTTAGGGGCATATGTGCTAAACCATGCTAACAGTTAACATGGGGTTTACAGTGCACTAAGCATGCTGCGCTGACAGCCCGGGGCAGCATGGTAAAAGTCAAACACTAAACATTTCCGTAGAAAGGGGTGGTGAGTGGGTGAGTTAGGGGTAGAGAGTGAGCATGGATGGCACATCATGGAGTGGAGGAGTAGCCTAATGGTTAGAGCACTGGCTGAGGAGCCAAAAGACCAGGATTTGATTCCACACTAGTGCTCCATGTGGCCCTGGGTAAATCACTTAACCCTCCATTGCCTTAGAAAAATCCATGTTATCAAAGTCCCTGTTTAATGTACATGGCCAAGTTTAAGTTACAATGTAAACTGCTTTTTTTTTTTTTTTTTAAATTCTTTATTTTCGTTTTATAACAACAAAGGAAAAGGAAGACATACAGCTAAGAAACAGATACATAAAGTGTGATACATACATCAAAGTAAACCCCTGCCACCCCCCTCCCCCCTGCTTCTTCTCTAGAAAACTAATCATTCCCGAAGCGGGCGTGTACTTACATTATTGTGTTACAAAACCTAACGGTGATCTGAAACATGATGAGTGCACATTAAACAGGCATGTCGGAACAATGAGCAGATTGTACATAATCATTGAGCATCTGCCATTTAGTCAAGCGAGAGTGAGTTTGGGCATGGGGAATAGCTCTCCGAGGTATCTGCTCATATTTACTATATAAGCAGACGAGGTTCCACCATTCATTGACAGTAAGTCGAGAGCTATCCTTCCAATTCCTCGTGATTAAGCATATGGCTATACCCAGCATGAAATCAAGGAGAAAGCGACCCTTCTTAGGAAGAGAGGGGACCTCCGCCACAGAGCGGAGTCCCACGATCTTCCAAGAGAGAGGTTCGTGAAGGTGTAAGATAAATTGAATACAACCCCAAACCCGCCTCCAATAAACCTGTAGTTGAGGGCATTCATAAATAACATGAGCGAGGGTTCCCACAGCAGCATGGCAAGACCAACACTGGTCCCTAGCAGTTGTGTTCCATTTGGCTATTTTTTCTGGGGTATAAAAGCATCTGTGTGCAAAGAAGAAGAGAGTTTGGGTAACAGAGGCAGACCGGGAAACCCGCACTACTTTGCTCCAGAAAACGCTCCATTGCACAGGGGTTAAAGTGGTTTGCAATTCGCGCTCCCAGGCTTGTTGAGCTCTAAAAGTGGCAGTGTCTGTACCCTGACATAATGTTTTATAAAAGTTAGAGGCTACCCCATGTGTACTACTAATAGAGTGAACTATCTCTGATAGCCCGTCCTCAGTAGGGGCAGAGGGCGGCATGATTTGAGCACTTTTGAGGCAGTGTTGAAGCTGCATCAATTGAAAGTAGTGTTTCGCTGGTAATGCAAATTCCTTTTGTAAATCAGAAAAGGTTTTCCAACGAGCTGCAGAAAAAAGCTGTTGGGGTGTCCAGATCCCCCTTGAGTACCAGGGTTTCCATGCTATCGTTCTATTTAGGACTTGAATTCTGGGGTTATTCCATAGCGGGAGTCCGTCCTGAGGACATACGTTCGGACCCAGTGATAGAATGAGAGTGTTAAAGGCCGCAAGAGTATCGACAATCATTGGTGGATGGCGGGTGTCTACTTGATAGGACATACCGGGGAGATGGGTCAACGGAATTGGGCTACTAAGCTCCTCTTCTATGTCAAGCCAAACTGGTCTGCTGTCTGTTGGGGCATCTAGCCATCGGGCACCTTGCTTAAGTAGGAAGGCTTGATGATATCTAAGAAAATCAGGAAATCTGGTACCCCCTATTTCCTTTGCAGACTGTAGTTTTTGTTTAGCTATCCTTGGTGGCTTGCCCTGCCAGAGATAACGGACGAGAAGGCCCTCAATATCTTTATAAGTATGTAACGGGAGTAAGCATGGCAACATTTCTAAAATGTAGTTCACTTTGGGGACTATCATCATTTTCACAGTTTCTAGGCGACCCCACCATGTAAGAGATAAGGGAGACCAACGATTTGTAAGCTCACGGACTTTGGAGACTACCTCTTTGGCATTAAAACTGATAGTGTCTTCTAAAGGAGAACAGTAATGGACCCCGAGATACTTCACCATGCGGGATTGCCAAAGGAAGGGAAAGGCCTGCATGTCAGCCTCATGTACCCAGCGGTTCAGTGGGAATGCTACCGATTTGGTCCAGTTAATTTTATAGCCCGATAATTGCGAGTATCCGTCAATCAGATCCAAAACTGCTGGAACCGAATCAAGGGATACGAAAAGCATAAGGTCATCTGCATATGCAGAGAGTTTAATCTCTCTATGACTGAAGGGGACACCTCGAATACGTGCGGACTGCCTAATAAGGAGGGCTAGGGGTTCAAGAGCTAGATCAAAGAGCATTGGTGATAGGGGGCAACCTTGACGCGTGCCTCTTTGGAGATTAAATGGCTGAGACTTGATGGCATTTACACAAATACTGGCGACGGGTTGAGTATACATGACTTGGAGATATCGGAGGAAGCCCTCCCCAAAGCCATACCATCGGAGAACTGCAAATAAGAAGGGCCATTCTAGGCGATCAAAGGCTTTTTCGGCATCTAGGGAAAGACCCACCCATGGATGATCTAGATTGGCAGCACTGGATAGCACATGGCACAAGGTCCGAGCATTGTCAGCGGTGGATCGGCCGGGTATAAAACCGCATTGGTCGGGGTGGATTAGGGTGGCCATCCTGTCAGATAGCCGGGTGGCCAAGATCGTTGCGAAGATCTTATAATCGGCATTAAGTAGGGAGATTGGACGGTAGTTGGCGGTTAGCAGCGGGTCTCTGCCTTCTTTCTCAAATACTACCACATTAGCTGCAGAAAAGGATCCCAAAGAGGATGTATCTACCGCAAGGGCAGAAAAATAGAGTTTTAAATAGGGAACTAAATCTGCACTAAACGTTCTGTAGAATTCGGTCGGGAGACCATCGGGCCCGGCGGCACGGCCCGAGGCTGTTCGTTTTAGGGCAGATTGGATCTCTGAAGTAGAGAAGGGTTCATCCATCGCATCCCTATCATCTTCAGAGAGGGTCGGCCGCTGAATGCCAGAAAGCAGTCGCTCGAATGTCTCTGACGAGAACTCACATTCAGATTGATATAGGCGGGTATAGAAATCCCGAAAGAGTTCTACAATGTCGGAGTCTGTGGTCAATATGCCCCCTCCCTGTGGGGCTCGAAGGGCCGCTACACGTTTGGCTTCTTTTTGACCTTTCAAGGCGTTGGCTAAGAGTCGACCGGCTCGGTTATTTTCACGATAATATGTCCCTCGTTGAAGCTCAATACTCTTAGAAGCTGCAGTTGAGAGGATTGAATTATATTGAAAACGGAGACGCTGTAATCGAATTAATACACATGGATCAGTACGTGAAGTTAGAACTCGTTCGCCTGCTTTAATTTGTTGGTCTAGTATGAGTAGCTGCTGCTTGCGTTGTTTCCGCAGGCGGATTTGATAGCTAGTGATCGTTGCTCGAATGGCCGCTTTGAAGCCCTCCCACCAAGCCCAATTCGCAGTATCCTGGGGTAGATTAAAATGGAAGTAATCCTGTATGGCTGCTCGAATTTCTAACTGGAACTCTGGCTGAGTTAACAGGGCTTTATCAAAGAACCAGGCCCCCGAATTCCCTTGGGGTGCAGTAGTGTGTAATTGAAAGGAAATAGCAGCATGATCTGAAATATGTTGGGAGTGAATCTTTGCAGTGTCCACCTGAGGAACTAACAGTTTTGATATTAGAAAGAAATCTATGCGAGACTGGGATTTGTGAGGGGAAGAGAAGAAGGTGAAGTCAAGCTCATTGGGGTGTAGTAACCTCCATAGATCAACTAAAGCAAGATCTTTGATCAAAGAGGTAAGCGTGGTGTGACTCTTGGGGGGACCACTGGTCCTAGGCGGCTGTTTGTCAATCAGGGGATCAAGGACTAAATTGAAATCCCCCCCAATTATCAATGAAGTATTAGCAGAGGCCTGCGCAACCTGAGCAATGGTAGCAAAAAAGGCAGGATCATCCACATTAGGAGCGTAAAGGCATATACATGTAACTTCAAGGCTACCTATCTTGAGGTGAACTCTGGACCATCTACCTTCTGTATCTGAGCTAGTCGCAATAATAGTAGCATGCAAAGATTTCCTAACCAGTATGGCAACCCCACATTTCTTAGAAACGGCTGGGGAATAGGCGGCCACCATGTAAGGTTTAATATTGAGTTTAAGAGTTTCCTTCGAATTTAAATGCGTTTCTTGGAGAAAAATCAGATCAGCAGCTTTCTGACTTAGGTAGCTTAGGATTTTCTTCCGTTTTATCGGATTATTGATTCCTTTTACGTTCAATGAGAAAAGCTTACATGGTGCCATCTATCGGTAATAGACATTTTAGGTAAGGGCACTTGAAAACATACAACATAATCAGAATCTGTGCAACAATGACATAATCACTGAGTATGCTGGCTAATACACCCCATATTGAAAAGCATGTACCAACGTATCTTAGAGAAGAAGCAAAACCCCCAATGAATATGGCGACCATATGTCTGCGGGAGGAGGCCCTAGAGAGGCGATAGAAAGACATGAAAAAAGAAAAGAAACACCAGAGTCCATAATTAACACTGTCTCTGATACTCATCGAGGCTACTGTGGGTAGATGGAGTCGGGTCACAGATATCATCAAAAGTAAGGCAACCAAACTGCCCACGCCTGACTCTGTGCTGGGCTGCGGCAGATCCAGTATGGAAGGTACCGCGGATATGGGAATGCTGGCAGGAATATTCTGGAAGTCAGCGCATCAAGTCGGCTTCTTTGGAATCCAAAAACTCCGCTAGTAGATCAGGGTCCTCAAATGTTCTTGTCTGATTGTGAAGCGTGACTCGGAGCTTGGCCGGGTACATCAGGCCATAGCGTGCTTGTAGTTGTTGAAGCCTCGGTCGGAATTCCAGAAAGCGCTTTCGGCGGTCGACCGTGGGTTTAGCCAAGTCAGGATAGAAGGAGATCTTGTGGCTCTCAAACTCCATATGGCCCTTTGCCCGAGAGGCACTGAGAATTTGCTCCACGTGTTGATATCTCAAAAGTCAAAAAATGATAGGCCGCGGAGTCTTCCTGTTGAGCGTTATGCTTGAGGGTACACGATGAGCGCGATCGATCTCCAAATCTTTGGTAAAGGTGATTTGGAGCAGGGAAGGGAGGATTTTACATAAAAACTCTTTCATGTCTCCCGATTCCGCTCCCTCCGGTATGCCCACGAGTCGTATGTTGTTGCGGCGTGCTCTATTATTGCCATCTTCCACTTCTTTCTGCAAGGCCCGTACCTGACGTTCAACTTTGTCGAGTTTGGACAACCGGGCCGCATGGGAGTCCAATATGCTCTCCATTTTGTCCTGACACGAAGAGAGCCCCTCGAGCTTGCCCTGCAGTACACCAAGATCTTCCCGCAGCGCTCGGAGTGCTTCACCGTTTGACTGCACGAGGTCCTTGACCCCTCTAATCTCTGCGAGGATTTCCTGCTGCATTTCAGGGCCCTCACGCAAGGCCAGCCCCTTCTGCGGGGACGGGGGTTCAGTTTTGGAACGTTTGTCGTGAGAAGCCGCTGGAGATCCAAATTCCAGACGCGTGGGTTTGGTCCCCGCCATCTCACCAATGTGCCCCTGCAAGATCAGAGTAGAAGTTCCAAGTATGTATGGTGTTAATTCAGGATTCTGTGTAGGCCTCTCGGGAGCCTCAGCGTTATGCGACCATCCCGCTGGACATCAGGCTCCGCCCCCCACAATGTAAACTGCTTTTGACTGAAATGATAAAAGCGGTATAAAAAAACCTAATAAATAAATAAAATAATTAACCCAAATATTACTGGCATGCTAAACGCAATTGTGTCTATTAGCATGGCACACTTATTGCTTCCTCAATGTCTGGCAATAAGAGCACCCATGTTAGATGTGTTCACTGGTTAATGTGGTGAGATGCATCTCCCGGAGATAACTGAAGGGTGACATGCTTGGCATACTCCCACCAGTACAGGTCTAAGCCACCTCCCATGCTAATTTTGGGCTTATTGCACATTGACAGCGCATTTTGTAAACATGTCCTTTAACTCTTTCATGGCTGTTGTTGCCATATGGCAACCTTCTATTTTCCCCCAAATGCTACACCGGATTCAATATTTCCAAAAAATTATTAATCGTATCCTAAGTTAATTTAATCTGTTGTGGACGCGAAAGGGTTAATGCATTAAAGTCCTATCTGCAAAAAAAAAAGTCACAGGGCCCTTATCTTCAAAATTAAACCCATGCTTACCTAGGTGGTGAAATAAGATTACAAACTCAAATAGAGGTTTTTAAACACATTAAAGTCATTAGGAAACTATGGGGGCCTGCAGTGCTGGAAAGGGAAGGTCCATTGATTTTCTTTCACTGCGACTAAAGATTTCCCCCATTTCTGACAAATGTTTTGAGGCAGGAACAAATATTGTCAGTTTCATCTGCTTAAGTTCCCTCGCTCACAGTTCTTTTCAATTCATTTTGTTTCATTTGTTTTTCATGATTATCTGATATTTATCTGGTTCTTTTCACACATTCATTTTAATCAATTCTTAATGTGCATAAATTGATTGTATGCATGTTAACTCTTAGGTTAATGTATCGTAAATCAATTTTCTACACACAAAACATATTTTTAGGGGCATTAACAAACCAAATGCGCACTAACGAATGCACATCCCCCTAATTTACATTATTCATGAGAATCATTACCTGTCTGTCAAAGAAAAAAAATAGATTTGTTTGCTTTATGCAGAATCTTTATGGTGTGTCACTGCTTGCTTTAATTTTTTATGTTTATTTTAAGACTTTCTCCTTATCTTATAAATATATTTTTCCACTTTTCCATTTTTACTAATAAGTTATATATTTACTGGTGAGTGGTAAATGCATAAAGTGCTTATTCATAAATTTCTAGTAGCTTTACAGATAATAATTGACCATTTAACTCACTAAACAATTCTTTAGAAGCCTTTTTCTGGGTCTGAAGCAGATTTATACATGGCAAATGCTTTATAACATTGTCCCCATATAGTATGGTTTCAAAATTCAAGATTTAAAGAATAAGCACTCAGACCCTAGAGCACCAAACTTTGGAGGATGGCATAAATTGCCCCCCCCCCCAAAAAAAAAAGCTGGCTATTAATCTACCACCCCACCATTACTATTACTGCCACATCTCTTCTGAACTGAAAACGATAGCAATGACAATAAATCAGATGAGAAACTCAGCGCTGAGGGTAGCTTCTGAACCTTTGTGCTCTGAAAGTGCAGATGGTCCTGCCCCCTCTTACACAGAGTTCTGCTTGCATTGGAGTAGGACCGGCTGCATTTTCAGAGTGCAGCATGCAGGGTTCAGAACCTTCCCTCCAAGCTGCACTTCTCTTCTCTTGTATTGCATTGACCTCTCTCCTACTGGTACCAGATAAATGTTACAGCGATAATGGTAAGAGCAAGGGTAGGAGTTGCAGCAATGAGAGCTGTCTAGGGTATCTAATGTCCTTCTACTGGCCCTGCTCAGATTTGACATTCACTATACCCCTGTAATGGATTTATTCCTAGAACATAAGAAATACAAAGACCAAACTACTCTTTGAAAGCATCTTTTCAGGAATGATATTAAACCCTTTCCATATTTACTGTTATCAAAAACACATGCAAATGGCATTCTCATTTTAAACAATTAACCGTCCCTTACCACAAACATATTCATAGTCAGGTTCTGCAGTTAAAAGCTGCCAAGGCATGGAGGAGAGTTTTAGGTAGTCTTTTACTAAAGGCTACTAAGATTTTGCACGTTAACGAGCATTACCAAAGTACAGTAAGTGTAAAGTCTTCGGATTTGCTTGGGGCAAGAACAGTATGTTCCCAAAAGCTAACACACAGCTAGGTACTATAACATGCAATAAAATAATGTGGGCGTAACTAATGGCACCCATAGAGATGCTTTAGTTGAACCCATGTTAAGAGCCACATTTACATGCTAATGTGTTCTCCACACACATGCTCTGCCTCTAACAAGCCCACTGTCCACAGTAGCATGTGAGTACCTGTTAACGCACATTTTAGTGATCAGTAGCTGGCATGGCTATGCATTAGGGGCCATCATGGCCAGTTATAGCACACTAAAACGAGAGTTAACTGATTAGTGGCATTTAGTAAAAGGGCCCATTAGATATTACAACAGTGGGTTAAAAACCATCTTGCTCTCTATTACCTCAGGTACTGTCTACATTGTTAGTGCTGTAGAGTGGAAAAATACTTACTGAATCTGAACTAATAGCATTGACCTTAGATATAGAAAGGTGAATATTGAAAAGAAAAATGTGGCCAATAAGCCCAAGACATAGTTCCAAAGAGTCCAGTTTTTTTATACAATTAAGCTAGCTTAAACATCCTAAGAAGATGATGTATTCATATTCTATTTTGGAATTATGATCATATAATCAAATTATTTCCTGTCATTTTTTCATCTGTAGAATTCAGTAGCATGCCCCTTATTAATATAGGAATTAGTTCAATCTAAATTTGAGACATCATTTTATCTAAGAAAATACAAAATTTCATTTAGTAATAAATCTGCAGGTGAGATTTATTTTACTAGGTATATGGCAGAAAATTAATCAAGAGTTAGTTGGCAATGAATTAGCAGCAAGACAGTTAAATATACCAATTAAAGATTTAACAAGTCTGACAGTAAAATCTATAGGAATATAGAAAATGTTCCTTGAAGATTGCAATCTAATGAATCAGAACACAAGATCTGTGGAATAATCAATGCAGGAAAGTTATTTAAGCACAGTTAGGTATAGCTATGGTAATAACTTTAAAAAATTGCAGGGGTGTTGGATATGGAAAGAATAAAAAATACTTATTAAGGAGAACATTAAATCACAGAAGAGTATTTCTGAGCAAAAACGTAATGTGGAAAACTGTGGGGTAGAATCAAGAGGCCTACTTACTGTGTTTCATTAGGGGAGATTTACTAATTTGCACTACTAGGGTGGCATGGGGTTAGCATGCAGTTCTGGTGCCATGCTAAAAGGTACTGTAGGCTCGGCGCCAAAACCCCACATGACTCTGGTAGCATGCACTGGGGCAGTGACTGGGTGGGATAGAGGGTTCCTGGCATGGCACAGCTAGTGCTAGCATTTATTGTCCATCCGTACCTGTGCTAAGCACAGGTAGCTTGGGTGCATGTAACCACCTCAGTGGGTAGCTTTAGTCGCACCAGCAGCGTGTTTGCTGTGCTACAGCATGGTAACTGCAGGAGAATAGTTGCCCGAAGCCCCGCACTGATAATCTTGGCCCGCATGCCATCAGCAATCCCATGCAGCTGAAATAACCACAGATAGGAATCAGCCATGCAATGTGGGGACTGCTGAGGCTGCCATTGAGGTGGAGATGCCACTGACATGCCAGGGTACAGAGGAGGAGGCAGCAGAATGTGCAGCAACAGCAGAGGCCAGTAACCCAGTGATAGAGGCACACATACTGTACCCTATGGGTCTACACACCTAGGATCACATACCTTCAACTATCATAGCAGGAGGTGTATCAATGGTATCACCTGGTCAGTGGCCACTATCACGGAGCTGTGTGGGATTCTGTGTCTGGATTTAGAGCCAGCCATTGCCTGAAGCAAGGCACTGCCAGTGGCTCTGAAGGTCACCACTGCACTGGGGTTCCTGGCTACAGAAAGCTTCCAGCATGCTGTTGGTACCACTACAGGCATACAGGAGATGATGCAGGCATTCTATGACATAGCAGGCTTCCCATCAGTCATCGGTGTTATAGACTGCTCCCATGTTGTACTGAGGGCACCAGGTGAGGACCAGAGGGCATACAGAAACTGCCACAACCACCTCCATGAACATGTAAGTGGTGTTAAATGCCAACATGCTAATCAACGATGCATGTGCTAGGTTCCCGGGCTCCTGCCATGATACCTTCATTCTGCCACGATACCTTCATTCTGTCACAATAAGGCCTGGTCAGCTCTATATCAAAACAGTCGTTCACGTATGAAATAGGCAAAAATATTTTATCCAATCTTCTCTAGATTAATCTCATACAATTAAAGAGGTCTCAGACTTAATCGGTTCTGCCACCGGGACTGACGTCCGTTATCACAGCAGAAACCTTATTAGCATCAATGACCTCTGGAGCTAGTTGAACAACGCTTTTATAATATCAAAAGTCCAATCATCAAAAAAAGAAAAGCTGTAAACAATCCTTATCTGCGTCTTCAACAACACCCCATGGATTGGGATGAGCTCGGATCCCGACGCCTCACTCAGGTACCAGTCATGCGTTTCACGACTTTAGCTTTCTTCAGGGGATCAATACGGCTCTCCCAGCCAACCGACACTTACCTAACAAACATACCACCAAACATACTAAACATTAACAATAAGCCCTATTTAACATGGACAAATCATTTACAACCCTCCACTACCTAAGGAGATAAACTACCAATAAAGAGAAACTATCTTACCATGTCATTCAAAGAAAGCTGCCCGCGTTTACACACTGCTTCTCTTCAGTTCTCAATCTTAACATAAAACGCCGCGCATGCGGACAGAAATAACCCTCCCTCTATTTATCAGGAACCCCTCCCTCATTTTCACATTGGTCTCGTGTTCTCCACTCCACCATTCATGACTTCAGCAAAGACCTCTCATGAAACGACACCTTACTTTCATTCATACAACCACCACTGTAGATGGAACGCCCATTCACTACTTGAACCCAATCTTAAGGTTAATCAACTACGTCCAACAGCCTCCATATATTAATCTATAAACGGCCAATCTACCACAAGAACAGTACTATTACTGAACTGTCTCTATATTATCAGTGCAAGTATAGCCGATCTTAACCATTTAAAACTCCACGCACAAGCTCTGGACTTCCCTATCATGCTCACTAGCCTGCGACGTTCCACGGTTGTTAAATCCCACAAACCTGATACTATTTAACCCCCACCCAATATCTATAGGCAGCGTCCCCATTCTATAGAGGGGGTATCCTTTTTCAGTGGTCAAAAGGGCATATACACGGGCGCGGTTTAACCATCGAGCCTTGCTTTTAGAGTCCCGGCCACAGTCTGTACCAGTAACCAGTCAGACGCATGTAAATTTTGTTACAAAATATTCCCCTTTAAGTATGGGGCTACAGCGCATTATTAAAAAACACTCTAACATTTTGGCTGCGGTACCCGGTTTAACAACTCAGACGGTGAGATGTGTGTGGACCTGGCATCAGAATCTAAAAGAACTAGTATGCCCTTCTGTGCTGCGATCCCACAGTCAATCAGCTGTCGCCACCTTAGAAGTGGGCCACCGTCGTTGTGGCAATTGTGATATTTGCGCAGTGTCTCTTGAGGCGACTTCTTTTAGCTACAATGGGCATCATAGGGCTTTGCAATTCTTAACAACTTGTGGCTCTCATAATGTCGTTTATGTAATCATCTGCCGATGTGGTTTGGCATACATAGGTAAGACCACGCGGCCATTTCGGGTTCGAGACCGGGAGCACAGGAGTCGCTTAAAATGTGCAGTGCTTGAAGCCCCTATAGTGCAGCACTGCACAGCGCAAGGTCATCACTTTGAGCAACTTCGATTTATGTGTTTAGATCAAGTATTGCAAGGTAAAAGGGGCCGGTCAGTCGACCAGGTGTTAATCCAGCGGGAACAATGGTGGATTTATACTTTTGCTACTGTTGTCCCAAAGGGCCTGAACATGTCTATAGAATGGGGACGCTGCCTATAGATATTCGGTGGGGGTTAAATAGTATCAGGTTTGTGGGATTTAACAACCATGGAACGTCGCAGGCTAGTGAGCATGATAGGGAAGTCCAGAGCTTGTGCGTGGAGTTTTAAATGGTTAAGATCGGCTATACTTGCACTGATAATATAGAGATAGTTCAGTAATAGTACTGTTCTTGTGGTAGATTGGCCGTTTATAGATTAATATATGGAGGCTGTTGGACGTAGTTGATTAACCTTAAGATTGGGTTCAAGTAGTGAATGGGCGTTCCATCTACAGTGGTGGTTGTATGAATGAAAGTAAGGTGTCGTTTCATGAGAGGTCTTTGCTGAAGTCATGAATGGTGGAGTGGAGAACACGAGACCAATGTGAAAATGAGGGAGGGGTTCCTGATAAATAGAGGGAGGGTTCTTTCTGTCCGCATGCGCGGCGTTTTATGTTAAGATTGAGAACTGAAGAGAAGCAGTGTGTAAACGCGGGCAGCTTTCTTTGAATGACATGGTAAGATAGTTTCTCTTTATTGGTAGTTTATCTCCTTAGGTAGTGGAGGGTTGTAAATGATTTGTCCATGTTAAATAGGGCTTATTGTTAATGTTTAGTATGTTTGGTGGTATGTTTGTTAGGTAATTGTCGGTTGGCTGGGAGAGCCGTATTGATCCCCTGAAGAAAGCTAAAGTCGTGAAACGCATGACTGGTACCTGAGTGAGGCGTCGGGATCCGAGCTCAACCCAATCCATGGGGTGTTGTTGAAGATGCAGATAAGGATTGTTTACAGCTTTTCTCTTTTTGATGATTGGACTTTTGATATTATAAAAGCGTTGTTCAACTAGCTCCAGAGGTCATTGATGCTAATAAGGTTTCTGCTGTGATAACGGACGTCAGTCCCGGTGGCAGAACCGATTAAGTCTGAGACCTCTTTAATTGTATGAGATTAATCTAGAGAAGATTGGATAAAATATTTTTGCCTATTTCATACGTGAACGACTGTTTTGATATAGAGCTGATTGTGCATCGTTCAGTAACTGACCAGCTATCAGTGTAACAATAAGGCCTGGGACAAGCAACAGACACTGGACACCTTGGAGATGCATGGTCGCTCACTGAGTGGACACAGGCATGAGGCACTGTGATGGAAACTGAGTACTGCATGCAACCCTGTGGTGAGGCACCCGGAATGGGATTCATGCAAATGTGCATATTGAATCTGAGATGCCCCAACACAGGTGCATAGTCTGATGGGAAATCTGAAGGGCTTGGATGAGAGGATGTCCATAGGGGATGCAATCACAGGGGGAACATCGCTCAACAGTTATAGGGGACCGGTATGCATACAAACATACCAGAAGTGTCAGAACTCAAGAATGTGCATGAACAGAGTATCCTGGAGTCATGCCAGGACTACGACAATCAGGCAAGCACCTACATGCTGTATGTGGCTTGCCAGGAACTGTCACCAGAATGTCCTGACACATGTCAATGTCCTGTGAAGAGCACAATCAATATGTCCACCAACTCACCCTGCTAGTCCTGACACACCTTTCACATTTGCTGCATTAATGTGTGTTCCCCTGCTCCCACAGGTGACTGTAGATACCCACTCAGAACCTGGGTACTGACACCTTTGCGCCACCCGCAGACCCCACAGGAGGAGCAGTACTGTACAATCAGGCTCACCAGAGGACCAGCAACCAGCCCAGAGTGAGGTGTAAATCACAATTTTCTTTTTTGAGAGAAACACTAGGGGCCAAGAGACTGACATGGCCATGTTTCAGCACCACCTTCTTCGGGGATATTGGCCACTATAAAACAACATATATTTAGAAACAATTAAGGTAATGTTAAATAATTTAAAAATTTATAAGAAACAAAATACCAGCATTTAATTAAATAATGTCATCCTAAAATGCAAAAGTAAAGTAAAGGGAGATATATTAAAAATAATAAATACATCAGATTAGCTACAAATAGCAACAAATGAAGGAGACAATAAGTGGAAACATACATTGATAAAGGACCTCTTAAAAGCAATCTTTAAAAAAACAGTCCTTTAAAAGACATATTCGATGTAGATAAAACAATTTATGAAGGAACATAAAAGAAATCACGAAGAAGAAAGCACATATGTAGCAAAGGCACCAATAATACCTGATCTTCATGATGCACTGGATCAACCTGCCTGAGTCAGGTGGATAATCTCTGATGCAGATGCCACACTGTAAAATAACGACTTTCAGTCATATAATTATGGCCTCTTTCTGAACGTATATCTGACAATTTAATAAAAAATAACACGTTCACTCAAACTCAAATGTAATGTAGTGAATCCTTTATAGTTTTCATTCAAGATCCAGATTCAATATCACAGTCTAACTCTGCACTTTACTGAGGACTCTGTCCTTTCCAATCGTGCTCTTGATTGTTGCTTCTAACGCTATTATGACCATTTAATATGGTAGCTTTCATTATCTTGCACTTGTAGCCATGCTTCCTTTATTCATTTTTGAAAAAGCAGAAGAAAAAGATCCCGATGCTCAAGTTCGGCGCCACAATGGCGTTTCAGCTTGAAACTTTCTTCAGGAGATTCTTTATTTTATAAATACTACTGATGCCCGCGCCTCCGTTCATTTATTCTTTTCTTCAATCAAAAGATGCGCGGCGTCTTTTCGATTGAAGAAAAGAATAAATGCAAGTGCAAGATAATGAAAGCTACCATATTAAATGGTCATAATAGCGTTAGAAGCAACAATCAAGAGCACGATTGGAAAGGACAGAGTCCTCAGTAAAGTGCAGAGTTAGACTGTGATATTGAATCTGGATCTTGAATGAAAACTATAAAGGATATTCACTACATTACATTTGAGTTTGAGTGAACGTGTTATTTTTTATTAAATTATACTGTAAAATAAGACAAAAGTTATAGAAAGAAAATTTTATGATGCATAGGGAGGGAATATACAAACTAAAGAATGCTATTAAAAAAGGGGTGGCTGCTATTAGCCTAACACCTCAGTACTTCATATACTGGGAAATGCTCGCTTTTATTTCACAATGATTGCTTCCAGCCTCATAAGTTCATACAGTAACAAGATGTGCCCTAACCATGCTTTTTTTTTAGACTTAAAAGTCCTTCTGATAATGAGATAAATAGAAAGGAATCATACTGCAACAAGAAGTACAGTACAAACAGCTTCCCCCCACCCCCACCCCCAGGACCTCACCTCCTCCCATCCCATCCCATCACTACTCTACCTAACACCACTTGCTGGCCCACCTTTTGTACGATCACTAGCGAAGAGATCAAGAGAATTCTAACAACGCTTAATACCTCCACCTCACCACTTGACCCATACCCAGCCAACTGGATCAAACCTGCAAAGAATAAATTCAGCCCAATTCTCTGCAAAATAACAAATGAAACCCTATAATAAGGAATGATGCCAGATTGTCTCAAGCTATCCTCTATCCACCCCACCTTAAAGAAACCAAACGTTGATCCTACAAACTCCACGTCATACTGAGTCTGACACATCGTCAGCTTCCCCTTCCTGGCCAAAGTCATCGAAAAAACTGTACAGCTCCAGCTTCAAGAATGCATTGATGGAAACTGCCTACTTGATCCACAACAGCATGGTTTCCGCCCACTGCATGAAGTAGAAACCCTGATGACCTGTCTCATCAATACATTTACCCAAGGAATACAAGACCGCTCATAAGACTACATCCTGATATTTCTGGATATCTCTGTAGTGTTAGAGATATCCAATAGCACACTCCTACAGTGACTACAGTCTGGGTTTTGACCTGGACAAGGTCCAGGTGGAGGACAATTTTGCACGGGGTACATCTGGTCGTCAGGCCATCCGAAAAAATGGACGGGCCCAAACAGACCCAATTCTGCAAGAGCAGAAGCTAGACGTTCCTGTGGCTGCAGAATCAGGCACTTAGATGACCCGGGCTGGCCCCATTCAGCTGCATGGCATGTCCATTGTTCTGTCTGTCCAGCCTGCTCTATGCTCCTGCTGGTGTGCCGGTATGGTGGCAATCCATCGTCATGGCACTGGGATGCTCAGCAGGAGAGCAGTTTGGCCAAAATGGAATGTGGTGCCTTTTCCCTGCCGAATGACCCTCGGCAGGGTCTGCCAGGGCCAGGATCGGGGCCTCACCTAACACTGCTCCCTGCTTTGAGGGGGCCTGCCTGGCACAATCACTGCAATCTATGGGACTTATTCCATTTCTGAGGTGGAATAATTTCCACGTCCATCTGCCCTCTGCCAGACGTACAGGGTATGACCGGAGTAGGCCCTTTATGTCCGGGTGAGTTGTCCCACCCCCTCTTTGCCTACTCCCTACCTCCTGCCCTCCCCCTCCCACCCTATACAGTGCTCCCCGCACAAACTCTCTGTACATGCGGAGAGCGCTGTGCAGAGAATCGCGTCCAGGGCCTGAACTGGGGTTGGATGTCCATCCCAGTCATCCAACCCAGCTTTTCGGCCCACAGAACCTATCCCAAACTGTTCTTACCTCACTCCTGAGCCAGGTCCATTGCTTTCTCGATAGCGCCAAAATCGCTCTGGTCATGCCCCTTCACCTTTATTCGGTCTTTGACATCATTAATCACACTATTCTGCTGTCCCGCTTGACCTTCATCGGCATTCGCATCACCATTCTTGCTTGGCTCTCTTCCTTTCTCTCACAGTGCACTTACTCAATCACAGCCAGCTTTTTGTACCTCCAGCAACTATCTCCTCACCTGTGGGGTCCCCCAAGGTTCCATCTTGGCTCCCCTACTGTTCAACATCTTTCTGAGTCCACTTACCCTACTTACATAGGAGGCTGCCATCACTGCCTGTTACTATGCTGGTGGCATTCTTCTGGTGGCCTTCACTGACTCTCTCTCCAGATCTCTCAGCACTCAACAGCTGCTTACTCAATGTGTCACATTGGCTAAGAGAAAACCAGTTGAAACTCAATATTGCAAGATCTCTACCACCTGGCTCATTGGGAGCACTTCAGCAGTCTCTGTCTCTCCCATTTTGGATAGCCAGCCCATCCCTCTCTCCACAAGTACTTGGGAGTCTTCATCAACTCAAATCTGTCCCTCAAGAAATAGGTTAGCCATGTTTTGCAATACTCATTCTTTGTACTTCATCGATTTCATTCCCTCTGCCCCTTTCTGAACCCTTCAGTCCAACAAATACTTGCACTGCAGCTCTATATATGCTAGTATATCCCAATCTGAATTTAAAAGGCCTTCAAACAATCCAGAATACCGCAGTCCGCATTCTTTCTCATGCAAGTAGATTTGATCACATGACCCCACTCTTGTTCTATACCACTGGCTTACTGTCTACTACCATATCCAGTACAAAATTATCACTGTTGTTTTTTTATTTATTTAACCAGTTTTCTATACCGCCTTATCCTTCAATCAAAGTGGTTTACATTATGAATCACTACAAACAGGTACTGGATACATTCCTTTGTCCTCAAAGGGTTCACAATCTATGTGTATCTGAGGTAACAGAGTTAAGTGACTTGCCTATAGGACTAGAAACCCCAGTCCCTCTGGCCTGAGATTGCTGTCTATTACCTATTACCCAAGAGTCTCTATATACTGATACTCCCCTTTACCTGTCCTCTGTAATCTCTTTTCATGCTCCTGCTAGATCCCTCCATTCTTTGCATGACAATCACCTAGACATCTTTTCAGTCTCTCGTGCCAGACTTGAAAGTAACAGATGTACAGCATTTTTCTTTGTGGCCTCCACCTTATGAGACACCCTACCACTCACCCTCTGCACTGAATCATCATATAAAGCATTCAAGTCAGCATTAAAAAACCACATCTTTTTCACTTGACAGTTCATGGTGGATCCTATGCAATGTGTAACCCACTGTCTGTACCATTCTCTTCATCCATGCTCCCTGCCTCTACTATTATTACTATCCTATCCTATAAGTTCTTATTTCCTTTCCTCTGTCTGTATCTTATGATATTTTTTAGTTCCTTTCTAACTTTCATTTTAGTTTGTTATGTATTTGAAAGACGGTATATCAAACCTATATAAACCATAAACCATTTGGCTTTTTTCTCAGTTTTGGGTGTTTTTGGTTCATTTCACAAATTCCTTTTATTAACTATTTAAACATATGTTAGAACTTTTTAGTGCACACAGGTTAATTCAGAGGTTAACTTCTGTTAAATCAATTTTGCATGCACTAAAATTGTTAAGATGCATTAATGTTGATGTTATGTTCTATGTAAATTGCATTGATCCTCAGCCATCTCTTTTCCAAGCTGAAGTCATAACCTGTTAAGCCTTTCCTCATAGGGGTATCCTTCCATCCCCTTTATGATTTTGGTCACTCTTCTCTGTACTTTTTCTAATTCCACTGTATCCTTTTTAAGATATGTTGACCAGAATTGGACACCATATTCAAAGTGTAGTCACACCATGGAGCAATACAGAGGCATTATAATATCTTTGCTTTTATTCTCCATTCCTTTCCTTATGATTCCTAGCATTCTATTTGCTTTCTTGTCTGACGCTGCACACTGGACAGATGGTTTCAATGTATTATCCATGATAAAGCCCAGATCCATTTTCTGGGTGGTGATTTCTAATGTGGAACGTTGCATCATGTAAATGCAGTTTGGATTGTTCTTCCCAAAATGCATGAATTTGGACTTTTCTATATTACATTTCATCTACCATTTGAGCGCCCTCTTGCAAATTTCACAATCCCCTTGTGTATTAACAGCTTTCAATAATTTTTTGTTGTCTGCAAATTTGATCACCTCACTCATTGTTCCCATTTCCAGGTCATTTTTGAATGTGTTAAAGAGCATCGGGCCCAACACATATTGCTGGAGTACTCCATTATTCACCTTTCTCTATTGAGATAATTGGCCATTTAGCCCTACTTTTTGTTTTCTGTCTAACTAGTTCCCAATCCACAATAGTACACTACTTCCTATGCCATAACTTTTTTTAATTTCCTGAAGAGTGTCTTAAGGGACCCTGTCAAAGGCTTTCTAAAAATCCGGATACACTATATCAACTGGCTCACCTTTATCTACCTTTTTATTCATACCTTAAAAAAAAAATATAACAGATTACTGAGACAAGTTTTTCTTTAGCTAAATCCATGTTGGCTTTGTCACATTAAACCAGAACTATTTATATTTTCAGTAAGTTTGTTCTTTAATAGTTTCTACCATTTTACCAGGTGCTGATATCAGGCTCACAGGTCTGTAGTTTCCTGGATTACCCCTGGAGCTCTTTTTAAAAATTGATGTTACGTTGGCCACTCTCTAATCTTCAAGTACTACAGATTATTTTAATGATAGTTTACAGATTACTAATAGTAAGTTTACAATTTCATTTTTTAGTTCTTTCAGCACCCTGGATGTATACCATCTGGTATAGGTGACTTCCTACTCTTTATCAAATTGCTGTCTGAAATCTTCCCGGTTTATTGAGATTTGTTTCAGTTCCTCCAACATAAGATGCAATAAAAAATTATTGAGACTTGTACAAAAACAAAGGAAGTATGACTCCATGTAATAAGTTTTGTAAATAGTTTACCCCTGTTATCCAAGTTTATGTCCCCTGTTATATGTAAACTCATACATGTTAACTGTACTGAGCATTTTGTTCCATGTAAACCGCGCTGATGCTGAATAGTGCGGTATATAAGAGACTGTAAATAAATAAATAAATAAAATAACATTGACAGTTATTGCACTCAGTCTCCTTCAAAGTAGTCCCCTTCTGATAAAACACACTTCCTCCAGTGTTCCTGCCATTGCTGGAAACAATTTTGAAATGCCTCTTTAGTTATGCTGTGAAGCTGCTATGTTGAATTTGGCTTAATGGTCTCCAAGTGAACAAATATCCTTCCTTTCAGTGGTAATTTCAGTTTTGGAAACATGAAAAAGTCACAGGCTATGAGGTCAGGTGAGTACGGAGACTGACGAACTTGCTCGATTTGGTGTTTGGCCAAGAACTGCTGGACAAGATGTGATGTGTGAGCTGGGGCATTATCGTGATGAAGCAACCATTCACCATTCCTGTGCAACTCTGGCCTCTTATGATGAACTGCATCTCTCAAATGAGTCAGAACTTGGATGTAGTACTTCTTATTGATGGTTTGGCCTTTTGGAGCATACCAATGAACACTGTTCAGTAAAGAAAACTGTGAGCAGGGCATTGCTCCTCACCTGATGGGCTTTCTTGGGTCTGGGAGAGTTTGAAGTCTTCCATTGTGAGGATTGAGCCTTAGTTTCTGGTTTATAACCATAAGCCCATGATTCATCACCAATAATAATCTTTTTTATGAAATCTGATTCATTTTCAATGCATTCCAACAACTCCCTGACTGCAGTTGATCCTCTTTTTGGTCAGGGGACAGGAGTTTCATCACAAATTTTGCAGACACATTTCTCATCCCCAAATCGATAATAAGAATGGACTGTACCAACCTGAAACTGATGTCTATTTCCTCAGCAAGCTCCCTGATAGTCAATCGATGATTTGAATGTATTTCAGCATGCACTGCTTAAACTTTGTCTTCATTCCTGCTCGTGTATGGTCTTCCAGAACATTTGTCACTGTCAACACTCTGGCGGCCTCTTGGAAACATTTGTACCAGTCATAAACTCGAGCACCACTCATGCATTCATCACCATTCACTTGTTATATCTTGTCATAAGTCTCTTTGCACGAATCTCCAAGTTTCTGGCAGAATTTAATACAGATTCGCTGTTCAGTTTTTTCACTCATCGTAAATCTGACGAACTGCTTTTACACGATACCAAACTTCACGTGATTAACAAAAGTACATGTGTGCTGCAACCACGCTACACTCTGCATAATGCAAAGCACATAACTAGACCACTGCATGCTTAATAGCATTTTGGTGCTATGTATTGTTATATAGCTACCCGACAAGTCTCAATACTTTTTGATCACACCTTGTACATCACCTTTTAATCTAATTTCTGGCATGGGTAACTTCCCTTCTTCAGTAAAGACCAAAGCAAAGAATTTATTCAGTTTCTCCACTATGTCCATGTCCTCCCTTACTGCCCCTCTGACACCTTTATTATTTAGTGGTCCAACTGACTCACTGTTTTTTTTTTCTACTATGAATGTACTTGAAAAAGTTTTTATTGTGAGTTTTTCCTTCTACAGCAATCTTTCTTTCAAATTCTCTCTTGGTCTGCCTTATCAATGCCTCGCATCTAACTTGCTGATGCTTATGTTGCTTCCTGTTATAATTTGGCTTCTTTTTCTATTTTCTGAAAGATGCTTTTTTTTTTTGCTGTAACAGCCTCTCTGACGTCACATTTAAACCATGCTATCAGTTTTTTGTCCTTCCTTATACCTTTCTTAAAGCATGGAATATATACCGTACATCTGGTCTGGGCTTCCAATATAGTATTTTTATGCAACATCCATCTTTTGAACCGCTCCTTTCATTTTTTTCTTAACCATATTCACAATCAGGCCTGTGGGGAGTACATATATGTGTGTGTCATGGGCAATATCGATGGGTACATATGTGTGTATCATAGGGAGTGTTGAGGGATGCATGTCTGTGTGTGTGTGTGTGTGTGTGTGTGTGTGTGTGTATCTGAGTGGCTCTGTGTGTGTGGCTATGTGTGTGTGTGGATATGTGTAGGAGTAGTGGCTCTGTGTGTCCATTTTCCCTTGTCCTCCTGCATCTACTCCTTGCCTAGCTCCCACCTTCTTGAACTATACCACCATTCCCCCTTCCTATCCTTCACTGGCCTTTTTTGCACTCTCCTTCTTAATTCATCCACCAACCCATGCACTGACCCTCCTCTGCTAGCCAAACTTGCACTCTCTTAGGTCTTTCAATCCCTCTCTCCCTTCCCTTCTCCCTTAATGCACCCACCATCTCTTCGCCTTTTCTCCTCTAATTCTGCCCTTTCCGGTATGATCCATCCCTCTTCTCCTATCCTCTTCTAGCACAGCATCCTCTTTTGTGCCCTGCCCTTTTTATTCACCCTAAACCCTCCCCTTCCCTTGTGCTCCACCCCCTCAGTTGTCGACCAGAAGCTTCTCCTTTTCTCTTCAGACCGCAGCCATGGTTCTTCTAGTTAGCAGGACCTGGGGACTTCCATTGACCTTTACAGGCTGCAGTCCTGCTCTTCCTGCTGGTAGGACCCAGGACTCCTGCAAGCCTTTTCAGGCCACAGTCCTGTTCTTCTGGCTGGTGGGACTTGGGGACTCCCACAAGTTTTTCCAGGCTGCAGTCCCATTCTTCTGCCTTCATATCCCATAATCACCCTGCCTTCCAATGAGTAGAGGAAGCAATCATTGCTTTGAGCTGGGCAATTTTTCCAAGAACACACAGCTTGTGCTACTCAGTACAAGTTGTATTTTGCCATTTGCCTAATAATGAGGTGTTAGGCATGCATTTGAACGCTTTAGATCTCATTATTAAGCAATGCACATTGGAATAAAGTAGCAGGCAATATGTTAAGAAAACACAATTTTTCCCTTTAAAATGCATTAAGAGGCAAACCTCATGCATTATTCCTTTAACACACACACTGGCATACTCTGCCAGTATTTAAGCTATCAATATTATAGTTCTCAACATCATTGATGCTGCCCTTGTGACACAACAAGCTGAAACCAGGCAAGGGAATGCACTTTAGCAGGTTGATATTTTTCTAAAGTCCTGGCCTTCTGCTCAAGTATCCCATGTGCATGGCAATAGTACAAGATGTTCCACCCTTATGCATGCCTTGGCTACAATATATTTCTTTGTATTACCTACCTGCAGACAGAGGGAGGGCAAGGCAGGTGCAGACAGACAGCTACAGAGAGAATGGACTGGTATATGTGGTGGAAAGACCAAGTGGACATAGAGACACAGAGGTAAAGAAGCATGCAGACAAAATGATAAGGAAGAGAGGGTAAAAAAAATTTGGTAGAAGGTAAGGCAGGTATGAGAAAACAGTATAAAGAGAAACACTGACTAGCCACTGCCTTTCAAGGTAATCTTCTATGCCAACCAGTTCTCCATGAACCAGGTCCCGAAAGTCAAATTATTTGAATCCTAGACATCATTGACCACATGTACAAATGTATGTGACAGAGCGCCAGACTGACAAACCACCCATTTGGGCAACAAAAGTCATGGAATGATGTTGGAGGCGGAAGATCACATTTCTGTGACAACGGCAACCATACTGGCTTTACCTGCATGAAAGAAAGGTCTGGCAATCTACTTCTATATCTTGTCACAAAAACACAATGGGTAGTCACAACAAAGCAAATTGCAAAATAGTGCTAAAAGATGAGACCCTCAGGTCAGAAGGCAGTTAGTGGGTTACTGAGGATGTGCTGAAGACTTTTCAGAGTAAAGCCAGCATTTATGATATGGTTGGATAAAGTCCTCGGAACATCTTACTTCTGATGCAGTTGCACATAAAATGAGTCAGACGCTGCAAAGATGTCTTACATATTGAGACATAGAATGTACAAAGAATGAACCAAGGAAAGCTGGAGGTAGTCAAGAATGAAATGGAACATGTGCAACTTGATCTATTGGGCAGAGGCGCTGAAATGCTATTTTCTTCGGGGGGAGGGGGGCAAGCTTTGCCCCTAGGCCTGCAAATCGGCATGTCATTGCCAGCCTTCCCATCCCATATGCCTGCAGGGATCTCATCTCCAATGGACACAGGAGGGGAGGGTTGCAAATTGCAGTGCTCTTCTGCCCATGGGGCATGGGATCCCCTCAGGCAGCCTGTTGCCTGCCAGGTTGCGGCCTTCCTCTACTTCTGCCCATGGGAGATTGGATCCCTGCAGGCCAAAGTAGGGGAAGGTCACAATCACAGAAGTAATGTTTTGGTTGAGCCCCACTTCTTTCCAGTGCCTCTGCTGTTGGGTGTAAACAAATTGAAATGGATTGGCATCTGGCACTTTAGATCTGATGTTCACATGGTATACTATGCTAGAAATGAAAGAAAAAGAAGAAATGGCATTGTATGTACAATTAAGAAGAAACCTGCAAGAACTGTAATGCAATACAGTATAGTGCAATCAGTGAACGCTTAATTTATCTTCATCTACAAGGAATGCCCATGAACTATTATTCAGGTATATGCAAAACAACACCTGCAGAAGAGGAAGAAGTTAATCGATTCTATGAACAAGTAGAAGCTGAAATTAATAGAATTCACAAACAAGATATACTGATAGCGGTAACTGGAATGCAAAAGTTAGAAACAAAAAACATACAAAAAACCTACCATATGGAACCAACTGCCAACAGACCTGAGATCAATTAACGACCTGAAAGACTTTAGAAAAAAGTTAAAAACACACCTCTTTAATGAAGTATATGATCCAACTTTAAGAGCCAAAATAAACACTCCTAACTTTTTAGTATGAATCACTGTCTATAGAACCACCACAAGCATAGCCATAAGGCTCCTCTCATGCAAAACTTGTATATATATTCTCATACAGTCAAACCTCGGTTTTCATTTGCCCCGGTTTTCATACGCTTCGGTTTTCAACGTCTTTTCTGACTGAGATTTTGTCCCGGTTTTCATGCATTGCTTCGGTTTTCAACGTCTTTTGACTGAGATTTTGTCCCGGTAGCAGGGAAGAAAAGCTGTCAACGTAAGCAGGAGATGTTGCATGAATGTGGGAGGCAGTTCTTTCTCTTGCAGGGTACGTCTGAAGCTATATCATTAAGATTTTCTGCCATTCTGAAGCATTGAGCAGATAATGTAAAGGTATTTTAATGGACTGAATTCAATGTGATTCCGAAGAGAGCTGGGCACAGCAGCTTGTCAGGGGTGGCTAAGGCCAGATGTTAACATACTGTACTGTACAGTACTGTACTTAGCTTGCTTTCAGTGATGTTAAATGTTCATTTATCCATTTCATTAGTCATTTATATTTATTTCTCATTGTTTTCTGTATGTAAAAATATAGTTATTCTCTATAAAATGTATTTTTTGTGAATATTTTTGGGTGTCTGGAACGGATTAATTGGATTTACATTATTTCTTATGGGAAATATTGCTTCAGTTTTCATACGTTTCGGTTTTAGTCAGACTTTTTTGAACGGATTAATCATGAAAACTGAGGTTTGACTGTATTGTATTTATGTATATATATTATCATATTGTATATATGATCACTCCTATATTGTATATATGTTACTCCTACACTGTAATTACTAGTAATTTCTAATGATTCTCACCTGAAAATCAAATGTAAATTTTTGACTCATCACAGATGTAAGCATAGTTATGTTTGACGTGCAAGTTTATCCACTTCTGATAACTGGAAGTAGCGGTATACAAATGATAAATAAATAAAAAGAAGGCAAAGTGCTGGAAACTGTGGCCTTGGCAATATAAATAAAATTAGAGAAAGAATGATAGAATTCTGCAAGACCAACAATCAATTCATCCCATAAACCTTCTTCCAAGAACTGCATGAAGTCCATGGGGTCATTTTGGAAATCCTATTCATGCTTTGAACATCTGAAAATGAGCATAGAGATATCCAAAGAACAGAGACATCTCCAGAGCCATTTTAGAAGCCAGGTTGGTGGACATCCCATGCGTAAGGATGTTCTAGTTGGAATGGGGGCTTGTGGAGGCATGGCTGGGGTATTATCAGAAACCTGGTCATCCCCACCTAATCTCAGAAATGTCCTGGACGTCCAGAGCTGCAAGTAGGTTTAGACCTGATCCAGACATGGACAGGCATCTGAAAAGTGCCAGTTTTGACTGAAAAACATCAAGAGAGCATAGAGAAAAAAGCATTCCATCATCCTCAGTACTCAGCACAATTTCAGTGATAGCAACATTGGGATTAGAACTCTGTCTTCCCCATTCCTAGCCCACTAATCTAACTATTAGCTATTCCTAGATGACTAGGTTCTGAAATACTATTCTGGGGATGTCTATTTAAATGCCCCTCACAGATGTCCATATCAGGCCCATCCACATTTGTGAAATCACACCTGCACCTGGACAAGTCTGCAATAGTTAAAACAGAACAAGGAGAAACAGAATGGTTTAAAATCAGGAAATACATATGAAAGGGCTGCATACTTTCCCCATATGAAGCAGGTTCCATAGTATGAATGGGCATGGTCAATGTGAAGATGGGCCCGAGTTAGACCCAATTCCACCACCACGGGGTCTAGATGCACCTGCGATGGCAGAATTCGACAGATGTATTTATTTATTTATTTAATTAATTAACAAGATTTATATACTGCCTTTTCCTACAATCAACACTGTTTACATGGCACTATAAGAATGTACATAGGCAGCAGAGGAGATGGGGAGGCATGCTGGGGGTTCAGAAAGGGTAAGTTACATTTTGTCTATATACAATATGCACAGCAGGAAGTATTAAGATGGGCTGATGGACACCTTATTCCAGCTGAACCTGCCCATCTTCACGCGACCATGCAACCAGTGGTGCAAGCTGAACCTGCCCATCTTCACGCGACCATGCAACCAGTGGTGCAAGTAAGCTGTGGCGTCTCGTAGCCATGGCAGCAACCCGTCCACCATGTGGCACAGAATTGGATGTTAACCTGTGGCCCCTGTACTCCATTGTCCACTCATAGCTGGTGGCCAGCATAGGCTGGCTCGAGTCTGCAGGAGCCACAACAGGTCATCGCCATAGGGGCCAGGGACGTTTCTTGCAGGTACACAGCTCCACTCAGCCCTTATTTCACCGTTGGGCAGGAATAAACTGTGCATCCATCCTGGTATCGGGGAATATACACAGGCTGTTCCAGGATATGCTGTGTATGTCCAGACACCTAGCCACTCTCTTGCTCTTCCCACACTCCGCGCCCCCCCCCCACCAAAACGTACAGCACTCCTTGCACAAATGCTGAGTACAAGCAGGTTGCACTGGGTATGGACTACGCTTGGAGAGCTGATTGCTGCCTACAAGTCCAGCCATTTGGAATGCTCTTCTATGTGTTTAATTTATATGCAGAACAAATCATCAGAGAAGCAAGACTGTATGAAGACCACTGAGGTGTGAAGCTTGATGGGAGACTGATCAACAAACTTCGCTATGCTGATGATAGCATGTTACTGGCTGAAAGTGAAGACAATCTGAAATATATGCTTATCAAGATCAAGGAACATAGCCTTAAAATGAGCCTGCACTTTAACATGAAGAAGATAAAAATCCTGACAATAGGCAAAATCAATTATTTCATCCTTGTTAGAGACGAAATGGAAATACTAGACAACCTTAACCTGCTTGGATCAAAAATAAATAAGGAAAGAAATGACAATCAGTCAAGAAATGTGACAATGCATTGCTGTTAGAAGAACAGCAATGAAGAACCTAATCAAGATTCTCAAGTGCAGAGATGTATCTCTACATAAAAAGATTTGACTTATCCAAGCCATGGCATTTTCAATAATGTTACATTAATGCGAAATCTGGATAGTGAAGAACAAAAACAGAAAGAAAATTGATGCCTTCAAATTGTGCTGCTGGCAAAGAATACTGTATATACCATGGACTTCCCAAAGAACAAATTAGTCAGTAGTAGAGGAAATCAAACTTATGCTTTCTTTAGAAGCTCACATGACAAGACTTCAACTTTAATAATTTAGATACATCATGCGAGAGAAAGATCATTAGAGAAAGACATCATATTTTGTAAGATTGAAGGTCAATAAAAAAGAGGAAGACATGCAATGCAATGTATTTAATGGCAGGTATGGATGCCACCCTGTCATCAATTTGTCGCCTGATTGATTGAAGATCAAACACAGTTTAGGACAACTATTTATGGGATCACCATGAGTCAATATTGACATGATGGCATTTAACAACAACAACAACAAGAGTGCACTAAGCAGCTCTGTATATATATAATACATTCCTTGGCCTCACTTGTGCTTCCAATTCCTTAGCCTCTCCAGACATACTCTTCCATCAAAGTTTGATTGCAGCTCTTGTCTACTACAGCAACCTCACTTATGTTAGGTATATTGTCCCTCTAAAGAAATAAGCTTCAGTCCGATTTATTGTTCAAATTATAGCAGCGTAATACAATAAATTGGACTGAAGCTTATTTCTTTAGAGGGACAATATACCTAACATAAGTGCAGTTAAAATCCTCTGAAAGTTGACCACCACCGTTCGTAGTGTTGTTACTACAGCAACCTTGCACTCAAGTGTCAGATAGGTCTTAAGGGTCCTGTAGCCCTTTAGAGGTAGGCTTCACTCTTGGAGTTGGCATGCTGGAGGGGTAGGGATACCCCTTTTGTGCTCTGAGAGAAAGGATCTTCACTCAGGGAGGAAAGAATTGTACATAGCTATAGCCTTCTAGGCTTCCTTGAAAACTGCAATACATAGGAGGAGGACTCACTTAACAGAAGAAGACATAGACCAGTACTTAAATTCTCTTTCTATAGCGTAGAAAGTAACAAATAGGCTGAGAGAGAGTGCCATCCAGTATAGACAGAATGCTCTATCAGGGACAGAATAGCCTGGCTGGAAGGCCTCTCTATAACTATATCTATTCAGCCTTGGCTTTCTAACTAAGGTCTCTACATTTTTTTCCAGAGGTCTTAAATGTCACAGTTATTGTAGAAGATGATATTCAGCTTGGTACAAATATCCTGATTTACTTTTGATTTGTGTTATGTCATAATTTAGAGTCAGGCCTGTAAAGGAATGAAAAATATTTGCCTCTCTGGTATAAAGGAGATGTTAATCTCTCTGGTGCAAAGTTAACCTTCCAGAGACCTTCCTCTTTTGTCAGCTATTGTGGGTTTACTAAGCAACATATTCACACATACACACAAATAGATATGAATAAGCCTAACTGGGTGCTAAGTAAGTGAATATGTGTCCTATCCAGTGGTGCTTCGTTTTCTGGTTCAGGCCATGCGAGTTGTGGACAATGTTCAGTTTGTTCCATCATGCTGGTACAATCCTTTCTTAATCATCATCAATGCACATATGTTCTTTGACATTCTACCATGTGTTTATGTTATTTTGTTGTTTATTTAATCTTTTGTCTTTGTGGTCTCGCTTATGTGGGCAAGACTCACCATCCTCTCAAGACCAGGTTGATTGAACATTGTAGCAAATTATGGCACTTAGTTGAAGGAGCACCTTTGGTCAAACATAGCGTTACCCTTGACCATATTTTTTCTGATTTATGCTATCTGGCCATTGACCACTTGAGTGCTTCCTGTTCAGATGATCGTGACCAGCGACTTATTTACATGGGACAGCGCTAGATTTTTCGGCTGATGACAGGCCTTAGTGACCTGCTGGCCTTAGTGATATGATCAATTGGAAAGCTTGTCTCTAATATGTCAGCCTCGGTTGTAATGGGTGGATTATATTGTTTTGGTTGTCTTAGTTTTCATTTTTTATTTTTTCAGCTGGGTCATTTTTGGTTGGCCATTTTTACACACGTAGGATTCCCCCTTGTGTTGATTTGAGTGAAGGTGCGTCATCTTTGTTTCACCCTTGCGGGGACTCCACAGTCTATTGGCTTTTCTTTTGTTGTACCGTGTCTGTGCTTCGGCGTAAGCTTTTTGCAGCTTTTCTATGAGATTTGTGATTATCCTATTTTTCATGCTTTTGTTAGTTCTTTCTTTTAAATGCTTTTTTTGAGTCTGACCATTATTCTATCTTCAAGTGTTCCATTTTTTGTTTTTTCAGTTATTGGGGGCTACTACTGTTCTACTCCCTGAAGAAGCATTTTGCGAAACACCTGGTGTTGGAGTAGCGCTTGCAGTTCGAGTTGGTGACTGAAGCTAAGTACTTTGCCACAATATTGTTTCTTTATCTAAGCTTGTGACTTTCCACATGGATTGACAACTGCAGCTAACTGAAGCTATTATGTTACTTTTTTACATATGTTGGGACTTCGTTTTCTACTTAAGCCAATGATTTATTAAGTGCTCAACATTTATACTGGTTAGGCTCCCCTATGTCTTGATTTCTTTTGCGACTTTGTTCTATTTTTGTGTGAGGCACATGAGGTGCCACAGGAGTTTTTTCTGACCATTGATGCAACTCCACTGCTCCCGTATGTTGCTTATGGGGCGATTGATAGGCTTTCCTTCATTAGCTTGACACTCGGCTTCGGAATTGCAGACTGGGATCTTTTTCCTCTTGTTAGTTGCCTTACATTTTCTAGATCTTGCTCTTCTTTTGAGTAGGCTTTTCTCATTCTACATGCTTACTTTTCTGTCATAATTTATAAAGTAGGTGTTCATTTTTATGCAAGATATCTATCTGCTAGTAGTGTGCAGGCTAAATATTTTCATTTTGTTTAGTTTCCTATGTTATTTACATAATTCGTTTTATTTGGTTTGTACTTTGTATTTTTTATTTTAGGGACAATGTCATTAATCCATGTTGTTATATAATAGTGTACCTACAGATAAATAGTATGTCTTGTTGATGACATGGGGAAAAACACATTTTTTTTCTTGTTGTTTAAAGGTAAAAATGACATGAAGCTACAAGTAAAGTATCAATGACATGTCCTATGTTATTTTGGATAAATGCATTTCACTATTGTCTACTTGGTCCCATTGTAGCTAACTGTATATCTGGCTTAGTCTGCTCTATTCCTAATTGCATCATTTGGGCCAGGTCCTGGTTATCTATCTTCATAACTTCAGTCAATTGCACCTTTTTAAAAGCTAATCTGCTTGTTTCTGGGCAAGTTTTCTTTTCTGGAGAAGGTTTGGGCTCCCAGTAGTGAGACGGCTGATAGATTTTCCAATGCCTTCTTCTTAGTTCAGCTCTGCTGCCTTGTATTGCTGTAGCCTCTGAGCCAAGTGCCCCTTGTACATTTGCTACTGTGATAGGAGAGCTATCTGAGTATCTAAGGAACATTAGGCATGATTTTCAAAGGCATTTACATGATTTACAGATCAGTAAACTGTGTAAATGCTGCTTAGAGGGATATTCAAAGGCACTAGCATGGTCAGTGCCACGAATATCCCTATTAATGCCGCTACATGCCCCAGTGCTAATCGCTTAGCATCGTAGCTTGTGGGGGAGCATTCTAGGGAAGGGCAGAGATGGTACCAGTAGATAATCAGGCAGCGGCAATATTGCACTGCTGCCTGGTTAGCAACCTACAGATAAAGATAGGTGCAGCAAAAGCCATGGAAGCTAACCGAGCAGTGGCACAATATTGCCGCTGCCCGGTTAGCTTCTGCAACGTCTTTGACTGTGCAGCGACCCCGGATATTGAATGGCCATAGAGACAAATAGCCATTGCAAATACATATCGGGCCCATTATTGCTTAGTGGGTTGGATTTTTCCACTTTTACTTTTATTTGACTAATTCTACAATGTCTTGCCTATTTCAATGTTCAGTACTGGTACTTTGATTTATATCATTTTGGCAATAGTGCTTTCAGAGACAGCAGGACATTATATACATTGATTTGATCTAGAGCTATTGACCTATTTGAGCAATTGATTTTTTGAATATTTGAATAATTATTGGCATTTGACTTTTGCACACTTTTGTAGAATTTTCATTAATAAAAATTGGATTATATATGGGTGGAGTTTTTTTAGAGCCGTTGATGTTTGATGAGGATTGGGCATGGTTCTTTTGTTCCCATGTTGCCTGTACCTCGCTTGTTTTGAGGCTCTTTTCTCCTTCCCTTTTCACAATATTTGCCTGATGTATTTTTGCTAGATACATGGAGTGGCTATTTTAGATTTACAGTATGTTTCCACTCTGGAATTGACTTTTGCAGTTTTCAGTACTGGTAAGGGCACGGTGATACATTGTCTAATATACCTGGAAACAATTGATGTAAACCTCTAGATACCAGAAACCATGCTGGTTATCTGGTGCCTTAACATTCCAGATAAACAGATTTCCATTGGCCTGTACCTTTTGAGTTTTTTATTTCTATTTTCCTTGCTAGTGATGCCTTCTAATAAACTGTAGAAACCTGGAAGCAATAATAATGGCTGAACATAAGATATGCTATACTGGGTCAGACCAAGGTCCATCAAGCCCAGTATCCTGTTTCCAACAATGGCCAATCTAGGTCAGAAGTACCTAGCAGTTTCCCCAAAAGACACACAGGTTCCACAATGCTTTTACTGGGGCAAGCAGTGGATTTCCTGGGTCCCCTTTAATAATGGTTTATGAACCTTTCCTCCAGGAACTTGTCCAAACCTTTTTTAAACCCAGCTACACTAATAGCTTTTACTACATCCTCTGGTAATCAATTCTAGAGTTTGATTACACGTTGAGCTTCAGGATGTAATAAATATAAGCTAGATCATTATTGTAGCAAACTCCAATTTATAAAACTAGTCATCCTGGGATCTATTCCAACACAAAAATAGTGGGGATGGACATCCCAATGGGATGTCCATCCCCGCTCTTCGCCCCACATGCCATTCCTGACAAAAGCCTCCCCATACTAACAAGGAGTTTGTACCGGGAGGCTTAGACGGGGGCAGGAGGGGGGCTTCACGGACGCAGAGTGACTGCAAGCAGTGGGTAGTCTATGGCCTCGGACATACAGGGCCGATTCTGAAGTTGGCCCTATACGTCTGGGGTCAGAAGACTGGATGGGGGACTTATTCCACCTCGGAGGTGGAATAAGTTCACCTGGATGTAAGGGGACAGCAGGCCCAGGCAGCACCAAAGAGGTAAAAGGATACAGAGGATTCCCCACACCCGATCCTGGCCATGGGAGGCCAGATTTGGGGTCAGGCTACAGGGAAAGGAGGGGGCTGGGGCGGGCATGGTTCTGTAAATGCAGGCTAATTGGAATCAGTTCCTGGCCTGCACGTACAGACCCTAAACCGAAAACTGATCCCACGGGGGGCATGTCTAGCACCTGTGTGATCAGAATCGGGTCTGCCCCTGTGCATCCCGATTCCGATCTGGTGCACGGGGACCTGGACGCACACATTTAGAATGTGCCTCCCTGTGTCCTTAACATGTAGTATTTTTGGTCACTCCCTGAAAAAATTAACAAGGTCCATGTGTGCCAAAACTGTGGGGGTGGTCTTTGTATGGTATTATGTATCATTGCCTACAGGGCAAGATCCTGACCTACAGTATACGTATGTCCTATAGTATTTATGCTGCCAGATGCCATAGATAGCCGGGCCTTCTTCTAGCCATATGTGTGCTAGACTTATAGCCTATAGTTTTTCAGGCCTGCATGCTTCAGTGCTGGTTTGCCCACATCACAATGCAAGAACAAGTGGTTCTGATTGCCCCCTGCTATTGTTTTAGCAAGCATAGGTAGCAGAGTGGGGTAGAACATTGGGATCTTGGCCTAGTCAACCTTTCTCCCTGTATTTATTTTATTTAACAGTTTTTATATACCGTCTTTCTTCAATTCAAGACAGTTTACAGAGAACATAACATGACAGTATATTTCAACTGATTGCATAAAACCGAACTACATAACAAGAGTATATATGGTTAATATAAGTAACTGTTGTACATGAGGAGTCTTCATGGACAAGAACTATTTACATGCTTATTTACAGGAGAGGTTAGGGAGAGGTCATAGGAAAATGAATAGGGTAAGGTATTAGAGGGAGGGTTGAGCGGGAGAGAAAGGGTGTAGAGGGAGGGCTATGGTGGTAGGGAAAAATGTTCTTGGAAGAGATGAGTTTTTAGCTTCTTCCGGAACGCAGTATGATTGGAGCAGTTCCGTAGTTCACATGGTAGGACATTCCATAAAGAGGGGGCATAAAGGGAGAATGCCCGATTACAGGTAGTTTGATTGCATTTTCTCTTAGTAGTTGGGATAGTTAGATTTTTAGTGGTAGTGTGGCGTGATCTATTGTTGTTGGAATTGGATAGGAGCAAAGAGAGGCATGGAGCTGACTCATTGGAAATGATTTTATGTATGAGGGTGATTACTTTGAATTTAACTCTGGACTGAATGGGAAGCCAGTGGAGATCATGGAAGATTGGCATTATGTGTGATCATCTAGGGTTATTTGTGATGAGATGAGCTATTGTGTTCTGTGCCATTTGGATAGGGTGTATGCTGTTCTTGGGAAGTCTATGATAGATGAGATTACAGTAGTCAAGGGATGGGATGGTGAGAGCCTGGCAGACTGTGCGAAAGGAGTCGGGGTTTAGGAGAGGTTGGAAGTTCCGAAGAGTATGTAGTTTTGCGTATATTGTATTAGAGGTTCTTTTTATCTGTTCAATGAATGTGAGGTTCTGATCGAGGATAAGACCAAGATATTTCACTTGATTTTTAATGGTGAGGGTGAGATCACCAAGAGTAAGGGTTGTTGATGGAGTATAGGAAGTGTTGGTAAATACTTGAAAAGCTTTGGTTTTAGATTGTTTAATTAGGAGATTATGATGCAAGAGCCAAGTCCTTAGGTTTGTGAGGCATTCACTTATGTTGGTAAAGTTAGGGTTTGCTATATTGAATGGCGTGAAGCATATAATGTCATCCGCATATAATGCGATGCTTCCGCTTGGGCCCAAGAGCTTACAAGCAGGAAACAGCCTTATGTGGTCCACTTTTGAATAAAGCTTCCCTTGTTGTCACCAGTTTATTCTTTAAGGACAAATTGTAGTTGTGAGTCGGTGGTTCAAGGCAGCAAGAAAAATTTATTTTGTGGGGATTTCCAGGGCATTTAAGCTCAATACACAAACAAGGCAAAAAGGATGCTTCTCCAACATAAAGGATAAATCAGGTAACAGAGAATGACGTAACAAAAACCTCTTTCACTGTTCAGCTGTTCTTATTCCCACAAGCTTACACTGAGGACTGCCTCGTGTGGTCATTCAACAAAAATACAGATAAACTTCAAACAGCTGTGATTTTCTTTTCACAAAGCAAACTTCTTCTAAGCACTGCTTCTTAGCTTCAGAAGGCAATTAAGCTTAGTAAAACACAGTATTAGCTTTCCTTAATTCTAAGCAGGTACTGTACTTATTCTCTATATTGTTTCACAGTCTCTCAGCTCAGTTCAATAATGCAGACTCTTCTTTTAAACACAATGAGCAATCCCTTGGTACAGGTTCACACTCAGAGCTTGGCAAACAGAAATCTATTTGCATTCCTTCTATGGCATCAGGATATACGGTATCTCTATCAAAGTTACAAACTCTCCCAGACTTTCTCTCCTTTAGAAATTCCTGGAACTGATTCCACAGCAATTCAGCTTGTAAAGGCACAGTTGTATTAGGGGAGTGAACTTTTCCCTCAGCAAACAACTCTCTCAGTGCTTCTAGCTTTGAAGACTCAGCTGTTCTGCTTTTATCAGGGCTATGACTTTTCCCATACGTAAAACTTTCTACCCACCTCTTAGCAGTAGATGGTGAGGACTCTGCTTCCTGGACCTTAGCAATAACAAACTGTTTCTCTGTTGATTTCTCAGCTCTGAACCTGCTGGCTTTACCTTGGGAATGGTTCCTCAGACAAGCACTGATTTCTTTCTCCCTGGGATCCTCCAGGCTCTGAAATTCAGCCTCCTTATGTCCTTCTCCAGTCCCTCTTAGGTAGCTGCTTTCCTGGGAGTTTTCTTCTTTCTTTCTCCTCCAGCTATGCTCAGCCTTGCTCTCTCTGTGGTCCTTTGCCTTCCTCCTTCCCACCCCCTGTTCTGCTCTGCTCGTGGTTTTAAGAACCGTCGGCCGCTAGGCACTCCCTGTTCTCTGCACCTGTGTGACCAATCATCAGGCAAGCTTGTCTCCACCCCTGAGCTAGGGCGTGGCCTGACCTTAGCATGGAGCTGGGGTTTTTTCTGATCTGGATTGCAAGTCTTATGCACAAGTGAACTGTCATTCATTTCAAAGGGGAAACTAGGATTTTCTTCCATTTCCATGTCTTCCTGGGAGCTTTCATCATTACAATAATTGCTAATGGATTCCGTGGCTTTGGAATATCTTGCAAACTGGTTGAAGGAAATTGTTGAATAGTAGAGCAGATAAACTGGATCCTTGGGGGACTACCTGTTTTAGGATAAATGGTAGGGATGTGTCATTACCTATGCGGACCTGTTGTGTTCTATTTTCTACGTAAGAGTGGAACCATCTTAGGGTTGTGTCCCTCAGTCCTATTTCGTGGAGCATGTCTAAGAGTTGGTGGTGGGGAAGGGAATCAAAGGCTGAAGATAAGTCGAGAAATATGAGAAGGCATCCTTTGGTGGGATTCTGGGTATATAGGTACAATGAATCTAAGAAAGAAGCAATAAGGGTTTCAACTCCATGGTTCTTTTTGAAGCCATGTTGGAATAGGTCAAGGGGAGTGTGTTCATCTATGAAATTCTGAAGTTGAATTTGGACTAGTTTTTCAGTTATCTTAGCGAGGAAGGGGATACTGGAGATGGACCTGTAGGAGGTAGGTAAGGTGGGGTCAAGCTTTGATCCTTTTAGGATTGGACAGATTGTAACACATTTTAGTGGTGCTGGTATGGAGCCAGCTGGAGGGAGGCTTGTACAATGTGAAGTATGTAAGGGCTAATGGAGCTTATTGTGGTCTTAAGCCAAGAGACAGGGCAGGGGTCAAGGGCAGAAGTTGAAGCATTTAGATCTTTGATGACCTTGGCTATGTTTTTCAGGGTGAGGGGTTCAAAATCGTTCCAGGTATTTGAGGGGGTGAGACCATGAGGCCAGGATACTGTGGTCATATATTGGTTGGGAGTTGGTTGTTAAGGGGGGTGGGAGGAATTTTGAGGTGAGGTGGTTAGCTATGGTTTGGGAGGTTATTTATGGTGGCTGGTCCTGATGTAGGGGTTCACTTATTAAAGATTTGGCAATGGAAAAGAATTCTCTGGGTTTATTGAGCGCGCGTTGGATCATATTTTCATTGTATTCTCTTTTGTGTCTTAGGGTTTCTGAGCAGAAAGCTCTGAGTTTTCCTGTATAGTTCATATGTGTGTTTGGATCTCGAGAACGTCTCCATTGATGTTCCAGGCATCTGAGTTCTCCTTTAAGGTCTCTTAGTTTCATAGAATACCAGGGAGCTCTTCTGCGTTGGTTTTGAGAAAGTTGTTTTGGTGGTAGTAGGGCAGCAGTGGGGAGGATTTTGTTCCATTCACTGATGTGGTAGTCTTGGTTCAGGTGTTTGCTGTTGAGTAGATCCAGTGATGGTATTATTTTCTCAAGGAAGTTGACGGCATTGAATTGTTTGAATTTGCGGGTATGATGGGGAGGGGTAGTTTGCTATCTTTTATGTGAGGAGTAGGGGATTGAGAAGAGGATAAGGGAGTGATCTGACCATGGGATAGGCTGAATGGTGTGTATGACCTGTCTGGAGGATAATGTTTGTTGTGGGATAAATATTAGGTCCAGGATATTGCCTTTAGAGTGTGTGGGTAGTTCTAGGATTTGGGTAAAGTGGAGAGCATCCATTGCTTGGAGAAATGTGCTAGACTGCTTCAAGGTTGTCGAGTGTAGGTTTAAGTCTCCTAGGATTATGAGTGGACATGAGATGGGTTGGGGGGAGCAAGCTGTCTCAAGTATCGTGGAGAGATCAGTTGTGTCAGACTGGGGTGCCCTATAAAGGAGTTGTAGAGAAAGGATAGGATTGGAGACTCTGATAGAATCCATACCTGGGGTAGAGATAGATTCGACTATAGAGAAGTGTAGGTTGGATCTTGATATAACAGCTACTCCTCTACCTCTGCTGGATATTCTGTTGCAGATGTTGATTGAGTATGCATTGGGACATATTTGGTTTATTAGGACAGAGATTCTTGGAACCAGCTTTCAGTGAGACAAAGTATGTCCAAGTCATGGTCGAATATAAGGTCAGCAATTAGGGGGATTTTAATCCTGGCTGAGCGGACATTGAGTAGGGCACATTTGAGGGGAGGGTAGAGGTTGTCTGAGAGAACGTTGGGGATGAGGTTGAGATTTGTACTGAGTAATTTGAGTTTGCAGATCCGAGAGTGGGGGTTAGTATGAGTGTGAGGTAGACAGGATGGGGTGTTTGAGTATCTGAGTGAGTGGATTATTGGGACTGGCGCACTATGCTTTACTATAAGTGCATATGAAAGGAGGCATCACCTATTAGGGATCCTGGAGGGGGTGAAGAGGTGAGGCAGAAGTGAAGGTTAGTTTGGTCCTTTCAAAAAAAAAGTTCTGTTACCTATTGTAGAGTGAACAAACAAGCATGAAAAGGGCTAAAATACAGGATTGAAACACAGGACCTGCCAGATTGGCAAGAAAGTACACATGCAGTGTTTTCACAATGACATTAAGTCCTAGCACATCAGAAAGTCGGTCTGGCTATTAAGCTCAATCTTCTGCAATGTTTGCATATCATCTGACTTTATCTCTGTTATTGAGTAATTTGGGAAGGAGGGAATGTTTAAAAGCTGTTCAAGGCATATTATCAGAAATCACTCTTGCATATCATTTTTCCATTTCTTTCAGAAGCTAGCTTTATATTTTGTATCATTGTTGTTAAGTGCTGTTGAATCAGTGTCGACTCATGGCGACCCTCTAGATAGTTGTCCTAAGCTATGTTCGGTCGTCAGTCAGGCAGTTCATTGTTGACAGAGTGGCACCCATAGCTACTGCTAATACATCGATCCATCTCATTGCTGGCCTTCCTCTTTTGCATTGACCTTCTACCTTGCCAAGCATGATGTCTTTCTCTAATGATCTCTCTCTTTGCATGATATGTCGAAGTCTTATCATCTGAACTTCTAAAGAAAGCTTAGGATTGATCTCGTCTAGTACTGACTGGTTTCTTATTTGGGCAGTCCATGGTATACACAGTACTCGTTACCAACACCATAATTCAAAGGCATCAGTTTTCTTCCTGTCTGTCTTTTTCACTGTCCAACTTTTGCATCTATATGATGTTATTGAAAATACCATGGTTTGAAAGAATTGAATCAATATGTATGCAGATCACATAAAAATAGTCACTATCTTGCTATTTTCCTACTTTTTGTACATAATTTTATAAAAAGCCTGTTTCCACATGCAAAATGTGCTTTGAACGTGGAAAAAGCTTTATAACATCACCCCCATAAAGACTTCATATTCTTTCACCCATTGTTATTAGAGTTTTGCATTCATTAACAGGAATTTGGCTCATTTGTTTGCCTTAACAAATTCAGTGCACATTAACTTGATTTAACAAGCATTAACCTATGAATTAAGGTGTGTTAACTAATCTGTCTTCAAATTTTTTAAAAACAAATGTGTGAAGTAAACTGAAAATCAAAAAAAAAAAAGCCCAAACTAAAAACCAAACACATTTGTGCTGTACATATGCCTAATATTATACACATTTTTACACATGAGAAAACACCAGAAGCTCTCTTGCTCTCTCTCACACTGTCTTTTTTCCTCCATGTCTCCAGTCAAAACTGCTTCTCCATGCTTGAGCTTCTCACATGAACTGCTTAGCAACAAGACACACATCTCAAAAATGTCTCCAATTCACAGAGCCATTTCAGTAATTCAAGGGTTTCCCCTGCTACATCCCTTCACCTATGGCTACTTTCTGTTTCTCTTAGGAATGTGCATTGATGAGTGTGCATTTGGTTCATCCGAGTGCTTAAAAATTAAAAGTATGTACAAACCACTTTTATTTGCATATACCAATGAATGACTGTACATACAATCAATTTGCATACTTAAAGTTATAGTGCAGATACAATGCAGGTCTAAAGAACAAATATGTGAAATAAACATGAGCAAATACCCAAAACTCAGGAAGAATGTATTCATTTATTTTAAACCAGCATGAACAATTTTTTTTTTAGTCGTGTACATCTCTACTTTCTCTTATTGGGCCTCAGTGTCACTCCAGCAGCAGTGGACGATGCACCAGTGCTCCCCATCTGCTCCTGCTTCCACACCTGGACCAGCTGGCAATGGTGCTGTGAACACCCTAAAGCAGAGGTTCCCAGCCTTTTTGTTTGGGTGGACCCCTTATTGACCTCCAAAAAGTTCAGGGTTCCCAGTTCATCCCCTCCACTCTTTCTAGACACCCTCTCCTCTGCACAAAGCCTGCCTCTGCTTGTTCTCCAATCTCCCTTCCCCTTCCTGTCTCCGTCAGCCTCTATTTTTCTCTTTTCTGTGTCCTGAGGACCCTCTGTAATGATCTCATGGATTCCAAGGGGTCCACAAACCAAAGTTACAAACCACTGCCCCAGAGCTTCTAGATTCATGGCTGCTGTCAGTTGCATATCCTGTACTCACTTTGCTGGCTCCTACTCACTTCTGTGGGACCATGAAACTTTCATTTCATTTATAGGAGCTCTTAGAAGTGCTCCCCCCAGCTGTTGTCTTCTCTATCAAAATGCCTCAGGCCAGCACCCACTCTACCATCATGGAGTTTTCACTGATTTGCCGCCCTTCATATCTTCCATACTAGCAAGGAAAGCAAATTTATTTTTGTTCCTCTTCACAAGAAATATTATGTTTTTCCAAAAAACTTTATATTCAGCTTAGTAAAATACCAAGAAATATGCACTACCAAGAAATTATTCAAATAAGATATTGTTGAAAAACTGTAGATTACAAAAGCTTAAAGCAAGATTACAATACCTTCCATGGGCTTTTGCTTTATCGTCTCCCTCAATCCTCACATCTCTACAGGCATATCATGACTCCCCCATCCTTTTACTTTATAACTGTTTAAAGCCTTGAAAAGACTCTGCCATGCTACATTTGTAATGCAACCTGGAATTTAATAGTGTATTCAGGCAACATCTTCCTAGTTTATTCTATGCAGACCTGATGATGGAGCAAAGCTTTTAGAAGCTAGCAAAAAAATTAAAATAGATCAAAGGAAAAAAGTACTGTATCTGTCCAAGTCTCACTAAACTCCTTCATATGGTGACCTCATTGTGCAATTTTTATGCTAAAGGCAACTACTACCATAATATAAAAATGGGAAAAAACCACAAAATCATGTTCCTCTATGCAGCATTACAAAATAGTTGCTGTTTAAAGACTCCATATTTGGATGACAAAACACTGAGGCAAGTTTGTCAAACTGCAGTACTGAAGTGCTGCAAATTAGGAATGTGCATTTTGGATTTGTTTGGGCATCTAAAAATTAAAAGTGCACACAAATCATTATGAATTAGTGTGCATATTATCCATTTCTGCATACAACAAATATATAGTGAACATAGAACTACACAGTGAAGAAGATCATGTGCAAAAACATTAAAATCAAGTTGAAAAGTACATACTTATAGTGTGACAAAATGGTGTGTTTCTTCTTCCTCCACTTGCAAACTCATACACGTCTCGGGGGGGGGGGGGGGGAGAGTTTGAAGAGAGAGGTGATACTATGTCTTGTTAAGCTAGCAGGGGCTGTATGAGGAATCTTTAGACAAATAGATAATACAAGTGTTAAATCTTCAAACAGCGAGTTTCTGTGTATGTGTGTGTATTTGTGAGACTGTGTGGTGTAACAGTGGGGTGCCTGTCTGTGGGTGGGATGTGGAAGTCAATAGCTTTGTCTAGATGGGGTGCTAGGCTTCTCTGCATATGTTTGTATGGTACATAGACAAGGGAACCTCTGTGTGTGTGTGTGTGTGTGTGTGTGTATGCAATGCAGAGGTGGGATGCCTGTGAGTGTGTCATGGGGTTTCATTTATTTATTTAACAAGTTTTCTATATCACCCTTTCCATAGTTTACAATGAACATTGGACATGGAAATTACATTAAAACTTGAGATACAAAGTGTAACATAAGCCAAAAGAAAAGAGGCTAACTATGTACATGATAACTATATACAGAGAACTTAATTGAAATAGTCTTGAATGCAAAGAAGTTAAGGTAATAACATTGGGGTTGTTATTGTAGTTATATCTGCTTATGGAGGGGTGATGTGAATGTTCCTTAGTTTGATTCATGTGAGTAGATATGTATTTGTGTAATAATCTATTGTTTGAAAACAAGGGAAGGGGTTAGTTGAACGGTGAGAATAAGTTATGAGATTGGAAGTATTGCCAAGTGCTGATAACTCAGTGGCTCCCCCTTTCTTCCCCCCCCCCTTTCCTGTCCCCAACACCCCCCCCCCATCTCTTCCACAAACCAGACAACAATCATATTGGGTATTAACCGGTCGCAGCTTTATTAACATTCCAACATTATCCAATGCCTTACCTGCCATATTATTAGCAAGGTGACATCAACTCCGCCTCTGCCGCGGACAGGCCAATGGCTATTTTAAGAACCCACCCTTCTTTGGTCTCGCCATATGATTAGCAAAGGCCAACCAGGGCTGTCCGGGTCGGGGGCACCCCACCCCCACCCTACTCATTACCTACAGCTCCGGACCCTGGAAACCTCCGGGATCCCGCCTACCCCCCCCCCTAGCAGCAACAACCCGTCAACCCCCCCCCCCAATGCCTTCACCACACAACAGAAAATTAAAACAAACAACAAGGGGTGTGAGGGTGGGATGCTGTCGGCTCTCCCCTTCACTCTCTCGCGCCGAAGCCAGGCTTTTCCCTGCAGCCCTCCTTCATTATGATTGGCTCCCATCGCACCCCTCATGCAAGGGGAGCCAATCGATTCAAATGATGCCGCTCCTCTGCCTGCCTCCTGGCTCGCACCCCGCTGGCGCGCACGCAGGGACACCACCTCGCTGCCTCCTCCTTGAGGGCGGCCATCACAGACTGCGCCCCGTGGCCTTATTGTAAGGGAGGTATGCTTAACTCGGTGGCTCCCCCTTTCTCCCCCCCTTTCCTCTCCCCAACACCCCCCCACACCTTCCACAAACCAGACAACAATCATATTGGGTATTAACTGGTCGCAGCTTTATTAACATTCCAACGTTATCCAACTCACATTCCAACATAACCTCATAACCATCAATCCGGTGGAGCAATGCCTTACCCGCCATATTATTAGCAAGGTGACATCAACTCCGCCTCCGTCGCGGACAGGCCAATGGCTATTTAAAGAACCCACCCTTTTTTGGCCTCGCCATATGATTAGCAAAGGCCAACCAGGGTTGTCCGGGTCGGGGATACCCCACCCCCACCCTACTCATTACCTACAGCTCCGGACCCCAGAAACCTCCGGGATCCCGCCACCAGCACCGCGCTATTCATGCCGCATGCCACCCCCAAACAACCCAGCTGCGACCAGCTAAACTTCCCTTCCGACCACATACTCCAAGACCTCCTGCCAGTCATTGAGCAACAAATCCATTCCCACCGGGGACAGATGTATCCCATCTTGTCTATACAAACCCGCACACCCAACATCTACCCAGGAGTGCAGGATTTGATATCCCCCATGCTCACACACCCATCTCGCGATCTGGTGATTAACTTTCTCCAAACCCCGCGACCACCGCCACTGAGCCCCACAGAACAGCCTTGGAATAATGTCAGACCATAATAACCGCACATTTGGAAACATTTGAAGAACTTCGGCCAGATCCCTCTGAGCCGCCCTTATCAACTGTCTGCAAGTCCAAGCTCCCAGGTCATTGCCGCCCAAATGGAGCAGCAGCATGGAAGGCTGCCTCTTCACATGCCCATGCTGCCGCAGCAAAGGCAACAGTTGAGTCCAATGCAGACCCCTCTCGCCCAGCCATAGGACGGCCACCTGTGCGGTATTTAGTCCCAAATTTGGCCCCATCGGCTGCACGGCAGCTTGTTGTCCAGCCCAAAAAACAAATGAGTGCCCGAGGAGCCAGCAACCAAGCAGACTTCGCCCAGCATCTGAAAGAAAACAATACTCGTTACACCCAGCAGAGGTTGCCCGACCACTCTCCTATGGCCACACATAGCCTTGAAACGTCTGTGACCGCCAGCAGCCTATACGCTTTATCCCCTCCTCCAGTATACCCGCCATCGCTGCACTGGTCGCTGCCCCAATGCGGAACGAATGCAAGGCAAACTGCAATGGATCCTCCCCCACGCACCTGAGAACCAAACGCAACACTGCTGAAAACTGAAAGCGGGTTAAAGGGGCCCCATCTTCATGCAAGAACAACAAGCTCCCCTGCCCCGGCCTCAGCTTCAAAAAGACCTGCAAAACTGCAACCGGGCAAGTCAGGTCCCCCGGAATCTCTCGCAACACCACCCCCACTCCTTGCCCCCTCTGATCCGTTTTGGATCTTGCCAACAATATCCACATATGCCCCCTCCCGAAGAGCACATGCTGTAGCAACAGCCCATTCTCCCCATCCGCTCCGATTTGCCACTAACTCCCCCACCCGAAACCCCCCGAAAAATGCTAAAGAAATAACCGCCCTGAACAAGGCCGCCTCGTAGCGCAACCAGGCCACCGACGGTACTGCCGCACAAATTCTACCAAGCAACTCATATGTAATGGGCCGCCTGCTGTCCCGAGGAGTCGGCTGAGCACGCAACCACCCCTGCAGCAGCCTGCAGGTCAGAAACCCGCCAAATGGCGAGCCCCATCCCACTGCCCTCGAGAAAAAAACAAAGCCTGCCAAATGCGTTCGCACTGAAGCTCTCGAAGACCCCCGTGCCTTTTCCTGCAGGACATATGCCCCCATCAGGTAGTCAGACACCTGACCCACCTGCTATCCGCGGGACCTGAGGAAGTTCACAATTCTATCGCAACCACGCTGGTACACGAGCCACGTTGCCTCGGACACCGAATTCTGCAGCAGATTCAACATTTCCTGAGGCCAACAAATGGATGAATAAATAAATAAATAAATGTTCTGACAGAATGCAACTTGCTACCACAGAGATTAATGGAAGATTTTGAGCAGGATATCCTTCCCCAATTAGTAGGTGAGCCCAAAAGAGAGCCATCCATAATAATAAGGATTGGTTGCTGGGACAAAACAGGTCAAATCAGATATATTTAGGTCATGAGTATGTGCATTATGTTACTGGATTTTCACCATTAGCTTATAAATTACAATGAACATAAGAACATAAGATATGCCATACTGGGTCAGACCAAGGTCCATCAAGCCCAGTATCCTGTTTCCAACAGTGGCCAATCTAGGTCACACGTACCTAGCAGTTTCCCCAAAAGACACAGGTTCCAAAGTGCTTGTACTGGGTCAAGCATTGATATCCTGGGTCCCTTCTTAATAACGGATTATGGACCTTTCCCCCGGAACTTGTCCAAACCTTTTTTAAACCCAGATACACTAACAGCTTTTACTACATTCTCTGGTAACAAATTCCAGAGTTTGATTACACGTTGAGTGAAAAAATATTTTCTTTTATTAGTCTTAAATAGTTTAACCTGTAGCTTCATTGCATGTCCCCTAGTCTTTCTATATTCTGATAACGTAAACAATCGATCTACGTTTACCCATTCCACTCCGTTCATTAATTTATAGACTTCTATCATATCTCCCCTCAGCCGTCTCTTTTCCAGGTTAAAGAGACCTAACCTTTTTAGCCTTTCTTCATAGGAGTATCCTTCCATCCCCTTTACCATTTTGGTGGCTCTTCTCTGAACCTTTTCTAATAAAGCTATATCCATTTTAAGATACGGCAACCAGAACTGCACACAGTATTCAAGGTGCAGTCTCACCATGGAACGATATAGAGGCATTATAATATCTTTTGTTTTATTTTGCATTCCTTTCCTTATGATACCTAGCATTCTATTTGCTCTCTTGGCCGCTGCTGCACACTGGGATGAGGGTTTTAACATGTTATCCACAATGACGCCTAAATCTTTTTCCTGGGTGATGGTTCCTAATGTGTAATCTGCATCTTGTAACCATAGTTTGGGTTGTTCTTCCCTAGGTGCATAAGTTTGCATTTGTCCACATTAAATTTCATCTGCCATTTTGATGCTCATTCTTCCAATTTATCAAGATCCTCTTGCAATTTTCCACAATCCTCTTGGGTTTTAACAACTTTAAATAGTTTTGTGTCATCTGCAAATTTGATAACCTCACTCGTTATTCCCCTTTCCAGGTCATTTATGAATATGTCAAAAAGCAGCGGACCCAGCACAGATCCCTGGGGTACACCACTATTCACCTCTCCATTGGGAAAATTGGCCATTTAGCCCTACCCTCTGCTTTTTATCTTTTAACCAGTTCCTGATCCACAATAGTACACTGCCTACTATCCCATGACTCTTTAGTTTTGCCAAAACTCTCTGATGAGGGACCTTGTCAAAGGCTTTCTGAAAGTCCAGATACAGTATATCAACTGACTCACCTTTGTCCACCTGTTTATTCACACCTTCAAAAAAACATAACAGATTATTAAGACAAGATCTTCCTTGTCTAAAGCCATGTTGGCTGTCTCACATTAGGACATGACAATCTACATGCTAAGTAATTTATTCTTTATGATGGTTTCTACCATTATTCCAGGTACTGACGTCAGGCTCACCGGTCTGTAGTTTCCTGGATCACCCCTGGAACCCTTTTTAAAAATTGGCGTTACATTGGCGATCCTCCAATCTTCAGGTATTGAAGATGATTTTAATGAAAATTCACAGATTACTAATAGCAGGTCTGCAATATCATATTTCAGTTCTTTCAACACCCTTGTATGTATACCATCTGGCACAGGTGATTTGTTACTATTCAGTTTATCTAATAATTGTAATACATCTTCCCGGTGTATTGATATTTCCTTCAATTCTTCTGCACCTTTAAATACCACTTCAGTCATGGGTAACATCCCTACATCTTCCTCAGTAAAGACCGAAGCAAAGAATTCATTCAGTCTCTCCGCTATCGCCTTGTCGCCTCTTAGTGCCCCTTTAGCCCCTCTATCATCTAATGGACCAACTGACTCTCTCACAGGTTTTTTTGCTATGAATGTACATGAAAAAGTCTTTATTTCACATTTTTTGCTTCCGCAGCAAGCTTCTTCTTAAATTCTTCCTTTGCCTGCCTTATCAATGCCTTGCATTTGACTTGCCAGTGCTTGTGCTGTTTCCAGGTTTCGTCATTTGGCTTTTTTTTCCATTTCCTGAAAGATGCTTTTGTGGCAACAACAGCCTCTCTGATCTCACCTTTAAACCATGCTGGCAGTTTTTTGGTCTTTCTTCCACTTTTCTTGAAGCGTGAAATACAGCTGGTCTGGGCTTCCAAGATAGTATTTGTCAACACCCAAGCTTGAGGTAAGTCTTTAACCTTTGCAACTGCTCCTTTTAGCTTTTTCTTAACTATTTCCCTCATTTTATCATAGCCTCCCTTTCGAAAGTTAAAAGGTAGTACTGTGGATTTCCTTACTATTCCTCCTCCACTAATTAAATCAAAGGCGATCATGCTATGATCACTATTGCCAAGTGGCCCCAACACCCTTATCTCTTGCACTAGATCTGGTGTTCCACTAAGGACTAGGTCTAATATGGCTTCCCCTCTGGTCGGTTCATGAACCAGCTGCTTCAAGAAGCAGTCATTTATTTCATCTAGGAACTTTATCTCCCTAGCATGTCCTGCCGTGACACTGACCCAGTCGATACCGGGGTAATTCAAATCACCCATTATTATTACTGCGCTGTAACTTTTGTTAGCTTCCATGATTTCTTTGAGCATTTCATCATCCATTTGTTCATTCTGGCTAGGCGGTCAATAGTACACCCCCACTGCCATTGCCTTCCCCTTTTTACATGAAATTTCAATCCATAGAGATTCTACAGCAAATTTTGTTTCCTGCAAAACTTTAATCCTTTCTGACTCAATGCTCTCTCTAACATAGAGCACAACCCCTCCACCAATTTGATCAGCTCTATCATTACGATATAGTTTGTACCCAGGTATCACAGTGTCCCACTGGTTGTCCTCCTTCCACCATGTCTCTGATATTCCAATCATATCTAACCTCTCATGTAGTGCTATATATTCTTACTCTCCCATCTTATTTTTTAGACTTCTAGCATTTGCATACAAGCATTTTAGAGACTGTATTTTATTCATATTAATTTGGCTATTGGCAGACATGGGTAATTTGGGATCTTTAAGCTCTGTCTGCTCCATTCTTGATGGCATTTGGGCTACTTTACTCTTTTTTGGAACCTCTCTGCTTTTGGTAGTATCCTTCAAGGATACATGCTTCCGAATTATCTGCTCTTGGGTGACTGTCGGCTTTCCCCTATTATCTAGTTTAAAAGCTGCTCTATCTCCTTTTTAAAGGTTAATGCCAGCTGCCTGGTTCCATCCCGGTTAAGGTGAAGCCCATACCTTCGGAAGAGCCCCTCTTTTCCCCCAGAATGTTCCCCAGTTCCTAACAAATCCAAAACCCTCATCTCTGCACCATTGTCTCACCCACGCATTGAGACTCCGGAGTTCTGCCTGCCTTTTGGGTCCTGCGCGTGGAATGGGAAGCATTTCGGAGAATGCTACCCTGGAAGTTCTGGATTTCAACTTCCTACCTTAAATCCTAAATTTAAGAACCTCCCTACCACATTTTCCTATGTCATTGGTACCGACATGTATTAAGACATCAGACTCCTCCCCAGCACTATCTAAGACCTTATCTAGGTGGCGCGTGAGGTCCGCTACCTCCGCACCAGGCAGGCATGTTATCAAGCGATCCTGATGTCCAGCAGCCACCCAGCTATCTACATGCCTATTGATCGAATCACCAACTATAACGGCTGTCCTAACCCTTCCCTCATGGGCACATGGCCCTGGAGAAACTTCCTCGGTGCGAGAGGGTTTTACATTACCTGGAGGACAAGTCCTAGTTACAGGATCACTTCCTGCCACACCAGGGTGATGCTCTCCTGTCACGTGACCTCTCTCCTCCGTGGCAACAGGGATGCTGCCAGACTGGAGGTGGGACTTCATCCCTGTAGGTCTCGTCTATGTATCTCTCTGTCTTTCTTATGTTTTCCAAGTCTGATGCTCTAGCCTCTAGAGAACACACTCGTTCCCTGAGAGCAAAGAGCTCCTTGCACCTAGTGCACATGTAAGACCTCTCACCAACTAGGAGAAAATCATACATGTGACACTCAATTCAAAAGAGTGGAAAGCCCCCATCTCGCTGCTGGACTGATGCCTGCATCTTAGGGGGATGTTTACTAAAAACCGGAAATGTGCGCGCCGCAAAATAGCGCACGGAAACGCGGCACTGAAACGCTAATAAACGTGTTTAAACGCCCCGCACACATGCGTGTCACCCCTGCAAAGGTGCGCGGCACACTAACGGGCCCCGTACAAGTGCGGGCCCGCAAATGTCCGATAGAGGCGTGAAACGGCTAAAGGAGAGCGGAGGAAGGCTCCGGAGGGGCGGAGGGACGGGGTCAATGGGTAGAGAGTGGGAGGGGAGAGGCTCCCCGCACAGTATCGGGCCCTAATTTGCATGTAAAAACTACCGCGAGGGAAACCCTCGCGGTAGAAAGCATTTAAAGGGAAGAGAAACCATTTCCGTCAGCAATGTACAGGAAAACCGGGGAAACCAGCAAAACGTGAGCAGTGTGATACATGTGCACAGCACAAAAGTGCAAATAAAAATAGAAAATGACCACAACAGAACTATTAAAAATAGTAATTCAGCTGGGTAACAGTTATAGTGATGGGCAAATACAGAAAACACACCCAGCAAAGCTCCAGAAAAAATAAATGAATTTTGGAAGGGTTTACGGAGCGGAGACTCTTCCAAAAAACATTTCCTTTTGTGGAGCTTTCCTGGGAGTGTTTGCTATGGTTGCCCATTAATATCACTGTTGCCCAGCGTGGTGATATTTTGTCTCCCATTTCCAGTGGTCATTTCCGGGGTTTATGTGCACGTTTGTCACCAGACAGGGTGCATATGCCCACAGTAAATTTGCGTAGAGCAGGGTTTGTGACTCCATCCTGCCAGGCTTACTACCTCCTTGGGCTGCACTGTCTATGTGGCCATAATGTGGTGCAGCAGACAGAGTCAGTATCTCTAGAACCAGAGGGTCAGAGGTTCAAAGCCCAGCTGGGGCACTTGCCAGCCCAGTCCCTATATTTTACCCACCACTAAACACAGATAGCGCAGACACCCCTGTATTGCAGGGGACATAAGCATGGGGAAAACACCCATATTTTACCCAACAACGCACACACACCACAACAATGGGCATTACCCACAGCCAAGTACCCCAAATGCAGTCCCGTACTGCCACATTCCAATCAGGTCACCTGCCTTTTATGGGAGAAGCTCATGCCAGCTTGTTGGCGGACGAGTACATGTGGTGCAGGGGGCAGTGGCTGTTAGCGACAGAAGACAGAGGCCTAGCCATGTGCAGGCTGGCACAGTCCACAGCAACAGACAGGCCCTGCCGGATCCACAGTCATGGACTATCCAGGGAATTCAGCCAAGCTGTGGCTACACGGTCGTGCAGTGCACACAGACAGTGCATGCAAGAACAGGTCACAGGTTCAAATACCAGCTGGGGCTACCAGCAATCCTGCCCACATATTTTCCCCACAAATAAACAGTGACAGTAAGGACACACCTTTCGTGACGAGGACATGTTGTTGTTGTTAAGTGCCGTCGAGTCGGAGTCGACTCATGGCGACCCTCTGGATAGCTATCCTAAATTGTGTTCGGTCTTCAGTCAGGCGGCTCATTGACGACAGACTGGTACCCGTAGCTGCTGTTATTGTAGCGATCCATCTCATTGCTGGCCTTCCTCTTTTGCGTTGACCTTCTATCTTGCCAAGCATGATGTCTTTCTCTAATGATCTCTCTCTTCGCATGATGTGTCCGAAGTATGAAAGCCGAAGTCTTGTCATCTGAGTTTCTAAAGAAAGCTTAGGTTTGATCTCCTCTAGTACCGACTGGTTTGTTCTTCGGGCAGTCCATGGTATACACAGTATTCGCCGCCAGCACCATAATTCAAAGGCATCAATTTTCTTCCTGTCTGTCTTTTTCACTGTCCAGCTTTCACATCCATATGATGTTATTGAAAATACCATGGCTTGAACAAGTCGAATCTTTGTATGGAGAGACACATCTCTGCTCTTGAGAATCTTATCTAGGTCTTTCATAGCCATTCTGCCAAGAGCAATGCGTCGTCTGATTTCTTGACTGCTTGTTGCTTCTTTATTGATAGTTGATCCAAGTAGGTTAAAGTTGTTCACAATTTCAAGGACGAGGACATATGCAATGGTAATACGTCTATCTTTTACCCCACTGAGCACAGACACCATGAACAGGGGCAGAACCTACAGCAGAATCCCCCAAATGCAGTCCTGGTGGGCAACACACCAGTCAGGTTCCATGCTGCCACTCATACAAATGCCTGTGCTGTATATCTATGCACGGCATGTAGATGTAGCTCATGCATATTCATGAGGGACAGCAGGAAGACCCGAACAGTGTGATGCAAAACTGGGCTGGAGTGGGGAAGCGCTGCCGTAAAGCATCAGCCAACAGGGGCAGACACACCCACACCCACACCCACAGGCCCCATTGGCCAATGTCTCCTGTAGAGGCAGAACATTGGACCCTGCATGCATCTCCCAATACCAGCACCTGCATACCTTAGCAATGTCACCCTACCACCCCACCAGCAGTGAACCAGATAGCCGAGGTCTTGGACAAGTTAACGTTTAGAAAGTTCTCTGAAAACCAGGAAGAGACAGCAGAGAGGGAGACATTGAGGGGACCAATATCAGGCGTGAGAGAACAGGTGTGGAAAAGAAGAATAATATCATCTGCGTAATAGTACGCAGAAATACCATGCTGCTGAATAAGTAAAGCGAGAGGGGCCAGGAAAATGTTAAACAGCAGGGGGGGCAACACAGAACCCTGAGGGACACCACAGGGAAGAGGTGTCGGAGTAGACGAGTCAGAGACAGAAAGTACTGAAAAAGAAAAGAAATGAGTGAAACCAGTGAAGGACCGGACCAGAAAGACCAGTAGAACGAAGCCTTAGAAGAAGAGTGCGGTGATCAACAACATCGAAAGCGGCAGAAAGATCAAGTGAGACAGCTACAGAGATAGAACCATGGTCGTGGGCAACATGCAACTCATTAAGAAAAGAAATAAGGATAGCTTCAGTACTGTGCCCAGGATGGAAACCAGATTGACGGGGGTGAAGAACCAAGGAATCCTCTAAGTGTGAAGACAGCTGAGAGAAAACCAACCTTTCGAGAAGCTTAGAGAGAAAGGGGAGATTAGAGATAGGGCGCTAGTTAGATGGTGCGGAAGGATCCAGAGAGGGTTTCTTCAAAAGAGGGACGTATTAGGGCGTGTTTCCAATGTGAGGGGAAGGTGCCGGATGACAAACAAGTGTTAAAGATAGAAAGAACCAAAGGAAGCAGAGCCAATGAAGACTCAGAGAGCCAGTGGGAGGGAATGGGAGGGAATAGGAGGGAATAGGGTAATACGTTTAATATACCTTGTTCACCTGAAGCTTAATTAATCTCAGGTCCTTAGTGTATGACTGATTTGGGTAATGAGCTTCACCTGAGAGCACCTCCTTTCCTTTAAGATGTGTAAGTACTTTATTTGTTGCTTTATTTGTTGATCCTGTTTTGCCTTTTATGCTAAGTTATAATCTGATTTTATTTGAATTACAGTTCTTTGCTGCTGCTAGGCTCTGACTTATTATGAAATTTAAGCTCTCTGCTGGGTTCTAAATTTAACCAGAAAGCTCTCTTCTCTGTTTTAAATTTAAACTAAGGGGTATGTTTACTAAAACCCCAGTAATGTCCGGGCCGCGCTAGTGTGCGGGTGCCATATAAGGAGTGGGCGTTTCTTTCTGAAAAAGAAAAAACGTGATTTAAATATGCACTAAGGTGCACGGCGCCCATGTGCGCCCCGCACATTAGCGCATGAGAAAGCTGCGTGGGAGGCATAAGTGGCGCGCTGATGTGCAAGCAGACACGCAGAGCCACAGCACAATGGTTAAGACACTTACCAATGTGTCAGGGGTTCAATCCCCCACAGTGCCCAATGAAGACAGCTGGCTGAGGCATTACTTTAGGAGGCATTTCAATAATAGGCGGCAGGCTGATGTGCATAAGGCAGCGTGCTATTGCTTTAGGAGGCATTTTAATATTGGGAGGCATAAGGCGGCGCGCTGATGTGCAAGCACAGGAACAGAACCACAGCACAATGGTTAAGACACTGACCAATGGTACAGGGATCAGGGGTTCAATCCCCCCAAAGTGCCCAATGAATAAGGCTGGCTGAGGCATTACCTATTATGGAGAAGATTTCTTTAGGAGGCATTTTATTTATATTTTAATTACATCTACTAGCAAACGCACTCTCAAAGCGTGTTAACATAAGGCGCCCCATAAGGCACATTTTAATGTGCACTGTCCGCCAAGGCACCCTAGAATGTTGCTTATAGGGCACTTTATAGGGTGCCGTATGAGTTACCGCAAGGTCATAGCACTGTTTTTGATGGCAGCATTGTGCAGTTTAAGGAATGAAAAGCATAAGTAGGTGCGCTGATATGCAAGGAGGAGCATCAGTGGAGCACAATGGTTAAGATACTGACCAATGATGCAGGAGTCATGGGTTCAATCCCCCACTGTGCCTAATGAAGAAGGCTGGTTGAGGCATTACCTGTTATAGTTAATATTGCTGTAGGGGGCATTTTATTTTTATTTTAATTAGTGCTGCCAGCAAACACACCCTCAAAGTATTGTAACATAAGGTGCTGCATAAGGCGCCTCATAGGGTACCCCAGAGGGCACATTTTAAAGTGCACTTTCTGCCACGGCACCCTAAAATGTCCCCTATAGGGCACCCTATAAGTTGCGTCACTAGATAATGTACAGTGCACCTTATATGGACGGTAACCAAAGGTGCCCTATAGGGCGCCCTATAAAGCGCCCTCAGAGGCACCTTATGGGTACAGTACGCTGAGGGTGTTTTTGCTGGCAGCAATAATGTACATTAAAAATAGATAATGCTTTAGGCAGCCCTATCAAATAACCACACTGTGGGTTTGAACCCATGATTTCTGGCTCCACAGACAGTGAAATAACCATTGGGCTACAGCTCTATAGCTGCTAGCAAGCCCCTGGCTGGCTGCAGAGGGAGTGCATGTCACCACAAAGACAGTCTGCTGTGGTCACCAGGATAGGGTTAGCACACCCGTACCCATGATGCACTGCACATGCAAATCAGCTGTCCACAGATAAACACAAGATGGGGTATGCACCCCCACAGCACCTCGGCTTGGTAGGGGGAACTGACCATGTCCACCCCCACAGCACCTCGGCCTGGAAGGGGGTACTGACCGTGTGTTTTACTGGCACAGAGTAGCTACATACCGTCACATTGTGTGGGTACTGTGCTCACCCTGAGGGTGCGATGAGGCGCCCAGCACCAGGTCCACAGCACCTTCCATGACAGAAATAGATCATGATGCAGGTACAAAGCCGTGTTAATGTGTGAGATAGGTAGTTTCTGCTGAAACACCTTGGATATATTTGTTTGTCTCAGTCAGGTGTTGCCCTTATGGAACCCTAGGAGGATTACCACCCTCCTCCTCCAGGGCTGAGGGTGGTAAACAGGGTCTCCCATCAACAGATCCACATTCTACCTTCCTGCAATGGTGGCAGTAGAGGGGACCAACAACCTCAGTCCTGCTGGGGAAAAAGACACCCTTCAGGGCAGTCAATGCAACTCTGTACATAACCATAACACAATAGCAGACAGACATTAGGCCTGTATATGCTAAGCTACAACCCACCACTATCTGATATTCTCCTGCAGCAAGCCTTCAACCACTGCACCCTGCAAGGCGCTCCATCAAGACACATACCAGCTGCAAATAGTCTGCTAGTTAGTCCATAGTGAATGTTCCTGGTGGAAATGTATGCACCCAGAACTGGGATGGCAGTACACACAACAAGCAGATAAGTCAGTGACTGGGCCCCAAAAGGAAACACATAAAAATCACATGAGAGAAATACTGTATAGCACTATGGGGGTGCCTAGCCATGCTGTCATCACTGCACAGTCAGGGTGAGAGTGATCTCCCAGCAGAACATACTGAGGTCACCCTGTCTGTGTAGGTGGTGGCCGGGCACTAAAATGTCCCAGTCAGTGCCCTATGCCCTGTGCAGATGCACCCTGGTCAGGCCACCCTCTCCAGGCTATACCCATGGTACCTTGCTCCTCATTATGTACATTGGCAGGCCAATACTGGCAACAGTGCTGGCAGTGTGGGCTGTGGAAGGTGTTTTGTTTGCAGCCACCACACACTGTATAGACAGACACACACTCCGACACCTATGCCAGCATTGTGCTACTATAGAGGAGTTCAGCAGCCATGCCCACCACACTAGTTCTGGGCACAGTACAGGCATGGATATGGTACGCAATACTGTTGGGGGTCACTCCCCAGGGTGGTAAACACTGTCAGAGACCAGACCAGAAGCACACACCGCAGACATCAGAATGATTGTTATGATGGAGCTCAATCAGCAAACTGTGCTTAACGTAGGAATTTCTATCTGCCAGTACTCATAGCAAACGTTTGAGAGCTGTGTACCGTATACCCAGGTGTAGGGTTGCATTGCTAAGGTATGCAAGTGCTAGCATTGGGAGATGCACGCAGGGCCCAATGTCCTGCCTCTCCAGGAGGCATTGGCCAATGGGGCCTGTGGGTGTGGGTGTGGGTGTGTCTGCCCCTGTTGGCTGCTGCTTTACGGCAGAGGTTTCCAAATCCAGTCCTGGTGTGCCAAACACGGTTCGGGATTTCATGCTGTCCCTCATGAATATGCATGAGCTACATCTGCATACCATGGGGGTGGTACATAGATATGCAGCACAGGCATCTTTATTAGAGGCAGCATGGAACCTGAATGGTGTGTGGCCCTCCAGGACTGCATTTGGGAGACTCTGCTCTAGGTAATGCGCCTGTTTATGGTGTCTGTGCTCGGTGGGGTAAAATATAGGTGTATTAACCATGTGTATGTTCTCAGCAATAAAGGTTTGTCCTTACTATCACGGTTTAGTTGTGGGAAAAATATGTGGACTGGATTGGCAGTAGCCCCAGCTGGGCTTTGAACCTGTGACCTTCTGTTTTTGCACACCCTGTCTGTGTGCACTGCACCATCGTGTTGCCCCAGACATGCTGCATTCCCTGGGGAGTCCATGACTGTACATCCGACAGAGCCTGTCTTTTGCAGTGGACAGTGCCAGCCTGCACAGGGCTAGGCCTCTTTCTGCTGTGGCTAGCAGCCACTGCCTCCTCCACCACCTGTACCCTTCCGCCAACATGCTGACATGTCTTTATCTTGGAAACAGCATATGAGCTGATTGAGTTGTGGCACTCCAGGACTGCATTTGGGGAACTCGGCTGTAGGTAATGCCCATTGTTATGGTGTGTGTGCGGTGTAGGGTAAAATTTAGGTGTTTGAACCATGCTTATCTTCTCTGCAATAAAGGAGTGTCTTTATTATCTCTGTTTAGTGGTGGGTAATATATGGGGATTGGGTTGGCAGCAGCCCCAGCTGGGATTTGAACCTGTGATTTTCTGGTATTGCAGGTACTGGCTGTGTCCGCTGCACCACACTGACAGTGCATTTCCTGGCCGAACGAGTCAGAAACCCTGCTCTGCACAATTTTACTGTGGGCTCATTCACCTTGTTTGGAGACAAAAGGGCAAATAAACCTCAAAAATGACCTCGAAAAAAGGGGAAAAAAACATAACCAAGCTGGCCAATAGTTATATCAATGGGCAACATTAAAAAACACTCCCAGGAAAGCTCCAAAAAAAAGAAATGATTTTTGGAAGGGTCTAGGGAGCGTAGACCCTTCCAAAAATCATTTCTTTTTTTTGGAGCTTTCCTGGGAGTGTTTTTTAATGTTGCCCATTGATATAACTATTGGCCAGCTTGGTTATGTTTTTTTCCCCTTTTTTCGAGGTCATTTTTGAGGTTTAGTTGCCCTTTTGTACTGTGCACATGTATCACACTGCTCACGTTTTGGAAGTTTCCCCGGTTTTGCTGTACATTGCTGACGGAAATGGTTTCTCTTCCATTTAAATCGGCTCTAACGCGAGGTTTTCACTCGCGGTATTTTTTAGCTTGAATTTCAGCCCCGCTCCTGTGCGGGGAGTCTCTCCCCTCCCACTCTCCACCCATTGACCCCGTCCCTCCGCCCCTCGGGAGCCTTCCTCCGCCCTCAGAATGCCTTTCCACGCCTCTATCGCACATCAGCGCGCAGCGCACTTGTGCGGGCCCGTTAGTGCAGCGCGCATGTGTGCGGGGCACAAAAATGCACTATTAGCATGCACTAAGGTACCTTAGCGCACGCTCAAGTGCGCCCTGCACAATTGTGCAGTTTAGTAAACATACCCCTAAAAGTACTTTGCTGATACTAGGCCCTGAGTGACTATTACATTTAAACTACAAGCTCTCTGCTGGGTATGAAATGTAATCAGAAAGTTCTCTTCTGTGTTTTAAATTTAAACTTAAACTGCTGATACTAGGCCCTGACTGATTTAACAAAAAAAACAGTGGGTTCACAGATTAATTAGCTTTAATACAAAGAAGTCCTTCCAGAAAATTCCCAGAAGTATATACTCACAATTGCAGATCTCTCTCCAGAAGTAACAGTCCCTTTTTCTAGTCCTTCAAGACAGAGGATCACAGAGCTCTGGTTGAGCTATTTATGCCTGTGCTGCTGAGGTAGCTGTGACCAACTTCCTGGGTGATTAACAGTCCTTGCTTGGATAGAAGGAGTCTTTCAAAATGGCCTTTTGACCTGCTACCTGGTGTTAACACCTACTGAAAACGTTTCACAGGTCTCTTGCCCCCTAGGTAGAAGGCCTCTTTGTTAAGGTCTCTGGAAGACTTTATTTGTTGCTCAAAGAGTACTGATCCTGTTTTGCCTTTTATGCTAAGCTATATTCTGATTTGATTTGAATTACAGCTCTTTGTTGCTGCTAGGCTCTGGCTTATTATGAAATTTATACTACAAGCTCTCTGCTGGGTTCTAAATTTAACCAGAAAGCTCTCTTCTGTGTCTTAAATTTAATCTAAAAGTACTTTGCTGATACTAGGCCCTGAGTGACTATTAAATGTAAACTACAAGCTCTCTGCTGGGTATGAAATGTAACCAGAAAGTTCTCTTCTGTGTTTTAAATTTAAACTTAAACTGCTGCTACTAGGCCCTGACTGATTTAACAAAAAACAGTGGGTTCACAGATTAATTAGCTTTAATACAAAGAAGTCCTTCCAGAAAATTCCCAGAAGTATATACTCAGAATTGCAGATCTCTCTCCAGAAGTAACAGTCCCTTTTTCTAGTCCTTCAAGACTTAGGGGTATGTTTACTAAGATCCCGTTAAAGTGCGGGCCGTGGTAGAGTGCGGATGCCATATAAGGAGTGGGTGTTCCATCCTGAAAAAGAAAAGCCGGAATTTAAATATGCGCTAAGGTGCGCGGCGCCCTTGTGCGCCCCGCACCTTAGCGCATCAGATGGCTGCGCGGGAGGCATATGTGGTACGCTGATGTGCAAACTGAAAAACAGAGCCAAAGCACAATGGTGAAGGCACCTACCAATGGTGCAGGGAGCAGGGGTTTGATCCCCCACAGTGCTCAATGACACTGGCTGAGTTGTTAATTTAAGAGGCAGAGAAATACTGGGCGGCCTAAAGCGGGGGGCTGATGTTTTGGGCGGCATAAGGCGGCGCGCTGATGTTTTTGGCAGCAGTCTAATACTTGGAGGTATAAGCAGCGCGCTGATGTGCAAACGGAAGAGCAGAGCCACAGCACAATGGTGAAGGCACTTATCAATGGTGCAGGGATCAGGGGTTCAATCCCCCACTGTGCTCAATGACGATGGCTGGCTGAGGTGATATTTTAGGAGGCATACAAAGAATGGACAGCATAAGGCGGGGGGAAGATGGGCATTAGGCGGTGCGCTATTGATTTAGGAGGCTGTTCTACTATTGGGAGGCATAAGGCAGCACACAGATGTGTAAGCACAGGATCAGAGCCACAGCACAATGGTTAAGACACTGACCAATGATGCAGGGATCTAGGGTTTAATCCCCCACCGTGCCCAATGAACAAGGCTGGCTGAGACATTGCATATTATGGGGAAGAGTGCTTTAGGGGGCATGTTATTTTTAGTTTAATTATCATTACTAGCAAACGCACCCTCAAAGCGTGTTAACATAAGGCGCCCTATAAGGCACATTTTAAAGTGCACTGTCCGCCAAGGCACCCTAGAATGTTGCTTATAGGGCGCTTTAGAGGGTGCCGTATGAGGTACCGCAAGGTCAGAGTACTGTTTTTGATGGCAGCACTGTGCAGTTTAAGGAATGAAAAGCATACGTAGGTGCGCTGACATGCATGGAGGAGCAGCAGTGGAGCACAATGGTTAAGGCACTGACTGCTGATACAGGGGTCATGAGGTAGCTCCCCAGGGTGCCTAATACATAAGGCTGGCTGTGGCATCAGCTTTGCAATGTACATATCTGTTCCTGCAGCACCGTATGTGTATTTTATTAATTGCTGCCAGCAAACACGCCCTCACGTGTCATAATGGAAGGTGCCGTAAAAGGCACCCTATATGGCACTCCATAGGGCACATTATAAAGTGCACTGTCCGCCACGGCACCCTAATATATCCCCTATAGGGCACCCTATAAGTTGCATCACAGGATAATGTATAGTGCACCTTATATGGACGGGAACCATAAGGTGCCCTATAGGGTGCCCTATAAAGCGCTCTCAGAGGCACCCTATGGGTACAGTACGCTGAGGGTGTTTTTGCTGGCATCAAAATATGTACATTAAAGAAAAACAATGCTTTGGACAACTCTTTCAAAAAAACCCCACTATGGGTTTGAACCCATAACCTCTGCCTTCACAGGCAGTGAAGTAACCATTAGGCTACAGCTCTATAGCTGCTAGCAAGCCCCTGGCTGGCTGTAGAGAGTCTGCACGTCACCACACAGACAGTCTGCTGTGGTCTCCAGGATAGGGTTAGCTCACCCGTACCCATGATGCACTGCACATGCAAATCAGCTGTCCACAGATGAACACAAGATGGGGAATGCACCCCCACAGCACCTCGGCCTGGTAGGAGGAAGTGACCGGGTGCACCCACACAGCACCTCAGCCTGGTAGGGGGTATGGACTGGGTGTTTTACTGGCACAGAGTAGCTACACACCGTCACATTGTGCGGGTACTGTGCTCACCCTGAGTGTGCGATGAGGCGCCCAGGACCAGGTCCACAACACCTTCCATGGCTGATGGAGGCCATGCCAGAGGTCCAAAGCAATGTTAATGTGTAAGATAGGTAGTTTCTGCATAAACATCATGGATATCTCAGTCAGGTGTAACCCCCAGGTGGGCCATGCACCACCACCCCTCCCCCCCAGGGCAGCAAACATGGTCTCCCATCAATAGATCCACATTCTACCTCCCTGCAAAGGTGGCAGTAGAGGGGACCATCAACCCCAGTCCTGCTGAGGAACAGACACCCCCACAGGGCAGTTAATGCAGCTCAATACACATCCATAACACAATAGCAGACAGACATTAGACAAGGTCATGGTAAGCTGCACCCCACCACTATCTGTTATTTTCCTGCAGCAAGCCATCAGCCACTGCACCCTGCAAGCTGCTCCAGCAAGACACATACCAGCTACAAACAGTCTGCTAGTTAGTCCATAGTGCATGTTCCCAGTGGAGATGCATGCACCCAGAACTGGGATGTCAGCATACACAGCAAGCAAATATATCAGTGACTGGGCCCCAAAAGGAAACCCATAACTATCACACAAGAGAAATACTATATAGCACTATGGGGGTGCCTAGCCATGCTCTGGTCACTGCACAGTCAGGGTGAGAGTGATCTCTCAGCAGGACATACTGAGGTCACCCTGTCTGTGTAGGTGGTGACCGGGCACTACAATGTCCCAGTCAGTGCCCTATGCACTGTGCAGATGCACCCTGGCCAGGCCACCCAGTCCAGCCTATACCCATGGTACCTTGCTCCTCATTATGCACATTGGTAGCCCAATACTGGCAACATTGCTGGCAGTGTGGGCTGTGGAAGGTGTTTGCAGCCACCACACACTGGATAGACAGACAGCCACCCCCACACCTATGCCAGCATTGTGCTATTATAGATGAGGTCAGCAGCCATAACCACCACACCAGTCCTGGGCACAGTACAGGCACGGATATGGTACTCAATACTGTTGGGGGTCACCCCCCAGGGTGGTAGACACTGTCAGGGACCAGACCTGCAGCACACACCGCAAACATCAGAATGATTGTTATGGTGGAGCTCAATGACCAAAATGTGCTTAATGTAGGAATTGATATATGGCAGTTATCATAGGAAGCGTTTGATAGCTGTGTACCATATACTCAGGTGTAGGGTGGCATTGCTAAGGTTTGCAACTGCTAGTATTGGGAGATACAGGCAGGTCCCAATGTCCTGCCTCTCCAGGAGGCATTGGCCAATGCGGCCTGTGGGGGGGGGGGGGGGTGTCTGGCCCGGTTGGCTGCTGCATTACGGCAGGGTTTCCCGACTCCAGTCCTGGTGTTCCAAACACTGTTCGGGTTTTTATGCTGTCCCTCATAAATATGCATGAGCTACATCTGCATACCATGGGGGTGGTGCATAGATATGCAGCACAGGTATCATTATTAGAGGCAGCATGGGACCTGAATGGTGTGGGGCCCTCCAGGACTGCATTTGGGAGACTCTGCTCTAGGTAATGCGCCTGTTTATGGTGTCTGTGATTGGTGTGGTAAAATATAGGCATATTAACAATGCATATGTTCTCAGCTATACAGTTTTGTCCTTACTATCACGGTTTAGTTGTGGGAAAAATATGTAGACAGGTTTGGCAATAGCCCCAGCTGGGGTTTGAACCTGTGCCCTTCTGTTCTTGCACACACTGTCTGTGTGCACTGCACCACTGTGTTGCCACAGATGTGTGGCATTCCCTGGGGAGGCCATGACTGTACATGCGACAGAGCCTGTCTGTTGCGGTGGACCGTGCCAGCCTGCACAGGCCTAGGCCACTGTGTGCTGTGGCTTGCAGCCACTGGTCCCTCCGCCACCTGTACCCTTCCGCCAACATGCTGACATGTTCTTATCTTGGAAAAAGCATGTGACCGGATTAAGATGTGGCACTCCAGGATTGTATTTGGGGGAATTGGCTGTAGGTAATGGCCATTAGTATGGTTTGTGTGCGGTGTAGGGTAAAATATGGGTGTTTGCACCATGCTTATGTGCTCTGCAATACAGGGGTGTCCTGACTATCACTGTTTTGTGGTGGGTAAAAGTATGGGGACTGGGTTGTCATGAGCCCTATCTGGGATTTGAACCTGTGACCCTCTGGTCCTACAGGCACTGGCTGTGTCTGCTACACCACACTGTGGCCACAGAGACAGTGCAGTCCCTGGAGATAGATAACCTGACCGAACGACTCAGAAAACCTCTGCACAATTTTACTGTGGACTCATTCACCTTGTATGGTGACAAAAGGGCAAATAAACCTCAGAAATGACCTCGAAAAAAGGGGAAACAAACATAACCAAGCTGGGCACCAGTAATATCAATGGGCAACATTAAAAACACTCCCAGGTAAGCTCCAAAAAAAGAAATGATTTTTGGAAGGGTCTACGCTCCGTAGACCCTTCCATAGATCATTCCTTTTTTTTTGGAGCTTTCCTGGCAGTGTTTTTTATTGTTGGCCATTGATATCAATGTTGCCCAGCTGTATTATAATTTTTAAAGGTTTTTTTGTGGTCATTTCCATTGTTTATTTGACATTTTGTTCTGTGCACATGTATCACACTGCTCACTTATTTTAGGTTTCCCCGGTTTTGCTGTACATTGCTGACGGAAATGGTTTCTCTTCCCTTTAAATGCAGTCTAGTTTTTACTTGTAAATTCGGCCCCGCTCCTGTGCGGGGAGCCTCTCCCCTCCCACTTTCCACCCATTGACCCCGTCTCTCCGCCCCTCTGGGGCCTTCCTCCGCCCTCCTTTCGCCTTTCCCCGCCTCTATCGCACAGTACTGCACCGCACACGTGCGCGTGTTCGTCGCACGTGTGCGGGGCCCGTTAGTGTGACGCGCACTCATGCGGGGCACTTAAGAGCACTTAAGTGCATCATTTTCGCACGCTCAAGTGCGCCCCGCACAATTGCGCGGTTTAGTAAACATACCCCTTAGGATCTCAGAGCTCTGGTTGAGCTAGACATTTTAGTGGGTTAAATATAATACCAATGTTGGAAAATAGTAGAGCTGTTTGTTTTCTCCAGAGGATGTAATCTCAAGGAAATAATTAGTCTAGCTAAACTGTTGAAACCGGAAGAGACAACATACATGTAGTGAGTTTCATATTTGCCTGATTACCCTTTGCATAAAAGATTTTATCCATCAGGGCCATCATTACACATTAAAATGGGATTTGGCCTATGATTCAACATATGTTGTATATGTGATAAAATGTCTATGTGGTCTGCTTTACATTGGTAAGACAAAACGAATATTTAAGATTAGAATGACAGAACACAAAAGTAAACTGTGATGTAAAGTAAAGGATGCATTCATAGTGAAACATTATTTTGAATGACAGTATAGTTTTGAGGATCTCAGATGTTTTGTTTGGATCATATCCCCTTGAATACTAGAAGAGAACGGGAACAACTGGAACAACTGGAACAACAATGGATTTTGAAGCTCCATACTGTGGAACCTTTGGAATTAAACATTTGTACAGACTGAAGTGTATGTTGGTAAAGATCGGTTTCTGATCTTTCAATTCCTTGTTTGTTGAGCCTTTTGCTGTATGTTGAAGCATGAGCGTTGTGGTAGAGTAGATAATGGGTCTAGGATGTTATCAAGACTATGATGGAAGTGAAGGTGGGAAGCCTTTTTTTTATTGCAGACTGCAGATTTATAATTTGAATATTCACCAATAAATCCCTTGTTGCTGTTTTTATATTATGCCCGATTTAGGTTGGCCCCTTCAACAATCATATCAAATATTGTTATTTATATCACGCAGGCACAGCATTCCTAGCCATATTGATCCCAGTGGGGCACAGTGCTGAGCTATTTTAGCCCTTTTGGGAATGGTGTTACAAGGTTACCAGCAGAGAATTATTGGCAATTTAGTTTGTTAGCATGAAAGGGAAGATTGGGTGGAATTCTAAAGGGAGTTAACATTGTAGTATTGCTTCTACATGAGAGGGATAATGTTTCTAACATTTTTCCACATGAGGGAGATTTTTGAGGAATATTTAGTGAATATAGCCTTAGTTATTGCCTGATATGTGAAACTATAATGATTAGAAGTACTGGTTTTAGGTAAAGTTGAAAAACTTTCTTTCTTTGGGGGTGGAGGGGGGGGGGAATTAAAATTTTGTTCTATCTCTCATTAGTAATTGGATGTCACTCCCTGATGCAACTCTGGTGAAATGCTAATAGTGTCACAGATAGCATCGGAGTGGCAGTAGAAGTAAGACAACGCCGCTTGTAGCAAAGTCAGTACACACAGGAAATAAGTATTTTGTATTTGTGGGAATGTTAAATGTATTAGTATATTTTGCTAGATAAAAAGGTTCTTGGACGACCACTGCATATGAAAAGAATTGCCCGTAACAAGATAAGAGTGTATAGGAGTTTTTTTCTTAACTGATGATGTGATGTGAAAGAGCCATAATACTGGCATAAATTTAAAAAAAGCCTGACATTTTCTAGCTTGTGTAACACTGAGGTCTTTTACCTCCTATTTCTGTTTCTCTCCTTTTGAATTCATGTATTGAACTCCATTTGTTATTGAGTGTAAGCATTCTTTTGAATAGTTTGCATGAACAAACATGAATACAAATAAATAAGAGTTCCACTGACTTGACCCTCAATAATAAGTGTTATGCTAAAGTGAAACATGCTTAAAAGCCGCATTTGAGCACCTCGCTAAAAGAGAGACTTCAGCCTTTATGTGTATTTAAATTTGACTGATAAAGGCTTACACCCTATAGGGGTTTCTGCCTTTAAGAACACAAATCCTTGATATAAGCTTTGAAAATTACATGGATTACAATGAGCAAACTTTTTTGTTTTAATTGTTTTTATTAGATATAAACCAGGAAAGAAAATAGAAATATACACCCCTGACCTACGTGGACACTTACAAGGCCAGGGGATCCAGAAAACTTTTAAAACTGTCAGAAAGTACTGGACTAACTCTTTAGTCAGCAACAGGAGGGTTAGCTTTTACACCAGAATCCAATCCTCTGTGTTTGGTTGAAACCTCTTGATGTTTTTGTATTGAGGCAATTGGTTGCTGGTCAATTTCTGACTAAGAAGTATCAAGAGGCTGCTTCTAGGTGTGGGAGAGAAAAACCTGGGCTTCAACTCTCTTTCAAAGTTCCAAGCCTTAAACTCAGACTTAAAAAAACCCAAAACAGCAAGGATTTATTCAGCCCCAGCTCTGGGTCAGAGCATATAAGAAAATTCTGCATTTCTTGACAACCCTGCAACTTCAAGGTTCCCTTGAGAAAAGGTTGAGATTTGCAATTGCCAGAGACCTAATTGAACTAGCCATAGATAAACTTGGAAAGCAGGATTTCTCCTAGCAGGAAAAGACACCCAGAATTAGATGGGACAGGGCCTACATCTGGATCCAAACAGAAATTATAATACTAGTCCAGCATTCAAAAACATCATTTGGTTTCAGTTACCAAATTGACTACATTATCTGGGTTAAAAAAACAAACAAACAACCAAAAAAAAACCTGCCATGGTTTCTGTTGTCAGTCAACAGTACAAGCTTGATTTACATATTTCATCAGTTTACCTTAATTGTTGGTTAATTTTGGAAGATATTGTTGTTTAATTATTCTGTTTCTAAATTTGGATTACTTCGGTAAATATCTGTGTTGTTTTTTCTTTGTGAGCTGTTTCTTATGAGAATAAAAGAAAAAGATTGGTTCAAGTATTTTGTTTGTCTGGTTTTATTCAGAACACAGTATATAACACCACAAGACTCAGTATCCACTATTTCATTTAGCGTTAACCAATCTCACAGCATATGATACAAGCCCTTTGAACTCTGCACATCTTCCAGGGGCTGGAGTGCATATTTAAGCACCATAAATCTCCAACACCCTGAAGGTATCTCGTGGCTTGTCTCCTGTAGGTTTTATGCAACTGCAGGGTAAAAAAGGCAGCCCAAAGTTACATACAGAAAAATCACTAAAACTTCATTTTAAATGAGGACTAACCAACTTTTTTTTAATATACACTTCTCTAATGTAAACCACTCTGGTTTTCATGATCTCACTAATGATTGTGCATGAAATGCAGCAAATACATCTCATGAGTATTCATTATGGATATTCATAAAACCTGACTGGTTTGCTGCCCTTCAGGATTGCAGTTTGACACCTTTGGGCCATTAATACACTAGTTTAATGAAAAACTTGAAAAGGCAGGATACAGTCACATAAGCAAAACACCTTTCACCTGTGTAAATGTTTTGAAATTTGACTTAAATGGAAGATAATGATCTACTTATGGTCAGGCAACGATATGATAAAATAGATTGATATTCAAGGAAATAAATTCACATATGGAATGTGTTAAAAAGTTAATAAATGAAGGCATCTGAAAAAAAAACCCACAGAAATACTAGGACAACTTTAGGAAAAGCAGATTGAAGTGAATGACACACATAACTGTTGGTGAAAACTAATGAATCAGAAGCCAATTGCCACTACAGTACAAAGAAAGAGAAATTGAAGAAGTTACTATATAGAATGGTACTTTGACAAGTGTCACAAAACAAATTCAGGAGCAACAAAGTGATACAAACAAATACTAAGTGCAAAATCAATAGAAACAAACAAAAAGAAGGGAATCAACCTCTATGAAACTTTAAATACAAGGCCAAGAGATTGAAGATATAGCTGGATCCATGAGAAGGCATGATGGAGTGCTAAAGATAAATGTAACATTCAGATAACATACCAAAAAAATTAAGTGAACCTAAGAGTTGAAAAGTACATTTAAAGAATATCCAATGACATAACTGAAGTGAATTGCATGTAGCATTATATAGCAACAGTTGTCACAGAGTATACTATAAAAAGAGCACAATTCCAAAGGGAAAAAAAGAAGACACTAATACTTCTATCCTGGAAATGGTCCATAAAGTGAAAAAAATCAAAGAACTATAAAAAGGGTGTAACTATTTGAAGAACACCACAAATGAATCAGTTCTTATCAAAAATTTGTAATCCAAAGAGTAAAGGGCACCAGCTGGCAGTGCATGTTCCAGTATGTGCTGAAGGCATGCTGGGACATATGTTGCCAATTGGCGTGGGGACATGACAGCGTGGGATTATTCCTAAGGTGTATGTTTAATAAGAGTGGTAATGGAGCAAAGGTACCATTAACAGGCGTTATTGGAGCCTGTAAGTGGTTAATGCCATGGAAAGCGCTGATAATGCTGGATTAGCGTTTGGAAGCTGGGCCCATAACATTAAGGTAAAAGGAGGTGGAGAATGGGTGCTAGTTGGGTGGAGATAGCATGTGCTCCTTTAATGCCAGTATGTGTTACCGTGTGTTAGAGCTCCCGGCTCTGGGAACCCTAACTCCTGAAAGATAGCCATAAGGGCTATTTTTGAGGGATGAGAGCCTATTTAAATGTATGCAATGTGCTCCATCCACCATAATTATCAAATTAATGATAGTAGTGCTCCATCGGCAGCAACAGCATGGTGCCCTATTAATAAAGGGCACTATGTTGTTGGTGCCTAATTGGCAAAGGAGGTATCACATGGGTGGCTGGTCCATTAGGCTGACAAAGCTGCTGCCTAGGATGTACATCTGTGATATCTAGTATGACTCCACTATGACAGTGGCAGTACACATACATGCTGCCTCAGTCAAAAAGGAGTTGTGCCACCCTTACTGGCACTATGCTGCCATGTCGGCATTTTGTGAGGTAGGGGTGGCAGTCACAGTGGCTGTGGCCTGCTGCAGGTGAAATCTGTGTCCCGGTCCTGTGTGTCAGGTGCAACATTGCAGTTGCCACTGTCAGAGGGATGGCAAGCATGTCAGCAGCAGGTACAGCGGAGCACATGGTAATCCTTCCCTTCTGAGGTCTAAGGCAGCAACATGCATGCCCACATCCCCTGGTTATCATATTACTATGCAATATGATAACAGCCCATGTCAGAAGAAAAATGGCCACCCTTCCCCCTCACCTGCCAAATGATTATAATCTGTGTGTGAATCGGTGACCCCTTCATAAGTAGGTATTCAATCAGTTACAAACGTCTAAGCCATGTGTGAATCTAAATTAGCTACTGCGGTCTGCAAAATATGAGATTATTCCATGATTGCCTCGCAAGCATACACCAGGAAATAGGTGCATTGGTCATTTTCCTAGGACACCCATGGTCTGGAATGTGTGTGTCATGTATCATGGCCTGCTCTTTTGAATGGACAGATCCCATTTTTAAGACATGAATGTCAATGGAGTCAGTAGCATAGCAAGGCAGTGCAATATACAGACCTAACAAGATGTCCCTCTCCCACACCTACCGAACATACTTTTTCAAACAAATATTGCACAGATCTAAGCAGACATAAGCATACCCCAATTCATGCCCTCATGCATCCTGACAATGACCATATATATACACACCCATGGACTGATGAACCCACATGGATGGTCTGAGGCTCCAAATACATGGCCAGTGTATGCATGAAGACTAGCCTTTTGATCAGGAATGGTATGTCCAGAAATGTTAACTTTATCCTATGTTTCCAGAATAGTATCATCATGGCAACCTCAACATTTCATCCAGCAGGAGACCACACACTCAGCTGCCACAATGAGAAGCTGCACCACCCACAGCTGGATGGCAGAGCATGCTAATAGAAACAGAAACAGAAAAATGATGACAGAAAAAGACCACATGGCCTATCTAGTCTGTCCTTCCAAATCAACAATTACAACAGTCCCCTTTTTTCCTTTAGAGATCATCTGTGCTTGTCCCATGCTTTTTTGAATTCAGATACTATCCTCATCTCTACCACCTACACAATGAAAAGGCACTGACAATGGTGGAGCATCAAAGAAGACCTAAGGGGCAGGTAAGAATGCCAACATGCACCACTTTTGAACAATGGGGTCATGTGTGTGTGTATCTCCAGAGAAGCTGCAGCAATGCGCTGTGTATCCTCTTGATGCCCGCATCATGGAGATTCTGGCTCCTCCAGGGAACACTTCTTCCAAATACTATGCCACACACTGACATCACGGCAGATCATGTGGGAACCCCTCACTGATACAGTACAGATGCCTCCCACGTGCTCACCCCACTTACTGACTAACATGTAGGATACATATGGATCTGAAATGTCCATCAGCTCTACTTTTCCTTCCATCTATCACCTAAAATGTGACTTTCACAAGGGCTCCCTTATCCTGTATTATGGTGACTGACATTTTTGGACATTAAGGTGCATGCTTGGCACCTTAACGCCCGGTGTCCTGTTAGTGCCCAATAAGTGCAGCCAAACATCCTTACCACTGGAATGCCTATTCCCCACTCTGACCTTTTCCGCACGATAAAACAGTAGTAAACATACCCCTAAACTTGGTGATGTTCACCTGATATACCATGGTTTTGGCGCTTCTTGCAGATTAGGTGCAACATCCTAGCACCCTTTAGTAAAACACCCCTATGTTTTTCTTGCCAAGATTGTGGAGTACAAATGGGAAAACAAATAAAACTGACCTGAATGTGAAACATGTTGCAGCTGGCAGCTGGAAACTGTCCATAGAAGTGAGTGCAGAAAAACTGGGCAGACTGGATGGTCTTTTTCTACTGCCATATACTATATTACAATGTTATTATGATATTAGCTGTCTGTTTTCAATGTTCTACAAACTCATTTATTTGCTGTTTTGATATATTTCTGATGGTCCAACAACAAATTTTGCACTATTGCAAAATGCATGTTTTATCACAAATTATCATCTCTTAATCAATCGCAGCATAATATTTTACCAATAATCATCTAAGATTCATTATCATAAATATTCAAATACAAAAAGAACTTCAAAAAAATCAACCTTGCTTATTATCAAAATACAGATCCTTTTAAACACATTTCAAAAATTACTTTTTGGGAAGAATACAAATGAGAATATCTTGAAGTAGCTTCTTAAAAATATTAAATTAAATAAAAGAATAGTTCCTCATGTTCTTGGTAATTTTTTAAATGTTATGTTTATCACTTTCCAGTAAAGTTCCAAACACTACCCAAGAAATAACTTCCCCATATAAAAAAAATCCAAGAAGGAAAAAAAACCCAAGAAATATACTACTAGTTCAGAGTTTTGTGTTTTAATTTAGGACATTTTATCACTTTTTATCAATGTGCTTTTAGCACACAATATAATTACAAGCTGCATTGAAAGGAGCTGTCAGTTTGTATTTATGTCCAAGTGTTTGTGTGCCCGCACATGTTTTTTATAGCTTGCAAGTATCATCATCTTCATCTGCATTGGATCGATATTTTTCTAAGCTCTGAAGAATCTCAAACACAGCTAAAAAGCACATACAGTTCTAGTGGATATTGGTATGCCTGGTGAATCATATAATGCACTGTCCAACTGTGGAATTGGTAGCATTACTGTTATTGATTATTCCTTCACTGTCCTGATGAATGATGACCACATTCTTAGAATCTAGCAATGTACATCGACAGAGCTTTTTACAATCAAGGAAGTCTGTCACCTCTTCTTTGATTAAGGGCTACACACACACAAACAGGCAGTTTACAGTTTTGGGAGTGGATTCAGTTGGAGTAGAATTCATAATCGCTAAATTATGGGTCATGTTCCCTTATCATTATAACATATTTAAGCTCAGCATAAATTGGTTTTAATGATATACAGTAACTGGCATCGTTAAGACTAATACAGTTTTTATCAGTATACAGGTTTAAGTGTGTGTTCATTAAAAGAATTAGCATTTAGCAGGTGATGTATTAACTTTTTTAATTCATTCACTAAAATATGACCTTGGTATCACATGCTAATAGTGTCTATGGGGTCCTTTTATTAAAGATTTGTACTTAGTGGCAAAACTAATGTGTGGTAAATGCATCCTTCATTCACTGTCGGGGGTGTACCCAGCAATTTCCTGGCAGTAGCACACAATCCCAGAATGCATGGAGTGATTAACATGGGTACATCTAACCATGTCCATAGAGGTATCGTTATGTGCACTTGCAGTTATTGTCCTCATGCTAGTTGCAATGAGCTCTGCATGACCACACTCCACTACTAACCCATCCGCTCTCTTCTCTAGCATGCAGTAACCATGTAATGTTTGTTTTAGCAGTTGGTAACTGACATGTATGCATGTTAGTATTGTTGAGTTCCAGTTACTGCATGCTAAAATGTGTGTTAACCAGTTAGCAGCCTTTAGTAAAAGACTTCATCTAGTAGACACATGAAGTCATGAGTATGTACTAAACTGAGCATATAATTTTCCTTATGACTTCACCCTTGGTTGAAAAGCTATGTAAAAATAAATAAACTTAACACCTAGGCCTTATAAGTGCTGAGAGAAGAAGTAAAAGAGCAGCTGGGCCCTAAGAGGGAAGACCTGACAAAACAACTCAGACTAAGTGCATTTTCTTCAAATGTCTCAGGAATATGAGGGGGAGGAGTAGCAGGAGTAGCAAAAGACCAAAAATGAAAATAACTGCTGAAAATATTGAAGTCAGAGGCAGGACCAAAACCACCAGAAGTAGGACTTCAATTACACTAATGAATGTGTAACTTAACAAGAAGCTTCATGAAAAAAGAAACCAAAATTCTTGTGTGCTCTTTGAAAGAAACTGCATAAGAAAATCCATGATGTCAAAGAAATACATTAGGTAAAGATCTGAGTTTGACAATGGCGGCCTCGGTGTTACCCACAGGATCATCAATCACATGAGACATCACGATCAGGACATGTGGTGGAGAGTAATTTTATAATAGGGTGCTGTGGGTAGGCACATACTTATCTTCATAAAATACCAGTTCCCTGAATATACAGGGTGGCCCAAAAAGTGAGAACATCTCGTAAATTAAAAGCTTAAATAGTTTACTTATTTATAGTTTTTAGCTATATTTCGACAATTTCCGGTCGCCATCTTTTTTTTAAAATTTGTCAATTGTTTACATCTGTCTTTTTGAATTTTTAAATAACTTATATGCTACGAAATGTTCTCACTTTTTTGGACCACCCTGTAGATGTAATCACTTATTGTTTATTGTTCATCGTTGTACCTGGTATGCTGCCTTATCAAAATTGTCAATGTGGTTTACAAAATTTAAAAGGCATATATAAAAATCAATATAAAATAAAAAAACGAAGATCAAGAAAAGGTTACAATATAACATTAAAAAACAAAACAACCCACCAATTATTAATATCAAAGGCTTATTGAGGCCGTTTTATATTTCTTAAATGTAGTATCTTCTCTGAGATGGGGGGGATACAACATTATGGGCCCATATTCATTTAGGCAGGCTATACGCCCCTAAGGCGCATAGCCCTGCCTGCCAAACTTTAACTCCCAGATATTCATTGCTAGGGTCATATGTGGCCCCAGCATTGAATATATGTGGATCGTCACACATGCTGGAAGCCGCAGTAGCTAGCCAGGCAGCAGCGATATTGCATGCTGCCTGGTTAGCTCCTGTGCCTTAAATATGGATGAGGGTTTTCCTTTCCTATCTTTTAGGCACAGGTCACTAACAGGGCAGCATGCAATATTTCTGCTGCCCGATTAGTGATATTCTCCACCTCCGCTCCACACCAGAACACTCCCAACACACCCTGATGCTAACTTGATAGCATTGGGGTGAGTAGAGGAGTTAGAAGGGAATGTTCAACAGCATTAACCATGTAAGTGCCATTGAATATCCCCATTTAAAGCATTTACATGATTTAGTGGGCTGTAAACCATGTAAATGGCTTTCAAAAACTGGGCCCTACATGTTGAAAAGCACACAATATATCCAGGCTGAGATTATCTGACAGTTTAATGTATAATGTTTTCTGCTGTAGGAGTAAAGGAGAGTAGGCGGCACTGTTGTATAGGTAAAAGTGCATGTTATCTTACAGGGGGACAATATATCTGAGGATTTCTGAGAGGAGGAAGCAGAATGAGAGCTAGATTTCCAGCTCCTGTTTCCTAGTAGCCATTGTTCAGCTCTTTTAGCCTATCCATGTACTTAAAGCCATCTTAGTATGGAGCTCTGTTTGTATATCTCATGTAATTACTCATTAAACAGTTTTCCCCTTCTGAACCTCATTCGGTGAACTTCTGCTTTATAAATTGTAAGGAATACCTCCGGGATATATAGGGAACCCCAGAGAAAAAGGGGATTCTGAAGACCTGGGTACCAAAATGGATTACAGCAAACCCTGGGAAGTAGAAACCCTGTCCTTGGGAAGGGCTCTTTAAAATCTGCAGAACAGAAAAAATGCCAAGAGGGAGGATTTTAAAGGGACAGGAAACAGGAAGTACAAAGATTCACAGAGAGGCTAGAGGAGGGGAAGAAAGAGGAACAGGCTGAGGATCCAGTGGAGTCTATGGAGACAGACCCTTGGGAACTAGAAACTGGGGACTCTGCAGAACCCATGGAAATAGAGGCTATGGAACAGAACTTACTGGATGGATGTTAACAGTTTGTCAGACCTACCAGAGGACAGTGATATGCAGATAAGTTAAAGGAAAACCCCCACTTCTTTCTTTGGGATTCTTTTATAACTCCTATGTGGGAAAGAAAGACTGTTGGTTATTTTGTTTTATTTGTTTTTGGCAGTGGGGAGGGTCAGTATGAAATGAAACACTGATAGGGTGGTTACAGCCACATCTTAGATGCTACTTGGATACCCAGGTTGAAACTTTTCCTTTTTAGAGTGGAGTTATAAATAAAGAAGAGACTAAGTTTTTGCATAGGGAGTACCTCCCACTCTACTTAGTCAAGAGGAAAGGGGGACGGGGTCCCGGACAAACTGAATTAATTGACAGCCAGAGCTTTACAGTTAAAAAAAACAAAGAAAAAAAAAACAAAGGAGTACTGCACAGCAAACTCAACAGATTAAGTTTAGGCTGTGTTTGTGCTGTTTTTGAAGTTATTTTATTTGGACTTGGAGAATCGTGTTGTTGTATCTGTGAACATCTGACCTTCCTCAGGATTCCGCACCACAGAAGCAGAAAATACCCAACAATACCAAAAAACTCTCAACAATGGTTATAGGCCCAGCCACCATCACTCTGTGATACAAAGAAAGGAAAGAAATAAGATCTCTGGAACAAAGAAATCCTCCTTGGAGCAGATGGCCAGGGATTGAATCTTGAAGCAAACAAGAACACCTGGGAGGTACTGTAAAACTCTTGGTACAGTAAGAAACAGCTTTACTTATTCAGGAGAAGAGAAAAAAATGTCTTTCAATTCAGAACTGAGAAGTACTGTGCCCAAGTTAAACAATGAGAATTACGAGCTATGGAAGTTTATAGTTGAAATGCTGCTAATTTGAGACAATCTGTGGGAAGTGATTGATACAGTAAGGTCAGAGTTTGATATAATATCGCTATTCAGTAAGTATATCACAGCAGTTTACAACAGAGTATAATACAACAAATAATGAAAAAGATTATAAAAATGGTCTATTATTTAAAACAATTCAAGAAAAAAGGAGAAAACAGAAAAATATATGGAAAACAATAACTGACATACATTTTCACTCAAAGAGAGGGAAGAGAGAGGCTGGAGTTTGGAAAGAAAGAAGAAGGAAGAGAAATAGGGACTTAGGTTGGCAACAGAGTGATCAAACATGAATTACGAACAGAAAATGAGTAAGAGAGTAATCTATTACCCAACTTCAGTACTACAATCACTGTTGATAAAAGCTGATAAGAAAAAAAATATGATTTAATCCTGAATTTAAAATGGGGATAAGAGCTCTCAACTCTCAAAGATTCAGATACAGCATCCCTTAAAAAATCCTATTTTGATGTTCAAAAAAATGTTTTCTTCTTTTTTGAAATTTATAAAGTATATGCGGGTGTCACGTCCAACACACAAATGCAGAAACATGGACTAAATGTCAAGGAAAGGTTTATAGTTAGGTCATGAGATGGATTACTCTAGGTACCAATAGACTGGAATATGATATGCCAGACTTGTTAGACATTTTCAGTGGAGACCTATGTAAAGGTCAAAGGCCTTCAATGACTCCTTGTTTTCTTCCATAGAGCTTGTAATATCATCAACAAAATTAGGAGATTCTTAACTTACATCTGAGAGTGCACCTTAAGGAGTCAGAAGAAGAAAGCTTATGGGGACAGGCAGTATCTCCGAAAGAAAATAAAGAAAAGCTGAATTAGCTAAGATGGAGACAGGAGTGAGCAAAACAACATTTTCTTCCTCACTTTGCCGCCATGTACAGGAAAATTAACCCTGAATTATTCAGCTTCTGGTTGGATTCCCCCTCAAAGTGCTATACTGACATCTAGCAGGGACACAGTAGACATTCTGGGGGAGGTACCAGTTAATGTTAGGATGTATTCAATATCTTGCTGCAATATTTTGAAAAATAGAACAGAGGAGCATAATTAGTACCACCTTTTCTAGGGATTATTGTAAGGTATGTTATGAATGATCCCATTACCTGAATGAAATGGTGAGTAGTTTTTTACCCTATGATATTAGAGAATGTGTTAGGATATACCAATAAATCAAGTGCCTAAATCACAGAGAACTTGAAAATCCAGCATAAGGCTCTAAATTTAGCACTGCTGGCAATTGGCAGACAACGTGACTGCTTTAAATAAGAGGAAATACCAGCTGTAACTTGAGAGAGGCCATGTTTCCCCTTATTGTAAAGCCTTATTGAGTAAATCCAAATAGTAGGCACTGCAGTAGTCCAGATACAATTACTTGAGTGCACAGACCAGAGTAACCAAATCTATAGCTTTTAAAAAAATGGAGGAGGATTATAGAAAAGCTGTCCAAGTGCAATTTGTGATGTCTAAGCCACAACATCTGAAAAAAAATGCAGGTGCGTCCAGGTACGGACGTGATTTCACAAACCTGTATGTGCCCAATATGGACGTCTTCAGGGGAGTCTACATAGACATCCCCCAAATGGTATTACAGAATGTGGACATTTGGGATAGCCTAATGATTAGACTCTTTGACTAGAAACAGGGCAGTCAGAGGTCAAATCCTGTTGCTGCTGTCATTGACATCGTGCTGATAACTGGGGATGTTCTCTCTACCCTCTAGATGTTTCTTAGCTAAAGTGTCCAGCTGCAAACACATTTTCACAAACATGGACATGCCCAATGGGGGTTATTCTGTGCCATGAATAGCGGCGATGGACAGCTCAACGGTCCATTCCCGCTACTTGTGCCTTCGCTCGGCCGCAACTAACTTCCCCGCCAGTTGTGCAGGGAAGTTAGATGGGGGTGGGGGAGGGGCGGTGTCAGGGCAGTCACCAGTCCTGGGCATACAGGGATGATTCTAATGTTGGCCCTTTACATCCAGGGCCAGCGACTTATATGGTGAAGTTATTCCACCTTCAATGTGGAATAACTTCCCCGTATGTCATTTGGCGGTGAGCCTGGGGCTTGCAGTGGGGGGCCTGAGGTTGGATCAAGTGTTGGGCTGTGGGGAATGAGGTCCTGCAGTCTGGCGGCTGACATTGTGGCTCTTTAATGGAGCCACGGTGCCATGGCAACATGACGCCATGGCACTGTGGCTCCATTGAGGAGCCTTGACTGTTAGCCGGGGACAGTCCTGCACGTGCAGGCTGGACTGAATCACAGTCATGGCCTGCATGTGCAGGACTGTTTGCGATTCTGATCCCGTGGGGCTAGACATGCCCTGCGGGAACAGAATCGTGATCCTCTCTGTACGTCTGGATGTACAGAGGGGATTGACATCCGGGACGGAATCTGGCCCAATATGGATAGCCGGGAAAGGTGGTATATTGGAAGGAAACCTTTATTTCTCACAACATATGCCCAATTGCCCGACACAGGCCATGTTTCAAATCTTTTCTTCATCAGGGGGATACAGGCATACAGCATGTTCGATACAGTTAGACACGTATTTGGCTGCGGAAGCAAAAGATTTGCTTGCAGCAACGAAGGATTATGAGACAGACTTCAATTTTCATAAGTCAAATTAGTTCAACATAGATAATCCGCTGTCTATCTGAATCTGATAAATCACTAAAGCAACAAACATGTCAGTAGAAGTCGTCTATGGGATTCCAATAGTAGTTGCCCAAAATCCAATGATTTGTATAGATATTCTGAAACACTAAGGTGGCCTTAGATGGGAGCAAAATATCAAGGTCAATATTTTAAAAACATAGAAACATGATGGCAGAAAAAGACCATATGACCTATTTAGTCTGCCATTCCATATCAAATACTAAAGTCCCTTTTTTTACTTTAGAGATCTTCTGTGTTTGTCCCATGTTTTTTGAATTTACATTTGTCCTCATCTCTACTACCTCCACTGGGAGACTATTCCATGAATCTGTCACTCTTTCCGTAAAGAAATATTTCCACATATTACTCCTGAGCACAATGGGGTTATTCTGCCCAATGATCACCCCTTTCACCCTCATCCTATGTTCCCTCGTAGCAGAGTTTACTTTCAGTTGAAAGAGGCTCTCCTCTTGTGCATTTATGCCATGGAGGTATTTAAACATCTCTATCATATCTCCTCTATCCCGCCTTTCCTCTAATATACAGTATATATTAAGATCTTTAAGTCTGTCCTCATATGCCTTATAACGAAGACCACTAAACATTTTAGTAGCCACACTTTGCACTGACTCTATCCTACTTATGTCCTTTTGAAGACGTGGTCTCCAGAATTGCACACAATAAATGAGGTTGCACCAGAGATTTATACAGAGGCACTATCACCTCCTTTTTTTTCTGCTGGCCATTCCTCTCCTTATACACCCAAGCATCCTTCTGGCTATTGCTGTCACCTTTTCTACATGTCTAGCCACCTTAAGATCATCAGAAACAATCACACCCAGCTCCTGCTCTTCTTTTGTGGACAGAAGAACTTGACCCCCTACACTATACTGCTCACTTGGATTTTTGCAGCCCAAATGAATGACTCTGCATTTTTTACATTAAATCTTAGCTGCCAATTTCTTACCATTCCTCAAGCTTAACTAGATCCCTCCTCATGTTATCTACAACTTCCTGGGTGTCTATTCTATTGCAGATTTTGGTATTATCCACAAAGACACAAATTTTATCCAACAGCCCTTCTGAAATATCACTAACAAATATGTTAAAAAGAATTGGACCAAGGACAGATCCCTGTGGCACATCTCTGGTAACATCCTTCTCCTCAGAGAGAGCTCCATTTACCTGTACCTTTTTCTTGCCTCTCACTCAACCAATTTCTAACCCAATTAGTAACTTTAGGGTCCATCCCTAGGGTGCTCAGTCTGTTTATAAGTTGCCTGTGTGGAATGGTGTTAAAGGCTTTACTGAAATCTAAGTACACCACATTTGGGCTCTCCCTCAATCCAACTCCCTGATCACCCAGTCAAAGAAATCAAGCAGATTTGTTTGACTGACCTGCCTCTGGTAAACCCATGCTGTCTTGGATCCTGAAATCCATTGGACTCCAGAATCCTCACTATTCTCTGTTTAGCAATGTTTCCAATAATTTACACATCACAGAGGTTAGACTAACCAGCCTGCAGTTTTCAACATCATCCTTACTTCTGATTTTGTGTAAAGGGACCACATGTGCCTTTCTCAAGTCCTCTGGGACCATTCCAGACTCTATAAAAGCATTAAAAAGGTCAGTCAATGGAGCCGATAGAAAATCCCCGTTCCTTCAAAATTCTCGGATGTATGCCATCCAGTCCCATCACTTTGTCTACTTTTAGCTTTAGCTAGGTCCTTATGAACATAGTTTCCTGAAAATTGTTCAAGAACCCCGTCACTTCTGTTCCTATTTGTGGGTGTTTTCTCAGGTCCTGATCCTGGCCTTGCATCTGTGAATACAGAATAGAAATATGTGTTAAGCAATTCTGATTTATCCTCATCAGCTTCTACATAATCCTCCCCTTCACCCTTGAGTCTGACAATACCATTTTGCAATTCCTTCTCTCACTAACATACAATGGGGCCAAGTACATCACCATACTGCAAAAGTGCATGGTGCCATCAGCACACCAGTTGTTTCCTGTTCCAAGATGACAATGCACCCTGACATTGCTCCAGACAGGTGATCAGCTGGAAGCAGTGGAACAACATCAAGTCAATGGACTGGCCTGCCCAGTCTCCAGATCTGAATCCAGTCGAGAACCTGTGGCACAAGGTGGCCTTGGAAATATCCAAGAGACATCCGACATCAAAGTGTGAGCTGATTGAGTCACTCATTGCAGCTTGGAACTACATTGTCACCAACGATCACCTTGTCAGACTGGTTCATTCAATGCTGACAAGATGCAGTCAGGTGATCAAAACAAAGGGTGGCCCATCAAATACTGAGCCATCACTGACACATAAAAATGGCCTTTTTCAAGGCCACATACATTAATTTGAAGGAAACCTGGTGTGCGTCCATAATATTTTAAAACATGCTTACAATAATATATCGTTGGCCAATGATGTACATGTTCACAGAAAATCTATCAACAGGACAACTATGGGGAACAAACCCAGAAAATAAGGGCCAAACCGATTCTAAAAGTTGGCCCTATTAGCCAAATCTATCACTAATCATGAGATACACTGAGAAAGCCACTGGGAGGAAAAAGAAATTAAGATATAATGTCACGAAGTTGAAAAAATGTCAAATTTACAAGTGATTCCAGACTTTTGCACACCACTGTATCTGAAAAATGTTTTATCCTCCCCTCCCCCCCCCCCCCCGTTTTATTGCACCACCAATTTCTTCTTTTTGTATCTTTGCTTTCCTAACTACTTTGCTAGTTTCTCTAAGTTTTGCCAAATATAGATGCTTTTCTTCCTCTCTCTGTGATCTCTTATATTTTATGAAGGCCTCTCTCTTTTTATTCATCTTTTCAGGTACTTTTCCTTTTACTTTTTTTTTACCTAACAAAAACGTTTGCTGCCCTTAAAATATCCACTTTCAGTTTTGCCCATTGCTTTTTTACATCCCCCAGCTGTTCCCATCCCGCTGACAACTCCTTGTGGTATTGTCCCATCTTGTCAAAGTTAGTTTTCCTATAGTCTAAGACCCTCATTTTTGAATGGATTTTATCTGCCCTAGTCCTAATACTGAACCACACCATCTGGTGATCACTGGATGCAAGATTATCTCCCACTATGACTTCAGAAACACTTTCCCCATTGGTAAGTACAAAGTCCAGTATGGCCCCTTCACATGTGTGTTCGGTTGGCAGCTGCCAGAATAGGTCTCCCTATAGAGAATCTAGGATCTCTTTACTTCTAGATGACACTGCAACAAGGACGTGCCAATCAACATCCAACATGTTGAAATCACCTATCAGTAGCATGCCTCCTTTCATGGCAATACTGCATATGTCTTCTATTAATTCCCTGTCCACTTCTTCTGCCTGTGAGGGGGATTTGTATATCACAGCAAAGCAAATGGATTTCCCTTTCCCTCTTTCTAGTTTAACCCACAGTGCCTCCTCACTCCCTTTTAAGCTCTGTAATTCTATAGCTTTAATATCATATTTTTATATATGGTGCCACTCCTCCTCCCCTTCTTCCTACCTTGTCCTTTCTGAATAAAGTATAGCCCAGTGTAATTACATCCCAGTCATGGTTCTCTGTGAACCATGTCTCTGTAACCACCACAAAATCCAAGTCAGCCTCTTCCATTAAAGCCTCAACATCTGAGATCTTATTTCCCATTCTACAGGCATTTATACACAGCACTTAATATACACCACTTTCCAGATGTTGCCTCTTTTACCCACTTCTAAAGAGGTATTTAATGTTACACTGACCTGGTGGCTTCCTTTACCCATCCTCAATTAACCTAGTTTAAAGCCCTCTTCAGTAGGTTAGCCAGTCTCCTGCAGAAGAATACTTGATGGACGTGATCTCTGCTCTACAGCCCTTGGAACATCATCCCATGTTCCAGGAAACCAAAACACACTAGATGACACCATCCACGCAGCCATGCATTCATCTCCAGGATGTGGGCTTCTCTGCCTTGGCCTTTACCCTCAACAGGGAGGACTGAATGTTCAGTAGCAAGAAATCTAGTTAACTAATAACCAGCAAAATTGTCCAGTTATCTTTCATAGAATATTCATATATGATTAAGTCTGCACTGCTGAATATTGCAGGTTAAAATGAGCTAAGGGGGTTCTTTAATCATTCCCACATACAAAAAGAGGCACTGAGACATGTAGATTGAAATACACAGCTCAATGCCATTTCAGAACTTTCTTTGTGTAGACGTGGAATGCTCACCACTTCTTCAGAGCCAGGGGGAGTGGTGGGTGAATGGGAGATGTGGGGGCAGGTCCTACCATGCAGTTGTGGATTCCTAATTTTATAAAGGGAATCCATGTTTGTAAAAATAAATGTGGATATCAGCATTTATACCTGCCTCCAGGCATGAATAAGAGCCAGCGAAGATGTAAATGTTGATGTTGGGCTCTCCCCTGGTAATCCCTTACCAGATATGCCCTCCCCCTGAAGCATCACCCCAATACCCCTCAAACCCCCTGAGGAATCACATTGAGCCCCCTACCAGAACCCCTGAGGCATGACATTGAGGTCCCCTTCCCATCCCATCTGAGGAATGACATTGATGCCCCCTTCCAGAATCCCCCGAGGCACCACATTGAGGCCCCTCCCACCCCCAAAGCATCATATCTAAGCCACCTCCTCCTGAAGGCCCTCCAATCCAACAGTACCAAGGTGACCCCTTGAAATGCCCCTCCAACTCTCTAGGCCCCCCACCCCTGATCTTTAAAGCATCTGATATATCCAATTCACTTTTGAGATTAACTGTATAAATCTTCCTAAATTAACTGGATAAATATTTTTTTTGTGTGTTAAAAATGTGTATTGAGCAATAACAATCAATGCAGAAACATGTACAATCAATACATAAACATGCACATATACAACCTCAGGCAGCAAAATGGAACATTCCATCCATAACTATCTAACTACCAAACCTAACCCAGCCTGCTCTACTCGGAGACAAGAGGGGAAAAAAACTTGTAAACAAGCAAACAAACCAGCACCAGGAACCATGCTGTTCCAGTCACGAGACTATAAAGCCCAATAATGCCCAATAATACCCAATAAAACCCACTCACCCTCCCAACCCTACCAGCCATACTCCCCCCTTCCCCTCCCTCCCCCCCACCCACCCCAACCAAGTGCCAACGATACACACAGAGGATGTAAAGTGAAGTGAAGGGAAGGCAGGATGGCCTTGCAGAATGTGAAGGCTGAACAAGAAGGCAGACTCAGAGATCAGAGAAATGACAGACAGGAAACTGCCTGCAATTGTATAAATTGGGACAATCTCTAGTAGAGCTTACTCAACAGCTGTTATTATGAAAAATCCTAGTCCAGATCTTTTCACTGTGAAATGAAAGACCATGGACCACTGCAGTAAGCTTGTCTAAGCAAAAAATCTCCAAATCCTTATCCATCCATTCATCAAAGTAGGAAGCCATAGCGCACTTCCAAAAACAAGCAATAACCAAATGAGCTGCAAGGAGACATGCAGAAATATGACTGGGAAGACCAACAGGTTGACTCGGGGCAAAAAAACCAATACATACGACTCGATAGTAAAATCCGTATGTACCCCCAAGGTGCGTGTAATATACGTATGGACAATAGACCAGAACTCTTGTAGGCAAGGGTAGGACTATCACATATGTTCAAAATCCCCACACTGATCACATAACTTCCAACAAAGGGGGTCATCCACCTGGTGCCACTGAAAGAGATCAGTTGGGAGAACTGACATATTAAACAAAATTCGCAATTGAGTGTTCACTAGAGAGAGAGATATAGAGCAGGCGTGAGAATAATGATAGACATCGGTCCAGAAGTCCTCAGACTTGTCAGGTAGGTCCGCAGTCCAAAGTACCTTGGGGGGACAAACCCCAGGTGGCCACGGGAAATCAGGGCAATTGTTCTATATAGTCGCACCAAAAAAGATCAAAGACACTGCGAATCAAACAGAATCATTCCCAAAACCTGTGAGGGCACAGCACATCATGCTGAATGGCTGGAGCAGCAAAGCAGTGACAAAGGTGCAAATATTGAAAGTGAGACAAGGGATCCTGCACAGCTGTTCTAAGCGAGCTTTCGTGAGCATAGCGGATTTCTCAAAAAGAGCCGAGAGATGCAAAGAGGAAGTACACTCAGTGAGCCACTTCCCAAAATCCCACACAAATCTGATAGAAGAAATGAGAGAAAAAGGAGAAAACTGAGGACACACAGAGTTTAGAGCACAAACTCTTCCAGGCTCACCACAGAGGGTGAAGAAAAGGATATGTAAGCACACTACATAGATCACAAGGCTGAGTAAAAAAGGGGACTGCAGCTAGGAGGATCAGAGCCATCCAATCCCTCTCCAAAGCTACTCACTCTGCCTCTGGGGTGTGAATCCATGAAGGCATGGCTCATAAGCAAGTGCACCGATAATAGAGCTCCAGGTTAGGAGGACCAAGACCACCAGATTTCTTAGGGCAGATTAAAACTAGCCAACTGATCCTCGGTCTATGATCCTGCCAGAGAAAACGAGTGACTGCACAATGAAGAGTCAAAATAAAGGACCTCGGCATGGTGATCGTGAGTTGGGTAAATAAAAATAGCAGCTTAGATAACACTAGCATTTTAATGGTATTGATCCGCCCCAACCATGAAACAGAAGTGGATTGCCAGGACTCTCAATCACATCACCCAGTCCCAAGAAGAGGGCTGTAATTGAGGGAGTAAAGGTGTGAAAGATTTCAGTGAATAACGATTCCCAGGTAGTGAAACTGGTGAACAACCTGTAATCCTCCAGGTAATTCCATAACAGGTGAGGAAGTCTGGGAAAGAAAGGGAAGATGCATCAATTTCTGCTTATTAATAGTAAATCCAGAAAGGCGGGAGAAAAGTTCCAACATGTCCATAACGATCGGGAGAGAGGTGGCGAGTTCTCGTAGTTAGATAAAGTGTTGTTGGCATATAATGAAATTGTGTACCAGGTATCGCCCAATGCTATACCAATTTCCACTGCAAGGCGCTATATATGAGCTGCCAGAGGCTCAGTGGCTAGGGTGAACGAGAGCAGGGATGGGAGCACCCCTGTCTGATACCCCACCTTAGATGGAAAGGGGAAGACAGAAATCCATTAACCATGACAGAAGCCTGCGGGCATGCATACATAGTAGCCACCCAACCCTGGAATGAAGATCCAAAGCCAGAAGACTTTAGGACTTCAAATAAGTAAGGCCATTCCACTTTATCAAAAGCCTTCTTTGCATCTAGTGACAATATCACATATTGTTTTCCAGAGATCATAAACTGTGCAGTATATTAACCAATAAAACATTTTTTAAACCGTTGCATTGCTTAATAATTTTGGTTTGGTTTGGATTGACAATATCTTGAATTCGTAAATCTAAGCAATTGGACAACAGTTTGGTAAAGATTTTATAACCGGTATTAAAGAGGGAAAAAGGATGGTAATTGCTGCACACCAAGAGATCCTTATCTCCCTTGGGAATAACTGTAATTGTAGCCTGATAGAAAGAGACAGGAAGGCTTTGCATAAGATGTAATTGAACATGAAGCATATACAGTGGTCACTGTGTAACTTTGCAAGAATAAGATTTGTGCAGTTCAGGACAAGAAGGGGTTCTTGTGATCCACTTAACTTTTTTTTTTATTCTGTTGTTTTTTTCTTTGTTGTATTCTGAATGGTTAAATTCACTGGTGCAATGTTCAGAAGATATTGATGTGTGTAATCGCTTTTCTGTTCAATCCCCATTTGTGTCTTTTTGTGTTCCCTTTATTGTTTTTATATTTAGTTCTGCAATTTTTCTAAATTTTTAAATAAGGTTTGGATGGGATAACTTACATCACAACTACCCTTCACCAGATCGTTGCCTCAGAAAGTGTTCCAGTTCCTGTACAAGCCGGCCCTGGATGATCAAGGAATGCAGCAAGGCTGGATATCTGATTCCCCTGTGCATTAAAGATATTCTCCCTTTAGGCATAGCAACAATTGATCTGCAGCATTGCAGTACTCTGTAGATAGAGGGCTGAGCACTGCTTTAATTGGGGTTGACAAATAGTGAGCCCCCACAAATATCCTCACAACGCTCACCTCAGAATTGTTTCCACTCACACTGACAGCAGATGAATCTGCTCAGAAGATTTGCACGACAAGTCCCAGAGGACTGAAGATGGCCACCCCCTGCTGATTTTCCCGCCAAGGCACTGCTCTCCGGCATGCCAAGAGTGCATTTCAGAATGGCACTGCATAGGAAACTGCACCGCAATTCCACACCACCAAACAATCAGTGATCCATCAGCACATTAACATAGATAAAATCGCTGGAAAGAGTGTTTAACAATCGCCGAAGCACAAGTGCCCCGCAAGTAAAAAGGCAGCGCACTCACCCTACATCCCTTCAGATCAGGCAGAGGAAGCCGACAATGTGTGCCAGGCAGTGATCAGCAGAACAAGTATCCCCTCACCTCTAGAGTCAGATTGCAGGAGTCAGGAGTGGGAATGTTCTGTGGGCTGCAGCAAAATCTTCATGGGTAAAGAAAACGGGGTTACTTACCTGTAACGGGAGTTCTCCGTGGACAGCAGGATAAGTCAGCCACACATGGTGACGTCCTCCGGGCGGCGCCATAGGTACGGAAGTGCTCTCTAGAGCTCAGAAAGGTGAGCCTTTCTGGGCATGCCCAGGTAGCCCACCTTACTGGCCCGCCCCCTAGCCCAGCCAGTATGTTCCTAGCTAGTATAAGCGGCTAGGGGGCGCGGTCTCTGAGCTGTGCTCCTCCAGGGGAGGTGGGAGGGATTGTGTGGCTGACTTATCCTGCTGTCCACGGAGAACTCCCGTTACAGGTAAGTAACCCCGTTTTCTCCATGGACTAGCAGGATTGCATCAGCCACACATGGTGACTCCCTAGCTGTAGCAGTTGCAGTGGTGGAGGAGACCAGCGTACGCATATACAAGAAGGAGACCGGTGTTGGTAGTAACTTGTTTACTCAGTATTAACGTAGTGCAAACAGTGTCTCAGTGCAAACAACGTAAAAATAGTGCAAACAGTGCGACAATGCATACGGTGCAAACAGCGCATACAGTGCAAACAGTACAAGAATGCATACAGTGAAAACAGTGCAAGCATACAGTGCAAACAGTGCAAACAGTGCAAGGCAGTTCAAGGTGCATGTCACGCATTTGGTTTCTCTGGGGTCCCTGCGGGACGTCTAGCTGCCATAGAGAGGACGGCCGTGGCAAGGGCCCCTTCTTCTTGGGACCTAAGGTCGAGGCAGTAGTGTTTTTGGAACGTATGTGGAGAAGACCAAGTGGCAGCTTTGCAGACATCGTTCAGTGGTACATTGCGAAGGTTGGCAATAGAGGTAGAGAGTGCCCTGAGATGGTGTGGGCCCACTCTCGCACACACTTGGGTACCGTCCGGGTCCAGGCAGAAAGCTACACAGGCTGTGACCCAATGGGAGAGTGTTCTCTTGTTGACAGGTCTCCCGGGTCTTCTCGGGTCGAAGGACACGAACAATTGGTCGCTTTGCCGGACAGGCTGCGTTCTGTGCAGGTATGCCCTGAGGGCTCGAAGGCAGTCCAGAGTGTGTAATCGCCGTTCTTCGTCTGACGCGTGCGGTTCAGGAAAGAAGGCGGGGAGTTCGATGGACTGGTTTACGTGGAAAACGGAAGGTACTTTGGGTACGAACCTGGGGTTGGTCCGCAAGGAAGCATGGGTTTGGTGTAGTTGCGTGTAAGGGGGGTGAGCAACTAGCGCTTGAAGCTCACTGATCCTCCTTGCTGAAGCGATGGTTACCAGGAACAGCGTTTTCCACGCGACGAACTTCGTCTCAGCTGAGTGGAGTGGCTCGAAGGGCTCTTGTGTCAGACGGTGCAGGACTGTGTTGAGGTCCCAGGCCGGTACAGGTTGTCTTACCGGAGGCTTCAGGTTTGTTAGGCCTTTCATGAAGCGTGCCGTGATGGGCAGTGCCGCGATGGAGCTGGCACCCTCGGGCGGGTCGTGGAAAGCAGCAATCGCCGAAAGATGCACCCGGATGGACTGGGTCTTAAGCCCGAGGTTTGATAGGGAACTAAGGTACTGCAGGACATCAGGTAGCGGGCAAGAGACGGGGTCAAGGTCTTTGTCCGCGCACCAGATGCTGAATCTTTTCCATTTGAGCCCGTAGGACTTTCTTGTAGAAGGCCGTCTGGCTGCGAGAACCACGTCTTGCACTTCGGAGGTCAGGTGGAGTGCGGAGAGGTTTCGCCGCTCAACCTCCAGGCAGTGAGAGCTAGGGCTTCGAGGTTGGGGTGCCATGTCGTGCCTCCGTTCTGCGATAGGAGGTCCTGTCGGAGTGGCAAGCGAATTGGGGCCTCGCAGGACAGGCGCAGGAGGAGAGCAAACCACATCTGGCGTGGCCAGTGCGGCACGATTAGGATGGCGCGGGCTTTGTCGCGGACAATCCTTTGAAGTGTCGCTGGGATGAGGGGGGTCGGGGGAAAGGTGTAGACGAGAGACCACTCCCCCCAGCACACGTCGAAGGCATCCGCTGCCAGCCTCTTGGTTGACGGGTGTCTGGAACAGAACCGAGGGCACTTGGTATTCTGCTCCGTGGCAAACAGGTCGATGTTCGGTGTACCCCATCGCTGGAAGAGACTGTTGGAGACCTCTCTGAGAAGGGACCATTCGTGAGGCTGTAGCTGTCTGCTTAGTCTGTCCGCCAAGATGTTCTGATCTCCTGGGAGATAGGAGGCTCTCAGACTGCATCTGTTCCTTAAGGCTAGGAACCATATCCGTAGGGCTTCTCTGCAGAGAGGGCGAGAGGCGGTGCCCCCTTGTTTGTTGATGTAGTACATGGCTACTTGGTTGTCGGTCTGGATGAGAACTGTGTTGCCCTGCAGTTGCTGGAGGAAGGCTGTGAGAGCGTATCTGATGGCTCTTATCTCGAGCAGGTTGATGTGCAGGAGCTTCTCCCTCGGAGTCCACGCTCCCTGTGTGCGTAACTGCCGCAGGTGAGCGCCCCAGCCGGCGGTGGAAGCGTCGGTGGTGAGGATCACTTGATGCTCGTGTGGGTGGATGTCCTTGCCCCCTGATAGGTTGCTTGTTTGGGTCCACCAGTGAAGCTGAGACTTGATTTGCGAGGTCATAGGGATGCGTTTGGAGAGGGGTTGGGAGTGCTGATTCCAGTGCGTGCGTAGGTGCCACTGGAGTGGGCGCATCCGGAGTCTCGCCATGGGAAGGACTGAAGTGGTTGCAGACATGTGGCCCAGCAGGCACAGCAGGGATCTCGCTGAAGAGGATTTCTTCACCGTCGCTCTGTGTGCTAGGGAGGTGATGGCGGCTAGCCTGCGGTCGGGTAGATAGGCTTTTGAGGCTGTCGTGTCTATCACGGCTCCAATGAATTCCAACTTCTGGGAGGGCGTGAGATGCGACTTGTGGAGATTGAGGACAAACCCCAATGAGGTGGTCAGTGATGTGGTTCTCTTCAAGGACTCGAGGAGGTCCGGGACCGACGGGGCTGTGAGGAGCCAGTCGTCGAGGTAAGGAAAGATGGACACATTGTGCTTGCGGAGGTGTGCTGCGGCCACGGCCACACACTTCGTAAAAACTCGAGGAGCAGGAGACAGCCCAAAGGGAAGGACCTTGTACTGGTAATGCTGTCCCAGCACTTGGAAGTGGAGGTACTTCCTGTGTGATTGGTGGATGCTGATATGCGTGTAGGCATCCTGCAGATCCAGGGATACCATCCAGTCGCCAGATTGGATTAGGGGAAGGATGGAGTTGAGGGAGTACATCCTGAATTTTTCCTTGACTATAAAGTTGTTGAGGTCGCGTAGGTCGAGGATCGGGCGGAACCCACCCTTCTTTTTGGGGATCAGAAAATATCTGGAGTAGAAGCCGGAGTTCCTTTCTCCAGGAGGTACCTCCTCGATAGCACGGGAGGCCAGCAGGTTTAGCAGTTCCACAGCCATTGCCAGGCGCAGGTGTGCTGGTGTGTCGCTGACAGGGTGCTTGCGTTGTGTTGGCTGGGTTGCGAAGCGCAGGCGGTAGCCTTCTCGGATGATCCGTAGAACCCAGGAGTCTGAGGAGATGCGCTACCATTCTCTGTAAAATTGTGTCAGGCGTCCCCCAATTTGGGTGACCGCCGGAGGTTCGCCGTCAAAAGGAGGGCCCGCCTTTGTTGGCAGGGGCGTTATTGGGCTTTTTCTGTTTCCTGTCCCTCTGGGGGTTGCGCTGATGGGAAGGCCCCTGATAAGAGGTGTACTTGTACCTCGTGTTCTGCCATCTGCGATTGTAAGGGTATTTTTTGCTGGAGCTGTAGTAGGGCTTCTTCTGTGGGTTACATTTTTGGGCGCCACTGTTGCGCTCGAAACCTTCCTCGGCTAGGGTCTGGAGTGTGTTACAGTGCTCCTTCATATCGTTTACTGTATCTTTAACTTTGTCTCCGAAGAGGGAATCGCCCGTGCAAGGTGTATCTGCAATCCTGTCATGGGTATCCTCACGCAGTCCCGATGCCCTTAGCCAAGCCCACCTTCTCGCGGAGATCGCTGTACCAGCCGTCCTCGACGCTGTGTCGAAAGCGTCGAAGGTTGCGCTGGCCATGTGTTTGCTGCACTCGGACATCTCCGTGAGCGTTCTGGAGGGTGCGGCTTGAGTGTCTTTCGGTAGCGATGCGAGGAAGGCTTTAAACTCCGCCATGCATGTATCCAGGAAGAGGACCTGTTGGAACTGGTGCGCTGCGATCTTAGCGTTGAGCATGGCCCCCAGGAAGACTTTCTTCCCGATGTCATCCAGGAGTTTGTGGTCTCTACCGGGCGGGCTGTTGGCATGGGTGCGAGAGGATTTGATCCGCTTGAGGGCCGAAGATACCACAATGGATTGATGAGATAGCTGAGGGTCAGTGAAACCAGGCACAGGTTGCACCTGATACTTTGTTTCGAGCCTTCTCGGGAAGGCTCTTCCAGAAGCTGGGGTTAGCCATATCCTCGAGTGGTTTTCACGCAGTGTCTGGTGTATGGGCAGCGCGAAGGTAGGCTTCGGGGTGGCAAGGTATTTTAGAACCTCCGGCACCGGTGCGTTGTTATCAGCTGTGCCCATCAGGGACAAGGCGGAGGCTAGCTTGGTAATAAATTTAGGGTATGTTAGGTCCTCTGGAGGGGGAGGTGTTTCCTCTGCCTCCGCCTCCGTGTTGCGTTTGTCTTCAGAGGTTGATGGCTCGTTGGATGCGGTGCCCACAACCGGCTCTTCTATGTCCAGCTCTTCTGCCGTAGTGTCAGGAGAAGGCTGTACTGCGGACCTCCTCTCAGGGGTGTATGTCCTGGCAGGTGGTCTTGATGTGGGTGCCTCCTGGGGGTCCAGAGGTTTTGCCTCAGAGGGTGCCGTTGAAGATGCTGGTGGAGTGGAGAGAGGTTGTCTTACCAGCTGGGACAACAGGTTCAGGATGCTAGCGATGCTTGATGCTCCACTGGATCCACTCCTGCTGTTACGCCCAGAACTGGAGGAGTTAGAGGATCTTCGTTTTTCACCTCTATGGCTGTGGTGTTTGCTGCGGCGGCGTGGAGAGCGGCGATGGCGCTTAGAGTGCTTGCTCCTGCTTCTTCTAGAAGCGCTACTGCTGCTGCTGCTAGAGGAGCGATGGTGTCTTTTTCTCCCCCTCCTGCGGCTGTCACGGCGCGATCTGTCTCTGCCTCCGTGATGGCGCGGTGTATTCTCTGCGCCGGCAGGACTCTCGGCGCCAACGTGCAGGACTTGGGAAGCAGGCAGAGTAGGGCTGCATGGACGTCCGGAGGATCGGCGCCGATGGCTGCGCTCGTTTCCGCGCCGTGTCTGGGCTTCCAGGTTTGAAATCACGCCCACTAAATGGGCGGAGCTGGAGGACTGGCAAGCCGGAGTGGAGGACCAGGGACCGCCGCCATCTTCGTTGACCGCATGGACTTGCACGGAGATGCGATGTGTCCCCGTGGCGTTGGAGTGTCCTGCGGTTGGCCTCGAAGACATCCGAGGGGAGGAAGAATCAATCTCGGCTGCACGGCTGAGGATGGAGGCCGCATCGGGCACATCCGGAGCCGGAGACATTGGTGAGCACACCGCCGGGGTGGGGGCCGCATCGGAGTTGGAAGTGCAGACAGCAGGGGCAGGAGCAGCAGCATTAAGAAGAAAATTAGCAGAGGTACTTGCGATTTCGGTTAGATAATCGTTCAGAGCGTGCCATCTGGATCTCTTCACCCTGGGGGACATTTTCCCGCAAAGATCACAGTTCTCCACATTATGCTCAGTGCCCAGGCAGCGCAAGCAGGCAGTATGGGAATCGGTGTTGCTCATTTTTCTTTTGCATTGGTGGCATTTCTTGAAACCAGGTTTCGGCATGATTTTGTGATTAGGATGATGGAAGAGAGCAGAGTCCGTCTTGCAGGCAAGGCGGAAGGAAGAATACTGGCTGGGCTAGGGGGCGGGCCAGTAAGGTGGGCTACCTGGGCATGCCCAGAAAGGCTCACCTTTCTGAGCTCTAGAGAGCACTTCCGTACCTATGGCGCCGCCCGGAGGACGTCACCATGTGTGGCTGACGCAATCCTGCTAGTCCATGGAGAAGCACAGATAACCGACAGCAGTCACACTAGCAAAGAAATGGAGCCTGACTTCGGAGGCACATAGCATAGGTGAGCAGGGAGTGCAGGAGGAAGTTTTTACATGGTGTGTCTTGTGGGCCCTGGTAACCCACAAAAGTTCCTTAAATATTACCAATTACCAATTAATAGTTCCAGACAGCAATTGCTTGGCTACAAGAACTCTTTATTTGACATAGCAAAATAATTGGTTACAAATACAGATAGCAAGTGTCAGTCTAAAAAAATGGTGAGCAGTGTTCCCTCTCTTAAGTGAGAGCGAAAACTGCCCCCGATGCTCTACAGTAGCACTCTTATATACCTCTCTATAGCAAATTACCGATGTCACTGGCCAAACTTGCAAAAACCTGAGCAAAACTTGCAAAAAACTTGCAAGGTCAGACAGGTCAGAAGAATTTCTGCAAGTGTTCTTTCCTCAGGACCCTCCCATGCTTATCATTAAACAACAGTTGGTATTTACTGGACACAGCCCCCCTTATCTCTGCCTGAGTCCTGTATGATCTGACACTGTGCTCTTCAGGGTTCAGAGTATGGCTCAACTGACAGTTTTGTTTTTTCAGCTTCTGGGCCTCTATTCCATTTGACCTGTTTTCCTAGGCCCACATCCTCTTGTACACTTCTGTTCAAAGTGTGGTTCACCAGGCTCTCCCATACAAGGCTGCAAAATACTCTGTTTCATAACCCACATGCGTGTCTTCTTGTGCCAATCATATGTTGCTGTGTATATTTTCAGGCAGGCAAGGGTGCAATCATATAAAGCAAACATATAAAGCAGGCCTGAAATCCAGACTTGGACTGATTACCCCTTCAGTCTCAGTGGTAGAGTAGCCATTGAGATTTTTAACTGCCAAAAATGCCAAAATCAGGGTGAATGGCCATAATCTGGATTGATGGCAGGGAGAGCAGATCTAAAATGCAACCATCTTCACTGGGCTCATGAGCGCCCCCTCCTGGATAAATCATTTTTAATATCAACTCCATCATGTCTACAGTGGATGGTATCATGATTTTGAATCGAACTTTAACTTCATCTAGATTCAAGGTATATAACTACATTTCACCACTCACATTAGATGCACTGAAAGAATTTGAATGCTGACATTTTTTCTGTGGCAGATATCTACTAAAACATCATTCATGAAGTGTTTTAGGAACTTACAACTATCTTACTTGTCAGGGATAACACTTTGGTACATGGCAGCATGACTGAAAAACACAACAGCTACTTTGAAGCTGTGTTTCATCAACTCCAGGAATACAGCTTAACACATGTAAGGCCAAAACTCTCCATGTTAGGATTTACACCTACTCCTAGGATCATGTCAGTTTCAAAAAGGTATCCCTTTATAGGAGAAATTAAGAGGGTTATTCTCCTTAATTCTCTCTAGTTTATTTCCCCCTCCAAATTGAAATGTGTTAAAGATAGCATCCTGTGGGTTTTAGTCACTTCAAGGATGATTTACAGATTTTGATTACTTGCCGGTCCTGGGACTCCTCATTTCAGGCTGTAGTTGCTTGTGCTCTTAAGACCATCCCAGATTGCTCTCAGCCCTCAGGCTCTTGCTCAATGTCTCTAAATTGGATGCCATCTGGCTGACTCATAACAAATCCCCTCCAGCCATTCACCCTAATTTAGCAGGCTCTTTGTTGACTTCTCAAGGCAGCATCAGTTCCTTAGGGGTGTTACTGGACACCTCCTTGTCTTTTCAGCCACACATTTTTATGGTAGCTAAGAACTTATTTGTAACTCTGGACCTGGTAATCATATGTAAGCAAAAAAGAGATGGCTATTCTTATCCATGCCCTTGTTCATAGTAAAATTAGATTACTGTAACTCTCTTCATCCTGGTAGTCTCAAGCAATTGCACTTAGTCCAAAGCACTGCAGCAAGAATTATTTACAAAGCAAAATGTATTGATCATGTCTCACTTCTTTTTAAAGCACTCTCTAAGCTTCTGATTTCTAGTAGGATCAAATACAAAATTCTATCGCTCACTCATAGGATCAACTACACCAGTTCCCTATCCTATATTTCATTTTTTATCAGTCCTAGTTATTTATTAAGATCCTCACAATCAAACCTGTTAGCCATACCACTGCCCTCACAATTCAAACTGGAAAAGATGTGTACTGTTGCATTTAGTTTTTTTATTCCATCTCTATAGGAAATGTAAGGTTGACATAAATAATTGTCTTCTTTGGAGAACATTTGGTGATTGTTAATCCCTTGTGATGGTGTATGTTGTCTCGAGCAAATTCCCTCCCCTTTCCTACTGTTATCTCTGCATATATACCATTCATTGTTTCTGGTTAATATTGTTGTGCTATGCATTCCTTAACACTAGAAGCCCCAATGAATATAAGCCCACTTGAACATATTACACCAATTTTAGCTGAACTTCATTGGCTACCAATTTACTCCCGAATCAAATATAAAATTCTTGTCACTACATTTAAACTTATAAATAAACTTATATCTCATAAATACATCTTCGAAGTTGTATACCAGCGCCACTGCTAGAAGCATGTCAGTTATGTTCCATGACTTTGTTAGCGAGGTCAAGATGTTCAAATATGTGCATCGAAAATTAATGACAGATGCACCACCTAGCGGGAAAATAAATTTATACCTAGTAGCCCCAAAGTACATCAATTGACGCAACCAAGAAAATTGAGTGGTTTTCACAAGTTTTCTTACAACGACTAACATAAGAACAGTGTTAACTAAATTTAAAAGTAACTGCAAATTCAAAAGTAACTGTAAAGTCCATGTCAGTTAACAAATGAACAGGATAAGCATGTACGGTTTGCTATTGTACATTTAGAGTCTATGCGCAGCTGGCGCAGATTGTCAACAGAAAACATGGATAGCGGTTGGAAGGGCATTCTTTATTAGCAGTAAAAGCCTATGGCCCGACACAGGCTGTGTTTCGTTGCCTTCTTCAGGGGCAGGCTTTATAAACAATCATGCCTCCAGTACTTTCGCTACTGCACAATCGGCAGGGATCTGTTTGACTGAGGCAGTCAATTGAATAGCAACGTATAACGGTGGGTCACTGCCGACCTTTGGAGATATCATCTTGAATGAATATCCTCGTGCTCATAGTGAGTTGAGCACCATGGAGGCATGATTGTTTATAAAGCCTGCCCCTGAAGAAGGCAACGAAATAAAGAATACCCTTCCAACAGCTATCCACGTTTTCTGACTGGGCTTATTGTAGCACGTGGGTTTGTGCTTTCCTGTTGGTACGCAGATTGTCGACAGACACTGTCCGCAAACTGGACGCTTGCATTTATTGCACAGCATGACAGTGCGATTTCATTTGCAGTTGGCCTTGACTGCACACATTACTTGCTTTGCCAGTTTGTTTGTCGCAACAGTGGCTGGCATTGACTCAGAGTACGAATGTCGAGCAGCACAAGTTTGTCGCAGCTGCTCCGACAGTGTGTGAAGAAACTGTCTCCTTGGCATGGTGACACCGGTTTGCTTGCAGAAAATAATCCAGGCATTGATGGCCGCCAAGTCGAGAATATTGAAGAAAACGACTAGTGTCCATCTACGACATGCAGATTTGGTGGACATTTGATGGCACATTGAGTCCAGCATGTCGATACTGCAATTATTCTTGTTGTAGTACAACACACTTTCAGGCTTCAGCTTGCCGCTGGTTTCACATATTGTGCAAAGTCGACAAAATGGCAACAGTCTTCTTCTGTTTCGTCTGGTACTATACTACGGTCATTGATCCATTGGTGTAGAACTTGGATTGGTACAGTTGAAGTTTTGTAAGTGATTGTAGTTCTCTGGGATTCAGACAAATGGTCCTGACCAATGAAGTGCGCTTCTCCAATAGTTTCTCAGTGAGGTCACGGCTCGTAAAAAAATTATTGACCGTAACGTTGTATCCCCACTGATAATTTGGCTGCATTAGAGTCATGACCACATGCGTTCCTAAACTTCCAACTCTTTCATCATCTTTCCCAGTATACGGTTTCACATTCAAACAGTATTTGGACTGCAATTCTGCCAAGATCCAGAACTTTATTCCAAATTTATCTGGCTTATTTGGCTTGTACTGCGTGAATTTGCATCTGCTTTTCATTGGGAATAGTTGTTCATCTACAGTAACTGATTCTTTTATTTTATTTATTTATTTTATTTTATTTAACATTTCTTATATACTGCGCTATTTCTCATCAGTGCAGTTTACATCGAACAATAAAACACTTGGACATACAGATTTTGTCCTACGTTTACATAAAACAGGGATTTAACATGGAATTAACTGGGGAAACTATATACATATGAAAATATGCTACAAGAGCTTAACAGGTTGAACTCATAACGGGTTTTACAGTGAGAGTTTGATTATTGCATGTTTGCACTCTCTTGGTCATGAAGAGTTCTGTAATAACATATGGTGTTCTTCTGTTACATAATACTTTTGACAGTTATCAACAAATCTGGATAACACCCATGTCATTAAGCTGAATTTGTCACACTTCACTCTGTCCTGCCGTGAAGCTCTGACATCAAATCACATGAATTTCTTTACTTCTTCATATCTGTTTTGTGACATTGTTTGCCTAAATGCTGCACAGCCATAAGTTTTGGACCACATCAAATCAATTGGAAAGTTTTTGGCATTCATGAAACCTCTTAGATATGCCAGTCCCAGAAACGCTTCTATTTAATCTTCGGCTACATCCCATGATGGGTCTGATAAACGGGCATACTCCACAGTGCAGCTCCTGATGTGACTCACAAAACGGGGGTCAGCGATCAATCTAAATGCATCCACTGGTGTTTCAACATTATGACAATATGCAGTAACCCCACTTTTAGCAGTGAATACATTTTGGGCCTGCAATCTGCCACTGCTTTCACCTTGTGACATGATCTTCCATTCAGTCCCATCTTTTACTTCCACTGTTGACCCTGTCATCCTGCTCTTGTTTTCAGCGATTATTGGATAATGAGCTTCATCATCACTTTCATCAGTGTTTCTGCTGTAGTCTGAACCAGTCAAATCCTCTATGCCTGCACAACCTGTAACATGTAGGTCAACGTTTGAATCTGATTCAGTCGAATCAGAGCCACTGTCAATTTCCACAATATCTTGCAGCTTGGCAAGTGCTTGTGCTGCTGTCATGCGCTGCTTACGCGGTTCTCTCGTTTTCTCCATCGAAGCGGTAGCCGCAGCTGGCAACAGATAACTGATTTTGCACCGGCACTTCTAGGCACTGCTGTCTTCTTATGAGGTCTCGGCATTCTGTACATAGAATCATAGAAAAAAAATGAATACAATTTCAGGGAGGAAGCGATATGCTAAAAGTTCTGGAGTGTCGGCCTGTTCTAGGGCATGTTCGAAAGTCACAACATTGTACATACCTGTGTAACAGAGTAAATTTTGGTTTTAAATCAATCACTGTTTCCAGTTTTACTTTGAAATTACAAACCAATAAACACACGATGTCATGTAATGACGTCACATATTGCACGTATTAAACAAATAAGTAACTTCAAATTAATTCAAATCTGCATTTCATGCTAAACGCAGTCATCGTGATAATGCATCAATTGACGCACTTTGGGGTTTCTAGATAAAATGCCTTTTGGGGCTTCTAGTGTTAACCTATTGTCCCTTGTCTTATCTCTTGGCTTTTTTATAGATTTTTAAGTTTCTGATTTTAATTTATTGTTGTAAACTATTTTAATTGGTTACATTTTGGCCGAATGGCATTTTATCAAATATTGCAAATAAATAAACATTTATGCAGAGCCATTTTTAAATAGCATTGAAATTGAGTACATCCTGACCTCAATGTCTCAATTCTGATCTCATGTACTATCAGAAATGTGCATTTATACATTTGAATGCCGCTAATTAACTGCAGAGGCCACTGTCTTAATTTGATTTCAATTTGGAATAGTAAATAAACAATGGGGGCAATGTTCCCTCTAATTTTCTGTAGGCTGTGTGCGCATAAAATATCAGCTGTGCAGTTTTTGAAGGAAGGTTAAATTTTTGTGCGCCACATAACGACACTCAGAGTTATATACTTTAAAATTTGACTACACATCAGAATACAGTATGTACACCACATTGATTGCACTAGAAAACATTGTAGAACTTGTGAAAACCGTAAATACATAATAACTTTTAAATTTTAAGACGTCTGTGGTGTTTTCTATCAGAATCAGAACCATAATTTTTGTGCGCTCTGTTGTAAAGTATGTGCGCTCGCTCGGTGAGGTGTGTGCGCGCGCACACGCGCACAGCTTAGAGGGAACAGTGAATGGGGGATTAAGGAGAACAGCTACATTAGTCCCTCCTATAAAGGGATGGCTGAAATGAGAACTTTTGAGAAGCCTGTGTATGCCAGGAGACAGTTGTAAATCCCCATATGGACAGTTTTGGTCACACACATGCATTCCCTTATAATGAAGCTTGATCCCTTATTGCCATTTTGAACCCGTTGCCAGTCCCAACAGGAATGACAGGAGATAACTCCTCTATACCATCAGGATTCATTCAGGTACAAGGGGAGAGGAAGGGGGTAATTAAGGGGCTTGTTTACAAAGCCACGGTAGTGGCTTCCGCCCGATATTGGAGCCGCAGCCCCATTGAATTCAATGGGGCCGCAGCGCTGATATCGGGCGGAAGCCGCTACCGCGGCTTTGTAAACAAGCCCCTAAGAGTCCAGTGGAACTTGAGGGTCTTCAGAGAATCTTGCTATATGTTTTTGGGAGGCCAGGGGTCTTCAGGAGGGTCTTGTCATTTGGCTTCAGGGGGGTGTGGGGTCAGAGGTTTCTTTGGGAGGGCCTTCTCGCTGGTCTGGCATTGTGATCATGCTGGCCCTTTTAAGAAAGGTTCCCCAAGAGCATCAGACCACATGTTAGCAGCCTGATATTCCAAGAGAGCAGAATAACACAGCTTTTAAAGTTCATCCCAAGTTGCATTATTAATTTACTACAGGTAATGAGTTACTGCAGATTAGTGACTACCACAGTAAACTAAGTTGCGGAAAAATGCAATATTTTACCATAGCTTAATAAGGCCTCCCCTTAGTTGTGTGCACATCCACTTTTATTTAAAAAAAAAAGGACAGATCAGTAACATTTCATCTGAAAGCAAGACCAAAATCTCATAGTGATTTATACAATGGGTCCATATATAGATCATAAAGTACAGAAGATGATGTTGGTCTGAGGAACATTACAAGTAAGATTGCCCATTATTAAACTTCTGATTTGATGCATACCTGTTGAGAACACCCAGATAAAAATAATTCAAACCAGGTTAACATAGAATATCAAAATCTCTAGCAGCCAATTTCTCTAACAATACTGAATACCATATGGAAGAGATCATAGATACCCAAAAATACAATATCAACAAATAGACTTTAGGTTATCCATGTCCCATAACATGAAGTCCAGTACGGCAATAGTGCAGTCTCTGTACCCAACTCAGAAGGGAAACTGTACTGACGTGTTTCAAGATACTCCTGTAACTTATTCTATCACTTTTCCCAACAGGAGAAGGTCAGATACCAGACAGTAATTATTGCAACCACTAGGACCTGCCAAAGATATTTTTCAATTCAGGTCTGACGCTCCACTGCATCAACAAAGCTGAAAGCTCACTTTCTGTAAATGAGGCATGCACTACACCACAGAGGAAGTTGCTAAGAATTTCATGTGCTAGCTTTATTGATGACACAGAAATAAGAGCATTGTGATGGATTCAGCTTTCACAATATATCAGTGATCCGAGTGTTACTCACCATACTAAATTTTAGCCATGGACTCTTACAGATGATTCTATCAGCCACTCGGTCAAAACTATGTTGCAGAGTTATAGCAGAAGATAGCCTTTCAATTTTAAATATAAAGTGATCAGTGAACACTTACTGTAACAGGAGGTAAATTGTCAGTAAAGGCACAAAGAATCCACAGTAACCCCTGCACCACTATAAATAGTTCATGAGAGCAAGATAAAGAATTATTAATCTTAAATTTAAAGTAACATCTCTTCTTAGCTTCATCGGTGTGATACCTCTGTTGACCCGAGGCATTATTATTATTATATTCTGCTCTGTTTTCTGCTCAGCTGTTAATATGTCATCTATGCTCCAGACACCTGAACTGAACCTCTTCAACAGCAACTATTCTATTGAACCAAAGGGTGTTTACTGGCTAATGATTAGATTGTTTCTTTGAGCAATCTAATATTGTGGTAGAACATTTATTCAGTGCTGACTGCCATAGGTATACTAAAGTGTCTACACATCCTTCAGGGCACCATATTTACATGGCACATTCTTTTTTAGCACCTCTTGCTCTATCAATGTGTGCCTGCATTTTCTATTGGCATATTTGGAGGCTTGGCTAACTGCTCAAAATCTTTGAAAACTGCAGAAAGAATAGCAGTTAATGAGGTGAGAACATTTAGAAAGCCTAGGCTAAGAATCAGGCCCACATTCTGGCATTTGAAGGAGCGACAGAAGACAGGGATATGAGAAAGAGACAGGAAGAGAGAGAACATGAGAGAGAAAATAGTTCACTATTGTGTAACAATTATTTTACCTTTATAAGGTTTTTCAGATGATTAATAAGATAAGTGACATTAAACAGCTCCATAGTTGCTATGTCCGGTGACAAACTTTGTACTCTTCAATTTTTTGTATAGTTATTCAATTACTTTCAATTTGCTGGGTTCGATTAACAGCAGGGCATGGAGAGAAGTGACACACTTGCTACTCTTGAAGATCAAAACGGCTGAAAAGAGCAAAGAATCAGAAGCTTCCATTAACTCATCCCTGATACCGGCACTGAAACTAATTTTTAATGGGATTTACAGTGGAAAAAGTGACCATTTGCTTTAAAAGTACCCCTGCAAATCTGAAGCACTCTATAAATTATAATGAGCCATACCTTCACTCTGTGGCAAAAGAAGTGTTTTTGAAAGGTGCTCCTATTAGTACAAATTATATTTCCTCTAAAATACATTTCATTGCTTCTTTTAAAAGAAATTAAATGAAAGATGATTTTGAAAAATTGCATTGCTGAATATACGCATTTCGTAAATTACAATTTAATTATAGTAATGTTCTTGCAAAGGGTAATGTAATGCTCACCCTGGAAGATGGAATTTTCTATTTTGCAATGTTACAAATTATAGTGGATATTGGTGAATGTTTTAGGACCATGCCATTCATTGTTGTGGACATAAGTATGGGAAACAAAATAATCTACATAATATCCAAATCTAATTTGGTACAGCTTTTACAATACCATATCAACTCTTCTTTTCTCAACATATTCAACACATCTAAATGAGGATATAGGAGTAAATATTCAGCCATGCAGTCACCTTTTAAAGTCAGACTGCTAGTCTGATGATACCACATTACTGGCTGAAAGTTAAAATGATCTGAAACATTTGCTTCTCAAGATCAAGGAGCATAGTCTTAAAATGGGCCTAAACCTTAATATAAAGAAGACAAAGATCATGACAACTGGAAAAATCAATAACTCTGGTAACCCGGAGGCCCTCCTCGCCTCCGACCACATCAATACACAGCCCCTCGAGTACCTCACCCCCACCCCCAACATATCACAAACATCTGTATTTGGTACAAACATTTTGGTCGCAGCTTTATTTACAACTTGTAAACCGCCCAAAGGGCCTGAATAACAATTAAACATAACCCAGCCACGCACCCCTTTACCGGAGGATGCCCCCCCACCCGCCATCTTAGTAGCAAGGCGGAGCATCCTCCTCCCCCCCAAACCCCGCCGCCTGCCTCGCCATCCTAGTAGCAAAGGCCGGCTCCCACCCCCCCACTACCGGGTCGAGACCCCCAACCGGGCTGTCTCGCCCCACCCCCAAGGAGCATTTTGCCCCCCACTGCTCATAACCAGGTCAAGCCTGCGCCGCTCCTGCGAGCGCAGACTCTGTACCCCGCACCCCCACCAGCTGCGACAACCTCACCACCCCCCGTCATAAAGGGGCGGGTGGGCGGGAACACGTCCGGTTTCCCGAGGAGCCGCGGCCAGACAAGGACGGCCACGCGGCTCCTCGCCGGCAAGCACCGCCCCCCCGCCGACCGCCGGCCAATGAAATCGCCCCGACGTTATGACGGAGCGGTTTCAAAAGCCGCGCTCGCCGTTCGCTCTCAAACCCTCCCCCTCCCCCCCCCCCCAGCAACCCAGCACGCTGGAGGCCGAGGCCGGGCCCGGCCCAGGTTACTGACGGCCGCGGGACCCGGCCCGCGGCCTCGAGCATTAACTCTGGTAACCCGGAGGCCCTCCTCGCCTCCGACCACATCAATACACAGCCCCTCGAGTACCTCACCCCCCCCCCAACAAATCACAAACAACTGTATTTGGTACAAACATTTTGGTCGCAGCTTTATTTACAACTTGTAAACCGCCCAAAGGGCCTGAATAACAATTAAACATAACCCAGCCCCGCACCCCTTTACCGGAGGATGCCCCCCCACCCGCCATCTTAGTAGCAAGGCGGAGCATCCTCCTCCCCCCCAAACCCCGCCGCCTGCCTCGCCATCCTAGTAGCAAAGGCCGGCTCCCACCCCCCCACTACCGGGTCGAGACCCCCAACCGGGCTGTCTCGCCCCACCCCCAAGGAGCATTTCGCCCCCCACTGCTCATAACCAGGTCAAGCCTGCGCCGCTCCTGCGAGCGCAGACTCTGTACCCCGCCACCGGTGCGAGGTATAAACTATCCTCGCACCGCCCCCCCCATAAAGCTGCGACCAATCAGTTCCAAAGCTTCTTGCCAATCATTGAGCAATAAGTCCTGGCCAACCGGGGACAAGTGTACCCCGTCAGTACGATACAGTCCAGCGCACCGAGGGTCCGCCCAAGGATGCTGGACCTGCCACCCGCCAGCCTGCTGCAGCCACCGGCCGATCTGCCTGTTGATCTTGGCCAGCCCTCTCGACCACCGCCGCTGCGACAAGCAGGCCGGCCGCGAGATGATGTCCGACCACACAATCGCCAAGCCCGGCCACTGCTCCTGCATCGCCCGCAGATCCCGTTGTACAGCACGAATAAGTTGCCGGCACGTCCAACCGGAAAGATCATTGCCTCCTAGGTGTATCAGAAGTCCCAACGGCAGCCGCCGTCTCTCCGCGTGCTCTCGAACCACTGGAAGTAGCTGCCACCAACGCATGCCCCGCTGGCCGAGCCACACCAGCCGGAAATTACAGGACTCCAAGCCCAGGTGTAGACCCAGCGGACGAGTTGATGCTCTGCGTTCCGCCCAATAGACGAAGGAATGTCCCAGAAGCCACCATACGCCTGGCGGGCCCCGTGCAGCACTCCCGGTCGGCACGCTTGACTGAACACCTGCAACAGAAACACAGCATTAATACCCCCCCCCACACCCCCCCCCCCCCGACGCCCCTGCAGTTCACAACTGTTCGGGGCGCACATAACCCGTGTAAGCCCTGGAGCTCCAACGCCCGATGCGTTGAATCACCTCACCCCGAGGCCCGCGGCCGCAGCACTGGTCGCCGCACCAATCCGAAAGGAATGAGAAGCGTACCCGCGCTCGTCGACGCCCAACCGCCTCAAGGCCATGCGGAAGACCGCAGTGAATTGAAACTGGGTGACGGCAGAACCGTCCTCATGACAAAAGAAACAGCCAGCCCCCACCCGACGCTGACGCCGGTACATCAGCAAGTTCTGCACCGGACAAGATTCCAGACCAGGGATGGCCCGCAACAGCACCCACCGCCCCCGCCCCTGCGGGTCAGTTTTCGAGCGATCCAGAAATATCCGAACCAACTGCCCCTGCAGGTCCACCTGGTGCTCCTGCAACCCTCCCCGACCCCCCCGCCCGCCCGCCTGGGGGACCAGTTCGCTAACTCGAAAGGCCCCAAAGAATGCTGTGACAAACAGCGCCCGGAACAGGACGGCCTCCGACACGGAAGCCGCAACCTCGGGCAAGACACCCCAAATACGCAGCAGCAAGTCATGCGACACGGGACGACTCCAATCCGATGCAGGGGGCTGCACTCGAGCCCAACCGGCTAAGAGCCGCTTCACTAAGTACGAAGTGCCCGGACTGCCCCAACCCGCCACCCTGCAAAAGAAGGAGAAACCGACCAAAGCCGCCCGTGCCGCTGACCGGGACCAACCAGACTCCTTCGCCCAGACTATGAAAGACCCTGCCAGAAGGTCCCCGACGCTGCCACCCCTCCAGCCCCTTCCCCACAGAAACTCACGAACCCGTGCATACCCCCGCAGATAGGCTTTCCACGTACCTGGAGCCAGGGAAGAACGCAGCAACGAGATCATTCCGGCGTCCCAAGCTGCCAGAGGTGCTCCGGCACCACCGCCGCGGTCCCGTCCGCCCCCGGTGCCAATTCCCGAAAACCGCTCCCAATGGAAACTAGACAAAGCATCAGCAATACCATTCTGAACGCCCGGCACATGACGAGCACCGGCAGTGATATTAAGACGAAGACAAGCCAGCACAAACACCCGCATCAACGCTGCTACCCGTGGACACTTGGGAGAATGGCGATTAATGACTTGCACCACTGCAGCATTATCACACCAGAAAACAACCCGCCTGTCCCGTAACCGCTCCGGCCACAGCCATAAGGCCACCACGATCGGAAATAATTCGAGGAACGTCACGTTGCGCGTCAAACCACCCGAAAGCCACGATGCGGGCCAAGGCACAGCGCACCACGCGCCCTGGAAATACAATCCCATGCCCGAACCACCGGCGGCATCTGAAAACAATTCCAGATCCCGGTTGGAAACCTCCCCGGACTGCAACAACGAGCAACCATTGTAGTCTACCAGAAACGCATCCCAAACGCGCAGATCGGCTCGCATCCCCGCAGTGACTCGGATGCGATGATGCCCACATCGAACCCCGGCCATCGCCAAAGATAATCTTCGCGCAAAGGGCCGCCCCATAGCAATGACCCGACATGCAAAATTCAGGTGACCAACTAAAGTTTGAAGCTCGGTCAAAGTCACCTTTGCAGCTGAACCGACCGCCGCCACCAAGAGCCGCAGCCGCTCTACCTTATCCGCCAGCAACCGGACCACAAACTCAATCGAATCAATCTCTATCCCCAGAAAGGAGATACGAGTCACCGGTCCGACCGTCTTACCCTCCGCCAACGGGATGCCAAAATCCGCCGCCAAGCCTTGGAAAAGCCCCAGCAACGATCCGCACACGTCGGACTGGGCCGGCCCGACAAACAAGAAGTCATCAAGATAATGCACTATAGTCCGCCGCCCAGACATCTGCACCAGCACCCAGTGCAAGAAAGAGCTAAAGGCCTCAAAGTAGGCACACGAAATCGCACAGCCCATGGGCATGCATTTGTCATAGTAGTACTGATTGTCAAAACGAAATCCGAGCAAGGGGAAAGCGGACGGGTGCACCGGCAGAAGACGAAAGGCGGACTCAATGTCCACCTTTGCCAACAGGGCCCCTGTTCCACATTGTCGCACCAGCTCCAATGCCTCATCAAATGACGCATATCGCACCGAGCACAGCTCACGCGGGATATGGTCGTTCACCGAAGCACCGAGGGGGCAAGAAAGATTATGGATCAGCCGATACCGCCCCGGCTCCTTCTTCGGGATGACCCCCAGCGGCGATACGATAAAAGGCGAGAAGGGAGGCCGTTCAAACGGCCCAGCCACTCTGCCTAGAGCACGCTCCGCCGCAATCTTTCCCCGGGCCACCTCCCCCAACCGCCCCACCGATACCGCATTCCCCCGCTCCAACCCCTGAACCGCCCCCCGCACAGGGATACGAAAGCCCTCGGAAAACCCCGCCCATAACATCGACCCCGCCCTGCCATGTCTGGTAGCCGCGTAAAGCTCTAGCCACGGCTGCAGCGCCCGCCTCTTAATGGGGGTAGGCGCTAGCCCCTCTGCATCCCCGTCACTTACTGGCCGCAGCCGTCCCAGGCACCGCTCGGCGGCTGCACTTGACGGCTGAGTGACCGGCGCCGCAAAGCGAACAGGCGTGCCGGAACTTACAGTCCGGGAAGGGGCAGGACGTTTTATTGAAGCGCCAGCACAGGTCCCCGCCAGGACCGCTCGCTCCCGTTCTGCTCGTCTCGGGCCCCGGGCCCGCTGACCGAAAGGGCCGCTGGCCTAGCGGAGCCGCCGTCCCTACCGCCTTACCCGGACCCGTACCCCCCCCGCACCGCCCCTTTTTGCCGACATTTGCGTGAGCCAAAGGTTGATATCCTTCATTCCCCACGTCAACTGCCTGTTCTCCTCCATCCTGTCGCGGAACTCCTCATCATAGTTGAGCCAGGCCCAACCTTCGTGCACCTGAGAAGCCGACAAGATGGCATCAGCGTAAGCCAGAAGCTCGCCGTAACAACTCGGGTCCCCATGGCCCCATACACTCGCCAGCCGCAAAAAAGCCCGCGTCCAATTCAACGTGTTCCGTGACACCTTCCGTACCCTCCCCGCTTTCTCGTCTTCTTTACGCTTCTTGCGGCTCTCCCCTGAACGTTTTCTCCCCTCCAACAACCGGAAAATATCCAGGTAACGCCGCTTTACGATCCGCCTCCGCAACTTGCGCGGAACGCTCTCCCACAATTCCGCGCAACGGACCACCGCGGACCCCGCCCCCGCGCACCCCGCCCCCGCCGGCGGGGCAACCGTGGGGTCGGCCGGGGGAGGGGGGGGGGGCCCGGGCGGCGAAGAGGACGACGACGTGCTCCTCCGCCGACGCCGTCGGTGCTTCCGCTTCGCCTTGGCTTTTCGTGCCGGCGGAGCACCCTCGCTCGGCCCCACCACCACCCCACCGCCCCCCACCGCAACCCCCGAGCACTCACCTGCTGTCAACTGCGCCGCCGTCGCCTGCGCCTCCGAAGTGGACTCCGTCTGCTACACCGAAGACTGGCCCCAGCTGGCCAGCGGTCGAAGACAGCACCGTGGTTCCGACAGTCGCCGCGGAGGACCCACTCGGAGGCACCGGAGCAGACCCCGACACCTGCAATGAGAGAGGAGAGCCAACACACGGGGAGCCAGCACCCGGGGAAGGCGGAAAGCCCGTCCCCGGAGGCGCCCACCCATACGGCCCCATCCCCCAACCAACGCCCCGTCCCTGCGCCCCGCCAGAGGACCCTAACCCCCCAGCCGCCCAGTCCGCCGCCCCCCAGGGGGATTGCCCAACAGCCGGAAGCCCGGCACCCCAATGGTTCCCCCCCAGCCCGCCCCCCAGGCCGGAGCTTGCCCAGGTACCGGGGACCAAGCCGGCCACCCTCCCCCTTGCAAACTGGCCCCCCCCAACCCATAGAAAGGGGCCCATAAGCACCAGCCACTGCCTGCCCCCACCCAGGCCCGCCCCCTCCTGTACCATCCACCCCCTCACCAACACCCCCGTGAGACAAGCTCGCCGCAAACCACCCCCCCTCCACCCCCCCTCCCCCCCGACAGCCCAGCCACCTCCCCCGATCCTGGGCCTGCGCCCGCCCCCAGGGGGCTCCTCACCTCCCCAGGAGCCTGAATACCACCTGCAGAGGCCGGGGGAGCCCCCCGCTTCCCGGCCCCACCCTGCCGCTTAGCCGCCTTCCTACTGCCCCCCTGCGCTACGCCGCGACCCGCTCCGGCGCCTGGCGCCGCTCCCGCCCCGCGGGATCCCCGCGGAGTACCCCCAGCCCGAGCCCCCAACAACCTCTTGGCTCCGCGGGAGCCAGCCATGATAGGGCTGCCCTACCCAATGCCCCCCCCCCCCACTGGTACCGTTACTGCTTTAGCCTGTAGCTTGCAGTAATGGTATTGTATTGCAGGGTATTTCTTTCGGGATTTTTATTTTATTTATTTATTTATTTATTTATTTATTTTTTTTGGTAACAGCCCCCCTCCCACGAAGCACTCCTCCACTCGATCGCCTACCCCGCGACCCCAAAATCCCCCCCCCAACGCACCCAACTCACCGGACCCTCGCCGCCGAAAGAAAGAACACGTCCGGTTTCCCGAGGAGCCGCGGCCAGACAAGGACGGCCACGCGGCTCCTCGCCGGCAAGCACCGCCCCCCCGCCGACCGCCGGCCAATGAAATCGCCCCGACGTTATGACGGAGCGATTTCAAAAGCCGCGCTCGCCGTTCCCTCTCAACCCTCCCCCTCCCCCCCCCCCAGCAACCCAGCACGCTGGAGGCCGAGGCCGGGCCCGGGCCCAGGTTACTGACGGCCGCGGGACCCGGCCCGCGGCCTCGAGCATTAAGTTCATCGTTGATGGAGAAGAAATTGAAATCGTGGACAACTTTAACCTACTTGAATCAACTATCAATAAAGAAGCAACAAGCAGCCAAGAAATCCGACGATGCATTGCTCTTGGCAGAATGGCTATGAAGGATCTAGACAAGATTCTCAAGAGCAGATATGTCTCTCTCCATACAAAGATTTGACTTGTTCAAGCCATGGTATTTTCAATAACATCATATAGATGCGAAAGTTGGACAGTGAACAAGATAGGAAGAAAAATGATGCCTTTGAATTATGGTGCTGGCAGTGAATACTGCATATACCATAGACTGCCCGAAGAACAAACCAGTCAGTACTAGAGGAGATCAAACCTAAGCTTTCCTTCGAAACTCAGATGACATGACTTTGGACTTTCATACTTTGGACTCATCATGTGAAGAGAGAGATCATTAGAGAAAGACATCATGCTTGACAAGATAGAAGGTCAGCGCAAAAGAGGAAAGCCAGCAATGAGATGGATCAAGACAATAACAGTAGTTACAGGTGCCAGTCTGTCAACAATGAGCCACCTGACTGAAGACTGAACACAGTTTAGGACAACTATCCAGAGGGTCGCCATGAGTTGACACCAACTCGACGGCACTTAACAACAACAACAACAACAACATATGGAGAGTGGGTGGCTTTTGCCACTCTCCATATAACCTTAGGCTTTGACCCTCCTCTCCTGAATTACCCCATACTTGCCTCACTAGCAAGGCATGAGTTCCAAAGCTTAACTATGTGTTGAGTATCTTTATGGCATCTCCCCTACTTTTTTAAAGAGTAAACAATCAATTTGTTTTTACCCATTCCATTCCACTCAGGATTTTATAGCCCTTTCATATCTGCCCATATCATCTCTTCTCTAAACTGAAGAAGCCTAACTTGTTTAGCTTGTCTTCATAGTAGTGTTTTTACATCCCCTTCATCATTTTGGTAGTCCTTTGTACCTTTTCTAATTTTGTTATTTCTTTTTAGAAATTCAGCTAAGAGAATTGCACACAGTACTCAAAGCGTGGTCACATCATGGAGCAATACAGAGGCATTATTGCAATCTTTTTTTTTATTGTTTATTCCTTCCCTAATAATTCCTTGCTTTCTGCTTGCTTTTTTAGTTGATGCCACATCCTGAGCAGAAGATTTTAACCCTTTTCTCTGGTGGTGACATCTAATGTGGCATCTAGCATCATGTAGCTACAATTTGTGTTGTTCTTCCCTATGTGCATCACTTTGCATTAGTTCATTTAAATTTCATCTACCATTTTGATGCTCAGTCTCCCAGTCTCTCAAGGTCCTCCTGGAAGTTTTCACAATCTGTATGCAATTTAACAACTTTGAATAATTTGGTATGTGCAAATTTGATGACCTTGCTCATTCCCATTTTCAGATCATTCATAAATATTTTTAAAAGTCTGAATTCCAGATCCCTGTGATTCTCAGCTATTAATCTTCTTCCATTAAGAAAATGTGTCCCCAACGTTTAACCCAACTTTATTTTTTTAAGCAGTTGCCAATCCACAATAGGATATTAAGGCACATTTTACAATTGTACATCCAAGTGCAATCTCGGAAGTTAAAGTCAGAACATTTGAAGAAAAAAAAGCAAGGCAGGTGCAAGTTCAGGCATGATTTCAGAATCATGACATGCCCCATATGGATGTCTACAGAGACGTCTACATAGATGTTAAAAAAAAAAAGCACCTTAAAACATGATGTATAATAGTATAATGGTTAAAGTAGTCTGTGGGAAGTAACCTGCCAAGGTTCAAATCCCAGTGTGGGTCTTTGTGATCTTATACCAGTCATTTAGCTTTACATCTTCTCTGCACTCTCTGGTTGTCTTAAGGCCAAAACAAGCACTTTCCTGATGTCTATTTGTACCTGCAGTAGGTCTAAACATCAACATGCAGACATCCCTGATGTTTCTGAAATCAAAGAGGGATATGTAAGTCCATTGCACCTCCCCAGACATGCCTTAACAATGCCCCCTTGCCTACTTGGATATCCCTGTACCAGAGAATGCTGTAAATGTCATTTGTGGAATGGCTCTGTGATTTTGACGTCCACATGCATGTCTTTGGACGTCCCAATCATGACTAAAATTTTTAAAATAACTCCGATTGTCTCCTATGCCAATTTCCTCAGGTGTTTTTCATGAGGGAGTTTGTCAAATGCTTTCTGAAAATCCAGATGCACTATGGCTCACCTTTATTCATGCCTTCCAAAAAATGCAGATTAGTGAAGCAAGACTTCACTTGGCTATATCCATGTTAACGTCATCCCATTAAACTATGTTTATCTACAGTTGTAGTCAACATTATTGGCACCCTTGCAGTTCAACCCCTTAATGTCCAATCTCTTTAAAAAAGTGGCTAGTGAAATGACAATTTTTCCAAAATTGCAGAATCAGTGAGCACAAGGAAGCAAAGGGTAGCGGTGGTTTGTGACTCTTTTCTGAGGGGTACTGAACCATCCATCTGCCGACCAGATGATGTCCAGAGAGGTGTGTGGTCTGCCAGGTACCAAAAACTGAGATGTTACAGAGAGTTTGCTGAGACTCATCAAGCCTACTGACTATTACCAATGTTGCTCATTCATGCTGGCACAAAAGATACTGCTAGGTATACCTTGAGCACATAAAAAGTAACTTCATGGCTATGGGACAGAGAGAGAAGTAGATAGTATTCAGGTGATTTTCTCGTCCATCCTCCCTGTTGAGGGTAAAAGCCGAGGCAGAGAAGCTCGCATCCTAGAGATAAATGCGTGGCTGTGTGGATGGTGTCATCAAGAGCATTTTGGTTTTCTGGACCATGGGATGTATTTTCCAAGGGCTGCAGAGCACAGATGGCATCAATCTGTCCAAGAAGGGTCAAAGTGTCTTCCACAGTAGATTGGCTAACCTACTGAAGAGGGCTTTAAACTAGGTTTGTGGGGATGGGTAAAGAAAACCACCAGGTAAGTGAAACATTAAATATCTCTGTAGAAGTGAGTAAAAGGGGCAATATCTGAAAAGCAGCCTGAAAAACATGCTATACATTTCTATAGCATGGGAAACAAGATTACAGATGTTGAAGCTTTAATGGAAGAGACAGATTTAGATTTAGTAGCAATTATGGAAACATGGTTCACAGACAAACATGAGTGGGAGGTAATTATACCGGACTATACTTTATTCAAGAAGGAAAGGGTAGGAAGAAGGGGAGGTGGAGTGATACTATATGTAAAGAATGATATTAAAGCTATAGAATTACAGGGCTTAAAAAAGAGTGAGGAGACACTATAGGTTAAACTAGACAGAGGGAAAGGGAAATCAATTTGCATTGGTGTGATATACAGATCCCCCTCACAGGGAGAAGAAGTGGATGTGGATTTAATAGAAGACATATGCAGTATTGCCATGAGAGGAGACGTGCTATCGATAGGTGATCTCAATATGCCAGATGTTGATTGGCACATCCCTGCTGCACTGTCAGCTAGAAGTAAAGAGATCCTAGATTCTCTACAGGGAGAGCTATTCTGGCAACTAGTAACAGAACTCACACGTGAAGGGGACTTGGTGCTTACCAATGGGGAAAGTGTTTCTGATGTCTTAGTCAGAGATCATCTGTGATCACCAGATGGTGTGGTTCAGTATTAGGACTTGGGATGATAAAATCCATTCAAAAGTGAGGGTCCTGGATTTTAGGAAAACTAACTTTGCCAAGATAGGACAAAGTCTCAAGGAGTCATTAGCAGGATGAGAATAGCTTGGGGATGTAGAAAAGCAATGGGCAAAACTGAAAGGAGATATTTTAAGGGCAACAAATCTTTTTGTTAAAAAGGTAAGTAAATGCAAAAGGAAAAGGAGGCCACTATGGTTCTCAAAAGAAGTAGCTGAAAAGGTGAAGAAAAAGAGGGAAACCTTCATAAAATACAAGTGATCACAGAGGGAGGAAGACAAGCATCTATATTTGGCAAAACTTAGAGAAGCTAGCAAAGTAGTCAGGAAAGCAAAGATTAAAAAAGAAGATGAAATAACTTATGCAATAAAATGAGGGGATAAGACATTTTTCATATGTTAGTGAGAGGAGGAAGGGCAAAAGTGGTATTGTCAGACTCAAGGGTGAAGGAGGGAATATGTAGAAACTGATGAAGGATAAAGCAAAATTGCTTAATAAATATTTATGTTCTGTGTTCACAGATAAAGGGCCAGGAACAGGACTTCAGAAATAGGAACAGAAGTGATAGGTATCTTGAACAATTTCTAGAAGACTGTGATCATGAGGAACTATCTAAACTAAAAGTTGACAAAGCGATGGGACCAGATGGGTTACATTTGAGAATATTGAAGGAACTTGGGGATGTTCTAGCAGTTTCACTGACTGACCTTTTCAATGCTTCTTTGGAGTTGGGAGTGATCCCAAAGGACTGGAGAAAGGCACAGGTAGCCCCTTTACACAAAAGCAGAAGTTAGGATGAGGTTGAAAACTACATGCTTGTTAGTCTAACCTCTGTGGTTAGTAAATTATTGGAAACACTGATAAAAGAGAGAATAATGAGGTTTTTTGAGTCCAATGGATTGCAGGATCCAAGGCAGCATGGGTCTACCAGAGTCAGTTCTTGTCAGACAAATCTGATTGATTTTTTTGACTGGGTGACCATAGAGTTGGACCGAGGTTGAGCCCTAGATGTGGTGTACTTAGATTTCAGTAAAGCCTTTGACACCGTTCCACATAGGTGACTTAAAAATAAACTGAGTATCCTATGGATGGACCCTAAAGTGATTGACTGGGTTAGAAATTGGTTGAGTGGGAGGTAACAAAGTGTACAGGTAAATGGAATTCACTCTGAGTAGAAAGGGGTTACCAGTGGTATGCCACGGGGCTCTGTCCCTGGTCTGATTCTTTTTTATATCTTTCTTAGTGATATTGCGGAAGGTCTCGTCAGTCAGGTAAAGTTTGCCTCTTTGCAGATGATACCAAAATCTGCAATATTGTAGACACCCAGAAAAGAGTAGATAACATGAGGGGGGATCTAGCTAAGCTTGAAGAATGGTTGAGAATGTGGCAGCTGAGATTTAATGCTAAAAAATGCAGGGTCATACATTTGAGCTGCAAAAATCCAAGAGAGTGATACAGTGTAGGGGGCAAAGTACTTCTGTCCAAAGTACTTCTGTCCATGAAAGAAGAGCAGGACCTGGGCATGATTGTTTCTGATGATCTTAAAGTGACTAAACAGGTAGAAAAGATGACAGTTAAAGCTAGAAGGATACTTGGGTGCATAGGGAGAGGAATGGCCAGCAAAAAGAAGGGGATAGTGCCTCTCTATAAGTCTCTAATGCAACCTTATTTGGAGTATTATATGCAATTCTGGAGACCACACCTTCAAAAGGATATAACAGGATGGAGTCAGGGTGTTGTTTTACAAGCTGCCTCAAGGAGCTTACATTTTCTCTTTAAAAGAAACACAACAAATTAAAATATTGTCCCTTATCAAATACTCTTACCAAATACTATATTTACAATCACAAACTAAAACTGTCCAGATTATTGGCATGGATGTCTTCACTCTTCAAAATACCATGCTTTCTAAGGATATGCATTTGCAAATGCGCATTCTCTTCATCTGGGTGCCTAAAAATGTATAGCGTGTGTTAATTGCTCGTATGTATGTATGCCTATGAATTAAGTATCCAATGCCGAAGCCCGATCACACTCACATTCAGTAAGCACCAGTCAAAGAGTGAGGTCAGTAATACTGATACATAATCCTTTAGAAATACAAGTCTTTAGTTAGTTTGATATACATGGCTTTATGGTCTGTAACTATTACTCATATACTCAATCACTAAACACGCCCCAAAATTTCAGAACGGGGATGTCCAATAGCCTAATAGAATAGGGTCAGGGTAGTCAGAGTTCAAATCCCAGTGCTGTTCTTTGTGATCTTAAGCTAATCTCTACATCTTCTGGATGTTTTATGGCCAAAAGAAGCACTTTCCTGATGCCTATTCATGCCTGGAGCATGTCTTGAAGGTGGACGGGTTTACAGACATCCCCGATGTTTCTGAAATTGAACAGTGATGTCTAAGTCCATTGCACCTCCCCAGACACTTGGACGTCCCCGCATCATAGACATCTTTTAAAAGCCATTTATAAAGTGGCTCCAGGGATGTCTCCATGATTTAGACATTCATATGCATGTCTTTGGATGTCCAAATCATAGATCAAATTTTTTAAAATGATGCCCCATAGCCACATAAATGAAGGCCGCGTGGCGGAGTCCAGGCCGGCCGCCTGTAACCGGGCGGCGCGGCAAGCGACGAGGGGAGGCGCAGGGGGGGGAAGAGGGGGGGGGGGTTGCTAGGTGTGCAAGCCGCGTCCTGCAAACTCATTGGCTCCCGTACTGTGGAAGCGGGAGCCAATGAGGGAAGCCTGGACGGAGAAGCGGCAGTTGAGTTCGGGGCTTCGGAGGGAGCGGTAGAGCCGGGAGCATTTTAGAGCCGGACGGTGCGTGCGGAGCGGGGCGAGCTGCGAGCAGCCGGGCTTACAGTTCCCGGCTGTCGGGCTTCGGACGGGCCTTGCGGGTGCTGCGGCAGATCCTCGGAGGCGGGCAGAGCTGCCGAGACGTGGCGTGTGCGGCACGTGGAGGCGGTGGACTTTCGCGGGGCCGGAGGCGCCTGGGTGCGGCAAGTATTTTTTATAAAATTCCTTGAAATATAAAATAAGCGGCACCTGCGGTACTTGGCATTGCTGGGTTGGGGCGCGATTATGCCAGCGGGCGGCAAGCAACGAGGCAGGGCGTCACAAAAAGCCTCGGGCCCTGCAAGGAGGCAGACCAGGCAGTTGAGGCGGGGATCGCTGGGGGGGAGGGCGGTGGAAGCCCATACCCGGGGGGGGCGGGAGGGGGTGGTGTGGGGGCTCGAGGGAGAGGTATGAGAGCAGGTCGGGTGGCTAGGGCAGAGCGGGCTGCGTCACGTGGGGCCTCAGCCTCGGCCGGGAGGGGGGGAGTTGTGCTGCAGTACTGTCAGAAGGGGCTGTAAGAGCCACTGCACGTGGGTCCCGTTCCCGGTCCCGGCCGAGGGGGGTGCAGAGGGGGGAGGCGTTTGGAGTGCCGAGGGGAGGGGGGCGGGGCAGAGACCCTGGGTCGGGAGATGGGTGGGGGGCATGGGGGGAAGGGGCTTCCTGGAGCCCTGGGGACAGGGGGTATGGGGGTGCGGACAGTCCTTTTTGCCAGTGGAATGCACATGTTTTATCCAGGATGGGGGGTGCAAAGGGGGGCGGGGCCCATGCAGGGCGGCACGGCTGGGATCATTGGGCGAGGGGGGGGAAGGGGTCCTCCGGGGCCGAGTGGATGGGAGCTTGGCGGCCGGCCGGGCCGGCAGATCTTCCTTCCCTGTTTGTCCTGCTCTGTGTTCCACAGATGTCTTCGCGAGGAGCTGGCGCTGCAGCGCGGAGCGGAGAGGGCACCCAGGATGCGGTGCCCCAGTCGGCGACGCAAGAGTTCGGTGGAGTGGGAGACAGCTCGCCGCTGAATGAGCAAGTGCTGAGTCCCGCCGGAGCAGTCGGGGGCGTGGCGGGCCAAGGGGACCCAGGTGAGTTAACTGCGGTGGCGTGGTGATCCGACGGGGGCGCAGGAAAAGGTCGGCAAAAACGCTCTGTGAAGCGGCGCAGGAAACATCGGAGGGGCGGTAAGAGGCGGCGCGGATCCGATTCATCGTCTTTCTTCGTCCAGTGGTCGTCTACCTCCTCTGTGCTCGGTGATGGCGCGGGGCTCGGGGCGCGGGGTGGGGCGACCGAGATGCCGCTGGGGGGGCGCTTCTTCGTTGGCGGCTTCTTATGCAGAGTTGTGGGTGGGGGTCCCAAAGAAATTGCGGCGGAGGATCAAAAAGCGTAGGTATATTGATATTTTCCGGTTGATGGAGGGGCAGGCGTTACGGGGATAGCAAGAAGAAGAGGAAGGAGGATGAAAAAAGCGGGGAGAGTTTAAAAAAGTTTCGCGGAATGTCGTGAATTGGACGAGATCGTTTTTGCGTTTAGCGAGCGTCTGGGGCCATTATCATCCTGAGCAACATGGGATGTTGTTGGCATATGCAGATGCAATATTGGAGGCGGCGCAGATGCATGAGGGTTGGTCGTGGTTAAACTACGACGAGCGCTTTCGGGATAAAATGGAAGAGAATCCGTCTCTGTCTTGGGGCTCCCAAGACATGAACTTATGGCGCACACAGATGTCTGCAAAGGGGGGGTGAGGGGGGGTCGGGGGTGGGAAGTTAGGGGGCGCGGCCCAGGGGAGCGGGGGTCGTTCCTTTCGGAGTTTCCGGAGGTGGGGTGTCCCAGAAGGGATTGGCAGGGGATCCGGGGATGTGTGCTGGAGGTTTAATAAAGCCTCGTGTCCCTTTCCCGACTGTAAATTTAGGCATGCCTGTTCAAGCTGCGGGGGGGGGCATCCAGCGGCCAAGTGTGGCAAGAAGCCCCCCACCCCTGCCGGTGGGCCTCTGCCAAAATAGGGCCTTACGCTCCTTGGCCCCTACCCCAATTAACGTACCGGCTTTTACAGGCGAGGTTGGCCGGTTATCCCCAAAAGGGGCGACAGGGCCATTTTAGAAGAGGGATTTCGGGTGGGGTTTATCATTCCGGTGGTGGGGGAAGTGCGCGGCCGGTTGTCGCGCAATTCACCTTCTGTCAGGCGGTTGGCGGCCGTGGTGCATGACAAGTTGTTAGCTGAGTTGCGCCTGGGGCGGGTGGCGGGCCCCTTCCTTGATCAGCCGTCTCAGAGTTTGTGGTTTCTCCATTAGGGATTATCCCCAAAAAAAGAGGTGGGGAAGTTTCGGTTAATTCACAACCTGTCCTTCCCGGTAGGGGAGTCGGTTAATGATCATATACCGCCGGATATGTGCACGGTGCGGTACGCGTCATTTGATCGGGCAGTCGAGCTGGTGAGGTGTGCTGGGCCAGGGGCGTGGATGGCGAAGGTTGACATTGAGTCGGCTTTTCGACTCCTGCCGGTGCATCCCGAGAGTTTCATTTGTTGGGATTTCGGTTTGCGGATCACTTTTATTTTGATAAGTGCATGCCGATGGGGTGTTCAGTGTCCTGTGCTTACTTCGAGAAGTTTAGCACCTTTTTGCATTGGGCATTGGTGAAGGAGGTCGGTTGTGCAACTGTTGTTCACTATCTAGACGATTTTTTGTTTGTGGGGAGTGCGCATTCTGGGGATTGCCGGCGCTGGTCCGGGCTTTATGTTATTGGCGGGTGAGTTGGCGTTCCGCTAGCAGATGGAAAGACTGAGGGACCTGCGCGGTCCTTGACCTTCTTAGGTGTAGAATTGGATTCGGCTGCGATGATGGTGCGTCTTCCTGGTGATAAAGTGGTCCGTTTAAGGGTGTTGGTAGCCAATGCCAGGGCATCCCGTAAGTTGACGTTGAGGGAATTTCAGTCCTTGCTCGGGGCGTTGAATTTTGCATGCCGGGTGATTCCGATGGGTAGAGTGTTTCTGCGTCGTTTGGCGAGGGCCACAGCGGGGGTGCTCCGACCGCACCATCGGATTCGGGTGTCCGGTGGGATGAGAGCGGACTTACGGATTTGGGATGTCTTCCTGAGGGATTTTAATGGGTCGTTGGTTATGCTAGGTGAGGAGATGTCCTCGGATGAGTTGCAGTTGTTTACGGATGCGGCGGGGGGGATCGGGCTAGGCATTTATTTGGCAGGGGCATGGTGTGCCGAGGAGTGGCCGCAATGGTGGCGGGATACGGGGCTCGTCAAGAACGTGGCTTTCTTGGAGCTCTTTCCCATATGGGTGGCATTGGAATTGTGGCCTGACCGTTTTCGTAACAGGCGGATATTGTGGTGGTGCGATAATGCCGCAGTGGTGAGTGTCATTAATAACTTTACCCCCCGGTGTCGGCAGGTGGCAGAGCTCATGCGGGAGGTGGTGCTGTCGTGTTTACGGTTAAATGCCGTGATTAGGGCTCGCCATATTCCGGGTTGCTGCAATGAGTTAGCTGACGCTCTTCTCGTTTACAGTGGAGCGTTTTCGCAAGCTCGCACCTGGAGCGGCGGTCGTCGGGTGCCCGGTCCCCGAGCGCTTGTGGCAAGTTGGCCTGGGGAGATGATGAGCATGCTTCGGAGTTCAGTAGCTCGCTCCACCTGGGCAGCTTATTGGCGTGGCTGCGGCAAGATAAAGACTTCTGCGAGGCGACCGGACGGAGCATGGATGCGGTTTCCGATAGGCTGTTGGCCGACTATGTGGTGGCAGCAAAATCTGGCGGGCTGTCCAGAACGGCAGTCCGGAGTCATCTGGCGGGATTCATGTTTTTTGCAAGAGCGGTGGGTTGGGCCCCGGCCAGGTTTCTTAACCGGGAGATTGTTGCGAGGTTGGGAGCGGGTTGAGCCTACCCCCAGGGACCGTCGACGGCCTCTTACCCAGTCTTGTTGGAGAGGCTGTGTGCGGTGCTACCCGAGGTGGCCTCATCCAGCTATGAAGGGGTGCTGTTCAAAGCAATATTCTGTTTAGCGTTTTTTGGGGCGTTTCGGGTTGGGGAGTTGGTGGCCTCTTCTGGAACTTCGGCTGGGGTGGGTGGTTTGCTGTTGCGGCATGTATGTCTTGATGCAGCAGTGTTGAGGGTCTGGTTGGCCCGGTCCAAGACCGATCAGTTGGGGCGGGGGCAGTGGGTGGTGCTTCGAGCGTTGCGCGCGGCCGCTACCTGTCCGGTGGCGGCCATGAGGGGTTATCTTCGCCTTCGTCCTGTGGGCGGGGCTTTGTTGTTTCTTCATGCGGATGCTCGCCCGGTGACGAGATTTCAGGTCACCGCGGTGTTGCGCTTGGCCCTTAGGCTGATTGGGGAGGAGCCGCAATTTTTTGCGCCGCATTCCTTCCGCATAGGGGCTGCGACTAGCGCAGCAGCGGCGGGTCTCTCGGCTACTGAGGTGCAGAGCGTGGGGAGATGGCGGTCTAGGGCCTTTTTGGATTATGTTCGTTTCTAATGGGGGGGTGGGACTTGGGGATGGGGGGGAAAACTAATGCTGTCTTTCTTTTGCAGAACGGGAGCGGTTGGCGGGTGGCTGCTGGTTGATTGGCCACTCGTACCTGTTCTGGGCAGGTCGCCGTGCAGCTGTGCGGCCTGTGGGGCCGAATTTTGGGCCTGGAGTCCGCAGTGGTGACCATCTCATGGCTGGGTGAGCGGGGTTTGCGGTGGACGCAATTGCTCCCCTTGCTTCGGCACCATGCCAGACTTCGAGAGCCGCCTCGCTTACTTCTGCTGCATTTGGGTGGAAATGACTTATCAGCATGGACTTGTAAACAGTTAATACGAGCTGTACTGAAGGATTTGGATCTGGTGTTGTGCATTTTCCCGGGCATTATCCTGCTCTGGTCGGACATTATCCCTCGGCCGATTTGTCGGGACCAGCGGCGGTGGTCGCGGGGCCTGGCAAAGATCAATCGGCAAATCGGCCGATGGGTTTGTGAGCATCAGGGATACCAAATCTCCATTCCTGGGTGGAGGTGGGTTGTGCGGGTTTGTATAGGGGGGACGGGGTTCATTTATCCCCGGTTGGGCTGGATCTTTATTGAATGATTGGCAGGAGGCTATTGAGTGGGTTGTGATGCGGGATGCTCGCTGGTCGCAGCTTGTTCTGGGGGGGCGGCGCAGTGACGTGCTTGACGACTGCGCCGGTGGCGGGATCCCGGAGGTTTCCGGGGTCCGGAAGCTTATGATAAGCTTGGGACCCCGACCCGGACAACCCCCCTGGCTGGGTTTTTGCTAATGATATGGCGAAGCCGGGGGCTAAGGGGGGGAAGTAGGAATAAGCGGAGCCGCTATCACCTTGCTAGTGATATGGCTGGTGATGGGAGGACTCCGCTGGGTTTTGTATGGGATGTTTTATATTCATGCATTTAAATAATGAATAAAGCTGCGACCAGTTTGTTGACCAATATGCCTTAGTGTCTGTCTATTTTGTACCCTGGGGGGGAAAAGGGGGTGAGGGGGGGGAATTACACAGAAGGGGAAAATCAAGGAAGTCGAGGAGCGGTGAGTCCGCGCTCCTTCGGTTAATGGCCTCTTATAAGATTGTGCCCAGCATAAAATATACACGCTAATTTCATTGCATGTACTCTTACCGTGAGTGTGCACAAGGGGCAGGCAGAGCCATCAAGTACACATGTAGATGATAAAATACTATAATTTATGTGCATACTTGCAAAATGTAGGCATGATCATTTATACAAGTTCTAGGGTTGGTGTTAATGATCATACTTTAAATTAAGGTGTGCTTTCACCATATTTTGTAAAGAAAATTAGGCATTTGTTTTTTTATTATAAATTATGCTTAAAGTAGGCATGTTTTGGAAACCTTCAATTAGGTGCCCAGTTATAAAATTACCCTCATAATGTACCCATAAATTATGAATATATTAAACAAACATTAAAAAATGCCCAAGACGTAGGAACAGTCTTTTAAATGTATGTATTTATTGGATTTTTCATATCATCAAAACAAGTTTGTACAGGAAGGTATGACATCAGTAATTATACAAAGAAAAGAAAACAATAAAAAAAGGAAAACTCCAGATGAACATCCCTATAGTCTACAATTTCTGAGGGAGCGTGTGAAATTAAGCAGTCAGAAGGAGGTAATTATTCCAACTGCTATTCAAAGAAACCTGACCATTTAATAAAGAAGGACAAGATAGGTACAGAGAGACCAAGGCCAATAATACAAAATGCATGGTTAAACAGCCCCATCATATTCAGTGGGAGCAGATGATACAAGCAATCCAAAGAAAACATATTTCTGAGATTTATATACCACTAAACATTTACAAGGAAATCGTAGATAATACGAGGCACCAAGCTGCAGGACACCGGGTTTCAAAAGAATAAACTGCGTCTTTCTTGAGTTTCCCTAGAAATATCTGAGAATATAGAAACTGTTACACCATAGAAAGAAAGAGAAGACTTCTTATAATACATCCTCAATAGCCAGTCTGTGTCTGATACTAGTGCACATGTAACAAGGAGTGTGGAAACTTTTAATAGTTCAGAACTTGATGTATTCAACAGATCTGAAACACTGAGAACGTCCATGTTAATATCCTCAGTTATAGCACCCAGTTCTTTTTTTCCTTCCGGTAGGTAGAATGCTTTGGAAAGAGGTGGAATAAGTTTTTGTGGAAACAAGAAAATCTCTGTCAAATATTTTTTAAACATATCTATTGCTGAAATAACTGAAAGTTTTGGGAAATTTAGTACTCGTGGAGCCCGATTCCTAGAGGGGTACATCCGGGCCATCCAGACGTCACAGATAAAGACGGGCCTGTTAGGGCCCGATTCTGGACCGTAGGAACTAAACGTTCCTGCGGTACAAAGAATCTGGCCTGAAGACGGCCTGGTATGCCCCTGTCGCTTTTGGGGACATCCTCCCCGCAGGCTTAGGCTCCCCACTTCCTTGCTGCCTAACCCACATGATACTGGTACTAACAAAGATCTCTGTGCGCATGTGCCTGGCTTGGTCTCCTTGTTTAGTGCAGCCTTTTTTCACAGAGCTCATTTGTATGCTATTTGCTTACAGCATCATTGAACAAAACTTCTGCATTAAACTTGCATTAGAAAACACTGTGATAGAGCTTTAGCGCTGCACTGTAGAATGGGGTTTCTACAGAGAGGCCTCAATGTCAATAAGATGGAGTGTGGTCATTCATCATGAGTGCTGACTTTTGTCTGATTTGAAAAATTCTGAATAGTTTTTGCAATGTTTGATAAGAGTATTCTACAAGGCATGGGATATTAATTGTTGCATATAATCGCTATGTTGTTCCTTTTAAAGAAAATATGATAAATCCCCAAGTTAACAGTTGTAAAATGCTGTCATGGAGGTTTAAATGGAGGCTTGTAAGACTGACCAACCATTACGAAATATCTAAGAGGAGGAGCAAAACATTTTTTTTATTAATAATAACTACAAGGATGTCCTTATCAAGATAAGTGCTCAAAATTTATCTGCACAGAATTCACATACTTTACAGTGGGATAGACATTGAAATCCACATGGATACTATGAAAAATGGAAGTGTTTTATGACCTATGATGTTGTTATAAGACAGCATACAAGAACAAATGCATTGTCAGAACAATTCTTAAAGCCGTTTTCCCTCTGACAGTGGTATAAAGGGTTTTGCTATAGTTTGATTTAAAATCATTTGTTGACTTAATTATTATTAATACTGTTAGTGCAATCTTTATTTTATATAATGGATACATATATTAGATATTCCGTGGCCAAAAGTTTGATTACCCTGGGTAATTTATGCGCATCCCAGCTCTACAAGTTAGGTAGCCTATGATCCTTGAAAGCAATTCTTAAAAGCCTTGTTAGTCTGAAGGTCTGCTGATACTCAGTAGCAAAGAATCTTCAGTCTCATTACAAAATATAAATTCTCACCATTTAGAAAATATTCTCCAGAAGATTCTAATTCCCAGCTTTTCCTCTCCGAACTTCTCTACAGGGGACAACTAGGTCAACACATGTTGTAACACATGCATTTCATACTAATTTTATAAAGGCAGGTGTAAATGTGTGTGCCTAGATTTTTGAATAATTCACATAATTTAAAATATTTTATAACTTATATATGTAAATTTGCACTCTGCCCAAAGATTTCCCCTGTGTATTCTCATAAAGAAAATACATCCTATTGGTCTTACATGAATGCCTTGAGAATAGTGACCCCCTATCTCATTTGGGTAAGTGGTCACTTACATGCATACGTCACTAAAATACCTACATTTATGCATATTCACAAGCACATTATAGTAGGTATGGCTTATAAAATTACTTTCATTGTGACACCTAAGGGGTTATTTTGGAAGCCCTGTTGGTTGTCCGAAAATGAATATAGAGACGTTCAAAGCACAGAGACATCTCCAGAATCAGACGCTGTGGACATCCCCAGAGTGAGGACATCTAAGTCTGAAAGGCGGCGAGGCTGTGCTGTTCTCAGGAACCTAGATGTCACTATGTGATCTCAGAAATATCCTGGACATCTGGAGTCGTGTCTAAGTTTAGACCTGCTCCAGACATGAACAGGCAACTGGAAAGTGCTAGTTCTGACTGAAAAACACCCATCACCGCAATACAACAATAGCAATGGGACTTGAACCTTGGCTTCTTTGGTCCTTGCCCACTTCTCTGCTCATTAAACTATTCCTAGAAATCCAGATTCTGAAATACTCTTCTGGCGATGTCTATGTAGATCCCCCTGAAGACATCTATGTTAGGCATGTCCACATTTGTGAAATCGTGTCTGTACGTGGACGTGCCTGTTTTTTTTTTTTAACATTCTGGCTTAGACATCTCAGGATGCACTTGGACATCCTTTCTAAAATGTCACTTCTAGAGGCTAGATTTAACTGCTGGTGGATGTAGGAGAACATTTTTCAGTCTAGGAACTTACTTTGGGATTGAAAAAGTCAAAACACCCAACATAAGTCTTATATTGGGTGTTTTTGAATTCCTTGATTTTTACATTATTTTAAGAAATTGTTAAAATTGTAATATGTTATGTTTCAAGTTTGCAAGCCACTTTGGATGCTTGGTTAATTGTGAAGGCAAAATGTATAACTTTAAATTAAATTAGGAGCATGTTTACTAAAGAGCAAGCTGGTAGCGTGCATTTGGGTCGTGAATCTAGCACAAAGGCCAAAGCCAACTTTAGAGGGCTAGATATGTATGACCTAGATTGGCCACTGTTGGAAACAGGATTGGCATATCTTATGTTCTTATGTTCTTGTACATATTTTCCCCTTCCATTTGCATATTGCAATCACTTGGGACTGTACTTATTGGCATGTGGGTGCACCTAACGCTACTCACTGAAGTGTCACTAAGTGTACCCATGCTAATGGCAACATTTGTGGTGAGCACATGCTGAGAACCATCAATGCCCATGTTCTGCCTCTAACTACCCTAGTCCCTGCCCAATCGATTGCTACCCTATTAATGTGGGATTTTAGCACAGAGCCCTGTGCTAACCTTTAGTGGAACATGCTAACAGTGTAGTAGATATGACCTTAATTTCCTAGTTCTGCAACTATATCCCTTGAAATATTATTTTTTATTGAACAAATTATGATAGTTATTTGAATCTATGATAACAAATAGTAACATTGACACATGTATTACAAGTCAATATATGGTTCAGTCAAACAACAGTATATTGAGAAATGTACCAAAGTAACCACTTGAATCTACTAAAAACGAAGGGCCTGATATTTGAAAGGCATTTACATGGTTTACAACCCAGTAAACCATGTAAATGCCTTAAATCGAGATATTCAATGGCACTTACATGGTTAGTACTGTTGAATATCCCCTTCTAACCCCACTACACCCCTGATGCTATGCAGTTAGCATCGAGGCATGTTGGGGGCGTTCCGGGGTGGAGCAGAGGTGGGAACTGTCATTAACAGGGTAGTGATGATATTGCACTCCTACCCGGTTAGCAATTGAGTAAAACTAGGCATATCAAAAGCTGGCCTAGTTGTATCCACAGAATCTAAGCGGGTTGTGATGCAATATCATCACTATCCTGTTAGCGACAATCCCCACCTCTGCGCCATCCCGGAACGCCCCACATGCCCTGATTCTAACTGCGGTTAGCTTTGTTGGGTCTGGGGTATGTGCACTGACCTCGGATATTCAAGGCCATCACCGTGGCCTTGGATATTCAGGATTAAGGGTCAGTGAGAAGAGTTATGCGTGCATAGCCTGCCCAATTCAACATCAGGTCCTAAATGCAATTATATTTTGAAAGCAACTAAGTTTCAGTTAGGGTGGGTAGATCATAAAACTACCTACATTTATTTAGCAATGTTTATATACTGCTTTTCACCAGTGTATATGCAAGTACAGTATATATTTCCTTGTCCCCAAAGTGCTCACAATCTGTTTTTTTTTTGTAACTGAGGCAACGGAGGGTTAAGTAGCTTGTCCAAGGCCACAAGGAGCAACTGGGGGACTAGAAACCCAGTCCTTCCAGCCCAAAGTTGCTGTCCTCCAGTGGGATTTGAGTCCCTGGCCCTCTGGCCTGAGGCAACTTGTTCCAACCATTAGGCCACTCCTGCCTCTTCCTGCTGATTATCTGTGCAACATCTTTGCATACCTTTAAGGAAAAAATACATTTATGTACATACTTGGTATTAATAAATATAGTGATGCATTTGGGCACTGAGTGGGTTAGGTTGCTATTGGCAACCAGAACACTGTTGATTTCACTTGGTGCATGACTTTCATCAGTCTGTAAACTATAGAACCTTGAAATAGATGGTTTGATGTATTTTTCTTCAAATGATGCAAGTTAGTATTTAGCTCATACATTTCCAATGGTAGTTCAGGGCAAGTTACATTCAGGTATTTCCTTGTCCCTAGAATGCTTACAATCTAAGACTGTACCTGAGGAAACAGAGAGTTAAGTGACTTGCCCAAGGTCACAAGGAACACCAGTGGGAAGTAAAGCCACCTCTTTTGGGTATTAAGCTGTTGCTCTAACTACTAGGCTACGCCTCCACTCTGAGCATATGCTAAGTTCATATGATTTCAACTGCTCTAGTAATGCACAGGTAAAAAACCCGTATGCATCTGAGACCTTTCATCTGTCATTATAACTTGAGCTAAGAGAATGGAAGTGGTAAACATACTTGTTGCCTGTATTTTCCAAACCTGACAGTTTTCACAAACTCTTTATTGCTAGTAAAGCCAGATGGTCTTTGTTAATGATTCTAAAAATCCAAAATTCTTCTTAGAATGCAAATCCCATGCGAGAGAAAGCAAGGGTCTGTGAATTTAGTTCAGTCACATTCCCTAGAGTCTTAACAATTCATAATTCAATGGATGTCTGTATCTATCTATCATTGCATGCACAGACTGGGGGGCCCTTTTACTAAAGTGCCGTATGCTGAAGCCCACAGTAACAGCATGCATTTGTGAGAATTAGAGTGGGCTTATTGGTGTGCTAACACGTGCCTCATGCTTTCAAGTGGGAAATAGGTGGGTTAGGGAAGAGTGGGTATGGTGAGCATCATGCCATCAGTACATGGCTATACACTTCAAGCTAACAGCACATCTTGCGATTAGCATGGGTGCAATAGCCTCCACCTCAATAAGTGAAGCTGAAATGGACTGGCATAGGACACTTTGAATGTTGATCACATGGCATACTCTGCTGGAAATGAAAGACAAAGAAGAAATGGTGTTGCATTTATACTCAATAAGAAGCTTGCAAGAACTATAATGAAATGCAATACAATCAGTGAGTGCTTAATTTTCATTCTATAGGGAATGTCCATGAGCACAGCTATTATTCAGGTATATGCACCAAAAGCTACAGAAGAGGAAGAAGTTGATCAGTTCATTACAAGCTGAAATAAACACGACATGCAAACAAGATATACTTATATTCATGGGTGACTGGAACACAAAATTTGAGAACAAAGACGAAGATAAAGTGGTTTGAAAATATTGGCTTGGTAACAGAAATAAAGCTGGAAATAGACTGATAGATTGTTGGTCTTGCTGAATTTTATTAATGTGAAACACTTTCTTTCAGCAATAAAAGCAGCAACTGTACATATGAATTTCACCCAAAGGATTGTACAAAACCAAATTGACTAACCTTGTGGAAGTCAATGATGGAAAAGCTCAATAACATCAACAAGACAAAACCGGGAGCTGACTATGGTACTGATCATTAGCTACTATTATATTTATTTATTTATTTGAACAGGGGTTTTTTTTATACCGTCCCTTCCAGCAATCAGGGAGCAATAACTTGTAGATACATGGAACATGTTTAATTACATAATTAGAACTAGGAACTTCATTGAAACAAGAACTATATACATACCAGTATACCCCTACCGTATGAAAGTGGAGGAATAGCCTAGTGGTTAGAGCAACTATTTGGTACCCAGAAGGGCAAGTGTTTGATTCCCACTGGCACTCCTTGAGAATTTGGGCAAGTCACTTTACCCTCCATTGCCTCAGAAGAAAAGGCTGGCAATCTACTTCCTGTGATTCATTGCCAAGAAAACCCAGAGGTCACTATGAGTCAACACTGACTTGGCACAAAAAAAAAATACACATAGGCATTATGATAGCTGGATCATTTAGCTATTTACAATAAGATACAATTGAGGAATAGGGTAGGTTTAAGATATTTGGGTAGCAGTAGGGAAGTTAGATGCAGGGCCGGCCCGTCCATTGAGCAAGAATGTTTTTGCACAGGGCCCCGCGTTTCAGAGAGCCCCGCGCAAAAAACATTCTACATCAGGCCAAATAGATTAAAAAAAAAAAAAGCAAACCGTCTGCTGCTGCCGCTGCCGCCGTGGCAGCAACAGAATCAAGCGTCCTGCCACGGGCCCCCCCCCCCTACCCGGTAAAGCCTCCCAGAAACATCAGCTTCAGACAGAGTCCCAAAGCACGGGCTTTCAGAGCCGCAAGAGTTTCCCTTTCTCGTGCGGCTCTGTTAAGCCCGCCAGGGCTGATGGGATTTGCTTTTTTTTAAATCTATTTGACCTGATGGGGGGAGGGGGGTTAGGACTGGTAATGGGCTATGGGGGGGAGCTAAGACTGGAAATGGGCTGATGGGGGGGGGTCAGAGCTGGAGGCTGATGGGGTGGCTAAGACTGGAAATGGGCTGATGGGGGTAGGACTGGAAATGGGCTGATGGGGGGTTAGAACTGGAGGCTGATAGGGGGGCTAAGACTGGAAATGGGCTGATGGGGGGTTAGGACAAGTAATGGGCTATGGGGGGGTTAGGACTAGTAATGGGCTATGGGGGGGCTAAGACTAAAAATGGGCTGATGGGGTTAGGACTGGAAACGGGCTGATGGGGGGTTAGGACTGGAAACGGGCTGATGGGGGGGTTAGGACTAGTACTGGGCTGTGGGGGGGCTAGGAATGTAAATGGGCAGATGGGGGGTTAGGACTGGAAATGGGCTATGGGGAGGCTAAGACTAAAAATGGGCTGATGGGGGGGTTAGGACTGGAAGTGGGCTGATGGGGGGGTAGGACTAGTAATGGGCTATGGGGGGGGCTAGGACTGGAAATGGGCTGATGGGGGGGCTTAGGACTGGTAATGGGCTATGGGGGGCTAGGACTGGTAATAGGCTGGGGGGGTTGCTAGGACTGGAAATGGGCTGAGTGGAAGGAGGGCTTGAACTGCAAATAGCTGATGGGGACAGAGGCTTGGAATGGAAATGGGATGAGTGGGAGGGGGGCTTGAACTGCAAATAACTGATGGGGAGGGGGGCTTGGAATGGAAATGGGTTGTGAGGGGAGGGAGCTAGGACTGGAAAAGGGCTGAGTGGGGGGGTAGGAAAGGAAATGGGCTGATGTAGGGGCTAGGATAGGACTGAAAATGGGCTTTTGGGGGGTGCTAAGATTGGAAATAGGCTGTGGTGGGGGCTTGGATTGAAATGGACTCATGGAGGGGCTAGAACTGGAAGTAGGCTCAAGGGGGGCTTGGATTAGAAATGGACTGAGTGGAGTGGAGCTAGGATTTGACATGGGCTGATGGTGGTGCTAGGAAAGGACTATAAATGGGCTGATGGGGGGCTGGGATTGGAAATGAGCTGATGGAGGGACTCGGATAGGACTGGAAATGGATGGGGGAGCTAGGACTGGAAATGGGCTGATGGTGGGGCTAGGACTGGAAATGGGCTGATGCGGGGACTAGAAGGGAGCGGATGCTGGGTGGGGCTGGAATTAGAAGGGAGCTGATGTTGGAGGAGGATTAGAATGGGATGGAGCTTGGAGAGGGGAAAAATATTTTGTGTGGGAGGGAAAACAAATCTACAATTGGCCGGATATTGGGAGAGTAAGTGGGGATTGAGGATGGAGGGGTAAAATTTGAGTGGATGAAATAGGAATGAGGAAAGATCAAAAAGAGAAAGATTAGTATGTTAAAGCAGATGTAGAGAGAGAATGGAAAAAAGCTAGAAGAGAGAAGAAAGGACAAATGGACAGCAGACGATGGAGAGTTAGAAGAAGACATGAAGAAACCAGAAGAAAGTGGCTGGAGCAATTGCAACTGAAAAAAAATGCACAAAAGGTAGAAAAATATCTCTTTATTTTGAATTTATTAATTGGAATATGTCAGCTCTGGGAAATGTGCATCATTAACGTCTGCGCTAACCGAGGCAGGTCGGATCCGGCGCTAACCCGCTCGAATCCCCACCTCCCTTCCACCAACATACTCCTCCCCCGCCCCACCTCCTACACCTCCAAACCTCCATACAAACCACACCAACACATTTTCTGGGCTTATATGGTCGCAGCTTTATTAACAAACAGGAAATTCCAAACAATTTCTTGTAATATAAACTCCTTAATCATAACCAACGAGCGGAACGAGCCATCACCCGCCATACCACTAGCAAGATGACCTCATTCCACTCCCGCCACGGCCGAGCCAGCGGCAAATGCCCACCCCCCTTTTCCCCGGCCTCACCATATTACTAGCAAAGGCCGGCAAGGGGTCATCCGGGTTGGGGGCAACCGCCCCCTCCCCAATTCCATTTAAAGGCTCCGGACCCAGGAAACCTCCGGGATCCCGCCACCCCTCCCAGCTGCAATAACCCATACCAATATGCCCCCGCGCCCCAGAACAGGCGGGAGGGTGGGCAGCAAACGCCCTGCACCTTCAGTCTCCAGCGCCAGAGAGAGACGCAATGAGCGCCTCTCCCAAAGTTCCCCTGGACCGGCGCTTACCATTGGCTCGCACGGCTGTCACTCACCGGCGAGCCAATGCTTTCAAATAATGCACCCCCCCTCTTCCGAAAAACAGCCACCCACGCAAGATACCACGAGCAGGGTCCCAGCGCCGGGCCTCCCGCCCGGTTACCGCCAGCCTCCGGGACCCTGCCCCGCGGCCTCTCCATAACCGAGGCAGGTCGGATCCGGCGCTAACCCACTCGAATCCCCACCTCCCTTCCACCAACATACTCCTCCCCCCCACCTCCTACACCTCCAAACCTCCATACAAACCACACCAACACATTTTCTGGGCTTATATGGTCGCAGCTTTATTAACAAACAGGAAATTCCAAACAATTTCTTGTAATATAAACTCCTTAATCATAACCAACAAGCGGAACGAGCCATCACCCGCCATACCACTATCAAGATAACCTCATTCCACTCCCGCCATGGCCGAGCCAGTGGCAAACACCCACCCCCCTTTTCCCCAGCCTCGCCATATTACTAGCAAAGGCCAGCAAGGGGTCATCCGGGTTGGGGGCAACCGCCCCCGCCCCAATTCCATTTTAAGGCTCCGGACCCCGGAAACCTCCGGGATGCCACCACCCGGCGTAGGAGAAGCTTGCGCCTCTACGCCGCCCCCCCAAGCCCAAGCTGCGACCATTTAACCTCCCACTGCATGACCCATTCCAAGGCCTCCTGCCAGTCATTAAGAAGCAGGTCTGCTCCAACCGGGGATAAATGCACCGCATCGAGCCGGAACAATCCAGCACAATTAACATCTACCCACGGGTGCAAGACTTGATATCCCCCATGGTCACACACCCATCGCCCAATCTGCCGATTAATTTTTGCTAGCCCCCGTGACCAACGCCGCTGACACTGGCGGGAAGGCCTCGGAATGATATCTGACCACAACAAAATAACTTCAGGAAACATCCGAATAACTTCAGCCAAATCCCTCTTTGCCGCCCGAATCAGCTGCTTACAAGTCCAGCCGACAAGATCATTTCCTCCTACATGAAGAAGAATCGCTGCGGGCTCTTTCCTCACACGCTGGTGGTGCCGAAGCAAAGGTAATAACTGAGGCCATCTAAGACCACACTCACCCAGCCATTCGATGGACACCAAAACCGGGTCGAGACTCAAATTACGCCCCAAAGGACGCTCAGCTGCCTGCAGTCCTGCCCAATGCATGAATGAATGTCCAATCATCCAACATCCGAGCGGGGCCCGCACAGCATCTGCAAAAGAAAACATAAGTCAGGCATCCAAAGAAATTACTCCGTTACAACCGCACATAACCTCTAAAGGCCTGCGATCTCCATCTGCCAATGTTCTGTATCTCCACGCCTGATAGCCCCTCCGCCGCCGCGCTGGTGGCCGCTCCAATACGAAATAAATGTGGCGCGAAATGCTGAGGATCCATGCCCAATTGTCGCAAGACCAACCCCAGAACAGCCGCCACTTGAAAACGCATCACCGCACGTGCATCCTCGTGCAGGAAAAACCGCTGGCCCCCTGCCGGGCGCTCACACATGTAGCCTCTCACTGCCGACACAGGGCAAGTAGGCGACGAAGAGACCTCATTCAAAACCACCCACAGCCCCTTCCCCAACTGGTCTGTCTTTGACCTCGCCAACCGTACCCATTGCTGTCCTTTTCGGACCTGAATATGACTGCTCAACAAGCCACCTGTAGCAGCGGCCCGACTGGAGCTAGCCACCAACTCCCTCATCCGAAAGGCTCCAAAAACACAGCCTTAAACAGTATAGCCTCGAAAAGGGACATGGCTACACTCGGCAAAGCCGCACAAAGCCGAACCAGCAGATTGTGCGTAATTGGCAACCTCGCATCCCGAGGAGCCGGGCAAACTCGCTCCCATCCATGCAACAACTTCCGAGCCAAAAACACAAGGACTGAATGACCCCAACCAGCTGCTCTAGCAAAAAAGGTGAAGCCAGCCAACCTACTCCGTACCACCGCCCTAGAGACTCCATCACGCTTCGCCCGCACTATATAGTGCCCCAATAAGGAGTCCGCCACCATTCCCGGCTGCCAACCCCAAGACTGCAGATATTCCACCACTTTGTCGACTCCCCTCCGATAGGCTGACCACGTCGCAGGCGCCATGGAATTCCTCAACAACAGTACCAATTCCGCTGGCCAATCTACCATAAGCTCTTCGGAACTGCCAACCCGTCGACTTCCGCTTCTGGTGCCAAGGCCCGGAACAGCTCCCACTTGGAACGAGAAAGGGCATCAGCAATTCTATTAGTGCAACCAGGAATATGCTTCGCCTTCACACACACATTTAAATGCAAACACCTTAAAATGATGTCCCTCATCAACCCAGCCACCTGCGCACAGCGCGGCGTATACCTGTTAACGATGGCCACGACAGCTTCATTATCGCACCACCAAACGACTCTGCGGTTCCACAGCTTGTCAGGCCACAATTGCAACACCACCAATAAAGGAAACAATTCCAAAAACATAATATTACTGGTTAGCCGAGTATCGTGCCACGCCTGAGGCCAAGTGGCAGCACACCACTCACCCCCGAAATAAATGCCCAGCCCAGCACTACCCGCCGCATCCGTATACAACTGCAAATCTGCACTGGAAATCTCAACCTCCTGCAGAACTGAAATGCCATTGTAATCCTCTAAAAACTCATCCCAAACTCGCAAGTCAGCCTTTATGACCTGGGACACCCTGATGCGATGATGAGGCCTCCTCACCCCAGCCGTCGCCGCAGCCAAAGTTCGCAGAAAAACACAGCCCATCAGTATAACCCTGCAGGCGAAATTCAAGGAGCCAATCAATACCTGGAACTCTCGCAACGATAATTTAGTGGAAGCCAACCAGTTAGCTACTAACACCCGCAACCACACCACCTTGTCCACCAGTAAGCACGCCACCATTCCCACAGAATCAATCTCCACCCCCAGAAAAGTTATACACGAAGCCGGGCCTTCCGTTTTTCCGAAAGCCAATGGAAGCCCACAAGCCCCAGCCATCTTGACAAAACCAGCCAACAACGGCTGACACTCCAGCGACTGCGCCGCCCCCACAAAAAGAAAATCATCCAAATAATGGACTACAGTAGCACAGCCGACCCTCTGTACCAATTGCCAATGCAAAAAGGAACTAAACTTCTCAAAATATGAACAGGATACAGAACACCCCATAGGCATGCACTTATCCACATAAAACTCATTGTCGAAGCAGAAACCTAACAAATGAAAATCATCCGGATGCACCGGAAGCAGCCGAAAGGCAGTTTCCACATCTACCTTCACCATCAATGCCCCCGGACCACACTGTCTAACCAGCAGAACAGCCTCATCAAAGGAAGCATAATGAACCGCGCACAACTCCCTCAGAATATGATCGTTGACTGACCCGCCTATCGGAAAGGACAAATTATGGATCAGTCAAAACTTCCCTGGCTCCTTCTTTGGAACTACCCCCAGCGGCGAAACCACCAGATTCACAAAAGGCTGCTCTGCAAAAGGACCTGCTATTCTACCCAAGCCCAGCTCCACAGCCAACTTATCGCGGACTACCTGCTTCAAACGCCGAACCGAAGGCGAGTTGCGTGCAGGCCTACAAGACACTGCCCCATGCACTGGAATACGAAAACCGGCTAGAAACCCGTGTTCCAACACCTCCCTATCGCGCTTCCGTGGATATCCCCGCAACCATTCCCCGATAATCGCCCTGCGAATCGGAGTCGGGGCCATCCCCCAGAGATCCAAATTACTTGGCAGCCGGTGGGGGAGGACCCGCACCGCCTTTTTTAACAAATTTACTGGCGGAATGTCCACCCCCACAAGACGAGCAGGCATGACGGAATTTACAATCAGGAAATAGGCACGAGGACTTATTGAACCGCCAACAGATGTCACCCATTCCCCCGACCCCCCCTTCTGCTGGGGGTTACCCCCCGCCGTCCGAAAGGACCGTCCCGAGCCTTGCCCGCTACCGACGACAACTCTCGCCCCCCCACCCCCGCTAGCACCAGCCCGAACCGACATCTGGGTCAGCCATAAATTAATATCTTGCGTACCCCACGTCAACCATTTACTCTCCTCCATCTTGTCCCGAAACCTTTCATCGTAATTAAACCAGGTAAAGCCGTCATGCATCTGTGAAGCTTCTAAAATAGAATCCGCGTACGCCAGCAACATTCCATAATCCTCCGGGGACTGATGCCCCCACACACTTGCCAACCGCAGAAAGGCTCTGACCCAATTCACCACATTACGCGACACCTTCCTTACCCGTCCCGCTTTCTCATCCTCTTTCCTCTTCTTTCTACTCTCTCCCGTGCGCTTCCTGCCTTCCAGTAATCTGAAAATATCAATATATCTCCTCTTCCAAATCTTGCGGCGTAAAGCCCTTGGCACCCCCTCCCAAAGCTCCGCAAATGCAACCAAAGTAGGCCTGCCCGACCCCGCAGAAGGGCCCGATTGTGCCTGTCCCAGTCCATGTCCCGAACGCAAAGCGCAAGATGACGATGACGACGAGGAAGAAGCGGACGAGGAAGAAGACTCTGACCTATGCCGCCGCCTCCGAGAATGCCTCCTCTTGGCCTTTTCCTTCTACCCACCCCCAACCTGCTCGCCCGTCAGTTCCAATACAACCCCCCTCTTCACTGGAGACTCACCTGCCACCGCCACATCGCTAGCCTGCTCCTCCTTTTGCAGGACCTCCACTGGCCGAATCCTGACGTCCATCGGATGCATCCCACCATCATCTGCCACACTGGTCGGCGTCCACTGCATCCCATCAGGTGCCGCTCCAAACCCCCTGCCGGCTACAACCAGCTGCACCGCCGCGCTCTGCCCAGCAGCCTGCGCCATTGATGTAGCCTGTGGAGGAAAAGAAGGGGGAGGAACAACAGGAGAAATGGCCGGCTGCCAGGCAGCCAGTCATTCAGCCCTAGATGAGCCCTGTCCCCCTCCCTGCCAATGATCCCAAGAAGCCGCAGCACCAGGCCCCACGACCCCTGTCACACCACCAGCCCAGCCCCTCAACACAGAATGCCCATGACCAGAATTATGAGCCCCCCGCCATCGAGAATGCCTCCTCTTCGCCTTTGCCTTCTGCCCACCCCCAACCTGCTCACCCGTCAGTTCCAATACAACCCCCCTCTCTGCAGGAGACTCACCTGCCACCGCCACGTCGCTAGCCTGCTCCTCCCTTTGCAGGACCTCCACTGGCCGACTCCTGACGTCCGTAGGATGCGTCCCACCATCATCTGCCACACTGGTTGGCATCCGCTGCATCCCATCAGGTGCCGCTCCAACCCCCCTGCCAGCTGCAACCAGCTGCACCGCCGCGCTCTGCTTGTGGAGGAAAAGAAGGGGGAGGAACAACAGGAGAAACGGCCGGCTGCCAGGCAGCAGCCATTAAGCCCTAGATGAGCCCTGTCCCCCTCCCTGCCAATGATCCCAAGAAGCCGCAGCACCAGGCCCCACGACCCCTGTCACACCACCACCACCAGCCCAGCCCCTCGACACAGAGGGCCCCTGACCAGAATTATGAGCCCCCCGCCATGGCGTGGGCCAGCCCTCTGACCCCCAACCCCCCCACCCCCCTAACCCCTGCCCCATCCAACCCTGCATGCCCACCCCCCCACCCAGGCCCAGCACTTCCCTGTGACGCACCACCACGCTCCCCACCACCAACCAAACCATCACCCATAACCATATCCCCCGAATCTCCTAACTCCTGTGCTTGGATATCACTCCCCCCTCACCTGCTGCTCCGCAACACCCACTCAGTCCCCCCTGCCACCTCTCCTAGATAAACCATCTGCCCTCCTCCTGGCTGGGGCTGCCCCTTTTCCCCTTCCAGCTCTGGCCCCAGGACCGTGAACTATACCCCTGCCCCTAACAACAGGAGCCACATCTATCACAGAACTGCTACCCACAGCCCTCCTAACATTCTTTCCGGTCCCTGCAACCGTAGCTGTTGCCTGCCCCCTTCGCCTGCCCGCTGCGGCCCGTCCCCCCCTACTGAGCCCCCGGATTCTGCCCAGCCGCCCCCGCTACAACGGCATCCCAAGCCCCACAACCACCACAAGAAAAGTAAAATCTGTTGCGTTCCCCCGCCTTGCAAGGCGCCCACTGAGCTGTGCACACCACGGCCCCAAGTTTTAAAACTTATTCTGTGAATAAAATGAACCTCCACCCGCCTCCTCCGCAGCCCGACCTTACCCCCACCACCAATCAAACCTGCTCTGCTACACAGCGAAAGAACTCGCAGGAGCAGCCCAGCAAATGCCCTGCACCTTCAGTCCCCAGCGCCAGAGAGAGACGCAACGAGCGCCTCTCCCAAAGTTCCCCCGGACTGGCGCTTACCGTTGGCTCGCATGGCTGTCACTCACCGGCGAGCCAATGCTTTCAAATAATGCACCCCCCCCTTCCGAAAAACAGCCGCCCACGCAGATACCGCGAGCAGGGTCCCAGCGCCAGGCCTCCCGCCCGGTTACCACCGGCCTCCGGGACCCTGCCCCGCGGCCTCTCCATTTGTTTAGTACAAGAGGAAATTAATTTATAGTTTTATTTCTACAGTGTTGTACATTCCAAGTTTGGCTTTTGGGGTTCCCAGTTTAATTATTGTCTTCCTATTTCTAAATTGTGGTTCCTTGTTTGGTGATGGTCTATGTTCTGTATGTGTAACTGAGCTGAGGTATTCTGTTTATGTAATTCCTATTTGACATTGCCACTTGTTCTCTTTCCCCAGTAGGTCATGCATTGTTATTCTCTGAAATGTATTGGTTTAATATTTGCAGTGTTGCCTTTTGATAGTTACGGTATGATGCTTTGTGAGTCCTGGTAGTGCTTTTAGGATACGGCGGGTTTGCTATGGGTTCTAAATGGGCAGTGTTTGTAGTAGTTCCTAATGTGCCTGGCGGTTGGCACTGGATTATAGTAATGTAGAAATCTTTTAGTCTTTCTTTATCCATACACTCATTAAGAGGCATGTTTACTAAAAGTTAGTGTATGGTAACATTATGCAAATGTTTATGCAAATGAGGCCCCGCACCGAGTTTCCGCACATGGCCCCGCACCCCCCTTGGGCCGCCCCTGGTTAGATGTATTGGATGTGTTGTTGGTGGAGAAGTGTATTATAATATTCTGAGAATAGAAAGGTTTTTAATTCCTTGCGGAAAGTTAGTAGGTCTTTGATTGCTCTGAGCTGGTCTGGTAGAGCATTCCAGAGTGTGGAGGCTGTAAATCTGACTGCTCTATTGCTTGTAAACTGTTTAGTTTTGCGTATAGAGGATGGCATTTCCAGTATGTTTTGTGTGTTTTTCCTCCTGTGTCTGTTGTCCATTTGTGATTGTATTAGGGTGGATAGGGGGAGATGTCATTGTGCAGTTTGAAAGCAGTAATTATGTGCTTATACTTTATTATGGAAGCTATTGGAAGCCAGTGGAGGTTGTATAGGATAGGAGTGATGTGGTCAGTTAGTTTAGCCTTGGTTACTGTCCTGACAGAGATGTTTTGGGCAATTTGGAGCATGTGAATAAACGTTTTTGGGAAGCCTTGTAGAATACCAATTCAGTAGTCCAGATGTGGATTTGCTAGTGCCTGAACTATCTTTCGAAAATCATGGGGAGTCTAGAATTGGTCTGAGGTGTTGAATAGTTTTTAATTTGTAGAGTACTGTTCTAGCAATAGATTTGATCTGAGCTGTCATTTTGAGAGCTCTAAAATAATGACACCTAGATATTTTACTTTGTATTTGACTGGCAAATTGATATTGTGTAATTTGAAAGTAGTGGGTGGTGTGAACTTTTGATTTCTTGTAGTGAATAGGATTTCAGTTTTTCTGAAGTTGATTTATAGGTTGTTTTTGTTGAGCCATGATTCAGTTTCATATATGCAGTCAGTGACATTAAATTGTGGGTTTTTTATGTCAACTGTAGAATAAACCATTATATCATCTGCATTTATGTGAAAATTGATTCCATGGTTGATGAATATGTTGCATATCGGTTCAAGATATAAATTAAACAGGAGGGCAGAGAGGGCAGAACCTTGGGGTATTCCTTGTTCTTGTGGGAAGATGGAAGATGATTCTTGGTTAAATTTGACATATTGGGAACGGTTTAAAATGTAGGACTGGAACCATTTTAGAGCAATTCCAGTAATGCCTAAGTGAGCCAATCTGTGCAGTAGGATAGCATGGTCGACATTGTCAAATGCGGATGAGATATCCAGGAAGACCATGATAAAGGCTTGGTTTGGGTTATCTAATCCACAGATGTTTGTGTCAAATAAAGCTAGGAGTAGGGTTTCCATTCCATAGTAAGGACAGAAACCATATTGGTGGGTGTTAAGTGGGGTATTGGTGTCTATTGTGGTGCCGCAGACCCTATGCAAACAGGAAAAAAGGTTTTAAATTCAGAAAAAAGATTCCAACACCAGATGCGACATTACGAGGAGCCAGATAGGGGGAGCAAGAGAGACCTTCCAGGGCCTAGAGAGCCGCACCCCAGAGCTTGTGATGTGATGCCGGCCAACAGCCAATCCAGGAAAGGGGGAGTTCCTTTTAAGAAAGGCTGGGAAGTTGGAAAAGGAAGGAGAAGGAGTTCTTGGCAACAAGACAGAAGGAGTTCTTGGCAAAGAGACACCGGGAGGAAAGGTACCCGGAGAGAAACAGAAGGCAGAGTCTTAGCAGATGGAACGGTGCCAGCTGACTCAGGACCCTGTGGAAGTTACCAGAAGGAAGATGAAGCCATCTCCATAGGAGGTAACACTCTTTGTTCAAGGAGAAAGAGGTATGGGGGTGAAAGGGAGATAACTCCACCCGAAGGCCAGCTGGACAGTGGGAAGCCTGCTAACCGAGTAAGGCTGAATTGCAGCAGGACTAGGCCTCAAGCCTCAGCTCACTGGGATAGGCCCAGAGGAAAAGGTAATCCATATTTTTCTACTACTAACCGTTATAACCTGGTGACACAGGGAGCACAGGAAACAAGGGAGTGTTCTCCTCATCAAGCTGTTTGTAAAGCAAGACACAAGCTGTTACCAAATGAAAGACTGTTTAATGAAAGGCACAGGGACAAAAGAGGTTGTTCTCATAGTAAGCATGCACATGACCGAGGCCTAAACTTAAGCCCAGAGCATTGGAGGCTGGTACAAACTTTATATGAAAAGCCTCATCATATTCCACCGGACTATATTGATACAGAGTCCCAGCTTTCAGATCCTCAGCCCATGCAGGTGGAATTTACCGAGGACCCTTCCGAAATGGCAATGGATTGTAGCTACTGTCAGGCAGGAAGCCTAGAATCCCTGCCTAGTGTCTAGAGCTAGGCTCAGCAAACAGAGACTGTGGGTTTCATATGTATAAATTCCTGTGAAGATAACAGAGGATAAAGCAATAACTGTTTATGTTTCTTTCTACCTGAAGTAAGGTTGCTTTGTGTTGATGTAGATTCCAATATTTGAATCTTTGTGCATTAAGGGAAATAAAAAGCCTTTCTTTCCCTACTCTCGGACTTTGTATTCATTTGAGGCTTTGGTACACGGAAGGCCACTGGGAACAGAATACCCAGACCCCGCACTCAAGGACCAACTCAAACTTAAAAATATAACTCATGTTCACCCGACCTGCCTTAACAACCTCTGGCCACCAGGGCGGCGGTGCGACACTATGTAGTCTTGAAGCTGTAATTGGACTACTTTTTCAATAATCTTCGCTATGAATGGAATACTGGCTATAGGTCTATATAAGAAGGAATTGTTTTTATTGTGGGTATTGTTTTTTTAGAAAATGGAGAATGATAGATAGTTTGAGAGCCTCAAGCACTATGCTGTGAAGAAGGGATTGATTTACTATGTTTAGTATCACCGGTGCTAGTTCTACTTTAACCACCTTTATCCAGGATACTGGACAGGGGTCTAGTTGTGAGGTAGTAGTGTTGATTTTAGTGATGGTTTCTAGAAGCTGATTCTCCTTAATGAGGTAGAAGGTGTGCCAAGAGTCAGGTACTTGCTGAGGATCAATGCATTGTTGATGCATTTTTGCTCCTTAGTTTTGGTCCCAAGTGGTCTGCTATGGATTGGGCACTAATATCTGGACAGTTCGTTGGTAAAATATTTAACCAAATCACATACAAACCTATGTCAAAAGGTTCTCTGGGCCAATTTATAGCTTTGTTGAGTATGGTAGTGTGGTGGTCTTTCTTTGCTTTAAAGATTGCATTCTTATAGGTGTCTAGGATTATGGTGTATTGTTCTCTATTTCCGGGGGTTTTATTGGCTCCCAATTTTTATTCCAGCTTACGCAGAGATTTCTTGAGGGTGTAGAGATCTTTGGTTAACCATTCTTCTGTATTTTTTCTGTGAGATCTCTTAGGGAGTGAGGTGGGCATGGCCTCCTTACTTATTGTTGTAGTCCAGTTTTCTAATGCGTCATTAAGATCATGAGTTTGGATGTGCAGGAGGGCAGATATCTCAGAAAGGAAAGTATCCTTGTCAAATTTTTTGTATATCAGCATTTGGTAAGGTGTATATCTTTTTGAGTCTTTTGGTAAGGGAATTGTGGTGAACATTCTTATAATGAAATGGTCAGACCACGGTACCGGGCTGGAGGATGGAAAGGTGAATTGAGGGTGCGTGGTTAGAGACCTGGGGTAGAATATTAAGTCAAGAGTGTTTCCTTTTGAGTGTGTGGGGTGTTTCATTATTTATATGAAGTCTAGATCTTCCATATAATCAAGGAAGTCTGTGGCTTATTGAAGAGAGAGGGATGCTAGATTAAAGTCTCCTAGAAGAATTTGGGTTTTCTTTATTGGGGAAGTACAGGCTGATTCAAGAATGGCCGTGAGGTTGAGGTGATTATTATTGGGTGGTCTATAAAGGAGGCAGATTTCAACAAATTTGTTTTCAATCTTGATTAAGTCTATGCTATCAGTGTTTGTGCATATACTTGTGGCCATATTGAGGTTAGCTTTAGTCATGATAAGTACTCCGCCACCTCTTTTGGTGTCTCTATGGCATTTGAATAATGTGTAGTCATTAATTTTTCCTATACTGCTTGTTATTGTGGGAATTTTACAAACTAAAGCTAAAGCTGAAAAGGAGCAAGCCACTCATGAATGTAGCAAAATATGATCTTGAAAATATTCCACTGGAATTTAAAGACCACCTGTGAAATTGATTCACTGCTTTGGATTCAAATGACAGAGCATCAGAAGAGTTATGGGATGACAAAAAAAAAGTTGTGCTCAAATAAAGTGAAAAGGTGAAAAAGCAAAAATAGTCAAAATGGATGATCAAAGAAACTCTGAAAATTGCTCAGAAACACAGAAAATCTAAAGCTGGAGGAGAAAGAGAAGTAATCGTGGAATTTAACAGAGATTTATGGGTAAACGTAGATTGATTGTTTACGTTATCAGAATATAGAAAGACTAGGGGACATGCAATGAAGCTACAGGATAAACTATTTAAGACTAATAAAATAAAATATTTTTTCACTCAACGTGTAATCAAACTTTGGAATTTATTACTGGAGGATGTAGTAAAGGTTGTTAGTGTAGCTGGGTTTAAAAAAGGTTTGGACAAGTTCCTGGAAGAAAGGTTCATAAACCATTATTAAGAAGGGACCCAGGATATCAATGCTTGACCCAGTACAAACATTGCGGAACCTGTATCTTTTGGGGAAACTGCTAGGTACGTATGACCTAGATTGGCCACTGTTGGAAACAAGATACTGGGCTTGATGGACCTTGGTCTGACCCAGTATGGCATATCTTATGTTTTTATGTTCTTATGTTCTTAGATTTCCAACATGGAGCAAGATGAGGCAAAGAAAAATACTACAATGATGAAAGGAAATAGAATCAGAAACTATTAGAAGAAGAACAAGATTGGCTTTCCTAAAGCAATGAAAAATAAAGAGAAAATTCCAGTCTCGAATTGGAATGCTAAAAGAAAAGGTGGAAAGAATAAAGCAAGTCATTATACCATGGTAATAAAGTGGATCAACAGCCATTTCAAATTGTACCTTTCGTGAAGGAACCATTGGCAACGGAAGAAGAAACTAAAGCAGCATTGAAAGCATTATGAAAGAAAAAGCACCAGTCATTTATGGCATTCCCATTGAAGCATTACAGCAATTGGATTTAGCTGTAAAAATACTTACAAGACTTTGCCAAGAAATTTGAAAGACAACATTATGGCTAACTTTGTTCATACCAATACTAAAGAAAAGTGATATGAGTGACAGTGGAAATTATTGTACAATCGCTCCGATCCCACATGCCAGAAAGATGCTTACTCAAGATCATTAAGTGGAGACTACAACCATACTTGGAATGATAACTGCCTGAAGTGCAAGCAGGATTCAGGAAAGGAGAAGGAATAAGTGAGATCATTGCGGATGTGAGATAATTCCTTGAAAAGACAAAAGAATGCCAAAGGGTATCTATATGTACTTTATTGACTACAGCAAAACCTTTGCTTGTGTAAATTTTGAAAAACTCTGAGCCATATTAGAAAGAATGTGAATACTAAAACACCTGATAGTTCTCATATACAACCTTTACATTAATCAAGAAGTATCAGTTCACATAGAACAAAGAGAAACAGAATGGTTTAAAATCAGCAAAAGTGTATAAGAAGGCAACATACCTTCCTCATTCCTGTTCAATTTATATACAGAACAAATCATTAGAGAAACAGGATTCTATGAAATCCATCAAGGTAAGACAATTGGTGAAAAAGTCAAAACCAACTTTTGCTATGCTGACAATACTACGTTATTGACCGAAAGTGAAGATGATCTGAAACATCTGCTTATCAAGAACAAAGAGCACAGTCTTAAAATGTGCCTATATCTTAACATGAAGATGTCGAAGATCCTGATAACTGGCTAAATCAATAATTTCATCCTTAATGGAGAAGAAATAGATATAGTACACAACATTAACTTGTAATGACACAGTGCTCTTGGAAGAATGGCTATAATGGATCTAAACAAGATTCTTAAGTGCACAGATCTATATATCTGCATGCAAAGCTTCAATTTGTCCAATCCATGGTATTTTCAATAAAGTCATATAGATGTGAAAGTTGGGCAGTGAAGAAGAAAGACAGGAAGAAAATTGATTCCTTCAAATTTTGGTGCTGGTGAAGGATACTGTGTATGGACTGTCCAAAGAACAAATCATTCGGTACTTGAGGAGATCAAACCTAAGATTCCTTCAGAAGCTCAAATAACAACACTTTGGGGTATGTTTACTAAACCGTCTTAAAGTACGCTCTGCGACGTTATCGCGCGATAAGGTACCTTATCGCACGATAATGTCGCATCTTGCGGCGCACAGGTACGTTATCGCGTGATAATGCGCCCCGCGGCGAAAACGAGCGATGAAGGCAGGCAAAGGCTCACGGAGGGCGGAGGAAGGCTCCCCAGGGGCGGAGAGAAGGGGTCAATGGGTGGAGAGTGGGAGGGGAGAGGCTCCCCGCACACTAATGCTGTGAAATCCGAGGCAAAAAAAAATCGCCAGAGAAACCCTCGCGTTGCAGCCGATTTAAAGGGAAAAGAAACCATTTCTGTCTGCAATGTACAGCAAAACCAGGGAAACCTACAAAAAGTGATAAGTGTGATACATGTGCACGGAACAAAAGGGCAAAGAAACAGTGAAAATGACCTCAATAAAAATGGAAAAAAAACATAACCAAGCTGGCCAATAGTGATATCAATGGGCAACATCAAAAAACACTCCCAAAAAACCTCCAAAAAAAGAAAAGAATTTTGGAAGGGTCTACGCTCCGTCCCCATACAAGGTGAATGAGCCCACAGTGAAATTGTCCAGAGCAGGGTTTCCGACCCCATTGGCCAGGTTTCCTATCTCCAGGGACTGCACTGTCTCTGTGGCCACAGTGTGGTGCAGTGAACACAGCCAGTGCGTTCAGGAGCAGAAGGTCACAGGTTCAAGTCCCAGCTGGGGCTCCTGCCAATCCAGTCCCTATATTTTAATCACTACTAAACCGTGAAAGTACAGACAAACCTTTATTGCAGAGAACATAAGCATGGTTCAAACGCCTATATTTTACCCTACAGAGCACAGACACTAGAAACATGGACATTACCTAGAGCACATTCCCCCAAATGCAGCCCTGGAGGGCCACAAATCATTCAGGTTTGATGCTGTCTCCAATATAAGGCCATGTCAGCATGGTGGCGGAGGGGTTCCGGTGGTGGAGGGGGCAGTGTCTGCTGCCCACAGCACACCATGGCCTAGCCCTCTTCACGTGGGTGCCGTGCACTGCACTAAACAGGCCCTGTCTGACGAACAGCCATGGACTCCCCAGGGAATGCACTGTTTCTGTGCCAAGACATGGTGCAGCACACAAAGCCAGTGCCTTCAGGAGTAGAAGGTCACAGGTTCAAGTCCTAGCTGGGGCTCCTGCCATCCCAGTCCCCACTTTTTACCCACCACAAAAATGTGATAATACAGACAGAACCTTTAGTGCATATAACGTAAACATGCCCAAAATATCTACATTTTACCCTACAGAGCACAGACACCAGAAACATGCGCATTACCTAGAGCACAGTCCTCCAAATGCAGTCCTGGAGGGCAACAAATCATTCACGTATATGCTGTATCTAATAAAGATGTGTGTGCTTCATTTCCATGCGCCGCCTCCATGGTATGCAGATGTATTCATGCATATTCATTAGGGACAGGAAGAAAACATGAACAGTGTCTGGGCCACAAGGACTGGAGTTGTGGACCTCTGCCCTACAGCAGCGGCCAACTGGAGCAGAAAGAACCGCACCCACAGGCTCCTTTATGGAAAGCTCACGGAGAGGCAGGATATTGGGCCTTGCGTACATCTCACAATACTAGTACGTGCATACCTTACCAATGCCACCATAAACCTGGGAATATGGTGCACATATATCAAAAGGTTGCTATGATTACTGGCAGATAGCAAATCCTAAGTTAAGCACAATATGCTCATTGAGCTGTATCATACCAATATCTCTGATGTCTGTGGAGTGTGTTTCATGTCTGGTTTCTGACAGTGTTCACCACCCTGGGGAGTGACCACAACAGTATTGCATACCATAGCCATGCTTGCGCTGTGTGCAGGACTGGTGAGGTGGCCTGTACTGCAAAAGCTCTCTATAGTAGCACAATGCTGGCATAGGTGTGGGAGTGTGTGTCTGTCCATCCAGTGTGTGGTGGTTGCAACACCTTACTCAGCCCACACTGTTTGCACTGTGTCCAGTGTTAGCTTGCCAATGTGCATAATGAGGAGCAAGGTACTGTGGGTATAGCTCGGACAGGGTGGCCTGGGCAGGATGCATGAGCACAGGACATAGGGCAATGGCTGGGACATTGTAGTGGCCGGCCATCACCTGCACGGACAGGGTGGCCCCTGCATGTCCTGCTGGGAGGTCACTCTCACCCTGACTGAGCAGTCACCATGGCATGGCTAGGTCCTCCATAGTGCTAAATAGCATCTCTTTCAAGTGATATCTATGGGCTGCCTTTTTTGGGGCCCAATCACTAACCTATCTACTTGGGGGGTGTGCTGACATCCCGGTTTTGGGTGCACACATTTCTTCCAGTAATATGCACTATGGACTAGCTAGCAGACTCTTTGCAGTTAGTATGTGTGAGGCTGGAACACCTTGCAGGGTGCAGCGGCTGCAGATTCACTGTGCTCGCTGCTGGAGAATGTCAGATAGTGGTGGTGGGCAGCTGAGCATTTCCAGGCCTCCTGTCTGTCTGCTATCACGGTATGGATGCGTACAGAAATGCATGGACTGCCCTGTATGTTGCCTGTCCCCCAACTCAACTGAGGTTGATGGTACCCTCTACCAGCACCATTGCACTGATGTTGAATGTGGATCTGTTGGTGGGAGATCCTGAGCTCCAGAGGGCAGTTTGTGTGGTACTACAGAATCCGCCTATGGGTCCAAAGAGCCGGCCTGGGCGGCGCCACCGCCCCCCCCCCCCACCGCCACCCCCCCCTGCCACCCCCCCCCCAGCACAATATCTGAATGACATACCCACCATTGCAATCAGGTCTCTGGCCCCCTGGGGGTTGGGTGTCCTAGCACACATCATCAGCTGCATACACCATAGCAACAGGGTGACTGACAGTACACCTTACGCAGGTCTCAGGACTCCTGGGGATAGGGAGAATGTATTGAACTGTTTAGGCACACAGAATCATATCACCAGGGTGAGTGATAGCCCACTTTGATGGCCTCTCACAACTCCTGGGGATAGGGAGAATGTATTCAACTGTTTAGGCACACAGAACCATATCACCAGGGTGAGTGATAGCCCACTTTGATGGGCTCTCACGACTCCTGGGGATAGGGAGAATGTATAGAACTGTCTTTGCACACAGAACCATATCACCAGGGTGAGTGATAGCCCACTTTGATGGGCTCTCAGGACTCCTGGGGATAGGGTGAATGTATTCAACTGTCTAGGCACACACAACCATATCACCAGGGTGCCTGACAGCCCACTTTGTGGGCTCTCAGGACTCCTGGGGATAGGGAGAATGTATTCAACTGTCTAGACACACAGAACCATATCACCAGGGTGAGTGACAGCCCACTTTGATGGGCTTTCAGGACTCCTGGGGGTAGGGTGAATTGGAAAACAGCAACAGCAGCATATTCCATACCAGCAGGGGTGCTGTGGACCCAGTTTTTTGGACTTTCTGGTCAAGTGGGGGTAGGGCAGATGTTTTGGACTGCTGGGCCACACACACCCATATCACCATCGGGACTAACATACCATTTTGACCACCTTTCACAGCCCCTGGGGGTGGGGCTGATGTTTTACCCTTCAACTGCAGACCCCATCATACCAGCAGGATGTTTAGAAACCCTCCTTAGTCTAATTTATTGACTACCTGTGTTACGGTGTGTTCTAGCATATCACCAGCAGCAGCTGCCATGACACCAGGATCGCATCAGGAACTCTGTGAACAGGTCCTCAGCCCCCTGGGTACAGGGAAAGCCACTCAGATGTGATATATAGACAATATGGCATGTGGATTTACCTGATACTCATCACTGAGATAGACTACCTACACACATCAGCATGCACAGCTACAATCAACACTGGATATATCTATGTGGATCTACTGACCTGTCCCCATACACTTACCTCATGTGGGTAATCAGCCAGACGGTTATAGCACCAGGTCAGCCGATCCCATGCCCTCCGGACCCTGATCTGGTCCTGACACCTGGATGAACCAGGAAACAGCTTGTGCTGCCTCACATCAATCAGCTGTGCCAGGCAGCGTAGCTCCCGTGGGGTGAAGGCAGGCTTCCTGGATCGGGTTGCCATGTTTGTCACCAATGAGGAATGCACGCATGATGCAACACGCGCGCATGCGCACCACAAAACACGCCCAGTTGCGCCGCACGGTTGTGCCCGTGCCGCGCGCATCTTTTTGCTGCACAGGGTATGGTGTCGCCAACAATATTTATACAGATCTATGATGCAGACAGACATTGCACTGATGAAAAGCGGGATATAAATACAGTTAAATAAATATCCCGCTGAAAAGCGGGATATAAATACAGTTAAATAAATAAATAAAATAAAATGTGTCTGACATTTAAAAACAAAATTATAAGTTTTCCTTGTTGTTTTCACACTTGGGTCTCAAACCCACCACCACTGGTTCCTAGGGTAATGTTGGAACCGGTGTGCTATGCATTTTCATATAGCAATGACTGGCTAAACAGTTACACCAAGGAGTCCTGAAAGCCCATCAACGTGGGCTGTCACTCACCCTGGTGATATGGTTCTGTGTGCCTAAACAGTTGAATACATTCTCCCTATCCCCAGGGGTCCTGAGAGCCCATCAAAGTGGGCTGTCAGCCACCCTGGTGATATGGTTCTGTGTGCCTAGACAGTTGAATACATTCTCCCTATCCCCAGGGGTCCTGAGAGCCCATCAAAGTGGGCTGTCAGCCACCCTGGTGATATGGTTCTGTGTGCCTAAACAGTTCAATACATTCTCCCTATCCCCAGGGGTCCTGAGAGCCTAGTGTCACACCCCCATTCTCAGCGTATAGGCGGTTGCCTGGAGGAGTGGGAAATGTGCCAGACTATCCTTGTAAGTGCTGATGCTTGGTATCCCTGTAGTTGTGGCCCAAACGAAAGACAGCCAAGGTTTTGTGTGATAACAAAAACTTTATTTGTTGCACAGGATTCTGTCATCTATCCTCCCCTAACCAGAAACAAAACGGTGGATACTTTTATATGCCAATATAAAGTCCAACTGACATACAGTCCAACCTGATCCTTCTCAGGGTTGTCCCATTATGTACAAAGTTCATTCATCTTCTTCTCATCAATGAACAGCTTCAGTAGCAGTTAATCACTTCCATAGCTTTCACCATATTCAGCTGCTTACAGACATTGAGTTTCACTCTAGCAGAACGCTGCTTCTCTCCGTGCAAACTCAGTAGCATGAATTACTTATCAGCACTTCTCTTATACAATACTATTAACAGCTTCACTCTTGGCAACACATAGCACAGTCTGCTTCCATGTCAGAATAAGACCTATCTGATTTGGTTGAACCTAACTGCATGGATTCAACATCTGAGTCAGACGTCTCATGATTCAAATCAGGGTACTGCAGATCAACAGGCTTCCATGGTTCCAAATGGTGTCTAAGCTGTTTCCACTCTCTATTCCTTTCCCTCAGTGGAATGTAATTATAACTAGAATCAGCAGCCTCCTTTAAAGTGGTGTTAAAGGAACTCAACTGGCTTGCTCCTCTTCTAGTACGTCTGGGTTGCAAAGGTGGGTAAAAAGACAAGTCTCTGTTCTTATACTGCTCCTATTTCACTGGGACAGCGTGAGCTAGCGTTAGCTTCTCTCGTCGAAGCCTACCATCAGCTGATGAATTAAGAACAGCTGAGGTACTTCCTAAGCTTCTGCTAGTACCTGGCTTCCTGCCCTTGGAACGCTTAGGCAGCTTATCATACAGAGTTTTATACTTGGTTAAACTCTCACCTCTGTTCACAGCTTCTAGGGAAGAGTCTAGGGAAGATATACTCTCTCTTCTGGTTAAGGGTTCCAGCCTCTCCCCATGAGAATAAAAGTATGTTCCTACCTGCTTCTCCTGGCTGTCTGGTTCGCGTTGACCTCTCTCTCTCAGAGGAAGCTTGCTCCCCTGCTGTCTCAGAGACCTCCGTGTCTCACAGCAGTCTGGAGGGCAACTTTCCCAGCACCATGTGCTATCCTGGCAATGGCTGCTCCACCCTTTGCTTCTCTCTGCCTCTTGGTCTGAGTCAGGTCCTGAGTCTCCTGCCTGAACACTTCATGTTCTCCCAGGCACTCCTCCTGCTCCTCCACGAACTCTCCTCAGATCAGAACTCAATCTCCTTCTCCCACACGAGCTCTCACACGATCTTAGTCTCAATCCCGAACTCAGTCTCTCTGTTACTTCCTGGTTAAGAGCATTGGGCTGTCCTATCCGGTTTGACTCCGCTCCTTGCCTCTTACGTCAGCTCCCCTGTTTGTCCTGGAGCTGGGGTGTGGCTCTCTCACTGCCTTTCTGTGCAGAGAGTTTCTCTGGGTTTTTGCTTTAACCCCTTCCTTGCCTGCCTTAATGTGTGCATTAGAGGAAAGCTGCAGTTTTAAACCCATTTTCTCCCTGTCTAAAGCCTCTGCATCATCACACTAGACAGTTGAATACAATCTCCCTATCCCCAGGAGTCCTGAGAGCCCATCAAAGTGTGCTATCACTCACCCTGGTGATATGATTCTGTGTGCCTAAACAGTTCAATACATTCTCCCTATCCCCAGGAGTCCTGAGACCTGCATAAGGTGTACTGTCAGTCACCCTGTTGCTATGGTGTATGCAGCTGATGATGTGTGCTAGGACACCCAACCCCCAGGGGGCCAGAGACCTGATTGCAATGGTGGGTATGTCATTCAGATATTGTGTTAGATTATGGCAGGTAGGTTGCACATCTCCCGTAGTCTGTGAGGTCAGCACCTCATCACACACGTCTTTGATGTATCCAGATGGTATGCTAGGTGCAGATGTGGATGTGTATAACAGCACCCCACCCCCATGAGCTATGAGATCTGATTACAAAGGTCTGTAACCGAGCTATGTCCCCATAAATGTATGCTGAGTCAGGTGACACATCTGCCCACTTGCTACGAATCCCAAACCTTGTTGCAGATGAACATTAATGATGGTGTTTGAAGGATACATGCACCTGTTGTGGTTGCACAGCAAAGACAGAAACCCTGACATGAGCACAGATGGCAATAGCCTATTCTGGTGCAATGGCCCCTGCCCCTGGTGTTGGCAACCACACCTGCCATAAGCATACAAGGCCCAGGTCATAGGAACATAACAACATAAGATAGCCCATACTGGGTCATTCCCTCGTCTTTCACGCCCAGTATGCTGTTTGCAACAGTGTCCAAACTAGGTTATACGTACCTAGCAGTATCCCCAAGAGAGACACGTTACACAATGCTTGTAGTGGGTCAAGCATTGCTATCCTGGGCCTTGTAGAAACCCAAATGTCATGGTAGTGGCCCCTGGCAAGGTGAATAGGGCCACCCACACAATGTTCCATGTATGGACACAGCACCCATGATTGTTAGGATATCATGTTGCCAGTGGGGTTGGGTCCGAGGATGTGCGTAGATCATGACAACACAAATGTGTTAAACAGACCACATACGGGGTTAGGGGGGTTACCATGTACACTAGGGTGGTCCACTGCCATAGGGGAAAAAATAGAAGTAGAAATTTCTTTGCTCCCTGGCCTGATTCTGGTTCCATTTATGTAGAAAACAATGTGTGCAAAGTTTGAAGCCAAATAATAATATTTAGTGGTGTCTCAAGGTCCCTATCTATCAGGTCCCTGGATCCCCCCCCCAGGATTCGTCAGACCACTGGGTATTATCCGCTCATAGACGGGGGTATCATGCTTGCCAAGCTCTCAATGTGGTCCAGATGCTAGTAAGGACTTTGACGATGTGGGGAACATCTTACGGTGTTGTGAAACAACACCCAGAAGGAACTGGAGTTGCTCTTCTTTTGTGGTGTGTCGGCCGTTGAACTCCTCAATGAGTTTGACCCCTCGCTCAGCCACATCGTTGATCACTGGAAGATTTTTTACTTTCTTCAGACCGTCTTTGAATGATGCATTCTCTTCCCAGTCTTCTGGGTCTGCATTAAGAAAATCACTGTTGATGTCGAGGTGTTTCAGGAAACGGATTGACTTGCGAGTTGCAAAAGATTCAAGTGGTGGAATCATGGAACTTTTCGATTCGACCCGCTTTGGGGGATCTTCGTCTTCATCATCATCCTCATCGCTTTCATCTGATTCTGCCGGGATCATGGCCGACACTATGGCCCGCTTTGTCGGTGCTGAAACAGCTTCATCGAACAGTGACAGTGCCACAAGCTCCTCTGAAACATACCACAGATACTGTTGCAGTTTGTCTCTGGCCGCTCTTCCAACACGGTCATTGTGGTAAGAGTGTAGTTTCTTCAGCATCTCCAAATCTGTTCGAGGAGCAACTGCGGCATCAGGGGCAGAAAACCAGGCTTCCACATGAATCAGGATGGAGAAAATGCTCACATCACGAACACAGGACTCCTCCCGTTGGGTAAGATCTTTGAGTTGTCCTCGGAACATCCAAATCTTGAGACAGTACAAGACTTTTGCCATCCATTTGGCATGATGGAAAGCTCCGGGTTTCTTGAAATTGAAACTAGGAAGATTCCCTCCAAGGCAGACAATCGTTAACTCCAAGAATTCCAGGTAATCATCTCGGTGATTGCCCTGTGCCAACTTGGATTCCGCAAACTTCATGATGCGATCCCTGTCAGGTTGCAGCACCTCCAAGTCTTTTCCAGTTTGATAGTTGGACTTGTCAAGGGAGCCCCAATTCTTTTGGAACCGGCGAAAGAGTTGGACATCGGGACCCGATGAAGCTCCAGAGCATGTAGAGAATACTGCACCAAGAATTATTTCGTAAATGTGATGGCGGCATGCCAAATGAAGGACTGTGCGACAGAGTCTCTGTTCTAGAAGAATGCGTGCTCCTGATCGACATCCCGTGTTCGATGCAGTTGTATCAAAGCAGAAGCCTGCAACCTTTTCATCCAAACACCATTCCTGTAACAGTTCATAAACTGCTGCAGCTTGATTCTCACCCGTTCCTGATGTCAGTTTTGGTACACCAAGAAGTTGTGTTTCTCCAGTGGTGACAGCTGTTATCAAAACTGGAAGGCGGTCAACGGATGTGGTTGAACAGAGGAGAGATGGCAATAACTTGCTATCCCAATGCACAATGCATGTTTTGCCTTCGGCTTTGAATGCGTTGTGCAGGTCTGTCCATTGTTGCTGACGGAGCTTTTCTCTATGGCACTTGACTCTGGAGTGGCTGATATTGAGCTCCCCAGGATAATGTCCCAGACTTCTGGCGGTTTCAGCTACCACAAACAGAGCATTGTGATCCGTTGTCCCTGTCCGATCCAGGGTTGCTGTAAGCTCTGGGGTCCAGACATTGTTAGGTCGAAACTGCTTCTTTTGTGCAGTTGCTTTCTTCTGTCCGTTATCTGAATCCGCAGATGTCGACGAGTCTTCACCTGACTCTGCTGAGGAAGAATATCCTTCCAGCTGAACTTGGCTTGTAGTTGCCTCGGCTTCGGCAACATGTTTTTGTCTGCGCCTTTTCAGTTCTTCTTCTCGCTGTTGCGATCTTGCTTCCGTGTTGGCCAGTTTCTTGTCCATCGCGCACATTGAGCCGCGGCGCCCTGGTTCTCATTGCGCTATTAAGAATTCTTTGTCTTCTTGAATATGAATTAAAGACATTGCATTGGCATGCGCCACATCAAATAGGTTTTTCATTGCAACCTGGAATTCTTTTTCATTTGCCTCTTGTTTCCCTCCTCTCCCTTTGTTTTTCTTCAAACGTTTCCACTGATTGAACAATTTCTTTACTTTTTCTTTAATTTTGTCATTTCTTTGAACAGGAAGCCTGGCCTTTTCCCAGTAAGCTTCTACTTCACTTGTTACAATAGATGCACTTTCACTAATGCCTTTGTTTAATGTCATATGGTGATGTAAAAATACACTTAACACTTGCTCCTTGCTGGGGAGCTTGGCCCCCAGAATTGTGGTGGACATTTCTTCAATGAGATAAAAACCACGTTTTTTCGCCATCTGAAAAGAATAAAGATACAAAGATAATAGTACAATGTCTTTGCCACCTCTCAGAGACGAGATTAGTTCAAATATGACGCAATCAAATGTAATCAGCGTGGAACTGAGTGGATGATACAAGATGATGCAACATTTCATCATCTGCTCCCAGGGGGAAATCTCAAGACTTGTTGAGCCACCCCTAAATATTATTTGATTGGCTTCAAACTTTGTACACAGTGTTTGGTACCTAAATGGAACCGGACTCAGGCCAGGGAGCAAAGGAATTCAGGAATTTATTTTTTATGGACCACCCTAATGGACACCATCATTGGCAATCAAAATGTGGCTTGGTCATGCAAGGGGGCCACAGGGGACAGGACTGATGTGTTCAGGGTGCCAGGCACACTGCACATAGGTGTCACTGCACACATGTCCAGAGACACAGCTATGCATGCAGGTGGCACTGGGAACAGGTAATCGCCTGGAACAAGCAGGAAGTAGTCCTTACATGTGGGTATCATCGGTACCGACGGAGCCTGCGTGGGAACGGTCTCCAGTGTCCAATAGGAAAGCTATTGGAAGCAACCCCACAGCGCCTGTGTGCTGCCATCTTGCCTTTCCCAAATGGCTCTCTCCAGTTCATTGTTTTCCACAGAGCCAGCAGGTCATTGTTCCTGTCGTTGCTGAAAAACAGCTATTGTAGTGCCACTCCTGTGGCAGTGTCTGCCTATTTTTCTTTACTGGTACCACTGGTCTTCTAATTTTATTTTCTAAAAGGTCAAATTCCCCCACACAATGAAACCTTTTTAACAAAAGAGCAACAATCCCCTTTGTAGGTCTCCCCCCGGTTTGGCATTAGGCCCTAATCCCTCCTCCATCATGGAAAAGCACTCCTCGGCTGCAGAACATATGCTGATAATGTGCCGGTACCTTCTCAGTCACTGACAACCATGATTGGTGTTGCAAATGCTAATGGCCAGATCAATGCATGTCTGAATGTTTGGCCTGTGGGATGTTATCCAAGAGTGTTTGGCAGAACAGAGCAGCCAAGCTCGGTACCCTCTTTCCCTCCAACGTGGCCTCGGTGGCAGCCATGTTGTCAAGGGCTTCCTCTTCCTCCCGTGGATCTCAGGTAACCAAACACAAATCTGTCCGTTCCTGAAAGGGTACATCCCCCTCAAAATATCGGACTGCCGCTGGCATTGCCCTTGAGGAGCACGCTCCAGGCAAACAGCCCCAGTGGAAGTCCCTGGCCTCCAAAACCACTTTGGGACTCCATGAAGTTCTGGAGGCCTCAACCTGGTCCGACCACCTGGTGCTATGCTCTGGGGTCCTGGCTTTGGCCAGTACTCATACACAGACATCGTCAGTGTTGATTGACCAGAGGATCATGGCCATCGAACGCAGTCTGGCAGCTCTCCTTGCGGCATCAAAGACCTTGGTTCCACCCCAGACCCTGCAAAGTGCAGCACCGGTATGTGCAGCAATTGCAGGACCGGCATTGGCAAATGCACCATTGGTGCTGATGAGTACCGGTATCCACACACCGGTACCGTGTCACTCCGATACTGAGGCCAATTGGTACCGATACCTCACTTTACCTGAGCCTCCGTAGAGAAGATACATCCAATCTCCTGAGGGGTCTGATGACTCTGACAGCTCAGAGGGTAATGATGTACCTCTCCAGGACAAGCCTGCCTCTCCCAAGAGGAGAATGTCCCCTCCTCAGGATATGTCCTTCCTGGATCTCCACACAAATGTAGTCAAGGGCCTCTCCATTTCATTAGTAACTCAATGTGAGCACAGGCCACGGTAGACAGAGATTCACCAATATCACCAAACTCCATAGGAGGCAGACATCCTGCCAATACATCAGATCTTAAGGAATCCTCTTTTGAGAATGTGGAAGATTCCTCTTACCACCTCTCCACATTCTCACATGTGCCTACTATGTATCGTGTGCCTTCGTCGCCTGGTTTGCACAAAGGACACCTCCCTGATCACTCCATCATGGTGGAGTGTGCTAGGAGGACAATTAACCATTACAAACAACATGCCACCAATCCTCCTGGTAGGGAGTGTAAGACATTAGATGCCTTTGGTCGCTGTGTCGTCCATACATTCAAGCTTTCAGACAGGACAGGTTCCTATATCATGTACATGGGAATGTTCCTGACAGAGGTCACACAAGATCTACAACTGGTAAGTCCACATCTCACAGATCACAGAGGTCACTACTATGTAGCACCTGTCAAGCATGCCCAGAACATTTCAAAAGTTGTGAACAGGGCAGCTTTTGACTGTTTTTCATGCAAAGGCAGAGTCTCTGCCATTGCTATTGGGGCAAGGAAACTTGGCTGGCTGCAAGCCTCTCACCTGGAACAATGGGTACAGGATAAACTGGCCAACACCCCCTGTAGTGGTGAAAACTGGTTTTTAAAAACCGGCAGGACAATTATACCTTGACAAGGCTTTCAAATATTGTAGATCCTGCAAAGATGAGAGCCTTAGAAAAGCGCTTCCTCTCCAAAAAGAAAGGATACTATCAGTCCTATGCTCAGCAAGGACAACCTGCAGTACAAGCTGCTAGAAAGGGTCAACAAGCTACTAAGCAGAGAAAGCCGAGAGCTACTCTGCCTCAGCAGACCCAGCAGCCTCAGCCCCCACAGGGCCTTTGACTCTGTGATGGAGTACCTGCCCTTCCTGGCCCTCCAGGGAAAGCAACCGTCAACAATACCAGGAAGATTAGGTCACCTCATCCACAGATGGAGGCAAATAACATCAGAACCCTGGACTGTGTCCATCATAGAAGAGGGTACAGGTGTCATTCACATAGCCTGCCGCCTCCTACAATAGTAAGGACATTGAGTTTGCCAACGTCCCCCCAACTGAATCCAGAGGTAAAACATCTTCTACCTCAAGGAGCAATGGAAGAGGTAGCTCATCTCCAACAGGGTTATGGGTTCTCCCCCCCCAATTTCCTCATACCAATGGAAAAAGGAGGTCACAGACACATCTGACATTTCAGAGAACTGAACAAGTTCCTGTTCCAAAAGACATTCAAAATGATTTCTCTAGGAAACGTACTTCCTGACCTACACAGGCAGAAATGCCTTTGTTCTCTAGATCACAAGGATGCGTACACCCATCTTCTCTGCCAACAAGCACAGCGAAAGTTCCTTTGGTCCCCCCATCAAGGAAACCACTATCCAAAAAATGTTTTCCCTTCAGCCGTGCCTCAGCACCCAGAGTATTCACAAAGTGCAGGTCTGTGGTAGCTGGTTTGGTCCGTACCAGGAGAATAATTTTGTGCCCCTACTTGGACGACTGCCTCATCCAGGCACAGTCACAAACACATGCCCAGGCCTCTCTCTCTTACACAATGCGTGGACTACAATATCTAGGCCCTGTCAGAGATCTCGTGGAATCCTTTCTGACTCCCACGTAAACGCTGGAGCTCATAGGAGCAAGGCTAGATACCAGACTGCCAAAGATCTACCTGACTCAGCCTCGCTGTCCTCGCATTGTGCAACGTGTTTGGACAGCACTACAAAAAACTCACCTCTCGCCTCGAGAGATGCATCAGCTGCTGGGTCACATGGCATCTACGGTGCATGTGGTCCCCTACGCTTGTCTCCACATCAGACCAGCCCAGTGGGCCCTCTCTTCCCAGTGGATGCAAGCAACAGGCTGTCTCTCAGATGTGATAGTAAACTCAAACCGCCATAACCTGTCCCTGGACTGGTGGCGGTCAGCACAAAACCTGTTGGAGAGGTCACCTTTCCTGCAAACCCCTCCTCAGATCCCATTAACAACAGATGCCTCCAAAGTGGGGTGGGCTGCACATGTACTGGACACCTCCACCCAAGCCACCTGGAATTGTCTGGAGAGTCATTTCCACATCAATCTGTTTGAGCTCTGAGCAATTTGCCTTTCTCTTCATGTCTTCCATTCCCTTCTACAGGCCAATGGAATACTACTTTACGCAAACAATCAGGTAGCCATGGTCTTATGTGAACAAACAAGGAGGAACAGGCTTTCTGTCCCTTTGCAACGAAGCTCTTCAACTGTGGTCGTTTGCCAGACAGCAGCAGATCCATCTCCTGCCAGTCTATCTCCCTGGCAATCAGAACTGTTAGCCATACAAACTCAGTCGTGTTCTGCTTCCGCACAAATGGTCTCTACACATGGACCAACTCTGTAGTGTATTGCAACTCTGGGGAACTCAAGATTCATACCTCTTCGCAAGTCCATCATATCCCAAACCTACCCGGTTCTGTTCACGAATCCCAGCTCAGAGCTACCAAGCGAGGGATGCTGTCCTCCTCAACTGGGGGAAGGAATGCCTATATGCCTTTCCTCCCATTCCCTTGATTGCCAAGACTCTATTGCAAGTCCTGAGGGACAGAGGCAACATGATCCTCATAGCCCCATGCTGGCAACAACAGGTGTGATACCCTCTGCTTCTACATCTGTCCCAGGTTCCACCCCTGTACGTATGGTCAGCTCCAGACTTACTGTCGCAGGAGGAGGGGAATGTATGGCATACAAACCCCCCATCTCTGCAGCTCAGAGCCTGGCTACTGACGGCTGTAACTGCTTTGGCCCTCCCCTCATTCAGGAAGTGCATGATGTCCGTTATGCTTCCAGGAAACCTTCCACAAGGCAGTCCTATGCCATCAGGTGGACGTGACATTTCATTTGGTGATAACAAAAGGGCTGCAACCCTCTTGTCATCCGTATATAAACATGTTTTTGACAAACTCCATTACTTATCAAACAATGGTCTCCAAATTGAGTCAGTCAGAGTCCATTTAAGTGCCATTTCTGCTCCTTCTGAACCCATCAATGGACAACCCATTTCATCCCATCCTCTCATATCCGGAATCATGAGAGGCCTGCATCTACCAAAACCTGGCCTTAGACCACCTCCAGAGGCATGGGATCTCAATCTGCTTCTAGGGCAGCATAAGCTGCCGCCTTCTGAGCCCTTAGACACTACTTCGTTAAAGTCTCTGACCTGGAAAGTAAAATACCTTCTTGCAATCACATCAGCAAGTCGTATCAGTGAATTTCAAGCTCCAGTGGCTGATCCACCTTACACACCGTTTCACCATGATAAGGTAATCCTAAGGACACATCCACACTTCATGCCTAAGGTGGATTCCTCCTTTCATTTGAAACAAGAGGTGTAGTTACCTGTAGTCTTTCAACAACCGCATGCTTCAAATGCAGAGAAGACTCTTCATACCTTGGACTGTGAAAGAGCTGTGGCTTTTCATCTGCAGAGGACCCAGCAACACAGAAGGTCCCCTCAGCTATTCTGAGTCTCTGATCCCTCGCATTTGGGTACAGCAGTTTCAAAAAGATCTCTATCCAACTGGATTGCTCAATGTATTGCCTTTTATCTATCATAGCTAACACCATTCACTGGTGGCCCATGTTCCCGCTCACAATGTGAGAGTCATGGCAGCCTCATGGGCTCACCTCCATTCCATCTATATTAACGACATTTGTGGAGCAGCTACCTGGTCCTCGGTTCACGGCCCACTAATGCTTGGATAAAGGCTCCCGCAGGCATGCTATGGTTGGTCAGGCTGCTGTCCAAAACCTCTTCCATACGTAATCCACTCCTAGCCGCCTCTCTTACAGGATGCCAGAGATCCATGGGAGGAAGTGGAAGCCCTCCACAGGCCCTCACCACTCTGGGGATCCTTCCCTGGCATCTACATCTAGGGTTTCCTCACATGTGACGACCACGTCCTGCTTGTTCCTGGTGATAGCATAGTTAATCACCTGTAACAGGTGATCTCCAGGAACAGCAGGATAAGATAATCACAACCCACCCATCTCCCCTAGCGGGTTGTGTCTGTCTCTCTCTCTCTCTCTCTATCTCTCTCTCTCTCTCTCCTTGTGTCAGCTTTCAACTCAACTGGAGAGAGGCATTTTGGAAAGGCAGGAAGGCAGCACACACGCACTGTGGGATGCTCCCAAAAGCTTTCATATAGGACTCTGGGGAGCGTTCCCACACAGGCTCAGTTGGTACCGACACTACCCACATGTGAAGACTTATTCCTGGTGTTCCTGGAGATCACCTGTTACACGTGACTAACTATGCTGTACATGACACACACAGCAGTGGAGCAGGAGCAGCAAGATGCTGTCCACACAGATGTTTTTTTATGTTGCCCACCCACCCACAGGTAAGCAGTCACTGATGCCCCCACACATTGTTTTCACATCCACAGGTAGAGGATCTCCGGAAGAAGGGGCACGAGTTGCACCTCCACCACAGCGACTACCTTGCCCGCCTCCAGAGGGCGGCGCAGGCAGAGCGTGATGGTGAATATTGACAACCTTGCTGCCCAGTAACAAATGTCACATTGGCCCACCAGCCTGTGTGGTGCCTGCCTATGTACATGTGTTATGTGACACACTTGATAATGTGCTGATGACTGTCATCTTCCACAGAGGGTGATGACAACGATGAAGAGCCCACCACATCTGTGTATGCCCTGAGGCGCCCCCCCCTGCCCACCATGCCCCAGAGGTGGAGGTGGTGGTGGTGGAGGAGGAACCTGAGGTGGAGGCGGAGGATGAGGCTAAAGAGCCGGTGGAGAGTGCAGCAGAGGAGGGGGCTGATGGGGGCATGAAAGGGGTGGGTGGCGGGGTGGCAGGGGAGGGAGAGGGTGTGTCTGATGTGGGTGTGGAGAGAGGGGTGGAGGAGAGTGTGGAGGGTGGGTGGGAGGAGGGGGATGTGTGTGTCTGGGAGAGTGATGGGGAACACAGTGCAGCACATGGCACTGTGGGCTCCCGCCAGCCATGCCATGTCGCTCCACCATCCAGGGCCACATACAGGTCGCATGCACATGCCACCACCCAGACCCCTGGGACTATGTGTGTGTGTGGTGGCAGGTGTGTGGCGGACCTGTATGTGGCCCTGGATGCCTTGGAGCGGCGAGTGCACCTCCTAGTGAACTCGCACCAGTGGCTGGCGGGAGCCATTCAGCAGGTGGCCTCCGAGGTGGAGCGGCTGCCATGTCGGCGGCCATCCCCTGAAGTGCGTCACAGGAGTCATTGATGGCGCCTGTGACGTCCACACATGTGCTCTGTGCTGTCCTGTGTTCCATCACTGGGCATGCAGCATGCAGGGAGAGAGTGTGGCTGATGTGGGGGTGGGGGGAGGGGTGGAGGAGGGTGTATAGGGCGGGTGGGGGTGGCAGGGGGGAGGAGGGGAGTGTTTGGGGGGGGAGGGTGATGGGTATTGTCCCCATCCCTAACATTGTATTATATTCCCTTTTTTTTTACAATATACACACTGTTTGTTAATTCGAAATGGTCATGTGTCTCCCTTAGCAACACACTATGGATGCAAGCATGGGATATGTGTGTAGACAGGTATGTGTTGTAAAGGTAGACATGGGTATCATGCGTGGACTGGCTCCACATGCAGTCGTGGGGAATGACCATGTGTGTAGGTGTGTGAGACCAGGGTGGACCCTGAGATGCAGAAATGTAGACGACGGCCCAGTATACTGAGGCATGTGCATGCTGTGTGCAATGTGTGGGAACCGTTTCTGATGCAACATGCCTGTGTGCCAATAGTACAACTTGCAAACCAGTACGTCTGTGCTGGCAGGGTAAGATGTACTGATGAGCCCAGGAGATACTCAGGGGTAAAGCTGTTGAGTGTGTCCTGGGACAATACATGTCACAGGGATGGTTGGTGAGTAACCGTATATGTTTGTGGGGGGCAGGCACATAGGCAGTGTTTCAGGCAGGGACAAGGGTCACACATGTGCGTCCAATGTAGGGGGTATGACAGGATTTTAACTGTGACGGCTCCCAACACTGTACATGTAGCTCAAGGACATTCCCCCTGTGAAACCCGGGAGGATATGTAAACCGCCACACTGCAGCCCAGGGGCTGGGATCTGACACAGTGCATGGCACACATGGCATGTGATGGTGTCTGTGCAGTGATACCTGCCAGTTGTGACATGGTGGATTCCTCCAGCCCTGTAGAAAGAGCCAAAGAGGAGGAATCTGAGGCAGTGCTGGAGTATAAACAAAAGCACATGGCTGGTAGTTACCAGGGAGACCAAGCACAGGAGAAAGAAACACGCCCTTGCTACCGGTTAGCTCAGGACTCAAGAGCTAATTCAGAGCACCTGCTAGGGAGAGGAGTCAGGCACTACCCTAAAGGGCAGATACAAAAAGAGGCCTCAGGGAGAAAAAGAACAGATCCGTTAGAAGCTGGAAGGAGAAGTTCCTTAGAAGCTGGAAGGGAGTGTCCATTGGAAGTTCCAGAGAAAGTTCCAGCACAGGCTCAGCTGGGAGGTTACTTACAAGGCCAGCCGAGGGTTCCGGCGAGAGGCCAGCTAACAACCTAGGAGGAGAACCAGGGAAGAGTCCAGGTTCCAAACCCAGGGCCAGAGCTGAGTTCAAAGGTAAAAGGAGAACCTTTTACAAAGCTTTATTCAAGAAAAGGATACGGCAGAAGCAAGCCAGGCTGTCTGCAATATCCTTGGGATTACCAAGAGGAGAGAAAGCCAGGAAGGCAGTTTCAACACTCATTGCATAAAGTAGGTGGAGATTCCACTACCGGGTCCAAAGCCCAGAGAAAACCCTTTGCAGTCAAGCACAGAGGTAAGCCCAAAGGCTGGGATTTTTATAATCAAGGTGATTCTACTTACCCAGAAGGTTGGGGCATTGATTATAATGACTGTAATGAAAAGGACTGTTTTAAGCAGTTGTGATGATGAAGCCAGTTCAGAGGAAATGGAATGGCAAGGGGGTGAAGCCTATCCCTTTAAAAATGAGAGCATTCATGGTTTCCCCAGCAACCGAGAACCTCTGAGTCAGAGCACAGCCAGCATCAAGCCCCGCCCACTTCAGCACGTCAGGGCTAGAGTGAAGCCTAGCAGCTCCCACGTGTGCTGGGAGAAAGACGTGGCCCCTGGGAGAGAGCAGTTTAAAACTCCTGTGTTTGAACAGGCAGGGGGAGGAGAAGGAAGAGGAAGAAGGAGAGGGGAAGGAACAAGAAGCAGCAGAACTGAGAGAAGCAGCAGGACGGGAATTGCTGGAGTTCAGAGCAGTGAGCTGTGGGATCTGGCTGAAGCAGGTCCAAGGCCAATACAGCAAAGAATGAAAGTGCTACCGAGGATACAAGCTTCTGCAGAGAAGAGGCAGCATGGCTATGTGCAAGAAGGAGGGGAACAGCTGAGAGGCCCAGGATTCAGGCAAGTCGGTGTTCCTAAATCCTTGCACCAGAAAGAATTGAAGGGGTTAGTTCCTGTTAGAGAAACCAATTCAACTAGCCAGCCAAACTGTAGAGAGAGTAGCTTGTCTGCATTTCCTGAGTCCATGCTCTCTGAAGAGATAGAGCAGAAGAAAGTGCTGCTTGAACAGTTAAATGATTTGTTGCTGAAACAAAATAGTAAGCTCTACAGTCAGGTACCCTCTGAAGAGTGTTGTGATGACTCCGTGGAAGAAATGGAGATAGGAAGTGGCTATGAGGACTGTGAAAATAGCCCTGGAGAAATTCAATGTTCTTACTGTCTGGACAATGAACTAGAAGTGTGCTAAACCCAGGCACAGCTGAGTGAGTGTTGGTTTACTAGTAAAGAAAGCTGTGTGTGTGTGTGAAAGACACAGCAGAGAAAACTCCCTGAATATTTAGAAGCTATGTTGTTCTAAGGAAGCTGTGAGGAAAACAGTTCCTGTGATTCATTTGAAAGAAGGTTTGCAGCCTAAGCTTTGTGAGCGAATCCTGTGAAGTTAATTATTGCTGATGGTGACCAACCTGTGATTACGTTGTGAACTTTATTTCCTTTGTATTGGAGAAGAATCCTATTTATGTTCAGCACTGCTACTTATAATGTGAGGTGGAAAACCCCAAAACAAATAAATATTCTCTGTTTCGCCTAAACCACTTGGGTTCACACTACTTTGCCTATTAAAGATAAGTGGACTACAGTTCCCAGCAACCTTTGCTGGCAGCCATATTGGGAAACTTACTCTGAAGGGCAACAAGGCGACACTCTCCTGGTGCCCGGCTATACGCCCGGCCAGGAGGTGGTGACACAGTACATGATTCAAGAATATAATACAAAGCTTAAAGCAGGGAGGAAGGGCGGAGCCCAAGAAACCACGATACAAACATTTCCTACCTCTCAGGAGGACTTAATGGAAATAGAGCCAGGTTTTGAAAGTGTCCCTGAAGATATGATGGACTGTACGTTTACAATATCTGATGAAGTATTATCCCTGCGCTGAATGTATGCCTTGCAGAGAATTACAGAGGTATTGAGATAAAAAGTACAGAGCTGGGAAAACAGAGCTGTTTCATTCTGATTGCTGAGAAGCAAGTGTTTTATGCTGAAGCAAGCTGTTTATGTTGGAAACTTTACTTTGTCCTTTTGCCAGAGGTGTCTGGTTTTTGTTACCTTTATTTCCTTGTTGAAAATCCGCCCCAGGAGGGGAAATAAATCCTTGTTGCTTTAACTACTTTTTGAAGTCACACTACTCTTCCTTGGACGGTGACAGAAAATACATATCCCAAGAGGCTTTGCTTTAGGAACTTGTAGAATAGCTGTTCAGGAAGAAAACAACCCGCTTAAACCCTACCTTCTCTTGCTGGAGGGCACTAAAGAGGCGGGGTCACACAGTACAGACACCCCACCATCGAGGGGCGTATGTGTGGGACACAACATGCATTTGCACACTACCTAAGGGGAGCACAGGGACATACATTGGAAAACACACATATGTACTGGTTAACAGCTGTTTATTGGTCCCGGAGTCTCCTCCTGCATGGCCGCCCGTGCCTCCCATGGCACACCACCCCCCGCAGAACTGCACCTTGTCCTGGTGCCTCAGGTGCCGGTGCCGGTGCTGGTGCTGGTACTGGTGCTGGTGCTTGCTGCCGCATTAGCCCCACAATGTCCTCCATTGCATTCGCAATGCGGGCAAGCGCCCCCGACCGCATCTCCTCCCGGATCATCCTCAGCTCCCTGGTATTTTCTCCAATTGCCATGAACAGACGCTGGAGTGCCTGATGAGTGCCTGTGGGTGGGACAGAGGGTGATATGTGAGCTTCCTCTCCATTACCAGCTGTCACACATATACATGTCATTCATATCCCAGAAGAGCAGTCTGCAGAACAGTCATGCCTGCCAAACCTACCAACGTTTACATCTGTGTCTCCCATGAGCCATCCCCATGTCTGGAAGGGGTCTGGATGTGGGGTCGTGAGAAACACAGATCTCACACATGGCACATTGCCACAGTTTAATATGACTATGCCAGGTCTGCACACTGCTTGTCTGGGATTGGTCAGATGATCTGAGGGGGCCTAAGACACACATACACATATCTGGGGTGCCCCAATTTCTATAATGCTGGCGCAAACTGCAGATTATGTTGTCAAACGATACTGCGTGACAATACCCATGATGAGGTCTCTGTCACATAGGGTGTCTGGGTGACCTGCGATCATTGCTCTTCTCTTTGGGCTTATGTGGGGTATATGGGCAAGCACAGTGTGCATGTGTGTGAGCCCCTCACAAATGCTGACACCTGGCAAGACATGCTACAGGAGGTAGAATCACAGAGCACAGAAGACAACCCCCAAAATCAGAACTCTATGCTATGTGGGCAATATGTAATAAATTTGGGGATGTTAGGACAACCCCGTCGGGATCGTGGGGTATGCTGTTACCCACCTTCTGCATTGCGCCGTGCTGCAGCAGTGTGTGTGCGCAGCTCTTCAATAATTGGGTCCAATTCTGGTGGAGGGTTCTCATCTGGCACTGGTGCATGACTGGGGTGTTGTCTTCTGATGTCCTCCGAGCCCTCTGTGGCAGTGACGTCTGGGGTGTGGTCCTCTGGCTCAGGCTGCACGTGTGTGCTTGGGGTCCCATCACCATTGCTGGTGCTGCCCCCAGACATTGTGGGCTGCGGCTCTGCCACATCCTCGGCCAATTGCACCTCCTCCTCCTCAGCTGGGGCCATGGTTGTGTAGTCACCTGGGTTGTGGAAACCATACACAGCACAGATTGGTTTGCATGGTTCAACTACATACAACTGTTTAACACATCCACCCCACAATCAATGTGTGTTTGGCCGTGGCCTGTACATGTGCTAAATAGCTACCACTACAGCTCCTGCTACCACTATTAGGCATATATAGCCAGTACCTAGCAGACACATTGATGTGTACATCAGGAGTCCTCAAACTACGGGACAAGGGCCACATGTGGGCCGCCAAGGAGATGTATGCAGCCCGATGGGTGTTTTTGCCGCCTCTGCCAGTCCTCAGGGGCAGCTCTACACAGGACCGCAGCATTCATTTAGCAGCAGCCCAGCTAAGTTAACACCTCACAAACCTGCTGCTGCCGCTGCCCCCGTGCCAGCAGAATAATCCAGCATCCCGTGGGCCTCCCCCTGCTCTGCAGTGTCCTCCATGCAGCCTCAGTGTTGGCTGTCAGAGCCACGCAAACAGAAAGAGCTTCTCCTCTCGTGGCTCTGTTAATCCCGCCATGGGCCTGATGGTATTTTCCATAGGGCCCATGGCGGCATTGACATGGCCGTGAGAAAGGGATACTCTCCCTTCACATGGCTCTGACAAGCCCACACTGAAGCCGCATGGAGGATGCTGCAGAGCAGGGGGGCCCCATGGGATGCTTGAATCTCCTGCTGCCACGGTGGAAGCAGCAGCAGTAGGCGTGGTTGGGTTATTTCGTACCCTATCTTGCCTGATGGGGGTGGAGGAGGTTTGGAGTGGTAAATGGCTATGGGGGAGAGAGGTAAGACTGGAAGTGTGCTGATGTGGGGGAGGGGTTTAGGACAGGTCATGGCCCATGGGTGGTGGTAAGATTGGCAGTGGGATGATGGGGGGCCTAGGATAGGGGTCGAAATGTGCTGTTGGGGGTGCTAAGATTGCAAATGGGCTGATGGTGGGGCTAGGAGAGGGCTATCAATAAGCTTTTGGGGGGGGGCTGTGGTTTGGAAATGCACTTCTGGAGGAACTTGGATAGGACTCGACCTGGGTGTGGAACTAGGACTGGTACTGGGCTGATGTTGGGCCAGGGATAGGATTGGAAATGGGCTGATGGGGGGCTAGGACTGCAAATGGGCTGATGCACGGACTAGAGGGGAGCGGATGCTGGGTGTGGCTGTAAATAGACGGGAGGTGAGGTTGTGCGAGGATCAGAATGGGATGGAGCTGAACAAATGAAATGGTGAGGGAAAAAAACATTTTGAGGGATGTAAGAGATATGTACAATTGGACAGATAGTGGGGATTGAGGATGGGGGTCTAACATTTGAGTGGATGACCTAGGAATGCGGAAAGAGCACAAGGAGAAAGATTACTATGTTAAAGCAGATGTAGACAGAGAATGGAAACAATACTAGATGTGTGACGAAAGGACAAATGGAAAGCAGATGATGGGGAGTTAGCAGAAGACCCAAAGAAACCAGACTAACGTGGCTAGAGCAATTGCCACTGGAAAAACAAAAACAAAATGTTTTGAAACATTCTCTGTTTTTTGTACTTCTGCAGTGTTCTTTGGGGTTTGTTCATATTTTTTTTAACACTATATTCCGGCCCTCCAATGGTCTGAGGGACAGTGAACTGGCCCCCTGTTTAGAATGTTTGAGGACCCCTGGTGTGCATTATCCCACAGAAGGACCATTCCTGCTCAGCAGTGCTTAGATTAGACACAGACATAACATATACAGGTCTGAGAGGGGGCTTGTAGCAGACATGTAGCCACATGTGCAGGGCAGATATAAAAAGGGATGATGCAAATGAAACGTGTTTTGAGGGAAGCAAAACACAGAGTAAAAGGGGTGGAATGGGGGACAGCACACTAATGAGCCAAAGGCAGAGGGTGGGAGATGATCCAGGGGAGCAGGTATGAGGAGGTGTTAATAAGAAGCCTGATGCACATCCAAAGGGCAGGTACTCAATGGGTTGGGAGCAGCAAGGTGTGATTTGGGTACCTACCTGCCTGGGGATGGGCAGTGTCCAGTGCCTCTGGCAGTCCATGGAGGTATATTGGCCCTAGTCGCTCTGCCAACTCCTGCTCCAGGGGTGTTAGGGAGGGTGTAAAGGGGCCTCCCCCTCCAGTGCCCACGGCATGCCACCGCTCTGCCATCATGTGTGCACGCACCCCCCTCTTTATGTTGTTAAACCTCTTCCTGAGGCTGTCGAGGTCTCTGCTTGGGCCACCGCCTCCTACACCTCCTCCCACACCTGGGTGCGTGTTGCAACAGTGGTGGTGTTGCTTAGTCGTCCGTATAGGACATCATAATTTTCTAGAACAGAAGCCAGCAGGATGTGATTTTCCTGTGGTGTGAATTTCTGGGCCCTCTTCCTTTGCAGAGCTGGCACCGGTATGCGTTTATGTTTTGTAGTGAGAGGACCCTGTGTGGGCTGGGCCGATGGCCCTGCAGCCTCCACCACACTCCCTGCCTTATCTGTCTCCTCCCCAACAGGTGGCCCCACCTCCCTCTCCCTCACCCTCTCCCTCTCCCTCTCCCTCTCCACTCCTGCCCTGTCCTGTGGCTCCATCTCCCTGTCCTCTCCCTCCCTGTCAGACATTCCTTCTCTTGCCCTTCTCAGCTCCACCTCACACCTCCCTCCTCTCTCTGCTATCTGCTCTTTACCTCACCTCCTTTCTCACTCACCTGCTCCTTGACTCCCCTCCTCTCTGTATCCCCTGCTGTACCTCACACCTGTCCTCCACAACCAAGCCTCTAACACTCTGACCCGCACCACAAAACCTTAGCTCTCCCAGACACCTGCTTCTCTCTCTCTCTCTCACTGACACCTTCTCTCTCCCTCACCTACCAACAACCCCTCAACGTGCAGTATGTGTAGAGGTTTATTTATAGGGTTTTTTACATTGCATGTGCGCAGTTGCATCAGCACGTTGGCTGCGTAGTTGTGCATGCGCAGTTGGCCGCGTGCATTGTGCATGCGCCGGCCAGAGGCAGGAAATGGGTGCTTGCATGTTGCGCAGTCAACTATACAGAGCGTGCGTGCAAACGCGCCGCCGTGCACACTGCACATGCGCCACACAGATGCAGAACGTGGGTGCGTGCGTTAGCGCATGAGCCGTGGTGCATGCACAGTGTTGCATGTGTGCGGCACATGCGCCATGCGCAGTGGTCGCGCTTGCACAAATGCGCACGCGCAACACGCGCTACGTAAAAAAACTCTATAAATTGTCCTGAGCACATGTTGCATGTTGAGGGGTTTTTTGTAGGCGAGGGAGAAAGAATGTGTGCGTTGGCAGTGACAGAAGGAGCGAGTCTGAATCAGGTGTATTGTGGAGCATGACTGGGTTTGTGATTGTTGTTGGTTGTATTGTGTGGCTGTGTTTCTGTGTGGTGTGTAAGGTGTGTGTCTTGGTTAGGGAAGTGTGGTCTGTGTTTGACTGATTTAGAGGAGCAGGGCGGGTGGAGATTATGGCGGCCTTTGTGTTTGCTGCAGCTGCAGCGCGAGGTAGGCAGGTGGTGCGGTTGCGTGACAGGGGAGATGGTGTCTATGGGGCTGAGGCACAGGGCATGGGTGTAGTCCCGCAGCAAATCAGACCTGCAGCTGTGGGGGCAGGGCAGGCAGGGGCTGTGCACGCACGGCACAGGAGGCGTGCTGAGGTGCAGGCTCGCCAGCCACGCCTCTACAGGCCCAGGGCCCAGCTCCCGGGCATGCGAGAGGACCAGGTCATCTCCCTGTACAGACTGAGCACAGGGGCTATTAGGGAGCTCTAAGACCTGACCTCGAGCCCCTGACTGATCGGTCAAATGCCATACCAGGTTTGGTCAAGCTCCTTGCTGCCCTACATTTCTTTGCCTCTGGCTGTTTCCAGTCATCTGTGGCCACAGTGGGTGGCATGAGCCACCCCACCTTCTCACGCTGTCTCCACCAAGTACTGCATGCCATGGTCAGCCGGGTGCGGAATTATATTGCCATTCCACACACTAGGCAACAGTGGTGGACCCTGAACCAGGCCTTTGAGGTGTTAGCCGGGATACCACACGTGATGGGAGCTATTGATTGCACACATGTTGCCCTGGTCCCACCTAGAGACAGGGAGGTAGTGTTCTGCAACCGCAAACACTATCATTCCCTGAATGTTCAGGTTGTAGGTGATGCAAATATGCATATTCTGAATGTGGTCCCCAGGTTTGCAGGGTCCACCCATGACGCCTATATCCTGCATCACTCGGCACTATTCCAACAATTTGAGGCAGGACAGTATGAGGACTGCATATTGCTGGGTGGGTGTTTCCCATTTCTGACATGCACATGGTGCTCATGTGACTAGGCGTATGTGCAAATGTGTGTCTTGCAGTAGATCACTCATTGTGTGTGTGTCTCATCTGCCTGTGTGGGATATAGAGGGAAGGGGGGGGCTTGCCCTCCAAATGCGCCCTGCTATGGTGCTGTGTGATGCTGGTTGATTGGATGCAAGCATTTGTGTGGTTGTTACATATTATGTTGTTGCCACTCCATACACCTACCCCTTGTCTGGTGTTTCTTAGGTTCACCCATTCAATCTGTAATAGGGTAGAACCCAGGAAGCTCTAAAAAACATGAGGAGTGATCTAGCTAAGCTTGATGAATGGTCTTAAATTGGCCAGCTGGGATGTGATGGTAGGAAATGTGAGGTCAGGCTGTTGGCCAGAAGCAATCCAAGAGAGCACTATTGTATAGGGGGTGAAGTACTCTTGTGCACTACAGAAGAGCCGGACCTAGGTGTGGTTGTTTCTGCTGATGTCAAAGTAGCTAACCAGGTTGAATAGGCGAGGGAAAAAGCTAGAAGGCTGGCTGGGTGCATACAGAGATGAATGGCTAGCATAAAACAGGAAGGGAGAATGCCTCTGTATATGTCTTTTGTGAGACCTCCTTTGGAGTAGAGTGTGCAATTCTGGAGACTGCACCTTCAAAAGGATGTGCACAGGATGGGGTCGGAGCAGAGGGTGTCTACTAAAATGATTAGTGGTCTTCATTATACAGCATATGAAGACAGACCGAAGGATCTTAGGATGTACGCCTTGGGGAAAGGAGGGATAGAGGTGATATGATGGAGATGTAGAAATACCTCCGTGGCATATATGTTAAGGGAGAGAGCCTCTGCAAATTGTATGCAAGTTCAGCTACGAGGGAACATGGGATGAGGGTGGAGGGAGATAGATTCAGGGGTGATATGCCACCATATTTCTTTACTGAATAGGTGGTGGATCCATGGAATACTCTCACAGTGTATGTTGTAGAGACGAGGACAGTAACTGCATTCCAAACAGCATAGGACAAACACAGAGGATCTATAAAGGATACAGAGGGGACTGTTGTACCTGTTGATATGGACGGACAGACTAGATAGGCCATGTGGTCCTTTTGTGTCATCATATTTCAATGTTGCAATGCTGCATAGTTGTGATGTCATATGTTTCTTACAGAATGTGTAATGCATTTGTTTTGCACATATATACCTGTGTCCATTTGAGGGGACATGAGCTCATGCTTTAACTTACCTCATGTCTTTATACAGGTGATGCAGGATATGGGTGTCGCCCCTGGTTGCTGACCCCTGTGCGTCCACCACGGACATGTGCAGAGCGGAGGTACAATAAGGCCCATGCCACCAGCCGCTCTGTCATAGAGTGCACCTTTGGTGTTTTGAAGAGTCGCTTCAGGTGTCTGGATAGGACAGACGGCACCTTACAATATACTCCACAGACTGTGGCAGAGATCATCATAGCCTGTTGCATCCTGCACAACATTGCTCTCAGGCACAATATCCCTGCAGAGATTAATGAGGGTCTGGAGGATGATCCGACATGCCCCCCTGTACGTGCCCGTGAGGACACACGTGAGGGCACAGCAATCAGGTGGCAGGTGATTGCACAGCTCTTCTCATGTATGTACTGCATATGTTCCCACATTTTTTGCTATATGTGTGTAGTGCTAATACAGATTAACATTTGTAGACCAATATCAGTAGGATGCAACACTGCACTGACATGTGACAGACACTGGCTGGCCATCCCAACGTCAAATATCAGCATGACTGGGAACCAAACCATGTGGGCAGGGCAGAACAGAGGGCTGAGGTGGATGATGTGGGTGGGTGCTTTTAGGCTTGTGGGAGGTTTTGGGGTGACATCCGTGGTTTGTGGATGATTTTGATAGCGGATGCTGTGCAACCACTGTTTGTGTTATGCTTTGGGTGCAGCAAGGTGAGAGGCATTTGGTGTGGGTTTCACACTGGGAGAGAGGACCATGTTTGGGGCCACTTGTGCAGCTGTGTGTGCTTTTCATTTGGGATTTTGAGCTGATTGTGTGTGTGGTATGCTCTTGTAAGCTGGATGTGTTGGTCTGTAATTTTTGTATAGCGCTACATGTGCTATGTAGTACTATATACATGCTCAGTACTATCTGTCATAATGGTAATTGAAACCCTTACGGGGAGTTAGTGGCACAACACAGTGTGGCAGACTGTATAAGTCATCGCATAGCCCTAACATGGATGCGGAGAAGGATAGGGAAAGTGTGCATTGTCCAGCCAGGGTTTTTTTGTTTTTATTTTTCCATTGCAGAATAGACATGCAGTGCATTGTTGCATATGTACACACAAACAGAAGTGATTCAGGCAAGATCAACAAGGTGTAGGTTACAGTAGGCAAGCTGAGAGATCAATGTGGGGGTGGATTGGGTTTTAGAGTTGCTTTCAGGGAAATGAAATAATTTTTTTCAACAAATTTTTTTAAGCAAATCTAGCTGATGACATGTCGACATAAACCCATGACTCAACTAAAGGCTGTATAAGTGCATAGAGGAGGAGAGTGCATGCCAAGACACCAACTACATTGCATACCCTAGAGAAGGAACGTAATGGCCACATACAAAAAGAGGCTCTGATGGGAGGGGGGTTATTAGGTGCACATATAGGCTATCCATGCTTTGCCATTATCACTTTCACACAGTGGGCTGACATGCAGCCATCAGGGTCACATCAAAAGCAGACATCGGGGTGCGGTTTAGCGGACATAACACAGACATTGAGATATATGTTTAGCAACTCAGTAGCACACAGCTGTTAATGTTAGTCAAGGTATGAGATATACACACCAGGAAATGTGTTTGGACAGAGGATCCCGGAGGTGCCCCTGCATATTTCCATGTGTTACAGCAATTGACAGCGGGTTAGCAGATGACATTGGGACACCAGTACACACAGTGAAGGGCCATTGGTAGCAACATGGGGGACCCAGGATAATACTGCAGCCTTGGAGTGATTGGGAACATGGTAGGGAAAAAACACTCATGTTCACCAGTGTATGGGACAACAGGGAGGTGAGGGAGGGGACAGACAGAGTACGGACCCCTGTAGTTTGGCAAAGACATGTCCTTGATGCCTCTCACATGGGAGAGATGTGTACAGTGTGATGGTGAACAGTGAGTCTGTAAAGGATGTTGGGGGGTGTGGAAGCTGGGGACAGGAATGTGCATTGTGTGTTGCACAGCTAGAACATGACATATGTATGTTTCCCTTGTGTTTCCCAATGCACAGGACATAGTTGTTGAAGCTCCTGGTGCTGTGGTGCATTGGCAGGGGACTGTACATCAGCCAACATGCTGTGGGCTGGGGTAGGTGGAACTACAGCTATATTGTCTGTGCCAGCAGTCAGGGGGAACACATGTTCTCGGTGATCTTTCCTATTGTCCAGATGTTGTGGTTCACCTCTTTTCCGTGCACCTGCCTAAACCATATTTTGCTGTTGACACACATATCCCCATGTGTTCCTATTCCAGTATGTCTTCAGCAACACTGTCTCTGGGACATGTCCAACAGAGCTGCATGTGTGTGGAGGTTGTAGGTTTATGGGTGGTGGCCTACACGTGCACCCTTCCCCGATATTGTACCATGAGCCAACACCAGGGTATCATTGCATTTCACAGGGCCTTTATGTGTACAAATCTCCACTTGTGGACATACAGGCCATATGCTACTGCTGGCACGCTGCCCTTTGCATACTGTGTGTGTGTTTTCTTGTGTTGGCTGTGTGATGATACAGTGTTCAGGCTTTTTACATTATCATGTGTTGTGAGGGGTCTGTACACCTGGGGGGCGATGGTGACTGTGCTATCTCTACCTTACAGGTGTTTACCGTGTAACCATTGTGGACATGTGTTGTGTGTTGAACAGAACTGTGTCTTGTGTTCTGACATATCACTGTTGACCTGCTTTTTGTATCACAGATATCGGCGTGACATGGTGACATGGAGATTCTACATATTTCGCTGACATTGTGTCTCTTCACTGTGACCTGTTATGGCCTTTGAGTGGCTCAGAGGATCCAAGACATACACCTGATGCAAGCACAAGGTAGTTTGCACCTTTGTTCTTTTGGTAATGACATCAGCCTTTACATGTTAATGATTTACTGTTTGTGTCATATACATTTCATGTTGGCTCTGTGTTCATGAACGCTGATGCACATAGGATGGAGCTCTGAAATGCCTGTGTCACATGGGCATGGACAGAAACATATCCATGTGACACCTGTGTGTATGCTTCCAATTCTAAATGTCCCCAACATGCAATGTTTATTGTGTTGTGATCATGTCATGTTTGCCTGTGTGTCCCTTCATTATGTGCTTCTTAATGATTGACTCTCTGCAATTTGTGCTGATGTTGCAAGGCGCATACCAATACAATATTTCTCCTCTTCTGACACAGGGCAGAGAACAAACCAGACACATCTATTACAGTACATGTGACATTGCCATCACCCATCTGTTGGGGGACAGAACACCATGGAACTTTCCCTGGAAAATGGTGCCATAGGATGTTTGACCTGTGCGAGTGCGACACATGCCTAGGATGGACAGTATTATTTTTGGATTGCTACTTTGCCCATGACAGACCTGTCCAACACACTGTTGCTGCCGTGCTCTGGTTGAGAGTCGTGCTCATTGCAGGAGACACACAGGACCTTTCATGTACTGTGGCATATTGGGATGTGACACTTGACTATGCATGCCCAGGGTTGCAAGGATAGTCTTAACCTGACGTGTTGGATTGCAGATACGCTTTGGACTTTGCACACTGTGTACTGGTCCCCACGTGTGAATCAGGGACTGCCATTGTCACTGTATGTTGCACATTCCTCCACAGTTGTTTCTTTTGGCCATGTGTGTGACATGGAACACAGGATATGCTCATCTGTTTGTTTCAACACAAGCATACAGCCATATGTGTGGCATAGGGGTAGCGATGGAGAGGTCCTGTTGTCTATGTCCACCTAATCTCCACCTGGAGCTGATACAGGTTTTGCAACAATACCGCTTTAATGCACGCCAGCATCCTGGATTGATGTTTTAAATCAACAAGGGTCTTTGCGTGCATGTGTGGCATCACTGAATCATGTTGAAATATCAATGGTGCATGTGCATATGACTGACTATGTTGGGAAAGCACAGCACGTGGCAATATGGCTTCTGTGTGGTTTACTGTAACATGTTTGCCCTTAATTTCCCTCTCTATATACTGTTTCTTGTGTTTGTTTACTGTACGGACGTGCCGCTCTGCATTGATTTACAAACCTTGCATTGCATGTCTGCACAGTCCTATTTATCCCCTGAGGTGATGACACTCACATTGCCACGTTATATTTGGAGTGTCGCAGTATGAGTGTCCGTTGTCTTCCTTCAATTGTGCATTCCATGTACGGTGATATATGTGTACAGACACTGTCTCCACACCAACTGGTGCAGGGGGACCTCCTGCATGGTGTTATCTCTGCATGTTGCTGCAGGTAGTTTTCATTTGAATTCTGTCTGTGTTCATGTGCCTCTGCTACCTGTTAGCATATCCTCATTGTGCATTTGATGATTGTTTAGGGTTACATTGTTGCACCTTGGATTCCTATATCAGGCATTATGTGATAGCTGTAACATTATTTTCAATCTGTGGTTCTAAAGTTACAACGTTTCAACAACATATGCTGTTTTCATTTGTGTGCCTCCTGTGTTGCCAGATAAATATATTTTAGGGAACAGATCAGGATTGATGTGTGTTGGTCCCTCATCATGCACCGCCTACTTTCTACATGCACTCATATGTGAGTAACACATTTGAGGCGTGCGTCAGCATGTGGGGGGTGAGGGCCTAATGCATAGTGCTGCACATTATGTCTCCTGCCCTCATTTGTAGACGGTCCAGTGACCTTTCTGTCTTTCACCTTGGATCCACTCACCTTGATATTATGATGGCGGGATCTACACTATCTGTGAAGATGAACCCAAATAAACATATGTGTTTGATATACATTTGTCTCTGCTGCTGCTTGATCATGGTGACAAACTTGCAATACAATGTGTGCCTTTGAGTCAGTCCTGACTCCTTGTGACCCAGAGACTCCAGGGTTTTCTTGTCAGTGTCACTGGAAGTAGATTGTCAGGTCTTTCTTCCAAACTAATGGAGGGTTACGTGACTTGCCCAAGGCCACATGAAGTGCTAGTGTGAATTGAGTCCTGGTTGCTTGGTGACCAAGCCAGTTTTCTAAACACTAGGCTACTCCTCCACTCTTTGATCACATTGACACTTGTATCTACTGATTTGCTGGTCATGTACATGGCCCACCTGTGCTCACATCCTTGTATGGTGGCAGCTGTGTATCTGCCAGCCATTTGCCACATCACTGGGTATTACAGGTTCCCATACACAGCCTCCCTTTGGGGTATTTTTTTTGTGTTGTGCTCAGTGTGCTGTTTGGGGTAGTGGTTAGAGGCATGTGTTATAACTCCCTAGTTTGCAGGTTTGATCCCCACATGTGGTTTATCTTTTTCTTTTATGTTGTGCTAACTGGACCATTAGGTACCAGCAGGTTCATCACCTCTACACACACCCTTCCCTCTCTTCACTGTATACCAAGGTGTGCCCTCTGTGCTGCCTAGCCATCAGATATTATCTGTTACATAGGTCTCTTTCTTTATGGTGTTTACATGGCAGTGCACTTGGGGGTTTTGTATTGCTGTGGTTCAGCTGGTGTGTGGTACACCTGTTTGCATGTTGAATTCTCTCCTGTCCTGTTCCAGATTTTTCACCAGCTCCACAGAGCATCCTCTGCTGCCCTTGGGGTTTAGTTTCTTTCCTCTTTTGCATGCTGTATCCACTGCATAACATTTCATTGTGTGTGTGCATGTGTCTCTGGTCCCAATTACAGACTGTGATCTGATCTGTACACAGCAGATCTGCATGTGCATTTGGTCATGGTTACTGTTGGGGGTTTGCCTGTCCTGACAGCCAGCAGGCGTCTTGTGTGATGCCCTGCACTATTTTTGTATGCAGCCTTTGCTAATGAGCTCACGTTGGTGGTGTGGCCTACCGGTTTGTTCATTGCCATTTGTGATAGTGGTCATAGGTGTGATCCCTCTCTGTTCTCTTTCATTTGTATGCTTGTCCTGCAGAACTTGTTTTCATTCATATGACAGTCATATCTGTGCAGATTTGTGCTGTGAGCACATTGTACCCTCATCAGAGTTGTGAACCATCCTTCTGTCCATCTTCTGTCTGCCAGCTGTGTGCCATCCTACCCTGATGTGCATGCTGCTACCCCATGTCCTGCACTCCTACACATTCCTGCATTGCAGCTCTCCCTGGTTGCCTCTCCTGTGTGTGCTCTGCATAGCACTGCTACTCCACTGTCATCCTGATATTTCACCTATCCTGCCATTTCTGGCTCCTCTGCTGCACACATCTTCCCATCCTCTGTTACACACTGTCATTATAGCATGGTATATTACCATCACTCTGTGCACAGCTACAGCTGCCCCCGATATGTTTGTCCATTTTTCTAGCTGCCACATGGGCTGCAACTGATTTGTGTGGTCCATCAGCTCTGATTTACGTCCTTCTTTTACTTATGCATTGTCTTTCCTTTCTGCTCTGTGCAGTGTTTGGGTTACGTGTGTGTTTGCCACATACCTCTCTTGCCCTTCAAATTGGGGGACCTTACTGCTCTTGGCCAACGTTTTTGGGTTCACCTATACATCCTTGGGGCATCTTACGCCACACCTTCTATTCAGGCAGCTTATGGGGTGCCTACTATGGTGCCTTGGGAGTTGGCAACCTTTCAAACATGGCCTCTGGGGAACATTATAACTCGCCTTTGCTGATGTGGTTGTTTAGGATGTGCCTTCTGGTGCACCCTAAAGGGTGCATTAATTTATGGCACTGGGGTGGGGTTCTTTTTAGATGGCAGCACAGATTGTTGTACAGTTGCAAGCAGAAAAAGGAATTACTTCAGTCAACCTTATTCATTAGGTACACTGGGGATTTCAACTCATGGCGCCTGCACCATCAGTCAATGTCTTAACCATTGTGCTACACTGCTGTTCCTCCTTGCATGTCAGTGCACCTACTTAAGATTTCCATGCATTAAAATGCACAGTGCTGCCATCAAAAACAGTGCTATGACCTTGCGGGGCCTCATACGGCACCCTATAAAGCGCACTATAAGGAACATTCTAGGGTGCCTGGGCGGACAGTGCACTTTATAGTATGCCCTCTGGAGTGCCTTATAGGGCGGCTGATGCGGCATCTTATGTTACAGCACTTTGAGAGTGTGTTTGCTAGCAGCACTAATTAAAACAATATTAAATTGCCTCATAATGCAATATTACACATAACAGGTTGTGCCTCAGCCAACCTTAATCATTGGGCATAGTGGGGAATTGAACCCATGACCCCTGCACAATCAGTCAGTGTCTTAACCATTGTGCTACACTGCTGTTTCTCCTTGCATGTCAGCGCACCTACTTAACATTTCCATGCGTTAAAATGCACAGTGCTGCCATCAAAAACAGTGCTATGACCTTGCCGTGCCTCATAGGGCACCCTATATGGTGCCCTATCGGCCACCCTTTGAGCAACATTGTAGGGTGCTGTGGCGGACAGTGCACTTTAAAATGTGCCCTCTGGGGTGCCTTATGGGGTGCCTTATGCAGCACCTTATGTTACACCGCTTTGAGAGTGTGTTTGCTAGCAGCAGTAATTAAAATAAAATTAAAAAGCCTCACAATGCAATATTACACATAACAGGTAGTGCCTCAGCCAGTCTTATTCATTGGGCACAGTGGGGGATTGAACACATGACCCCTGCACCATCTGCCAGTGTCTTCACCATTGTACTGCAGCCCTATTCCTCTGTTTACACATCAGTGCGCCTGCTTATGCTTAGGTTAAGACTGAAACGCCCACTCCTTATATGGCATCCTGCACACTAGCGCCGGGCGCACATTAGGACGGTTTAGTAAACATACCCCTTTGACTTTAATACTTTGGACACATCATGTCAAGAGAGAGATTATTAAAGTGAGACATTATTTTGGCAAAGTTTGAAGGTCAACGCAAAAGAGGAAACATAGAAACATGAAAAACCACTGCAAATGCCTACTATAAGATGAAAATAATAAGAAGGCTTATACCAATTCTAGACCATGATCACTTCCGCACCATCTGTCAGGCAATCATCACCCCAACGCTTGACTATTGCAATTCACTCTACCAGGGGCTCCCAAAGCAAACCATCCTACCACTTCAACTAGTGCAGAACACTGCAGCTCACCTAATCATAGGAACAGACCAATATGGACACATCACACCAATACTTAATCAATTACACTGGCTCCCAATCCATTCCCACATCAGATACAAATCAACATTAATCATATTCAAAATCATTCAACTATCAGCATACATCCTACAAGACACTGTAACAGATGACACAAGTACCCGGCCCAGGACAAATAACAACAAGAATATGATTATCACACCCCTTAGATACTAAAAGACCATACAAGCCACATCTAGAAGAGACCTATCACTCTATGCTCCATCACTTTGGAACTCTCTCCCAGATGACACACATGCAAATTCAGACATTAAGGACTTTAGAAAGAAACTAAAAACTCTTCTCTACACAAATCACCTCGGACATATTACCTAACCACCCGAACAATGACATGATCCAAGTCACCTATTGTTGACCCATAGCAATGGACTAGTAAACATTAAACATGATGCAATAAATTGTATATAGTTACGTCATACTCTCATGACCCTGTACATAGTTTCTCACGATACCTTTTCCCTCTGCTTAATGTTCAATTCTTCTTTGTATAATGTTGGTTATTGTTCAATTGTTCTATGTATAATGTTCAAGTTGTAATGTAAACCCCTCTGAGTGAAGGACAAAGTGGTATAGAAAAATGATTAAATAAATAAAATAAATAAATGATGGCAGAAAAAGACCACATGGCCTATCTAGTCTGCTCTTCCGTATCAACTACAATTGTTTCCTTTTAACCTTTAGAGATCCTATGCTTTTTAAAATTCAGATACTGTCCTCATCTCTACCACCTCCACTGGGAGACTATTCCACGCATCTACCACTCTTTCTGTAAAGTAATATTTCAACATATTACTCCTGAGTCTATCCCCTTTCACCCTCATAATATGTGTCCCCTCATAGCAGAGATTGCTTTCAATCAAAAGAGACTCCCCTTCTGTGCATTTATGCCAGGGAGGTATTTAAACATCTCTATCATGTTTATGTTTATTCAGTCACTTGATATACCGGACCTTCATTACATCAGAACAGTGAACAATCAATAAAATGAATCAGAAAAATGGCTAACACCAGAAAGAGAAAGGAACTAAAATATGCGACAGAAAAGGCAGATAGAAGCATAGAGCATAAGACAGCAGGCAAGGGGTTGTAAGAAGAGGGGTATCCTCATGGGGAGGCGAGGGGTAAGGTCAAAAGCAGAACAGAAGAGATGAGTTTTAGTTGGGATTGAATCTGGAGAACACTGGTTCCAACTGGAGGCTTGTGAGGAGGGAATTTCAGAGGGAGGGGCCAAAAAAGAATAAGGCAGTAAATGAGCACATGCTGGGGAAGGAAGGTGTAACGATTCACATGGGCTGAACGCAGGCTGTGGGTCGGTGTGTGGAATTGCAATAGGTCAGCTAGACACTGTGGGTTTTGGGTACAGATGACTTGATGGACAAGAGTAAGGACTTTGTAGCGGATGTGGTAATCTATGAAAAAACAGTGAAGCTGAATGAGGACTGGGGTGATGTGATCGCAAAGAGTAGAATGTGAAAGAAGTCTGACAGCAGTAATTTCTACTAATTGTAAACAATGAAGTTGGGACTGAGGAAGACAGGCAAGGGCAAGGATGCAAAAATCGAGATGAGACTTAACTAGGGACAGTAGAAGAGTAATGGATGAATGGTGCAGATTAATCTCAGATAGAAGAAAGACTGATGTGTGAGCAAAGAAATGTGTTCACGAAAGGATAATTCAGAGTCAAGAGTCACACCAAAATAGTGGAAGGAAGAGATCAGAGGAACTGGAGAGTCTGAAGGAATTGGGGCCACGGTATGACAGGGAGTACTAAAGGAGAACCATATAACTGAGGTTTTGGATACACTGAGATGTAGACAGTTCTTAGTGAGCCAGATGGAGACCTCAGACAGACACACGTTTATTGAAGAAAGATCTGGGTGAAGTGAACTGGTGTGGTATAGGAGAATAATATCATCAGCATAATAATACCCTGACAACCCTAGCTGTTGGATGAGTAATTTGAGCGGTGCCAGATAAATATTAAATAGAAGGGGAGCAAGAACTGAACCCTGTGGAACAGCAAAGGGAAGAGAGATTGGGTCAGAGGATTTAGCACCTGAGAACAGGAAAGAGAATGAAACCAACGAAGTACACAGCCCCTGAGAACCATATCCCAGTGGTGAGAAAGAAGGACAGTGTGATCGACAAGGTTGAAAGCTGCAGAGAGATCTAAGGAAATTGCCAGAGAGGTCACCTTGGTCGTGTGCAGTGTGAATTTCATTTAGGAAGGAGAGCATGATAGTTTCTACACTGTGGCCTGGACAGAAACTGGACTGACGAGGGTGGAGAAAATGGATAGAATCAAGATGGTGAACAAGCTGTGAAAAAAATGCTTTTTTGAGGATCTTGGATAGGAAAGGAAGATTAGAAACTAAATGATAGTGGGCTGGGTCATGAGGATCGAGAGATGATTTTTTCAACATTGGATGGACTAAAGCATGTTTCCAGGCGGTGGGGAAAGAGCCAGAGAGAAGGCTTGTGTTTAGCATATCAAGTAGAAATTGTAGAAATGAGAGAGAGAGGACTCTAGTAACCATGAATAGGGCACTGAGTCCAGAGAACAATTCATATCTCCTCTATCCTGCCTTTCCTCTAAAGTGTATATATTTTAAGATTTTAAGTCTGTCCTCATATGATTTATAACAAAGACCACTAATCATTTCAGTAGTCACCCTCTGCACTGACTGCCAGCAATGGGCCACTCTAGTAGCAGCTATGGATGCCGCTCTATAAAAAAACTAGTCACCTGAATAAAGACCAAACACAGCTTAAAACAACTATCCACAGGGTCACCACAAGTCAATACTGACCCGATGGCACTTAACAGCAACAACAACAACTACATCTGTGGTAATAGCACCCTGCATTATGGATTAGTACCATGAGTTACCTATCAGGGAAATGCTGTCCACACCCCCAATGGATAATGCAATGGTTTTGCACTTAATGTATCATGATTTTACATGCTATTAATGTATATGGTGCAAAACCATATAACACTTTAGTAAAAGGGCCCAATGTAGTAAAACGAGTATACATACTTTTTGTACATTTTGATTACTAAAAGTTAATACAAAATATGTAAGGTCCTGAATTTGGGCTTCAAAAAGGTAAGGTACAGTATAGAAGGTGAAGTGCTTCAATGCATGAAAGAATTGCAAGACCTGGGAATGATCATCAGATGATCTTAAATGGCCAAACAGGTAAAACAAAAAAAAGTGGTCACAAGCCAGAAGGATGCTTGGGTGAATAGGGAGAAGAATTGCCATCAGGAAAAAGAGATGGTGATGCCTGTAGAGAGACCGCTTGGCGACCAAATCTTCAAAGGGATATACACAGGATAATGAAGAGGGCAGCTTCTAAAACAGTCAATGATCGTCATCATAAAAATATGGAGATAAGCTTCATGATCTCAAGATGTTTACTTTTGAGGAAAGGCAGGAGAGGGGAGATATTACTATGACTACTACTATTAATCATTTACATAGCTCTACAAGGTGTACACAGTACTGTACAAATACATATAAAAGATGGCCCCTGCATATCAGAACTTACCATCAAAATCAAGACAGATAATGCAATAGTTGAAAATAAGGATACAAATAGGAAAATATAAGGAGATACAGGAAAATAAGGGATCAGGATCCAAAAGCAGCCAAAAAGAGGTAAGCCTTTAGCATGGATTTGAAAAGGGGGAGAGATGAAATACTGACGTAGAGACTTGAGTAGTTTGTTGCAGGCATAAGGAGCACTGAAGTGAAAGGATCAAAGTCTGGAGTTAGCAATGGAAGAAAAGTTGAGGAAAGAAGAAGTCAAAGCAATATTGAAAGACTTATCAAAGAACAAAGCACCAGGCATTGATGGCATTCAGATTGAAGTATTGCAGAAATCTGATGCAGCTATTAGCATACTTACAAGGTTCTGCCAAGAAATTTGGAAGACAACATCTTGGCCATCTGACTGGAAAAGATCTGTGTTTATACCAACATTAAAAGAAGGCGATCAAACTGACAGTGGAAATTATCGCACAATTGCTCTGATCCCACATGCCAGCAAGATTCTACTCAAGATTATTCAGCAGAGACTACAGTGCCTTGCAAAAGTATTCATCCTCTTGGTTTTTGTCCTGTTTTGTCACATTATGTATGACCTGGAATGAAAATAGAGGTTCATTTGGATGTTAGGTAATAGACCTAACTATATATAACCAAGGCAGCTCGGACCCGGTGGTACCCTGCTCCTCCCCCTCCCCCCCCCTCCATCCCCCCTTTCTCACCCAATAATCAGTCCAGACAATAACTTGGCTCGAAATGGTCGCAGCTTTTATTAGCCAAATTATAACATTCCAAACATTGTTTAAACCATAAAACCATTACATAACAAACCCCCGAGTAGGATGAGCCCTCACCCGCCATATTACTAGCAAGGTGAACTCATTCCACTCCCGCCGCAGCCGAGCCAGCAGCAAAGCCAACCCCCCCCCCTTTCCCCGGCCTCGCCATATTACTAGCAAAGACCGGCCAGGGGTCATCCGGGTTGGGGGCGACCGTCCCCGCCCCAATTCCAGCTTAAGGCTCCGGACCCCGGAAACCTCCGGGATCCCGCCCCCCCACCAGCTGCGACAACCCTACCCAAAGCCCACCACAGCAAGGGCGGGCGGGTGGGACGACGGACCTCTCTCCCCGCTGCTGGTCCCAGAGAGACCGTCGCCGCCGCGCGCCCCCCTTTAAAAACCCCCCTCTGCCTCGCACTGCTCATTGGCTCGCCCCCAACTCTTCCTCGGGGCGAGCCAATAGATTTAAATTATGCCCGCGAGGGCCCTCCCCTCCCTGAACCGTGGGCAGGGTCCCCGCACCGGGCCGCGCGCCTGGTTACCTTCGGCCGGGGGGACCCTGCCCCGCGGCCTCGCCAGTCCAAATAAAATGACAATAAAATACCTTTGTGTATATATATAAAAACACAAGTAAAACTGAAGAGTTGTGAGTGCATATGTATTTAACCCTTTTACTATGAAATCCCTAAATAACATAGAAACATAGAAACATGATGACAGAAAAAGACCACATGGCCTATCTAATCTGTCCTTCCATATCCACAACTACAACAGTCCACTTTTTACCTTTAGAGATCCTCTGTGTTGGTCCCATGCTTTTTTGAATTCAGTTACTGTCCTCATCTCTACCACCTCCACTGGGAGACTATTCCATGGATCCACTACTCTTTCCGTAAAGAAATATTTCCACATATCACTCCTGAATCTATCTCCCTTCACCCTCATCCCATGTCCCCTCGTAGCAGAACTTGCTTTCAATTGAAAGAGGCTCTCTCCCTGAACATTTATGCCATGGAGGTATTTAAACATCTCAATCATATCACCTCTATCCCGCCTTTCCTCTAAGGTGTACATATTAAGATCCTTAAGTCTGTCCTCATATGCTTTATAATGAAGCCCACTAATCATTTTAGTAGCCACCCTCTGCACTGACTCCATCCTGTTCACATCCTTTTGAAGGTGCGGTCTCCAGAATTGCACACTATACTCCAAATGAGGTCGCATCAAAGACTTATACAGAGGCATTATCACCTCCTTTTTTCTGCTAGCCATTCCTCTCCGTATGCACCCAAGCATCCTTCTAGCTTTTGCCATCGCCTTTTCTACCTGTTTAGCTACTTTAAGATCATCAGATTCAACCACGCCTAGGTCCCGCTCTTCTTTAGTGGACAAAAGTACTTCACCTCCTATACTGTATTGCTCCCTTGGATTGCTGCAGCCCAAATGCATGACTTTACATTTTTTTAACATTAAATTCCAGCTGCCAAATTCTAGACCATTCTTCAAGCTTAGCTAGATCCCTCCTCATGTTATCCACACCTTCCTGGGTGTAGATAACATGAGGAGGGATTATAAAAGATCTGGTCCATTATAAAAGATCTGGTCCATTCGATTGTCCTCAGGAGTCACATAATTAGTTGATTAGGGTCTACCTGTGTGCAATCAGTGTCACATGATCTGTCATATGATGCCTTTATAAATATACGTGTTCTGAAAGGCTCCTGACTCTGCAACACAACTAAACAAATGACATGAAGGCCAAGGAGCACTCCAAACAGGTCAAAGACAAAGTTGTGGAGGATTGCATTATAAAAATATATCCCAAATTCTGAATATTTATTTATTTATTTTATTGCTTTTATATACCACACTCTTTAAAATCAGTGCAGTTTACAGATAACAGTTTTGTGCAGAACAGGGGAACTGTTATGCACTTACATTGAACGAGTGATTCAACTTGGATTTCAACTGGGGAAACTATCCCACGGTGCACCATTAAATCCATTATAACAAAATAGAAAGAATATGGCACCACTACAAACCTCACAATAATTTCAATTGTGGTCTATTTTGTTGAATGTGAAATATCAATGTGTGTACTTGCAAAACGTTCAAAAGAACCAAAAACTGTAGTAAGTTTCTTTTTATTTTTTATTTTACTTTTTCTTGCTAGTAATGGGTTCACCATCACGCATGCGTGGCGTTTTTTCGTATTAGAAATAAGGGGAGAGAACGTGGGCAGCATAACATGTCTGTAAGTAGCGCAAAAATATATTAGAAATATATTGTTAATATAATTGTTTTTAATGATATTTAGATCTTAGGATAATGGGATATTGTAAATTTTATTTATTTATAGGATATGGTCTCCTGAAGAAAATGTTTGAAACGCCAATAGGCGCCGGAGTAGAGCGTTGAGACCCGTTTTAGAAACAGTCTTGAATGAGTTCATTAGAGGGTTCTTCTCTTCCAAATATTTTTTAAAGAATTTTCTCGACACATTGCAAGAGAGAAGGAGGAATCCTGTTTTTGTATCTTATATCTTGAAAGCAAAGAAAAAGTAAAATAAAAAATAAAAAGAAACTTACTACAGTTTTTGGTTCTTTTGAACGTTTTGCAAGTACACACATTGACCACTACAAACCTGACAAGAGAAGACCGCCCACCAAAATTCACAGAGTGGGCAAGGAGGGCATTAATCAAAGATGCTACAAAGACACCAAGGATAACACTGAAGAAGCTGAGATGGGAAGATCTGTCCATAGGACCACTTTAAGTCATACACTGCACAGAGTGGGGCTTTAAGAAAGAATGGCCAGAAAAAAGCCACTGCTTAAAGAAAGAAATAAGAAAACACATTTGGAGTTTGCACAACAACATGTGGTGGACCCACCAAACACATGGAAAAAAAAAAGGTTCTCTGGTCAGATGAGATGAAAATTGAACTTTTTGACCATCATAGGAAACACTTTTCATCACCCCAAGAACACCATTCCCACAGTGAAACATGGTGGTGGCAGTATTTTGCTGTGGGGATGTTTTTCATTGACACTGACAGAAAAAATGGTCAGGATTGAAGGAACGATGAATGGCACTAAATACAGGGCAATTCTTGAGGAAAACCTGTTTCAGTCTGCCAGAGATTTGAGAATGGGTCAAAGGTTCACCTTCCAGCAAGACAATTACCCTAAACATACTGCTAAAGTTGGTTTAAAGGGACACATTTAAATGTTTTGGAATGGCCTAGTCAAAGCCCAGACCTCAGTCCAATTGAGAATCTGTGGCATTACTTGAAGATTGCTGTACACCAACACAATCCATCTAACTTGAAGGAGTTGGAACAGTTTTGCCTTAAGGAATGGGTGAAAATCCCAGTGGCTAGATGTGCTAAGCTAATAGAGACATACTCCAAGAGACTTGTAGCCATAATTGCAGTAAAAAGTGACTCTACAACGTATTGACTTTGAAGGTGCAAAATATCCTTTATTGTGACACAAACAGTAATTAAGACAAAAAAAAAAAAAAAACCAACCTGAAAGCAGGAGTATGTGTATTTATTCACCCCCCAAAGTCTTTGGCATGTTGTGTATATCACATAGTGCTAACCCCCAAAACTCCATTTTAACAAGTTGTAATGTGACAAAACAAGACAAACACAGAGGGGACGAATACTTTTATGATGCATTGTACAACCATACCTGGAACGAGAACTGCCTGTAGTGCAAGCAGGGTTCAGGAAAGGGCGAGGGACAAGAGACATCATCACAGGTGTGAGATGGATCCTTGAAAAGACAAAAGAATACCAAAAGGATATCCTCGTATGTGTTTTATTGACTGCAGCAAGTCTTTTGACTGTATAAATCCTGAGAAACTCTGGGCCACATTAAGAACCATGGGTTTACCAGAATATCTGATAGTTCTCTTGCACAAACTTTACATTGATCAAGAAGCAACAGTTCAATCAGAACAAGGAGAAACAGAATGGTTTAAAATCAGCAAAGGTGTATGACAAGGCTGTATACTTTCTCCCTACCTGTTTAATTTATATGCAGAACAAATCAGAGAAGCAGGACTGTATGAAGACAACGGAGGTGTGAAGATTGGTGGAAGACTTTTCAACAATCATCACTATGCTGATGATACCACATTACTAGCTGAAAGTGAAGATCTGAAACATTTGCTTCTCAAGATCAAGGAACATAGGGGTATGTTTACTAAACTGCGTTAGTGCAATTCGCGTTAGGAGCCACGGTAATGAAAGAAACCCCAAATAAGGACATGGGCGGTACATCGTCACCACTACCGCGTGTTAGAAAAATTAACGAGCGTTACTGGGCGCCGTACCGCATTACTGCGCGTTAATCGTAAGAAGACGTACAGACACAAAGCACTGAAACAGAGCTGTAGCACAATGGTTACGGTACTGACCGCTGTTACAGGCAGCATGGGTTTGAGTCCCCAGTGTGCCTAACGCAGAAGGCTGTCCCAGGCATCACTCTGCACATTACAGAGGGAAAGAGGAGGCATGTTTTTCGTTACGCTGAGTATTGGTGTCAGAAAAACACCCTCGGAGTGTGCCTAGCCACGTACGTTGGTGCGTGCGAGGTTGCGTGCATTGGTACGTTCGTAGCCCCGTGCGTAGCTGCGCGTGTACAATCGTGCGTCGGTACGTGCGTTTCTACATGCGTGGGTACGTGTTTGTTTACGTGCGTGGGTACGTGTGTTTTTACCAGTGTGAGCATCTTATATTACAGACTTTGTAGGGTGTCCTGCACCTATGCATTATGCTAACAGATGTACGTGTGATGGCCTATGGTTTATCAGAGCCTGTGAGCAGCTGCTGGAGTTTCACAGGGTTGGATTGGGCCAGTCACACCCATGATGCACTGCACATGCAAATCAGCTGTCCACAGATACACACCATGGGGAATGCACCCCCACAGCACCTCGGCCTGGTAGGGAGAACTGACCATGTGCACCCCCACAGCACCTCGGCCTGATAGGGGGTACTGACCGTGTGTTGTACTGGCACAGAGTAGCTACACACCGTCACATTGTACGGGTACTGTGCTCACCCTGAGGGTGCAGTGAGGTGCCCAGCACTAGGTCCACAGCACCGTCTGTGGCTGAAAGAGGCCATGGCGCAGGTCCAAAGCAGTGTTACTGTGTGAGATAAGTAGTTTCTGCAGGAACACCTTGGACATCTCTGTCTGTTTCAGTCAGGTGTAGCCCCCATGCACCACCACCACCACCACCACCACCACCCTCCTCCCCCAGGGCTGAGGGTGGCAAACAGGGTCTTCAATCAAAAGATCCACAGTCTACCTCAGTGCAAAGGTGGCAGTAGAGGGGAACAGTAACCCTAGTCCTGCTGAGGAACAGACACCCCACAGGGCAGTCAATGCAGCTCTGTACACAGCCATAACACAATAGCAAACAGACATTATGCTATGCTGCACCCCACCACTATCTGATATTCCCCTGGTGCAAGCCACTCCATCACAACACCTACCAGCTGCAAACAGTCTGCTAGTGCCCAGTGGAGATGCCTGCACCAAGAACTGGGACATCAGCATACACAGCAAGCAGATACATCAGTGACTGAGCCCCAAAAGGAAACCCATATTTATCACATGAGAGAAACACTAGATAGCACCATGGGAGTGCCTAGCTATGCTGTGGTCACTGCACAGTCAGGGTGAGAGTGATCTCTCAGCAGGATATACTGAGGTCACCCTGTCTGTGTAGGTGCTGGCCGGGCACTACAATGTGCCTGTCACTGCCCTATGCCCTGTGCAGATGCACCCTGGCCAGGCCACCCTGTCCGGCCTATACCCATGGTACCCTGCTCCTCATTATGCACATTGGCAGCCCAATACTGGCAACATTGCTGGCAGTGTGGACTGTGGAAGGTGTTTGCAGCCACCACACACTGGATAGAAAGACAGCCACCCCCACACCTATGCCAGCATTGTGCTACTATAGAGGTGGTCAGCAGCCATACCCACCACACCAGTCATGGGCATAGTACAGGCATGGATATGGTACACAAGGCTGTTGGGGGGTCACTCTCCAGGGTGGTGAACACTGTCAGAGACCAGACCTGCAGCACACACCGCAGACATCAGAATGATTGTTATGGTGTAGCTCAATGAGCAAAATGTGCTTAACGTAGGAATTGATATCTGCCAGTTATCATAGGAAACGTTTGATAGCTCTGTACCATATACCCAGGTGTAGGGTGGCATTGCTAAGGTATGCAACTGCTAGTATTGGGAGATACAGGCAGGGCCCAATGTCTTGCCTCTCCAGGAGGCATTGGCCAATGGGGCCTGTGGGTGTGTGTGTGGCCGGCCCTGTTGGCTGCTGCTTTACGGCAGAGTTCCCCAACTCCAGTCCTGGTGTTCCAAACACTGTTCGGGTTTTCATGCTGTCCCTCATAAATATGCATGAGCTACATCTGCGTACCATGGGGGTGGTGCATAGCTATGCAGCACAGGCATCTTTATTAGAGGCAGCATGAAGCCGGAATGGTGTGGGGCCCTCAAGGACTGCATTAGCGGGACTCTGCTTTAGGTAATGTGCCTGTTTCTGGTGTCTGTGTTTGGTGTGGTAAAATATAGGCCATGCGTATGTTCTCTGCAATAAAGGAGTGTCTTTACTATCACTGTTTAGTGGTGGGTAAAACTGTGGGGACTGGGTTGGCAGGAGCCCCAGCTGGCATTTGAACCTGTGACCCTCTGGTCTTACAGGCACTGGCTGTGTCTGTTGCACCACACTGTGGCCACAGAGACAGTGCAGTCCCTGGAGTTAGTTAAAGCGGCCTGACGAGTCAGAAACCCTGCTCTGCAACAGGTTTACTGTGGCCTCATTTACCTTGTATGCAGACAAAGGTGCACATAAACCTCTGAAAAGACCTCAAAAAAGGGGCACACACCCATAACCAAGCTGGGCAACAATGATATCATTGGGCAACATTACACAACACTCCCAGGACAGCTCCATTACAATGAAATGATCTTTGAAAGGGTCTGCGGAGCGTTGACCCTTCCACACATCATTTCTTTTTTTATTTGGTGCTTTCCAGGGAGTGTTGTTCCTTGTTGCCCATTGCTATCACTGTTGCCCAGCTGAATTATGCTTTTTAAAATGTTTCTTGTGGTCATTTTTAACGTTTTATGTGTCATTTTGTTCTTTGCACATGTATCACACTGCTCACGTTTTGTGGGTTTCCCCGGTTTTTCTGTACATTGCTGACGGAAATGGTTTCTCTTCCCTTTAAATGCCTTTAACGACAGGTTTTCATTCGCGTTGGAATTGAGCTCAGGAATTCAGTGCGTTAGTGTGAGGGGAGCCTCTCCCCTCCCACTCTCTGCCCATTGACCCCTTCTCTCCGCCCACTCTCCACCTTCTGCGCTGTTTTAACGCGCCGCGGGACTTTACGATCGTTAACTATGCTTAACGCGCGTAGTAGTACGTTAACGGTCGTTAGCGCATCGGTACGCATGTTATACGGCACTTACGGTCGTTAACGTCGTATAACGCGCGTTAGTCACGTTTACCGCACTTTAGTAAACATCCCCCATAGTCTTAAAATGTAATGTAAAGAACACAAAGATCCTGACAACTGGCAAAATCAACAAGTTCATCATTGATGGAGAAGAAATTGAAATAGTGAACAACTTTAACCTACTTGGATCAACTATCAATAAAGAAGTGACAAGCAGTCAAGAAATCAGACATTGCTCTTGGCAGAATGGCTATAAAGGACCTAGACAAGATTATCAAGAGCAGAGATGTCTCTCTCTCTACAGATTCAACTGGTTCAAGCCATGGTATATTCAATAAAATCATATGGATACAAAAGTAGGACAATGAAAAAGATTGACAGGAAGAAAATCGATGCCTGTGAGTTATAGTGCTGGCGACAAATATTGTGTATACTATGGACTGCCCAAAGAATAAACCTGTCCAGTACTAGAGGAGATCAAACCCAAACTTTCTTTAGAAGCTCAGATGACAAGACTGACTTTCATCTGATATCATGCGAAGAGAGGGATCATTAGAAAAAGACATCATGCTTGGCAAGGTAGAAGGTCAATGTAAAAGAGAAAGGCCAGCAATGAGATGAATCAATACAATAACAGAAGCTATGGGTGCCACTCTATCAACAATGATCCACTTGACTGAAGACCAAATACAATTTAGGACAACTATCCAGAGGGTCACCCTGAGTTGCCACCAACTTGATGGCACATAACAACAACAACAGGGTCCGATATTGAGTTAGGAGGGCTATGCGCCCCTTCAGCGCATAGCCCTCCCCAATAACCTCTAACACCAGATATTCAATGCAAGGGTCATATGCGGACCTGGCATTGAATATCTGGGATCACCGCACTGCCTCTTAGCTGCAGTCGATAACCAGACAATAGTGATATTGCATGCTGCCCGATTAGCTCCTGCACTTAAAGATAAGTGAGCTTTTGCCTCACCTATCTTTTAGGCACAGGTCCCTAGCTGGGCAGCATGCAATATCACTGCTGTCTGGTTATCAATTGTCACTGCCTCCACTCCTTCACAGAATGCCCTTGACATGTCATGATGCTATGCGGTTAGTATCGGGGTGTGTAAGGGATAGAGGCATTTACACAGTTTACAGCCCTGTAAACCATGTAAATGTCGTTCAAATATTGGACCCATGGAGCCTGATTCTGGGAGGGAGACTTCCAGGCCGTCCGGATGTCTCCGATGAAGACAGGGATCTTAGGACCTGATTCTGGTCCGCAGGAACAAAATGTTCCCATGGTTTCCAGAATCGGGCCTGTGGACGGCCCAGCATGCCCCTTCTAACTGCAGGGACATCCTCCCCACAGGTGCCCATGATATCCATGGCTCTAGCCCCCAATATCCCCACCGCCCGACCCATGGCTGACCTGCCGTGGCCTGGATTGGGCAGTGGGGACCCCAATGCACCTGGCCCCAGCCCCAGGGTGGGGCTCTCCAGGCCCGATCATCCTTTGAGGTGGTATAAGCAGCACGTCTCCACGAGCCTGGCAGGATTTACAGGGTCATGACCTAAATTGGCCCTGTATGTGCTGCTAGGCTGGCCTGCCCCCATTCCTCCCCATTCTCGCCCCCTCCCGCACGCCACCAGCTCTCCTCATCTTGATGCACAGAATGTACAGGGAGAGACAGAGGGGGAATCGGCCCTGGTCACCTTGTGGGTTGCATGTCCGCTGGGACGTACAGCCCTGCAACCCACATTCGGGAATGACCTCCTTAATGTTTATAGATTTTCTGTATTTTATATATTGTCTGTAACTCTTTTGATGTGGTGGTTATAATTTTTTTTTATAAATAAATACATATATTTTGACTGGATAGTTTACTTCTGTTCTTTTCACATTCAGCTCATTTGGAATGAGGTCAAGCAATGTGACCCTTCATTCAGAACTACATGGAAACTTTTTCCTCATGTTATATCCCCCCTCCCCTGAAATTGCAGTGGTAGTCCTTGGTCAGGGTCAGAGCTCCTTTTGGGATCCTAGAATTCTAGACCCTAAATTCAAATAGTAATTATCCTCATTATGCAGGAGTATGGGGTCATTTTACTAAAATGCATTATGGTATTGCACCCTAATGCGCAAATAGCACTCAAAACCATAGCAGGTTAGGTGTGATACCACTGCACTATCAGGAACGTGGAATATATGTTCCTGGCAGTTAACATGGTGCACCCTGCCCTAATGAGGCCTAAAATTAGTACAGGTGAATGCACCCATGCTAATTGCATGCCTTGCAGTTAGCACAGGGCATGCAGACTCAAAGGCGCTCATCCTGTCCACTCTCCACCTCTAACCAGCTCACTTCTCACCCCAACATACACAGCACAGTTAGTGCAGAAATCAGGCCGTGCTAACTGAGCTGGCCCTGCAAAAAGGTTACTATGGGTCACAGTATGGGGTTATCATGTGCTGTAATCCATGCTAACCACTTAGCACGCTTTGGTAAAAGGGCCCCTATGACTTCCTCCCCCATTGGGGCTATGACGGTTGTATCTACAGCATACCAGAGCTGGACAATCTGGGAAGTGAAAAATCTGAACTTGGAATCAAATCCAGATTCTTCTGTACTGCCACTAAGCCACCAGAATGGCACTTAATGCCCGTGTTTAATGTGGCTTATTGTGATGGGGTATACATCCCATCACTAAGGCTTAAAGGGAAAGGAGGAAAAAAACAAGTCAGTCATTGAATGCAGGTCAGGTTTTTTCTACTCTCAGACCTAGGGAAAAGAGAGGGTTGGTCTACCAGTTAACTAAAGAGACTGTGATCCTTACAGTGGGGCAAGACAGGGTATAAAAGCCGGGTGCAGAACTAGAGCTCAGGGAGAGAATTCAATGGGAAAGAGCTGCCTGCCTTCCAGCCTTTACAGGAAAAGATAAAGCTTTGCTTTAATTTCTTACTTTTGATTAACCCTGGCTTACATGATTGAAGAGGATTTTGACTAAAAGGAATATAGACGGGTGTTAAAAAACCTGACTAAATTGGGACCCAAGGATAACCCAGAAGCCTTCCTAGTAACTTAGAGGGGCGGAAGTGTTTGGTTGGCCCCAAGATCAGTGGGCTTTCCAGCTTGCTCCCTCGCTAACAGGTAAGGCTTAAGAAGCCTATTGGGCCTTGGACACATTCTCTGCTCTGGACTATGGGATGGTCAAAAAGGCTATCATTGTTACAACTTGGAAATTGCTTTCCTTCAGTGTTAAAGATCTCAATAATCCAATTTAAAAAAAGAATGTTGATAGAGAGCATCCTGATGTAATCTTCCTCCAAGAGATACATCTTTCGTATAAGGAATCCTTGAAATTGAATCCTCATCATTATGAGGTTAAAGCTTTTTCTCCTGCATTGGTCTTTTTCTGTCATCATATTTCTATGTTTCTAAAGATGGTTGAGGAACTTCAGAAGGAAGTTGAACTGGCGTCTGTTTATTACCATATTTCCAATGGCATCAGCTTTTCCATTTTATATGGACTAGTGGAATTGACTTTGCTACTTTGGATGAGGACTGGCTGCTCAAAAATATGGTGATATTCAGCTTTTGTATATAAGGTGATGTAAACGTTCCATTTCTCATTTAAATGTAAACAGCTTTGATTGAATGATAAAGCAGTATATAAAAATGTTTAAATAAATAAATAAGGAGTAAATTTCCTATTTATATTCCATACTATGGTTCAGGTCTTAGAGGACCTCATTACTAGTTGAAAAGGTTTGGGGAAAAATTGAATGGCACCCTGGAAAAGAAGCAACGGCAAATTTTTTGGAGTAAGATGATCAGGATCTTTCGCTCCGCATCTATTACACAATCCATGTGTTTTGTTGCTCTCAATGCCCTGTGGGATCCCATTGAGTTTAGCCAAAATAAATCCATTAGCAGATAACAAATGTTGGTCCGGTAAAGGAGCTGTTGGTACCTTTTCCCACTTGATCTATTAGTGTCCCAATTTTGTTGAATTCTGGAATGATGTCTGAAAGCGTATTGGTGATATTCTTCAGATAGAAGAAGCATTTACATATGAAATTGTGGTATGGAAGTCCTTTGACCTCAGTTCTTCAGTCAAGGGCATTACTAGTAAACTTTCTACTGACACTGACAATTCAGTTTATAGTATGCAATCGGAAGGATCATACAGTGGAAGAATTGCATTTATACTGTTTACAGATATGAGTGTGATGTCGCTGAGAGGCACCACTGACTTTTTAGTTACACTCAAAAAAATGGCTCCAGTGGTTCAGTTTGTATCTTGATTTCCTGTAATTATGTATGGTTATTGACAGTTGCCATGTTTTGGTGTTTTTTTCTCTTTTGTTGTTTTGTATAAATAAATAAAACGATTTGGATACAAAAAAAGACCTATGTATGTCCGAAAAAGGCATCCAGATTGAACATTTGGCTGAAATTGCCTTCTGTTCTTTAAAGAATGAAATGTGCTGGGATATCAGCAGAATATCGATCTCTGTTATTTCAAGAAGCATAATGACCTGTACAAATATGAAGCTTAAAGCATATGCTTGGTTTCTAATGGGTATGCTATAAGAAGAGAAAATAGGTCTTAACATTATCTATAAAAATTGGCTGAGTCTTGAGATCACCATTAGCCATATTGTTCAGTGTCTCACTGCATTCGTCAGAGTGATCATAATGGATAATAAATATAGTGGACGCAGTCATGTAATCACTACTAGTCAAGCTCATTTTCTGTTTCAAAACCACAGCCCCTGAGCCACATCATCATGCTTCAAACTACCATTTGACACTGTAAACTGTCTAACTTAAAATTCTGTACACTCTACAGAGAATATCAAGAATTCTTGTTTCCATCTTTGCATAATGACACCCACACATTAATGCCATAGAAGCAAACAACTGAAAAAAAATGTGAAAATAGATAAAAGAAGAAAGTATTGTCATTATTTGACTGTTCTACTATTCACAGACGAGTGAGAGAGTGCTCCTCCCTCCCCCCACACACTGATTTATAGTGTAGCAATTACACTGCTCAGTCAGTACATTTCTTGCTGCGGACTCATGAATGCAGATGAAGTACAAAATATAGTTATGCCTGAATGCATTAAATATTGATTAGTATTGACCTTCTCTATATCATTACCAGATGTACGCTGCACTGTACAGAAACATAAAATACAGGTCTCTATGCAGCTTATCATCTAGTTGATTGCAGAGATGAACCAGGTAATTTTTAGCAATTGATAAAATATTACAGTAAAAGCCGGTTAAATGTGAGAGGGCTCCATTTTCAAAACAGTTTCCAAATGTCTATTTATCATTACCAGCTTCCATTCAAAATTCAGTAAGATTAACTTTAGCAATGGTCTAAAAAAAATCCATGAAATGGGAAGAACAATTAAAAACATGTAGAGGAAATGCTTGTGTGGACTCATAACCACCAAATCATTTCTATCCAACTATTGATCTGAGAAAAATTATTATTGATGCTTTTGCTAGTATACAAATGCACTAACACTTGGATTGTAGAATTAAGCTCATTATTTCAAAGTAAATCTGAAATTACAGCAAAAACACTTGACATTTTTTAATTAATTAGGGCTCGACAAGAGGATTACTTTTGTTATTGAGTGATCCACCTTGGGGATCAATAAAGTTGGCTCAAGTGACAGAAACTGCTCTATTACTTTGCAAGAGCACTGGACAGTCTCACATAGCAAACACCTTCTTACAAAAAGACCTTTTCCTCAAATATATCACAAACTAAAGCATTAGATATATATTTTCCAAGCGTCAAAAGGAAATGAAAATCAACTTAATCTGTTCTTTTTCAGGAGATTGTAATGTCATTGGGTCCCTAATAAAGTTAAGTTGTGGGATGTTATTCCCTATAGTGTGCAGTCAAAAGACCAAGGAAGACATTCTTGTTAAAAGCTGAGCCCCGACATTGGATCTTGATGAAAAGAGGAAATGCAAGTTAATTTACCATAGAATACGTATTTCTAATTTTTAAAATTAGTTTTGTAAACCGCTGTGATATATATTGAATGGCGGCATAAGAAGTCTCATTAAAAATCATGAAACAAACCATCCTTCTGATTTCACAATAATTGCAACATCTCTATTTTACTTTTTAACACACAAGATAAGATACCAGTCTCAACTGCAAAATATCAATTCAAAAAGCTTATCCTGGGAAAAAGGAATCAATATCATATTATGTCGTCAGGCTTCAGTCACACTGCAATAATTCCAAAAACTGCCAATCACGACTGTTGTGTTTCAAATAGTAAAAATGTATTCTGCTTCAGAGCCATAAGATCATCTCGCAAAATGAATTGATTCACTTATTTGCAAGGGAGAATTTAATATCCACCACTCTTCCAGTGACACTAGCTGAATCTTTCTGTGAGTGTCCCTCAAAGGGACTACAAAGCTAGAAGCAGCTGATGATAGAGGCTTTGAAGAACAAATAAAAAGTAATGAAATGGACAGTGTTTGTATTTAGTAAGCATTTACAAGTGGGATATATTCTTTATCATATGTGACATTTTTATTTTAGCAAAAGAGAGCCTGTGAAGTGACACACATGGGGGTGGTTGCTAGGTATGGGGCCAGCTGGCAGGACCCATCCATAGTGATGCTCTGTTAATATCTAGGTAATAGCTAAAGACGTGCATTTGTTTCCAGATATACCGCTATGATGTTCATATCTTAGCAGTATGAAAATTCAGAAAATAAATAAATAAAGGTAAACCACAACAAATTAGCAGATTTCTGTTTCATTAACTTTTAAATGAACCAAATGGATAAAGAGCCACTTTGAACTGAATCTTTATTTCTTTTCAGCTCAAACCAGCTCCAGGAAGGGCAGACAAACCAAAGCCACTTTAGGAGGAGACTAAGGCATAAGCATAGAGTGCTTCACCAACCATGAATCAACATGCATGTGCCTTCAGACGTCTCTGCAGTTCCTGGGATTGTACTGGGACTTGTAAGTCCATTTTTCCTCCCTGGACATGCCTCCACCACACCCCCTTGCCTAGCTGAATGTCCCTGTACTGGAGACGTCTGCAAATGGCATTTGTGGAATGGCTATAGAGATGTGTCTGTGATTTTGCCATGCATGTCTGCAGACGTCCAAACCACGACTAAACCTTTTATTTATTTATTTATTTATTTGCAAATCTTTTATATTCCGCCAATTCCGAAGATCAGTGGCGGTTTACATCCAAACAACATTGCATTACATGGAACAATTGTAGCGATATATAAACAGGTACATTGAACTGTAATTAAACTATATACAGGTGGTATAACAATGTTTTGAAACTATTTACAAGTTATTACATATATACATATTGGTGGTTCATCTTAAGTTCAGCTATAGGATTTGTAGAGAGAGTATTGTAGCTAATATATTCATTAGTGATTTACGGTGGATAGGAGGTCTTATCCAAGTCATTATCTATGATAGAGTAGTATTGTGAGAACAGGTATGTTTTTAAATCTTTTCGGAATTTTTGTAAGTCTTTTGTTTCCCTTAATTGATCTGGAAGGTTATTCCATAATGAAGGTGCTATGAATGAGAAGGCACTGGTACTTGTTATTTGTTTTGTTTTTCGTATAGAGTCAGGTACTAGGATGGTATTAAGGTTTTTTCTTCGTCTTGATCTATTTTCTGTAGGACTATGAATCAGTGTGGATAGATATGAAGGGGCAATCTGATTAATTAATTTAAAGTAGTCAATAAGATTTTATATTGAATTCTACTGGATATAGGCAACCAATGTAGAGAATAGAATATCGGGGTAATGTGGTCAGATAGCTTGGCTTTGGAAATTATTCTCGCAGTAACATTTTGGGCCATTTGTAGAATTTGTATGTTCTTTTTCGCTACTCCTAGTAATATTCCGTTACAAAAGTCAAAGTGGGGGGTTATTAGTGCTTGTGTGATAGTTCTAAAGTCATGATTTTCTAAAAGTGGCCTCAATTGTTGAATGGAGCGAAGCTTGAAGTAAATTGTTTTGGTTATTTTCTTAATGTGGTTAGTGAAACTAAGGGTCTTGTCAAGGGTGACTCCTAAATATTTAATCTCTTCCTTGACGGACAGGGTAAAGTTCAGAATTTTGATATCGGTTGGTGGTGTGTAATTTGCGTTTCTGGATGTAATTAATACCTCAGTTTTTTTTAAATTAATTTTCAGATTGATTGAACGTAGCCATTTTTCAGCTTCCGTGAGGCAGTTTGCTATTTTGTCATAGCTGGGATCATGTATGTTGAATGCGGAGTACAACATAATGTCATCCGCATATATATGGTAATTCATCTTATATCTTTTATATATCTTATATCTTTTAGAATGACCCTCATAGTGAAACTGGGGACTAGAGATAATAAGATACCCATAAGCAGTGGACAAGAGAGTGAGGAGCATCAGGATACAAAAGCAGCTTAAAAGAGGTGGGTTTTTAGCCTGGATTGAATAGGGCTAGAGAAGGGACCCAATGAAATTTAATATGGACAAGTACAAAGTAATGCATGTAGAGAAGAATAATCCAAATCATAGCTACTCAATGCAGAATTCCATATTAAGGAAAGGATCTAGGCATCATCATGGACAATACATTGAAATCTTCTCCCCAGTGTGCAGTGACAGCTAAAAAAGAAACAGAATGTTAGGAATTATTAGAAATGGAATAGAGAATAAAACAAAGAATAGTGTAGTGCCTCTGTATTGCTCCATGTTGTGGCCACACTTTGAGTATTGTGTGCAATTTTGGTCACCACATTTAAAAAAATACATAGCAGAACTAGAAAAAGTACAGTACAGAGAAGGGTAACCAAACTAATGAGATGGAATGACTCTCCTGTAAGGAAAAGCTAAAGATGTTAGGGCTTTTCAGCTTCGAGAAGAGATGGCTGAGAGGAGATATGATAGAGACCTAAAAAATCCTGCATGGAGTGGAATGGGTAAAAACAAATCAATTGTTTGCTCTTTCAAAAAGTACAAAGAGGTTCATTGTAATATATTTAAAATAAATAGAAGAAAATATTTTTTTCACTCAATGTATAGCTAACTTTTCAAACTTGTTGCCAGAAGGTATGATAAAGCAGTTAGCATAGCTAAGTTAAAAAAAAAAATTAGACAAGTACCTGGAGAAAAAGTCAATAGACTGTAATTAAAGTAATCCCGGGGAAAGCCACTGTTTATCCCTAAATCAGTCACTTTTGGAATCAGGATACTAGGCTTCGTGGATGTACCATAACAAAAGCAACTATCATGCAGTATGAAGAACCCAGTCCAAGACGTGATAATGTGGAAAGACAGAGCTTTTATTCTTATGCAACCAATGACAACCCGACACAGGCTGTGTTTTGCTACCCTTCATTAGTGGTTAGTCTGGTAAACGCTAAAAACATAAATATGTAAACACAAAAGTCATAAAAGAACATATAACAATATGAACATAACTAAAAACAATAAAAATTGATAAAGATACTTATAATAAAAAGTATAATAATAAATAACATAATAATTAAAACATAAGGATAAAACAATCATAAATAAAAAACTGAACAAATGTGAACTATAATTACAAACTGTCCTATATACATAAAATCATGTAAAAGAAAACTATAATGAAATAAATCAGGTGTATAAAAAGAAAGGATGTGACATACAAAACCATAAATATAATTACCTCTGTTGGAGAGTATAGGATCAAAGATCTTATAACACCTTGTTATGAAAATGCCGCCGCGCCGTAGGGCAGGGTCCCGAGGCCGGTTGTAACCGGGTTCCCGGGGCCCAGCCTCCTTGCGGCAGCAGCACGGTTCAGGGTGAAGGGGGGGGGAGCGCGGAGGAGAGGGCTGGCCGGCCGGCACCAGCATCCTATGTGGGGACGCGGGAGAAGGTGATTGGTGCTGGTGCCGGCTGGGGGACGGAGCAACGGCACACGAGGGAGATCGCCGGCATGCGTTCTCCCTCTTTCCAGCGTGCTAGCCATTGAGAAGGTGTCCCTACCCACCCTCCCCTCGCTCATGGTAGTAAGGAAGGGGGCGGTCGTCACAGCTGGGTGAGGGGGGGTCATTGTTTAGTCGTGGGGCTGGCGGGGTAGCGAGCCAGCGCTCGCTGACCCGGCGGGGCATTTGAGGCAGATGCCACTTGGCAGAGGAGCGGCAGTGCTTTAGGTTGGGAGAGACATCACGGTTGTGGTCTCTGCCCGGTGGAAGGAAATTGCCGGTCTTTGCTAATAACATGGCAATGCGGGCGGTGGGGGAATGGGGGGGTGGATGATGCACCGCTTTGCTATAAATGGCTGGTGGGGGTATCACCCGGAAATTTAGGAAGCGGGGGGGGGGGGGTAATGTTTGATTTAAGAACGTTTGGTTGGCCTATGTTGGGCCGGTTTGTAATGTTATGAATAAAGCTGCGACCAACTAATTGTTCACCAAAGTTATGGTGTGTGTGTTTTCTGTTCTGGGAGATAGAGGTGGAAAAGGGGGGGAGGGGGAGGGAGGGGTGCCCATGAAGCAATTTGGGCTCGGATTGGAGAGTGGGGGTGGGAGGGCGTTGGAGTGGAGGTAAAGTGGCATGGCTGCTTGTAGGCAAGGGGTGGGCATCCGGATACCTCGGTTATTGAAACCCTGAATGTGCTAAAAAACATAAATAATAAGGAACGTTAAAAAACATTAAAAGAAATATCATATTAATACTACAAAATTATTATATGATAACTAATGGGCACTGAGGAATGTATACCATGTAGATTATAAGAAAGAAGGTAACAGGAGTGAAAAAAGCATATAAACAGGAAAAATAAAATATCAAAAGTAGCAAAAAAGTAATATGTTAACTGCTAATGTTGTGAGAATAAAATAGAAGGGGATGATTTGTTGTGTAGAAAGCATTGCCGTTCTCAAAACAAAAATGTTTTAAAACAAAAGTAAATAACTGTGTTATATCTACTGCTGCTTATGACATAGTAATAGGAGGAAAAAGGAAAGGTAATCTCTAATATTTGTGAATGTGCCTACATGTGCAGACTACAATGTTGAAAAGCTAAAGATGTTAGGGCTTTTCAGCTTCGAGAAGAGATGGCTGAGAGGAGATATGATAGAGACCTATAAAATCCTGCATGGAGTGGAATGGGTAAAAGCAAATCAATTGTTTGCTCTTTGAAAAAGTACAAAGAGGTTACATTGTAATATATTTAAAATAAATAGAAGAAAATATTTTTTCACTCAATGTATAGCTAACTTTTCAAACTTGTTGCCAGAAGGTATGATAAAGCAGTTAGCATAGCTAAGTTAAAAAAAAAAATTAGACAAGTACCTGGAGAAAAAGTCAATAGACTGTAATTAAAGTAATCCCGGGGAAAGCCACTGTTTATCCCTAAATCATTCACTTTTGGAATCAGGATACTAGGCTTGGTGGGCCTTTGGTTTGACCTACTATGGCAATTATTATGTTCTTATACTCTTTTGCACTACTAATATGAAATCTAGAGTCATTAACAGCTCTAGAGGGGCGAAAGAAAAAGGCAATTTCCACTACCCAGAGGTCCACCAGACAAGCTGAAGAGAGATTTCTTTAAGAAGTTAACATCAATGCTTGCAACTTCTAGGCAGCTGTGAAAGGCCAGTTGTCTGGTCTCATTTTTAGAACAGGGCAAAAGAAGGCAGGGCAGGGCAAAAGAGGGACAGGAGACTAGCAGCAGGCAAAGCTGATAGACTAGAGTACGAGATGTACTTTGTTGCTGGCTGAGAAGGATATAGAGAAAATTCTAGCAAATACAGATTTTGATGAGTCCTTATATCGAGTATTTTCAATAGAAGCATTAGAGGTTGACGGTGCCATGATGAAAGAGGATCTGCAAAATGTAGTTACTAGCATGCTAAACAATGAGGCAGCGGGAAGTGATTCTGCCAGAGCAAGAGCTCCATAGGTAGAGCAGATAGTGGAGAAAATGCAGGATGCATCTGGTCTTTCTGCTACGAGGGGACATGGGATAAGGGTGAAGGGAGATAGATTCAGGAGTGATATGCGGAAATATTTCTGTACGGAAAGAGTGGTGGATCCGTGTAATAGTCTCCCAGTGGAGGTGGTAGAGATGAGGACAGTAACTGAATTCAAAAAAGCATGGGACAAACACAGAGGATCTCTAAAGGTAAAAAGGGGACTGTTGTAGTTGTTGTTATGGAAGGACAGACTAGATAGGCCATGTGGTCTTTTTCTGTCATCATATTTCTATGTTTCTATGTTTCTTCTCAGCCCCAGCAGCATCAGCACTAGCACCAGTAGCTCCCAAAAGAAGCAGCGAATGTTGTGCAAAGCATCTGAGATATAGAGGTATTTTTAAAGTGCTTGAGGATCCATGCAATGTAGAGTGAACATACTTTCCGAAGGTCATTAGGTGGTGACAAGTTTTTCTGATGATGTCAGGATGATCTTTGGTCTTGACAAATATGTTAGGCAACTTTTTTTAGTAGATAATTGAGCAAAATGGAAAACATTTCCCTGGCTGAGGGCTGTGAATTTAAGGACCTTGAACAGGAAGGGGTATATAACTACCTAGGAAAAGAGGAAGGAACAACATTCAAGCAGAAATTATTCAGAGAAAAGATCAGTAAAGAATACTACAGGAGACTAAAATCATTAATGAAAAGTGTTTTAACATCATGGAATAACATACAAGCCATCAATCAGCTGGCAATCCCTGCACTCTCATACAGCCTTTGGAGTATGGACTGGCCTCTTAAAGATTTTGACAAGCTGGATGTGCGAACAAGAAAACTCTTCCATGCCCATGAGGTAATTTACAAGAATAAATGTATGCTGAGACTGTACATCCCTAGAGCTGAAGGAGGGTAAGGCTTCATAGAGATTGATTATTTTTATTTTATTTATTTATTTTAAAATATTTGTTAACCACAATATGCTCAAGCAAATAAAACATATTAAAAAAAAACCTTCAGACCCCACCCAGCATGACCCCCACTATCTCCCACCACAACCCATATACTCTCCGAACTGCTACCATACTGCTACTGTATCCAGCTGCATGATTACCATACAGAGCTACTATCATAGGCCTTCAGGCTTACTCAGGGCTAGCTCATCCAATAGGCAGACTAGGTGGTTACCTAGTGCAGCTGACCCTGATGGGTGGCACAACTCCATTTTGAAAGAAGCAGCACACATCCGTCGCTTTCAAAACTGTGTCATGCTGCCACTGCTGCTGCTCCTCTAAATCCATCTTCTTATCTTGAGGCAGCAGGTGGGCAGTGACAGCAGCAGTATGTATGTGTGCCGCCGCTTTCAAAATGGAGTCATGCTGCCAGTGTGCAGCTGCCATCTCCCTACCACTGCAAGATGAGAAGAAGGATGGAGCAGCCGCAGAGGAGGCTTCTGCCTGTGGAGGTAGGAATCTTTGGGTCAACCCTGGGCCTACCTGACAGCATTATCAGATCCAAATATACAAAAAATGCTGAAATATGAAAATAAACATCCAGAATCTGTCTCCATCATCAAACTTGGACAAGTGTTTCGAGGACTAGAAGGAATGAGCGAGAATCCACAAGCATACACAGGGAAGGAAATAAAAGAATTTACAAAATAAGAGAAAAAAACTCTGCAAAGAATTAGATCAGCAGATAAGGAAAAACAAGTGGCAAATGCACAAATTCAGTGGGAAATACATAGGGGTATGTTTACTAAACTGCGTTAGTGCTATTTGCGTTAGGAGCGCGGTAGAGACAGAAGCCCCAAATAAGGACATGGGCGGTACATCGTTGCCGAGAACGCGCGCTGCAAGGCGCCATAAATGAACGAGCACTACAGGGCACGTTACCGCGCGTTAATCTTAAGAAGGCGTGCAGGCATACAATCACAGCAACAGAGCTGTAGCACAATGGTTACAACGCTGACTGATGGTACCGGGGTCATGGGTTCAATTCCCCAGTGGGCCTAATGTAAAAGGCTGGCTGAGGCAGCACCCTTTACATTTAAGTAGTGATTGTTGAGGCATTTGACATGTATTTTAATTTGTGCTGCCAGCAAACACACCCTCACAGTGGCATAACCTAAGGTGCTGTATAAGGCACCCCATAACGCACTCCATAGGGCACATTATAAAGTGTACTGTCCGCCAAGGCACCCTATAATGGGACACCTTATAAGGCTGTGAACAAAGCCCTGGCTGGCTGCAGGACTGCACGTCACCACACAAACTGTCTGCTGTGGTTACCAGGATAGGGTTAACCCACCCGTACCCATAATGCACTGCACATGCAAATCAGCAGTCGAAAGATGGGCACAAGATTGGGTATGCAACCCCACAGCACCTCGGCCAGGTAGGGGGAACAGACCGTGTGTGGTACTGCCACAGAGTAGCCACAGACAGTCACATTGTGCGGGTACTGTGCCCACACTGAGGTTGAGATGGGGCGCCCAGCACCAGGTCCACAGCACCTTTCCTGGCTGAAATATGCCACGCTGCAGGTCCCCATCAGTGTGTGATAGGTAGCTCCGTTAGACACACCTAGGATACATCTGTGTCCTGCTGTATGTCTCGGTCATGTCTAGTCCTTATGGGCGATGATGCACCCAGAATAGTGCATATCCTGTGTTGGTGCCATGGTTACCTGCTGTAGGTGAAGGGGGGGTGTACGGACCCATGGGCAGATCATGTACCACCACACAACCCACCCTCTGGGGCTCAGGTTGGGAAACAGGATCACCCACCAATAGATCCACAGTCTACCTCCCTGCAATGGTAGCAGTAGAGGGGACCATCAACCCCAGCCCTGCTAGGGAACAGACAGAGCGGTACACATCTGTAACACAATAGCAGACAGACGGCAGGCCTAGAAATGCTCAGTTGCCCCCCACCATTATCTGACATTCTCCAGCAGCAAGCCTCCAGCCGCTGCACCCTGCAAGGTGTTCCAGCAAGACACATACTAGCTGCAGACAGTCCGCCAACTAGTCCATAGTGCATGGTCCTGGAGAAGATGCATGTACCCAGAACGGGGACGTCAGCATACACACCAAGCAGATAAGTCAGTGATTGGGCCCCAAAAGGAAACCCATATATATCACATGAAAAAAATGCCATATAGCACTATGGGGGAACCTAGCCATGCCATGGTCACTGCTCAGTCAGGGTGAGAGTGATCTCCCAGCAGGACATGCTATGGCCACCCTGTCCGTGCAGGTGGTACCGGGCACTACAATGTCCGAGCCATTGCCCTATGCCCTGTGCAGATGCGACCAGGCCAGGCCACCCTATCCAGGCTATTCCTACAGTACCTTGCTCTTCATTATGCACATTGACAGGCCAATACTGGCAACAGTGCTAGCAGTGTGGGCTGTGGAGGGTGTTGGCAGCCACCACACACTGGATAGACAGACACACACTCCCCACACCTATGCCAGCATTGTGCAACTATGTTTATGTTTGTACGTTTAGGTCTATATTCAGACCCCACTATGTGTGCTGTGTATTACCTCTATACTTTTTATCTATGCCCCAACTTTTCGTCTTGATTTATGATAACTCCCAATAATATAATCAAACCGCTTCTGATCGCTGGAAGTAGCGGTATATAAGTGATTGCTAAATAAATAAATAAAAAAACTATAGAGATATTGGGCAGCCCAGGCCACCACACCAGTCCTGGGCACAGTGCAGGCATGGCTATGGTATGCAATACTGTAGGAGTCACTGCCCAGGTTGGTAAACACTGTCAGACACAAGACCTGTAGCACACTCCACAGACATCAGAAAGGTTGCTATGATGCAGCTCACTCAGAATATTGTACTTAACCTAGGAATTGCTATCTGCCAGTAATCATAGCCACCTTTTTAAAGATGTGTACCATATTCCCAGGTTTAGGGTGGCATTACTAAGGTATGCCAGTGCCAGTACTGGGAGATGCACGCAGAGCCCAAAGTCCTGCCTCTCCAGGAGGCTTTGGATAATGGGGCCTGTGGGTGTGGGTGTGTCTGCCCCTGTTGGCTGCTGCTTTACAGCAGAGGTTCCCAACTCCAGTCCTGCGGTGCCAAACACTGTTCGGGTTTTCATGCTGTCCCTCATGAATATTGGAAATGGGGGCGCTGGATGAGAATGTCCACAGTCTTGGCAAAGGCAAATATTAGTATGACTTGCAAAGGATTGTGGGAAATGTAGTCCATTCATACCAGAATCAGCCGTTCACAAATAAATGAGTTGTGCTTGCTCGAGTGTTAAGCAAAGAAAATATATTTTATTTATGGGGTTATTTCTCCCACACAGATTTACTTGGTAGCACAAAAAGGATACTTGCTTTCAGTATTATACTTAGGAAAACAAATCAGGAACAACAACTGAACTTCTTAAGCAATCAAATCAAACAATAAAGACCTTGATGGGAACAGAAAGGTCTTTCAATGGGCTCCTGCTAATACCTTTTAGCAGTGCTCCAAAAACAAAACAAACCCCCCAAAAAAAGGAATCAAAAACTGTTCTTTTTCAAGGATAACTTCTTGTATTTTCACACACACTTAGAAGTGTCCTTTTAGAGCCCACGTGCAATTATGCAAGGCTTAATTGCTAACAATTAACCAGCTGCAAACCTCTTGGCTGGTTTACTTTCTATACGTGGCTCAAATCCTACCCAAAGGCTTTCTTGTAAACTTTTCTGGGTAGATAAAAGAACAAGATATATTTCTTTTTGATGGTTGTTGCATTTGTGAAAGTATATTACCACAGCAGCCTAGACAGAGAGCAATCCATGTAGTCACACTGTTCATTTATAATATCTCCTTCCTCTTCAACTATCATAGAATCAATATCATGGACTGGCTCAGGGGAATTTCTTAATGGAGCACTCTCAGGACAATACTGGTTTCCCTGCTGTCTTCCAAGTGAAGAGCTAGGGCATAGATCAGTGTTCATACCTGAGCTTCCATTGCTGTTAGAGTTCCTCTCCAGATATCCTGGCCAGTATGTAGTCCAGTTTTTATGTCCAGCCTTCCAATCAAGATCCCTGGACACTGGGTCCCTCTTCACATACCTTCTTGCACTGGTCTTAGGGCCCCTTCCCAATGCAGCTGTCTCCCTCACAGGTGCTGTCTGGGGATTCCTGGCTCTGTAACCCCACTCCTCTGGCTTTCCCCAGTCCAATGGAGTATGCTTGCCTCTGGAATGACTCCCAGCACACGTACTGCTATGAACTCCATTAGACCTCCAAGATGCTTTCCTCTTCTTTCTTCCACGCTGCTTCTTACTCTCTCTGTCCTTGAGCTCTGGGTTCCTCTGCTCCTGTACCGTCTGCAACTGCTGATGCCTCAGCTCCTGCTGATTATGTGTAGAATAGGCTTTACTTTTAACTTGTTTAGAGGGATACTCCACCCTAGCACAGCGCAGCTGTGCTGAATCAAGCCCTGCCCTTGGAGATGAGTGATTGGGGATTACCTCATAGCTCTCCTGATTGAACACACGTTTCCCCACTTCAGCTCTTCTATAGGGTGTTTGAAACCTGGTGCATTCTGGGACTGGTAGTCTTTTATGAAAACATTCTGTTTTATTATTTCTACCAGAAAAGACAGGTTGCTTGTTCAGAGCCAATTCACCTCTATTATAGCTCCTTCCTGAACTATGATAAGCTTCCTTATCACAATATGCATGAGATACATCTGCATACCATGGGGATGGTGCATAGAAATGCAGCACAGGCATCTTTATCAGAGGCAGCATGGAACCGGAATGGTGTTTGGCCCTCCAGGACTGCATTTGGGAGACTCTACTCTAGGTAATGTGCATGTTTATGGTGTCCGTGCTCTGTAGGGTAAAATATAGGTGTCTTGGGCATGTTTACGTCATCTGCACTAAAGGTGCTGTCTGTATTAGCACGTTGAAGTAGTGGGTAAAATATGGGGACTGGGTTAACAGGAACCACAGCTGGGGCTTGAACCTGTGAACCTCTGCTTCTAAATACACTGGTTTTGTGCACTGCACCACCTTGTTGTCACAAAGTCAGTACATTTCTTGGTGATACCATGACTGTTCGTCAGACGGGGCCCGTCTATTGCAGTACACGGCACCCACCTACACAGGGCTAGGCCACGGTCTGCTCTGGGCAGCTGCCACTGCCCCCTCCACCAGCAGTATCCCTCAGTCACCATGCTGACATGCCCTTCTGCTGGTGGTGCGCAGTCTCAGGCCATCCAGTGTGCAGGTAGGCGGCTGCCTATGGTGCGGGTTCTAGGGTAGGGGTGCCTGCATAGACATCCATGCTCCCCCCAGCCCCGCCTGCCAATGTTCCGTGCCCTTGGGGGTAGCTGTTGGGTACTATCCCCTGTGACACTGTGGGAAACATGCTCGTGCCCATGTTGGGCCTTCAGCAGTCGCTGTCTGGCTGCTCTGCTGTTTCAGCATTTGTATGGGCCACCTAGGCATCACCCTAGTCCGCACTATGGCCCAGCTCCACCACAGCAGGTGCCGCCTGCGGCCCTCTGTATCCCCTTCTCCGGCATCTGTCCAGTTGCCGTTCTGACATGCCCGCCCTGATGTTGTGGGATATGTGCACTCCATAGGAACTCTGTCCGATTGTGGGGGAAACCCTGAGCAGCGCTATTTCACTGTGGGCTCCTTCACCTTGTATGGGGACAGAGTATAGACCCTTCCACGATTTATATCTTTTCTATGGAGCTTACTCGGGGAGGGAGGGGTTGATGTTTCTCATTTATACCACTATTGGCCAGCTTGGTTATGGGTTTTTTTCCAGTTTGTTGGGGTCATTTTCAGTGTTTCTGTGCCCTTTTGTTCTGTGCACATGTATCACACATCACTTTTTTTTTGTTTCCCTGCCTGGGCTGTACATTGCTGACGCTGAAATGGTCTCTCTCCCCTGTAATGTGCATTTAATGGCAGGTTTTCATTCGCGTTGGAATTCAGCTCTTCAGATCAGCGCGTTAGTGTGAAGGGAACCTCTCCCCGCCCACTCTCCGCCCACTGACCCCTTCTCTCCGCCCTCTCTCCACCTTCTGCGGTGTTTTACCGCGCCGCGGGGCATTATGATTGTTAGCGCATCATAACGCGCGTTATGTAACGTTAACGATCGTAAGCGCAGCATAACGTGCGTTATGATGCACTTACAATCGTTAACATTACATAATGCGCGTTATGTACGATTACCGCAGTTTAGTAAACATACCCCATAGTGTTACGCCATTGTCCTCCAGGTGATATAAAACCCTATCACATTGAGGAGATATCTCTAGGGCCATATGTCCATGAGGGGAGGGTTAGGACAACGGTTATAGTTGGTGATTTGATCATTAGGCAGGTACTTAGCTGGTTGGCCAGTGGACCTGAGAATCGCCTGATAACATGCCTGCCTGGTGCAAACGTAGCAGAGCTCACGTGTCATCTAGAAAAGATGTTACATAGTGTTGGGGAGGAGTCAGCTGTATTGGTATATGTTGGTACCAATGACATAAGAAAGTGGGGTAGGGAGGTTCTGGAGGCCAAATTTAGGCTTTTAGGTAGGAAGTTGAAATCCAGAACTTCCAGGGTAGCATTCTCAGAAATGCTTCCCATTCCACGTGTGGGACCCAAAAGGCAGGCAGAGCTCCAGAGTCTCAATGCATAGATGAGACCATGGTACAAAGAAGAGGTTTTTTTGTTTGTTAGGAACTGGGGAACATTCTGGGGAAAGGAGGGGCTTTTCCAAAGGGATGGGCTCCACCTAACCAGGATGAAACCAGGCTGCTGGCATTAACTCTAAAAAGGAGATAGAGCAGCTTTTAAACTAGATAATAGGGGAAAACCAACAGTTGCCCAAGAGCGCATGGTTCAGAATGATGTATCCATGAAGGTTACTAGCAAAAGATCAAAGTTAGGGCATATCGACAGAGCTGTTCCAATAAAAACAAAAGTAAGCCAAAAGCTCTTAAGTACAGAGTGGACAGAACTTAAAGAATCCAAATTATCCATGCCTACCAAAAACCAGATTAATATGAATAAAATATGACCTCTAAAATGCTTGTATGCAAATACTAGAAGTCTCAAATACACCAACCATACACCCCAACCAGGTTAGAAGATACAATTATAGCAACAAAACCTAGTATTAATAAACCCGTTCTTTCAAAATCATTTTTTGTAACTATTTTTTTGTCGGAAAGGCCAACCAAGCCAAGAGGATCATGCCTCATGCAGTTGTGGCCCGTCCATTTTATTAATAAGATAACACTTTTATTTCAATCATTTTTATTAGGTTTTTCAAAATATTTCAGGACCAGCCAGTACAGAGAATGAAAAAGTACAAAAGCTCAGTTGTCAGAACAGCCGCTTAACAATCAATTTATTTATTTTATTTATTTTTTATTTATTTAACAGTTTTTATATACCGCACTATTTATCATCAGTGCGGTTCCCATTGAACAACAAATACCTAACAATATAAAATTGATATAGGCTTACAGATAACAAGGAAGGTAAACTGGGTATAAAACCGGGGAAAACTATATACAATAAATATGTAACATCATGGCTTGGTATTTACAGAGATGTAGCACTTTCCACATTTTTACAGCATTTGTTCTGGGTTGTTGCTATGTGGAGGGGAGTTAAGTGAGTCAGGCGGATGGGAGTTCTGAGGTATGTATGGTAGCTGGAAGTGCAAAGTGAATAAATAGTGCTTAATGGTCTTTCTGAATTGAGTGATATTCCTTATTGATCTGATGCTGGGAGGGAGTTTGTTCCAGCACTTGGGAGCATATGACACAAAAGCCCTGTTATTGGTTAATTGAGTCCATTTTGTGGCGATGCTAGGAGTAACTAGTGTGTTTTCCGTTGCTAGTCTCCTGGATCTGTTGTCTGGTGCATGAGTGAGGAGATTTGAGATTGAGGCAGGAGATATTTTATTAATGGCCTTAAACGTGATGAGTAAAGTTTTATATGTTATTCTGCAGCTTATCGGGAGCCAGTGTAGATCGATTAGTATTGGTGTTATATGATCTCTTTTTGAAGCTCCTGACAAGATGCGGGCTGCCGCTTTCTTTGCCAGTTGAAGTGGACTTAATGTACTCTTTGGGAGGCCCTGAAGAATGATATTCGCATAGTCGAAGTGGGGTGTGACTATTGCTTGGAAAATTGTGCGGAAATCCTTGGTCTCCAGCATTGGTTTCAGGTGGCGCAGTGTTTATTGAGTTGTTGATCGAGTGTCACACCAAGGTACTTTATGGTGGCCTTGATTGGGAGTTCTGCATCTCTTACTATGAGGGTAGGTGGTGGAGAGAATTGCTTGTTTCTTGTGGCTATGAGTACTTCAGTTTTCTTGAAATTTATTCTCATGTTCTGAATGAGGAGCCAGTCAGTTATAGCATTGAAGCAATTGATTAGTCCCGAGTAGTCAGGATTTGAGACATTGATCTGTGTGAAGATTAGCACGTCATCTGCATATAATAGACAGGATATATCGAAGTCTCTGGTGATTTGGCAGATTGGCTACATATATATGTTAAAAAGCAGCGCAGATAAAGAAGAACCTTGGGGTACTCCTTGTTTCTGTTGAAAGAGTTCAGATGTATTGTTGCCTATACGGACCTGTTGCAATCGATCTTCTAGGTATGATTTGCACCAGTCCCATGCAAGGTTATGGATGCCTTTTTCGTGGAGTCTAGCTAGTAGAATCTTATGGTCGACTGAGTCAAATGCTGCTGATATGTCCAGGAAAATCATTGCAATGGCCTTGTGAATGTTGTCAATCCCGCATATGAGTTTGTTGAATAGTGAGGTCATGAGTGTTTCTGTTCCATGAGCTTCACGGAATCCGTGTTGGCATGGGTCCAACGGGGCTTCTGTGTCTATGTGCTGTTGTATCTGCCTCTGAGTTTCTTTTTCAAGTATCTTGGCTAGAAAGGGAATACTTAAAATTGGGCGGTAAGACTCTTCCTTCTTTGGGTCCATTTGGTTGTTTTTTAGCAGTGGACGGATTGATGTTTGTTTTAGGGCAGTAGGAAAAACCCCAGTTATGTAGGAGAGGTTTGCAATCTTAGCTATGCAAGGGCTAAGGTCTGCACGTAAGGTTTTAATCCAATGTGCCGGACATGGATCATTTGGTGCCGTGGTGGTGTTTATGGCGGCAATAATGTCTTCGATGGTTTTTCTTGATGGAGGTGAGAATTTATCGAGTGAGGCTTGAGCTTGAGCGAGTTGGGTTAGTACTTGTGATGAGGTTGTATTCGTCTTGACTAATTTGGATTGGATGAAGTTGGCATATAATTGTGGTTTTATGGATTCTTCTTGTGGTGGCGATGGCTCTTTGGTTAGCGTCTTTACTAAGTTAAAGAGATCCCGTGGTCTGTTTAGTGCTCTGCTGAGAAGATCGGAGTGGAATTCTTTCCTTGTGGCCCAAGTTAGTTCACGATGCTCTTTGAGGTGACTAAGATACTCTTCCTGGTCCTGGCTGATGTGGGTGTGTCTCCATTTTCTTTCTAACTTCCTCAGATGAAGTAGAGATGTTCGCAGTTCTGAAGAGAACCATGGAGCATCCTGTTTTTTATTGGAATGATTCTTGGGTGGGAGTTTCCTGTTCATGATTGGTTGTTGGGCATATTGATAGAGTGTGTCATTCCAGTTAGAAATCAATTCGTTCAGGTTGTCCGTTGGCTTGTATAATTTTGGCAGCGCTTGTTTAGTGAGGATCTCTATGTCGAGCGGCTTAAATCGCCCTGAATTTGCTGTTGAAGTGACTGGCTGAGTGTGTGTGTTTGGCTCTGTAGGTATCTGAAATGTGATCAGGCTATGGTCTGACCAGGGGACTGGGGTAATAGATAGTTGGATATGGCTATTTAAGCTCGAGACTGCTGGTGGAGCAAATATCAGATCAAGGATGTTCCCTTGATTGTGTGTAGGGTTGTGCACGATTTGCTTGTATCCAAGGTCTGTCATTGCATCCAGAAAAGTACTAGATAAGTCGTGATGTAGAGAGGGGAGATTAAAGTCACCTAACAACCAGTTTGGTTTTTTGGGGTTATCAGGGTTGCAGGCCAGGTTGATTATATCCGAGAGATCTTCTGCTATTGCGTTTGGTGCCGAGTAAATGAGATTGATAGAGTTGCTTCTATTTGTGATAGTTATGGTGTCTAGGTTCTGGGAGCTCCTGGTTAGGGACACTCGGTATTGCAGTTCGGATTTTGCTATTATGAAAACTCCTCCACTTCTTCTATTATCTCTGTTGCAAGCGAAGAGTGAGAAGTTAGGGGGGTGATTTGGTTAACTAGGGCAGTGTCTGAGTCAGAGAGCCATGACTCAGTGACCATTAGTAGGTCTAGATTGTAGTTGGATATTAGGTCTGTAATGGCTGGCCATTTGTTGCGAACAGACCTTGCGTTAATGAGTGCAATTCTAGAACACTCAGTGCTACAGGAAAGTAAGTAAGTGCATTTGTACAGCCAGCATAGAAAAACAAACACAGTAACAAAAACATTAACACCATCTGAACAAACCTATGAAGTCTCCCCAAGGAACTAACTAATGGGGTTGCCTAATGCACCAACCCACAAATTACACATAATATGCTCGAAGCAATGCAGACTCCCCAAAAAAGAAAAGTGGACATACATATCGGAAAAGGAAGAGAGTCACCAAAAGAGAGAAAGCTAAGGGACACTGTGTCAGTCCACAAAAATAACTACAAGACTGCGTTGTCGAATATATACTACCCAAGGAGCACCCCATCTCTTATCCCCCCCCTCCATACCCTATTCCCCTCCCCCCCCCCTCCCCCCCCCCCCTCTAGCACGGGCAAGGTGTCAATATCTCGGCAGGATAACAATGCACAGGTCCTCTCCCATCCATCCATCACCAGAGGCAGTTTCAAATCTCCCGGGGCAGTACTATTCCCATGTAATGCAGATTACATCATCAAGGAGGCACGTAGGGGGAAGTTGGCCAACCTAGACATTCAGAACTAAAGCCCGTTCCTTAGGGGACAGGTGAAAGATCATAGGGGACCACAATGCCATGAACGCATCCCAACTTTGACCTCCTCTTTGCTTCGCCGTCGTTTTTTCCAGGCGTAGCAAATCGAACATAGCTGATTCCCAAAGTACCAGATCCGGAGGGGTGTTCTCAATCCAGCGGCACAATAGGGACTTCTTTACTACCAAAAAACCACGCTCCAACAGCGCCCGATGCCCAGCCGTCAGCCCATCAGCGCACAACCCCCAACTATGGAAAAGACAGATCTCTCTGTGAGCCACAAATCTTATGCCCAACCAACCCGCAAGCCTCCGACAGACCTGCATCCAGAGATCCTGAACCAGCTGGCATGCCCAAAATTTGTGCAGGAGGGTGCCGGATTCAGAGCCACACCAGCCACAGAGAGCCGAGTCCTTAAGCCCCACCTGCGAAGCCCATTTATCACTAGTGTATGCTCGCCACAGAAATTTATATTGAAGCTCCTGCAAATACACCCACTCCGGCCCTTTCACAATCCCGAGAAAAGCCACCTGGAGTAATTCCGTCATCAAGTCATCCACTCCATCCCATTGCCACCGCGCGGTCAACTCCGTGAGGAACACGTCCCCCCTACTTGGCCGAATGAGCGTCCTACAGGCCTCATCTCCCCGTTGATTTTCAACTAATCTCTCCAGTACTAAGCGGGGGGTATCCTTCGCTCCCCCATCATGTCGAGTCAGGGTCAGGCCCCGCAAATAATGTCGCACTTGCAAATACCCATAGAAATCTTGTTTCGGAAGAGAATATCGCCGCTGCAAATTCTGAAAGCTATCTATAGTCCGACCATCCGCCATATAGAGGTCTCCCACACAGACCACCCCTTTCTCCAGCCAACCCTGAAACACACTCGGTCTAAAGAAGCCAGGAGCAAAATCTGGGTTGCCCACCAGGGGAAGCAATGCCGAGCCTCTCCAATTCCACCCGAAGCGCTGACATAGTACTTGCCAGGCGGAGTGCAGGGCGCCCATATAACTCCCCCCCACCCCTTTCCAAAAGTTCGATGCTAGCTTGCCCATCTGCACAACATAGAGGCGATGATACCTTTTAACTACCTTTTAACTTTCGAAAGGGAGACTATGATAAAATGAGGAAAACAGTCAAGAAAAAACTAAAAGGAGCAGTTGCAAAGGTTAAAGACGTACATCAGGCTTGGCTGTTGTTGAAAAATACTATCTTGGAAGCCCAGACCAGCTGTATTCCACGCTTTAAGAAAAGTGGAAAGAAGTCCAAAATACTGCCAGCATGGTTTAAAGTTGAGGTCAGAGAGGCTGTTGTTGCCAAAAAAGCATCTTTCAGGAAATGGAAAAAAAGAGCCAAATGACGAAACCTGGAAACAGCACAAGCACTGGCAAGTCAAATGCAAGGCATTGATAAGGCAGGCAAAGGGAGAATTTGAGAAGAAGCTTGCTGCAGAAGCATAAACGCGAAGTAAAGACCTTTTCAAGTACATTCGTAGCAAAAAACCTGTGAGAGAGTCAGTTGATCCATTAGATGATAAAGGGGTTAAAGGAGCACTAAGAGGCGACAAGGCGATAGCAGAGAGACTGAACAAATTCTTTGCTTCAGTCTTTACTGAGGAAGATGTAGGGATGTTACCCATGACTGAAGTGGTATTTAAAGGTGCAGAAGAATTGAAGGTAATATCGATACATCGAGAAGATGTATTACAACTATTAGATAAGCTGAAGAGTAGCAAATCACCTGGGCCGGATGGTATACATCCAAGGGTATTGAAAGAACTGAAATATGAGATTGCAGACCTGCTATTAGTAATCTGTGAACTATCATTAAAATCATCTCTAATACCTGAAGATTGGAGGATCGCCAATGTAACACCAATTTTTAAAAAGGGTTCCAGGGGTGATCCGGGAAACTACAGACCGGTGAGCCTGACGTCAATACTGGGAAAAATGATAGAAACCATCATAAAGAATAAAATTACTCAGCATGTAGATAGTCATGAACTAATGAGAGACAGCCAACATGGCTTTAGAGAAGGAAGATCTTGTCTTACTAATCTGTTATGTTTTTTTGAAGGAGTGAATAATCAGGTGGACAAAGGTGAGTCGTTGATATTGTGTATCTGGACTTTCAGAAAGCCTTTGACAAGGTCCCTCATGAGAGACTTTTGGCAAAACTAAAGAGTCATGGGATAGGAGGCAGTGTACTATTGTGGATCAGGAACTGGTTAAAAGATAGAAAGCAGAGGGTAGGGCTAAATGGCCAATTTTCCCAATGGAGAAAGGTGAATAGTGGTGTACCCCAGGGATCTGTGCTGGGTCCGCTGCTTTTTGACATATTCATAAATGACCTGGAAAGTGGAATAATGAGTGAGGTTATCAAATTTGCAGATGACACAAAACTATTTAAAGTTGTTAAAACCCAAGAGGATTGTGGAAAATTGCAAGAGGATCTTGATAAATTGGAAGACTGGGCATCAAAATGGCAGATGAAATTGAATGTGGATAAGTGAAAAGTTATGTACCTAGGGAAGAACAGCCCAAGCTATGGTTACACGATGCAAGGTTCCACATTAGGAACCACCACCAAGGAAAAAGATTTAGGCGTCATTGTGGATACCATGTTAAAACCCTCGGCCCAGTGTGCAGCGGCGGCCAAGAGAGCAAATAGAATGCTAGGTATGATAAGGAAAGGAATGGAAAATAAAACAAAGGATATTATAATGCCTCTATATCGTTCCATGGTGAGACCGCACCTTGAATATTGTGTGCAATTCTGGTCGCCGTATCTTAAAAAGGATATAGAGTTATTAGAAAAGGTTCAGAGAAGAGCCACCAAAATGGTAAAGGGGATGGAAGGATACTCCTATGAAGAAAGGCTAAAAAGGTTAGGGCTCTTTAACCTGGAAAAGAGACGGCTGAGGGGAGATATGATAGAAGTCTATAAATCAATGAGCGGAGTGGAACGGGTAAACGTAGATCGATTGTTTACCTTATCAGAATATAGAAAGACTAGGGGACATGCAATGAAGCTACAGGGTAAACTATTTAAGACTAATAAGAGAAAATATTTTTTCACTCAACGTGTAATCAAACTCTGGAATTTGTTACCGGAGGATGTAGTAAAGGCTGTTAGTGTAGCTGGGTTTAAAAAAGGTTTGGACAAGTTCCTGGAGGAAAGGTCCATAAGCCATTATTAAGAAGGGACCCAGGATATCAATGCTTGAACCAATACAAGCATTGTGGAACCTGTGTCCCTTGGGGAAACTGCTAGGTACATATGACCTAGATTGGCCACTGTTGGAAACAGAATACTGGGCTTGATGGACCTTGGTCTGACCCAGTATGGCATATCGTATGTTCTTATGTTCTTAACCACTCGGCCACACCTTCCTCCACTTATTGCAGAGAATATAATTTTTGGCAAGACTTTTTTTCTACTCCATAAACACACAATCAAAAGTCTCATATACAAAATAGACTAGATAATATACAGTACTCTATAATAACTCAAAAACACTTTCTTATGTTCTTATGATATGGGTCGAAGGCTTCATCAAGGGGCGCGCAGCCCCCAGTTCCTCCCAATAGGGCTCCCACATGAAATGCTAAATAACGAAGATTGTAATTTCGTAATGAGGGCATTTCCAAACCTCCTTCTTCCCTCCTGCTCATCAATGCCTGCAATGAAATTTGAGATCGCTTACCCTTCCACAAAAACCCCCGCAAACCCATTTCAAAACGCTTCCAGTCCGCATTTGAAATCCACAGTGGTAACATACAGAGGACATACAACCATCGGGGAAATTCTACCATGACATAGAGAGCAATTCTCCCCCGAAGAGGCAAGGGCAGACGTCGCCACCCCTGGAGGGTTTGTAGGCTGTGAGTTAAGAGGCCAGGAATATTTGCTTGATATAAAGAGTCTGGTCAGTCCGGCAATTGTATCCCAAGATACTTAATAGCCCCATTTGCCCAGACTAATGGGAATTCCCCCTCCCATTTTGGCTTCACCTTGCCCCCCACGTCCAATACGACAGATTTCAGTGTGTTAATTTTTAAACCCGAGAAACTGCCATATTCCCTTATCAGCTGGAGTAAGCGCTGTAGGGAGGCAGGCAAGTCAGTTAAGCAAAGTAGCATGTCGTCAGCAAAAGCGCTGATTTTTAATTCCTCCCCACCCATCCGAATGCCCGCTATCCCCCCATCCTGCTGAATGGCTCGGAGTAAAGGCTCCAACGCAAGGACAAACAACAGGGGCGACAGCGGACATCCCTGGCGCGTGCCTCTCTCCAGAGTGAAAGGCTCCGAGAAAATCCCATTAACTCCCACCCTAGCTGAGGGTTGTTCATAAAGCGCTCTAACCCAGTGCACAAAATTTCCGTGTAAGCCGAAACCCGTCAAGACATCCCAAAGATACGCCCAGGCAACCCTATCGAATGCCTTTTCTGCATCCAGACTCACCAATAGTAAAGCTTCGTCTTTCCTTAAGCAGTGCTCCATGCCTAACAACAGTTTGGTAATATTACGGGACGCCTCCCTGCCCTGCACAAAGCCCACCTGTCGCTCATCGATTAGCCTTGGCAGGATCGGATTAAGCCGGTCCGCCAAAATGGACACCAAGATTTTCATATCGCAGTTAATAAGAGATATGGGTCTGTTGGAGGCTGGGTTCACCGTATCTTTGCCCGGTTTCGGAATGACCGTAATATCGGCACAGCGCATATCTCTAGGGAAAATCCCCGCGGTACGGGCATCGTCATACATCACCACCATGGACGGGGCCAACCGCGACGCCAGCATTTTATAATATTCAATACTGAACCCATCTGGGCCAGGGGCTCGATGCGGTTTACCCCTTTTAATGCCCTGGAGAATCTCCCGCACTGTCAGCGGGACGTTCAGCACCTGCAGCTCGTCCACCGTCACTTGTGGGAGTGATAAGGTGGCCAAGAAATTGGCTCCCTTCGAGTAGTCTCTCTCCTCTTCACTATACACCTGGGCATAAAACGCTCTAAAAGTCTCAGCTATTCGTGCCGGCTGATGATGCAAGGCGCCTGACTCTCCCCGAAGGACGATAAATAAGGGAATAAAGCGGGCCCCCCGAGGATCCCGAACAAGTCGGGCTAGTAAGGTACCCGAACGATTTCCATACCGATAAAGGCGATGCCGATAGTAGTACATCGACAAGCGTGCCCTGCTTCCGAGTAAGTCATTTAATGCCGCCTGCGAGCGTAGGTATTCCCGCTGCAAAGCCTTATCTCCCCCTTTACCCAGCCGACGTTGGAGATCTTGCAGATTACGTTCCAATACAAGCAAACTTTGATCCATATGTCGGCGTCGCGCTGCGACATAGGAGATAATTGCACCCCTTATCACCGCTTTACTGGCTTCCCAGAATAAGATTGATGAACACTGGGGAGTGTCATTAAAGTGAACATACTCATCCCACTGTTTTTCAAGATATTGCCGAAAGGCCTCGTCCTCCCAAAGATAGGCGGGGAACCGTCACCCCATCCTCGAGGGTCCTTGAAAATCCCAAAGAATCCAGATCAACCCATGGTCTGAAACCGCGATAGGGTCTATTCCCGCTTGTAATACCCGGGGCAGCCCTCCTTCGTTGACCAAGATGTAATCTATACGAGACCACGTGTGATGCGCACGCGACTGGTGTGTATATTCGCGTGCCCCTGGATTGAGAACTCTCCACACATCTATGAGATCTCCCATTCTACACAGGTACCCAACCCCCTTTCGTGTCCAGGAGCCCATGTTAGTCTGTTGGGATTTATCCAGACCCGGATCGTGCTGGCAATTAAAATCTCCCGCAACAATCAATTTATTCTTTCCAGGGTTGGCTACTAACCTCAATATCTTTTTGAAGAAATCATGGTCATAAGCATTCGGGGCATAAAGGTTCATGAACCACACGGATTCATTATACAGCTTAGCGCACATTAAGATGTAACGGCCCTGAGGATCAGCCTCTACATTGCTCACGTCACAGGGCACACCCTTTTTTATTAAAATCACAACTCCCGCTTTTTTTTGTGCCTGAAGCCGCCCCGTAAGCAGCCACCACCCAATCTCTAGCGAGCTTGCGATGTTCCAAGGCACTTAAATGAGTCTCTTGCAACATGGCGATATGGACACCCTTTCTCTTCAATGTCTGCAAAATTTTAGTGCGTTTAATTGGAGAGCCTGTCCCTCCCACATTCCACGAAACTATCTTTACCTCAGGCATGGCACCAAAGCACATCAGAAAACAGCAGCTGATACAACTGTGTGTGCCTCCAAGGGTGCCCAGCCTCACCCCCAGAGTTCAAGCGGAGTACCATCCCCATGCGGGACCTCCTAGCAAACAAACCTGTATCCCAGACCACCCTCCAGACCTTCCAAAATACCGTACCATCCCACCTGCGAGAACCCCCCCTATCCTTTCCCCATCCCCGCTCCCCTCCCGCCCCACTCTCCCGCCCAGTCTGCGCCCACCCCTCTCCCCACCCACTCCCCCCCCATTCAGCACTCCCCCCTCACATACACAAACTTCATTTGCAAAGAGAACCACAGATCCCCCATCATCCAACTCACACAGTCTTCCCACCTCACGCACTCCCCCCCCAACAAGAAAACCTCAATCAAACCCCCACACAAACCAGCATGCATACAAATATACAAAATAGCAATAATATCAAAAACAGTAGCACACCCTCTCCCTCCCCACACTCCCCCATATCTCAACATCCCTTCGGTCCTGCGGCCTTGAGGCAAGGCCCTCCCAAAGGGAGACAGATCACTGTTCATAGCGCCTCCGGGCCACCCACAAACGGGCGTTGGCACCAAATGATTGAAAAATAGTCTTGGGCACCGCAAACGGATCCCAAAAGCTGAGCAAGCTCAAAGCCTGCAACCAATAGTCACGCAGGTTTGAAGCACTGCAAGCCTTGCAGGAGTGTGCACCCCCGAGCATGGTCTCCTTCGGGCCCTTCAGGGCTCTGTGTCCCCAGAGGCTCCTCGTTTGGCCGCAGTCGGTGACAGAGGCGGGTTCATTTTCGCCAGAAACTTGCGGGCTTCCTCCAGCTTCTCGAAGGAATGAGCGGCGCCCATGTGGAAAACCTTCAAAATCGCTGGGTATAGAAGGGCAAACCGAATACCCTTTTGCACTAGCGTGGTGCATATAGGAGAGAAGTCTTTGCGTTTGGCAGCGAGTGAGGCAGAATAATCCTGGAACAGTAGCACAGCTACATTGTCAAGCTTCAGCTCGCGTCACTTACGGTAGGCCTGCAGCAGAGCAGTTTTGTTGTGGAAGTTCAAAAGTCGCGCCAACACTGGCCGCGGCCTGCCTCTACCTTCAATCCACTGCCCCAACCGATGAGCCCTTTCCACCTTTATTTGACCCATCAGGTCCGGAAGGCCAAGCTCCTTCGGCAGCCATTCCTCAAAGAGCTGAATGAGTTGGGTGTCTGCCCAAGTTTCGGGTACCCCCACCAATCTCAAATTGTTCCGTTGGGAGCGATTTTCAAGGTCATCCACTTTCTGAAGCAATGCCTCGATCTGCTTTTGCTGCACAGCGGTGCTCCATTCTAAAGCCAGTTCGCCCTCCTCTAGCACAGTCACCCTTTGTTCCACTTCGTCCACGCGCCTCGTGAGGTCTGTAAAAGTTTCTCCCATCTCTTCCAGCTTTTTTAGCACGTTGTCAAATTTGGGGTCAAGTAATTTTACCACTTCGAGCGCTACCTCCTCCGGGCTGGATTCTCCACTCTCTGTATCCGGAGATCCCGGCATACTGCCAGAGCGGGCCGCGGCCGCCATTTTAGATTCCCTCGTGCTCGGAGGCTTCTCCTTCCTTGATGCCGCTCTCATAGCCTTCCCAATATAAGTTAGGTCGCCAGAAAAGGCACAGCACACGAGCTGTGCAGCTAGTACACCAAGTCCAGTGGGCAATGCCCCTCTAGCAGTTGTAAGTGCCGGTTAAAGGGCAGGTTTCTTCGGGCAGCCCGGGAGCGCGACGAGGAATGCTCCTCACCCGCTCATGCGCTCACGTGATCTCCTAAGATAACACTTTTAATCTTGTTTGAAAACAGCTTCTCAATATGTTACTTAGCTGAATCTTTTTCTTGAAGAAGGCTGTACAAAAAACGCCACAGTCAGCGAAAGTACGACGTGACACGTTTCGGGGTATTAAAACTAATTCCCTGCTTCAGGTCAAAGCTGCCATGCAGTGAAGCTTCCAGCCATCAAAACCCGGCAGCTTTGACCTGAAGCAGGGGATTAGTTTTAATACCCCAAAAAATGTCACGTCGTACTTTCGCTGACTGTGGCGTTTTTTGTACAGCCTTCTTCAAGAAAAAGATTCAGCTAAGTAACATATTGAGAAGCTGTTTTCAAACAAGATTAAGAGTGTTATCTTATTAATAAAATGGACGGGCCACAACGGCATGAGGCATGATCCTCTTGGCTTGGTTGGCCTTTCCGACAAAAAAATAGTTACAAAAAATGATTTTGAAAGAACGGGTTTATTAATACTAGGTTTTGTTGCTATAATAATACTAGAAGTCTAACAAATAAGATGGTAAAGTTAGAATATATAGCACTAAATGAGAGGTTAGATATGATTGGTATCTCAGAGACCTGGTGAAAGCAGGGCAACCAGTGGGACATAGTGATACTTGGGTACAAAGTATATATATATATATATATATATATATATTAGATCAAATTGGTGGAGGGATTGCGCTCTTATGTTAGAAAGGGCATTAAGTCACACAGGGTTAAAATGTTGCAGGAAACAAAATACACGGTAGAATGTCTATGGATTGAAATTCCAGGTAAAAATGGGAAGGCGATAGCAGTGGGGGTGGATTACCAACCGTCTGGCCAGAATGGATGATGAAATGCTCAAAGAAATTAGGGAAGCTAACAAGAGTTACAATACAGGAATAATAATGGGTTAGTGTCACGGCAGGACATGCTAGGGAGATAAAGTTTCTAAAAGAAATAAAGGAGTGCTTCTTGGAGCAGCAGGTTCATGACTCGACAAGAGGGAAGCTATTTTGGACATAGTTCTTAGTGTTACACAAGATACAGTGCTAGAGATAAAGGTGTTGGGGCCACTTGGCAATAGTAATCATAGCATGATTGTATTTAATTTCATAAATGGAGGAAGGACAATAAGGAAATCCACAGTACTGCTTTTTAACTTTCAAAAGGGACACTATGATAACATGAGGAAAACAGATAAGAAAAAAAACTAAAAGGAGCAGCTGCAAAGGTTAAAGATTTACATCAAGCATGGTCATTGCTTAAAAATGCTATCTTGGAAGAAAGATGGAAGGACGTCCAAAAAACTGCCAGAATGATTTAAAGATGAGGTCAGAGAGGTTCTTGTATCCAAAACAGCATCTTTCAGGAAATGGAAAAGGAGCTAAATGACAAAAACTGGAAACATAAGCACTGGCAAGTTAAATGCAAGGCATTGATAAGGCAGGCAAAGAGAGAATTAGAGAAACAGCTTGCGCTGGATGCAAAAACACAAGGGCAATGTCGGGAGATACTTTTTCACTGGGGGTGTGGTGGATGCTTGGAGTGCCCTCCCGATGGAGGTGTTGGGGGCAGGTGTAGTGACAGAATTCAAGGTGGCGTGGGACAGACACAGTGGATCTCTTTAAAGCAACAGGATAAAATCATAATAAACTGAACTATCTGATTTCTGAACATACAGGGGTGTCCTACACGGAGCGGTGGGTTCACCTCTAAAACCAAGACATGGGGAGGGATGGCCTGCATGGAGTTGCAGGGGCACCTATTCTTGCCATCTTGCTGGGCAGACTGGATGAACCATGCTGGTCTTTATCTACCGTCATTTACTATGTTACTATGTTAATAAAGACTTTTTAAGGTACATTTGTAGCAAAAAATCTGTGAGAGAGTCAGTTGGGCCATTAGATGATAGAGGGGTAACAGGAGCACTAAGAGGGGACAAGGCCATAGCGGAGAGACTGAATGAATTCTTTGCTTCAGTCTTTACTGAAGAAGATGTAGAGAAGTTACCCATGACTGAAATGGTATTAAAGGTGATTCATTGGAAGAATTGAAAGAAATATTGATAATCCAGGAAGATATAAGACAACTATTTAATAAACTAAACAATAGCAAATCACCTGGACTGGATGGTATATACCTGAGGGTGTTGAAAGAACTGAAATATGAGATTGCAGACCTACTATTAGTAATCTGTGAGCTATCATTAAAATCATCCGTAGTACCAGAAGATTTGAGAATGGCCAATGTAATGCCAATTTTTAGAAAGGGTTCCAGGGATGATGTGGGAAATTACAGGCCAGTGAGCCTGACATCAGTACTGGGCAAAATGGTAGAAACTATTATAATGAACAAAATTACTGATCATGTAGATAGTCATGTTTTAATGGGAGAAAGCCAACATGGCTTTATCCGAGGATGAACTTGTCTTACTAATCTGTTATTTTTTTTTGAAGGTGTGGATAAACAGGTAGACAAAGGTGAGTTGGTTGATATTGTGTATCTGGATTTTCAGAAAGCCTTTCACAAGTTCCCTCATGAGAGACTCTTAGGGGTATGTTTACTAAACCGTCTTAATGTGCGCCTGGCGATAGTGTGCAGGCTGCCATAAAAGGAGTGGGCGTTTCAGTCCTAAAGCAGAAAAACGGGAGTATCACGCGATAACACGCGCTGCTGCGCACATTATCGTGCAAAGCGCCGCTAAGCGCGTTAACGCACAGTAATTCTAAGTAGGTGCCCAGACATGCAAACATTGAAACAGAGCTGTAGCACAATGGTTAATACACTGACTGCTGCTACAGGGGTCATGAGTTTGGTCCCCCAGTGTGCCTAATACTTAAGGCTGGCTGAGGCATCAGCTTTGACATGTAAGTATTGTTTCCTGCAGCACTTTATTTGTATTTTATTAAGTGCTGCCAGCAAGCACACCCTCAAGTGCCGTAACCTAAGGTGCCGCATAAGGCACCCTATAAGGCACTCCATAGGGCACATTATAAAGTGCACTGTCCGCCACGGCACCCTATAATGTCCCCTATAGGGCACCCTATAAAGCGCCCTCTGAGGCACCTTATGGTTACAGTACGCTGAGGGTGTTTTTGCTGGCAGCACTAATGTACATTAAAAATAGATAATGCTTTGAACAGCCCTATCAAATAACCCCACTGTGGATTTGAATCCATGACCTCTGGTTCCACAGGCAGTGAAGTAACCAGTGGGCTACAGCTCTATAGCTGCTAGCAAGCCCCTGGCTGGCTGCAGAAGGACTTGATGTCACCACACAAACAGTCTGCTGTGATCACCAGGATAGGGTTAGCCCACCCGTACCCATGATGCACTGCACATGCAAATCAGCCGTCTACAGATGAACACAAGATGGGGTATGCACCCACACAGCACCTCAGCCTGGTAGGGGGAACTGACCGTGTGTGTGTTACTGGCACAGAGTAGCTACACACCGTCACATTGTGCGGATACTGTGCTCACCCTGAGGGTGCGGTGGGGCGCCCAGCACCAGGTCCACAGCACCTTCCATGGCAGAAATAGGCCATGCTGTATGTCCCCAGCAGTGCTAGTGTGTGAGATAGGTAGTTCCTGCAGACACACTTTGGATACATCTGTATTTCTCAGTCAGGTTTAACCCTTATGGACCCATAGGCAGATTATGTACCACCACCCAACCCACCCTCTGGGGCTGAGGGTGGGAAACAGGGTCTCCCACCAACAGATCCACATTTTACTTCCCTGCAATGGCAGCAGTAGAGGGGACCACCAACCGCAGTCCTGCTGGGGGAACAGACACCCTACAGGGCAGTCAATGCAGCTCTGTACACATCTATAAAGCAATAGCAGACAGACATCAGGCCCAGAAATACTCAGCTGCACCCCACCACTATCTGATATTTTCCTGCAGCCACTGCACCCTGCAAGGTGTTCCAGCAAGACACATACTAGCTGCAGACAGTCTATAGGCCATGTTCCTGGAGGAGATGCATGCACCCAGAACTGGGATGTCAGCCTACACACCAAGCAGATAAGTCAGCAATTGGGCCCCAAAAAGGAACCCATAAATATCACATGAGAAAAATATTATTGGGCACTATGGGGGAACCTAGCCATGCCGTGGTCACTGCTCATTCAGGGTGAGAGTGAACTCCCAGCAGGACATGCTGTGGCCACCCTGTCTGTCCAGGTGGTGGCCAGGCACTACAATGTCCCAGCCATTGCCCTATGCCCTGTGCAGATGCATCCTGGCCAGGCCACCCTGTCCAGGCTATACCCATGGTACCTTGCTCCTCATTATGCACATTGGCAGGCCAATACTGGCAACAGTGCTGGCAGTGTGGGCTGTGGAGGGTGTTTGTAGCCACCACACAATGGATAGACAGACACACACTCCCACACCTATGCCAGCATTGTAGAACTATAGAGGTGTTTGGCTGCCCTGGCCACTGCTCCAGTCCTGGGCACAGTGCAGGCATGGCTATGGTACGCAATACTGTTGGGGTCACTCCCCAGGGTGGTAAACACTGTCAGACACAAGACCTGCAGCACACTCCACAGACATCAGAAAGGTTGCCATGATGCAGCTCAATCAGACAATTGTACTTAACATCAGAATTGCTATCTGCCAGTATTCATAGCAACCTTTTGCTAGCTGTGTACCGTATTCCCAGGTTTAGGATGGCATTGCTAAGGTATGCAGGTGCTAGTATTGGGAGATGCACACAGGGCCCAATGTCCTGCCTCTCCAGGAGGCATTGGATAATGGAGCTCGTGGGTGCGGGTGTGTCTGCCCTTGTTGGCTGCTGCTTTACGGCAGAGGTTCCCAACTCCAGTCCTGCGATGCAAAACACTGTTCGGGTTTTCATGCTGTCCCTCATGAATATTCATGAGATAAATCTGCATACCATGGGGGCGGCACATAGAAATGCAGCACAGGCATCTTTATTAGAGGCACCATGGAACCTGAGTGGTGTTTCGCCCTCCAGGACTGTATTTGGGATACTCTGCTCTAGGGTATGCACATGTTTATGGTGTCTGTGTTCTGTAGGGTAAAATGTAGGTGTCTTGGGCATGTTTACGTCATCTGCAATAAAGGTTCTGTCTGTATTAGCACGTTTTAGTAGTGGGTAAAATATGGGGACTGGGTTGGCAGGAACCATAGCTGGGACTTGAACCTGTGCCCTTTTGCTTTTGAACACACTGGCTGTGTGCACGGCACCACTGTGTTGCCACAGAGACAGTGCATTCCCTGCTGATGCCATGACTGTTCGTCAGACAGGGCCTGTCTGTTGCAGTGCATGGCACCCACCTACACAGGGCTAGGCCACGGTCTGCTCTGGGCAGCTGCCACTGCCCCCTCCACCACCAGTATCCCTCTGCCACCATGCTGACATGCCCTTCTGCTGGTGGTGCTGGTGGAGCGCAGTCTCAGGCCATCCAGTGTGCAGGTAGGTGGCTGCCTATGGTGTTCTGGGGTAGGGGTGCCTGCATAGCTGTCCACGCTTCCCCCCAGCACCGCCTGCCAATGTCCCATGCCATTGGGGGGACCTGCTGGGTACTATCCCCTGTGACACCATGGGAAGCACACTTGTGCCCAAGTTGGGCCCTCAGCAGTTGCTGTCTGGCTGCTCTACTGTTTCAGCATTCCTATGGGGCAGCTAGGCATCACCCTAGTCTGCACTGTGAGCCAGCTGCACCGCCGCATGTGCCGTCTGAGGCCCTCTGTGTCCCCTTTTCCAGCATCTGTCTAGTTTCCCATTCTGACATGCCCGTCCTACTGTTTCAGAACATGTGCATGCCATAGGAAACCTGGCCAATGGGGTCGGAAACCCTGCGCAGCGCAATTTCACTGTGGGCTCATTCACCTTGTATGGGGACGGAGCATAGACCCTTCCAAAATTCATATCTTTTTTTTGGAGCTTTCTTGGGAGTGTTTTTTGATGTTTCCCATTGATATCACTATTGCCCAGCTTGGTTATGTTTTTTTACATTTACTTCTGTTCATTTTCAATGTTTATTTGCCCTTTTGTTCCGTGCACATGTATCACACTTATCACTTTTTGTAGGTTTCCCTGGTTTTGCTGTACATTGCTGACGGAAATGGTTTATTTTCCCTTTAAATCAGCTCTGACGCCAGGGTTTCACAGGCGTTAGTTTTGAGCCTCGGATTTCACAGCTCCCACTCTCCACCCATTGACCCCTTTTCTCTGCCCCTGGGGAGCCTTCCTCCACCCTCCGGGAGCCTTTCCCCCCTTCAGCGCTCGTTTGCGCCGTAGCACGTGTTATCGTGCCATACGGTACCTGTGTGCCTTAAAAAGCGCCATCATCGCGTGATAAGGTACCTTATCGTGCGATAACATCGCAGAGCGCACGTTAAGACGGTTTAGTAAACATACCCCTTAGTGAAGTTAAAAAGTCATGGGATAGGAGGCAGTATACTATTGTGGTCAGGAACTGGTTAAAAGACAGAGAGCAGAGGATAGGGATAAATGGCCAATTTTCTCAATGGAAAAATGTGAATAGTGGAGTACCCCAGGGATCTGTGCTGGGTCCGCTGATTTTTAACGTATTCATAAATGACCGGGAAAAGGGAATAACGAGTGAGGTAATCAAATTTGCAGATGACACAAAATTATTCAAAGTTGTTAAAACCCATGAGGATTATGAAAAATTGCAAGAGGACCTTGGCAAATTGGAAGACTGTACATTCACAGAGCAGATGAAATCTAATGTGCACAAGTGCAAAGTTATGTACCTAGGAAAGAACAACCCAAACAAGGCTCCACATTAGGAACCACCACCCAGAAAAAAAAATTAGGAATCGTCATGGATAACAGGTTGAATCCTTCTGCCCAGTGTGCAGCAGCAGCCAAGAAGGCAAATAAAATGCTAGGAATCTTAAGAAAAGGCATGGAGAATAAGTCAAAGGATATTATAATACCTCTACATCATTCCATTGTGTGACTGCGCCTTGAATATTGTGTGTAATTCTGGTCACCAAATCGTAAAACGGATATATCTGAATTAGAAAAGGTATAGACAGAGCCACCCAAATGATAATGTAGATGGAAGGATATCCCTATGAGGAGAGGATTAAAAGGTTACTGCTTTTCAACCTGGAAGAGACAGCTGAGGGGAGATATGATAAAGGTCTATAAATTAATGAATAGCGTGGAATGGGTAAATGTAGATCGATTGTTTACACCATCTGTAGGGATTATAAGGATATGTTCCTGGTTCATAATCACTCTATGGCCTTTATTCTGCTCTAATAAAAATATGTCAACCAAACTACTATACAGTGGGCAAGGAGAAGCAGGCCAGCATAAAATCATATAAATCTTTGCACTGCATATTACTGAGCTGGAAGACCCAGAAATAGTCATGCAAGCATGAACACAGGAAACCACAAGCAAACATGAACAAAGTATATGCTGAGCACATCAGCCCTGAAGAAGAAAGACGGTGGATAGTTGGTAGGTATGGAGTAAGAGCAAACGAAAAAGGAACCTGAGTGGGTATCAAAACAGGAACAAGGGGATAGAAAGGAAGTAACAGGAAACAGATGGCAAGAGGAGATGAGATACAAGGGGGGGGAGATAGATTTGGGAGCTGTGCACGTATACGGAACTCAGAAAAATGTATATATGTAACACGACTATTGTACTCAGTGGGAGGAGGGATTCTGAGGTCTGATGACTGACAGAAATTCTCCTCTCCCCTGCCTGTATTTGTCCATCAGTAATCTAATAAACAGAGATTCTGATTGCACCTGTACTGACCTTTGGATCTGGACTATACAGGAAATTAGTGATAATTAGTAATCGGTCTCTTGTAAGTAACAGGGCCTTACAATTGGTGCCGAACACCCGGGATTGGGCTACGGGTGGGTCTTTATGACCAAGATACAAATTTAAAGATTTGGATTCCCCTCAAGAAAAAAGAGGGAGGTACGGAAAGATTTGGATTCCCCTCAAGAAAGAAGAGGGAGGTACGTTCCCGGTGCGTAGTGGAGACCGGAGAAGAAGTGAGTGACGGATTCCCTAGGATGACGGCGTCTGTAACGACGGCGTCGTGAGTATAAGTATTTTTAACCAAGGTTGGTAAGTGTTGTTTAATTTTTGTTTTTGTTATATGAATAAAGTGTAAGAATAATTTGCTGTTACCCTTAAATAAAAGGTTGCACGTAGGAATCATGTCTCTGTTTAGGAGAAAGAAAGATGGCAATCAGGACATAATGGTAAATCAAGTTTCCCCAGTGACTCCGGTCGAACGGATGATGAGAGATAATCCCTTATTAGGAAAGGAAATAGAGAAAGTTTTGTCTATTTTCACCCCCACACAGTAGGTTTACTGATTATAGGCTGAGGGACAGTGAAGGAGAATAAAAGATTGTTTTCTTTTTTTTTGTTTTAGAACAATGGAAGAAAGCTCCTTATCTGGGATGCTCACAGACCAGAGAGGGCGACAATTAGATCAATTGAAAAGAACTAGTCTAGTTACATAACAGTGTACACATCAATTGTAGTTATGGAGTTCTGAACTATGAGGTTTGTTCTTTGAACATTGCCAGTCACCTGGCCAGTGCCTGGCTGTGTTTAATGAATAATTGCTCCTATATGTCGCCTGATGAAAGATAGCTAATTGTCTGCAGCAGGATAAGATAGTTGCCTGTTTCAGCTAGAGAGGGGGAGAAAGGCTGATAAGGGAATGGACGCATTACCTAGAGGAAACTCTCGATTGAGCAGTTTTTCTTGTTTGTTTAAATAAAGGATTTATTCAGTCGAAACAGGAGATGAAGTTCAGAACTCTTTTGGTGAAGTATTTTTTCCTCTGTAATTAGCTTGCTAGCTTTCTAGGTACGGAAATGACGCTGAGAGAAAAAAAAACTGTTTAGTCATTCTATGTGTGATGTATTTTTAGTTATAAATTGTTATGAATGAATGAATGAATGGGAAGATCTTCCATGCTTTGATATATGCTTATTGTTTTGTGGTAATAGATATTCTGGAAACAAAATTGGTAATAGAGGAACAATAACAGCTATGATACCTGCAGAGTGTAATTCAAAAAGTTACTTTGCTTTTGAAGCAAAAATTACCAGTGCAGCCGTTTCCCTTCTCCGTTTCCCTTCTGGAAGTGCCTGGTTTAGTATAACACTCACGCAATCAATGCTTTCTAAATTAGATTTTATGATCTCTGAAATTGAACTGCTTAGAATTCTTTGCTACTGGTGCAACAGAAGAAAACTGTTTCCTTTTTCCATTTGACCTTCAAAGTAGAGGTTAAGATCCTTGCAGGATAATGTGGTATTCGGAGCAGATTGCAACTTGAGAATGATTTAAATCCTGAGTGAATAAGAAGTTAATCATGTTTGGATTTTGTTATGCTATTAAGCAAAATTAAAAGTTAAACAGGGATTTTATATATTATGGCAAGCACCTCATGGAGGTCGAGGTTAGCTGTAACTCTCAGTGATTGAAATAACTTAAAAAGGGAAGTGTTTGCATTCTAGATGTCCACCAGTCTTTTCATGAAAAAAGTATCAGTTTTAAATGTCTGCTTCCCCGAACTGTAAGATTCAGGGTAAATTACTGTGTGTGTTGTTACAGGCCAGTGCCATAATGGGCGTTCCCTCATCTTCCCAGTTTTTATTTGCTACGATATTGGATTTTAGGATAAATTCACCTGTTTTTAAAGTTATGTGTTAGTGTCCAGAGCAAAAGTGTACTTTGTACTTTTTTTGGAAGTCTTTTAAATTTCAGTTCCAGGAGTTCTGTCTTTAGTTGCTGTTTAGAATGAGCACATATATTGTGATAAGGAAGCTTATCATAGCTCAGGTAGGAGCTATAGAAAAGATGATGTGACTCTGAACAAGCAACCTGTCAGTTCTGGTAGAAGTAAGAAAACAGAGTTTTCACATAAAAGACTACCAGTCCCAGAATGCACCAGGTTTCCAGCAGCCATGAGAGGGGCTGAAGTGAGAAAACGTGTGTGCAATCAAGAGAGCTATGAGGTAATCCCTAAGCACTCATCTCAAAGGGCAGGGCCTGATTCAACACAGCTGCGCTGTGTTAGGGAGGAGCACACATTAGGACAGAATAAGAATAGAGCTTATTCTACAGATAACAGCTTCAGGAAAGGAGACAGCAACAGCTTCAAGCTCAAGCACCAGTATCACCTGGAGAAACAGAAGCCAAGCCAAGCGGATAGAGAAAGAAGGAAACTCTCTGGAAGGAAGAGAAGAAAGCCCATTGGAAGGTCTGGGAGAGTCCAAGGCAGAACCCATACTGGGAGGTATTCCAAATGCCAGCAGAGTCCATTGGACTGGAGTCAGCCAGAGGAATGGAATGGCAGAGATAGGAATCACCAGTGGCTACCTGGAAGAGAGAAGACTGCACGTGGAAAGGACTTTCAGACCTATGCCAGAAGGTATGTGAGAGAAGATCCAGTGTCCCAGGATCAAGATTGGAAGGCTGGACATCAGAACTGGATTACATACTGGCCAGGCTATACAGAGAGGAATTATGATAGCAGGAGAGGCTCAGGTATGAACACTGATCCAGACCCTATCTATAATAGAGAATGGCAGCAAGGGAATAAGCATTCTCATGATAGTGCCTTAATGAAAGACTCGTCTGTGCCAATGTATGATAGTGACCCTATGCTGATTGATGAAGGGGGAGATACAGCAGATGAAACTATTCATTACATGGACTGTTCTCTATCTAAATGCTATTGCTAGCTTTCTGTGAGCAAACACATCAGCCATCACAAAGAAACCTAACTTTGTTCTTTATTTCCACTGGAGTGGAGGAGTAGCCTAGTGGTTGGGGCAAGGTACTTCAGGCCGGAAGGTCGGGGGTTCAAATCCCACTAGAGGACAGCAACCTTGGGCCGGAAGGACTGGGGTTTCTAGTCCCACAGATGCTCCTTGTGGTCTTGGGCAAGCCACTTAACCCTCCATTGCCCATGTTCCCTGTAAGTATTAGTGTATGTGTCTCATATCCCCATGTGTTAAATGTATCCCCCAATTGTGTTGTGACCGCTTTGATTGAAGGATAAGGCGGTATACAAAAACTGTCTAAATAAATAAATAAATAAATAAAACAGCTCTTAAAGCAGGATTTGGGTTCACACAGTAGCAGCCAGCCAGCTAAAGGGTTTCAGCTGGTCAATTGATAGTAATTAAAGCTGCACCTGATTGTGTGTGTGAGCAAGGGAGAATCACTGCTGGGATCTGCGTGGAAAATAAGCAGAAGTTAACCTAACAAGCAAAGTTCATTTATTTCTTTGTGCCTTTTTATTTGGTAATTATTTGCTAAGAAAACATTAGCTAATTGCCTGACAAGTTGAAGGTTGTTTTCTGATTTGCTTTGTGACTTTGTTATCCATTTAAACACTGCAAGCAAGTAACCTCATTTATATTGCTACCAAGCATATTTGTGCTGGGTGAATTAAACCCCATCAATAAAAGAAGTATTTTATTGGCCTTACCACTGGTTTCACAACTCAATTATTGTCTTCAGCTGTGTTTGGGAGTGAATGAACTACATTACCCACAATACCTTGCAAGAATCATATGAATATATGCATCGTCAAGATTGTGTAAGTTCTCACCCTAGGCAGCCGTCTGACAAAATCCATTCAAAACTACACCAATTAAGTTAGTAGGACTGGGACACTGTTTAAGAATCTAAATTTATATTTTCTGCCTCCCATTTGTTTGACTTTTAACAATTGTTTTAGAAACAGGATTAGCTGTTGTGTGTGAGCAGCAATCCCAGAACGCAATCCAAGAAGAAGAAGGGGGGAGGGAAATAGCATTCTTTTGTTTGTGCTTGTAGATTTCAGGCAACTGAATTGGTGGAGCGAGTGAAGGACATTCTGATAAGAAGTTATTTCAGATCTGATGCAGCACACCTGTGGACAACAGCGACCCCTACTGCAACTACATAATGCTGACTTTTGTGTGACCTTTTGAACTGGTTCAAGCTTGTTTGCAATTTATATAGAATGGTATAATGGTATAAACAGTATTGTGTGTTCTCTCCTTCTGCTCTCTCTGGAGAGTGACAAGTGTCTGCTGCATTATGTTTTAAATGCTGTCATGTATCCAAGAATATCAGGGTTTCACTGCTGTTGTACTTAATCCTTTTTACCGGGTGGCTACTACACAGTCTGTATCCAGCCCACCATTGTCACCGTTGCTTCCCCCTTTGCTGCCCACTTGAATGATACTGACACTTGGACTCATGTCAGTCAGTTGAAGGTTTCTCCAACGGTCAGCTCTGTTTGATCTACTTCCTTCCTGTATGAACTGTTGCTGACCAAGATAATTGCTGCCAAACCTGCTCCTTGGGACACCATCTGTTTCCTTCATCCTGATGGACAATTAGTTTTACTTCTGTGTGTTCACAGTACAACCCACATCTCCAAAGAAGTTCTCAATCAAACCCTGCCTTGAACTGAATTCTTATTGGAACATTCTGCTGAACTTTTTGATACCCTTGTGTTTTCCATTGCTATTACACGTAGGTTAGATGCTGGACTTCCTTGATACCTTTCCAGACCCCTGCCATAACTGCTGAACTTGGTATGGCTATACGCCGTCTGCAATGCTTACTGTATGTTCAAATGAAAGCTGTTATTGATTCTATTAGTAAGTTGTCAGAGTCATTGGAGCAAAATACACAAATGACTCTGCAAAAATAGACAAGTGCTAGATTTGCTCCTTGCATCTAAAGGAGGCCTTTTTCTCTTTTATTAATGCCACTATTTGTTGTACAGTCATAGCGAATCATTCAGTGTTTGTGCTTAATGCTATGGATAAAATACGCCACCTGTCAGATTTACATATTGATGACTTTAAGGGAGGACTGAATGTAGGTAATTGGTTAACATGCCATACACATGTGAATGCTTCCTATGCCACGGTCCCCACTTCTGAATTCTCTGACTTGGTCTTGTCTCCTCCACAATAAAAAAAAAAATGGGAGAATTGTAGGGATTATAAGGATATGTTCCTGGTTCATAATCACTCTATGGCCTTTATTCTGCTCTAATAAAAATATGTCAACCAAACTACTATACAGTGGGCAAGGAGAAGCAGGCCAGCATAAAATCATATAAATCTTTGCACTGCATATTACTGAGCTGGAAGGCCCAGAAATAGTCATGCAAGCATGAACACAGGAAACCACAAGCAAACATGAACAAAGTATATGCTGAGCACATCAGCCCTGAAGAAGAAAGACGGTTGATAGTTGGTAGGTATGGAGTAAGAGCAAATGAAAAAGGAACCTGAGTGGGTATCAAAACAGGAACAAGGGGATAGAAAGGAAGTAACAGGAAACAGATGGCAAGAGGAGATGAGATACAAGGGGGGGAGATAGATTTGGGAGCTGTGCACGTATACGGAAATCAGAAAAATGTATATATGTAACATGACTATTGTACTCAGTGGGAGGAGGGATTCTGAGGTCTTGTGACTGACAGAAATTCTCCTCTCCCCTGCCTGTATTTGTCCATCAGTAATCTAATAAACAGAGATTCTGATTGCACCTGTACTGACTTTTGGATCTGGACTATACAGGAAATTAGTGATAATTAGTAATCGGTCTCTTGTAAGTAACAGGGCCTTACACATCAAAAAGTAGAAAGACTAGGGGACATGCAATGAAGCTACAGTGTAACCCATTTAAGACTAATAAGAGAAAATACTTTTCACTCAACACATAATGAAACTCTAGAATTTGTTACTGGTGGATATAGTAAAAGCTGTTAGTGTAGCCGAGTTTAAAAAAGGTTTGGACAAGTTCCTGGAGGAAAGGTCCATAAGCCATTGGATCCGGGATATCCACTGCTTGCTCCAATGCAAGCATTGTAGAACCTGTGTCTTTTGGGGAAACTGCTAGGTACTTGTGACCTGGATTAGCCATTGTTGGATACAGGAATACTGGGCTTGATAGACCTTGGTCTGACCCAATTTGGTATTTATTATGTTTTTATGTTCATAGAAATCCTTTGTCGATCATGAACAGACACATGAATGGTTAAGGAGAGTGAACTGAAACTGAAGTATCAGAACCAAGAGAGAGGATTACAGATGAGATGGTTTATAGCTAGCATTGAAAAAAAGACAAAATTGACATATGTTGATTCTGTAAAAAAGAGCTGGAAACAGTGACTCACCTCATAGTCGGCTATGAAGTTCTGATGGCAGAAAATTTCTATACAGAAAGACACCACAAAGTTGCACGCCTCATCCACTGGAAACTCTGTAAACTACAATATCACTGTGCCTGAAAAGCACTGGGATCATGGCCCTAAGAGAATTATAGAGAATGTCGAGGTTATGATCACCTGGGATACTTCCATTCCAACCGATAAAAAGCTGGATGCGAAGAAGACAGAGTGATAAAGGAGAAGAATATTAGGGCAGCATTGATTATAAAGGTGTCATTTCCAAGTGACTACTCTGTGAATCGCATTGGGAAGCAGAAGATCTTCAAACACCAAGAAATGCAGTCGGAGACAAAGAAAATGTGGCAGAAGGATACCGAGTTCTTTCCCTTCATGTTGGGTGCCACAGGCTTGATTAAGAAAAATGTCAAAACACACCTTGATAAATTACCCATACATGTAACATCTTATGAATACAAGTACTATGTCAAGTGTTAGTAATAAATTTGAGAGACTGAGATCATATTCCACGTACCTTGGCTTAGAAGTGAGGTACATGACTGTCTTGGTATGTGCAAAACTAACCCATTTGTAGAAACTGCCCCAGAAAGAATGTTTTGCAAAACATCTGAGACACAGAGATATTTTTAAAGTGCTTGAGGATCCATGTAATGTAGAGTGAACATACTTTCAAAAGATCATTAGTAAAGTTAATGGATTATCTTTCTAACAGTTGCATGCTGTATCATTTGTAGAAAAAACATCCATTCAAGCTAGGTTCAAGGGAAGGTGCTGAAAGTAGGACACAGACTCCATCCACTAGTGAAAGTAGTAGTGTCAAGACAGTTACAGTATAACAAAATAGGAAATCTGTTACCCAAACTGAACTTCCATCCTCTTACCCTACTGTCAGGTAAGCAAGAAGGACACCTATCTAAGCAGGCCACAGTAGAGTCAAAGGAGGGTTGTTCAGCATCACTGTCCCAGGTCAAACAACAGGTAACATAAAAGGTGGTGATGCAGTACATTAGGAAAATTTCTCTCTGGATGACTAGCTCCCAGTTATCATTAGTGCTGTCCCTGGTTGCAGGCAGAGCTGGCAAAGGCTAAAGGTAGTAGTGTGCGTTTCACCAGTGAGAAAACTACATTCTTACTTCTCCCTGATGGCACTCATTGCAACTGGATGAGAAAGGAGCAGGGTTCATGTACAGTGGGAGAACACTAGCTAGAGGATATTATTTGGATGTGTTGCAAACCCAGGTGTTAGATGATAGTCATACCTGTGCCCATATCGTAGCAGAAATAAGGGTATTGATGGGGGGAGGGGTCTGGCAACTAGGTGGTGAGAGAGAACCATGGCTTGTGGCTGTTTTGTAATAGATGGTGAGAGGAATATAGTTAAAGCAGTGAAGTTTGGGTTTTTTTATAATATCTAATGCTTTGCAAACTTACTGTACTTTGTAGTAAGATCCTGCAATCCATTCAATTCCAGAAACCTCACTAACCTCAATTTTAGCACTTTTAATTTACTTACCACAAAGGTCGAGTAACCTGCCTATAGTTCTCAACTTCATTCTTACTTCCTTTTTTTGTAAAAAGACAACATGTGCTCTTCTCCAGTCCTCTGAGACCATGCCCTGCTCTAAAGAAGCATTGAAAAGGTCACACAGCGTAACTGCTAGAACTTCCCTCCATCTGGCCCTATCACTTTGTCTACTTTTAGTTTAGCTAGCTCTTCATGAACACAGTCTTCTGAAAATTGTTTAAGATCTGCTTAATTTCAGTTCCTATTTGTTATTTTTTCTGAAGCCCTTCTCCTAGCTCTTCATCTGTGAACATGAACAGAAATATTTGTTAAGCAATTCCACTTTATTCTCGCCAGCTTCTACATATTCCTCCAATTCACTCTTCAATCTGATAATACCACTTTTGCACTTTCTACTACAATGTCTGAAAAATGTTTTGACACCCCGCACCCCCCCCCCTCCAAATTTTACTGCATTCTTCTATTTGTATCTTTGCTTTCCTGGATACTTTCCTAGTTTCTCTTAGCATTTTAGAATATTGATGTTTGTCTTCATCTTTCTGTGATCTCTTGTATTCTATGAAGGCCAGCTTCTTTTCTTCACCTTTTCAGCTACTTCTTTTGAGAATCATAGTGGCCTCCTTTTCCTTTTACATTTACTTACTTTCCTAATAAAAAGGTTTGTTGCCCTTTAAATATCCCCTTTCAGTTTTTCCAATTGCTTTTTTACATCTCCTAGCTGTTCCCATCCTGCTAATGACTCCTTGAGGCATTGACTCATCCTGGCAAATTTAGCTTTACTTAAGTCTCTAGGACCCTCACTTTTGAATAGACTATACTGGCCCTTATCCTAATACTGAACCATACCATCTGATGATCCCTGGATGCTATATGATCAGCCACTATAATATCAGAAACCCTCTCTCACTTCTAACTCCCCCCTCTGCTTTGGGTCCTTCCAGCCAATATTAGTTCTGATTTATTTCTCTCCTGCTGTCTAAGATCTTTCAGGCAATATTGTTACTGTTTTGACCATCTCCTTATATCTTGAAGTCTTCCTGCCAATGTTGCTGCCATTTTACCCCATTCCTAGTGCTTTGGCGTATTTCTGGTAATGTTGGTGGTACTTTGTCCCTCTCCCAGTACCTTGGAGATCTTCATTTCACCATTTGTGCTACTTTGCCCTTCTTATGATGGCAAAGGAACTACTAATGGCCTTCTTCATGCCATTAGTAGTTCCTTTGCCCTTCATTTTGCTGCCTTAGAATCTTTTTGCCAATCCCATGGTCTTGTAGTGCTGTCTTCTCTCTTAGATATGCCTGATAGAAAGTTTTAAGCAAGCCATTGTTACAGAAGAATATGTCTTGTCTCATTGACTTTAATGGACACGAACAAAATGAAAGCGATTAATAATTTGGCATGCACAAACAATTCAAATAGATATTAAATCCAAATATGAACTGATCCAAAAATCTTTCCTTTGCGCATCTTGATGTGGGCCATAAGGAAGTTAGCGGGTTGGGCTCTTTCTAACTTCTGCTCAGGGAAACCTGAAACTAAACGGAGCTGGAAACAAGAACTCTTATATTCATAAAGAGTTGTGTGGTTGACAGTTCTACATGCTCAAGTACCTTATAACAACTACCCCCATAATGTACTATAACATCTTTTATAAAGTCTAGAGGGGCATACTGAAAAGGATTAATACAGTTTGCAGACCTTCTAACTCGGTTAATCCCACTGCTTTTTTGTGCCACGGATTATCCTCTCCTAATGTTGCTGCATGTCCTAGTGCTAGCTGTGTAACACTGTCCCAGAGGCATTGCTCGCATTATCCATTCAGAGATGATATTCAGCCACCGTCTGCCTAACGTAGCATCGCTAAGCTTAGGAACTTAAAAAGTTGGCCTAACTTTAGCTGGTTTAGCTAACCAGGTAGTGGCTGAATATCGCCACTGCCCAGTTGGCTAAAACGCTATCTGGACATACTGGATATTCCATGCTGGTGGCCAGATTTGACCCTGTCATTGAACATCCAAGTCTAATATGAAATGATGTCAGCTTTACTCGGTCTGGATGCCACTGTTGTATACCGTCCTCAGGTTCTTTTTAGGGTTGAAAAAAGTATGCTATATTGCTGAGATCTCAACCAATGGCTTCAGCAGTGCATTACCCTGATTGGAATGCTATTGTATCTGGGATGCAGTTGTGGTCAACATTATTGTCATCTTTGTATTTTAGGTATGTTGTGTACAGTATTTTGAGAAATAAGTGCAAATATTCTAACTGTATGCCATCATAATATTTGAATAATATGTTCAAAGGTATACAACCAAAAAAAGATGTCTGTGCAACTTAGATGTAGTAATTTCTGAGAAGAAAAGAAAATATGACCTGGACAGGATTAATGGTACCCTTCACTATTATTTGGTTGCACAACCCTTGGCAGTGATGACAGTCTCCAAACGTTTCTTGTAGCCACCTATAAGTTTCTTATATCTGTCTACTGGTAGTTTCTCCCATTCTTCAACTCAGATTTGTTCCAGTTCATGAAAGTTGTCAGGATTCCTTTTACCAATGGCAGATTTCATTTCTTTCCAAAGGTTCTCAATTAGTTTAAGCAGTCCATTTTTTCCATTTTAACCATTCTTTTCTACATTTGGATGTATGTTTTGGGTCATTGTCTTGCTGGAGGACCTATGACCGTTGACCCATACCTAGCTTTCTGACACCAAATAGTATATTTCGCTCCAAAATACCTTGGTAGTCCTCTGACTTCATGATTCCTTTAATACGTTCCAGGCCTGCAGTTCCTGAGGCAGCAAAACAGCCCCACAACATTATGGAACCTCCACCATATTTAAAGAAATTGCTGCGTTCTAAATTTTTCCAAATTTTTGAGTGGTTTTATTTGGTTTGGTTTGCACATTCATTGAATAGAAACTTTTTAGAACATAGGGGTCATTTTAGAAGCCCTATGTGTGCTTTGGATGCCTGAAAACAGGCTTAGAGGTGTCTAAAACCATTTTAGAAGACAGCTCTGGGGATGTCCGCAGCCTGGGGATGTACAAGTCTGAACAGGAGAATGGAAGAGGCACAGCCAGGGCATTCCTAGGAACCTGGTCGTCCCCGCCTGATCTGAGAAATGTCACATTAGACCTGCTCCAAGAATGAACAAGCAACTGAAATGTGCTTGTTTTAGCTGAAAAATATCCAGAGAAGAAAGCACACCATCAGCCCCAGTATTCAGCACAATGTCAACAACAGCAGCAATGGGATTTGAACTGGCTGTCCTTTCTTAATCCACTACTCTAACCCACTACATGAACACAAACCTTGGAATTCTTTGAAGAAATGTCTAAACTTGGAAAATATGTGCAGAACTTTATACAGAAAATACTGGAAATTATTTTTCTACCTCATTGCCTGTTGTATACAGGTTGGCTTATATCCAGGAATAATTAATTTGAGGAAACATTTCCAGACTTGCTGAAGATTTTCACTGTATAGAACATTTCTGGAGCTTCTCAGGGTTGTAGCTCTTGATTTTTATTTTGAGCTTGAGATTAATTGATCAACCCCCAAGCGCTTAATAACATCATGGAATATACCCCTGGGTAGAAAGGAACATATTAAATATTTGCTTTAAATATTTGACTAGTTCATTAACTATGTGCATGAATGAAAGTATAGCTGACTTCTGATTTGTTGAAATTTTGGTTAAAGAAGCTTATGGAGCCTGTTTATTAAAGGGTGTTAATGCACCGGTAACACAAACCATAGCTTGTTAGGTGCAATACAACAGTGGCATGAAAATAGTGTGGGTGCACTTACCTCCACCTATCGAGGTGGTGATAAGTGCACCTGTGCTGATTGCAGGCCTTGAAGTTAGAGCAGGTGCCTGAATGCAAGGTGCTCACCCTGTCCACTCTCTGCTCCTAACCTTCCTTCCCCCTTTCACCTTAATGCACCATGGACAGTTAGCGCCGAAATCCAGGCACGCCTACTGTTATGGTCCTATGTTGTTCATGAATGTACCAGCACACCTATATGCGTGTCAGAACCCATGCGAACAGCTATCACCCTTTAGTAAAGGGGCCCCTTAGGAAAGTTGGAGGCATACAGAGTGTTTTTAGGTGGATTGTGAACTGTAAATTTTTAGCTGTATTTATTTGCCAGCAAGATATGTTTTTTTTTACTGTTTCTTCCTTCCTGCTGCAAGAAAACTGTATTCCTGACCTGTCTGTTCACCACTGATAATAATCCTAATCTCCCCGACTGTCTGTTTAGCTTCAGGGAACAGATGACCTACAGCTTGATCAAGTAGTCACATTAAACAAACAAAACTGCAGAAAAGATTAAAAACCTTAATAATTTTCAGGATTTGATTCATTCTGGGTACAGCTTTCCAGGATCCTACTAACATCATGGAAATTGTGTTTTAATTCAAATAATCTGTTATGCCCTGTGGCTATTATATATATTTCATTCTCACTACAGCACACAATTTCTGGATCTATCATGAATCTAGTTAACATTTCTAGAATAGATAAAGGACACTTACAGTTCCAGGTACCAACTGAACTGTCTTTATAGAATAATCCTCAAAACTGATGGAAGCTGTACAAGGCTCATAACCACACACAAGAAGGTGAGCTAGGACCTGAGGAGTGAGGGTGGAACCAGAGAGCCAGAAAAATATGTTTCAAAAAACAAATGCCTTGAATAATTAACAGAATAGTTCTAACATAACACAGTTTACTCATGTTTCAAAAAAACAGTCAAAAGCACTTATGGCTGCATGGTTATTTTTTATTGATGTCTAATGTTTCTTCCTATAAAGAAGTATGAGTTATTTAACCCAACCCCTCCAACTTTAGCTTCTTCACAAGGATTTTATGTTATGTTTTATGCATTTTATCTATGTTTTGTTTTTGTTTATGTGTTTTCTTTTTTAGGTATGTTGAAGGTGCCACATAAGGAAGGTAATTCTGTAAGTAGTTGCAAGATTTATGCAAGTTAACAGAATAACAGCGTGGAGAAGTAGCCTAGTGGTTAGTACCCAGAGGATCAAGGGTTTGATTCCCACTAGCACTCCTTGTGACATTGGGCAAGTCGCTTTACCCTCTCCATTGCCTTGGAAGAAAGGGCCTGGCAATCTACTTCCAGTAATACATTGCCAAGAAAGCCCAGAGGCAGCTGAGTCACCAGGAGACAACACTAAAAATAACAGCAATTATTCTATAAAGTCAAATCTGCATGGATTTAATTTTATAGAATATTAATTTAAATAGCAGCAAATATGCAGAAATGAAGCAACAATTCCTTAAAGCAGCTCTAGGGCAAGTGTACATGACTGTAAGTATCTTACGCACGTCGGGCCATATTTTATAAAGTTTGCATGTCAATTTGCGCTTCACCCAAACTCCACCCCTATGAATACCCCCAGTGAAAGTACATACCATCAGTCTGTGGCACATACTTTCAAAATAGCAACTGACTGATCTCTGTATGTAAGTGGTCATTTACATGCATAGATCATGAAAATACCATGATTAATTTGCATAGATATGTGCATAAATCTAGCTATGTCTTACAGAATTGCCCTAAGAATGACATTTTGACTAGCTTGGTGTAATAAAAATGTAAATAAAATAAAAATGACAGGAAGAATCATGGAGTGAGAAGATAAAACTAAATACTTCAATATTTACCTTCTACGGATTAAAAAAAAAAGAATGCTAACCACACAGGTGCTTTAATAAATCTGTACTGCTAATGGATAGATTTTGGGTAGATAACTAGATAAAATTAGGAAGAGCTATAGCTGTTCTAGGAGTGAGGCCATGATTTCTCTGGATTGCAGTGATATTCAGCTGCTATCCAGGTAAATTTATCTGCTGAAGAGGGCCATACAAATAGCAGTTCTCATATAAATGGATACATTATACATTTTTTTGAGGGGTCGTTACTACCATGAGTTAAGGAAATAATGCTAACATTTGCTCACTAATGTGTATTAAATAGCAAAACCATGTAAAGAGACTACTTGGATGCTGCAATGGAAGCAATGACACCATCCAGTGTCCCTACTAATTATTACAAGATGTGAAAGAAAAGACCAAACTTTTCCAAAACGGTGGAGGAGTGCAGGGTTCTTTATGCCAGCCATTCATACTGGGAACAGACTCCTCTGTGAGTATAAACCTCACCCAAAGTCAGTTTCCTATATATGGCCCCTAGCCATTGTACCATGATGTATTAAGGAGCGGTCTGCCTTTTATGGGCAGGTGCCTCTGGCACACAGCCAGAGCACTTAATCTGCTGGAAGGTGAAACTGCACCAGCCACCACGACCAGAGAAGAAAGAGAAAGAAAGGCTTGGAGTTACTGCTAAGAGGCAGGGGGAGCTCAGCCTAAAGATAAAGGTTCCAGAAGAGTGCCTGCACCAGTCTCTCCAGATGTCATCTACCAGTGGACAGAGTAGAGAAGCCCTGGGAAGACTAAAGCTCACAGCACAACCTATCCCAGAAAAGAATGAACCAACGTAAGTGAATTCAAAGAGGTACCTAAAAGTGATTACTCACAGGGTCAGGGAACTTTGGGAAAAAAAATCCTCATTCAGACACCTTGTGGAGGAATGGAATAAATATAGGGAGAATTTAGAGAAATAATTGGCTGGTCAGATATTTAAGAGAGACTTGAGAAACTTAAGGATAATGAGTGAGATGCAGAAAGCTGGAAGGAATGAGGTATACAAGCCCAAACAATTATAAGTGAAGTTTAAACAGTTTGTATTATTGCTCTACGTGATTGTTTATATCAAATGTTATTAAACTTAACTTTCTGGCCTGGACTCTTTGAGAATGGACTTGACACGCTCATACACCCAAGTAGCACCCAACTATTGCAAGTCCCTTCTCAAGAGAGAACACTCAAACTTTTAAATCCAGGGACTCAGCTTCTAGGATTGCTATGCTTATTGTCCTCCAAACAGTTAAACTAACTGTCTGGACCACACAGAAAGGGGGTTACATATGCATTATCTAAACACACATTATTTTACAGCAATGCAAATTAATAAATAATGAGATGCAAAACATGCAAATGCATACTAAGATCATAAGAACATAAAAAATGTCATGCTGACTCAGACCAACATCCATCAAGCCCAGCATCCTCTCTCTGACAGTGACCAGTCTGAGTTGCAAGTACCCAGCAGATCATACAATGTAGATCTAGAGATAATATATTAGAATCAGCATATGCTAAGACTGTACATTCCACAAACCGAGGGAGAAATGAAATTCATAAAAACAGATTATATATAGAGAGCTATTATTATAAGCCTACTTAACAGCATCATCAGATTCAAATAGGCAAAAAATGTTAGAAATATGCAGGTGCCAAGGTAATACATGAGGTCCACCATCTTCATACCAGGCAGGCAAGAAACCAACTGATCCTCATGCCTATTGACCACCCAGGTGTTTACATTCACCAGCTAAAATGTCCATTCTAACCCTTCCTACCTGAACAAAATCCCTTGAAGACAAATCCTCTGTTCAAAAGGATATTGCATCCCTTAGAGGTCATGTCATAGTTACAGGATTACTTTTGCCACACCAAACTGATGCTCTCCTTCCAGGTAATCCCTCTCCACCAAAGCAATACAGAAGCTGCTAGAGTGGAAGTGAGTCTTCTCTACTATGTCCCTATAGGTCTCCTCCATTTACCTCTCAGTCTTCCTCAACTCCTTCAGGTATATGCTACTTTAGCATCCAGAGATCAGTTTTTTCTCTAATTAAAAGCCCTTTGCACTGAATGCACCCATATGACCTTTGATCAATGGGGAGAGAATTATGCATGTGGCACTCAGTACAAAAGACTGGATAGCTCCCATCTCACTGCTGCACTGCTGTCTGCATCTTAGTACTGGTGAGTTGTTAAATATTTTTTTTAAGTTGCAAAAGGAATAGGGGTAATATAAAGGCCCTTATGATTATTTGGTACATTCAGGGTCATCAGAATAGGGTGGGTCACACAGGCCCTGGCCCCACCAAACTTCTGCCCGTAGAGAGCAGCCGTGATCATGACAGACTCCTTCTGTATGCCTGTGGGAGATGTGATCCCCATGGACAGAACAGGAGGGGAAGGCCACGGGAGCTAGGGGGCAGAGCTGGGGTGGAATCAAGGCAGAGCTTGCACCACAATCTGAGAGGTGCTCTGCGGCCCCTGAGTACTTTTTGTGCTATTATTTTGTGCTTGCCATCCCAATGAATCACAAATAATCTGTCATGAAGGGTTAATCACTTGCTGATAAAAATACCCTGTTGTGAAAAATTTCCCTCCTCTCTTCTTAACTGGGATAACCGACCATAAATTAAGGGATTTTCTAAAGTGGATGGAAAGAAACCCCTAAATAAAGTATTTGATAAAGTAAATTATGCACGTACTTTATCAACTAGGGGCCTGATTCCGTCATGGACATCCGGGCCATCTATGCATCTGGTCGAAACCGGATGCACAGAGGGAACCAGGATTCTGATCCTGTGGAACACGTCTAGCCCCATGGGATCGGAATTGCAAACAGGCCTGTACGTGCAGGCCAGGACCCCGATTCCATGTGGCCTGCACATACAAGTCTTGCCCAGCTATCTCGATCAGGGCTCTTCAATGGACCTGCGATGCCATGGTGTTTGGTTGTCATGGCACCGTGGCTCCATTGAAAAGTCACGATCCCCAGCCGCCAGCTGCAGAGTTGCTTTCCCTGCAGCCCGACCCCCAATCTGGCCCCCTAAGGCAAGGGTCAGGCTGTGGGGAATGTCCTCATCCCCCCCCCCCCCGCCCCTTCTGCATCCTGGGCTCGCCATCCCCCAGTGATTAGGGGAACGTATTCCACCTCGGAGGTGGAATAAGATCCCCGTTCAAGCCACCGGCTCTGGACATACAGGGCTGACATTGGAATTGGCCCTGTATGTCTGGGGTCGACGACTGCCAATTGCTGCACTGATGCCAACCCCTAACCTGCCCCTTTCCCGCCCCATCTACCTTCCCCGTATAACATGGAGGGAAGGCAGACAGGCCCAGAAAAAGGCCTGAATAGTGGGGATGGACATCCCAACGTCCATCCCCTCTATTTGTGCCTCAGAATGACCCCATACTGTTTTTCTACAAGTCAAAACAGTTTACATGGAACTCAGTGAAATACAATGAACACATTAAATAGAACATTATGAACCTTTACAATGAACAATTTGAATAATTTGTAGATAAGAAAGAACAGTGAACATGTTTTAGAAAGCTTAATATGTTAGTGCATAAGCATTCATAAAAACTATATACAGCATGGAGTGGGGTAGAGGAATGTGGGCTGTGGGAGTCTTTATGGGGGTGCGGTGGGTAGTATTGTCTTTATCGGTGTATAATCTTTTTTTCTGTAATTGGTAGGTGTCCGTTGCTGAAGTATTCCATGATGAGTAGTTCATTTTTTCCGAAACTCTGTGGTTAATTAGGTGATTTGTATTGTGGGGGGTAGTGAGTTCCAGAGGGTGGGGGCATATAGGGTGAATGTTCTTAGTTGTGTGGTTTGCTTGTCTTCAGTGACAGACTGAGGAGATTTTAAGTGTCCTTTCTTCTTGGTCTGTCAGGGTTTCAGGCGTGGATTAACAATTCAAGATGCTCTGAGGATTGTTTATTTAGGGTCTTGTGGCTGATGGTTAGGATTTTTTATTGTATTCTTGTTGATGGGTAGACAGTGGAGGAGTTTGAGGATGGGGTTGATATGGGTTTGTCTTGAGACTTGGAAAATGATTTGAGCTACAATATTCTGGCAGAACTCTAATGGGAGGAGTGCGTACTTAGGTAGGCCTTGATAAATAGAATTATAGTAGTCGAATAGAGGTGTGATGGTGGCTTGGCAGACTAAGCGGAATGTATCACTTGATAGTAGGGGGCATAGGTTTCAGAGAATTTTGAGCTTATAGTATACAGCTTTGGTGGTGCTTTGAATTTTATCCTTGAAGGTCACTTGCTGGTCAAGTATAATTCCTCTGAGAGTTGACTTGAATATCATTGCTGCCGATTATGATGGAGGCGGGGAGGAGGGAGTTGCCTTTGTGATGTGGAAAAGTTCTGTTTTATTGAGGTTGATGGATAGATTGTAAAGGTGGAGCCAATTCATTACTTTGGTGAAACAGTTTGTGAGTCTGGAGTAATCAGGAGCAGAGGTGGAGAATGGGGGGGGGGTAGATCATTATGTCATTGGCATATACAGTATCAGATATTCTACTCTGAACTGTTGGAGGATGGCACACAGTAGTTGAATATATATGTTGAACAGAAGGGAGGAGAGGGATGATCCATACAACACTCTCTGAGTTAGGGCGAATGGAATTGAGGTTTGTATTTGAATTTTTATTTGTTGGCTTCGGTTGGAGAGATAGGAAAGGAACCATTTGAGGGGGGTGCTGTGGACTCCAATATGGTGGAGTTGGTTGAGGAGGATCTGTTAGAACACAGTGTCAAAATTGGCAGAGATATCTACAAAGAGCAGGATGAAGTCTATGACACCGCCCGCCCCTTAACCTTGAGGGTTAAGGAGGGGTTGCCTTTTGATGCCCTTGAGGCAGTTAGTTGTAGTTGTGTTATGCTTCGAGCAGTAAGGCTGGCAAGAGTTATTTATTTACATGAGGTTTATTTTTCATGTGGCTCATATTGCCATTGTGCAGTTCAAAAGAAGATTACAGACGGTGCAGAAGTTTAAACCAAATAAACAGGATTAACTGAAACTTTGCCTAACTGGCTTTAAAATGCTGTATTTCTTCACATTCCTTTCATGTGCTTTTAACATACAGGCTGATAACAGAAAAGTCCTTCACTAATAAAGCTCAGGTTCTATCAATCACTAGTAGTGCTCTACTTCAGTTTCCCTCCACAAGCTTTCTTGTGTCGGTCAAAGTTACGTCACTGTTATATTACTTCATATACCAGCACAATCCTCTCTCTGCTTAATTGCCTCTATCAATTAAACAGGTAGAACAGTCCATCATCATCTCATCATCATCAGCAGGGGAAAACACAGAATTATGAACAGAGCTTTCTTCCTTACATCCAGTAACTGGAACACTGTGGTTAAAACTCTTCTTCTGTTCTAAATAATCCTGGAACTCTTTAAGAAGTGATTCAGCATGAAACTTTTCTTCATTGAGCTGTCTTCCTGTCCCCTCGGTGAATAGGTATTGACTGAGCCTATCTATCTCAGGCTCCTTATCAGGTTTGTTTGCATTTGGAAAACAAACATGTGCTGGGCTCTCGTTAGCTCCCCACCTTTCCCTACACGTGGGTGCTGTGCATTCAAACTTAGCAGTGCTAGGAGAATATTTAAAAGCATGTATATCAGCCCTGTCCTGACTAGGTGACTCAGCTAGTTTAAAAGAATAATTATTGTCATTCAAAGCTTCTCTTTTCTGACACCAGCTGCCACCATCTTGACTGGCTTTGCTTTTAAAAGCAGAACATAGACTTTCTGGCTTTAGAGCATAAACTCCTCTTTCTCTGGGTACCTTATACAGGAGCTTCTCTCTTGGAGGATTCTTTATCCTTCTGCCTTTGTTCCCCCGCTCTGCCTGGTCCTGTAGCCTTGGGTTTCTCAGCGTTCTAAAGGAGCTCTGCCTCCAGCAGTTCCTTTCCTCATCTGAATGCTGCTCCAAGCTATCCTCCAGCTGCAGACTGTTAGGGAAATTAACACAGCAAGGAAACCTCCGTTGCTCTCTTGGCTTCTCTCTCTGGATCTCTCCTTGGATCCCCGTCTGGATCTGCGTCTGCCCGTGGATCTCCCTCTGTCCGTGGATCTGCATCTGCGTCTGCCTTTCACTTCCTGGTTCCTGTGTATTTAACCAGGTGTTTCTAGCCTGCACTGCCCGCCTCCCCTTGGGGCGTGCCCAATCACAAGCCTTCCTACTCTCCTCCCTCGAGGTGAGCTGTTTTGCTTGATTGAAAGTGTGTTTTTTTCTTTCTGCAGAGAAATCCCTGCTTTCTCCTGCAGTACCGGCTTCTACCACCGGCTGCTCACTTGTATCCATCTGTTCCTGAGGAGCTACTGTGTCACAAGTCTTGGGTGATTGTTTTAATGCCAGTGATGAGTGAGTTTAGAAGGGAAGTCAGAAGGGTTTCTGTGCCATGGTTGGGTCAGAATCCATGGTGATGTGTGTCTAGCAGTGTGTATTGATCTATGTGAGTTGAGTTTGTACAGCGTTTTCAATGACTTTGGAGATGAATGGTATCCTATAGGTCTGTTGGAGAATGGCGAGTTTGGGTCGAGGTTTGGTTTCTTTAGGAGGCATCTGATTAATGTTTGTTTGAAGGAAGGAGTCCTTGAAACAGGGAGGAGTGTACAATTATAATTAGAAGGAAATGAGCTCTTCTGATTTTTAGCCATGCAACTGGACATGGGTCTAGTGTAGAGGTCATGGTGTTGAT